>JAQPPZ010003493.1:2400000-3806576 GCA_028583015.1 Wollemia nobilis | reverse complement strand
ATGGACTTGTATCGTTCCAAATTTTTTGCATCCCTACCTTTAGGCTATAGGATCCGTGCCCGGAAGGAGGATGGGAAAAGGATGTCACGATACCTCGGACTGAGAGGACTTTGCGAAGGTCCCGCCTCTCAAGGGAGGTGTATTTTGGTGATTTTTCGACGGATGGTGGGTTCACCAGGAAACATTTAGCGACAGTTTCCACGCCTAGGTTTTGGAATGTGTTTGATGAGTTCGTTTTAACCTTAAGCATTCATATCCTAGGTTTGGCCGAATGAACCTAAATTAAAACTACATGAAAATGCAACTTTCATGAATACAGCAAAAATATTTGAAAGCAAAAAACAGAGAATTTTACAGAATGACAATGAAAAATACCTGATCCAGATGTCTGCAAAAGATTCTGACGTTTGAAGCAGTCTGGATCGCCTGTAATCTGACAGAATCGTTTGTAATTCTGAGACTGACAGATTCATCCGAGATCTGATGAATTCGTCAGACGAATTTGCCAGAGACCTGCAAGACAGAAAACATATGCAAAATACAAGAAATTCTATTGTGCTAATAGAGGCAAATTACACCAAATAGCAATATGAATACTGAACAATATTTAAGAACAGAATTTAAAGCCAATTACGATACTTTAATAGCAGATCATGAACTTAGCATGTAATTTAAGCTAAATGGGTGAACTCCAAATGCAAAAATAACATAAAAACTAAATAAATAATCTAATTTACAGAATAAAATGACAGAAATAGAGTTGAGAAAAGCAAACTCCAGGCATTGATTGCCTCGATGTGGGTTGTAGTCGAGATCATCTCGCATTAGTACGAAATCGTCTCATATTCGACAGGATCACCTCCGATCTGAACAGGTTCGTTGGCGACGATGGATGCTGGCTCTGGCTAAAAAACAATGATGTACCTACAATAAAATCGATGTGGAACTAGTGCAAATGTAAGATTAGGATGTTTTGACGCAGAGGGAATCAGTTTGTAGATAATTTCAGCCAGGGGTTGGGGAGGGAAAATCCTAGAGGTTAAATAGGCTTAGAGGGAGTAGGTAGGTGGTTGGAGATCATCCCAATTTGGGAGATCTCCAATGGGGGAGGGTCCCAATGGCGCAGACACGCTTCTGCCCAGATTGGAGACCCGTTGGAACAGATTCCAACTATGCAAATTCAATTTTGTGACAAGATCGTCTAGACGTCCTAGTCCAGACGAAATCGTCAAATCTGGGGCGATATCGTCTGATCGGCGACGATATCGTCAAACGGTCAAAACAACCTCTAAAATTGATGTGAAAAAGGGGGAAACGGAATACCCGGCGGTTAACGGGCGGTTTGGGAGGTTAAATTTGATTTTAAAATTATTTACTAAGGTGAATGTAAATTTTATAATTTTATTGCGCCAATTTTAGGGTGCTACATTTTTCCCCCTCTTTAGCGAATTTTCCGAAGAAAATGCGTTAAAGATGAATTCTTCTCGATCTACGAGAAAGCAAAAAATTATACCCATTTTTAGGCGACGATTCTTGGTCGAATCATATGACAGCTTACTATGGTGCCCCCTCCGTGTTTTTACCCAAATCGAACGTTTGAGGTAAAAATGCGAAAAAACAAAAAAATTATTGTTGAATAAAATTAAGAAAAATAGGGTAAAACCCTAATTCATTTTTACTGTTCATTTTCTGGTTTTTAGAGCTCTGAAGCAAAAATGGTGGAGACGATGCACAGATCTGCAGAGGTCCAGCACGGTCTATGGGTAAGAGCCTAGACTTAGCTAGAAATGATTTAATTTAATTTTTACATGCTTTTTAAGTGATTTTTAGGTGAATTTGGAGCATCACGACCATTTTTGGCCGTCGACGTCGTCGGGACGAAATCGTCCCGATTTCGACGAAATCGTCTCAATTTTGTCAATTTCGCCCAAGGGCGAAATCGGCGAAAAAGGGACGATTTCATCAATCTAGAGACGATTTCGACAAGTGAGATCGGAGACGATTATGCTCAAATTTGGGACGATATCGTCCAATAGTGGGCGATATCATCAATTACATAAAATTGATCTTTAAGTTGCATTATTAATTACTGGAATTGTTATTAATGATTGCTTGTTGTTTATGTTGTTTATGTTGCAAAGAGGATTACTAAAGAGCAGGGAATGGAAATATGGAGGTTTGAGAGATGACTTGGCCGCTCTGACACAGACAAAGCGAGATCAGCTGGCACAGGCCGGATTACAGCATGTGGCGGAGATGCCACAAGTATCCACGAACATGGGGCTTCTAACAGCCCTAGCAAAGAGATGGCATCTAGGTTCTTCCTGTTTCTGGTTACCGAAAGAGGAGATGGCTCCCACACTAGAGGATGTATGGAGGATTATGAGAATCCCCATACAAGGACGGATGATAACTCCTATGGCCAATCAGGGCCACACTATGGGACAGCTGTGTGGTGACCCGAGCTTCACCCTGGAGAAGGGCGGAGTGAATATCGAGGCACTACGCCAGATGCCTGGGGCATCCAGACTCACACGAGTTCTAGCTGGAGTGGTTGGTGGACTTCTGCTATGCCACCAGAGCGGATGCAGGGTACCATGGATGCTCGTAGATGTGATCTACGATATGAGAGACCATGGGTACAGGTTTTACTGGGGTAGCTTTGTTTTATGTCGATTGTACAGGATCCTGTATGGGGTCGTGTATAAGGGCGGCCGATGTCTGGTGATGACATCGCTCCTATAGGTTTGGTGCTAGGAGCACATTACAGTGTGGAGGCCGGTAGGGCTTCCACTGACAAGGGTGGACGGGGAGAGGCCCCGAGTTTTCTACTGGTGGCTCTGAAGAGGGTCACAATGGCGGATCGACCTACCGATGTCTCGAAGGTTATTGGATGACTTGGTCCTGGATCAGATCACCTGGAGACCATGGAGAGGGCACCCAGGGTGGGCCGAGGATGGACAGGAGTTGGATCGCATCAGGTGAGTCTGCTGGCTGTGGATGGAGAGAGGAGAGGTGGAGCTCCACCGCTATGATCAAGTTTTGAGATAGTTCGATCTGCAGCAAGGGATCCCATCTCTCAGGGACTACGAGTTTTCTCGGACTTTTTGGGATAACACCACGGTTAGCGGGGCTCCTGACATGCAGCGCTTCTAGATCCAGGATGCAGACGATGCCCCCATCCAGCCAGTGGATGGGTACGACGTGAGGGTCACAGATGGCTATGATGCCTGGTACACAGGCATCCGCCCTCCATGGATGACGAGGGCACAGGGTCCGATCCATGCGGTTGTGCGTCGGATAGGGAGGTGGCGCTAGGCAGCGATAGAGGCGGCCCAGGGTCGCGGTAGGAGAGAGCATAGGAGGCCACAGGCATAGGAGAGGCCACGATAACGGGAGAGGAGGGAGGAGAGACCCCCATATCCATAGAGAGAGAGGCCACCATCGCCCGATAAGGGCAAGGGCATTGACATAGGAGAGAGCAGCGAGATGGTGACTCTCCAGATGGAGAATATTCGTCTCCAAACACAGGTGTAGACTCTGCAGGATGAGGCTGCATAACATCGAGCTGAGGTGACACAGCTCAGAGATGAGATTGCACGCCTTAGGGCACGGGGCGGAGGGGCGAGCACTCAGGAGCTGATGCGGTCGGTTGCTCAGACCACATTCTACCAGGGGATCTATTTTCATATGGTGCCCGAGGGCCAGAGGGTACAACTGCCGGCTGCTATTGCAGATCCAATCGGGATGGGGTCATCGAGGAGCTCATCCCGATCGACGATCGAGGACTCGCGGCACCACACATACTGCGATGGGGCCACCTCGTCCTCCGCAGGCGGGGAGGAGATGAGGCTGAGAGCTCTAGGGGCTCTCGAGACACTGCTCGGAGGACATTTGATTGAGTATGCCAAGATATGGATTGTGGCATACCAATCTAGCTGAGATGATGTACATATATTTTTGAGATATATATATAGATGAGATTGTTTTTGATCATATGACTTGTGTTATGTATTTTTATGATGCTTTTATATTTTGATTGATTGATTTGAAAATTCATGTAATTATGTCGTTGGAAATATTATAATTTGAATGTCATGCTATAAAATTGTAAATGAAATAATCTGATGTAACAAATTGATTGTTTGTGATGCAATAATTTGATAAAAATAAAAGGGGACTTCTAACAATAATTTCAAAGGACATTGTCGCTATTATAGACCATTTCATGGAGTCGCTGCTCACTCGGTCGTCAAGCTAATCCCAATATAGAAATATTGTGAAAAGTAAAAGAGTGCTTAAGAGACTGTCTTAAGACTTTGTTGTGATAGTGCAAATGATGATGATGATGGTTGGTTTGTTTTCAGACTTTCATGAAAAGTATTATGCATGAAATATTTTTAAAATGATTTTTGCTAGGCATAAATTCCTAAGTGTGATAAAATTTGTGAATAATTCCTTAGGAATTATACCATCATTGCAAAGTTGAAGGTTGACATAATGACATAAAAATAGTGAAAAAAATGGGTTTGCTTTTGAAAAGCATAATTTGTGTAACATAATGAAGTCATATGGTTTTTATGATTTTTGATAAAATGGGGAATAAAAATTGTTACAATGGTTTGCGCTAGGCATAGAATATGTAGGTATAGACTTATACCATCATCGCGAAAATCAAAGAAAAATAGATAGTTTTATTGCATGGTTGATTTTTTGATGAACAGAAAATATGAAAATGAGGACTTGTGCTAGGCATAAAATTCCAATTTTGGTTTTGAAACTATACCATCGTCACGAAAGTCAACCAGATATATATGATTTGATTTGTGTATTTTGAAAGAAATTTTTGATTTTTCTATTATATAGTTGTCTTTGTGGTAAACAATTGTACTTGATTTATTCCAAACAAGTTGCAAAAATAATATTTCAAAGTATTTTGAAGACAAAAGTTAGATTTATAAGGAATCCCATGTGCATATGTGAATTCATTTCCGATCTTGATTTATCATAATGATAGACAAAATCTCTCAAATACAAATGTGTGTGCAATTGCATTGTTCATTTACCAGTTTTGAGCAAGATACTATGATACAAGTGATTTGAGGAAACCAAATAAATGTTCATTAACCATGATGTAGATGCATATAACCATATTAGACTACTATGTAGGTCGGATTATCAAGAGCTAGCTAATCCATAAGCGGACATAGGTCCGTACAAAAGAAGGTCGCTAATGTGACGGACATATCGCCACGCTAGGAGTTACCCAAGGCCAAGCGGGTTGGGCACAAACCACCTGTTATGGGGCTTACCTCACGGTTTTCGAATAATTGAGAATTCCAGGGATTCAAGCTCATCAACCCTTCTTTTCTTTTCAAAGGGTAGGGAAAGGGATTTTATTGCTTTCTTGCTTTCTTTTGAACTTTGCTTATTTTTCTTTTTGTATTTCTTTTGCTTGATAATGCTTGGAACATTGCTGAAATAACATTTTTCTTTTCTCTTCTTTCTTGAATTTTTCTTCTCTTTTTCTTTGCTAGGGATACTTGCTCGGATTAGCTGTAGAGCAAGGGATTTTTATTCCGGGTAGGGGTGAGCTTGTCCTTTTGCCAATTCTCAAAGATTCTAGACCATGTGCATGATAGGATAGCAGGGGAAACTTTTCACTCAAGAAATCAGTTCTACTATGTAGCAAAACATGGAAATTACAAATATAATCATTTTATTGTGAAAAGATGTGCTTGGTTTAAGTAAATAACAAGATCAATTCTCTATGCTCAAACTTTATTTAATTGAATTTTGTGAACTTTGATATAAGAGAGATTAGTAATCATGCCAGATAAAATCAAGATATTTATTTTTTTATGAGTGTGCAAGTGAGGGATTCAAAATAAATGCTAATTTATCCAAAATAAGTTGAAACATATAACTGCAATAATTGTAAGAGAATATATATAAACACTTTTGAGAAGTTTTGAGAATGTTGACTCTCTCTTTCTTCTGTATATTATTTTGGTTTCAAAAGAGTCAAGCATATAGCTGTTTTTAGATTTTGTATTTTGATTTTAGTTTTTGAGCAAACAATTTAACAAGTGCTTTAAATAAATGCAATAGATAGTTTTTGAAGATTTTTGGAGATTTATGAATGTTTTTGATGTTTTTGGATTTTTATAAATTGAAAGAAATACAAGATAGTAATTTTGAACAAATATATACATGGATGAAATGACCAAGTTTATGCATAGTAACGTTTAAGATGCAAAATATTCATGGGTTCTTTAAGTTCTTTACCATCTAAGGTAGATAATTTATATGCTCCTGATTCAAATTTAGCGGTAATGATGTATGGTCCGAGCCAGTTGGGCTCAAATTTACCTTTAAGTTCTTTGGTTGCATTTGTATTTTTTTTATTTTCTTTTAAAACAAGGTCGCCAATTTCAAAGGATCGATGACGAACTTTCTTAGCATATGATCTTTTAATCTTGTTTTGGTAAGCACGAAGATGCTCCAAAGCATTGATGCATTTTTCATCTAGGAGTTCTAGCTGACTGAGTCTGCCAGCATGATATTCATCTCCTACTTCGGTATCTTGAAGTAGCAGAGCCAAAGAAGGAACTTCCAATTCAAATGGAAAAACTGCTTCAGCACCATATACCAAAACAAATGGTGAAGTTCCCGTGGGGGTTCGAACACTAGTTCGATAGGCCCACAAGGTTGGATATAATTGAATATGCCAGTCACGGCCAGTTTTATTGACTAATATTTTGAGAATTTTGATTAAAGTTTTGTTAGAAGCTTCTGCTTGACCATTACCCTGAGGATAATAGGGGGTGGACCAGCGATGTTGAATCTTATATTTTTGACATAATTTTTTAACATCTTTATTTTTGAAAGGAGTTCCATTGTCAGAGATGAGGTTGGCAGGAATTCTGAACCTGCAAATAATTTGATTAAAAATAAATTTAGAAACTTGTGTGCCAGTGCAAGAAGCTAAAGGCATAGCTTCAACCCACTTCGTGAAATACTCAGTGGTGGTTATGATGAACTTGTGTCCATCAGATGACACAAGATTGATTTTGCCAATAATATCCAAGCCCCATTTAGAAAATGGCCAAGGGGATGAAATAGCCTGTAGCTCTTGTGCAGGCGCATGGACAAGGTCAGCATGTTTTTGACACTTGTCGCAATGGCGCACATACTCATGTGCATCCATTTCCATGGTAGGCCAAAAGTATCCTATCCGAAGGAGCTTTTTAGCAATGGCACTACCACTAAAGTGTCCTCCACAAGATCCATCGTGGGCTTCACTCAAGGCTGATTTAGACTCTTCTAAGTTTAAACATCTTAATAGGATACCTTCAAAAGATCTCCTATATAAAGTATTGCCAATTATTACAAAGCGACTTGCTCGTCGACGTAATAATCGACGCTGGTTTCTATTAGAATTAGCAGGGAAAGTCCCATTTTGGAGAAAATCAAATATGTCTGTATACCAAGGTTCAGGAGTAGTTTCATTGATTAGAAACACATCCAAAGGCTCTAAGCATGACTTAGTTGAAGCGGGTTCCTGGAGTCGACGAATAATGATAGTGGCATATTCGTCATCTAACTCCAAGGGCAGGAGAGATGCAGCTGTGGCCATGGCATCAGCTGCACGGTTGCTAGTTCGAGGAATGGCTTCCAAGGTGACTTGATCAAACAAGGACATTAGTTGTAAAACATTGGCCTTATATGGGCGAAGTTTATCATTTTTGGTTTGATAAACTTCATTAATTTGGTTTATAACTAGATGATGCATGACTACGAAAGGGTCTAGACCTGGCATATCTTCGTATGTCCAAGCGAAGACATCTTCATACTCTTTAAGGAATGCAATGTATTGTTCTTGTTTTTCTGGACTTAGTTCTGCTCCAATATTGATTATGTGAGGATTGTCCTCAGTTCCAATGTTAATTTTAATGACATTTTCTACCTCCATGTGTAGATCTCTTTCAAAATTAGGTGGGGCGGGTGAAACGCCCAATTCTTGTAATTCTTGTAAGGTTAATTTAGATAATTCATTCTGAGGATCAGTGGCCTCAAGTTGGGCTATAGTTGGTATAGAACCATCAAAATAAAACCCATTGTGTAACATCTCTTCAACAGAGACATCATGGAAGATATCTCCTTCCAACTCTTCATCGGGGTCAGCAATCATTTCAAGGTATGCTATGGATAGCATGTTGCATGAAAATGACTGATTATTAAGAGGCAAATCAACATGCCTATCCAAATAATCTTGATAGCATATGAGGTGATCATCCTCCTCAAAAGGAAAGGGTTGTCCCTTACTAGGAAATAGGCCCACACCACAGCGGGCAGGCCACGGTTCTACCTCGAAAGGTTCTTTCATGCCATTTTGGAAAGGTCCCAAGCCTTTCCCTTTATATCCCATTTTAAGCATCATGGGTTTAGCTTTAATATAATCATTGGTAAAATAACACCGAGCGTATCCTTCATGGTGAGTTTTGATATTCCGAGGGATTCTTCCCCAGTCATATCCTTTATAAATGAAGGCACAACTCCCGACTTGGTAAGTACTTCCCATAGGTTGTGGGAGGCCCAAAGTACGAGGAGATGGCGGCAATTTATTTAAAAGGTTTGAATCTTGCATGAAAGCATTCATTTTTTTTGATATTAAGGTTGTAGATAAATCTGGTAATAGTTCATCAGAAAGGGCATAAGATGTAGAAGGTTTATTACCTATGTCTTGAGATGTGGAAGGGATGATAGATGTGTCTAGAGGTTTTGAATTTGTAGGGGTAGTAGTTGAAGGATTGGTTGTAGATTTGAAATCTTTTTGAGGTTCTAAAATAATTTGTTTAGAGGGTTGTTGATCTATATAGGAGGATGAAGTTAATGGAGGGGAACTAGGTGAAGTTATGGGTTTATGTTTCATAGTTTTAGATGAAAAAGAAGAACTAGGATGTGTGGATGACAGAGCAGGGCAAAATTGCACTCCAACTGGTTCTGCCAAAGCACACATATCAAAAGGTCTAGGGTCACCATGAATAGTGACCAACTGATTTTTAAACTCAAATTTAACACATTGGTGTAAAGTTGATGGGACTGCTCGCATGGCGTTGATCCAAGGGCGACCCAAAAGTATATTGTACGATGCTGGGCAATGTACAATAAACACGGTTGTTTCTAGGGTTCTAGGACCAACTTGCAATGGGAGGGTGATAACTCCACATGTTTCTTGTGTTTCGTCATTAAAAGCTTTGATGATCATATCAGTTTTCTTCATTTCATCACTTCTAAAGCCAAATCGTTGGTAGAAGTCAAAGGTGCAAATTTTTAGAGATGAGCCATTATCAATCAAAATGTGTTTGACAGCTACATCCCCAATTAAAGCAGTAATGTATAAGGGATTGTCCTTATGTAAACTGTGTTGTGGGATATCTTTATCCCTGAAATCAATACAATCAATCTCTCGAGTGATGATAGTATTGGCCATAGCTTCAGGTTGAATGTTTTGAGGCACCATCATTTGGCTCAATGTAAGCATCAACTCATCCCTATGGGTGGGAGAGGATCTTAATAAATCTAAGAGGGAAATTCTGGCCGTAGTGTTGGACAATTGTTCGTTAATACTGTAAGGGGGTTTAGATTGGATATTAGGAGCATGATTCCCTTTATTAGGGTTTTTCAGAACGAATGGAGCTGATCCATCGTTCTGGTTTGGTTCTTGTTGAGAGTTTTGAGCTTGTTGTCGAGTAACGACTCCAATGGTACCTACGATGTTATAGTGAAGACGTTGAACTGGTCTCGGTTGAGAATTTATGGCTTGTTCATAAGGAAGGACTATATTAGAAGAAGGTCGAGTAGTGACTCTTCTAGGAAATGGTTCTTCTGGAACCATAGCATCTGTGACAGGTTGAATAGGATCTGATTCATTTTCAGAACTATTCGATTGGTTTGAAGTAATGTCTAGTTCACTTTCACTATCTGATTCTATATCACTAGAATCAGAAGTTTGAAAATTATGTAAGGGCCTGGTTGTAACTAGGGATAAGGTCGTGTCAAATATTTGAGGATCCTGAATAGGTAATTGTCCGCTAATGGTTCCTACATATCGGGTAGGAGGGGGAACATTATGATGTTCGATTTGATTGGCCACCTCTTTACCATGTCTTGGTAAAGGGTGTTGAAATATGTCTAAAGTTTGATTGGCGTTTTGATTTTGATTTTGGGGAATGGTCTTTTGAGTATTATTAGGAGGGTTTTGTTTAGGTTGGAAGGCTTGCACTTCCATTTCATTATTGTCAATCAAATCTTGTATTTTATGTTTCAATCTCTTACAAGCGTTGGTAGAATGTCCAGGTCCTCTATGGAAATCAGAGTGCAAATCAGCTCTATATCCGGGTATACTTGGGTCAGGTTCCCGGATGGCTGGTAATTGGATTAAACCTCTTTCGAGTAATTGAGGTAAAATAGTTGACAAAGGTTGGTTTAATCTAGTGAATTCTCGAGGAGGCTTGTCAGGAGGTTTCAATATGAATTTTTCCGTTGTCTTTGTTGCATTGATATTAGCAACATTTTTGCTATCAGTGACTCCATCACCGACAACCTATTTGTTTTTATATTGATTTCTAGATGTTTTCTCATCATCCTTCTTCCTAAGTTGGCCTCTCCTAATGAGGGCATCTTCTACTCTTCGAGCTAAATCTATAGCTTGATCGAAGGTAGTTAAAGTATCAGTTGATAGCTCATAAGATAGTTGTTCTTGTAAATTGTTGATGAAAATGTCTAACATTTCCCTATAGGGTAGCACAAAGTGCGGTTTTCCTGTCAATTGCCTCCATCTAGCTAAGAAATCGACAAAGCATTAATCCTTATCTTGTTTTAAATTGTATAGGTCTTTAATAGTTACATGCCTCTCGATGTAGGCACTAAATTGATGGACAAATGATTCAATTGTTTCTTCGAAGTTTCTTAAAGAATGAGTGGGCAATTGATAGTACCACTCTAATGCCATTCCACCTAAACTTTTGGGGAACATTTTTAGTAATAGCAAGTCGTCATGCGATATGTCGTGACATGCTATCCTAAACATGCGAAGATGCTCTATGGGATCTTCGGTTCCTTTATATATAGGCAGGACAGGCATGGGAAAATGTTTAGGGTATGGTTGAGCTACAACTATGGGATCCAAAGGTTGACTACAAATCTCTCGATAATTATACGAGGGACGGTAGGGATCTATCTGGTCCATACGTGAAGCTAATTGTTTCACCATGGCTTCCAGATTACTAGTTTGCCCCCCATATTGGTTTGGTAGGGCATTGACATAAGTGTTATGGGCGTAGGATGGAGGAACATGCAGATTAGATGCCATGTTACTGTTGTGTAAATTATTGGTAGGAAAAGTATTATGGAGGGATTTTGAAGCTGTATTATGTTGTATTCCAGATTGTTGAAAGTTTGTATTTGGCTTAGTTTTAGGTTTCTGTTTATTTAAAGCATTTTGTTCAATAGTTTGGCGGAACAAAGTAGTGAAGGGAATTTTATTTTGTGCGGGAGTGATTTTAGGTTGAGTAACAGGTTCCTTAGGAGGTTGGGTAACCTGTTGTTTTGACATGCTTTGGGCTATAGTGACCATATCCGTATTGGATGGTCCACCCTTGTCACTTTCTTGATCAATGAAAGACAAGGGATTAGTCTGCATATTGCACATATATTCCATGGCTGCTTGAGTTTTACTAATTTGCCCTTTATCAAGGCGAATGGCCACATTAAGGTCATCAATGTTTTCCATGAGAAATCTCTTGAAATGCTCTGCATTGTCAAAGGCAATATTTCCATTTGGAGCTACTCTAGGGGATGAGGATCCATCCTCTTTAACATTTGCTTCTTGTTCTTTATCTTCCCCTAAGTCTTCATCTGATTGACCTAGAGTTTCTCCTTCCGGATTTGAATCTCCAAGAAGGACATTTGGGTTTTCAGTTGTATCTTGTAACCAATCTTCTCCTTCCCCTAAAGTTTCTTTGCCATTCCTAAGTTTAGGCATGGTGCTAAGTTTTGATTTCAGCAAATATATATATATATATATATATATATATATATAGCAACAAATTAAGAGGTATATATTTACTATATACCTACTACAATATTTGAAAATGAAATGTTTAAGTTTTTGCTAAGTTTTTTGATTTTTAATTTTTTTTAGTTTTTCTTTAATTTTTGGAAATAATACAATAAAGACAGCAAATAAAACAATAGAGGCACGCAATAATAATACTGAAATTAAATGAGCTAGTTTTCTATGAATAACTTATGAATATCATTAATAGGTTCGAGTTGTTCAGGGGTCATGAAATGTTCTTCTTCAAATTGAAAGTTTTCTTTTAAGAATTTGATGAAAAGGGCTATGGTAATATTATCTGTCTCAGATGTTGGTTGATAGAAGTAAAGCTCATGGCAATACTCTCGATATAACACAGCACGAGGAACTCTATTCCATATTTCCCTATCTGTAAGAACAACCTCTTGGTCTTCTACAAGGCCTAGGAATTGGTGCACAATGGCTGCGTTCTCGAGGTATTCCTCGAAGGTGAATAATTTTGAAGATACTAAAGCTCTCCTATAGGCTAACCATCTATGGCAGGCTCTCTGAAGTTCATGATAAAAAACTAATTGATGAGGATCCAGGATTCTATCCAAGACTAGCCTCTTAATCTGTTTAAGTTGTGTGGACCTAGATGAGATGATACTAAGTCTCCTGTCAAGTTCGTCCCACAAGGATTGATTTCTACTCGTTTCAGGGATACTAAGGACAAAATTAACTTCTATAGCTGCCAATTGATTTTCTACGTTTATAGTAACTGCTAACCTCTTTTTAGGAGCTACCATCTAAACATGACTTTAAACCTTAAATGTTTTAAAATGCATCTAAGTTTTAGTTGTTCTAATTTTTTTTTGTTTTTTTTTGTTTTCAAAAGGTTATGATGCATTCACGTCGGGTTCACCAAAATGTATCGCTCCAAATTTTTCGCATCCCTACCTTCAGGCTATAGGATCCGTGCCCGGAAGGAGGATGGGAAAAGGATGTCATGATACCTCAGACTGAGAGGACTTTGCGAAGGTCCCGCCTCTCAAGGGAGGTGTATTTTGGTGATTTTTCGATGGATGGTGGGTTCACCAGGAAACATTTAGCGGCAGTTTCCACGCCTAGGTTTTGGAATGTGTTTGATGAGTTCGTTTTAACCTTAAGCATTCATATCCTAGGTTTGGCCAAATGAATCTAAATTAAAACTACATGAAAATGCAACTTTCATGAATACAGCAAACAGATTTGAAAGCAGAAAACAGAGAATTTTATAGAATGACAATGAAAAATACCTGATCCGGATGTCTGCAGAAGATTCTGAAGTTTGAAGCAGTCTGGATCACCTGTAATCTGACAGAATCATCTGTAATCTGATAGAATCATCTGAGACTGACAGATTCATCCGAGATCTGACGAATTCGTCAAACGAATTCGCTAGAGACCTACAAGACAGAAAATAGATGCAAAATACAAGAAATTCTATTGTGCTAACAGAGGCAAATTACACCAAATAGCAATATGAATACTGAACAATATTTAAGAACAAAATTTAAAGCCAATTACTGTACTTTAATAGCAGATCATGAACTTAGCATGCAATCTAAGCTAAATGGGTGAACTCCAAATGCAAAAATAACATAAAAACTGAATAAATAATCTAATTTATAGAATAAAATGATAGAAACAGAGTTGAGAAAAGCAAACTCTAGGCACTGATTGCCTCGATGTGGGCTGCAGTCGAGATCGTCTTGCATCAGTACGAAATCGTCTCGTATTTGACAGGATCGCCTCCGATCTGAACAGGTTCATCGACGACGATGGATGCTGGCTCCGACTGAAAAACAATGATGTACCTGCAATAAAATCGATGTGGAACTAGTGCAAATGCAAGATTAGGATGTTTTGACGTAGAGGGAATCAGTTTGCAGATAATTTCAGCCAGGGGTTGGGGAGGGAAAATCCTAGAGGTTAAATAGGCTTAGAGGGAGTAGGTAGGAGGTTGGAGATCATCCCAATTTGGGAGATCTCCAACGGGGGAGGGTCCCAATGACGCAGACACGCTTCTGCCCAGATTGGAGACCCGTTGGAACAGATTCCAACTATGCAAATTCAGTTTTGCGATAAGATCGTCTGGACGTCCTAGTCCAGACGAAATCGTCAAATCTGGGGCAATATCGTCTGATCGGCGACGATATCGTCAAACGGTCAAAACAACCTCTAAAATTGACGCGAAAAAAGGGGAAACGGAATACCCGACGGTTAACGGGCGGTTTGGGAGGTTAAATTTGATTTTAAAATTATTTACTAAGGTGAATGTAAATTTTATAATTTTACTGTGCCAATTTTAGGGTGCTACAGGACTCAGGGGAATTTGCAGCATCCCTTTGGTATTATTGTGAAATGGGTAGAAGAGTTACAAGAAATTGCACGTGTGTTGCTAACAATTCCAAAGGGGGAGATTGTTGAGCAAGGTGCAACGACAGTATTGTCATTATTGTCAACACAGTCAGATAGATTGGTTGATGCAGTGGATAGGAGTTCAAAGGTTATTCAGAGTATGTACAGTGATTTTAAATGCTTATGAGGATGTTTTTTATTTTTGGGTGAAGTTGTTATAGGTTGTTTGTGCAAATTTGTAAAAGTTGAAAAAATCGTCAAAAAGTTGTCAAAGCAGCAAAATAGTCAAAAAGTTGCAAAAGTCACCACAGGCATAGTTGGACAAGATGGATCAGTTTGGAACATGACAACATGTCAGGAAATATTCCATAACAACATTGGAGATGTCAACACAGTGTTTGGAGTGATCGGTGGTGTTTTTGGTATCTTGGTGGATGATTTGGCAAGTGGTTGTAAAGGCTGAAAAAGTGTAAGTTTTGTCAGAAGTACTGTGAACAAACCGTAAGGAGTTATGCAACAAAATTTTAACTGGAGGTTTTTTGTTATCCTCAAGAACATGTGTTCCAAATTTCAATTAAATCAAAGAAACAAGGCGAATTTTACAAGCGTTGCCAAATTGTCACAAAAACACTCTTTTTTGAAAAAGTGTGTCAGTAGCAGTTTTTGTGGAAGTGGTACAATCGAATCGTAAGAAGTTAGGTAGTGAGTTTTGGTTTAGACATATTCAGTGTTGCAAATATTCTACGTTTCAAATTTCAGAGAAAACCGAGTTACGAGGTGAGAGTTATGATTTTTGCAAAAACTTTACAGGTCTCTTTTATGTCAATTTGTGCCACTTGGGAAAAATCCTTTAGTTGGCCATTTTGACCTTGAAGAGTCGCCAGAGTTTTAGTTTCAGTGTTGTTACACCTTCAAGGCATCCAATAGATCATATTTTTTTTTTGGTTTGAGTTGTCACGTGGCTCCGAAGTATGAGAACGAGTAAGGTGTCAATTCTTTACATGTGACGTGTTTGACGAAATGCCTTCTCAATATAAAAAAAAGGAGTTATATTATTTTAAGCAGTTTCATTAAATAAATATCTTTGGATAAAGTGAAAAGTGAAAAGGAATATAAGTGTGTGCATTTAAGTTAGAATTTTTTTATTGAAGAGTGTGATTTTATTTTGTGCGGAGAGAAGAGTGTGGAGAAAAATAAAGAGTGAAAATATGTGTTTTTGGGAAAAAGGTGAAAAAAATCACTTTAGTATTTTGGACATAACTTTCTTATACGATATCAGTTTTGGCTGAAATTTTGGGAGAAGTTCATAGATATATTTTTGCATAATACCAAAAAACCGTTTAGAAATTGACTAAATGAACTAAGAGAACAGTCAAATTTTATGTGAGAAGATAAGATTCATATATGTCATTTTATTATCAATATCAAAATCAAGTGGGTGCTTGGTAGAGGGGTTGGCACTCCTTTCTGTTGGTGTAGATAAATCAAGGGTTGGTGCTCATTTCTATTGGTGCAAATAAATCAGGGGTTGGTGCTCCTTTCTGTTGGTGCAAATAAATTAGGGGTTGGTGCTCCTTTCTGTTGGTGCATATAAATCAGGGGTTGGTGCTCCTTTCAGTGGGTGCTGGTAAATTGATTGTAAAGTTGGTGCTTTGCAAAGGCTGGATTTGGATGGGATTCCAAACAGTCATTTTGAGGATGTAGAAAAATTGGTGAACCTCAGTACATCTTGTGTTGTGTGATGTTCTCTTGTTATACTTGCTTTATTTGGTTTCAAGTTTTTATTGTTTCAGCTTTAAGAGTTGAAGATTTAAGTTTTAAAAGAGCTACACTGATTCACCCCCCCTCTCAGTGTCATTGTGAGACTAACACAAGGTATGAGGATGAGATCGAGCTAGATAGGATGATTTGGCATGTGAGGCCACACCAAGATGAGTATGATTTGTTGGTGAGTGAGGCATGGGGACTTTGATAGAGGGATGTGGTGATTTTGGGGAGGGCACGACCATGGTAGATGATATGCCCATGATGGATATGGTGGATGACTCATCAAAGGAGTTATTGATAATGGAGAAGGAGGGGTCTTATGTAGATATGTATGGTGATATAGGTGTGTAGGATGAAGTACACCAACTATAGAAAAATGTCAAAAGGCTTAGGGATAAGCTTCTTAACACAAAGATGGATTGGGTGAGTGATCGCTCACTTTTGGATGGGAAGGTTTAGGAGCTAGAGGGTAACTTGTGAGCCACCCTAAAGGAGAGAGATGAGGCTAGGGTATGAGCATAGTTGGTGGTGGAGGAGCAGGATGCAATCAGGGTAGAGTGGGATAGGATGAGGGATGAGCAAGATGCAACCCAAGGGAAGGTGGACACCTTGAGGGATGAGCGAGATGCTACTCAAGGAGAGATGGCAATTTTTGGAAGAGAGTGGGATGTGGCTCATGGGGATTTAAACAAGATGATTGAGTCCATGAAGGAGTTCCAGATGCTTCTATATGTGGCTCGAGATGAGACTAAGGCCATGAGGGTGAGTCTCATAGCGAGGGTGGTAGAGCTCGAGCAGATCGTGTGAGAGATATAGCATGTAAGGGAGTGGGTCGACCAGGAGATTTCTAGCCTAGGGGAGGTAGTTCCATAGCTAGAGGTAGCATGGGGAATGAGAGGTTGATGGAAATAAACATAAATAAGGCCACCAAGAGGATGTGGGCAGAGGGTGACCTTATTTTGAGAGATATATCTATCTCGAAATACTTTGGATATCTCTCCTTGTTGCATCCTAAGGTGCAAAGAATTCAATAGAGCATGCCATAGATTGGTGGGATGGGTCAACAGGTGGTAGAACTTGCAATGTTGTATGCACCAATGAGAATAGCACCACTAGTATAGGTGGAGGTACCATGGGTTGTGGGGACTGGAGATGCAGAGTCATCACAGGTAATGGCTGGATGGGTAGAGGCATTGTAGGTTATGGTTGGATGAGTTCCAAAATATGAGGGGAGTGGTGAGACTCTTGTAGGATAGTAGTCATGATGGGGATACGAGGGATTAATGGTTGGCAATTTTATTCTTTTTGGAGGTGCTTAGGATGAGCAAATTATTTTTGTGGTGATGTACCTATGAGGGTACACTCCTTATTGTAGTTGTATGGCAATTTTTATGGTGATGTATGTATATGTATTGATGATGATAGACTCGTGATGGCACACACATGTTATTGTAGCCTGATGGCATTGGTTTTGATATATATATATATATACATATGATATTTTACAATGCTTGTATTTACTTGCATTTGTATGTTGGTTTGTTTCTACTTATGGTGATGTGTGATTAGTGTGGGTGTGGTAGTAAATAATTACATATGAATGGAATGGTAATATGCATAAATAAATATAAATTTACATGATAAAATAACATGAAATGGGAATGCATAGGATGTAAACGAGTTGCCTAGGGCTATCATTTGCATCTTTGCAATAGTCAGATGATGTAATCTATTCTATTTTACCAAGGAAGTTGGATATGAAGGTTGTAGTGAGGATATTCAAACATTACATTTTGTAAGTAATCAAACCCATTGACTAATTGAGCAAAATTCTTGAACAGGTTCTAGGCTATCTTGGTAAACAAGACCTCCATCCTAGATTTGTGTGTATAAAGTGATGCTCATTTTTCCATTCTAGAAGAGGGTAGTTTATAACTGCATGGTAACTTAACCTGTAAGCTAGCTCATCGGTAAAGACCTAAGGAATGTAGGGATCAAAATTTTTGATAGTACTCTTGAGGCGTTGGCTTTTATTTTCTACCTTTGTATGATTATTTTATCTCTTTTTTGTCGTTCTCTTTTATTTTCTTTTTTTTGTGGGCATTGGCTTTTGTTTCTGCCCTTTTTCTCTTTCTTTTGTAACTTGTCCTTTTTCATTCCTTAGGTTCAAGAGAAATCATGTGAATTATGTGATGAGTGGAGTGATTTTTGCTAAGCATCAGTCGACATGCAGTGTTTCCAGTCTTGTTTCCAAAATGTAATTAGTGTGTAGGATGTGTGAGTAAATCTAGGAATGATAGCAAGGTAACCAAGGAAAGTCTAGAATTTATTTTGAAATGTGCCAACATTGGATGGTGGTTGATTATATAACTTTTTATGGGTGAAGCATTAAAAACATTTCAATAATTTGGTTTCCTGAAAATGGGTTTGGGCATCACACTGGTATGCTATCATGTGCATATTTAATTTCCCAAGCATGGTATTTATAATGATTATGTACAAATTCATGTATGGATGTAAAAAGTGAGAATTTATGTGTAAGGTTACCCCAATATTATGGACAATGGAACGGGGCGATGGCATGGGATATGGAGTGATGGGTGAAAGAAGTGAAGAAAATAAGGGGAAATAAAAGAAAGAAGAAGGAGAAGAGAAGAAAAGAAACCTATCAAAGGTATGTAGCTGCTCAAAGTGTGACCATACAACATTGATGAGTAACTAGCAAAGAAGAAGATCACAAGAGGAAGAGAGAAAAGAAGAAGAAGAATGAAAGGTATGTAGCCGCTCGAAGTGTGACCATACAACATTCATTATATAAGAATAAGAAGAAAGAAAAGAGTGAAGTAAAGAAAGTGAAATCGAATATAAATGCAAGTGTAGTTAATGTCACAGAATGTCAAACATGTTGATGTTTTTGTTTTTATGTTTTTGTGTTGATTTATTTTTTTGAATTATAAACATATGTACAAGTGGTGATGAGCTACAATGCCTACAATTAGGTGTAAAATTCTCATATATGAATAATTTTAATGGGCTAAATTTTAACATTACCCTCTAACGTAGCAAGGTTATATGCCCAAGATCTAAACTTTTGAGTGACCATGTAAAGGCCTAGCCAATTAGGTTCAAATTTGTCATGGATATGACGTGGTTGGCTCGTAATTTGCTGATTTTATTTGAGGACAAAGTCTCCAACTTGGAATTCACATTGGTGTACCTTAGAATTGTAGGAATTTCAGAGATGGTCTTGGTAGACATGGGTATGTTCAATGACATGAATGCAACATTCATCAAACAGGATCAATTGATCAAGCCTGGCTTGGTGGATGGTATCATCATCAAGGAATTCTTGCATGGACATCCATAGTGATGATATTTCAAGCTCCAAGGGCATGATGGCTTTAGTGCCATATACAAGGGAAAATGGAGTTGCCACGATTGGAGTGCAGATGCTTGTGCGGTAGGCCCATAGTGCTAATAGCATTTTATTGTGCTAAACATAGTGTTATTATGCAATGGTTTTGCGAAGAATGACACAAATGGTTTTGTTTGTAGCTTTTGCTTGGCCATTACCCTATGAGTAGTATGAAGTAGAGAAGCTATGTTGAATGTTGAATTTCTCACATAATGCGTGAACATTCTTGTTCTTGAATGGTGTGATATTGTCAATTATGATCTTGGAGGGGATGCCAAAATGACAAATTATGTGTTGAGTGATGAAATCAATAATTTTGAGGTTGGTAATTTGCACTAATGGGATGGCCTCAACCCATTTTATAAAGTATTCAGTTGTGGTGATGATGAACTTATGATTGGAATATGAGGCAGGTGTGATTTTGCCAATGAGATTTAAAACCCATTGTAAAAAGGGCCATATTGATTGAATAGGTTGCAGATCCTGAGAAGGCTAATATTCTCACAATGACACTGAGAGGGGGGTGAATTAGTGTAGCTATTTAAATTTAGATCTACAACTCTTTTAAAACTTAATCAAGGAGAACTTAAAAATAGATAAAGCATTTTAAACAAGAGAGCAATCCACAACACACAAATTAACGAGGTTCACCAGTTTTGGCTACTCCTCAAAAATTAGACTGCTTGGACTTCCATCCAAATCTAGCCTTTGTAAAGCACCAACTTTACAAACAATTTACTAGCACCCATTAGAAGGAGCACCAACCCCTAATTTATCTACACCAACAGAAAGGAGCACCAACCCCTAATTTATCTACACCAACAGAAAGGAGCACCAACCCCTAATGCCAAGCACCAACTTAGACTTTAGTTCTGAACAAATTTTATGACATAAAAATGCCTTCTCTTCTACTAGACCCTCACTGGTCTAATTCATTTTTAACAAGAACTGCATATACTTACAGCTCTGCTATTCTTTCTTATAGCCCTATCTTATGTATATTTTTTAGCATAATACTCTGATCTTTTCACAGTTCCTTTTTTTATTTTATTCGACAAATCACAACACTCTTGCCATGTGCAGAGCTCAACCCTAACCCTAACTTCTTGCACATGAAAAACATTCTTTTTTGCTCTGCTTACTACGTTGTTAATAGCCTTAAAAGCTTACTTACGTCTCTGACAGACTTATCTGCCCACTTTACAACTTTGATAGCCTTTTCGATGCTTTGTTAGTATATTCGTTGTTTTGATAGATTTATCTTTTCATTTACGACTCTGACCATCTTACCTACTTATTTATGGCTCTGACAGCCAAACCTACTTATTTATAGCTCTAACAGCCGAACTTCCACTCTAACAGTAGAACTGCCGCTCTAACAGCTTTTTATCTTATTCTTGGCCTGCATGCACAAAAACATCACATGTCACGAAATCGTGACACTTTTTTCCTTTTTACACTCTACTTGGCATGCACCCGTGAAAATGTGACATGTCATGAAATTGTGACACTTTACGCTTCCTTGCAATTCTCTTTGCATGCACCAGTGAAAACGAAACATGTCATGAAATCATGACACTTTTCGCTTCCTTGCACTTCTCTTCGCATGCACCAATGAAAACGGAACATGTCATGAAATCGTGACACTTTTCTCTTCCTTGCACTTCTCTTCGCATGCACCAATGAAAATGGAACATGTTGCAAAATTGTGACACTTTTCACTTCCTTGCACTTCTCTTTGCATGCACCAACGAAAATGGAACATGTCACGAAATCGTGACACTTTCGTTGCCTTGCTTCATTGTTCGGCTTGCACTAGCGAAAATGAGACATGTCATGAAATTGCGACGCTTCTGCTTTCTTGCTCTTTAATTTTGCTTCTGTCATGAAATCACGACGCTTCATCCTTCGAAGTCTTCCTCTCTGTTGTTGTCACGAAAATGTGACATGTCACGAAATCGTGACATCTTTTCTCCTTAGCTCTTCTCTTCTCTTCAGGTCGTGAAAACGTGACATGTCACGATATCGTGACACTTTTTCTCTCGAGCTCTTCCTCATGCAATATGTTATGAAATCATGACACTTTTTATCTTCCCTTCTCTCTCCTGCAATATGTCACGAAATCGTGACACTTTTTCTCCTTAGCGCTTTCTCTTGTCATCGGATCGTGAAAACCCGACATGTCGTGATATCGTGACACTTTTTCTCCTTAGCGCTTCTTAAAAATTGTCGTGAAATCGTGACACTTTTCTTTGCGAGCTCTTTCTCTCGAACCTATCATGAAATCATGACACTTTTTTGTCTATACCATCCTTCTTGCAAATTATCGCAAAATCATGACACTTTTCCTTGCAAGCTCTTTCTCTCAAACATGTCGTGAAATCACGATAGTTTTCTTTGCTTGCGCCTTCTTTCCAAACATGTCACAAAATCATGACAATTTTCTTTGCCTGTGCCTTCTCTCCAATCATGTCACAAAATCACGACAATTTTTCCTCTTGCCTTCTTTGCTTCCAGTATGTCACGAAATCGTGACAGTTTTTCCTCTTGCCTTCTTTGCTTCCAGCATGTCGCGAAATCACGATAGTTTTTCCTCTTGCCTTCTTTGCTTCTAGCATGTCACAAAATCGTGACAGTTTTTCCTCTTGACTTCTTTGCTTCCAGCATGTCGCAAAATCGTGATAGTTTTTCCTCTTGCCTTCTTTGCTTCCAGCATGTCGCGAAATTGCGACAGTTTTTCCTCTTGCCTTTTTTGCTTCCAGCATGTCGCGAAATCACAACAATTTTTCTTCTTGCCTTCTTTGCTTCCAACATGTCATGAAATCATGATAGTTTTTCTAGCATTTTCTCTCTCCTTCGATATGTCACGAAATCGTGACAGTTTTGCTATTTGGCTTCTTTTCCTCCTACATGTCACGAAATCATGACAGTTTTCTTACTTGCCTTTTTCTTTGATATTTTGAAACTAGGCCACTTCTGTCTTCTTGGAAATTTACTGTACATGCTCTGACTGACCTCTAAACTCCTATCCACTGCATCATCAATTGATCTATCTGTTTGTGTTGACAACAATGACAATACTGTTTCTGCACCTTGCTCAACAATCTCCCCCTTTGGAATTTTTGGCAACACATGTGCAATTTCCTATAATTCTTATCCCCATTTGAAAATAATACCAAAGGGCTACTGAAGACTTCCCCTAAGTCCATGCACAACATTCTCAGGCACACAATATTACAGTTAGCAAAAAATACAAACATGAGTAAACAAATATATATCAAAGGGCTGATAATCAAATATATAAATGCTCCCCCTGAGAATGTGTTTCCGAAAGCTAGTCAGTTCTTGGGTAGTGTGACCACTCCCAACTTACTGTGGAGATATTCAAAAACTTCCTTGGGCAACGGTTTAGTGAAGATATCCGCTACTTGCTCTGAAGTTGGAACAAAATCCAATTTAACCTCACCTTCTGCAACTTTATCCTTCAAAAAGTGATATCGGATTGCAATATGTTTGGTGCAAGAATGCATAACCGGATTCTTTGAAATGTTAATAGCACTGGTATTATCACATTTAACTAAAATTGGATATTTGAAGTTAATTCCAAGATCTTTCAGGGTTTGTCTCATCCATAAAATCTGTGTACAACATGTTGCTGCAATGTATTCTGCCTCTATTGTGGATAGAGATACTGATTCTTGTTTCTTGTTGTGCCATGCTACCAACCTGTCTCCAAGATAGAATGCACCACCACTGGTACTCTTTCTGTCATCTATACATCCTGCCCAATCTACATCAGAATATGTAAAAAGAGTGAAGTCCTTACCTTTTGGGTATCATAACCCATACTCCATAGTACCCTTGAGGTACCTAAAGATCCTCTTCATAGCTGTCACATGAGTCTCTTTGGTACTAGCCTGAAATCTTGCTACCATGCAAACTTCTTGTAAGATATCTGGTCTTGTGGCTGTTAAATACAGCAGGCTCCCAATCATAGATCTGTACATGGTTTGATCTACATCTGGAGATTTGTCATCCTTGCTCAATTTGCAACTTGTTGTCATGGGAGTGCTAACAGGTTTACAATCCTCGATTGTGAACTTTTTAGCATTTCTTTCACATATTTAACTTGAGAAATAAAAATGCCCTTTTCACTTTGGTTAACTTGCAGTCCAAGGAAATATGAAAGTTCACCAATCATAGACATTTCAAATTCTTTCTGCATTTTATTTGCTATGTCTCTACATGACTCATCATTGCTGCTGCCAAAAATTATATCATCAACATAAACAACAAGGATAATAAGTTGGCCATTTTCAGTTTTGACATACAAGTTACTATCCACCATACCTTTCTTGAACCCTTGTTCAGTGAGATAGTTGTCTAGTCTTGCATACCATGCTCTGGGTGCCTGTTTCAAGCCATACAAAGCTTTCTTCAACTTGCAAACAAAGTTGGGATTATCACCAAGTTGAAAACCATTTGGCTGTTCAATATAAACTTCTTCTTCAATATTTCCATTCAAAAATGCTGATTTCACGTCCATATAATAAACTTTGAAATTTTTGTGGACTGCTAAAGCCAAAAACATTCTGATTGCTTCAAGTCTAGCCATTGGAGCAAAAGTTTCGTCAAAATCAATACCTTCAACTTGAGCATAGCCTTTACAGACCAATCTTGCTTTATTCCTTACAACCTGTCCATCTTCATTCAATTTGTTTCAAAAAATCCATTTAGTACTGATTATGTTTTTATTTGCAGGCCTTGGTACTAACTCCCAGGTTTTTTTTTTTCTCAATTTGATCTAGTTCTTTGTTTATTGCCTTCATTCAACTTTCATCTGTGCTTGCTTCAGCAATATTTTTGGGCTCAATGCTGGATAACAGGGAGTAGTTACTTACTACTCTTCTTCTTGTCTTAACACCAACTGTGGGGTCCCCAATAATTTGCTCTCTGGGATGATTTTTCTGCCAGCTTCCAGTTTTGAATTTATTGTTTTCTTCTACTTTTGAATCAATACTTAAATCATCTGGGTCAATTTTTTGATTCTCTTCTGCTTCCTTTTCTTCATCTCCTTCAATAGCTTCTTCATAAATAGGGTAGTTTTCTTCACAACTGACTGTTTGTTTCCTATCTTCATCAAATTTAACATCAACACTATCTACAATTTTCTTTAGCCTTTTGTTGTAGCATTTGTAAGCTTTGCTTTTTGATGAATGGCCAGCAAAAATACCTTCATCAACTCTATCTTCAAACTTACCAAGATTATCTTCAGTTATTTTGATGTAACACTTGCTGCCAAAGACTTTGAAGTATTTTTTTGTTGCCTTCTTGCCGAACCATAGCTCATAAGGGGTTTTGCTTTCATGTGTCCTCAACATGCACCTATTTTGGATATAAACTATAGTATGGACTACCTCTTTCCAAAATCTATCTACAATTTTTCTTTCATTCAACATTGTCCGTGCCATTTCCTACATAGTTCTATTCTTTCTTTCTACAACACCATTATGTTGAGGTGTCCTTGCTGCTGAAAACTGTCTTTTGATCCCATATTTTTGATAGTATTCTGCAAACTCCTTTGAGATGAACTCTCCTCATCTATATGATCTTAAACATTTGATATTCTTTCCTGTTTCATTCTCAACTTGGTTTTTGAAAGTCTTGAACATTTCAAAAGCTTCAGATTTTTGCTTCAAAAAGAATATCCAAGTCATTCTGGAATAGTCATCTATGCACAACATAAAGTATTTTTCACCATTTATACTTTGAGTTCTCATGGGTCCACATAAATCAGTATGAATTAGTTCTAAAGGTTTGCTGGTAAAGTACTCCTTTGATTTAAATGTGGCTCTATTTTGCTTCCCCTTTTGGCAAGAAGCACAGATACTATTTAGTGGTTTGTCAATGGAGGGTATATCTCTTACTACTCTTTTTGAGCTTATTTTTACCAAATTGTCAAAGCTGATATGACCGAGCCTCTTATGCCACAACCAATTTTCATCTTCCTAACCAATAAAGCATGCTCCTTCTGAAGTCTCTGAGAGAGTATACAAGTTTCCAGAAGTCCTTGATCTAATAGCAATCAACTTCCCACTGCTAGCTTTTCTTACTTCACAACCCTGCTTCTTAAAAATTACTTCATGACCTCTCGTCACAGATTTGACTTACGCTAAGCAAGTTATGCTTCAGACCAATCACAAACAAGACTTCTTTTGAATTGATCTTTTCGTCACTTATCTTGACTGATCCTTTGCCAACTATCTTTGCTCCATCATTATTTCCAAATTTCATAGAACCTCCTTCGTAATTCTGTAACTTCTCAAATTTTTGCTTGTCACTTGTCATGTGACTGGAGCATCCACTATCAAGAATCCAAGGTGCATATTTGTTCTGTAATTTAAAAGTAGTCTAAACAATCAAAGATTCCTTTTCTTCCTGGAGTTTTTCTTTTTCTTTCCATTCTGGTTTGATAGCAATTTTGGCAACTTGTTTTGCCTTTCCCATTTCATTAGCTTGTGCCTATTTTTCAGTAAATTTTTTGTTTTGTTTCAATCTATTTGATTGATATTTTCTACCCTGATATTTATTTTATGCAAAAGAGCTTCTATAGTATCTTGCAATGTGTCCAAAATTATGACAGTTATAACATTCTACTGCATAATCCACCAATGGAGAAAAGACATTTCTACTGGTGAAATTCCTTTGAGCTACATTATGACTACAATCTAAAATATTATGGCCATAAGAATTGCATTTAAAACAATAACCAAAAAAGGAGTGATTAAACCTGGGTGAAGGTCTTTGCCAATTTGAAGTAGGAGCCATGAATATTTTCCTACTTACTTTTGTGAATCCATCTTTGTCAGTACTCTTCTTGAGTCTGGTATTATTGCTTTCTTTGGCATGATTAGTTTTTTCTTGATCAACCCTGATATTTTCTTCTTTCTTTATGGGTTCTATATTTAAGGACTTTGAACCCTTTGATGATTCTCCTTCATCGAAACCCAAACCAAATTTGATGCCGAAAGGCCTTTGGTTATTTAAAATTTTATCCAGCTTTATAGAACTTTCTTCAAACTTATGATAACAACTCAATTTCTTATTCATCTCCTCTAGCTGCATCCTTAACCTAACAATATTTTCTTCTAGCTTACTGCATTCATATTTCTTTACAGTTAATTGTACTTTGAGAACTTCAGACATTTTCTTAAATTCATCTGTCTATACTTTCAAGCTATTTATTCTTTCACTGGCATTCTCAAGCTTTCTTGAAATCTTTTTATTATTTTTCCTTTCTGTGCTCAGCTCTTTAAGTGCAACAACCAACTCACCTTCTAGATATACTTCAGCCTCATCCTCAGGTTTTTCAATGCATTCTTGTTTTTTCTCTATTTTTCTTTCTTCAAATGCCATGAACAGAGCTTCATCTGCTTCTTCTTTAGAGTCCTCACTGGAGCAGTCTTCAAAAGAGTTGACATTCTTGGATATGAAATTTTTCTTCTTGAAGTTGCTTTTTCTAAAATGAGGTTTCTTCTTCCAGTCACTTCTTTCTTGATGTGACCCTTCATTATTTTTTTTTTCTCATTCATTGGACAATTAGCTGCAAAGTGCCCGATGCCTCCACAGTTGAAGCACTTAAATGATAACTTTCCTCTGTACTTTCCTTTTCCCTTTATTAGTTTCCTAACAAAGTTTGCTTCTGTTTCATTTGAAGACTCTTCTTCTTTAGATTCTTGTTTAGCTTTTAAATTTTTGTGAGCTTTAAAAGTAGCTTCTCTATCTGAGGGCTTAGTTTGTCCTATTCTCATTTCATATGTAGTTAAAGAGCCATGCATTTCATCCATGCTAAAAGTATTTAGATCTTTAGCTTCTTCTATAGCAAAAACTTTAGAATCAAATATTTTGTGAAGAGTTCTTAGTACCTTTTTCATGATGACCACATCTTCCATTTCCTCGTCGAGTCCTCTAATCGCATTAATGATTCCATTGACTCTCAGCATATAGGCCTCTATGTTCTCATCGTCATTCATTTTTAGTGCTTCGAACTGAGATCGATGCGTTTGTAGCTTGGCTTCCTTGATCTTGCCATCTCCTTCATGAATGCTCTGTAGTTTGTCCCACATGTCTTTTGTCATTTTACAGCTCATGATCCTTATCAGTTCACTATCTACTAACCCACACATTATAGCATTCTTTGCTTTAGAGTTATTCTCAAACTTTTTCTTCTCAACAGCATCTGTTGGAGGAGTAGAGGATATTGTGTATCCACTTTATACTGACTCCCAAATTTCATATCCCAAAGCACATAGATAAGTCTGCATCTTGAGTCTCCAAAAAGAGTAATTAGTTCCATTGAAAAAAGGAGCTTTATTGTATGAAAATCCTTCACCACCAACCATTGTGTTTCTTTCAAGATCACCTTAGCTGATTGAGCTTGTTCAAGAACCTAGCTCTGATACCAATTGATATTCTCACAATGACACTAAGAGGGGGGGTGAATCAGTGTAGCTATTTAAATTTAGATCTACAACTCTTTTAAAACTTAAGCAAGGAGAAATTAAAAATAGATAAAGAACTTTAAACAAGAGAGCAATCCATAACACATGAATTAACGAGGTTCACCAGTTTTGGCTACTCCTCAGAAATTAGACTGCTTGGACTTCCATCCAAATCTAGCCTTTGCAAAGCACCAACTTTACAAATAGTTTACCAGCACCCACTAGAAGGAGCACCAACCCCTAATTTATTTGCACCAACAGAAAGGAGCACCAACCCCTAATTTATCTACACCAACAAAAAGGAGCACCAACCCCTAATGCCAAGCACCAACTTGGACTTCAGTTCTGAATAGATTTTATGACATAAAAATGCCTTCTCTTCTACTAGACCCTCACTGGTCTAATTCCTTTTAAATAGGAACTGCATATACTTACAACTCTGTTATTCTCTCTTATAGCCCTCTCTTTTGTATATTTTTTAGCACAATACTCTCTGATATTTTCATAGTTCCTTTTTTTCTTTTATTCAGAAAATCATAACACTCTTGCCACATGTAGAGCTCAACCCTAACCCTAACTTCCTACACATGAAAAACATTCTTTTTGGCTCTACTTACTGTGCTTTTAATAGCCTTAAAAGCTTACTTACATCTCTGACAGACTTATCTGCCCACTTTATGGCTTTGACAGCCTTTTCGATGCTTTGTCAGTATATCCATTGTTCTGACAAATTTATCTTTTTATTTACAACTCTGACCGTCTTACCTGCTTATTTATGGCTCTGACAGCCAAACCTACTTATTTACAGCTCTGACAGCTGAACTGTCGCTCTGACAGTAGAACTATCGCTCTAATAGCTTTTTGTCTTGTTCTCAGCCTACATGTGCAAAAACATCACATGTCACGAAATCGTGACACTTTTTGCCTTTGTACACTCTACTTGGCATGGACCCACAAAAATGTGACATGTCGTGAAATCATGACACTTTTCACTTCCTTGCACTTCTCTTCGCATGCACCAGCGAAAATGAAACATGTCACGAAATCATGACACTTTTCGCTTCCTTGCACTTCTCTTCGCATGCACCAGCAAAAAAAAAACATGTCACGAAATCATGACACTTTTTTCTTCCTTGCACTTCTCTTTGCATGCACCAACAAAAATGGAACATGTCACGAAATCGTGACACTTTCGCTGCCTTGCTTCATTGTTCAGCTTGCACTAGCAAAAATGAGACATGTCACGAAATCGTGACGCTTCTACTTTCTTGCTCTTTTGTTTTGCTTCTGTCATGAAATCATGACACTTCATCCTTCGAAGTCTTCCTCTCTGTTGTTGTCACAAAAATGTGACATGTTGCGAAATCGTGACATCTTTTCTCCTTAGCTCTTCTCTTCTCTTCAGGTCGTAAAAACGCGACATGTCACGATATCGTGACACTTTTTCTCTTGAGCTCTTCCTCATGCAATATGTCATGAAATCGTGACATTTTTATCTTCCCTTCACTCTCTTGTAATATGTTGCGAAATTGTGACACTTTTTCTCCTTAGCGCTTTCTCTTGTCATCGGATCGCGAAAACCCAACATGTCATGATATCGCGACACTTTTTCTCCTTAGCGCTTCTTCTTGCAAATTGTCACAAAATCGTGACACTTTTCTTTGCGAGCTCTTTCTCTCGAACCTGTCACGAAATTGTGACACTTTTTTATCCGTACCATCCTTCTTGCAAATTTTCATGAAATCGCGACACTTTTCTTTGCAAGCTCTTTCTCTCAAACATGTCATGAAATCACGACAGTTTTCTTTGCTTGCGCCTTCTTTCCAAACATGTCACAAAATCATGATAGTTTTCTTTGCCTATGCCTTCTATCCAATCATGTCACAAAATCATGACTATTTTTCCTCTTGCCTTCTTTGCTTCTAGCATGTCACAAAATCGCAACAGTTTTTCCTCTTGCCTTCTTTGCTTCCAGCATGTCGCGAAATCACGATAGTTTTTTCTCTTGCCTTCTTTGCTTCCAGCATGTTGCGAAATCATGATAGTTTTTCCTCTTGCCTTCTTTACTTCTAGCATGTCATGAAATCATGACAGTTTTTCCTCTTGCCTTATTTGCTTCCAGCATGTCACGCAATCATGATAGTTTTTCCTCTTGCCTTGTTTGCTTCCAGCATGTCATGAAATCATGATAGTTTTTCTTCTTGCCTTCTTTGCTTCCAACATGTCATGAAATCACGATAGTTTTTCCAGCATTTTCTCTCTCCTTTGATATGTCACGAAATCGTGATAGTTTTTCTATTTGGCTTCTTTTCCTCCTACATGTCATGAAATCACGACAATTTTCTTATCGCGATATCGTGACAGTTTTCTTACTTGCCTTTTTCTTTGATATTTTGAAACTGGGCCACTTCTATCTTCTTGGAAATTTACTGTACATGCTCTGACTGACCTCTGAACTCCTGTCCACTGCATCATCAATTGATCTATCTATCTGTGTTGACAACAATGACAATACTGTTTCTGCACCTTGCTCAACAAAGGCAAATATGTAATATTGGCATGATATTGGTATTTAACACACCTTTTGATATAATCACATTAGTCATGCTCCATTGTGGGCCAGTAATATCCCATTCATAAAATGCATTTTGTAATGGCCATACCACTAAAATTGCCATCATAAGTACCATCATCAGATTCTTGGGTGATGTGTTTGGCTTTGAAGGGCTCAAGACAGCATAATAAAATACCATCATAATTTCGCTTATAAAGGATATTGCCTAGTAATGTATAGTGAATGGAACATAGTTTAAAAGCTCATTTATGAGTATGATTTAGATTGGGTGGTAGAATACTGAGATTAATGTAATCCTTGACTTGGGAAAACCATGGGTCATGTGGTTCAGCTTCGATGATATTGATGCTATCATCACGAGAAGGTGGATTATTGGAAATGGTAGAATGGAAAAGGGTGTGAATAAACACGTGAGTTGTGTTGGAAAGAGAGTTTTGCAAAATGAGTGATCCTAGAGAATCCATGGTATCGATGTAATAGTTCATAGAGCATGGAGTAGCAGTGATGTCATACCACTCAAATTAGGCCAACAAATTTTTGGCTACCTGTTTGTATTATTGTAATACTGGGCAATGACATTGCTACTCTCCCTTGATTTGATTTGCAATGAGGATGGAGTCACTGTATATGTCTTTTCATCGGATGTGCATTGATATTGCTTATTTTAGGCCTAGGATAAGAGCTTCGTACTCAACATTATTATTGGTACAAGGAAAGCCTAATTTGAAGGAAAAGAGGAGTGAATCCCTTTGTGGTGTGAAAAATACTATTCCTGCACCCCCAGCATGTGCGCAATAAGAGCCATCAAAAAAGAGATTGAAATTAGTGGGTGATTCAAGATCCATTGGATCTTTTGCTTCACTTGTATGAAATATAGAGTCGTCAAGGATTTGGATAAACAATGGCACATCGCTTGGTAAAGGAGCCTCAACCAAATGATCAACAATGACTTGGCCTTTGATGGTTTTTTTATTGATGAATTTGAGATCGAATTCCATAAGAAGCATGATCCATTTGGCCATTCAACTATTGTGGTAGCTCTTACCCATCATGTAGCTAAGTGGGTTATCACAGGAAACTATGTAGGTAGTATGGTTAATCAAGTAATGTTGTAACTTATGAGTGGCAAAAAAAATAGCAAGGCAAAGTTTATCCATGTAAGAATACCATGTTTCGTAATCAATAAATGTGTGATTGATATAGTATACAAATTTTTCTTAGTCCATTTCATTATTTTGAGCGAGGAGTGTGCCCACCGCGACATCAGTGGAAAAAATGTATAGATGGAAAGGGTGATCTGGATGGGGTGGGATTAGGATTGGTGGAGATGTGAGGTATGATTTGATGGCATCAAAGGTAGTTTGACATTTATTGTTGCATTTGAATGGGACCCCATTTTGGAGAAGATGATTAAATGACTGACATTTGTTTAAAATTTTGGCGATAAATCACTGTATGGATTGAATTCTTCCTTGTAAGCCACATAACTATTTGAGATTTGTAGGTGGAGGCATGTCAAGAATAGCTTAGACTTTGGTGGGATCTACTTCGATGCATTTCTATGAAATGATGAAACCTAATATTTTTCTAGTGGTAACACCAAAGACACATTTCTTCGGATTTAATCGAACATTATGTTCCAAGAGGTAGTCAAATATTTTACACAAATCTTCAATATGTTGACCATGGGTTTTGGAGTTGATGATGAGGTCATAAACGTAGTCTTTGATATTTTTGTGCATCATATCATGAAAAATGTAGGTCATGGTGCATTGGTAATTTTCCCCATAGTTCTTGAGGCCAAAAGGCATGACCTTGTAACAAACAGACTCTCAAGATGTCATGAAGAGGTCTTATGCTGATCATCTAGATTGACATGAATTTGATTATAACCTAAAAAATCATCCATGAGTGATAGTATTTCATTTCTGGTTGTAGCATCGACCAATGTATCGATATTGGGGAGTGGAAAACTATCCTTGGGACAATCTTTGTTAAGATCCCTAAAAACAGTACAAATGTGGATACCCCCCTTGGGTTTACCGACTGGAACCATGTTTGAAACCTACTCAGGGTAATCGATAGGCTATATGAAATCCACATCGAGGAGTTTTTGTAACTCTTCCTTGACCATGAGAGCAATGGTGGGGTGCATGTGGCGTAAATTTTTTCTAACATGTTTGGCATTGTCATCCACGACAAGGTTGTGTACAACTTGATGAGTGTCGTTAATTATTCATCATTTAGTCATTATACTTGTCAATCCAAGGCAGTGACCAATGGTTGTATACGATAGGAAAGGTAAGCAGTTTAAGGATCAGTTCATTCAAAATATGGCTTTAATTGATGAAATAGTTAGTATTTTGGGATTTGATGTCACCTCTAAATTCTATAAACTAAATTTGACTCCTATTTACCCTTGTAGAAATGAAATTGTAGGAATTGAAACTTTGTAGAAAAAGAAAACTATCTAAATTTGTAGAATGACAAAAATGAAGTGTTGTAGAACTAGAAATAATAGAAAATAAACTTTGCAGAATTGAAATACACACTTTGCATAAATTAAACCTAATTACAGTAATAGAATTCAAAGGATAGGAATTAAAATGTTGCAAAACTAAAACAACAGGGAGTTCACTATTACAAACTGGAAATGCCAAAATATGAAAACATATGTTGAAAATAGGGAATATAAGGAAATGTTGTAGGATGCAAGAATCTATGCTAAGTGGTCAGATGACATGCACACACTTCTATAATTATTATAAATTATCATATGCAATCTAGAATAGCATAGCTAAAAATGTGAAATAGAAACTATCAGGTTCCTACTAATTTGTTGTAGCAAGAAATGAGCAGAAAACATGTCAAAGCTATTCCTTATCCTAGGCTTGGAAGTGGCCCTTACTCCCTGAAATAGAAGAAGGTGGAAATAATTGTCTTAAAATATCTAAATCTCACACACATTCACTAAAAATGCTAACAGAATGAAAAATTGCACCTTTATTGATTCTGAAGTAGCATTATAGTAGTTCAGGAAAATGCCTACAAAATACTGTTTTGCTGCAATAAAACAACTTATCTATTCTAAAATTCTTCTACACCTATATCTATATGCTCAATTGAATGGGAGCTAGGTTATTTATATTATTCTATTATAATGCTGATATGAGTTGTTGTTTTTCAAGGATGCCATTAATTGTTTCACTATTTTCCTAATATGTAGGAATCAGTTCTGCTACAGTTTATCCATTTGCTTTGCTGGCCTAAAACCATTGGGATAAATAAGGTGTAAGGAGTAAAAAAACCCCTTATATAGTTGAAACCATACTTATCTTGCCATTTTATATTGTCTTGACCATTATGTGGCTGATTTTGTCCAAAAAAAATTTTGCTCCATTCATTCCGGAGCTGCTCTGAAATATCAAGTAGTATAACAGTTCCTATGCTAATCCATGCATCCGATACCCAAGAAAGTGGTTTTTAATGTATGCAAATTCTACTTCCATCCTAAGAAGACCTATTCTACCATTGGCACATGCTGGAGCTGACCAATTCCAAGCCATGCTATGTATGCACAGCTGGTTGGAATTTATATGGTGAATATTCTATTTTTGCACAGTCAGCTTAATTTGCATAGGTTTTGGTGCCCTTTTTAGCATTTGAATTTGTTAAAAATGTAATTAAATAAAACATAATTATTTAAGAACCGAATACATATCAAAACCTATTATTACAACTTCAAATAAATCCTAATTTGCTAGATAATTTAGCTAAAATAGGTCTGAAATATAGAAAAATAGTCAAAATAGAATATATACTCTTCATCATTTAAAACATGTAAATACTAATATATAATGCATTCTATCACCATAATTAGCATCAAAACATAACATAAGGTGGGTCAAATAGTTTATCAGTTATCCAAAATAGTCTATAGATGAGGCAATTCCCAGCCTCATCATTTCCCCTCAACTTATTATAATGCATGTCCTCATGCATTTTGTGCAGCTACAAAGGCACAAAGATCTATGTCAAGATATATTTCATGATACTTCCATAGTATTCCCCCAATATTATAATATCCTCGATGCTCCTTTATTTCTCTAAGATATTCTTGGAATTGTTCATCAAATTGAGGATCATTTTCAAATAAATAAGGGATAGGGGTGATGACTGTTGGTGACCTATACCTAAGACCTACCCATTGTTCCTTTACCTCCAAGATGGTCTGGATAATACTTTCTGCTCTTTGTCTTGACCAAATAAAGTTGTTTGGAGAGATGGGCTCCCTCTTTTGCAGTTATATGGGTAATTCTCCCCATCTACTTTTGCATGTTGATAAAGCATCAACAAATATTCTGCATAGAAATATTGAAAATTAGTCATACACCTCTGAAGATTTCCCATATACATATTTTTGACCCTTGTATCCCTCATCAGAGTATAATTTTGGCAGGTGGAATCTCTATGGTTAAGATGAACAAGTATAATGAGTAACATTGCTTGTAACTCCATCTCCTTACTTTCTTTTCCTATTCCTAGTGAATTTTGTTTCGTAATGTTGACATAAAAGCCCTCAATTGGAGATCACCTGTAAATATGTGTGGCAATAACATCACTTCAGTTGTTAAGAAGAATTTATGTAGTAATAGCTCACATAATAGGTTTTGCTGGGCTACTAAACTCTACCAAAATGTTTCTAAAAAATCTCTAGGAGTTTCTAGCTTATGAGGAAGACTAGAAGCAATTATCATTACCATCGAAGATATTTCTCTTTCAATATCAAACTATAGAATCTTTCCAGTCTCCTACACTACACTAGACACTCTACAATTTGGCATTTTTATTGTACTTGTTCCTACAACTTACTGATGTCTGTATTTTTAGCTTCCAACTGTTCTTTCAGTGGTTTTAAAGACAATATTTGTGTCTCTATCTTATGGCACTGCCCCATCCATTATGATATATCCTCATTGTATTTTGTTAATATCACTGTATCTGGAGGCCTAATTATAGGTTGCATCTATGGGATAATATTTACTTGTATGCCTACTTTTGCTATTTCAATAGTGGGTAAGTATTTTTGTATCCCAATTTTTGTTGTTTCCACTTCAGGTGTAAAAAATGAAATCAAGTCAACAAAAACTTGAGGGGAAAATGGATTTACCTCTTCTTGTACTTCTATACCCACATCAATATTTTTTTCTTGTTCTTCTTATTGCTGTAGGTCCTTAGAAGATTGTACAAGTGCCCTTGAATTTTCATGTTCTGTTCTATCCACATCCTATTGGGCTATTTGTGTGGCCACTCCTTCTGTATCTGCTTCCATTATGGGTGAGTTTCTTTCAGGTAAGGTTGTATTTCCATGTTCTATAGCTAAGTATAGCAAAATTTTGGCCAATTCATTCTCATAATTAGCTTGAGGGGGTTGTTGCTCTAGAATTGATAGTCTAGCCTTTACTGCTTTTATTTCCTACCATAATTTAGAAAAGAGGTCATATTTTTCCTTAATGGAGGTCTCATGTTTCTCAATCCAACCCATTTGTGTCTTAATGACACTTCTAGAAGCATATAACTAGGTTTGCATGTCAGTTTCTTCTTCTTTTCTTATGGATCCTTTTTCAGAACTAGTCTTCAAAATATGAATAGTCAACAAGTGGGATTGTAGGAATTTCTGCATCTAAATTTGTTATTGTGCCTACTCCTACATATTTTGGACCTGTATATTCATCCTGGGTACCTGTATTTTCATATTCCTCCATGAATTCCTCTTCCTGCAATGTGTCTTCACTAGATAAATTAATATGCTCTATTACACTTTCTTTTATCTCTTCTTCCATGGCACTAGATTTTTTAAGTCTTGATAACCTCCGTAACCCTAGAGCAGGTTGTTTTTGTTTCTTTGTAGATCTTGGAATAGAGCTTTTCAATTCTAGGGTAGAATCCACTTCAGGTGTTTCCTTCTCCATATGCCCTTCCCTTCTTGAACTTCCAAATTGCTCAGTGGACTGTGTGGGAAAAATAGTTATATTTTTAGAAAATGTAACCTTCCTCCTCTTTCCTACAAGATTAATCTTAGACTATTTATCTCTTTGCTTCCTGGTCCTGGAGGATGGAGGTCCCTGTGGTGAGGAGGGAATTTATTTTTTAGAGAATTCAATTTCAATTTCATGTTCAGAACTTTCAATTTCTACTTTTGCTTTAGATTTAGGTCCTTCAACCTCTATCTCTTCTTCAGATCTAGGGCTTTCAACTTCTAATTCATTCCATGCAAAGAAAAATCATTCAAAACTTCTAGGGTTTTCCCTAAAGTGGTGTTTGCAGATGAGCTTGATGATCCCATGGTGTTTGGGAGTGCCCTTTCCTTCTTGGTATTTTCTAGCCATATTTTTCAATTCTTGGTGAAGGTATAAGGGAAGATTTATCTTGGCCTCCGGGTTTGAATGACCATACCATAAATGATTCAAAATTCTGACATGATGCCCAGATAGAACAAAAAATTGTCCATCACAGGTTAAAAATATAATAATCCACATCACTACATTATCCCAAGGAGGTGGTATACTAGACCGTTTAACCCCTTTGCAGACATTCTTACTCATTAAAAATTCAATTGGTCTGCCTCATTCTTACCTAAACTTGTTAACAATTTCTACTAAAGCATTTTTACTAGTTTTCACAATATAAACTCCTTGCAAAGGCATTTTAGTAATATGGCTAAGAATTTTTAGAGTTACCTGGATGGTCATGCCGCTAATATGGACCTAGTTTTTTCTGAATGTCTGAGCGAACTCAGCTGCTAACCCTTCAGAATATCCATAGAACTTTCTCAAAAATGACATGAACCCACCCTCCGTGAAGACCCATAGAGATTTGGAATCCTTTTGCAAATACTCAGCATTTTTTGGTTCAACCCTATTTTTCTTATCCCCATTGTGAATTGCTTATGCTCTGTGTATTTTAGTCCTACAAAATTTTGGCGGTAGAAGTTATATCCAATTTGGAATGATCAATTCCATTCGAATCTTAGGTTTTGCGGAGTAAATTTTGGCAGCGTAGGAATGACTTCAAAACATATCTAAGAACATGAATTGGAAACATGGTAGAGTTTTATTGCAAAAATGAGTCCTTAGTGATCTATTTTACTATGTCATTGAATGATTACAGCTTGGTTGAGGTGACATAGAATCACAAATATTATGGTGGTTTACTTTCCAAAGTTTACCTTGATACATGTGTCGTAAACTTTTATATGCCTCAAAACCATATGCTGCCTTGAACTCTATAGTTGAAACTCATGCTCCGTTTCATATTTCCAACCTAATGGTAACAAAAATTAGGACACGTGTTACCTTCTATTTCCAACTAATTTGCTCTTAAACTCATTCTAGAGTTTATTGAATCATTCTAAAGCATAATGTTATTTCAAATTCCAGAGCACAGGTGTTTTTTTTTATTCTAAAAATGCTCTCTACCTTCTGGTTGTAGACCTTCTATTTATGGATAGCATTCTCATTCTGGAGCATTATCATGTAGAAGCATTTGAATACATCGACTAAAACTTTTCATGATCATATCATATTCACATATCCCATTGACTAGATGGATAACTTTTGAATCAACCTTATGTATGCTTTATACACTAACTAGGGATATTATACACTACATACTAGATATCAATAATGTTCTAAAATGAAAAAGGCACATACCTGATATAACCATTTATCTACATTTGTACAGATGGTTGTTCCTGTTGATTCCCAGCTAGCTACTCTACTAAGACAGGTGCAATCTGAAAACAGGTGAAACAATGATTGTGAGAAAATACATAATAGTGATGGTGGTTCCAAATTGTTATTTCAACAAGGTAAACATGCTAGAAGACCGGTTTTCATGCAAGCCTAATTCAGAAGCACCTCAAAGAGGTTTTCACTTTCTGAATTATTCATTTTTTTATCATTTTTTTTATTTTTATTTATTTTTATTGTTTTTTTTGCAATTTCTTTCATTTTACTTTACTGAGTTTGGTGTGGAAGAAGTGCTTTCTTCCAACATGTGTATATCCAAGTTTTCCACTTGCTTTAGAAACTCCTCTTTAGTTAGTGGTTTATGGTATATTCGAAGACGATGTCCATTAACCACCAAATTTTATCGTGAATCATCAATAGGTGAAATGCGAACAACTCCATTTTCAAACACTTCCTCACTTTGATATGGTCCAAGCCACCTAGTCTGCAACTTTCCAAGATAGTCTTCATAATGAGATTCAAAAAACAAAGCCCAATCACCTTGCTAAAAATTTTGTTGTTGAATGTGACTGTCATACCATAATTTTTGTTATGCTTGGATCATCTCAGTCTGGTGCAATGTATCCATTCATAGTTCATCCAATGCATTGAGCTATAGAATTCAGTCTATTTGTGCCTATGAAAAATCAATACATACATCCAAAGTAGTTCGAAGAGTGAGTAACTCAAATTCAATAGGCAAAAGAGGCTTTTTACCATAAACCAATTCATATGGTATAAATCTAGTGGTGGATTTCCAAGTAGTGTTGTAAGCCCAAATTGCTTCAGGTAGTTTTTCCAACCAATTCCTCCTATGGGCTGCTATGGTTTTAGTTAATATTCTATCTAGTTCCCTATTAGTCACTTCAACCTATCCATTGGCTTGTGGATGATAAGGTGAGGATTTCTTGTGCTTGATTTTATATAGTCGAGTGAAAGCTTCAACAACTCTTGAGGTAAACTGAGGTCCTTGATCTGTGGTGATGAATTTTGGGGCCCTAAAACATAGGAAAATATGTGAATACAGGAAATCAACAAATTTTTCTTCTTGAGCATGCTTAAAAGCATGGGATTTTACCCATTTGGTTACATAGTCAGTACATATCAAGATATGCACTTTCCCTTGGGAAGGAATGTAAATGGATCCTACAAAATCTAGCCCCCATATCTCAAATGGTTATTTTCCTATTTGAGGTTGTAATGGCATTTCACTAGTGAAGGTAGGTTTTCCCATCCTTTGGCATGCATCACAATGTCTGACATATCTTTTCACATCTTTATGTAAAGATGGCTAGTAGTAACCAGTACCCAAAATATTTTGAATGGTGTTTTTTACTGAATAATATCCTCTTGATGGTTCATCATGACATGCCCGTAGGATATCATATACCTCATCCTTGCAGATACACTTGCATAAAACATGGTTAGGACTACATTTAAACAATAAGCCTCCTATCTATTTGAAAGAATAACTTTGCTTGATTAACTGTTTCTTTTGATTAGGAGTAAAGTGAAGAGGAATATTTCCTATAGCCAAGTACTTAGCTATATCTGCAAACCATGGATATTGTATAGAAATAGCAAACAATTTTTTATTTGAAAATGTATCCTCTACCAATTCTCCTATGCATTTGGTAATCTTGACAGAAAATTTGCTACTACATTAGTTTTACCTGGTTTATTAATTATGGTGATATCAAATTCCTTGCAACAGTATTAACCAGTGAATAATTCTTGCACTAACCAAAGGTTTATTCATCAAGTATTTTATGGCAGTATGATCTGTATGGATGAATACTTGATATATTGTGATATAGTGTTGGAATTTATTAATAGCATATATCACAGCTAAGAATTCCTTTTCAGTGGTGGTGTAGTTCTTTTCAGCTCCTGTCAAGTTTTTATTGATATAATAAATGGCATAATGCTCCCCATTTTCAATTTGTCCTAATGCAACTCCAATATCAATATTGGAAGCATCAGTCTGAATATGGAATGGCAGTTCCCAATTAGGTCCTCTCAATACAAGGGGATTTGTTAACTTTTCTTTCAATAATTCAAAATATGTTTGATACTCAGTAGTCCAAGTAAATTTAGAATCCTCAGTTAGTAACGCAAACATTGGATTGGCTATGGTACTAAAATTGGCAATAAATTTGTGGTAGAAACCAATGTGTCCCAAGAAACTCCTTACATTAGTTTAAGTTTTTGGAGGAGGAAGGTTTTTAATGACTTCCACCTTTTTAGGATCAACCTTGATCCCATAAGAGGAAATATGATGACCAAGGACAATCCCTTCCTCCATCATTAAGAAGCATTTCTCAAGATTAAGAGATAGATGGTATGTTTCACAATGTATTAAAACTTTTTCAAGTTTTTCTAAGGTATACTCAAAACTATCTCCAAAAACTGTGAAATCATCCATGTAAATTTCTACACTCTCATTTTTCAAATCAGAGAATATGGCCAAAACATCTCTTTGAAATGTTGTTGGAGCATTACACAAATCAAAGGGTAAAACTTTGTAAGCAAATGTTCCCTAAGGGCAGGTGAAATTAGTTTTTCTTGGTCTTCTGGTGCAACCTGTATTTGATTATAACCACTAAAACCATCAAGAAAACAAAAGAATTTCTTACCAACAAGGGTATCTAATACTTGGTCTATAAATGGTAATGGAAAATGGTCTTTATGTGTCACTTTATTTAACTCTCTATAATCCACACACACTCTCATTTTCTCATTTTTCTTTGGAATAATGACCAATGGAGAAACCCACTTACTATCTAAAATTGGGTAAATGAATCCTACTCCTAAAATTTTCTCAATTTCTGCTTTAACAATATCTTTTAGAGTAGAATTCAAACATCTTTGAGGTTGTCTCACTATTTTGACATCTTCAATGTATATCCTATGTGTACATACATCAGGATGAATTCCAGTCATATCCTTGTAACTCCAAGCAAAAGCCTAAACATGTTTTTGTATAACAACAAATATTTTGTCTTCTTGTTCATTAGTCAACTAGCTATTAATATTTAGAACTTTCCCTGGTTGTATTTCAATTTAATTAATTCCTAGATAAACAAAATTTACTGCTTCATATCTGCTGATTAAATAATTTAATGGAGAGTGATGTGGTTGCAGAGTATGAAATAATCTAGATTCTATTTCATATGTGATGTTAGATGGAATCATTCCCTGCATAGGACATGTGAAAGAGGTAATAATATGATGATACCATCCATGTGGCAGTGTGAAAGAGCTTTTTTGTATGGGAATAGGTGACAGATATTTTGAGGTTTGTTATTCATCCTTCCATAGCAGGCGATGGACAAGAATTTGATCATATTTAAGTCCTTCCTATAATGTTTTCACTAGGATAGTTTCATCTTCAAAAATTTCCCTTTCTGGTGAATTGACTTCCTCAATGTGTTCCTTCACTATTACTGTGGCCAAAGTGGTGATAGTTTCTTGTTCTTCATCAGAATCAGGATACCATATCTTTCCATAAAATTTGGTTGAAGGTTGGGCTGGTGGATACAGGGAAATATTCTTAAGGTCAATTCCATTTGAAATAGTCATTTCTCCTGACCTGCAATCTATAAAAGCAGCTGTAGTAGCAAGCCAAGGTCATCCTAGAATGATGGGATAACCATTAGCTGAATTTCTAGGCTATAATACCAAGAAATCTACAGGATATTCCCAGGAAGAAACTTCAATGGCAATATCTTCTAGGATCCCTTTTGGATTGGCAACTAACCTATCTACCATTTCCAAAACTATGGTGGTAGGACTAAGATTATTGAGCTGCAGTTGTTGCATTATTTCTTTAGTCATTACATTGATTGCAGCTCCAAGATCAATTAGTACATTTGGAATTTGTATTAACCCAATAGTTATTGTGACTACTAGACTTCCTGGATCACTATATTTGTGAGGCACTAGTTTTCCAGATAGTAGGTTAATCAACTTCTCTTCTACTTGCATAGTTTTAGGAAATGTTTTCTTCTTTCTACTAGGTTTCTTGATACACAATTCTTGAATGGTTTTCTTGATTAAGGGTACATCCTTTATTTCTTGCAAAAAAGGGAGGGATATAGATATATTTTTAAGTTCTGTAACCAATTTTGATTTAGGAGTAGTGATAGTATAATCAAACCTTTCAGGGTATGGCACTACTTTTGAAGAAGGTTCCTTTTGCCCTTGCATTTTTTTTGGTTTCTCTTATTTTTCTTTTGTTTGCATTGGTTTTGAAAATGGATACTCTTTATTTCTATCAATTTCTTCAATGGTGGGTGGGGTAGGGTCAAGTAAAACTTTCCCTGAATGTAACTGGATATTACTACAGTCAAGTACATGAACTACAATACTGTCTTCAGACTCAGGTCCATACATAGGGTGTTGCTTGTCTGGTATTATTTGGGTTAGCCATAGGTTTAACTGGAAGTGGGGTTTGCTTAACTGGTTGTGCTTGTTAAGGTTGTATTCTTCCTTGAAATTTTTGATTAGGATCTGGTAACAAGTTTTGAGTTTGCCCTTGATACCTTTGTTGCCCTTGATATGATGGGTATTGTGGCCCCCATATTTTCCCATATTAATGATTTTGTGTCCAAGGTGGACTAACAGGATTCTAGGAAGGATGTGACCAATCTTGGGAAGATGCCCAAGATTGATTCCATGGTTGTGAAGGTGGTTCTAAATATCCCCAAGGCATATTCCAAGGACTTTATCCCCAACTTGTAGGAAAATGAGGAGCATTCTGGTATTGTGAAAAGTTACCACCTGGCCTCTACCTAATAACATTGAGTTTTTTAGTTTGAGTTTAAAAAATGACACCTATCAGTTTTATGTTGTTTTGAACATATGCCACAAATAGTTGAGATAGAGGTTCTATCCAAAGGACAATCATGTAGGGCATGCTTATTTATGCATCTAGGACAATAGATAGCCAAGGGTGGTGAAGAATTAGATTTTGAATTTTTTTCCCCTAATGTGGAATTTAATTGTACAAGAATATCAATTTTCATGTTAGCCATTTCTTCCATAAAATATTTTATATTAGTATTACCAAGATTCTTCTTTGCCTAGTGCAGAAATCCAATACTTCTCTGGAATCATCCTGCAAACCTCTTAGAAATATAGTTTTTAATAAGTCAGTTTCCATAGGACCACATATCTTTTGAATAAAGGTAAATCTATCAAGATAATATTCTAAGTTTTCATCCTCTTCTTGTCTAATACGAAATAACTCATCCTGCCTATTTCTCACTCTACAATACTCCTGATATTTATCCAAAAATGCAGTTTCCATTTGATCCCAAGTGCATATTGAATCTGATTCAAGGCTCATAAACCATTGTAAGGCTACATATTTGAGTGTAGAGGGAAATAACTTTAGTTTCTAGTTGTCATTAACATAGTCATAATTCTAAAATAGAACTTTGAATTCAAACAAGAACTGGTCAGGATCTTCAAAAACAATTCCCCTAAATATTGGCAATACTGAGGGTGAAATTATTTTCATAGGAGCATTCTGAGTAGTATTTAGAGGAATAGGGTATTCAAAAGTTCTGATAGGAGAATTGTCAGCATCATGACAAAAAATATCCCTATCATGTTCTCCTTGTTCTGCCATAGGTGCTTCCTCAGTTTTGACTTGTTCAACTGGTTTAGATGGATCAGTCCTATGGGTATTTCTAGAAGCAAGTGCCTCTAAGAGTTCTTCTTGCAAAGATCCCAAAATTTCAATTGATGAATAAGATGATTCTCATTTAAGTCTTTCAAGAAGTCCATACATAGGTATATCTTCACCTGATCATGAATAATGCCTTGGTGGAAAAGAACCAATTCTGATAAACTTTCCTCTTTTGTCTCTTCGCCTATGCATTCATGTTTATCCACTAAAGGAACTAGAATTTAGTTTTCAAAATATGTTACCTAAAACAGGACAGTTCCTGGACTGCTATACTTCTCCTAACAATACCTAGTTGTCACTGGAAATGGCACCAAAAATGATGAGTGTCATCAATTATTCATCATTTAGTCATTATACTTGTCAATCCATGGTGGTGTCCAATGGTTGTGTACGATAGGAAAGGTAAGCAGTTTAAGGTTCATTTCATTCAGGAGATGGCTTTTATTGGTGAAACAGTTAGCATTTTGGGGTTTTATGTCACCTCTAAATTCTATAAACTAAAGTTGACTCCTATTTACCCTTGCAAAAATAAAATTGCAAGAATTGAAACTTTGCAGAAAAAGAAAACTATCTAAATTTGTAGAATGATAGAAATGAAGTGTTGCAGAACTGGAAATAATAGAAAATAAACTTTACAAAATTGAATGCAAACTTTCCATAAAGTAAACCTAATTAAAATAACAAAATTCAAAGTACAAAATTTAAAATGTTGCAAAACTAAAACAGTAGGGAGTTCACTGATACAAACTAGAAATGCCAAAATCTGGAAACAACTGTTGAAAATAGGGAATATCAAGAAATTTTGTAGGATACAAGAATCTATGCTAAGTGGTTCACTAGCTTGCACACACTTCTATAATCATTAAAAATTATCACATGCAATCTAGAATATCATAGCTAAAAATGTGAAATAGAAACTATCATGTTCCTACTAATTTACTATAGCAAGAAATGAGCAAAAAATGAGTCAAATATATTCCTTCTCATGGGCCTAGAAGTGGCCCTTGCTCCCTAAACAAGAAGAATGTGGAAATAACTATCTTAAACTATCTAAATCTCACACACATTCACTCAAAATTCTAACAGAATGAAACATTACACCTTTATTGATTTTGTAGTAGCATTACAGTAGTGCAGGAAAATGCCTGCAAAATACTATTCTACTATAATAAAATAACTTATCTATTCTAGAATTCTTCTATACCTATATCCTATATGCTCAAAAAAATTGGAGCTAGGTTATTTATATTATTCTATTACAATGCTGATATGAGTTGTGTTGTTTTTCAGGGATGCCATTAACTGTTTCAGAACTATTTTCCTAATATGCAAGAATCAATTTTGCTACAATTTATCTATTTTCTTTGCTAGCCTACAACTATTGGGAGAAATGAGGTGGAGGGAGTAAAACAAACCCTTAGACAGCTAAAACCATCCTTATATCACCATTTACCATTGTCTTGACCATTTTGTAGCCGATTTTGACCAGATCTATTTTTGCTTCGCTCATTCCAGAGCTGCTCTGGAATATCAGGTAGTATAACAGTTCCTGTGCTAATCCATGCATCTGATTTGTAGGAAAGTTATTTTGACTATGTGAACATTATCATACCATAATTAGAATATCTATTCCACCATTGGCACATGTTGGAGTTTACCAATTCCAATTCATGTTGTGTATGCACAGTTGGCTGGAATTTATATGGTCAATATTATGTTTCTACACAATCAGCTTAATTTGGATAGGTTTTGATGCCTTTTTTAGCATTTGAATTTGTTAAAAAGGTAATTAAAGCAAATGTAATGATTTCATAACCAAATAAATATCAACACCTATTATTACAACTTCAAATAAATCCTAATTTCCTAGATAATTTAGCTAAAATAGGTATGAAATATAGAAAAATAGTCAAAATAGAATATATGCTCTTCATCATTTAAAACATGTAAATACTAATATATAATGCATTCTATCACCATAATTAGCATCAAAACATAACATAATGTAGGTCAAATAGTTTATCAGTTATCCAAAATAGTCTATAAATGAGGTAATTCCCAACCTCATCACAACTAATGATGGGTCAAGGCCAGGCATATCCATGTAGGACCATGCAAATACCTTAATGTAGTGCCTGAGGAAATTAGTGTAAAGGATATGCTCTTCTTTAGATAGGCTATCATTAAAGTACATGATGTGAGGGTGTTCTGGATCATTGCCAATTTTAACTTCAATAATGTCCTTGAAAACCATGCGAGAACCATCATGGAGCTGCACAAGGGTGGGAATGAGGTGAAGGTCATCGATGGACTCAGTGAGCTAGAATTCATCATCAAGATAAATATTTGTATGATTAATTCATGGGAGGTGAGGTGGAATGGAAGGGAATGGTGCATTTATAGATTGCAACATTTGGGGTGTTCAAAGGAATTTTATAGTAGTGGGGATGTTAGAGATTTCATCAAAATTAGCAAAATTAGTGATAGGAATTAGAATGTAATTAGGATAGTTTGGATATCATAATAGAGCATTTAAGTCAACAGAGATCATGTTGACCAAATTACTAGAGAATATGGAGGTAGATGATGAAGGTTGTGATGAATCGGATGAGGATAGCATTGATTCTAGAAAAGTTTGGTGATAACCTATGTTTAATACCACAGGTGGGGAAGCGGAATGTAGACACCAAAACAACACCAATACGATTATGTCACTACAAGCACTGACTAAATTGGCATACATACCCCATAGGGCAGCCTCTAGAGGTTAAACACTAGTCCTAACCACTCCCAAATCAGTTTTGGAAGGTTAGAGGTCAATTTTGCACCTTTTAAGCACTTTTCTCCCTATTCATCTCACCCTGGGATGATTAGAATCATATTCGTCCCACCCCGAGACAATTAGCAGCAATCGCTCTAGGGTGGGATGATTAGCAGGTTTTATTGGCAAAAATTCAAACATCGAAAAATGGCAGCCCAAATATTCCACCTAGCTCCACCTTCAAGGCATGGGAGTGCGAAGGACGGTTTCAAATTAGAGAGGCTTCAATCAAGCCTGCCCTTAATCAAGGAGGCCCTAAATCATGGAAGAATATTCTCTCCCCCAAAAATGCATAACGAGCCAAGTGGTGCCCTCGCATGTGCATTCAAAGGAGACCCTTAGGTCTATAAAAAAGTGAGCCCCCTCACCCCAAAAAAATAACAAAGCTGGAGCATTTACAGCAACGAAGTACTGCCAAATTATACCCCCATTCCTCTTTGTGCTTCCTACATCCCTAATCTCTCTCTTATGGAAGAGAGGTTATCATGTGAACACTAGTAATGTAATATAGATCCAAAAACCCAAGAAATCAGCAAAATCCTACCCCAAACTCATTGACACAACCCCCTAGGAAGTTTGGACCCATCCCACTTGGATTGGTTTCAAAACTAGGCCCTAAATGTTGGGCGTCCCACCCCCGGGCGCCCCCAAACTGTTGTAGTCCTAATCTCCCCACCCCGGAGTGATTAGAAATCTATGCATGGTTTTGCTACTTTTATTTTTGCATTCTTTTACATCTAATGTACTTATGCTTTTGTCCAAATTTCATTGCTTTCTGACATGATTTGACCTGGTTTTTGTCATTTTATGCGTCTACTAACCTATAGGGAGCGCCTTTAGATACAGGATAACCTGGGCATAATATGCAAAATCTGACCTTTTGGGTCATCTCAAAATGTTTTTTTTAGTCTAACCACAAATTTGTAGGAGTTTTGGAGGCCTCTAGGCAGGACATTTGCAAGGTCACTTTTTGAATGTTTTACTGCAGTCCCCAGTGTCCCACCCTCGAGTGATTAGAAATATATGCATGATTTCCTTATTTTTATTTTTGCAATATGTCCCAGATGATATCCTAATGCCTCTATTAAATTTTGAACTCATTTTGACATGATTTGGTGATCGTTCTTTTATTTTTTGTATTAACTAGCTCGTAGGGTGCCCCTATCACATACAAGAGAATATGGGTAGGATATGCAAATTATGAGCATCTGGGTAGTCTTATAATTACCTATAATTCCTAAATAATTATTTTTAGGTTATTTGGATAAGTAGAGGTGAGACATTGGAGTGCTCACTTTGGAGAGGCCCTCGATGGGTAAATGAGCATAACGGGGCCGCCCGATGCCGCTTCGATGCAAAATTAGGTGATAAAAATTGTAGAAGTTATCCTTTACATTTATGTATCATTTTGTAATCAATGTATCAATCTTATCACTGATATTCCACAAGCACCCACTCGAGGCCTTGGGGATTGCATGTTTTTCTAGATACACATATGTTATTAATGGTTTGTTGTATTTCTATGCATAGGATCTCACTGCTAGGAAAATTAAATGGGAATAAAGGAATGACGAGCACACAGACACAAGTGGCATCAACTTTTAGCCCACCCACTTTGAATGTGGGCACGTGGAAGATGCTGGAAGCATACCGTCCGATCTTGGAAGCATAGCTTCTGTCGGTCATACATTAATGTAAAAAATTGTATCAAATATTCTAATACCTAAAAGGGGGTCGTATTGTAATAAGATTAAAATAAATATCAATAAATGAGGCCCCGCTTTGTTTGCTCACATCTCGTTTCTACGTCATTTCCTTCATGCATTCGTAGGACTTAGCATTTGTATCTATTTTTGTTTGCATCATATCGGTATGCCATTTTTTTGCATGCTTTCAGTTTCAATCATGGTGGGACCCTATCCCTTGCTTTTAGGATCAAGTTTTTGTTCCAAATTTTGTGGTTTTTCTTTGCAGGTGTCACTCATTTAGGAACTGGATTGCTACTCGTGCCATCCCGAGACGAATACGTATTCATCCCATCCTGTGATGAATGTAGACCTGCTATTCATCCCACCTCAGGATGATTAGATATCTATGCATTTTCTGAGTAGAAACTCATAGGCGTCTGGTTTAGACAGTGAAGAGGTAGGCCTTCTAAACATCTTCTGTGTTTTTCTACTTTCTATTTCTGCAAATTTTTGTTTTCTTTGCTTTATTTTCAGACACTTGGATAGAAAGGTTAAGTAGTTTGTTTTACTTTCTTGCAAGAAAAATAAATAAATAAATAAATAAAAACATAAATTAAATTAAATGGAAGGAACTTGATTAGGAATACATTTTTCTCTGGTTTTCTTGCATGATACTTGCACAAATGGCAAGTCCTCATTACAGGTTTCAGTTCTAGTTAGGTTTTGTGATTTCCTTTTTGCTACTAATTGTCTCTAAAAGATAAAATGTACTTTAAAGCATTGCATTAGTGAAAATCATATTTTGTTATATGTTTTCTTTCTTTACACAATTAAAATGAACCACACACACCACCTAATAAAATCAACATCAAGGAGTTTGTCTTAATACCCCAACACTTGATCAAGACCAACGATGGGTTTCATAACCACCTTGGCTTGAATTTTGCATACATATACCCTGATCATGACTGTTGCTAGATGTAAATCCTGATGAAATTTTACCAAGTGTAGCGGGGGTGATTCCCTGTGCATGAGGATAAGTCTTCTAAGGTAGGTGTCAAAAATAGAACGATCCCCCTTCTGTACCACCTATGTTCCACTTACTATTCTACTCTTGTGTACCAATAGTTTCCCTCATGTATGGGTGGGTATATTGAGATTTTTGGTATAATGGCCTGGCAATGGTATATTGAAGGGGTAACCATTTTGGAGATACAAGAGCCCTCATTATGCATGTATAACAAATTTTTCTTTACAAGATTTACATAACAAAAATCAAACACACTGAACCAGATTTAGGACACACATTTAATCTGTAAACAAGATAATCATTTCTTTGTTTTTGTGGTCCCCTTTTGTTTGGTATAGCATAAAAATTGTAAAGGAGATAAAAATATACATATCCTTTTAGAAAAACCACCACCATGGTGTATACCCGTAGCCAAGCCCAATCACAGGCATAAGCTATGAAAAGTATGCAAGGAGGCACAAGTCGCCTCTATTATAGCCCCAAAGATTTGGTTATACCACCTTGGCAACCTGACCCACAACATAGTCCACACCATACCACTACATAACAGGACTATAGAGGCACCCCTTTGAGGGGCACTCCCGTTCAACATAGATCCTATCAGGATAACACACATAGGAAGGCTCCCTTAGACACTCATTATGAGTGGCCACTGCATGATGAAGTGCTAGAGCAGCATAGGGTTCATAAGGAGGGCCCACATGATTATATCATTCCTCCTCCACCCCTCGTTACTATTAGAACTAATAGGCCAAATCTAGAGTGCAAGTCTCTTCAGATAGGGCAAGCCAACTCCACCCATCCCTTTCACATGTATGAAAGGGAGCACGAGGAAAACCAGTATATTCCTCAAGAGCAATACCCCATGTGGGAGCAATGCGCCTCCGCACCTACTGATTATCAAGATCACCTATTGAGGCCAGAGCCTCAGGTGAATGCTACTAACCTCGATAGAGGAAAGCGACCCATAGAGATCTCGGATCACCATGACCGAGATAAATATGTAGGGGAGGCATCTAGGCCTCCTAGACTTAGGACGATAAAACAAATCGACTTGGAATTTTCCAAACATGCTACCCGTAAAGCGCAAATCACATAGCTTAGGCAAGATCAACAGTAGTTAGAATAACTGTATCATCTTAACAAAGAGTGCATTCAATGCCAGAAAAATGAGTTGTTCCAGAACACTATGCATGAGAGGATTCCAACCCTTCGCACGCATAGGAAAAACATTTATGAGAGGCAAAACCCCTTAGTATGAGACAGGTCTCCACGACCTTATCAAGCGTTGCCTCTAAGACCTCCTAGACCTAAGGGGGAGGCCACTCCTAGAAACAATTATGGGCACCTTCCTCGGGCACCCATCCATGTTTATAGGTCACGCCCAAAAACTCCTCATGAGGCCTATGAGGAATTTGAGCGAGAAGAAGAGTGGGCTGAAACACCCTACCAAGGCAAGGGGGGCACTATCCGACTATGCCTCCATAGGCCTCAAGTTCCTCACAATTTACAACTGGAACAAACCAAGGAAGAGGAAATGAAATCCTCTGATGCATACAAAGCACTGTTAGAATGTGTAGAGTCTATGGAGACTAAGACTTCAGGGCCCCAAAATCCCACCTTATGCCAACTCCATAGTCACCTTGTGCATCCTTCAGTATCGGCACCCCCATACCCCGACCACTTCAAAGTGCCTCAATTGGAAATTTTTAGAGGAGATGAGGATGCCCAAGAGCACGTAACAAGGTTCCTAAGTCAATGCTTTGGCATTCAGGACAATGATGCATTGCTTCTGAGAACGTTTATAACCACATTCATAGGCCCTGCCTCGGATTGGTTTACCCAGTTGTCGAAGCATAGCATCAATAACCTAGACTAGCTAGTGGACACGTTCCTTGAACGTTTTGCCTTCAACACCAAGAAGAAGGCATCCTTAAGTGACCTAGCTGGCCTTCAACAGTATGATGATGAGATCATGTCTGCTTATGAGAATCGGTGGAGGTCATTGCTTTCAAAGCTACCTTACCTCCATCCCATGGCTGACATGACTCAAATGTTTTCAAATAGTTGCTTAAGGTCGATCTCTATGCTATTGTAGATACAACAATATGACACCCTCAAAGAAGCCCTGGTGCAAGCTAGGATAATTGAGAAGATCAAAATACAAGACAGCGAGATTGCCAAGCCGCACAAGAAAGAGTGGCCCAAAAATGCTAAAAATAGGCCCACACAACCGAAACCCACCATGGTCAATTAGGTTGCCATAACTATACCAAAGCCTGCACAAGTGACACAGCCCCCAAAGGCTAATTATCAGGCAGTCTCCCTTGATAACTATGAAAAGGAAAATCTTAAACAAGAGAAAAATCAGCAACGTCTCCCTAGGCAATAATTCACACATTTCATGGAGTCTAGAGACTCCTTGTTTGATCGCTTGTTCGTGGAAAACCTGATAAACTTGTTGGAAAGTTGACCCATAGACCCCAACATGCCAAAACCCAAGGGCTATAGGGAAGACTTATATTGTAGATTTCACTGGCATAAAGGACACAAAATCTCCACTTGTTGGAAATTCAAATACTTAGTGTAGGACTTGATAGATAAAAAAATGCTCATGGTAGATAATATCGTAGCACTGAGCAACCAATAAATTGAGGTCTTCAAAGATCCCCTGCTTGCCCATGATGTGTAGGAAAAGACCTTACAAGTGAATGAGGTAACACAAAACTGCCCCATGCAAGGATACATAGGGATGATAAGCATTGTAACATAGAAAAAAATATACCCAAACATGGCCGCACCCGCTATAGCTACAGACGTTCCATCAACGTCACAACCTCCACAACACCCTACGCAACCTCCCCTACCTAGATCGGTGGCCATGATTCAGACCAAACTTACTCAAATTTTAATGACCACTTAGGCTAGGCTCTCCATTTATGAGCTCATCCAACAATCACCACCTTATCGGGATGCTGTGATGGAGATACTCAAATCCATTGAGCTACAACCCCACGAAGACAATTCTTTCAACAATTTCATGGGACATGTGAGACAATACATAGAACCAGTCATAACTTCAGGGAAGATGAACTGAAACTGGTGACTTGTGATATGGTGGATCCACCCCTACACGTCATTGCATGGGTCAATGAGATTCCATTCAAGAGGGTGTTGTTGGACACTGGCTTGTACATCAACATAATCATGATAGCAAAATTAAAACACCTTAAGCTACTAGCATCCCACATTGTGGCATCCACTTACATCCTTTGATCCTTCAATGACGCGTTATGCTCGACGATTGGCATAATTGTCCTACCCATCCAAGTAGGACAAAATACCATTCCTACATTGTGTCACATTATTGAGGGTGAGATGACCTACAATATCTTGCTAGGCCAGCCTTGGATCAGGGACATGAAGTGTGTCCCTTCGATATCCCATCAATGCCTCAAATACACATACAAAGGGCAAGTACATGTAGTCCCAACAAACTTAAAGCCCTTTAAGTTTTGCAATGCAGTGCAGCTGATGCCACAATCAACTCTCCCATTGACACATTTGGACTTTCAATTGAATCCATCCACACAGGTTCTAATTCTGCCTACATCCTCATTGTTGAGTCCCTCAACTCACCAACCTAGCCCATCTTCATCGTCTGTTCCTTCACCAACGATGCCACCCATAGTGGCCACACTGAAGGACAATGGGAATAAGCCCCTAGAGGAAGTGCCACCACTAGTCTCAACCATCTCTACCAAAGAGGTACCCCACCGAATGGAAGTCAAGATGCTTGGTTCACCCAACATGGAGTGGACTCAAGGAGAACTCCCATTCCCTCCCCCTTAATCGCCAATTATTATCATTGAGATGGCCAATACAGGCCTGGAGGAGTACCTAGTGCAGAATGTTGTGGCAACACCCATGTTCGAATCCATGTAAGACATGGGGAGACCTCGCATCCCCATCGATACTATCATTCCTTTAGGCTACCCACCAAATCAGACCAATTTTGTATATGGGGGCCTTGAGAACGACATTGAACCCTACCTACAAGAGGAAGAAGATGAAGATCCATTTGCTAAGAATGTTTACTATTTGTCCAACCCAGAATTTGCATTGAAATACCTAGACCAATGCAATTGGCATGGATATGGATTGGGCAGATATGAACAAGGAACGCACATTATTTGTCAACCGAGATACCAGATGCCATATGATAAATTAGGAGTAGGGTTCAACCACCCTTTGCCCCTTGACATCTTGATAGAAACCATGCAAGTCCTAGTTCTAGAAAACAAGGATGGGTTGGCACAAGATCCATATGCCAATCCCAACACAACATACACATTGGGGGATTATCTCCCATTGCTAACAACAAACCTTGTTGACATCAAAAACCCCTCCCCTTTGATTGAGGAAGGGGAAATTTCAAGAAGTAACATCCAAGAGGGATATGAACAAGAAAAATTTTGGTCTTTTGAAGATGAGTCAGATTATTAGGTAGCACCTTGGGACCCTTTTGAGTCCAATAGCAATCACTTGCAGGTGACACCCATTGACAACTATCAAGAGAACTTCATGGCAATGTCCCCCTTTAATGTTCCAATCAGGAAATTGCTACCTCCAAAGAATCTAGCCCTCCTGCAGAGAGTGGAACAACCTAGAAGGGACCAAATAAACTTGCTCACACAAAATGAGCCTCCCATGCCGGCCATAAGGCCAAGTGATCCATCGGAGGAAGATCTGAATATTTTCAATTTTCATAGAGAGTGAGGATAGTGATCAAGAAATGCCTAGTGGGAGGCTATACCAGCCAGAGGGGCACATAGTTGTTGAAGCCAATGAAGGCCTATGGATATCTGATAGTGACTATGAGGATGAGACTGAGATGACATATCTCAACCATATGAGGCAACAGGAATACCCCATAGACATCGATGATATGTTTGAACATCTAAATATGGGACCAAGGCATAGGTGGCATTTAAACCAAGTATAGTTAAACCAAGTGCTTCATCCACAACTTCGGGCATATAGGGAGCACCTCCAACCTAGATATCCTATAGGGCCATTAGGTCCAAGGGCAGACCCTATCCTTGTATCTGCACATAGGGCCGATCATTTTGTGCCAATACCCATAGAGTCAGATATGGGGTACAAGAATCACCAAGGATGTCTAGATCAATGCCCACGTGACAATGGAGACCAAATTCATTCCATCAACATGATTTTCATTTATTTAACTACCCCCATACATAATCCAACTGATCCAACATGATCATTGTATCTAGACCTAGATTGCATAGACTGGGATCATGCTGACTTACCACCATCCCCATCAGAGTATTGTCCTTATGATGAGATGTTTCATCTCACCCCAGGACAAACTCAAGATATCTTCCATACTGAAGAGGAACCCAACATTCCCAACGTAGATCTAAATTTAGCAAATGATATCCACCTGATCCCAACTCCACACCAGTTGGAGGATGGATCCCACATGTCATTCAAAGAGATGATTGACACAGACATCAAATCTAATCCAATGAATCGACAAATCATAAAGCTTGGGGTAAGTTTATCCCTCGAAGAACAAGTTGATTACATTACCCTTCTCAAAGAGAATAAGGAGGTTTTTGCATGGTCCTACAAAGAGATGTCGGGGCTAGACCCATAGCTATTCATGCATAATATAACACTTGATCCGACATTCAATCCAGTCAAGCAAAAGCTACATAAGATGCACCCAAAAATGGCCTTAATGGTCAAAGATGAGCTACAAAAGTTGTTGGATGCATAATTTATCATCTGCATAGATTACCCACCATGGCTGTCCAACATGGTACCTGTCAAAAATCCTAATGGGAGGATTCACATATGCACCAATTTTTTAGATTTAAACAAAGCGAGTCCCAAGGATGATTTCCCCTTGCCTAGCATCGATGCATTGGTAGACGCTACAATAGGCCACGAAATGCTTTCCCTCATGGATGGTTTCTCAGGATACAACCATATTCATATCAATCCCGATGATCAACTAAAAATGATGTTCACAATACCTTGGGGGACATTTTGTTATATTTGGCCTTAAAAACGTTGGCACCACCTACCAACGCGCTATGACATACATCTTCCATGATCACATGCATAAAACTTTGGAAGATTATATGGATGATTTGTTGGCCAAATATCTTTTGTGCCAAAATCATCTCGATGACTTACACAAGATCCTTGATCACCTCATCGAACACAAGGTCAGGCTAAATCCCAAGAAGTGTGTATTTGGCATCACATCTAGAAAAATCTTGGGTTTCATAGTCTCAAAATGAGGCATCGAGGTAGATCCAAATAAAGTCAAGGCAATCCTTGAAATGCTTCCCCCGACCACCATCAGGAAGCTCATAAGCTTGCAGGGTATGGTCGCGTCAATCAAGCACTTCATAGCGCATTTATCTGACAAGTGCTGACCCATGAATAAATTATTACACAAGGGGGTAGCATTTCATTGGGATGACAATTTCCAGTTAGTATTTGACGACATCAAACAATACTTGGCTTCGCCACCAGTATTGGCACCACCTATATCAGGAGTGTCATTCTACTTATACATCTCAGCTACTAAGGTGGCACTAGGCACCATGCTAGCGCAGAAAAATGAATTACACAAAGAATATGCTAATTATTATCTTAGCCGCACCTTTGTCAGTTATGAACTTAACTATGCATACATTGAGAAGCTATGCTTGGCAGTGGTATTTGACACCAAAAATCTATGCCATTACATGCTAAGCAATACGACGTATGTTATGTATAAGGAGAATCCATTGTGGTACATGATGAGTCGTACTTATCACAGTAGTCGCACGACAAAATGGATCATGTTGTTGACAAAGTTTGACATCGAATTCATTGGACAAAAGTCCATCAAAGTTCAATTCATCATCGATCAACTAGCAGAGGCTCCTCTCGAAGATGATCAGCCTTTGACCGTAGAGCTGCTCGATGATAGGGTCTTCCATGTCTTAGAATTGCCAGATTCTGATGATCCCGAGTCATAGGCCGACATAACCCTTTTTTTATGGTTCTAAATGTGAGCAAGGGGGTGGCACGGGAATCATGTTTTTCACACCGCAAGGGGCTCCAATGCCTTTATCATTTAAAATTGATTTCTTGTGCACCAATAACAATGCTGAATATGAAGCCTTGCTCATAGGTCTTTAGACAACCATCACCATGAACATCAATATATTTTGTGATTCACTATTAATTGTCAACCAAGTGAAAGGGGTATTCCAATGCAAATGCCCAGTTCTGCAGGCCTACAAAGCCCTTATGGATAAATTTCTGGCAAAGCTTGAATGGTATGACATTGAGGCACTCCATCGATCATTGAATCATTTTGCAAAAACCATGGCCTCCTTAGGGTCACTAATCCCGCAAGACATTTTTGGTGAGATGACAACCATTCAAGTCAAAATGTTATCACAATCTGCGATGGAGTGTGCAAGCTCTGACATAATGCCAAGAATTCACCTAATCCAGATTGAACCATCTCAGGATAGGTTCTCTCGAATCCATGATAGTCTAAATAATGCCAACTGGGGGTCTTTGTTCTCTCCAACCCCTATTAATAGCAACATAATGCTATTTTTACAAGTTCTTTCCTGCTCAGCTTTTGCTAGGGATGAACTTCAAGAGGGATCAACCGTTCATACCATCGAGGTTTCTGATCAGCATTCGAATGCCCACTGGGGCAACTCTATTTTCACTAGTGTATGGCTCTGAGGCATTCATACCTCACAAGTTGAAAATACCATCCCTATGCATATCAATGCAAGAGTTCATCGATGATAACATTGCATGATAGTCCTAGTTAGACCAACTTACGTTACTCGACGAACGACACGTCAATGCTCTCGAGCATTTATGTATCTATCAAGAGTGACTTAAGAAAGCATACAACATAAAAGTTCACCTGAGGGACTTTTAGGTCAGTGACCTGGTCTTATGTTAGGATCTCATCCTAACCCTTAATGTAATAACTTCCCTGATGTAATAATTCCTAGTGAACGTGGGTAGTACCCATGATTAATATTTTGTAATGTTCTAAGTTTTAGCTTAGGTAGTGCCTATGACAAATGGCACCCTTTTTATGTAACACATGGTAGATAGGTGGCACTGTGCATGTAATTCATGTGGCATTATGCATGTAATTCGAGTGGCATTGTGCATGTAATTCAAAGTGGCACTATGCATGTAATTCGGGTGGCATTATGCATGTAATCTAGGTGGCATTTTGCATGTAAGCCAACCTTGGAAGGAAACTCCTTAAATACCCGAAAAGGCACCAATGTAACCATCTTTTACAAATTAATGAAGTATTGAAGGAGGTTGCCCCCTCGAAGAGGCCTGCGATTCTGTCTTATTGTGAGATTGTTCTTTATGCAAATTTTTGTTATATTAATATGATGTTTATGTGAGTTTATTTCCAAGCAATTGTGTGAGAGTGTGTTATTTGAGTTTATTTTATAGCAAGATCCTAACAAGTGGTATCAGAGTGCTTTCCAGGGCCAAGTTCTATTGCAACTGCAACGATTCTTGCCATCCAATCCGCCTGTTAGGTATAAATTCTATGTTTTTCCCATTTCTATTTTTCCTTATTAAAAAAAAAATCCAAAAAAATACAGTGCATTTTTTTTCCAGACCAAAAGCAAAAAAAAATATTTTTAGTTGAGTAGGTAGAAACCCTGTACCGGGGGTTTTAAAATATCGCGAAGGATCTGTCGTTATTGGCTAAGCTAGATAGCCCATAAAGCGTCTAGTGAAGTGAGGGGCGATCAGGCTCCAATACCCAGGCCTCAGATAGAACTCGCGCACGGACTTGAGCACCCACGTATCTTCGAGTATATCAGGAGACCATCTAGGATTAAACAAACTTTTAGCCATTAGGAAGCTCTTCGGCCTTGTATTACTCATAGTCTACGGGACACATCATCCTGGACGATTACCCTCCCGTATTGTTAGAGAGGCGAGTAGTGTGCTCAAGGGTATGTGTGGAATCCTCCTTGAGTAGTGGCCTAAAATATTGGTCCGAGCACTATTGTTCATCACTGTCGGTATATTAGAGGGCCTATGGGTGGTACATACTCCTATACTTAGCATTCCCTAGTTCTGTTAAAACTTCAACCTGTAAAAAACGCAAAAATAAAAATAAAAATAAAAATCCAAACACCCCCGTTCATAAACCTGCATTCAAAAGTGAGCATATGAGAAAGGAGTCCTCTACTAAAAAAATAACAGAAGGGACATGCATTCGGGATAAGCCATGAGGGTGACACTTAAGTTGACAATCTGGAGAATAACAATAAAATTTACAGAGTGGCGATCCACGATCAGTCGATCAAGTCAGAGAGGTCAGCACGGTTAGGGCATAATTCATGTCTTCGTGGTCAGAACAGAATCGTCATATCGACCACCTACAAAATACAGAGAATCTTGAGTGTGAAACACGACCAGTTATAGATAGTGCTCCAGTACCCAACTTTTGCTTAGTAGCTCAGAATTAGAAACTGTAAACACCGTTAGACTTAGTAAAACATGAGATAAAAAAAAATGTAGTGTTGAGATATATAGCTCATTGTGACCACCTCCTTCTATTGATCATTTTGATATATAGCTCATTGTGACCACCTCCTTCTGTTGATCGTTTTGATATATAGCACCCAAGCACTTTTTTGGGCACTTACTAAAAATAGTAAGTCCTAAAAATTCAATTCTATTTTTAGTAACTGGTCACAAAAGGTCTAAAAAATGGCCCAGGGTACCCGTGGACACCAGAAAGAACTAGAACACTTGGAATCCCTAACAAAATCCATTGAGAACTTGAACTCGGCTTTTCACTCCATAAGGGAAGAAGTCCAAGGTCTTCGCCTAGAGCATGAGGCCACTAGCAATCGCTTAGAAGAAGCATTGACAGAAGTAGACAGCAAACTGAGAAGAGAACCACCCAAATCGAATACCAAGTCGAGAGTTCTACAAGGAATCGTGACCATGATCCACCCTTTAGAATGCCCAAATTGGACTTTCCAAAATTCAGTGGGAAGGATGTTGATGGGTGGCTATGTCGGGTTGACCAATTCTTTCGACTTCATAATGTACCCATATTTCATCGAGTCCAAATGGCTTCCTTTAACTTGGAATTTGAGGCTCTACATCGGTTTCAATGGTTGCGTCTTGCCTACCCAAATCTCTCTTGGGAGGATTTTGAATCCCAACTACTCACTCGATTTGGTCCTAGTGAGTATGAGGACTTTACAGGAGCCTTAACCAAACTACAACAAATAGGGTCAGTCCGAGAGTACCAAGCTTAATTTAAAAAATTGGCCAATAGGACAAGAGGATTGAGTGAAGGGTTCTTCCAGAGTTGTTATATCAGTGGGTTGAAGGTGGAACTCCAAGCAGAAGTAAAAATGTTGAAACCATGAACTATGATGGAAGCTATCAGTTTGGCCCGTCTGGCCGAATCTAAACTCTCTGCCCAAAGATGCCCATCAAAGTTTCTACAAAATAGACCTTAATTTCCTCCTAGATCCCAACACCCAGTTGATAATAAACCTGCTACACCAAAGCGCCTCACCATCGAAGAGATGGATGCACGTCATGCCCAAGGATTATGCTACAATTATGATGAAAATTTTTTCAAAGGGCATAAGTGTGCACACAAAAAATTGTTCCTGATAGATGTTGAAGAACCTGATACCTCTGATGAGAGTGATAAGGATGAGGACCCTCCAGAAACACCTCCTCCACAAGAAGAAGTGAAACAAGAACCTGACACAGCAATTACAGTCCATGCCCTTGCAGGCATTACTACTCCTCAAACCATGAAGGTTACAAGATTTTTCAAAGGCCAACGTCTTTCCATCCTTCTGGATTCAGGAAGCACGCACAACTTCATTGACCCTACAGTTGCTCGATGGGAAAATTGCTATATCCACACTTGTAATTTCTTTGAGGTCATGATAGCCAATGGTGAAACCTTACCTTGTAAAGGAAAGTGTAGCAATGTTAAAATCCGGATAGGGGACTATGCACTCAAGCGAGACATGTTTTCCCTCCAGTTGGGTGGATGTGATATTGTTTTGGGATCTCAATGGTTGAGTACATTGGGCACTATCAGTTGGAACTTTGCTGAACTTTGGATGCAGTTCTCCCAGAATGGACAAACACACATCATCAAGGGCTCCCCAGCAGGAACACCTCAAATTATCAGTTCAAACAGCATGGAGAAATTGCTAAAGAAATCATCACGTGGGGTCATTGCACAACTATTCTCCATCCAACCATCCACATACCCAACGGGTGAAATCCCACCAGACCTGCAATAGATTCTCCACAAACATGAGGCCATCTTTTCAAAACCAACCACACTACCACTGCATTGCTCTCATGACCATGCCATTCCATTATTTCCGGATAGTACACCTCCCAATATCAAACCGTATAGGTACCCCCATGCCATGAAGTCAGAGATTGAGAAGATGATATAGGAATTACTTAAGGCATGTGTCATTCGGCCTAGTACTAGTCCCTACTCTGCACCACGCTTATTGGTCCTCAAGAAGGATGGCTCTTGGCGATTGTGTATTGACTACCGAGAACTCAACAAGATAACTGTCAAGGATAAATTTCCTATCCCTATGGTTGATGAATTACTAGATGAATTACATGGGACCATGTACTTCACCAAGCTAGACCTCCGCTCTGGGTACCATCAGATCTGGCTTAGGGATGAAGATATTCCTAAAATTGCTTTTCGTACTCATGAAGGTCATTATGAATTCTTGGTAATGCCATTTGGTCTCACAAATGCTCCTTCCACATTCCAAAGCTTGATGAACAACATCTTTCGCCCTTTCTTGTGGAAGTTCATCCTTGTGTTCTTCGATGACATCTTGATTTACAGTCACACATGGGAAGAGCATCTCAATCATGTAGATCAAACCCTCCAACTACTAGCCGACCATAAACTGTTTGAAAAAAGGTCCAAGTGCTCCTTTGGTTTGACTGAAGTAGAATATCTAGGACACATTGTCTCAAAGGATGGTGTCAAGGTTGACCCTAAGAAGATCCAAGCAGTCCAAGAATGGCCGAAACCTCACACACTCAAAGGGCTTTGAGGATTTTTAGGGCTTATAGGATATTACCGTAAATTTGTCTACAATTATGGAAAGATAGCCACCCCCCTCACCTCCATGTTGAAGAAGGATTCTTTTACTTGGACGGGGTCGGCTGAGCAAGCATTCCTAGACCTTAAGCATGCCATGACCACCACTCCAGTTTTAGCCATGCTAGACTTCTCTAAAAAATTTGTCATTGAAAGTGACGCTTCTGGTCGTGGTATTGGGGCGGTATTGATGCAAGAAGGACACCCTTTGGCTTTTACCAACAAATCCCTATCTGATCACAATTTGGGGAAATCCACATATGCCAAGGAAATGTTGGCAATATTGCATGCAGTCCTGCATTGGCGGCCTTACCTCATTGGGAACCATTTCTCCATCAAAACTGACCACCAGAGTCTAAAATACTTTCTAGAACAACGAGTTGCCACCCTCGAGCAACAAAAGTGGGTATCAAAACTCATGGGCTATGATTATGACATCACGTACAAAAAAGGGAAGGAAAATATTATGGCAGATGCTCTCTCTCGCCAATTTGAGACCCTTAGTATGTTGTGTGCCATCTCTGCACCCTTGCCCCAATGGATTGAGCCCTTACGTCAGGAAATACTTCAAGATGCAAATTTGAAAGCCTTGGTTGCTTCACTTAGGGATGATCCAGATTCTACACCAGGATATAGTTGGGATGGCTAGGATCTGCGTTACCATCAACGCCTAGTTCTTCCTCCTAAGTCCCCACTTCGAGAAATCCTCATGAAGGAATCACATTCTACTCCATCTGTTGGACATTTAGGGTTCCTAAAAACTTATGAGCGACTCAAGCGCACCTTCTTTTGGAAGGGTATGAAACAGGACATTCGCTCTTTTGTAGCGGATTGCGACACTTGTCAAAGGATGAAAGGAGAAACAGTGCGCTCCCCGGGCACTCTTCAACCATTTCCGATACCAGATCAGGTGTGGACTGACATCTCCATGGACTTCATAGAAGGGCTACCTAAATCTGGAGGCAAGTCGGTTATTTTCGTGGTAGTGGACCGCCTTTCAAAGTATGCTCACTTTTGTGCCCTAACCCATCCTTACACAACATCCACTATTGCCCAAATTTTTCTTGACTCCATATTTTGCCTTCATGGCATGCCCACCTCCATTGTATCTGATCGTGATCCCACCTTTACTAGCAATTTTTGGCAAGAGTTGTTTAAGTTGTAGGGGACTCAACTCAAAATGAGTTCAGCCTACCATTCGCAAACGGATGGTCAAACAGAGGTTGTTAATAAATGCTTGGAAACCTACCTTCATTGCTTTGCCTCCGATCATCCTACTCATTGGGCAAAATGGCTTTCTTTGGCTGAATGGTGGTACAACACTTCCTATCATACCGCCACCAAACTCACACCGTTTGAGGCAGTTTACGGGCGCCCTCCACTCACGCCTTCCTCCTACATTCTGGGAAGCTCCAAGGTCCAGGTCGTTGACAACACTCTGAGTCAACACACCAAGGTCCTCCGCCAACTCAAGCAAAATTTGAACATGGCCTAGAATAGGATGCACCAACAAGCTGATCAGCATCGTTCTGAGCACAGTTTTGATGTGGGTGATATGGTCTTCCTTCGCTTACATCCATACAAATAATCATCCCTACAACTCCGCAGGTGTCAGAAGCTCGCTTCAAAATTCTATGGTCCTTATCAGGTTCTACAACGGATTGGTCCCATAGCTTACAAATTGGCTCTTCCCCCCACTTCCAAGATCCACCCTGTTTTTCATGTTTCCCTTCTCAAGAAAGTTGTGGGCACAAAGGTACAGGTTCAATCAACACTTCCCGAATTGGATGAAGAATGCTCCACCTTACTTGCACCAAAACAACTGCTGGATCATCGAACTCGCACTCTGTGCAACTGTACCATCACAGAGGTCCTGGTTCGGTGGCGTGGACTTCAACCTGAGGATGCTACATGGGAGTCTCTCCATCAACTCCAGCAACAGTTTCCTCATTTTCAGCTTTGAGGACAAAGCTTCTTCAAGGAGAAGGGCATGTTAGGAACTCATCCTAACCCTTAATGTAATAACTTCCCTAATGTAATAATTCCTAGTGAACGTGGGTAGTACCCATGATTAATATTTTGTAATGTTCTAAGTTTTAGCTTAGGTAGTGCCTATGACAAATGGCACCATTTTTATGTAACACATGGTAGATAGGTGGCACTGTGCATTTAATTCGTGTGGCATTATGCATGTAATTCGAGTGGCATTGTGCATGTAATTCAAAGTGGCACTATGCATGTAATTCGGGTGGCATTATGCATGTAATCCAGGTGGCATTTTGCATGTAATCCAACCTTGGAAGGAAACTCCTTAAATACCCGAAAAGGCACCAATGTAACCATATTTTGCAAATTAATGAAGTATTGAAGGAGGTTTCCCCCTTGAAGAGGCCTGCGATTCTGTCTTATTGTGAGATTGTTCTTTATGCAAATTTATGTTATATTAATATGATGTTTATGTGAGTTTATTTCCAAGCAATTGTGTGAGAGTGTGTTATTTGAGTTTATTTTATAGCAGGATCCTAACATCTTAAAAGAGAACCAACAAAATTCTAACTTACCACCCCATCTAATGGACAAGTTCACGGCAAATTGGTTAGGTCCTTATGTAATCAATAGTAAAATAGGACCTGGAACATACCGACTCGCTTCTCTTGAAGGAATCAAAGAACTAGAACCCTTGAACATCAGTCATTTGAGGCCATTCAACATTTAGAGAGCCATGGCCCACTCCAAAAGCTCCAAGGGTTCCCATAATCACTTGGTCAACCTAAAATGCCCCAAAGGTATCCATAATCCCTTTGGTCAAACCAAAAGCTCCAAGGGTTCCCGCAACCGCTTGGTCACCCAAAACACCCCAAAGATATCCATAATCCCTTTGGTCAAACCAAAATCTCCAAGGGTTATTGCCATCGCTTGGTCCACAAAAATACCCCAAATGTATCCATAATCCCTTTGGTCAAACCAAAAGCTCCAAGGGTTCCCACAATCGCTTGGTCAACCAAAAATACCCCAAAGGTATCTATAATCTCTTTGGTCAAACCAAAATCTCCAAGGATTCTCATAATCGCTTGGTCAACCTAAAACACCCCAAAGGTATCCATAATTCCTTTGGTCAAACCAAAAGCTCCAAGGGTTCCCACAATCACTTGGTCAACCAAAAATGCCCCAAAGGTATCTATAATCCCTTTGGTAAAACCAAAAGCTCCAAGGATTCCCACAATTGCTTGGTCAACCTAAAATTTCCCAAAGGTATCTATAATCCCTGTGGTCAAACAAAAAGTTCCAAGGGTTCCCACAATCGCTTGGTCAACCAAAAATGCCCCAAAGGTATCTATAATCCCTTTGGTCAAACCAAAATCTCCAAGGATTCTTGCCACCGCTTGGCCACCCAAAACGCCCCAAAGGTGTCTATAATCCCTTTGGTCAAAACCTTCAAGGATCTGTAAGAATCACTTGGTCCACACCCATTCGGGTTAAACCACCATAACAAATATTCAAAAACAACAGATAATCAAAAATAACAAAAAAATTGCATCTCACTTTCATGCATAAACACAAAAATCTGCATTAGGAATCACATACATACACTGCATATTTGTTGGTCCTACATGTCAAATGCACCATAGACTGTAATTACTCGGCAATTCCATCATTTTCCACAATTGTCCATTTTTTAAATGATCCAAGAAGAATAACGCCATGTGCATTATTGCCATATCATAGTTAGTTGTCTTCTAATGTCTTTAAGGTTTTTGTCATTCAGATGTCTTTAGATTTCTAGTCAAATGTCGTACAAAGTCAGACCAATTTTTACAAGGTAGAGTTTTACTTGGATCATGCCTTGTTACATAGCATCCCAACACAATCTTAAAACACATAAAAATTCCCAAGTTGTGTGAACGAAAGACGAAACCTACAAAGTGGTCTAGGGTACCTTAAGCAAAAAATTTATCTTGTTCATCCCCTTGTGCGAATGGTTCAATAATGCTAAAAATAGACAAAAGGACAAGCTCTTCCCTATCCAATTCCCCAAAATAAATAGTGGTTTTCATCACTATAAAAAATCCCAAACACCCTTGATCCCTAAATTTGTAAGGATTCATACTACACGTCCCTAAGAAGGATGGGTAGTCATCCCCAAGGCCTAAAGGATCAATACCATTCCAAAGAAAAATCCCAAAAGTTCACCATCAAAATTCCCAAACACCTTTGATCCCCAAATTCGTAAGGATTCATACTACACGTCCCTGAGAAGGATGGGTAGTCATCCCCAAGGCCTAAAGGATCAATACCATTCCAAAGCAAAATCCCAAAAGTTCACCATAAAAATTCCCAAACACCTTTGATCCCCAAAATCATAAGGATTCGTACTACATACCCTTGAGAAGGATGGGTAGTCATCCCCAAGGTCTAAAGGATCAATGCCATTCACAAGCCAAAAATACCACAAGCTCAACTTTGAAATCAAAATTCAAAATCTAACTCCTCAAAAGGCAACAATAAAAAAATAACAATGGTTATCACCACTACTCAAACCCCTTGCTCAAGAGAAGAAGAAAAACTCAAAATAAATAGTCATCACTACAATGAGAGCAAGTATCCCAACAAATTGAACAACCGAAAGGTGGCTGAGATTGAATCCTTGGAATTCTCAGCATTTGAAAAACCATTTAGGTGATCCTCATTATGGGTTTGGTAGATAACCTACTTGGCAATGGCAGTATCCTAAACGCATGACGATATGTCTATCACATTAGCTTTGTGTGTGTGTAGACCAATGTTTGCATGTGGATGAGCTAGCTTATGGTATCCTAGATTGCACCATAGATTAATCCTACTAAATACAACAAAGGAGTTAGTGCAGCTAATTAGGTGATCCTCAGTATAGGTTTGGTGGACAGCCTACCTGGAACTTGCGGTATCCTTACGAAAACCACATAAATGAACTCAATCGCACACATAGGGATGTGAAATAACTTGGTCAAACTCAAGTTTGATTTGTACCTTATTCAAAAGTCTTGTAAGATAATGTACAGTCTTGACTAGTTAGTTAAAGCATCTAAGTCTCAAAAAAACCTTAACTACATTCTAAAATAATTGTTGTATATTTCATTACTTACATCACCATCAAAAAATACAAAACAATTATTACAAATGCAAAAGCTATTTCATAAAGCAATCACATAGTACAGAAAGCTAGTAAATCCTATATAGTCTATGGTGCCACCGCATGTATACCAACAAATCATTCTATCCATTCCATATCCATACATATATATCATATAGTTAAAATCATCCACAGTAATAATAGCATATGCATACATCAACATAAATAAATGTGCATACAAAACAATAAACCATGAAATGTATATAATCAAACCAAACATAGACATGTATATATATCAAGTCAAAATGCCCTTAGGCTACAAAAAGACGATCCTATGACCTCACAAAAAACCAAAAACTCAAAATCCCCAAAGCCTAGGGAGTCAGCCAAAATGATCACATAGGATCAGTGTGACTGGAAATACCCCCAATGGTATGGATCGTATGGGACCTCTCAGGGCGGCTGCTTCTAGCCCTCACACCCTACCCACCAACACTACCCTCACCTAGCTTCCTATGATGAGATGATGCAGACTGCTCAGTCTCACTACCTCTCGTACGACGTAATGAACCACCTCCATCAAGCATAGGCAATTGTCCATTGAGGTGGACAACCTCTATCTCTAACTCTATCTGGTACCGACCCCACTCCATATCTCATCGGTGATACACAACCAATGCACTATCCCGCTGTGCCAACTAAGTTTGTAGGAGATCCCTCTCCTATGTTACTTCCACCAAAGCATCTCTATGATCCTCCTCTTGTCTTTGTAGGAGACCCTCCAATCGTGCTATCTTAGCATGAATCCCAACCTCCACATCCCCTGAGACAGCCTGAGGCATGGGAACTTCCAAGATGGCCTACTGCTATGGCACCCACTACTTCGGGACATCCTGTACATCCGACTGGTCTGGAACCCCTAAATCGTCTCCATCGTCGGTGGAGTCATCGACCTCCACCATGTCAACATCATCAAGTGGACTCCCCCAACCCTCCATTGGTGCCTCTGCACCCCTACCTCCTACTTTTGTAGTATCCATACCTCCTAAAGGCCCCTCACCCCACCATCGCCACATAATCCACCACTGGTCATACTCTACAGTCACCCCGACATCATCCAATTCGGGTACATCAATAACTATGTCAGAACCCTCACCCAACGTCTCAATGGTAGGCCAGACTAGAGCCTTCTTGTCACCGTGATGCCAATAGATCAAGGGATCACCAGGTAATCCCTAGCGTACCCCAAACTTTCATGTCACCCAAACATATGGGAAGTACTCCTGTTCTATCCTATGCCACCCAATAAACCATCTACCCCTATGCACACATCAGAGCCACTCTCCAGTCTCAGTCCACGCTAGACAGTCCTGGTATGACTACCAAAACACCTACCCTGGAACTAGATGAGAGAAGGTATCAGTATAGTGACCTATGTCACCTACCCACCATCGACTTTGTCCATGCTCCTCTGACTTCTGCCATAAATTGGCATATCCAATTTCTCGATCCACCATCTCACCTCGGGTGGTCCAATGCAAACCCTGCAGCTGCTCCACAGCTATGTTCTACCACCCTAGCACTGCAAGAGATAGTTGCACCCGATCCCATTCTACTTTCGGTAGTGGACCTCGTACAACTATGCCAATAATGTCTGACCCCATATCATAATAAGTGGAGCTGATGTAGGATACTCCACCAATGTGAAAACCAACTCAAGAAACTTCCAAGGGAACCTTGCACCTGAGGAGTCAGGAAGTAGCATATTGGGGATGAGGGTCATGATCAAAGCATGCCTCACCCCTAATATGCCCTTCTCCAGCCACCACCGCACCAGAATACCGCCTATATGGTAGTCATCCTCTACCCTCTCCATAACCCTCTCCACCCCCATCTCCACCACCAAACCAAAACACCGTGTCAATATCGTTGTCCGCTGGTCATGGTGGGTCATCCGAATTGGAAGTCCATCTATCAAAATCTACAGAATCTGATACACATCCTCTAGAGTAACAATCATCTCCCTTATTGGTAGATGAAAAGTGTTGGTGTGGGGATCTTACAGATTGATCAAGGCAGTCAAATATGCCTGATCCCCCACCACAGGCTCCAGACGCGTCATGTGCTTGAGCCCAAGGGCATCAAGCCACTCCTAATCCACAACTATCAGGGCGTATCAGGCATCAGAGAAAATAGTCGGTTGTCGGTACTGAATATTCACAACCTAAAACAAAAAAAAGATATTAAGTACATAATATAAACAAAAACATTAAAATAAAACCATATATAAAATCATATTAGGGTTTCTACCTTAATATGAACGCAAAACAAAACAAAAAAACACATCATGGTTTCAACCTTAATATGGCACAACAACAAAATAAAGAGAAGGAACATCATATCGATCTTGCCTCAAATCTTCCACTCAAAGATCCAGTTATCCTACTCATGATGTCCATGAAATTTCAGTAGCACTCTGCTACACGCACTTGCACTCCTCCTCACTGCTCCAAATTGCGAAGAAAAAAATTTTGCAAATGAGCCCAAAACCTAGTTTTGGTCCTTATATAGGTTGTTATACCTATAATAATTCCACCCTAGGATGAGAACTCTATTTAGTGCTCATACCACCCTAGGATGATTACAAAATTGGTATTCGTCCCACCCTAGGATGATTATAGAGCAAGAAATAAAGCAACAAAAACTACATCCAAGAAAATGCACCAAAAACAGTAATAAATCTACCGAACAAAGGTGCCTTTGCACCTGACATTCATGGCATGAAAAACTATTGTCGAGGTCACAAATGCTCACTATCCTACTCCTTAATAAGGTTAGAATAGCCGGACCGCTCCACGGGAAAAGGGATTTTCGATAATTTCTACCCCAATAGGCATTAAAAAAAGGGTCAAAACCCACCAAAAACAGGTCCGATGGTTGGAAAACTGTAATAAGCGTTCAATGAAAACAACTAAAGGCACACTTACAAACCTCATCTTGGGTCAAGCGACTTGTCGCTTTTCTCATTTTTGGTCATTCCCTCGTCGATTCGTCGCTTGAGGGGGTAGTCACACTTAGTCACCAATAAACAAATACACACCCAATCAAGGAAATGACATGCATTCAAAGAATCATTGACAAAGATAATCACGCTCCTGCTTGGGGCAGCAAACAAGCAATAATCACAATTTAAACAAACACTTGGAATTCTAGAAGCATGAAGAAAAGTTTCCTCAGACAAAAGGTTGCAATCTTTGCCTATTCATGACTAAACAATGTCCAATATCAAGTACACCTCACTCAAAAAGGTTACACTTGAGTTAAGCTCCTTCGCTCGTCAGAAGCAAGAATTCAAGAATGCATGCCCTTTCCATACTTGGGGTATCAAAAGTTGGTTAGGTTACTGAGAAACCCTAATAATTAAGTGCTTCGGTCATCTATTTTTGCTCAACATTGTACCACACACAACGCATCCCAAAAAGGGGCATCTATAGACACCAAAACAACACCAATCCGATTATGTGACTATAAGCACTGACCGAATTGGCATACATACCCCCTAGGGTAGACTCTAGAGGTTAAACAGTGGTCCTAACCACTCCCAAATCAGTTTTAGAAGGTCAAAGGTTAGTTTTGCACCTTTTAAGAACTTTGCTCCCTATTCGTCCCACCCTAGGATGATTAGAATCCTATTCATCCCACCTCGGAACGATTAGCAGCAATCGCTCCAAGGTGGGACGATTAGCAGGTTTGACTGGAAAAAATTCAAACCTTGAAAAATGGCAGCCCAAATCTACCACCTAGCTCCACCTTCAAGGCATGGGAGTGCGAGGGACGGTTTCAAATCAAAGAGGCTTCAGTCAATCCTGCCCTCAATCAAGGAGGCCCTAAATCAAGGAGGAATATTCTCTCCCCCAAAAAGGCATAATGAGCCAAGTGGCACCCTCGCATGCACATTCAAAGGAGACCCTTAGGTCTATAAAAAGGTGATCCTCCTCACCCCAAAAAAATAATAGATCTGGAGCATTTGGAGCAACAAAGTGCTGCCAAATTATACCCCCATTCCTCTTTGTGCTTCCTACATCCTTAATCTCTCTCTTCTGGAAGAGAGGTTATCGGGTGAACACTAGGAACGCAATATAGATCCAAAAACCCAAGAAATCAGCCATAATCCTACCCCAAACTCGTTGACACAACCCCTTAGGAAGTTTGGACCCATCCCACTTGGATTGGTGTCAAAACTAGGCCCTAAATGATGGGCGTCCCACCCCCGGGCCCCCCCAAACTGTTGTAGTCCTAATCGCCCCACCCCAAAGTGATTAGAAATCTATGCATGTTTTTGTTACTTTTCTTTTTGCATTCTTTTACATCTGATGTACTTATGTTGTTGTCCAAATTTCAACCTGGTTTTTGTTATTTTATGCGTCTACTAACCTACAGGGAGCACATTCAGATACAGGATAACCTGGGCAGAATCTACCAAATATGACCTTCTGGGTCATCTCAAAATGTTGTTTTTAGTCTAACCACAAATTTACAGGAGTTTTGGAGGCCTCTGGGCAGGACATTTGCAAGGTCACTTTTTGCAAGTTTTGCTACAGTCCCCAACGTCCCACCCCCGAGTGATTAGAAATATGTGTATGATTTCCTTACTATTATCTTTGCAATATGTCCTAGATGATATCCTAATGCCTCTATTAAAATTTTAACTCATTCTAACATGATTTGGCGATCGTTATTTTATTTTATGTATTAACTAGCTTGCAGGGTGCCCCTATCACATACGAAATAATCTGGGTAGGATATGTAAATTATGAGCATATGGGTAGTCTTATAATTACCTATAATGCCTAACTCGTGAGTTTCAGGTGATTTGGATAAGCAGAGGTAGGACATTGGAGCGCTCACTTTGGAGAGGCCCTCGACGGGTAAATGAACATAACGGGGCCGTTCGATGCCACTTCGATGCAAAATCAGGTGATACCAATTCTAGAAGTTGTCCTTTACATTTATGTATCATTCTGTAATCGATATATCAATCTTATCACTGATATTCCACAAGCGCCCACAGGAGGCCTTGGGGATTGCATGTTTTTCTAGATACACATATTTTATTAATGGTTTGTTGTATTTCTATGCATAGGATCTCACCACCAAGAAAACTAGAGGGGAAAAAATGAATGATGAACACACAGACATAAGAAACAATAACTTTTAGCCTGCCCACTTTGAATGTGGGCATGTGGAAGACGCTGGAAGCGTACCGTTCGATCTTGGAAGCATAGCTTCTGTCGGGCATCCATTAATTTAAAAAATTGTATCAAATATTCTGAGACCTAAAATGGGGATGTATTGTAATAATATTAAAATCAATATCAATAAATGAGGCCCTGTTTTTTTTGCTCACATCTCATTTTTGCATCATTTCCTTCATGCATTCATAGGACTTATCATCTGTATCTATTTTTGTTTGCATCATATCAGTACGCCATTTTTTGCACAATTTCAGGGAACAATAATTAGGGTCACGAGGTGGTGCCAGTTCTTGAATAGGGAAAAATGGAATGGCGGGTGGGGGTGAGGAAGGTAGGTCATCAAGCAAGGGTGATTCGATGGGTAAATGTGGATCGAGTGATAAGGTAGTGAAGTGGTGAGCAAGGGTCTCAACTTTATGTGGAGAGAGGAGATCATGCAATGGGGATGGAAAAAATAATGTAGATGGAATATCGATTGTGGAATGAGGGAAAGAACTGTTTATCAATAGATTAAGCTCAAATTCCTCATTAGAAAGAAGGTCAATAGGATCAAGATCTAGATTTTGCAACTCATGCTCAAGGGTACTGATTGTCAAAGGATGGTAACCAATGCCTAATCGATCGGTAGGTTTGCACTAGGGAGGATTGATATGGGTGCAACACCCCTGTTCATATCTCCCCAAACCATAACCATACCAATTATACATACGTAGATAATTCCAAGAAAAATTAGGATTTGACATGTGGTCAAGCTTACCGTAAAATCTTGTTTGTGGTGGTGGAGGTGCTGGAGGTTCTATGGATGAATCAAGTCCCCCATATACAAATTTCATGCAATTATAGGGAGTACCAAGAGGAACCACTACTCCAATAGTTAAGGGAACATCATGAGGTTGGCCAAAGTCACAGGTGGACTGGATGTTCGATGCAAGAACCTAAGCATCGCTTATGTTATACTCACCAAGACTTGGTGTGGTCATGAGTATAGAAACATGAGGTAGGGTTGTATGCTCAAGTTTGGGGGAGGACCCTCTAGGTGGTGAAAATGATGGTAGAATGGATGAGGTAGTATTGGTGGGTGGAGAGGATAAATTAGGAGAATCTTATTGATCCAACTAGTCATCAAGACAGGTGGCACACTATGTCCACTCGTAGCACTCAACAGGTGTCCTAGTGATAGGATGATTGGCATGGGTGAATTGATAAGTGGGGATAGAGGTGGTGGTAAGTGAAATAGATATTACTCGTTTCTACGTGGATCAAGGTATAAAGTGATAGAGATATAGAGGGGGTGTGGGGAGAAGAGGTGGATTGTTGTATAGATATGGGACAAAAGGTGTAGTAAAAAAGGTGAATGGTGGAAGTGGTGTGAAAGGTAAAGAAGGACGATGAGAGAATATTGGAATATTTGGGGTGTTGGGAGGTGGAGGTGGATTTGAAGAGGTTGATGTAATGTTTCTCAGATCAGGTGTAGGATGTGGTTGTGAATACGATGAATTGGTATTTTCAAGAGATCGACGTGGGGTAGGGATGAATTACATGGATGATAAGGGTGGACCTGGAGGAAGGGTGATAATGTTGTGGAATTTAAATGGATAACTATCGACGGGGATGCAGTGGACCAACTCATTATGGACATATTTGATACAATGATGGAGCATGGAAGGGATGCATTGCATATTCCGAATCAAAGGGCACCCCAAAAGGATATTATACTGCATCTCACCTTCGATAACATGGAAGAGAGTGGAAATGGTTTTGGCACTAGCCTTTATGGAAAGGATAATGGTGCCAAGGGTGGGACACATGGAGCCATAAAAATCTTGAAGGTCCATGGATGGAGTGGCTAGATGAGAAAGAGGAAGATGAAGGTGGCCAAGGGTGGTGGTAGAAATGATGTTGATGGATGAGCCGATGTCGATGACAATACACTTATATGTGATGGCATTGATAGAGGCTTGGATATGTAATGGGGGATGCACTCCCTAGCCTACAACTTCTATAATTTCATGGTCATGGAAGCTGATAGAATTTTGTAAGCATCTCTGGAAATTACCCACAAAGTTGGCAAATGTATTTGTATCATGAGTCTTGAAATTGAGAGAGCGAAGGATAGAATCGAAGGCTTCGTGGTGAGGTTGGTACTTCTATAGAAGCTCATATATGGATAACCTTGCAGGTGTGGTGCAGAGCTGATGGGAAATACTACCACAAATGGTGATGACATTTTGTGGTAGATGTGGAGGAATCGGTGGGATAACGGGTGAAGTTGTAGTAGGTGGTTCTTGGATGTGGAGGGTTGTTGGATGATCGTAGGGGGTGGATAGCATTGATTACGAGTTGTGATATTAATAATACCCATAAATCCCTATTGGGAAGTACCTTGATTGGCATGGTTGACTTGGTGTGGATCATTTTGAGGTGGATTACCCCCATGTTCAGGTAATGTATTTTGGTATATCCTCAAGTTTTGATTTTGTGGTGCAAGGGTATTGGAGACTTGAATAGTGTCTCAATCGATAAGGTATTGCATGGTATCATAAAAAATATGACATGAATCAATATTGTGGCCATGTTGTTTATGGAATTCATAAAAATCTTATAGATTGTGGTCCCGTGGGAGGGGGTGGTTTGGATCAAGAGGTTGGGAATTTGGAAAAGTGATGAGACCTCCTTCATGGAATCTATAGAATAAAGCCAACATAGGCTCAGATAAGGGCATCCAATTATGTGGAGGGTGAGGTGGACATGGGTTGCAACCTTGGTATGGATTATATTGTGGTGGAGGATTACCTAGATATGGAATGTAAAGTAGTGGATTATTGACTTGGTATGTATTTTGAGGTGATCGTGGAGGCATGGGTTGAGGTGTTTGAGCATATGCAACTTGTGATGGTGGATATGGAGAATTCAGAAGTACCTGATTGGTTTGAGGTGGTCTGGTAGTGGGTGGTACATATAGAGGGTGATTGTAGTAGTAGTTGGTGGGGTAAGATGTTTTCTGCCAAAGCTTGATTTTTCTCGTGTGGACCTTGATGTCCTCGATAAGCTTATCTTGGGCAATGGCTTCCTCAAATGTCCAACTCTGATGAATATGCAATGTCTAGGAGATTTATTTATGATAACTCTTAGCAAATATTTTGATGAGCTCTAAAGGTCAGAGAGGGAAGGTGAGATCATGAATGACTACTCTCCAATGGGTGACAAAATTAGTAATAGGCTCATTGTTAGACTAGTGTAAAGCATAGACATCGGACAAGGTAAACTTGGTTTTGATGTTAATCAAGAAGTGCTCCAGAAATATATTGGCCAATTGTTTGAAAGTGAATAGATAGTGGTGAGGTAAATTGGTGTACCAATATAATTCTTGTCCCTCAAGTGAAAGTAAAAACATGCATAACAGAAGGGGATCACTGTCGTGTAGTTGGTAGAAAGCAAAAAAGTAATTATTGAGGTGCTCTCTAGGATCTTCCTTAGTTTTAAATTTGTCAAATTTAGGAATCTCAAATCTATAAGGATATGGATGTATAGGGATAGAAGGGTGAATTGGTTCATTGCACAACTCATCATATGTGGGTTTTTTAGGTCCATAACCAGTGGTGCACAAATACAATGTACGAATATGCTCCTACATGGCTTGAAATTCACTAGAAAGCATTGTGGTAGTATTTGGTGGCTTCAAAAATGGGGGTGATGATGTGGATGCAGGTAATGGATATGATGAAGGTTGTGAATAATCCATATGTGGTGGATATTACAACTATTTTTCCTCCCATGGATGATAATAAGCAGTTTGGTTTGGATTAGGCACTGACATGGTTTTGTATTATGGGACAGGAACCTAAGATGGATGGGGTGAGATGTAGGAATATTGGTAGGCAGGTGATTGTTGCTACTGATCATAGTATCTGGGCATATTATGATTAGGCATGTGCACCTATTTCTATTGTGCATAGTGGAAATTTGGTTGCACTTGAATACTAGTGATATAGGACCATGTGGGTGGCAAGGTGAAGAAAGTGGGTGGTGTAGAATATGGGGGTGGAAGAGATGCATGTGTGGTAAAAGAGGACTGGTGTGAATATGGGAGTGGAAATGATGAGGATGGAGGTGGTATAGATGGGATGGTGAGCATGGACTTGGGATGAATGGAATATCGAGGTGGATGACCTTGATAAGTGGGGTTCAGTGATGGAGGTTGAAAGGAAGGTGGAGGTGGTAATCAAAATGATGATGAAGGGGATGATGGGGGCCCATATGATTAAAATGATGGATAAATAGTGGTTGGATGAGAAGTGAACTATAGTGTGAAAGGATGTGGCTATGAGGATATAGATTCCTACTGTGGATGAACCTGCAATGAAGGATGGGATAGATTAGGTGATGATAGGTGGTAGTACTAAGATGGGTGTGAAAAGTATTATGGTAGGAGTGATGATGGTGGTTGGGATGAATGCTGGTAACTTGATGAAGCCTACTAAGATGGAAGGATCTAAGATGTGTATTTAGAAGGTAGTGGTGTAGAAGAATGAGGTATATCTATCATACCTACTATTTTAATAGTAGTGATGACATCAGTCATGATTTGGGAAATGACAGGATGAGATTCATCTCCTAAAAGTGTATGGGAGAAATACTCGAGAAAGGGATGGGTGGTAGATGGTGAAGCAGGTGGGGTGAACTCATCTACTACCATAAAAGGTATGGGGCAACTGGTAGGTGTATAGATGACATGTTGGCAATAGGTGGATGGGGGGTTTGGGGAGGAGAGATATTCCAAAGGAGGGGTCTCCTTGAAGGTCTCATCCAAGATATGAGATGGACTGGATGAAGCAAAATGGGACTTAGGACTAGCACTAGGAGTAGAAGGCTTGGTCAATAGGTCAGGTGGACCTACAATAGTAACCTGCTCAGACTCAAAATGTGGATCAGTGGTCTAAGAAGTAGAAGCACCAGTGGTCATGACAGTCTGCTGAGCAGCCTCAGTTGCATGAAGAAGGGCTTCACACATCTGACTACACATAAATGGTATGGTGATGTGTGCAAAAAGTGTGGTAACAGCCAAAGGATGTGATATCTAGACTTTAGGAATGTCTATGGCTGAGTGTGGTACTATATGTCCTAAAAATCATTGGTTCACATGGGATCGTGTGAACTGCTTCTAAGATAGGAGGTTCGCATGGGGTCATGCAAACCAAAAAAATCAGAGGTAGATAATAGATATGTGCTATATAAAGTTTCTATGTGTTATGTGGAATATATGTATCCTAAACAAATAGGTCCACACGAGGTCGTGTGAACCACTTTCGCAACTAGAAGTTTGTACGAGATCGTGCGAACCACCATAAATAGTGACAGAGGATGGATTTTTGCTATGGAGACCCTCTACGTGTTGTGTAGACCTATTTATTGTAGTTTTGTAGCCTAAAAGCTAATTTTCACATAGAATTGCATGAATAAATCTGAGTGTAGGAGAATCACACTTGGGGGTGCAAATCACCTAAAATAGATTATGCAGTGTATAGCATGGAAGTGAAACTGTAGAACAATTAAGAAGTGAGTTATAGCATATTTGATATGTTGTTGTAACCAATTTCATGAGACTCAACAATAAGCAAATATTCTTTATTTTTGGTTTTCGTGTATTTTTATGAAAGTATGTATCCACCCTAGGAACAAATCATGGGGATGGGTGAAATCTACTTTGAATCAGGTTTGTCGTAGCATAGAACCTTCTACAATACCCAAAAGAACACAAAATAGAACTATGTTTCCAATAGGTGAGTGGCAACCTAGATGGATTTTGGTACAGTAAATGGTATCCAAAGGGGGGATACTCAAAATTCTCTGATGAGTCAAGAAACTCTCATGAAGAGAGGTCGCACTGTCAATGTGGTGATACCAGCATACCCATTCTTTCACTTAACCCTCATGTTTAATACATCCATAGTAATGATTAGATACACCCACTAATTATTTGAAAAGCCCTATGGTAAAGGGGCTTTCTAAAACTACCCACTCAGAATGTACCTTCTAGTGATAAATTTTGGATAACCAACACTCAAAGTGGGAAGGACCAGCCAAGTATTATTGCCAGAATGATCCACTTGGGGGGATACTATGGTGACTAAAACCGAAGGTGAGCTATTGGAGGGTAGAACTCTGATCTCATTGAACTCTAGTGTTGAATTGGTGATGCAATCCAATTTGAACTACAGATGAAAGCCAATTCCTTACACTGTTAAAATAGGATGTGTGTGGTGTTTGTTTGTTCAGTACTTTTTTAGAAGCAAATCTACTCTAAATGCATTTTTGAAAAAAACTATACTGAGATTCCTTTTTAAAGCAAATCTACTTTCTTGGTTTTGCACCAAAAAAATAAATTTGACCTACTGATTTGCAAAAGGGAAATATAATTAATTGCTTGTGAAAGGGAAATGACTAAAATTGAACCTAACTAAATGTATTTATAAGGGAAATAACATGAAAGGGAAGTGCGGAAATTGAAACTAGTTAGGTGCTTTTGAAGGGAAATGACAAAAATGGAAAATACATAAATTGAAATTAAGCTAGAAAGCAGGTGTAAATCTACCTAAAGTAAACAAGTAGATGCAATCTTGTGGAAGTGTAGCCCAATAAGAAAGGTAAGCCCCTAAACATAAGCAAAATAAAACTTCTCACACAATACCTATGCCTAGGTTTGTGTAAAACTCTTTGGTTCGCCTTTTGTTAAAAAATTGTGCAAATTTGGAAGGTTCGCACAGGGTCATGCAAACCTGTCTTTTGACAGGTGGTTTGCATGGGGTCATACAAACTAGGATTAGAGGACTAGATTGACTAGATTTGAGGTCCTGATGATTATTTTAAGGTTTTTAGAGTGTTCTAGCATAGGTACCTACATAGAAAGTTCTAAAAAGTCACTTTGAGAATAGGAAGATAAAAAACCTTAAACAGATGTCGCATATACTTGAAGAAAGCAAATGATAGGAAAAAAAAGTTAATTACTAACTTGTCGTACAAAAATACAAGGATGCTTTAACCTTGCATACGCTGTGGTGAGAGATAATTTGTGGTCTAGATATGGAGGCATGCAATCCTCTGGAACCTAAGGCTCTTAACCTCCCCTAACTTACATTGTTATTGGTTGTGGGTGTCTGAACCAATACCTGGGTATCAAGTATCAAGTTTGAGGCAGATTGGGGGAATTCACACGACCAAGTGTGTACTGTCTACTCTCTTTGGAGGCTCACCAATGCACCAGCTAACCTTTTGTGGTTTGGCATGATATGGCTTTCAGGGTATTGTTGGTTTGGGGTTTCTTAAAATATGATAGCTACCTACCATACAAAAACAAGCCACAATTTTGGTTAGAAGGCGATTAAGCTAATGCTTGGTGGAGGTCCCACTAGGTGTGCTAGAATTAAATTATCAAAAAGATGCTATAACACTCATTTAATATTATAAAATCTAATGCATTTTGTATTAAATTATAAAAGGGTTACAAAAATCGATATCCTTTTACAAATTTGCCTTAAAGGCTACAATGGGGTCTTCCGTAAGGAAGCCCTTTGGGAATTGGTTGGTACATAAGTAGCAAGATTCATCCTTTTATGTTCCTCAATGTAGGTGGGCTTCTTGCTCATGGGCCACTACTTGTTGGATGTGTTCTTGTACTTGATAGGCTTGTTAACCTCAAAAATCTTGTTAGTGCATTGGGGGGTCTGCCTCAATCAAACCCCATGTTTATGAAGACAAAAGACTCATTAAATAATCTTAAAACATGAAAATAACTACTAAAAACAACATAAAAAGACTAAAATAAACTATACTTACCTTTTTCGATAATTTTGGTGTCCGTAGAAGAAGTTCACATGGGGTCGTGCAAACCGGTCCTGGACCGAGTGGTTCATATAGGGTCGCGCAAACCTGTTATTTTTGTACTGAATCTACAAGTTAGTTTTTCTGGTTGTCCTATAGCAGCTACTTATTTGATTTTTATGTGGGTCACCTTCAAAAAGTGCACTTTTTGAGAGATTATTGACCTACATCAATCACAAAAGAACTCCATGAAAGTGATAAATCAATTGCAATGGTTGTATGATGGTTGTAGTAATTTCGACATAGTTTCCATATGCAAAAGTTGGTTGGTATCAAAAGGTAAAAATGGCCTTCTATTTATAGACTTGGCCAAGGTGGGAGGGAGGGGATGAAGTGTCCCCTATGAGGTGTCCACCTGGGAGGTGTCCCCTAAGGTGTCCTAGTTTATAAATGTGGTTGGGTGAGAGAATATCTCACCCATCCATAAATAATGATGACTTGATAAAAATATCCATTAGGCATTAATGAATAGCATTTTGGAAATATCTATCAATTAAAAATTGCTTCTTTTGTGCAAAAGTCTCCATCTTTCATTTATGGCCTAGGAGAATGTGAGGTGGAGAAATATTTGGATGAGATGTGGTAAGGCTAGGATAGGCTATAATAGGTGAGGTGGAAGGCTAGGCTAGTTGAAGTAGACTAGGTGAGGTGTCAAGCTCAAATCAAATCAGTATTAGATTTGATTAAGCATGTGATTAGCCATAAAGCATGTTGACCAAAAATATTAACTTTTGAGCATAAAGTGCTTTTTGACCATGCTAAGGAATTCAACCTTGGTTGAGTTGGGGATGAGGTCACATGAGGATCTAGGATTAAGTGTAGGAAGGGGCTTAGCTAGCCCAAAGGGGCTAAGTATGGTGAATAGTTGATTTGATAAATGAATAGTGTTTTTAGCCAATTTATGCAATTTTTTGAGGGTTTTGCAAATTGATTGACCGTGGAAATAGGGAGAGGGAAAATGTGCAATTTTTGGGTGTCTACACTTACATATTCCATCCATTTCAATATCATCTTATTTGTTGCATAAATCATTGCATATTAACACATTACCCCATATATAGTAATTTTGTTCATGTGTGCATCTATACATATTCATTGTGCATACCATTATTGGATTATTAAATATACATTTTCTAGCACAATAGTTTTGGTGCCCAATCCCATTTTTATGAGACAGGATTATTGAAAACACTTTGTGAGCTTTGACCATTTACAATTATTTCAATCAACCACCATCTAAATTTAGCAGTTTCTAAAAGCACTTCAAGGTTTCCATTGGTTGAATTTCTCTCTTTCATGGATCAAACTGCATATATTACACATTAAGAAAATTTTGTGAATAGGATTGGCAAAACTGTACGTATACTGGCCACCTAGTGAAAGTCACCTTGTTCATACTATCATTTGCGTGATCTAAATAAAACCTTGAGTATTGTTGTGGCTGATGCACAACGTACCCTAAATTTTTGGGGACCCACTTTTGATTTTGGTTTTTGACATTTTCCACCGTCTTTGGAATGGTATCTTCCGTAAGGTTGTAAAAGAGATATTAAGGTTTGGATGATTAATCGGTACCTCCTTGTTTGCTTGCACAATCATAGATGAGTTTTGATGAGTTTTGTGTCCTTTGAATGATAAGTTTGACAAGTTCTCAAGGTTTGATGTGTGAAAGCTCATTTTCTTGGTTAGGGTCTCTCATTTTGTTTCTTCATGATGATTTTATGGGTTTTAACCTAGCCTCCTTGTTCATTTGGAGTGATGGCAAGAGGAAGCTTAGAGACCGATAGATTCGATTTATAAAATCCATAAAAAAATGAAAAAATAAAAAATAAATAAAACCAATAAAAAAATAATAAATACATGTATAAAAGATGAGTCACATATTTACTTATATATATCCCTTTTATATATGTACAAAAAATATTTAAAATGTAACACTTCTGCTTCCGTCTGCTTTCTCTACTGCTTGTCGCAAAATCACGACACTTTCTGCATCTGTACGCTTTTCCTTCATCCTATCGTGAAATTGCAACGCTTTCAGCTTCTGTACGCTTTCTTTGCAGCCTGTCGTGAAATCGTGACACTTCTCATTTCAGACTCTTCCCTTTGTTGCATGTCACGAAATCATGACAGTTCTCACTTCGAGTTTTGCAGCATGTCGCAAAATCGTGACAGTCCTCACTTTGTCTTTTGTAGCATGTCACAAAATCATGACAGTTCTCACTTTGAACTCTGCAACATGTCATGAAAATCATGACACTTTTCGAATTACTTTCTCTCTCTTTGATCTTGTCACGAAATCATGATAGTTCACATTGCGAACTCTCTCTTCTGCATCATGTCGTGAAATCGTGACACTTTTTTGTTCATACAACCTTCCTTGCATTATGTCGCAAAATCGTGACACTTTTTATTCTTTGCCTTCCTACACTTTTTGAGTCACGAAAATGTGACATGTGAAATTATGACACTTTCCATATTGCTCTCCTTCTCTACCAACATGTCGCAAAATCGTGATAGTTTTTCCACTTGTCTTTTTCTCTGCCAACATGTCGCAAAATCATGACAGTTTTTCCTGCTTCTCTTTCTTCCCACATGTCACGAAATCATAACAGTTTTGCCAGCTCTTTCTCTCTCCTCTAACATGTCGCAAAATCATGACAATTTTTCCAGCACTTTCTCTCTCCTCTAACATGTCACGAAATCATGACAGTTTTGCTAGCACTTTCTCTCTCCTCTAACATGTCGCAAAATCGTGACAGTTTTTCTAGCACTTTCTTACTTGTCTTTTTCTTTGATCTTTTGCAAATGGGCTATTGTGATTTTCTTGGAAACTCACTATCCATGCTCTGAAAAATATTCTTGGAAACTCACTGCCCAAATCTGCACATTATTTGACATTAATTCAAATTCCTTCAAGAGCTTATTGAAATCAATGACAACTTCTACACTTGAGCAAATGCAATGTACCCAAGGTACCCAAAATTGCCAACAATCTCCCCCTTTGTCATTGATGGCAAACCTTTATGGAAAACACATCTCAAGAGCCAAAACTGAAACCAACTGTGCTAACAACTGAGAATATGCCTTTGAAGTTTTTCTCCCCCTGACTTGAAGCTTTCCTCTTCATTTGAAGCTCTCCCCCTTACTCATATCTCTCCCCCTTTGTCATCAATGGCAAAGGGTCACCTTTGGGGTTCGAGACTAAGAATGAGCCTCTTAGCTTAGTCCCTCCCCCACCTCCTCATGAGGTGATTAAAACAGGGGTGGGAGTAAAACTCCCATTAGGCACTGATCATCATCAGCGTCTACAATTTCTTTGTCGGGCCTTCTCTTGAATTCTTTGTCAACATTCCTGTTCTTGTTCCTATCAGTGTTCTTATCCATGCCTTGGTCCTTGGACCTGTTAATACTACTTTTTTTGTTCCTGTACCTTGGAAGTTTAGCTCTACACTGTTTAGCTGTGTGACCTGCAATGTTGCACTTATAACAAGTAACAAAGTTATTTCTTTTAGGCATACCTGCTTTTTGAATCCACCAGTTCTAACCAAACCTGTTCCTGTTATTTGCCTTGCAAAAAATTGCCTTATGCCCAAACTGATTACAAGAGTAGCAATACCCTTGAAAGAATTTACCACTTCTGAAACTGTCATTTACCTTCCTTACTTGAGTCATGCAATGCGAAGCCATGTGACCGAACCTGTGACATGCAAAACATCTGTCATGAAATTTTCTTTTATTTGACCTCTTGGGTCCCGAAAACTTCTTCTTCGCATTCAAAATTCTGTTTTCTATTTCTACGCATCTATCACTCATAGAATCTTTCTCTAAAATACTCTCTTCATCAGAACTCTATTCTTTTTGAAATCTCTTACTAGATTCCCCAACCTGTTCCTTGTGTGGTTTAACAAAACCAAGGTCTGTTTTATCTATTGTCTTTATTTGACCTTTGATGAGTGACTTAACCTTCTTGGAGCTATCTTGAAATCTGTAAAGCCTATCCTTGTACTCTTTAGTTTCCTCTTTCAAAGAATCCATTTTATGTTCTAACTCACTATACTCAAGAACCTTAGACTCCAACTCATCCTTGAGTTCTTGTGTCTTAGCCATAGAGAAGTCAAGACTTTCTAAGAGATCATATTTCTCCATACAACATTCATCTAACTTATCCTTGAGTCTAGCATTCTTCTTTCTTTCCTTTTTCAAAGCACTAAGAGCATTAGTAAGTTCACTTTCAAGATCCTTTATTTGTTTACTTTCTGAATCATCAAAGCCTTTTTCTGATTTCTTATCACTAGAGGTGCTACCCTTTTCAAAAACCATACATGCATCTTCCTTATCATTTTTTGAAGAATCCTCATACATACTAGAAACCAATTCATTATTTGTGCAATCATCCTCAAGGTGACCAAAATTTTCACATCTAAAACATTTCATGATAATGAATCTATGTTTCGATTCTTCTTCTTTTTTCTGATATGAACAAAGATCTCATTTTCATCATCACTAGAAGAACTTTCACTATCACTGCTTGAACACTTACTTGCTTTGTCTAGGTAGAATCTCTTCTTGTGCTTGTGAGAATGCCTCTTTTCGTGATTGATGTACTCATATTTGTTCTTCCTGTGATGCTTGTGTTTTTCAGAGTCCTTGCTCTTAGAATCCTGTTTATCTTCATCACTTTCATACTTGAAAACAATACAGTTAGTAGCATAATGACCAAACTTTCCACAATTGAAACATCTTATATTCTTCATGCTTTTGTGCTTTCTAGAGAACTTGCATTTCTTGTTGTAATATGCCTCTTCATTACTAGAAGACTCATCACTCTCTTGAATCTGTTTACCTTTGGATTTCTTGGTAGCCTTGAAAGCTGCCTCTTTCTTGACATCAACCTTCACTTGAGTTCTCAACTCAAATGCTGCAAGTATACTATGGAGCTCATCCTTTTTCAACTTATCTAAATATTTAGCTTCCTCAATAGCAGAAATATTTTCACTAAATCTATTAGTAAGAGATCTTAAAATCTTATCACAAATATCATTTTTAGCAAGCTCAAGACCTAAGTCTTTCATGGAGTTAACAACCTCATCCATACAAAGCATCTAATCACTAATATTTTCATCATCATTCATCTGGAGTTGTTCAAACATACCTTTGAAATGTCTCAACTTGGCCTTTCTGACATTTGCATCACCTGTATGAACCACTTGCAACTGTTTCCACATTTCACTAGCTGTCTTGCAGTGAATCACTTTTGTGAGATCTACTTTCTATAAGCCTTTCAAGATTGCATTCATTGCTTTTGAATTACTGTGATGTAGGAGCCTATCTTATTTAGTATAAGGACCATGTTCAAGAATAGTGTATTCGTCTTCAATCACTTCCCAAACCTCATTCCAAAGTGTCATTTGATGAATCTTCATATTTGCATGCCAAATACCAAAATATGATCCATCAAGGATAGGTGTTGCATTGCCACTTGAATAATCCATTGTGTTATTTGCTAGCTTTTGCATCAAGCTATTAAAATTTTTGAAGGCACCCGCTCTGATACCAATTGAAGAACACTAGCTTATACTGAGAGGGGGGGTGAACATTATAAGATCACTTTTTACTTTTTTCCTTTAAATAAACTTTTAATTCAATATTATGCACTGAATAGATAGCAGTATCAACAATAGTAATCAAAGCAATGCACAAAACACCATCCACAATAGAGACACAACAAATTACGTGGTTCACCCAAAGTGGGCTACTCCATGGATAAAATATTTCACTAAATTTTATCAATCCAACCTCTGGGAATACCTTTCCCGATTATAATGTTTATGGGAACCAACCCAAAGGAGATACCTTCCCCTAGCTCTGCTCTGACTGGTGATCCTCTAGAAGACCTTTGCCTCTGCTGCCCTTAGCAAATGGAACTCTATCCATAGAAGACACCTGTCTTCCCTGCTCTGGATGGAGACCTCTGTCCTCAACTTTATCACCTCAAATCTAGTCCTCGAATTTGCACTAAACATAGTCCTTAGGTCTAGCACAAATGTCCTTTTTCTCTGTTCTACACAAGACACAATCCTTCACTCTTTTTGCGCAATCACAGCTACACTTGATCGAACATCGACCTTTGCACCTCTGCGCAATCATAGCAACAACGTCTTCGTGCACTCTACTTCCTTGCAATATCTCTCACTTAGAATATTTGATGAAATGCACTCAGTACACTGCTATCAAATTTTGCACTTTGCTTCTTGGAAATCAAAATTCACCCCCACACTCTATCTACGAACGTCGCTCTTCGAACACCCACTTCGATCGATGCTAAACTCTCTAAGCAGCCCTTAATTTATACTAACACTTTCAAGATTAAAACCTTGATCTTAGTCAGCTGCACATCCTAAAACTACGTTAGTTGCAAACCCTAATCTTTGTTGGCCCAAATTTAACTTTATCGGCTTCACTACCTCTGCAACTCCTCTGTAGCTTCTATTGTGAAACTACAACATGTTGCGATATCATGACACCTTTACAACCATACACTATCTTATGGATTTTGTCGTGAAATCACGACACTTTTGCCTCTACCGACGTCATATTCACTTCTGTCATGAAATCATGACATTTCTCGCTTTCTCAACCTTTTCCTGGATTGTGCTAGCAAAAACGAAACATGTTGCGAAATCGTGACACTTTCACTACCTTATGCTTTTCTCTACCTTACGCCCGTGAAACTGGAACATGTCATGAAATCACAACACTACTACCTCTGCAGACTTCGTCTTCACTTTTGTCATGAAATTGTGACACTTTTGTTTTCATAGCCTTCCTCTCTACTTTTGTCGTGAAATCGTGACACTTCACCTATGGAAGACATGCTTTCAGTTTCTATCACGAAATCATGACACTTTTGCTGATGAAACCTTGCTTACTATTTCTGTCATGAAATCGTGACACTTCTACTTCCATCTACTTTCTCTACTACCTATCATGAAATCATGACACTTTTTGCATTTGTACGCTTTTCCTTCATCCTATCGTGAAATCATGATGCTTTCAGCTTTTGTATGCTTTCTTTGCAGCCTATCATGAAATCACGACACTTTTCATTTTAGACTCTTCCCTTTGCTGCATGTCGTGAAATCACAACAGTTCTCACTTCAAGTTTTGTAGCATGTTGCAAAATCGTGACAGTCCTCACTTTGTCTTTTGCAGCATGTCGCGAAATCGTGATAGTTCTCACTTCAAACTCTACAACATGTCGCAAAATCGTGACACTTTTCAAATTAGTTTCTCTCTCTTCGATCTTATCGTGAAATCATGATAGTTCACATTGCAAACTCTCTCTTCTACATCATGTCATGAAATTGTGACACTTTTTCGTTCGTACAACCTTCCTTGCATTATGTCACGAAATCATGAAACTTTTCCTTCTTTGCCTTATTGCACTTTTCGAGTCGTGAAAATGTGACATGTCGTGAAATCATGACACTTTCCATCTTGCTCTCCTTCTCTGCCAACATGTCGCAAAATAATGATAGTTTTTCCACTTGTCTTTTTCTCTGCCAACATGTCACGAAATCATGACAGTTTTTCCTCCTTCTTCTCTTTCTTCCAACAAGTCACGAAATCGCGACAGTTTTTCCAGATCTTTCTCTCTCCTCTAACATGTCGTAAAATCATGACAATTTTTCCAGCACTTTCTCTCTCCTCTAACATGTCGCGAAATCATGACAATTTTGCCAGCACGTTCTCTCTCCTCTAACATGTCGTGAAATCATGATAGTTTTTCCAGCACTTTCTTACTTGTCTTTTTCTTTGATATTTTGCAAATGGGCTACTATGATTTTATTGGAAACTCACTGTCCATGCTCTGAAAAATCTTCTTGGAAGTCTGCACATTATTTGACATTAATTCAAATTCCTTCAAGAGCTTCTTGACATCAATGACAACTTCTACACTTGAGCAAATGCAATGTACCCAAGGTACCCAAAATTGCCAACAGATCTTGCTTGAGATCATCTGTCTAGTCTCCAGAGAAGGCTGGTTCCTTTGATTTTTTTAGATAAAATGGGAACAAGAGATAAGGGAAATATAGCCTAAGCTAGAAACTTTTCTCACGGTATAGATTAGACAACAACAAACATTGATGATGTAGATTACTACTTTCAGAGTTTTCTTTATATCTTCTTTATAGAAAACATGAATTCTTGAGTGTGACTTTTAGATGTTCGTCTAAAAGCATGTAACTATATTTTAATGTTCAACTCTAGAAACAAGATTTATACATGCACAGTCCAGATTTCAGAATAGATACATTATAAAACTTAGAGTGAATAAAAGTTAAAACACCAGATACATACACTTGCACACAAAAGTTTCGAAAGCCAGAAGAAGAAATATTTTATTTCTTATAATCCAGTACATGTACATCAAGCTTGTAAACGTCCAAGAGCCGACCCTTTTCATGGTTGACTCACTCCTATTTATACCCTAAAAAGAGTATCTTCTACTACGTACATTTAATTTCTTCAATAAATTACAAGTAATTGTCTGCAGTTTCTAATAATATACAATGGATTTCCTGCATATTGGATAGATTTCCTTCTGGCTAATTTTAGATGAGCCTGTTATTTTGCAATCATCCAACGGACCTTCCAGGTTATAATAAACAGACCATTCTTCAAAAATTAGCACCTGATGTCAGTGCATGTCCCTAGTTGCCAAAAATATACTCTATTCCTTTACAACTAGCGTGTCACGAAATCACGACATTCTTTCCTTGCTTTTCTCTTTTGTCGCCTCCAAGCATGAAAATGAGACATGTCATGAAATCGCAACATTCATCTCTTTTTTTTCTCTTTTGCCACTTCCAGTCATGAAAATGAGACATGTCGCAAAATCGTGACATTCGTCTCTTACTTTGCTCTTTTTCTGCCTCCCATTGTGAAAATGAGACATGTGAAATCATGAAATTATTTCCTTGCTTTGCTTTTCTGCCGCTCCCAGCTGCAAAAATGAGACATGTCATGAAATTGCAACATTCTTTCCTTGCTTTGCTTTTCTACCGCTTCTAGTCGCAAAAATGAGACATGTCACGAAATCACGACATTCTTTCCTTGCTTGGCTTTTCTGCCGCTTCCAGCCGTAAAAATGAGACATGTCACGAAATCATGACATTCTTTCCTTGCTTTGCTTTTCTGCCACTTCCAGCCACAAAAATGAGACATGTCATGAAATCGTGACACTCTTTCCTTGCTTGGCTTTTCTTCTACTTCCAGTCGTGAAAATGAGACATGTCACGAAATCGGGACATTCTTTCCTTGCTTTGCTTTTCTACCACTTCTAGCCACAAAAATGAGACATGTCGCAAAATCATGACATTCGTCTCTTGCTTTGCTCTTCTGTCGCTTCCAACAATGAAAATGAGACATGTCGTGAAATCACAACATTCGTCTCTTGCTTTGCTCTTCTGCCATGAAAATGCAACATGTCACGATATCGCGACACTTTTGCCTCCTTTCTCCCTTTTGTTTCTCTTAGCTATGAAAATGAGACATGTCACGATATCGCGACACTTTTGCCTCCTTGCTCCCTTTTGTTGCTCTTAGCCACGAAAATGCAACATGTCGCGATATCGCGACACTTTTTCCTCTTTTCTCTTTCTCTTTGCTTTTGCCCACGAAAATACATGTCGCGATATCGTGATCCTTTTTCGTTCTTGCTCCTTTTTGTTTCTCTTATCCGTGAAAATACAACATGTCACGATATCGTGACACTTTTTCCTTCTTGCTCCTTTTTGGTGCTCTTGGCTGTGAAAATAAAACATGTCGTGATATCGCGACACTTTTACCTCCTTGTTCATTCTCTTCACTTTGAACCACAAAAATGCAACATGTCGCGATATCACAACACTTTTTCCTCGTCGCTCTTTCTCCTTGCTTTGGACCGTGAAAATGCAACATGTCGCGATATCATGACACATTTTCCTCCTTGCGGTGTTTTTCTTTTTCTTTGATCTTTAGCATATGGGCTACTTGGGTCTTCTTGGAAAATATGCAAAAAAGGTGCATTAACTATTTTTCTGTAGTTAGTCACTTTTTGACTAACATTCTTGGCACCTTTTGGGGGAATTTTTTCTAGCAAAAATAGAGACCAGGCCTTCATACATTGGGAAACGGAGTCACCAAAGACAGTTGCGAAAAGTAAAATTTTGAGTGGAAAAACAAGGATAAAAGAAAAATAATGTAATTTGGAATATAGGTGATCTTTACCTTATCAGAACCTTTCTTTTACCATTTAGGGACTTAACCTTTGTCTGAAGAACACAAAAAATTCAATTTTGGGAACTGGTCCCAGCTCTAGCTGCTGGCTGCTACCCCTGATGTTTAGATCTTTTGATTCTATCCATGGCTGCAATTATCTCTTGATAAGTCTTACACACTTGATTCTTATTAGGCCATAAAAAGGGAAATATGTACAAAACTCCAAACTTATAATATACTATACATATAATGGTGATCTGTAGCTTTTACTGGAAATACAATTTTAGGTGAAAAGCGTTCACCATGATGGGTAGAACCCATCCATCTTGATCTTTTAACTGGAAGGCATTGAATTGCTTTTCTAAAACAATTTTGAATGGCCCCTCCCAAAAAGCATCAAACTTGTCATGGTGTCCTAGCTTTGCTTTCTTGACATTCCATTTTAATACCAGGTCACCTGTTTTAAATTTCTTGAAAGTGGTTTTCTTATTGAACCACCCGACTATTTTTACCATATGCTTTTGATGATGATCGTAGGCTTGTTCCCTAGATTCTTCAAGATATAGAAGTTACATCAGTCAGGCATCCATTGGATGACCTTCGTCTTCGTTAACTTGGTTTAGCATCCTCAATGCATGTATCTCCATATGAATCAGTAGAACAGCTTCTGTGCCATAAACTAAAACATATGGCGAAGTATTGATTGATTTTTTGATTGAGATTCTGTCGGCCCATAGGGCTTGATTCAAGAGTGAGTGCCAGTTCTTCTTATTGTCCTCTAATGTTCTTTTCAAAATTCTTAGAAGATTCTTATTAGTAGACTCAACTAATCCATTACCTTGTGGGTAATAATTAGAGTAAGTATTCAGGTAAATTCTATATCTACTAACGAATTCGATCATCTTTGCACTAGTGAAATGGGATCCATTGTCTGTAACCAAAGAATTTGGTATGCCAAACCTTGTGATTAGAATTTCGATGAATTCTATCACCACTTCTGAATCAACTTTCTTCGTAGGCACTGCTTCTGCCCACTTGGTGAAGTATTCCATGGTAGTGAGAATGTATTTATGGCTTGATGATGAGTTTGGCTCTATTATCCCTATGAAATCCAATGCCCACTGCTATAATGGTTCTTCGACTTGAATAGATTTTAATGGCATAGGTGCATTCCTGTTTCTTCCCACATACCTCTGACACTGTTCAAACCTCTAGGTCACTTTGTATGCATCTAGGAAGATGGAAGGCCAATAACATCCAGCTCTAAGGATCTTCAAAGCTATAGTTCGACCTGCATAATGTCCCCCTAAAAAACCCCCGTGAAATTCATCTAACACTTTTTGCTTTTCATTATCGAGAACGCATTTTAACAATACACCATCGATGTTAATCCTGTACAACCCCTCTATTTGAAGGGTATATTTCAATGCTTGGGTTCTGAATATCCTTCTCTGGGAAGTGTTCATATCTTTAGGACATGACCTAGTCTAAAAATACCTCACAAAGTCATCGATCCAACCCGAAATTACTCTGTCTTGGTGTTGCTCTATGTTTGCCATGACGGGGTGGCTCTCCCCATATCCACTTACAGCTTGCTTGGCCAATTCTTGGCACAAAGCTCTACCTCTGACTATTTTAGTAGGATGTATTTCTACATCATACTCTTGGATGCAAGTCACCCATCCAGCTCTTTTTTCACCCAATTCTCCTTGAATTATGAAGTTCCTTACATCAGGATGAATAACATACACCATCGTCCGACTCTGGGATAAGAAATGTTTTAGCTTATTCAAGGATTTCATAATTGCATATACTTGTTTTTCTATGAAGTTGTACCTTTTCTCATGTTTGTGCATGGTGGAACTTAGAAAGGCTATGGGTATTTCTTCATCATATGCTCCTTTCTGAGTTAGAACTGTAGCATAACTACCTTGTTCTCTGAGATCATATAGTATGATACCTCGGGAATAGTCAGGATTAACTAGCACAGGAGCTTGAGTGATGGCTTCTAGAATTTTCTGAAAAGCTTCTTTCCTTGGCTCTGTCCATTTGAAAGGAGCATCCTTTTTCAATAATTTAGTCATTGGTTTAACTATTTGGGCAAATTTTGCAATGAATTTTTTGATGAAATTTATTTGCCCAAAGGAGTGCAAACCTTTCTTGTTAATTGGAAGCAACAACTCAAGAAGTGCCTTCACTCTATCAGGGTCAATTGACAGCCCAACTTTAGAAATAACATGCCCAAGGAGTATTCCTTCTTCCATAGCACAAATAGATTTTTTTGGATTTAGTGATATTCCAAATTCTTTACATTTCTCAAACACTTGTTCGCAAGCTCCCCAAAAGCTACGTCCTTTTTGTTGTGAGAAAAAACCGTCATGTCATCTAAATAGATGACAATAATTTTGTTCGCAAGCTCCCCAAAAGCTACGTCCATGGCTCTTTGGAAAGTTGCTCCTGCGTTAGATTATCCAAAGGGCATCCTTTGGTATGCAAATGTTCCCAACTTAGTGGTGAACGTAGTCTTGTGTTGATCTTCATTTCTCACCCAAACTTGATTGTAACCAAAAAATCCATCTAATAGAGAAAACCTTTCTTCTCCCACCACAGTATGAAGGATTGGGTTAATCTGGGGTAAAGGATAGTGATCCTTTAAATAAAATCTGTTCAAATTTTTGAAATTGATGCATAGTCATATTTCTCCATTTTTCTTGCGGACGGGAACTAAATTTGCCACCCAGGTAGAGTGCTTGATTGGGTATATTATCTTAGCCTGTAGGAGTTTTAACAACTCTTGTTTCATTAAGGCTTCAATCTTAGGATTCACAGGCCTTTGCCTCTGCCTGAAAGGTTTAGCTCCTTCCTCTAGTTCGATGGTATGTTGAATGACCTCTTTCCTGTACACTTTTAGATCGCTATAAGTCCATGCTATTATATCTGGATACTCTCTAAATAACTGTTTTATTTTCTCTAGTTCTACTTCTGTACAATATGTCCCTACTTTGATAATTTTTACCGATTATAGTTCTATTTATTTATACCGATGTTCATCTACCTTGATCCTTCGACCTACAGGTTTGTCGCTATTGTCGAAAAGGCTCTCCAGGGTGATCAGTCCCTTGGGGATATGATTATTTTTTAGTTGAATAAGGCTCTCTTCATCCTCTTCTTGTAACACTCTTTTTGTAGAGCAATTCATCTCATGAATCCAAAAATTTAGGATCTGCTTGTCGTTTTCAAATACCTACCAAAAAATTTCCTTGTCGAGCACATAAGGCCTGTATATAAGTCTAACTATTTTAGACTTCTGAATAACATTGCTGATTGGGCAAAAATTTGATCCTATTGATGCTAATAGGTCTGCATGTGTATTCTTCTCTCTGGAAATGGATTTCATGTTTAGTGCTTTGAAATTTTCCAATAGATCTAACACTTTGTTTTTGTAAGCCCTTAGGTAATGTTGCTTACAAATGCACATGCCAGTAACCTATTTAACAATCAGATCTGAATCTCCATAGATCAGCAACTATTTTACACCCAGTTTTTTAGCTTTTCTGAGTCCCAAACACAAGGCTTCGTACTCAACTGTGTTATTGGTGCAACTCCATGTCAACCTATATGAAAAGACTTTGCTTTCTAGTGGGTGAAATTAGGATGATTCCAGCTCCTGCTCCATTTTTGCACCTTAACCCATCAAATTATAATTTCCATAACTGGTTGGCTGAATCATCTGTTTTAGGGACAGCAATAGGGAGATTTTTTGGTTTCTCAATGGAATAGCTTCCCATTTCTGTCTCTATCATAGCATTGAAGTCTTTCATTGAAAATTGATCTTCAAATTGGAGTTCCTCCAGGGTTTCTTCCATTAAATCGATATTCTTCAATTCCTCGGACATCATGTTGATGGTAGTTATTTCTTCTAGTCTTTCCACATGAAAAGTAGATGGTTTTTCATTGTAGATCTTGACTCTTTTACCTTTGAAAGGTACCTCCAAATGCAAATAATCTAGTGATAGATAACCTCCTAGTTTGGTTGTGAAATCTCTGGATAAACACATACCGAAATATGGTTCTAAGTCTACAACGACTACTTCTTGTATGATGACTGCTTCTGGCATTCTGTGGAGTTGAATAGGGATATCTTTGATCACCTCGATAGTTTTTACTAGAGTACCATCCAATTGCAACACACCAAGATGACTTCGAGTATATTCCATCCCAATTATGTCACATACGGCTTTCAACATCACCATAGTTAAGGCCCCTGAATCAATCATGCAATTGTGAACTATCCACCCCTCCATTTGCAAAGATAAATAGAATGGGGACGGTCTATTTTTTCTAGAGGTTGACACAATATTTGCTTGTATAACATTTGAGGAAGAGGTATTATTCTTTAAATTTAAATATTCTTGGAGGAGGTCAATCTGACCAGGAATTTGCAGTGCATCATACATGTTTATTTTGGAAGGGGTCCTCTTCATTTCTTCTACAATGTTGAACGAAAGAGTTGTAGCTGGGGATACTTCAACACTTTTCTCCCTTCCACTAGTCGATGCATCATATCTGTCTCTATAGACCTGCATAGCTCCTATTCTTTGTCTTTTTGTTAATGAAAGAAACCTAAGTCTTTCCTTCACTTGCTCTTGAGTCTCGCTCCCTTTTCTAGGAGGAAAATATTTTCTCGGTGTAGCCGTAGAAGTCTGAGGAGGGTCAGAATGTCCATTCTCATTTGAATTGTTTTTTTGTGGAGTTTAGCTGGGGCAAGAGGAAAACCTAGTGGTTGGAGTTCCTTAGGGTCAACTGGTAATGACTTTTTTTTCGATCTTGTCAGGACCGATACTTGCTCCACTAATGGCATTGCCAAATTATGGTGCACCTCTCTGATTATGTTCACCTGTCCCTTGCTGGTTTCTTTGACTCTCTCATTGATAACCGCTTGCACATGATGTTGATGAATCATGCATGAATCCTCTCCATGAGGATCATTGCAAGTGGTACACCAGTAATCAAAATTAGTGGGTTCTCCATTATCTCTCGTCTCATTCGCATACACCACATTTTTTCTATCTTGTCCTCTTCCACTTGTTGAAGCACCTTCCTTTTGTATCTATGGAAATCTTCTTGGTTAGATATTCCATTCAGCCTCTCTCTTTTTCATGGATGCCATTTCATTTTATAATGTCTTCATTGTATCAATTATGGTTGTGTATTGATCATTTGGGGGAGCTTATGCAAGGGGTGTGGCTGGTAATGCAAGGAATGTAGGAGATGCAGTTATAGATGGGAGGTCCTATGTTGATGGGTGTATCGCTCCAAATTTTTCACACCCTTACCTTCAGGCTATAGGATCCGTGCCCGAAAGGGGGATGTGAAAAGGATGGCGCGGTACCTTGGACTGAGAGGCCTTGCGAAGGTCCCGCCTCTCGAGGGAGGTGTATTATGGTGATTTTTTGATGGATGGTGGGTTCACCAGGAAACATTCAATGGTAGTTTCCATGCCTAGGTTGGGAATGTGTTTTATGTGTTCATTTTAGCCTTAAGCATTCAAGTCCTAGGTTTGGCCAAAATGCGTCTAAGCTATTCTATATGAAGATGTAGATTAAATGAATACAAAAAATAGAATTAAGACAGAAAATAGAGAAATTAAGGAATATTAAAAGAAAATACCTAATCTGGATGTCTGATGAAGATTCTCATTCTTGAAGTAGTCAGGATCGCCTCTGATTTGATAGGATCGTCTGAGATTAGACAAGATCGTCTGAGATCTAACGAATTTGTCAAAGACCTACAAACAAAGAAATAGGTGCAAAACATAGAAAATACAACAATGCTAGCATAGGGAAACAATGTAAATTGACAGTAACAATATCAAAATGAAACTTAAAAATAGAAACATGAATGCATTATGCTAATTTAATCACAATTATGACTTAATTATGCATTTGATCTAGATGGGTGAACTCCAAAATGTAAGATAGTATAAAATACTAAATAAGCTAGCTAATTACAACATAAAACAATAGATTGAAAGATGAAGAAATGCAAACTTTAGGCACTGATTGCCTCAATGTTGACTGTAGTCAAAATCGTCTCGCATTGGTACGAAATCACCTCTGATTCAACAGGATCGCCTCCAATCTGAACAGGATCATCTACGATGATGTAAGCTTGCTTTGGCTGAAAAATACTATGGTACCTGCAACAAAAATTGGATAGAACTAATGCAAATAATAATTTGGGATGTTTTAACATGTATGAAGTTAGGTTACAAGAATTATCAGCCAGGGGGATGCTAAGGGGAGGGCTTAGGATTAAATAGACTTATGAGGAGGTTAGGAGGTTGGAGATCATCCCTATTTGGGAGATCTCCAATGGAGGAGGATCTCTAACGACGCAGACACGCTTATTCCCGGATTAGAGACCCGTTGGAATAGAAGCTAATTGTGAAAAATCAATTTTGGGACAAGATCGTCTGGACGTCCTAGCCCAGATGAAATCATCCGATCTGAGGCGATATCGTCTGATCGGCGGTGATATCGTCAAACGGTCAAAACAAACTCAAAAAATGGCACGGAAAAGGAGGAAATGGATTACACAGCGGTTAACGGGCAGTTTGGGAGGTTAAAATTTGAATTTGAATTATTTACTAGAGTAAATGTAATTATTAAAATTTCACTACACCAATTTTAGGGTGCTACATTTTGCCCCCTCTTTAGTGAATTTTCCAAAGAAAATGCATTAAAGATGAGTTTTTCTCGATCTAAAAGAAAGCAAAAATTATTCCCATTTTTAGGCGACGATTCTTGGTCGAATCGTACGACAACTTACTATGGTTCCCCCTCCGTGTTTTTACCCAAATCGAACGTTTGAGGTAAAAACACGAAAAAGCAAAATTTTAAAATGTTTTTAATTATGTTTTGAATAAAATTAAGAAAAATAGGGTAAAACCCTAATTCATTTTGTGTTCATTTTTCTTTGGTTTTAGAGCTCTGCAAGAAAAAAATGGTGGAGACGGCGCACAGATCGATAGAGGTCCAGCGCGGGCTACGGGTAAGAGTCTAAACTTAGTTTAGAATGTTTTAAGTTGAATTTACATGCTTTTTAGATGAATTTTAAATGAATTTTGAGCATCATGGCCATTTTTGGGCTGTCGATGTCGTCGGGACAAAATCGTCCCGATTTCGACGAAATCTTCCTGATTTTGATGAAATCGTCTCAAGTTTGCCAATTTCGTCTAAGGGTGAAATCAGCGAAAGGGAGACGATTTCGAAAAATTAAGGACGATTTCGGCTTGCAAAATTGGAGATGAATTTGCTCAAATTGGGGACAATATCGTCCAATAGTGGGCAATATCATCATTTGATGAAATTGAACTTATTTTAACTTCCATTTTTTTTATTTATTAATGATTGTTATTAATGATTTTTTGTTGTGTTGTTGTTTTATGTTGCAGAGAGGTTTGCTAAAGAGCAAAGAATAGAAATATGGGGGGTTGAGAGATGATTTGGCCACTCTATCACAGGCAGAGCGGGATCAACTGGCACAAGCCGGCTTATAGCATGTGGCAGAAATGCCACAAGTTTCTACAGACATGGGGCTACTGATAGCCCTAGCAGAGAGATGGTATCTAGGTTCTTCCTATTTTCGGTTACCCACAGGGGAGATGACTCCCACTTTGGAGGATGTATGGAGGATTCTGAGAATCCCCATACAAGGACGGTTGATTACTCCTACGGCCAATTAGGGCCATGCTATGATGCGGTTGTGTGGTGACCCAAGCTTCACCCTGGATAAGGGCGGAGTGAACATCGAGGCATTGTGTCAGATGCCTGGGGCATCCAGACTCACACAGGTTTTGGTCGGAGTGGTCGATGGACTTTTGTTGTGCCACCAGAGCGGGTGTAGGGTACCATGGGTGCTAGAAAATGTGATCTGTGATATGCGAGACCATGGTTATAGATTTTCTTGGGGAAGTTTTGTTCTATGCCGGTTGTACAGGATCCTACATGGGGTCGTGTACAAGGGCGGCCGATGTCTAGTTATGACATCGCTTCTATAGGTTTGGTGCTAGGAGCACATTATAGTGCGGAGGCCGGTAGGGCTTCCTTTGATAGGGATTGATGGGGAGAGGCCCCGAGTTTTCTATTAGTGGCTCCGAAGAGGGTCACAATGGCGGATTGACCTACCGATGTCTTGAAGACTACTGGATGACCTTGTCTTGAACCAGATCACTTGGAGGCCATGGTGAGAGCACCGAAGGTGGGCCGAGGATGGACAGGAGCTAGCTCGTGTCAGGTGAGTTTGTTGGTTATAGATGGAGAGGGGAGAGGTGGAGCTCCACCGGTACAACCGAGTTTTGCGATAGTTCGGTCTACAACAGGGGATCCCATCTCTCAGGGATTACAAGTTTTCCCAGACTGTCCGGGATAACACCACAACCAACGGGGCTCCAGACATGCAGCGCTTCTAGAGTCAGGACTCGGATGATGCCCCCATTCAGCCAGTGGATGGGCAGAATGTAGGGGTAGCCGATGGCTACGATGCCTGGTACGTAGGCATTCGCCCTTCTTGGATGATGAGGGCTCAGGGTTTGATTCATGCAGTTGTGCATCAGATAGGGAGGTGGTGCCAGGTGACTATTGAGGTGGCCCAGGGTGATAGCGGGAGAGAGCAAAGGAGGCCACAGGCATAGGAGAGGCCATGGCAGCAGGAGAGGAGGGAGGCGAGACCCCCTTCTCCACAAAGAGAGAGACCACCATCGCCCGATAAGGGCAAGGGTGTTGACACAAAGGAGAGTAGTGAGACAGCAACTCTTCGAGTGAAGACAATCAGTCTCTAGGCACAGGTATAGACCCTACAAGAGGAGGTTGCATGACACCGAGCTGAGGTTACATAGATCAGAGATGATATTGCATGCCTCAGAGCACAGGGCAAAGGAGTGAGCACTTAGGAGCTGGCGCGATTGATTGCTTAGACCACGTTCTACTAGGGCATCTACTTCTAGATGGTGCCATAGGGTCAGAGGGTACAGCTGCCAACCGGCATTGCTGACCCTTTCAAGATTGGGTCATCAAGGACTTCTTCTCGATCAATGACTAGGACTCGTAGTACCACACATACTGTTATGGGGCCACCTCGTCCACCTCAGGGTGGGGGAGGAGATGATGCTGAGAGTTTGAGGGGTTCTCGAGACACTGCACAGAGGACATATGATTGAGAGGATTGAGTATGCCAAGATGTAGATTGTGGCATACCAATCTATTTTTGAGATGATGTACATATTGTTGATATATATAGATGAGATATTTTTGATCATATGACTTGTGTTATGTATTTTTATGATGCTTTTATGTTTGATTGATTGATTTGATGATTGGATTGAGGATTCATGTAATTATGTCATTTTGAAATATTATAATTTTGATGTCATGCTATAAGATTTTAAATGAAATAATCTGATGTAACAAATTGGTTGTTTGTGATGTAATGTGATAAAAGATAAAAAGAGACTTCTAACAATAATTTCAAAGGACATTGTCACTATTATAGACCATTTCATGGAGTCGCCGCTCACTCGTCGTCAAGCTAATCCCAGTATAGAAATATTGTTAAAAGTAAAAGAGTGCTTAAGAGACTGTCTTAAGACTTTGGTGCAATGGTTCAAATGATGATGATGATGGTTTGTTTTTCAGATTTCCATGAAAATAGTATGCATGAAATAATGTTAAAATGATTTTTGCTAGGCATAAATTCCTAAGTGTGATAAAATTTCTGGATAATTCCTTAGGAATTATACCATCATTGCAAAATTGAAGGTTGACATAATGACATGAAATAATGAAAATGTGTTTGTTTGTTTGTAAAGCATAATTGTATAACATAATGATTTAAGTCATATGGTTTTCATGATTTTTAAATAAATGGGGAATAAAAATTGTTACAATGGTTTGCGCTAGGCATAGAATATGTAGGTATAGACTTATACCATCATCACGAAAATCAAGGAAGAAAATAGATTGTTTTATTGCATGGTTGATTTTTTAATAAAAAAAAATATGAATATGAGGACTTGCGCTAGGCATAAAATGCCAATTTTGGTTTTGGAACTATACCATCATCGCGAAAGTTGATAATATATATATATATATATATATATATATATATATATATATATATATATATTGTTTTGATTGGATGGTTTGAAAAGAATTTTGATTTTTCTATTATGCATATAGTTGTCTAAACAACTGTTCTTGAAAGAAGAAAATAAATTATTCCAAACAATTTGCAAAAAAAAATATTTCAAAGTATCTTAAAGACAAAATTTAGATTTATAAGGAATCCCATGTGCATATGTGAATTCATTTCCAATCTTGATTTATCATAAGGATACACAAAATCTCTCAAATATAAAATGTGTGTGCAATTGCTATGTTCATTTACCAGTTTTGAGCAAGATAATATGATACAAGTGATTTGAATGAACCAAATAAGTGTTCATTAACCATGATGTAGATGCATATAACCATACTAGACTACTATGTAAGTCGGATTATCAAGAGCTAGCTAATCCATAAGTAGACATAGGTTTGTACAAAATAAGGTCGCTAATGTGACAGACATATCACCACGCTAGGAGTTACCCAAGGCCAAGAAGGTTGGGCACAAACCACCTGTTATGGGGCTTACCTCACAGTTTTCGAATAATTGAGAATTTCAGGGATTCAAGCTCATCAACCCTTCTTTTCTTTTCAAAGGGTAGGGAAAGGGATTTATTGCTTTTTCTTTTGCTTTCTTTTGCTTTTCTTTTGTATTTTTGCTTGATTTTTGAAATAATTCTTGAAATAACTTGTTTCTTTTTCCTTTTTCTTTTGAACTATTCTTTTCTTTCAATGCTAGGGATACTTGCTCGGATTAACTGTAGAGCAAGGGATTTTTATTCTGGGTAGGGGTGAGCTTGTCCTTTTGCCAATTCTCAAAGATTCTAGACCATGTGCATGATAGGATAGCAAGGGAAACTTTTCACTCAAGAAACCACTTCTACTATGTAGCAAAGCATGGAAATTACAAATATAATCATTTTATTGTGAAAAGATGTGCTTGGTTTAAGTAAATAACAAGATCAATTCTCTATGCTCAAACTTTATTTAATTGAATTTTGTGGACTTTGATATAAGAGAGATTAGTAATCATGCCAGATAAAATCAAGATATTTATTTTTGTGTTTGTGAAAGTGAGGGATTCCAAATAAATGCTAATTTATCCTAAATAATTTGAAACATATAACTGTAATAATTGTAAGAAAATATATATAAATACTTTTTGAGAATGTTGAATCTCTCTTTCTTCTGTATGTTGTTTTGGTTTCGAAAGAGTCAAGAATATTGTTGTTTTGATTTTTATTATTATTATTTTTTTTTTCGTTTGTGAAAGAATTAACAAGTGCCATAAATAAATACAAGTAGTTTTTGAAGATTTTGATGATTATGAATGTTTTTGGTGTTTTTGAATGTATAAATTGATAGTGATTTTGAACAAATATGTACATGGATGAAATGACCAAATTTATACATAATAATGTTTAAGATGCAAAATATTCATGGGTTATTTAAGCTCTTTACCATCTAAGGTAGATAGTTTGTATGCTCCTGATTCAAATTTAGCAGTGATAATGTATGGTCCAAGCCGCTTGGGCTCAAATTTACCTTTAAGGTCCTTAGTTGCATTAGTATTTTTTTTATTTTCTTTTAAAACAAGGTCGTCGATCTCAAAGGATCGATGACGAACCTTTTTAGCATATGATCTTTTAAGCTTGTTTTGGTAGGCACAGAGATGCTCCAAAGCATTGATGCATTTTTCATCTAGGAGTTCTAGCTGACTGAGTCTGCCAGCACGATATTCATCTCCTACTTTGGTATCTTGAAGTAGTAGAGCTAAAGAAGGAACTTCTAATTCGAAGGGAAAAATGGCTTCAGCGCCATACACCAAAACAAAAGGTGAAGTTCTAGTGGGGGTTCGAACACTAGTTCGATAGGCCCACAAGGTTGGATATAAGTGAATGTGCCAGTCACGGCCAGTTTTATTGACCAATCTCTTAAGGATTTTGATTAAGGTTTTGTTAGATGCTTCTGCTTGATCGTTACCCTGAGGATAATAGGGAGTGGACCAACGATGTTGAATCTTATATTTTTGGCATAATTTTTTAACATCTTTATTTTTTAAACAAGTTCCATTGTCAGAGATGAGATTTGCAGGAATTTCAAACCTACAAATGATTTGATTAAAAATAAATTTAGAGACTTGTGTGCCAGTGCAGGAAGCTAAAGGCATAGCTTCAACCCACTTCATGAAATACTTAGTGGCGATTATGATGAATTTGTGTCCATCATATGACACAGGATTGATTTTGCCAATAATATCTAAAACTCATTTTGAAAAGGGCCAAGGAGATGAAATAGCCTGCAGTTCTTGTGCAGGTGCATGAACAAGGTCAGCATGTTTTTGGAACTTGTCGCAATGGCGCACATAATCATGTGCATCATTATCCATGGTAGGCCAAAAGTATCCTATCCTAAGGAGCTTTTTAGAAATGACACTACCACTAAAGTGTCCTCCACAAGATCCATCATGGGCTTCACTCAAGGCTGATTTGGATTCTTCTAAATTCAAACATGTTGAGTGGTGTTTTCACCCAGTTGTGAAAGCACACTCTTCGATAGGATCTGAGTCCCAAAATACTCTGCTTGCAAAGAAATTATAACAGAATAATTTCTCCAAGGTTCCTGTTATGTTGGCTCTTTGTTTACCAATGATGCTTGTTCAATTTAAATGCTAGGAATACCTTAGGGTTGCAAGTGGATGTTAACAAGGGGCATTGTGGTTTATTTTAATTTGAAATTGCAATGGACTCGAAGCAAATTAATCTAAGAGATGAATCTATTTGAATCTTGAGTTTTGATGGATTTTTAGTTGTTTATTTAAATGACAGTAATTAAAACGTAGAAAATAAAATAAAGAATTGAGAATAGAAGAAAATGCAAAGTATATGAACTAAACTACGTCCTGAATGCTATCATCTCAATTTGACAAAATCGAAGATAATGAGGTTTTTTTGCATGCAACCTAACCTATTGAATCTGCAAATTTGCACAATCATGATAAGCTAGGTGTGGGTTTTTGGGGTTTTTACTGTAATTTTAGATTTTAGGCATTCGCATGAAGCAACCAAAAACATTTGCATTAAACTTCACCTAGAAGCCTAGAAATCTGAAAGGGAAGATAAAACATTAAATCTTGCATGCAAAATGACTCTTTCTTTCTTATCAATGAGATGTCAACTCTTTGTATTTCTGTATTAAAATGATGTATAAGTTACATTGATAGAATGTTCCAGGTTTAACAAATCCAGAACAAATGAAGGAAATTGCTCCAACAGTAGGCCCAGAATGGCTGGTCGCCTTTGGCTCTACAACACTGCTAGCAATAATTTCCAACCCTCGTATCAATCTGCCCTTCTACTTTTATACTAACTGATACGACTCTTTGTTTTGCCCTGTGTCACTTCGTTTCACCTCCCAGAATGCATCGTTTCATATTCCCGCATTTTTGTTGCTTTTGAATTTTTGCTCGATGTCGAAACGTTCGATATTTTCTGTTTACATGTAACACTTTTGCAAATCTGACACCTGTATGCCATGTGTTTCATGCTATTCTGCATGTTTTGTAACTGCCCTTTTGTAAATCATGACAAAAAATAGCACGTCGCGATATCGTGACATTTTTCTGTTAGCAGCCTTTCTTGCCTTCATGCATAGCGAAAATCCGACATGTTGCGATATTGCGACGTTTTTTTGTCAATAGCATTTTTTGCCTTCATGCACAGTGAAAATCCAACATGTCATGATTTCGCTACAAGTTTTTCGCACTTAGTCTCTTTTCAATAAAGTGTCACGAAATCGCTACCATTTTCTACCCTCTGCATGGTTCTCATTTTCTGTCGTGATTTCGTGATGTTTTTGTCTAGCTGGAACGTTTCCTCAAAATTTGCGCGATATCACTACGCATTTGTGCCTTAGAATATTTTCATTTAGGTGAACCACGATACCGAGACACGTAGCAATTTTGCTACGCTCTTTGCTTTGTTTGGCTTCATTTTTTGACTATAGCAAAATCACTACCATTTTACCACTTAGGCCTTTTAATCCACCCGCACCATGAAAATGCGACACGTCGTGATTTCGCGACGCCTTTCAACTTATGCGCTTTATGTCAATTCTCATCATGATTTTGCTACACTACTGGGCCTTATCATCTTTGGCTCGATTTTGTCACGATTTCGTGACCATTTTATATTTTATGCCTTCTGCCCATTTGCAAGCCACGAAAATCAAACACATCACGATTTCGTGACGATTCTGCCCACCTACTGCCATTGACCGTGTTGACCATGATTTTGTGACATGTCATGATTTCACTATGCTTTTCTGCTTTGTCTTTCTCTCTCATCTTTGGGCCGCAATGAAGCAACATGTCGCGGTTTCACGACACTTTTTCATTTTCGGCCACGACAGAGCAACATGTCGCGATTTCGCGAGACTTTTTCATTTTCGTCCGCGACGGAGCAACATGTCATGATTTCGTGACACTTTTTCATTTTTTGCTGTGACTGAGCAACATGTCGCGATTTCACGACACTTTTCCATCCTTGTGCAATTTTGCCTTTTTCTTGATTTTTAGCATCTGGGTCACTGAGATCTTCTTTGAAAGCATGCAAAAAAGGTTGGTCCCTAATTTTGGGGTGTGTTGTGGATTAGCCACAACAAATGGCGACTCTACTGTCAAATGCTCCTGAGCATTTTAGTGAGAACCCTACCTAAAAGTATATAACATGAAAACATGTGTTAGCACATAAGCAATATAAACAAATGCCCAAAAATCAAAAGTACATGAATCATCAGAATCATCAAATATTAGCTTAGTGTGTGCAATGTATTTTATTCTCTATCATTTGAAATTGATCAACATTCCATTGTCAGTTTTACATGAGTGCATATGTGAGATTATGAATGACTTATGTAACCTGATGACTATGCTTAGAGATCTTGCCCTTGTAAAGGCCTAAACTTTCTAGTGTCATGCACAAACATTCAAGATTACCAAACCCTCTTAGGATCCACTAATAAATTGCTTTATTATATCTCAAAGTTGGTTATGAGTCCCTACTATCTTGAACCCATGTGCAAGTGAACGTGAAATCAGAACTTTGGGGAATAAGACTCCCAACTTAACCGAGATGGGAGGTTAAACCTATCCTTACTATTCTGATTTAGAATTCATTACCTCACTTTGAGCAAAATAATCTAACCAATTATGGAAGAAATGGTCATGCTAGTCTAACCCTTTGAAAAAACAGTGGTCTTGTTTTTTAGACAACACATGTTGCCATGCATGGGCATACCTAACCCCATAATCCAAGACTTACCCTCATTTCTTTGGACCTTGGGGATGACTACCCATCCTTTGTAGAGGACAAATAGTACGATCCTTCCAATCCAATATAAATATAATATGGAAAAAATTAATTTTTTACTTCTTGGACCTTGGGGATGACTAACCATCCTTGCTAGGGACATGTAGTACGATCCTTCCAATCCAATATTTGGATAAAAATGGAAAATATTAATTTTATTGCTTAGAACTTGGGGATGACTACCCATCCTTTGCAGAGAACAAGTAGTACGATCCTTCCAATCCAAAATTTATTATGAAATGAGACACAGGAGCTTTGGGGAATCAGATTCTCAAACTAAGTGAGATGAGAATTTATGCCCTATCCTTACTACTCCATGTAGGTCAAATCAAAGCTTTGGGGAATTGGATCCTCAACCTAAGTTCAATGAGGATTTAACCCAATCCTTACTACTCTGATTTTAGGCTTTAAGCTTTATGGAAGTGGTCAAAACCATTGTTTTAAGGATCATGTTGCATAATAGGATAGACCTGAAATACTTCTTTCACCCAACATTTTCTTCCAAGTTAGGTTTTGATCATTTTGCTCAAGATCCTTTTTAATGTATAAGATGTGCTTAGTTCTAGATATCATGAGGCTCAGTTTCCAACCTTAGGATTTTTTCACATTTATGTTATAGCACAACCCTAAGAGGATTTGACACACTTTAATGATTTGTACCTAAGATGCATATGCAACTAAGATGGAATGTATATGTAAAGTGAGATGTAACATGAATGTATTATCTCTTGAATTGCAGATGAAATGTTTGCCATACAAAATTGACTACTTCATGCATCACCAGTTTCAAACGATATAACTTAAAATATTTGTGTTACTTGTGGAGCTTTTACAAGACAATTCCAATGTTTCATATTCTTCTAGTATTAAGCATAAGTTGACATCTCAATTCTCTTTTTTTTTTTTATTAATGAACAAAACACGTCAATTGAAATCAAACCCACAACCTAAATCCTAACTAGACTAACAATCCTAAAAAAAATGAAAACAAAATCTGAAAATCTCCACCAAAACCGAAAAGAATAACATCAAACTCTTACAACCTAAAGGCTAAAATAATGCTTTAAAATCTGCCCATTAACCGGTAACATAAAATCTTTCCCTTCTAAAGTTTTTAGCCTGAAGGTATTTTTCCCGAGAATTTCTGAAATTTGATAGGGGCCTAACCAAAGACAATCAAACTTTTGATGATTCCCTTTTTCCTCATGTCTTTTGTCCCATAGTAATACCAAATCTAAAATTCTGAAGGACTTAATTTTAGCCCTTATGTCAAACCATCTCTTGATAACTTCCTAGTGTTTATTCATGTGATTCATGGCTTCTTCTCTCTTTTCATCAAGGTGCAGCAAATGACTTAACTTGGCTTCAACTTGATCATCTATCCCCAAGTACTCTTGTATGAAATGCAAGGTTTGCAACTTCAAATTTGTAGGAAATATCGGGTCTTGCCCATAGACCAAATGATAGGGAGTATTCCCTATGGATTCTTTTACTTTGGTCCTATCTGCCCAAAGGGCAAACTTCAATTTGCTGTGCCAATCCCGAGGGTTCTTTTACAACAATTTCTTGATGATATTCAACAAATTTTTATTTGAAGACTTGGCCAAACCATTTCCTTGAGGGTAATAATTAGATGCGAATTTTAAGCTCACTTTGTTGGCATATGCCCAATCTGCAAATTGCATAGAAATAAAAGCTTTACCATTGTCACTGACAATAGAATCGGGCATTCCGTATCTTGTTATAATGTGGTCCTCAAAGAATCTTATTACAACGTCTGTGGTGGCATGTTTTGTGGGAATTGCTTTTGTCCACCTTGTACAGTAATCTGTAGCTGTCAATATGAATTTATGGGAATCAGAAGAATTTGGGTTAATAACCCCAATGAAATCTAGTCCCCATTGTGCAAATGGTATCATTTCAACTATAGGTTGTAATGGCATGGCTGCATTTCTATCTCTATTGGCGGCCACTTGACAAATGTGACATGATCGTACATGGGCATGTGCATCTTTGAAAATGTGGGGCCAGTAGTATCCTGCTCTTAGGATTTGATGCGTTGTAGCGTTTGCCGCACCATGACCAGTTCCATGTTTCCCATGAAATTCTTGCAATACCTTAGCAGCTTCTTCTTTGTTCAGGCATCTCAGGTAGATCCCTTCATGATTTTTCCTGTAAAGAACACTAGATTTCATCAGATAATTGACAGACTTAATCCTTAAATATCTTCTTTGAGTTGAATTTAGATTAGAAGGACACTTACCATTTAATAAAAATTGCACAATATCAACATACCAGTAATCCTTAGAAATGTATTCTGCATTCGAATATTGGCATGTTATTTGCGGATTATTTTCAGCGATCGCCTTCACCAGTCCATGTCCTCGAACTAGTTTCATAGGTTGAATTTCAAGATCAAATTCTCGGATGGTGGAAATCCATTTTCCTCTTTTCTCACCTAGTTTGTTCTGTAAAAACATGGTCTTAATAGCAGGGTCAGGCACGATGGCAATAACTCTGCTGTGCACAATGTAATGTCTAAATTTTTTTACTATTTTAAAAAGTGCGTACATCTACCTATCAAGGATGGAATACCTTAATTGAGCATATTTTAAAGGGGCACTTAAAAATGCTATGGGGTTTTCTGCATTATCCTCACATTTTTGGGTCAAGACACTCGCAAAAGAGTGTTCTGATGTGAAGGCATAAATATAGAAAGGCTTAGAATAGTCTAGAATTATGAGGACAGGGGCTTTGGAAATGGCATCCTTGATGTTTTGAAAGGCCACCTTAATTTCCTCGTTCCATTTGACATCTACATCCTTCTTGAGCATCTTTTTTAGAGGTTTGGATATCTCAGCAAAGCTTGAGATAAACTTCCTCACAAAATTAACCTGCCCAAAGAAAGATCTCAATTCTTTTTTACTACCCAAGAGAGGTAAGTTCTGGATAGCTTGTATCCTTTCTGGGTCAATGGATATGCCCTCTTTTGAAATAATGTGACCAAGAAATTTTCCTTCTGTTACTCTGAAAATGCACTTTTTGGGATTTAAGGAAATTCCATGTTCTCTGTATCTTTGGAGCACTTGCTTCAAATCTTTGACATGGTCTTCTCTTTTCTTTGAGAATACTAGAATATCATCCACATACATGATGATACATTTTCCTATAAGCCCTTTGAATGCATAGTCCATGGTGCGTTGAAATGTTGCACCAGCATTTAACAGTCCAAATGACATTCTCTTATATGCAAATGTCCCCCACTTTGTGGTGAAGGCTATTTTCATCCTGTCATTTGGATGTATAAGAATTTGGTTGTATCCAGAATACCCATCCAGAAAATACATCATTTCAGATCCATTTACCGTTTGTAGAATTTCATCAATGGATGGTAATGGATAATTATCCTTTTGAGAGGCTTTATTAAGATTTTGAAAATCTATACACAGCCTGATCTCTCCACTCTTTTTTCTTACTGGAACGAGGTTAGCAACCCAGGTTGAGTGCCTAACAAGAAAATTGATCTTCGCTTCCAATAATCTTTTGACCTCCTGTTGAGTGGTGTTTTAACCCGATTGTGAAAACACACTCTCCTGTAGGATCCGAGTCCTAAATCCTCTGCTTGCAAAGAAAAACGATTTCTCCAAGGTTCTTATTATGCTAATTATTGATTATCAAGGATGTTGTTTAAAATGAAATGCTAAGAACACCTTAGGGTTTGCAAGTGGATGTTAACAAGGGGCACTGTGGTTTATTTAATTCTGAAAGTGCAATGGACTCTAAAATGAATAAAATCTATTTTAATCTTTAATTCTGATGGATTTTTAGTGATTTATTCAAACACAGTAATTAAACTGCTGAAAATAAAATATGGGTTTGAAAAGCAAAGCAAAATAAATAAAAACGTAAAATAAATTACAGTCAAAAAGCTGTCATTAATCGGATGAAACCGAAGATACTGAGGCTTTCTACATGCAACCTAACCTAATGAACCCGCACATCCACACAATCCAAATAGGCCAGGTGCGAGTCTCGAGGGTTTCTGTGGTAATTCCAAAAAATAGGCATTCGCATGAAGCAACCAAGAGATCTTGCATTAACTTCACCTAAAAACCTAAGAAATCTGGAAGGGAAAGATAGACATTAAATCATGCATGCAGAAGTAACTCCTTCTTTCTCATCCAAAAGATGCCAACTCTCCGTATTTTGTATTAAAGAATATCTCGATTACATTCAAAAATTTTCCAGTGTAAAAGAAAATCCCAGAACAAAAAGAAGGAAATTGCCCAAGTACGAGCCCGCAATAGCACAAAGCTCTCGTCTCCGCAACTCCGTATTCGGCAATTTCCAACCCCTTCTTCGATTTGCAATTCTGGTCTTATAATGTTTGACGCGGCTCTTCGATCTTCTCTCGTCGCTTCATTTCACCTTCCCGCACATGACCCCTCAAATTCTTGCTTTTTCCCGCTTTGATTCACGCTCAAATTTGAAAACGCTTCGAAATTCATCTCTCGCATGTAACGCCTCTACAAGTTTGACACCCGTGCGCCACGTGTCCCGCTTTTCTCGCGTCCCGTGTAACGCTTATCGCGAAAAAAAATGACAAAACCGCAAGTCCGCCCGTTCATCTTCTTAGCCGCGATATGGCGACATGTCACGAAATCGCGACATGTCACGATATCGCTACATGCTTCCCGGCCGTACGCCTTCATCAGCTCCCCGTAGCGATGTCGCGACCGTTTTTCATTTGTCTACCTCCGGCAACTTCTCGTAGCGATATCGCTACCCTTTTAACATTTTGAGCCCTCCTCTTCGAATGGTAGCGATATCGCTACCACTTTCTAACTTTGAGCCCTTTTCAAAATGTGGTAGCGATATCGCTACCACCTTGGCCTTACAACGTCCCTTTGAAATGTGGTAGCGATTCGCTACCACTTTCATTTCAAGCCTTCTCCTTGTGACATGGTAGCGATTCGCTACCATTTTTGTTTCAAGCCCTCTCTCACTAAACTTGTAGCGCTATCGCTACCCTCTGACTTTGAGACTGGCCTTTATGAAATTTGTAGCGATATCGCTACCGTTTTGAACTTTGAGTCTTCTTCCAAGGTGGAATCGCTCTTTTTGATTTCATTTCCGCAAGCTAGCGATATCGCTACCTTTCTCTTCCTCCTTAGCAACTTTACGTCGCGACATCACGACCATTATCATTCTCTTGCCCTCTTTCGACAAATCATCGCGATATCGCTACTGCTTCCCTGCTTTGTTGTCGTTGACCGCGTTGACCGTGATTTTTTGACATGTCACGATTTCGCTACAATTTTTCGGCTTCGATCGCGATTTCGCGACATGTCACGATTTCGCTACCTGTCGCGATTTCGCGACCCCTTTCTACACTTGTGCATTTTCTCTTTTTCTTCAATTCTGGCATCTGGGTCACTGAGATCCTTCCCTGCAAGCCTGCAAAAAGGTGGGTCCCCAATTTTGGGGTGTGTTGTGGATCAACCACAACAAATGGCGACTCTATCGTCAAATGCTCTTGAGCATTTTAGTAAGAACCCAACTCGAAACATATCACAAACTCGCAAATACATGTTAGCACATAAGCAAAATAACAAATGCCCAAAGATCAGAAGTACATGAATCATCAGAATCATCAAGTATTAGCTCAGTGTGTGCAATGTGTTTTCATTCCCTATCGTTTGAAATTGATCAACATTCCATTATCAGTTTTGCATGAATGCATATATGGGATGGTGAATGATTTGTGTACCCTAATGAATGTGCAAGGAGATTTGCTTCCATAAAGGGCATGGTACTTCTTCTAATACTATGTACAAGCATTCAAGATTGCCAAACCCTCTTAGGATCCACTAGTTCATTATCTTATTGTATCCCAAAGTTGGTTATGAGTCCCTACTATCTAGAACCCATGTGCAAGTGAATGTGAAATCAGAACTTTGGGGAATCGGACTCCCAACCAACCGAGATGAGAGTTTAACCCTATCCTTACTATTCTGATTTAGAGTTCATTACCTCACTTCAAGCAAAATAATTAAACCAGCTATGGAAGAAATGGTCATGCTAGTCTAACCCTCTAGACAATCAGTGGTCTTGTTTTTTTAGGCAAGACATGATGCCATGCATGGGCATATCTAACCCCACAATCCAAAACTTATCTCCATTTCTTTGGACCTTGGGGATGACTACCCATCCCTTGCAGAGGACAAGTAGTACGATCCTTACAATCCAAAATAAAGATGAGATGGGAAAATTTTATTTATTTATTTATTTCTTGGACCTTGGGGATGACTACCCATCCTGGTTAGGGACAAGTAGTACGATCCTTACAATCCAAACCTTAGATATAAATCATTAATTCTGTTGCTTAAACCTTGGGGATGACTACCCATCCTTTGCAGAGGACAAATAGTACGATCCTTACAATCCAAGACTGATGAGAATGGAAAATATTAATTTTATTACTTAGACCTTGGGGATGACTACCCATCCTTTGCAGAGGACAAATAGTACGATCCTTACAATCCAAGACTAATTATGAAATGAAAACATAGGAGCTTTGGGGAATCGGATTCTCAACCAACCGAGATGAGAATTTACACCCTATCCTTACTACTCCATGTGGGCTTTAAGTTCTATGGAAGTGGTCAAAACCACTGTTTTTAGGATCATGTTGCATAATAGGATAGACATGAAAACCACTTTCGCTCAACCTTTTCCTCCAAGCTAGGTTTTGATCATTTTGCTCAAGATCCTTTTTAATTTATGAGACGTGCTTGGTTCTAGATACCTCAAGACTCACTTTCCAACCTTAGGATTCACTTACATTTATGTTATAACATAACCCTAAGAGAATTTGACGTACTTTCATGGCTTGTACATAAGATGCATATGTAACTAAAATGAAATGTATGTGAGGTGAGATGGAATATGAATGCCTTATCTTTGCAAATGAAATGATATGTCATGCAAAACTGACTCTTTCATGTATCACAAAATCAAACAATATAATTTAATATGCTTGTGTTACTTGTGGAGCTTTTACGAGACAATTCCAATATTTCATATTCTCCTAACTTTAAGCATAAGTTGACATCTCAAATTTCTTTTCATCATTTTTTTTTTTTTTTTTATATATAGACAAATAAAATAAACACACAACTGTAAATTAAAACTTGTTCAATCCAAAACCAAACTGCAATCCCAAAATGAAACTTTGAAAACACAAACCAAAATCCAAAAAACCAAAATCTATATACAAATGTACAATATAATACAGGATGATGCAAAGCTTGGATTATCATTTTCCTGGATCCCAAACATGATAAGAACATATCAAAAAACATATGACACAATATACATGCCAAATTTTATAGGAATCCAACAACAATAAGATCAGACCAAGCAATGCAACACACCTCAACTTGCCATGTTCATCCTTCAACTTTGATTTAGTTCTATTACCAACATCATAGGTGAGATTCAAGTCAAATTGATTAGACAATAGTTGATATTCAATTTTATCTTGTCTATTCTTTAAAGTGCAAGCTTCATCGTTCCCTTCATGATTTAGAAGTAGGCTATCCTTTTCAAATGTGAGATGTTGCAAACAAGAGCCTATCTCTAAAAATCTTGACTTCAACTCATTTTCCAGGATTTTAAAACCATCAGCATCATTCAACACTTGATAAACATCAACGAAATTTGGCATTTCCTCATTAATGTTGTTAGCATCCAAAAGGACATTATGTAACCCATCACTTGAGATTTTTGTAGCTACTACCAAAGGTAAAGATTTCCCCTTATCATCCATACTCAACCCATCATGATTAAAATTTATCATAACTTGATGAGTATTAGTAGCCTTTTCTTTTTTCTCGTTGTCTTCTTCATCGCCCAATACCTGTTCAAAAACACCAAAGTTAGGCACCCAATCAAACATGCGTCCATATTTTTCAAAACAAGAGCCTAAATTTTCAAGATATGTGTCACGTGACACCTTTCCATGATCAATGGCTTGAGTCGTCACCAAATCCATATTTTCATTAAGATCATCAATATCATCCAACCCACACCACCTAGGCTTTGTAATTTCAACATCTTGAGATGGCATAGACATTGTAGAAACAAAAGGTGGATCAAACTTCCTAATTTCTTGCCCCCCAAGAGGAACAAAAACAATCGACTCTCCTTCTTCATCCATGGTAGTAGAATTATTATTCTTCTCAAACCCTTGATGAGATTCCAATCCTTCTTCCAAAACATTTTCAGATTGCACAGGACTCGTAATATCCTCATGTGAAAGGGCAATTGTATCATCCTGCATATCAATAGGCACACAAATTTCGTTAGAAGGTTTGGGATGAGCATATTCTTCCCAAGAATCATGATGATCATCTTTCAAAATCAAATTGTGATGCTCAACCATTTCTTCTTCATCCTTTAATTCATCAACATGCTTCTCATCAAATTTATATTCACCTTCCTTAAATGGTTCAATTTCTTCCAAAATTGGGTTATTGCTTGTATTCAAACTGATAAGGCTATCATAATCCACATGTGTAACCCATGATTCAATTTTATCACAATTTGGAAGGTGTGGATCTCCTAGGCCATTGCTTTCAACAATGTCTTCCAATGTGTCATCCGAATCAGATTCATCCTCATATAATTCATCTTTTGGTGAGTCAAGGGTTTCCAATCTATCCCATGCTTCCCTACTAGTTGGATTTAGTATTCCTCCCTTGCCTAGAATCATATTCCTATGAAAATCATTGAAATTGATTTTAGCAACATCTTTTGAATCAAGATGAGGATTTTGAAGTTGATTCATACTTAAGAAAGACGGTTGATGTTGCATGGTAGGTTGAGGATTTCGAATTTGATTGAAGCTTGGGAATGATTGTTGGCTCTGAAATTGACTCACACTTGAACTTGGTTGAGGTGGATAAATCATTGGGTGGGTAAAGGAGGTATTAAATGGTTGAAGATTACATGATCCGAAACCCACACCAAAATTTTGACAACTCAATTGCTGCTCAATTGCCATTGCTTGAGTATAGGCTTGTGACAAAGATGTGATTTGAGGCATCCCTCGCAAATATGTGGACATGGGTGAATCAAGAGCATTGATGTATATTTGGAGGGCCACTTCTTCGTGAAGAACATAAAATGTCACTAATTGAGCATATAATCCAAAGAATCTCTCATAAAATGACTTCACATTTTCACTTGGCCCTTTTCTAATATAGGCGAACTGATTGTACATGAGGATTGGGTCAACTTGCTTTTTGTTGAATTGATTGAGAAATGCTGCCTCTAGCCGAGCCCAAGAAGTGATAGACCCTAAAGGCAGACTGGTGAACCAATCATACGCCACTTTGTCCAAGGTGTAAAGGAACATTCTACAAGCGACATCGTCATACCAACTTGTTAAGTGGTTCACAACAAATTTAAATGCTTGAATGTGTCCTTCTGCGGTGTTTGTCCCATTAGACACAAAATGAGGAAGACATCTCTCAAAACCGACGGGCAAATAATGCTGAACTCCCGATATATTTAATGGGCTACCTGTCATCCACGGTGCAAACATAGCCATTAGTGAATTTTGAAGAAGATAACTTTAATAGCCAAAAGTTCCTTTCTCTTTTTTTTTATTATTATTATTATTATTATTATTATATATTTTATATATATATATTTTTTATATTCATTTTAATTTTTTTTTTATTTTATCTTTTATATATTTATTTTATTTTTTTAAAGTCAAATCAAATCGTATTACTCCTGCATGAACAGTCAAAACGTTAAGAACAGTGCCTAGCCCTCACGATAACATAAACCGCTTCGGCTCTCCTTGGCTAAACTCTCGATTATCACGAAGAATACCTGCAACCGAAAAACAAATGCCGTAGTTTAGCCGTCTATGAGATTTAAGAGATATGATTTCAAAATTTATATCAAAAACGTACTATTCAAATATGAAACATCAAAGTAGAATAAACCAATTCGGCCCTCCTTCTAGCGCCAATCTGTTGAGTGGTGTTTTAACCCGATTGTGAAAACACACTCTCCTGTAGGATCCGAGTCCTAAATCCTCTCGCTTGCAAAGAAAAACGATTTCTCCAAGGTTCTTATTATGCTAATTATTGATTATCAAGGATGCTTGTTTAAAATGAAATGCTAAGAACACCTTAGGGTTTGCAAGTGGATGTTAACAAGGGGCACTGTGGTTTATTTAATTCTGAAAGTGCAATGGACTCTAAAATGAATAAAATCTGTTTTAATCTTTAATTCTGATGGATTTTTAGTGATTTATTCAAACACAGTAATTAAACTGCTGAAAATAAAATATGGGTTTGAAAAGCAAAGCAAAATAAATAAAAACGTAAAATAAATTACAATGAAAGTTGTCATTAATCTGATGAAACCGAAGATACTGAGGCTTTCTACATGCAACCTAACCTAATGAACCTGCACATCCACACAATCCAAATAGGCCAAAGCGAGTCTCGAGGGTTTCTGTGGTAATTCCAGAAAACAGGCATTCGCATGAAGCAACCAAGAGATCTTGCATTAACTTCACCTAAAAACCTAAGAAATCTGGAAGGGAAAGATAGACATTAAATCATGCATGCAGAAGTAACTCCTTCTTTCTCATCCAAAAGATGCCAACTCTCTATATTTTGTATTAAAGAATATTTCGATTACATTCAAAAATGTTCCAGGTGTAAAAGAAAATCCCAAAACAAAAAGAAGGAAATTGCCCAAGTACGGGCCCGCAATAGCACAAAGCTCTCGTCTCTGCAACTTCGTATTCAGAAATTTCCAACCCCTTCTTCGATTTGCAATTCTGGTCTTATAATGTTTGACGCGGCTCTTCGATCTTCTCTCGTCGCTTCATTTCACCTTCCCGCACATGACCCCTCAAATTCCCGCTTTTTCCCGCTTTGATTCACGCTCAAATTTGAAAACGCTTCGAAATTCATCTCTCGCATGTAACGCCTCCGCAAGTTTGACACCCGTGCGCCACGTGTCCTGCTTTTCTTGCGTCCTGTGTAACGCTTACTGCAAAAAAAATGACAAAACTGCAAGTCTGCCTGTTCATCTTCTTAGCCGCGATATGGCGACATGTCGCGAAATCGTGACATGTCGCGATATCGCTACATGCTTCCCGGTCGTACGCCTTCATCAGCTCCCCGTAGCGATGTCGCGACCGTTTTTCATTTGTCTACCTCCGGCAACTTCTCGTAGCGATATCGCTACCCTTTTAACATTTTGAGCCCTCCTCTTCGAATGGTAGCGATATCGCTACCACTTTCTAACTTTGAGCCCTTTTCAAAATGTGGTAGCGATATCGCTACCACCTTGGCCTTGCAGCGTCCCTTTGAAATGTGGTAGCGATTCGCTACCACTTTCGTTTCAAGCCTTCTCCTTGTGACATGGTAGCGATTCGCTACCATTTTTGTTTCAAGCCCTCTCTCACTAAACTTGTAGCGCTATCGCTACCCTCTGACTTTGAGACTGGCCTTTATGAAATTTGTAGCGATATCGCTACCGTTTTGAACTTTGAGTCTTCTTTCCGCAAGGCGTAGCGAAATCGCTACCGTTTTGAACTTTGAGTCTTCTTTCCGCAAGGCGTAGCGAAATCGCTACCGTTTCTCCGTCGGGCCTCCTTGGCAACTTTACGTCGCGACATCGCGACCATTATCATTCTCTTGCCCTCTTTCGACAAACCGTCGCGATATCGCTACCGCTTCCCTGCTTTGTTGCCGTTGACCGCGTTGACCGTGATTTTCCGACATGTCACGATTTCGCGACAATTTTTCGGCTTCGATCGCGATTTCGCGACATGTCGCGATTTCACTCTGTCGCGATTTCGCGACCCCTTTCTACACTTGGGCATTTTCTCTTTTTCTTCAATTCTGGCATCTGGGTCACTGAGATCCTTCCCTGCAAGCCTGCAAAAAGGTGGGTCCCCAATTTTGGGGTGTGTTGTGGATCAACCACAACAAACCTCCTTTTCTATTAAGGGCTCCAATAGCAGGTTAACAACTCGCTATCTTTGCCTGAAAGGCTTGGAGTCCGGCTTTAGAGGGATGGTATGTGTGATGATGTCTTGGTTGTATGTTTTCAGCTCATTGTAATTCCAAGTAATGCAGTCTATATAATGCTTCAATGCCTGTATTATGTTGCTCCTTTCTTCAGCTGTACATGCCTTGGCAATGTACACTTCTCATGGATTGTCTATACTCCCCAGATTAATTAGATCACACGCATATTTGGGGAGTGGGACCTTTTTTCCTTTCTTGGTCTTGTATCCCATGTTGAACATTTTTTCCAATGAAACCATGTCTTTAGGTATTTTTTTGGATTGATATGCAGTTTCAATTTCGTTTTCTATTTCATCTTGCCATCTTTGCTCCTCATCAATCACCTGATTCTCAAAAATACCCGAGTTCATGACAAATTTGAAGATGTGTCTGTCATTTTCAAAAACCTAAAAATTCTTGACATTATCGGGTATTGATGGACAAGGAACCAATTCAATGGAGAAATTTTTACACCTTTTTATGTCCACTAGATTTAACATGCCCATGGTGACTGCAAGAGAGTCTGCTATTCGGTTTCCTTTTCTAGAAATAAGGGCTATATTGAATGCGTCGAATTCCTCAATAAGGTCCATAACCCTAGTTCTATAAAGGCTTAGTCTCCTGTCATGACATGTATACTATCCTTTAATCTGCTTGACAACTAGTTCAGAATCTCCCAATACTTTCAAGCATTTAACTTGTTTGCTCAATGCTAGACGTAAACCAAAAATCAGTGCTTCATATTCTGCCACATTGTTCATGCAAGGAAATTTTAATCTATAGGCAACCAATAATGGTTTACCTCCTGGACCAGTGAGCTCGACTCCAACTCCTACTCCCTGTCTAGATTTGGATCCATCAAATCTGAGCAACCACGTGAAATCATTTTCCTCAAAATAGCCACCATGACATGTTTCCTTTTTAGGCTCTTCAGTAGCTTCCTCAACACCAAATGCATAGACCCCCAGTTTTGGCTCAAAAAACTAAACTTCATTCGGCTTGTTAAATTTTGTTATGATTTCTTTGAGCCTCGGTTCATTTTCCACTCTGATTTGGTTTGCAATTCCTTTCTAGGGTAGCCACATATGTGAGCAGTCTGTTGAAAAATAGCCATTCAGAGTTTTCATCCAATCCCTTGCAAGTAGCATTCCATATCTACTTGGGATATTAACAACCAAAATGTCGACAACTTGCTGGACCCTGGGTTTAGAATTTAATTGAATTTTGACATCATATAGGGTCCCTACCACATTTACTTCTGATCGGTCCAATTGCAGGACCTTGCATTTGGATGAAATAGGTTGCAGACCCAGCATTTGACATATCTCCGAAGGCATGAGGTTTCTCATGGCACCCATGTCCACCAAATAGTTATGCAAATTCTTACTCGTAATTCTTAGAGTCAATAAGAATGGCGGGACATCCCGTATCTCCTTTCATAAAATCAGATGGGACTCAACTCCTTTTCCCTTCCACATTTGATCAGGTGAGTTCAAAGCCTTTATCAACGCCTCCTTTTGGCCAGGCAATCTAGCCGCGTCTAAGAACGAGAGACTAGATTTAGACTTCTTTAGATCCTCCACTATGTCATAGTTTGGCTTTTCGAATTTGACTGTCTTCTGCACATCATTAGACATTTCTCTTCTCAGTGGAGGAGGAGGATTATTATCTGCCTTAGTATCCGAAGGAAGAATAGAGTTGTTTGGTGGTGTTGATGAGGTTTTAGGGGCTTTAGATTTACTTCTCAAATGGTATCCATGATTCCCCTTTCTAAAATCTCAAAAATCTTGCACCTCCTGTTCCAAAATTTCGTCTTCTTCTTCCTCACTCTCACCTTCTTGACGATACAAAGTTTCCACCACCATAATGTTATCATCTTGATGTTGCGATGGACCCTCATTTGACACCAGTTTCAAATCATCAACTTGGGCCTGGAGACAATGAGTGTATCTAGCAATTTTAGGACAATTCCTCTCATTGTGTTCTTTTGTGTTGTGTAACCTACACCCCTTTTCCCACGCCAGATCAAAAATATTCAAAAGGGAGTTGGATTGACTAGGTCCTGTAGAAGTATCTAGTTGATTGGTAATGGGGGCAAGTACTCCCCCATTGTTTGGCTTTGTGTTCCAATGTCTCCCTCTATTGTTAAAATTTTGATTTGAGTGGGGGGCATGGGATTCATACTTCTATTTTTGAACCATGTCATTGCTCAGTTTATGGACTATCTTCTTGAGCTCTTCGACCTCCGAATAAATCTCCTTCGGTGGCCCTACATTGTTGTTAACTCCCATTGGGTTTGCATAATTGGTGGGGTCTTGAGGAATTTGATTCACGTATGGATTGACACTTTGAATCGGAGTTGGATTTGGGAAAGGAACTATAGCCTGAGAATTAACTTGGTTGGTTCCTTGCATAGTCGATTGACTATTTTGCAAAAATGTGGGCATAGGTGGAATGGATGTGGTTGGTTGAATTGGAATGGGTGCATACGTAGGTGCTGGTGGATACGGTTGTTGATATGGGAAGGCATTCATGCTTGGCATTTGCACTGCCATGATCTGATTTGCCAAGGGAGCTTGACCATATGGAGCATATTGTCCCATCATAGGCATCTAGGGAAATCCATAGCCCTGTGGTGTCATTTGCTGCTCGATGGTCATGGCTTCATTGTAGGCTAACACGAGCGTGGTGACTTGAGGATTTCGTCTTGCAAACATGGCTATCATGGGATCCAATGCCCCAAAATATATTTACAAGGCCACTATGGGATCTATGGCAAAATGCCGAACTTCTCTATTATAGCACTTTTGGAATTTTTGATTAAATGTTCTGATAGGTTCACCTTGGCCCCTTTTGCATGTAATGAATTGATTGTAAATGGTTGCGGGATCCAAAGGTGACCTAAACTGATTGACAAAGGTGTTCTCCATTTGTGCCCATGAAGTGATTGAACCAGTTGGTAAGCATATATACCATTCATATGTTGTTGGATCCAAGCTCATGGGGAAAAGTCTACAAGCCACATCCTCATGTTGGACTTGCAGTCTTATTAAAACATCCCTATAGGCTTGGATATGTTCTTCTATAGTTCTTGGGCCATCTGGTTTGTATTTGGGCAAAAACCTTTCTATGTTCTTGGGGATTTCATGGATATCCCCTGCAATGTTCAAAGGAATATTATTAGCTCCATACCAAGGAGCTGCTGGAGGTTGAGCCATTTGACTCAAAATCGATGCGAACAACCCTACAAGAGCAGTGGAAATATTATCGACTATAGGTACACTAGTGGCAAGCGATATTACTGGTGTAGGTCCACTCGATGTTCCTGGAGCAAAAAGGTCTTTTGTGACTTGTAAGCTTACAACTTGCTTGGTTTTATTCTTGGGAGTACCAGTGAGTGTAAGGTCATGGAATATGGTTTCCTTGGTTGTTTGGGACCTAGTCGCAATATGACGCGATGGGTCCAGCCTGCCTGATGAAACCCTCGGTTATATCCAAGAGACCTGCAACAGAAAAACAAATGCTGCAGTTTAGCTGTTTGCAAGATTTAAGAGATGATTTTGAAAATCAAATCAAAAAGATATTACTTATGTATGAAAATCAAAATAAAGTAAACCAATCATGCCCTCCTTCTAGCGCCAATCTGTTGAGTGGTGTTTTCACCCAGTTGTGAAAGCACACTCTCCGGTAGGATCTGAGTCCCAAAATCCTCTGCTTGCAAAGAAATTATAACAAAATAATTTCTCCAAGGTTCCTGTTATGCTGGCTCTTTGTTTACCAATGATGCTTGTTCAATTTAAATGCTAGGAATACCTTAGGGTTGCAAGTGGATGTTAACAAGGGGCACTGTGGTTTATTTTAATTTGAAATTGCAATGGACTCGAAGCAAATTAATATAAGAGATGAATCTATTTGAATCTCGAGTTTTGATGGATTTTTAGTTGTTTATTTAAATGACAGTAATTAAAATGCAAAAAATAAAATAAAGAATTGAGAATAAAAGAAAATGCAAAGTATATGAACTAAACTACGTCCAAAATGTTGCCATCTCGATTTGACAAAATCGAAGATAATGAGGTTTTTTTGCATGCAACCTAACCTATTGAATCTGCAAATTCGCACAATCCTGATAAGCTAGGTGCGGGTTTCTGGGGTTTTTATTGTAATTTCAGATTTTAGGCATTCGCATGAAGCAACCAAAAACATTTGCATTAAACTTCACCTAGAAGCCTAGAAATCTGAAAGGGAAGATAAAACATTAAATCTTGCACGCTAAATGACTCATTATTTCTTATCAATGAGATGTCAACTCTCTATATTTCTGTATTAAAATGATGTATCAGTTACATTGACAGAATGTTCCAGGTTTAACAAATCCAGAACAAATGAAGGAAATTGCTCCAACAGTAGGCCCAGAGTGGCTGGTTGCCTTTGGTTCTGCAACATTGCTAACAACAATTTCCAACCCTCATATCAATCTGCCCTTCTACTTTTATACTAACTGATACGACTCTTTGTTTCACCCTGCGTCGCTTTGTTTCACTTCCCAGAATGCATCGTTTCATATTCCTGCCTTTTCGTTGCTTTTGAATTTATGCTCGATGCTGAAAAGTTTGATATTTTTTGTTTACATGTAACACTTCTACAACTTTGACACCTGTATGCCACATGTTTTGTGCTCTTCTACATGTTTCATAATTGCCCTTTTGTAAATCACGACAAAAAATAGCACGTCACGATATCGCAGCATTTTTCTATTAGCAGCCTTTCTTGCCTTCATGCACAGCAAAAATTCGACATGTCGCGATATCGTGACGTTTTTCTGTCAACAACCTTTCTTGCCTTCATGCACAGTGAAAATCTGACATGTCGTGATTTTGCTACAAGTTTTCCACACTTAGTCTCTTTTCAATAAAGTGTCGCGGAATCGCTACTATTTTCTACCGTCTGCATGGTTCTCATTTTCTGTCACGATTTTGTGACGTCTTTGTTTGGCTGGAACATTTCCTCAAAAGTTGCACTATATTGCTACACCTTTGTGCCTTAGACTATTTTCATTCAGGTGAACCACGATACCGAAACATGTAGCGATTTCTCTATGCTCTTTGCTTTGTTTGGCTTCATTTTCTGACTGTAGCGAAATCGCTACCATTTTACCACTTAGGCCTTTTAATCCACCCGTGCCGCGAAAACGCGACGCGTCATGATTTCGTGACACCTTTCGACTTATGCGCTTTGTGTCAGTTATCGTCATGATTTTGCTACACTGTTGGGCCTTATCGCCTTTGGCTGGGTTTTGTCACGATTTCGTGACCATTTTATATTTTATGCCTTTTGCCCATTTGCAAGCCACAAAAATCAAACACGTCGTGATTTCGTGACGGTTCCACCCACCTACTGCCGTTGACTGCGTTGACCGCGATTTTGCGACATGTCACAATTTTGCTATGCTTTTATGCTTCGTATTTCTCTCTCCTCTCTGGGCCGTGATGAAGCAACATGTCGCGGTTTCGCGACACTTTTTCATTTTCAACCGCGACGAAGCAACATGTTGCGATTTCGCGAGACCTTTTCATTTTCGGCCGTGACGGAGCAACATGTCACGATTTCACGACACTTTTTCATTTTCGGTCGCAACTGAGCAACATGTCACGATTTCGTGACACTTTTTCATTTTGGCTGCGATTGAGCAACATGTCCCGATTTTGCGACACTTTTCCATCCTTGTGCAATTTTGCCTTTTTCTTGATTTTTAACATCTGGGTCACTAAGATATTCTTTGAAAGCATGAAAAAAAGGTGGGTCCCCAATTTTGGGGTGTGTTGTGGATCAGCCACAACAAAAAATCTTAATAGGATACCTTCAAAAGATCTCCTATATAAAGTATTGCCAATTATTACAAATCGACTTGCTCGTCTACGTAATAATCGATGCTGGTTTCTATTAGAATTGGTAGGGAAAGTCCTATTTTGGAGAAAATCAAATATATTTGTATACCAAGGTTCAGGAGTAGTTTCGTTGATTAGAAACACATCCAAAGGTTCTAAGCATGACTTATTTGAAGCGGGTTCCTGGAGTCGATGAATGATGATAGTGGCATATTCGTCATCTAACTCCAAGGGCAGGAGAGATGCAACTGCGGCCATAACATCAGCTGCACGGTTGCAAGTTTGAGGAATAGCTTCCAAGGTAACTTGATCAAATAGAGACATTAATTGTAAAACATAGGCATTATATGGGCGTAGTTTATCATCTCTGGTCTGATAAAATTCATTAATTTGGTTTATAACCAATTGAGAATCACCAAAAACTAACAGATGTTTAATTTTTAGCGCCAAGGCAGCTCGTAATCCAAGGATTAGAGCTTCATATTCAGTAGTATTGTTGGTGCAAGCAAATGTTAATTTGAAGGACAGAGGAATAAGATGTTTTTGCAAGGATATTAAAATAATACCCGCACCAGCCCCACTCATGCATCGGGCTCCATCAAAGTATAAGGACCATTGTTCAATATGGTCTGCCTCTAATTGAAGGCATTCATCAAGAAACTCAATGATGAGGGGATGGGTAGACTCTAAGGGTGTAGCAGCTAATTGATCTTCTATGATTTGATCCTTAACAGACTTTTGTCCTATGAATGTGAGATCAAACTTGCTTAGAGCAAGAACCCACTTGGCTATGCGACCTGATAAATAAGGTCGACTCATGAGGTACCTTAAGGGATCGTATTTAGCAATGACATAAGTTTTCTGACTAAGCATATAATGTCATAATTTTTGCATAGCAAACACAACTACTAGACATAGTTTTTCTAATGTTGTATAGCGGGTTTCATAACTGATGAAGGTTCGACTAATATAATAATTAGCACGTTCTCTTGTCGCATCATCAAGCTGAGCTAACATAGCTCCTAAGGCAGAATCTAAAGCTAAAATATACAAGAGAAATGGGCGATCAGGTTTAGGCGGTGAAAGCATAGGTGGATTAAGGAGGTATTGTTTGAGAAGTTCAAAAGCTTCTCTACATTCGTCATCCCAATTAAAAGGGACATCCTTCTTAAGGAGCTTAAGAAAGGGACCAGTTTTGTCCGTCAGCTTATCGATGAAGCGATGGATGGCTTGAAGCTTACCTTGTAAACTTCGTAATTCAGATATATTAGTAGGTGTGGGTATATCGGTGATAGCCACAATTTTGAGAGGGTCAATTTTGATACCACATAAAGAAACTAAAACCCCTAATAGTTTACCGGACTTAACTCCGAATATGCATTTTGTTGGATTTAATCGAATAAGATATTCTTGTAATCGATTAAAAACTTTTCTCAAATCATCTAAATGATTATCTTCATTAATAGAGCGAGCTATAATATCATCTACATAATCATGTAGGATATCATGCATCATATCATGAAAAATATAAGTCATAGCTCGTTGATAGGTTGCACCTGCGTTCTTTAAGCCAAATGGCATCACCTTCCAACAAAAGGTACCCTAGGGGGTAATAAAGGTTGTTTTAGCCTGATATTCAGGAGCTATCCTGATCTGATTATAATCAGAGAATCCATCCATTAAGGACATCATCCCACTCTCGACAGTAAATTCAATGATTTGATCTATGTTTGGAAGAGGAAAATCATCTTTAGGGCATGCAACTTTAATATCTCTAAAATTTGTGCAAACCCTAACTTTGGTGGCTTCTTTCTTGGTGACTGGAACTACATTTGAGATCCATTCAGCATAATCAATAGCTTGTATAAAAACAACCTTCAAGAGTTTTTCTAACTCCCCTTTGACTAGCAGAGCCACTTTGGGATGCATTTTTATAAGTTTTTGTTTGACAGGTTTAGCATCCAGATGGACCACTAGATGATGCATGAATACAGAAGGGTCTAGACCTGGCATATCTTCGTATGTCGAAGCGAAGACATCTTCATACTCTTTAAGGAATGCAATGTATTGTTCTTGTTTTTCTTGACTTAATTCTGATCCAATATTGATTATGTGAGGATTATCCTCAGCTCCAATGTTAATCTTAATGACGTTTTCTACCTCCATGTGTAGATCTCTTTCAAAGTTAGGTGGGGCGGGTGAAACACCCAATTATTGTAATTCTTGTAAGGTTAATTTGGATAATTCATATTGAGGATTAGCGGTCCCAAGTTGGGCTATAGTTGGTATAGAACCATCAAAATAAAATCCATTGTGTAACATCTCTTCAACGGAGACATCGTGGAAGATATCTCCTTCCAATTCTTCATCGGGGTCAGCAATCATTTCAGGGTAAGCTATGGATAGCATGTTACATGTAAACGATTGATTTTTTAGAGGCAAATCATCATGCCTATCCAAATAATCTTGATAACATATGAGTTGATCATCATCTTCAAAAGGAAAGGGTTGACCCTTACTAGGAAATAGGCCCACACCATAGCGGGCAGGCCACGGTTCTACCTCGAAAGGTTCTTTCATGTCATTTTGGAAAGGTCCCAAGCCTTTCCCTTTATATCTCATTTTAAGCATTATGGGTTTAGATTTAATATATTCATTGGTAAAATAACATCGAGCGTATCCCTCATGATGAGTTTTAATGTTCCGAGGAATTCTTCCCCAGTCATATCCTTTATAAATGAAGGCACAACTCCCGACTTGGTAAGTACTTCCCATAGGTTGTGGGAGGCCCAAAGTACGAGGAGATGGCGGTAAGTTATTTAAAAGAATTGAATCTTGCATGAAAGCATTTGTTTTTTTTTATATTAATATTGTGGATAAATCTGGTAAAAGTTCATCAGAAAGAGCATAAGATGTAGAAGGATCATTCCCTATATCTTGAGATGTGGAAGGTATGATAGATGTTGATAATATGGAAGTGTTAATGGATGGGTCTATAGGTTTTGAAATTATAGGGATAGGACATGAAGGATTGGTTGTAGATTGAAGTTCTTTTTGAGGTTCTAGAGTGGTTTGTTTAGAAGATTGTTGAGCTATATATGAGGATGAAATTAATGGAGGGGAAATAGGTGAAGTTATGGGTGTGTGTTTCACATTTTTAGATGAAAAATAAGAATTAGGATGTGTGGATGACAGAGCAGGGCAAAATTACACTCCAATAGGTTCTTCCAAAGAACACATATCAAAGGGTCTAGGGTCACCATGGATAGTGACCAGCTGATTTTTAAATTCGAATTTAACACATTGGTGTAAAGTTGATGAGACCGCTCGCATCGCATTGATCCAAGGGTGACCCAAAAGTATATTGTACGATGTTGGGCAATGTACAATAAACACGGTTGTATCTAGGGTTCTAGGACCAACTTGCAATGGGATGGTAATAACTCCACACGTTTCTTGTGTTTCGTCATTGAAAGCTTTGATAATCATGTCAGTTTTCTTCATTTCATCACTTCTAAAGCCAAATCGTTGGTAGAAGTCAAACATGCAAATGTTTGGAGATGAGCCATTATCAATCAAGACTCGTTTGACAGCTACATCTCTAATTAGAGTAGTAATATATAAGGGATTATCCTTATGTAAACTATGTTGTGGGATATCTTTATCCCCAAAGTCCATACAATCAACTTCTCAAGTGATGATAGTATTGGCCATGGCTTCAGGTTGAATGTTTTGAGGTACCATCATTTGGCTTAATGTAAGCATCAAATCATCCCTATGGGTGGGAGAAGATCTTAATAAATCCAAAAGGGAGATTTTGGCTGTGGTATTGGATAATTGCTCATTAATATTGTAAGGGAGTTTAGGTTGAACATTAGAAGCATAATTCCCTTTATTGGGATTTTTCAAAGCAAATGGAACTGATCCATCATTCTAGTTTGGTTATTGTTGAGAATTTTGAGGTTGTTGTCGGGTAACGACTCCAATGGTACCTACAATGTTATATTGAAGACGTTGAACTGGTCTCGGTCGAGTGTTTATGGCTTGTTCATTTGGGAGGAATTTATTAGAAGAGGGTTGAGTAGTAACTCTTCTAGGAAATGGTTCTTCTGGAACCATAGCATCTGTGATGGGTTGAATAGGATCTAATTCATTTTTAGAACTATTTGATTGGTTTGAAGTAATGTCTAGTTCACTTTCAGTATCTGATTCTATATCACTAGAATCAAGAGTTGGAATATTATGTAAGGTCCTGGTCGTAACCAGGGATAAGGTTGTGTCACATACTTGAGGATCCTAAACAGGTAATTGTCCACTAATAGTTCCTACATATCGGGTAGGAGGAGGAACATTATGATGTTCGATTTGATTGGCTACCTATTTACCATGTCTTGGTAAAGGGTGTTGAAATATGTCTAATCATTGATTAGCATTTTGATTTTGATTTTGGGGAACAGTCTTTTGAACGTTATTAGGAGCATTTTGTTTAGGTTGGAAGGCTTGCACCTCCATTTCATTATCATCAATAAAATCTTGTATTTTATGTTTCAACCTTTTACAAGAGTTGGTAAAGTGTCCAGGTCCCCTATGGAAATCATAGTGTAAGTCAGCTTTGTATCCGGGTATAGTTGGATCAGGTTCCCGGATAGCTAGTAATTGGATCAAACCTCTTTCGAGTAATTGAGGTAAAATAGTTGATAAGGGTTGATTCAACCAAGTAAATTCTCGAAGAGGTTTGTCAGGAGGTTTCAATATAAATTTTTTTGTCATTTTTGTTGCATTAATATTAGCAACATTTCTGCTGTCAATGACTCTGTCACCTACAGCTTGTTTGTTTTTATATTGATTTTTGGATGTTTTCTCATCATCCTTCTTCCTAAGTTGGCCTCTCCTAATGAGGGAATATTCTACTCTTCGAGCTAAATCTATAGCTTGATTGAAGGTAGTTAAAGTAGTAGTTGATAACTCATAAGATATTTGTTCTTGTAAATTATTGATAAAAATGTCCAACATTTCCCTATAAGGTAGCACAAAGTGCAGTTTTCCTGTCAACTGCCTCCATCTAGCTAAGGAATCGGCAAAACATTCATCCTTGTCTTGTTTTAAGTTGTATAAATCTTTAATGGTTACATGCCTCTCGATGTAGGCACTGAATTGATGGACAAAAGATTCAGTTGTTTCTTCAAAGTTTCTCAAAGAATGAGTGGGCAATTGATAGTACCACTCTAATGCCATTCCACCTAAACTTTTCGGGAACATTTTTAGTAATAGCAAGTCATCATGTGATATATCATGACATGCTATCCTAAACATGCGAAGATGCTCTATGGGATCTTCGATTCCTTTATATATAGGCAGGATGGGCATATGAAAATTCTTAGGGTACAGTTGTGCTACAACTATGGGATCCAAAGGTTGACTACATATCTCTCGATAATTTTACGAGGGATGGTAGGGATATATCTAGTCCATACGCAAAGCTAATTGTTTCACCATGGCTTCCAGATTGCTAGTTTGCCCACCATATTGGTTCGGTAGGGCATTGACATGGGTTTTGTGAGCATATGAGGGAGGAACATGAATATTAGATGCTATGTTGCTATTGTGTAAATTGTTGGTAGGAAATGTGTTATGAAGGAATTTTTAAGTGGTATTATGATGTATTCTAGATTGTTGAAAATTGGTGTTTGGCTTCGTTTTAGGTTTTTGTTTACTTGAAGCATATTGATCAATAGTTTGGCAAAGTAAAGCAGTGAAGGAAGTTTTCTTTTGTGTGGGAATGATTTTAGGTTGAATAACAGGTTCCTTAGGAGGTTGGGTAACCTGTTTTTTTGACATGTTTTGAATCATAGTGACCATATCCATATTGGATGGCCCAGCCTTATCACTTTCTTGATCAATGAAATACAAGGGATTAGTGCGTACATCAAACATATGTTCCATGGCTGCTTGAGTGTCACTAATTTTCCCTTTATCAATACGAACTACCACATTAAGAGCGTCAATGTTATCATTGAGAAATTTCCGAAAATGATCTATGTTGTCAAAAGCAATAGTTCCATCTGGAGCTACTCTAGGGGATGAGGGTCCATCCTCTTTAACACTTTCTTCTTGTTCATTATCTTCACCTAGGTCATATTCTGGTTGATCTAGAGTTTCTCCTTCCAGAATTGGATCTTTAGGAAGGACATTTGGGTCTCTAGTTTTATCTTGTAACCAATCTTCTTCTTCTCCTACAATTTCTTTACCATTCCTAAGTTTAGGCATTGTGCTTAATTTAGATTTCATCAAATATATATATAAATGAAAGGTATATATGGTATATATATGCAACAAGATTAAGAGGTATATATTAATTATATACCTACTACAATATTTAAATGAAAGGTTTTGGTTTTTGTTATGTTTTTTAGTTTTTCTTTGTTTTTGTAATAATATTGTAAAGATAACAAACAACACAATAAATGCAATAAATAAGACTAAAAGTAATGATCTAGTTTTCTATAAACAATTTATAAATATCATTAATGGGCTCGAGTTCTTCAGGAGTCATGAAGTGTTCTTCAAATTGAAATTTTTCCTTCAAAAATTTAATGAACAAAGCTATAGTGATATTATCTATCTCAGATGCTGGTTGATAGAAGTAAAGCTCGTGGCAATACTCTCGATATAACACAGCTCGAGGAACTCTATTCCATATTTCCCTATCTATAAGAACAACCTCTTGGTCTTCTACATGACCTAGCAACTGGTGTACAATGACTGCATTCTCGAGGTATTCCTCAAAGGTGAACAATTCTGAAGACACAAGAGCTCTCCTATAAGCTAACCATCTATGGCAGGCTCTCTGAAGTTCATGATAAAAGACAAGTTGATGAGGATCCAGGATTCTATCTAGGATAAGCCTCTTGATTTGTTTAAGTTTTGTTGACCTAGATGAAATGACACTAAGTCTACTATCAAGTTCGTCCCACAAGAGTTGATTTCTATCTGTTTCAGGCACACTAAGCATAGAATTGATTTCTATGGCTGCCAATTGGTTTTCAACATTTATAATAACTACTAATATTTTCTTAGGAGCTACCATCTAATATGCAACTTATTAATTGTAAATGATTTGGAATGCATCTATGTTTTTATTGTTTTATTTTTTTGTTTTGTTTTCAAAAGGTTTAAAATGCATTCACGTCGGGTTCACCAAAATGTATCGCTCCAAATTTTTCACACTCTTACCTTTAGGCTATAGGATCCATGCCCGGAAGGGGGATGTGAAAAGGATGGCATGGTACCTTGGACTGAGAGGCCTTACGAAGGTCCCACCTCTCGAGGGAGGTGTATTATGGTGATTTTTTGATGGATGGTGAGTTCACCAGGAAAAATTCAATGGTAGTTTCCATGCCTAGGTTGGGAATGTGTTTTATGTGTTCGTTTTAGCCTTAAGCATTCAAGTCCTAGGTTTGGCCAAAATGCGTATAAGCTATTCTATATGAAGATACAGATTAAATGAATATAGAAAATAAAATTAAGACAAAAAATAGAGAAATTAAGGAATATTAAAAGAAAATACCTGATCCGGATGTCTGATGAAGATTCTGATTCTTGAAGCAGTCAAGATCACCTCTGATTTGACAAGATCGTCTGAGATCAGACAAGATCATTTGAGATCTGACGAATTCGTCAAATGAATTCGTCAAAGACCTACAAACAGAGAAATAGGTGCAAAACATAGAAAATACAACAATGCTAGCATAGGGAAACAATGTAAATTGACAGTAACAATATCAAACTGAAACTTAAAAATAGAAACATGAATGCATTTGCTAATTTAATCACAATTATGACTTAATTATGTATTTGATCTAGATGGGTGAACTCCAAAATGCAAGATAGTATAAAATACTGAATAAGCTAGCTAATTACAGCATAAAACAACAGATTGAAAGATGAAGAAATGCAAACTTTAGGCACTGATTGCCTTAATGTTGACTGCAGTCAAAATCATCTCGCATTGGTATGAAATCATCTCTGATTCGACAAGATCACCTCCGATCTGAACAAGATCATCTGCAACGATGTAAGCTTGCTCCGAATGAAAAATACTAAGGTACCTACAACAAAAATTGGATAGAACTAATGCAAATAACAATTTGGAATGTTTTAACGTGTATGAAGTCGGGTTACAGGAATTATCAGCTAGGGGGATGCTAAGGGGAGGGCTTAGGATTAAATAGACTTAGGAGGGAGGTTAGGAGGTTGGAGATCATCCCTATTTGGGAGATCTCCAATGGGGGAGGGTCTCTAACGACGTAGACATGCTTTTGCCCATATTAGAGACCCGTTGGAACATAAGCTAATTGTGAAAAATTAGTTTTGGGATAAGATCATCTAGACATCCTAGCCCAGACGAAATCATTCGATCTGAGACAATATTGTCTGATCGACGATGATATCATCAAACGGTCAAAACAAACTCTAAAAATTGTACGAGAAAGGAGGAAACGGATTACACGACGGTTAACGGGTGGTTTGGGAGGTTAAAATTTGAATTTGAATTATTTACTAAAGTAAATGTAATTATTAAGATTTCACTGCGCCAATTTTAGGGTGCTATAATGGGAGCACATGCAGTTTAGAAATTGATGCTTGGGAAATCTTTGATAAAATTGGTAATAGACTTTTTAATGGATATCTTTTTGTAGCAATGAGATCAGCTTTTCCCTTTACTGCCTCTACATAGATCCCAAAAAAAGTGGTTACATGGGATTACCTTATTATCATACTAAGATCTGAATCAAAAGCCCTTAAATAATAGCATATAGCTTGTTATTCCGTGGGCTTTAGGCCTTGTGGTACTCTATCACAAGTTTTGATAAATCTGATGTTGAAATCTTGAATTTCTTCTTGTGGATGTCTCTCAATGACAGTGAATTGATTCAGCAATGTGAAAGGATATGCATGTATATTAAATTCATCGACCATACGACCGGTTAGTACTGCCTGAGAAGTAATGGATCCAATGAGAAGTGCTATGTACCAATAGAGCATCTTTCATTTCAAATATATAATCAACAATCTGACCATTACATCTTCCTAAGTGATGTTGTAAACAGATGCTAGCGCTGATACATCTAAATAGTGCTCATCTATTGTTTTGCCTATTTTGTCAAAGGTTGGTAATGCTTTTAGTGTAGCTTGTGGAATTTGGTGGTGTGTTCCCAAGTTCAAAGGGCCAGTTTGATTCCACATAAGATTCACTGGGGTAGGGGCGGCTACCATGATTGCTAAAGGAGTTACAACCGCTATGGGATTGCTTGTAGATGCTCCTACAGTGGGTGTTAAAGAGGTGCTAATGGTGTCGGGCAGATTTTATCATGCTGCTAGCATAGGGTGTGCTTTTAGGCTTTCGAGATGTAGTTAAAAAAACTTGATAGGTTCTTCAGAGTTTCTAGATCAGGATCTGGTTATCATATGGCTATATAACCAAAAGGTTTCTAGACAAGGTCTTTCTTTTATGGTCTAAATGCAACAGAGTCGCCAGGTGATTTTTCTTGAGATTTTCAAACAAAAGGCTCTTAAGGTAAAACACCAAAACTTATACAATATTATGGGATTGTTGTCCCACCGGGGTGCCAAAAACTATTGGAACAAAATCTACCTTCGATTAATAGTGTTGCGCCTTAGACTTTGCCAACATTGAATAGATAGATCTTGCTTGAGATCATCTGTCTAGTCTCCAGAGAAGGCTGGTTCCTTTGAGTTTTTTAGAGAAAATGGGAACAAGAGATAAGGGAAATATAGCCTAAGCTAGAAACTTTTCTCATGGTACAGATTGGACAAAAACAAACATTGATGATGCAGATTACTACTTTCGGAGTTTTCTTTATATCTTCTTTATAAAAAACATGAATTCCTGAGTGTGAATTTTAGATGTTCGTCTAAAAGCATGTAACTATCTTTTAATGTTCAACTCTAGAAACAAGATTTATATGTGCACAGTCTAGATTTCAGAATAGATACATTATAAAACTTAGAGTGAATAAAATTTAAAACACCAGATACATACACTTACACACAAAAGTTTCGGAATCCAGAAGAAGAAATATTTTATTGCTTGTAATCCAGTACATGTACATCAAGCTTGTAAACATCCAAGAGCCGAACCTTTTCATGGTTGACTCACTCCTATTTATACCCTAAAAAGAGTATCTTCTACTATGTACATTTAATTTCTTCAATCAATTACAAGTAATTATTTGTAGTTTCTAATAATATACAACGAATTTCTCGTAGATTGGATAGATTTCCTTTTGGCTAATTTTAGATGAGCCTGTTATTCTGCAATCATCTAGTAGAACTTCCAGGTTATAATAAATAGACCATTCTTCAAAAATTTGCACCTGATTTCAGTGCATGTCCCTAGTTGCCAAAAATATACTCTATTCATTTATAGCTGGTGTGTCACGAAATCATGACATTCTTTCCTTGCTTTGCTCTTTTTCTGCCTCCAGGCATGAAAATGAGACATGTCATGAAATCGCGACATTCTTTCCTTGCTTTGCTCTTTTGCCACCTCTAGGCATGAAAATGAGACATGTCACAAAATCATGACATTCGTCTATTTTTTTACTCTTATGCCACTTCCATCCACAAAAATGAGACATGTCGCGAAATCGTGACATTCATCTCTTACTTTGCTCTTTTGTTGCCTCCCACCATGAAAATGAGACATGTCACGAAATCATGACATTATTTCCTTGCTTTGCTTTTCTACCGCTTCCAGCCGTGAAAATGAGACATGTCATGAAATCATGACATTCTTTCCTTGCTTTGCTTTTTTTCCGCTTCCAGCCGTGAAAATGAGATTTGTCGTGAAATTGTGACATTATTTCCTTGCTTGGCTTTTCTGTCGCTTCCAACCGCAAAAATGAGACATGTCATGAAATCACAACATTCTTTCCTTGCTTTGCTTTTTTGCCACTTCCAGCTGCAAAAATGAGACATGTCACGAAATCGTGACATTCTTTCCTTGCTTGGATTTTCTACCGCTTCCAGCCGCAAAAATGAGACATGTCACAAAATCGTGACATTCGTCTCTTGCTTTGCTTTTCTATCACTTCCAACCATGAAAATAAGACATGTCATAAAACCATGACATTCATCTCTTGCTTTGCTCTTTTGTCGCTTCTGGCCGTGAAAATGAGACATGTCACGAAATCGCGACATTCGTCTCTTGCTTTGCTCTTCTGCCATGAAAATGCAACATGTCACGATATCGCGACACTTTTGCCTCCTTGCTCCCTTTTGTTGCTCTTAGCTATGAAATTGAGACATGTCATGATATCGCGACACTTTTGCCTCCTTGCTCCCTTTTGTTGCTCTTAGCCGTGAAAATGCAACATGTCGCGATATCACGACACTTTTTCCTCTTTGCTTTTGCCTGCGAAAATGCAACATGTCACGATATCGTGACACTTTTTCCTTATTGCTCCTTTTTGTTGCTCTTAGCTACGAAAATACAACATGTCACGATATCACAACACTTTTTCCTTCTTGCTCCTTTTTGTTGCTCTTAGCCCAAAAAATACAACATGTCACGATATCGTGACACTTTTACCTCCTTGCTCCTTCTCTTCACTTTGAATCGTGAAAATTCAATATGTCGTGATATCGCGACACTTTTTTCTCCTCACTCTTTCTCCTTGCTTTGGAGCACAAAAATGCAACATGTCGCGATATCATGACACTTTTTCCTTTTTTCTCTTTCTCTTTGCTTTTGCCTGCGAAAATGCAACATTTTGCAATATCACGACACTTTTTCCTTCTTGCTCCTTTTTGTTGCTCTTAGCCGCGAAAATACATGTCACGGTATCGTGACATTTTTACTTCCTTGCTCCTTCTCTTCGCTTTGAACCACGAAAATGCAACATGTCATGATATTGTGACACTTTTTCCTCCTTGCTCTTTCTCTTTGCTTTGGACCACGAAAATGCAACATGTCGTGATATCGCGACACTTTTTCCTCCTTGCGGTGTTTTGCTTTTTCTTTGATCTTTAGCATATGGGCTACTTGGGTCTTCTTGGAAAATATGCAAAAAAGGTGCATCAGCTATTTTTCTATAGTTAGTTACTTTTTGACTAACAAGTCTATGGTGGGAGTGGTTGATGGATGGGGTGACGTAATAGGAGCACTTCCAGGTGGGGTGAGAGAAATGTATCTAGGGCATGTAGGATGACATGCAATGGTTGGAGTGTCCTAGGATGAGGGGTAACCCAATATTGGTGAGGAGGAGGTGGAGCTAGATCAATTAATTAGGTGGATGAAACTACGATGAGATGAGCATGATAGGTTGTTGAGCGATAGTGGCTTGGGATAGCTGATATATAGCAAGGGGTTGATGACTGAGGGTACAACAATGATAGAGGATGTACCCATGATGTAGGAAGAGGGAGGCAGTGGTGGCACCACATTAGTACCACTTACTTTTGATTTCACGATAGGTCTACAGGAGATGATAACAGCATAGGAGGCAATGAGAGACCTATAGGTACATGTGAAGAAGCTAAAGGAGACGTTATTAGATACGAAGTTAGATTTTGTAGAAAATCGCTCAGAGGTGGAGGAGAAGTAAGAAGTTAAGGTAAATCTTGTGATAGTCTTAATGAGGTGAGGGTGAGTTTGGATCAGGTATTCCTTGAGAGGGATGCACTCATTAGTGAGTGATATGCATCGATGGTGGAGAGAGATGAGATGAGACCAAAGAAATCCAATAAGAGTGATGTGCAGGTACGAGTAATAGGAAAGGACCATTATTAAGAAGGAGCTTGCAGAGTATTGTAGTTCTTCTATGAAAGGGGTGCACATTTCTAATTTTTAAATTGATCATTATAGTAGAGCAGGAAACCTAAAATGGAAATGTGAAGTAACATTTGTAGACAGAGAACATCTAGAAGAAGTACCAAAAGTTTAATAGGACATGTTCATTTGTCTAGAAGCATGCAGGTTTGCTGACAAAGCCTGGAATTTTAAACACATGGCAAGTATCTCCGTGGTTAAAAACAATGACCATTGGTTCTCCCATGATTTGATGTCTACTGAAGGATGTGTAGTTTGAGGTTAGAAAACTGAGATATCCAATGAAAGGGACCAGCAAGCATTTTTTTCTAATAAACTATAAAAATAGTAAAGGGAGTAAGCTAATAAAATACGTGGAGTGCACAAACCAGCCATTGATATCCACATAAGATAGCCATTTTAGGAGAAATCAATTGCATACCAATATGATGATACACTAGACAAAACACAAGGTATACACAACATTTAGAAGATTTCACTATCAACAAATATGCACATCGAGATCGCTAAGAAGAGTAAAAACCTGTGTCAAGAAGCACTCGCAAGAATGATTTGGGTACTAAACAAATCACCTCATGTCAAGTCATGAAGGAAGAGCATGAATTAGAGGGAGTGAATGTCCAAGAAATAGGTTGATTCAGAATATCATTCAGTTGCTATTTATTTCAAGAACTTGTAGAAGACAACGTACTTCAAAGAGTCATTCTTTCATGACTAAATTCAAAGGCAAGTAGTTAAGGAGGAGAGTATCAAATAGTTGTATGCCTATTTTTGTGTAGCCAAATCAACATAGTAAATGGTTAGTGATTGTGAACACAATGGACACATAAGAAAAGGCAAAAGATATTTTTGGAGTGCTTGCAGGCGATACACATGTAGCTATTAAAAAGAGGTACTAATCTAACCATTAAAATTGTAATAGTATTGAACATAGGTTCAAAGCATTTAGGAGGAGTTTGAAGGTAAATTTAAGATACTCTCTATGTTATTTTCTAAGGTAGGAGTTATAAGGAGAAGTCATAAAGTTTAATTCATTAGGAGTAATATGGAGCATTGATATTTATTTTATAGAGTTTGATTTAATTAATCTAAAGCATTATAGATTAATTAGTAGCAAAAAATATTGGATATTATTAATGTATCATTTGGCAAGGTCCTAAAAATCTCATATAAGTATAGAAGAATGGATCATACCTGAGTAGAGTTTCTAATCATATTTTTAGTAGAAGTTAATGCCATTAATGATAAGATTTGAGAGTAGACCTGAGCAATGTTTTTGATTAGATTTTTGGAGCAGAACTAAATATGGATTGGTTCCCACGAACTTGCACAAGGATATTGGTGTCTTATATGCTTTGGTGCCCATGAACTTGTAACAAGGAGATTGGTGTTTCCTTTGGGTTTGTGTTTCCTTTACATCTTAATTGAGTAATGGTAAGAAGTGTTGTACCACCATTCTGCCAATGCTAACCAATGGCTCCATTGGTATTGTTTATCTTGAGCAAAACATCTTAAGTATGTACCCAAACATTTGTTAACTACTTCTGTTTGACCATCTGTCCGTGGGTGGTAGGTCGAAGACATGTTCAATTTGGTACCACTAAGTCAAAATAATTCCCGCCAAAAGTTACTAGTGAAGATGGGATCTCTATCACTTACAATATTTTTTGGCATACCATGTAATTTGAAAATTGAATCCATAAATACCTTTGCCACCTTGCTTGCAGAAAATGGATGTTGTAAAGCCTGAAAGTGAGCGTATTTGGATAACCGGTCTACGACAACGAAGATGACTGTCCTGCCTTCTGACTTTGGAAGACCCTCAATAAAATCCATGGATATATGTTCCCACTGTCGTTCAGGGATGGGTAATGGTTGTAACAATCCTGGTGATTTGACTGTTTCTCCTTTATTGCGCTGGCAAACTTCACATTCTGCTACCCATTGTTTGACTTCTGCTTTTAATCCCTTCCAACAAAATGATTGTTTGACTCTTAAATATGTCTTCAAAAATCTTGAATGTCCTGCTGATGGAGAGGCGTGTGATTCGTCTAGGATCTTTGATTTGAGTTCTGAATTGTGTGGAATATAAATGCGGTTTTTCTTCCGGACGATTTCATCTTCATAATAGAACAAAGGGTATTTAGAGGACCCTATAGATAATTCTTGAATTATCTGAGTAGTTTCGCTATTGGACAACCATTCATCTTGTAATTGATTCACCCATTGGGAGCAAGGACCTGAAATAGCGTTAATGACTACTTCATCCTCATATTTCTTGGACAGTGCATCGGCAGCTATATTTTCCTTCCCTTTCTTGTATTCGATAACAAAATCATAGCCCAACAATTTGGTTAACCACTTATTTTGTTTCGGATATGAAAACCTTTGCTCAAGAAAATGTTTGAGGCTACTATGATCTATTTTTATAATGAAGCGGCTACTGATTAGGTAGTGTCTCCATTTTTCTACTGCGTGCAGGATAGCCAACATTTATTTTTCGTAAGTTGATCTTCCCAAATTTTTTCTTGACAACTGTTTACTTTCAAATGTCAATGGATGACCTTCTTGCATGAGTATGGCCCCAATTTCGGTTCCTGATGCATCACATTCGATAAAAAATGGTTTGTGAAAGTTGGGAGTTGCTAATACTGGAGTTGTACACATGGCTTTCTTAAGAGCTTCAAAGGCTTGAGTGGCCTCTTCTGACCAATGAAAGGCATCCTTCTTTGTGAGTGTGGTGAGAGGTGCTGCAATCTTACCATAGTTGTGCACAAACTTGTGATAGTAGCCCGTGAGACCCAAAAAACCACGAAGTTTCTTGATGGTTTTAGGTAAAGGCCACTCTTGAATTGCCTTAATCTTATTGGGATCCAATTTGATGCCTTCGTGTGAAACTATATGACCAAGATACTCAACTTCTTGAATACCAAATGAACATTTGGAACGTTTAACAAATAATTTTTTTGTGTGTAAAATGTGAAGGGCCTTATCCACATGATGTAAATGATCCGTCCATGTTTTGCTATATATGAGAATATCATCAAAAAAGACTAACACAAACTTACGGAGGAGTGGGCGAAACACTTGGTTCATGAGACTTTGGAATGTGGATGGGGCATTTGTGAGACCAAAAGGCATGACCAAAAATTCTTAATGACCTTCATGAGTACGAAAGGCAGTTTTGGGAATATCTTCTTCTCTAACACGGATTTGGTGAAAGCCGGAGCGAAGGTCTAATTTTGTAAAAAATTTTGCACCATGTAACTCATCTAATAGGTCATCTATGATAGGGATAGGAAATTTGTCTTTGATAGTGAGTTTATTGAGAGAACGAAAGTCAAGACACATACGCCAAGAGTTATCTTTTCGTCTAGTCAGAACTACAGGTGAGGAATAAGGACTAGTGCTGTGACGAATGACTCCATGATCCAACAAATCCTGAATGATGTGTTCGATTTTTGTCTTTTGTGGTTGAGGATAGCGATAAGGACGATTGTTAGGAGGGACACTCCCTGGAATCAAATGGATGGCATGGTCATGAGATTGTTTAGGTGGTAATCCTTGAGGTTCTTGGAAAACCTCTTCGTAATGTGTTATGATGTCTTGTAACTCTGGAGCAAGAATATCCAAAGTTGCTGGAGGTTGTTTTTCCAGACAATTAATTTGAGCTATAAACCCATATCCACCCTTTTTTAACATCTTCTCCATACTATGAGAGCTCACCATTTGTGATGGAGGAGTAGTAATGCCTTGTAAGCGAATGATTCGTCCGTTTTCCTTCCATTCAACAAATAATTTTTTGAAGTTGAAGCTAACCATATCTAATGTTTCCAACCATTCCAATCCCAAAATGACATCCGAGTTCCCCAAATTCATGACGAAAAGGGATCCAAGCCAAGTATAAGTTCCCATTTTTATGGAAACTTGAGATGTGTGACCAACACATTGTGCGTTCACCCCGTTGGCCACTAGAACCTAGAATTTGTCTTTGTTAGAAGAGTTAATGAATAAATTCAAAGCTTTTGCGGTTTTGATGTCGATAAAATTGTGGGTACTACCAAAATAAATTAACACATTCACCTTTTTCTGGCGGATAAATCCTGGTACCTTGATGGTATGGTGGGTGGTTAAACCCATGAGAGCATGCATGGAAATTGCCATTGTATCCTCTTCTTTTTCTTCTATAGTACACGGTAGGTCTTCTGGCATAGGTTCTTCTGATTGGTAAGGTTCATCCTCTTCTCCTTCACATTGATCACCTTCAATATGAAAGTTTTTTTTTTGGGCACATGCTTGTTCCCTGGGGTGATGAGTGCGACATTTATAGCAAAAATATCTTGATGGTTGATCATTTCTACGAAAGGAATTGTTGCAATATGAGGGACGACTATACGTTTCACGCCGTGCAGACAACTGATGTCTCTTCTCGGCCAACTTGGCTATTCTTATACAACTGTTCAACAAGGTTGGATCGTGCATGTATACCTCCACTCGAATACTTTCTTTCAAACCATTGCAAAAGGCTCCTACCACTGTGTCGGGGTTGAGGTCTAAAGTGTATGGTAGTAAACTGGTAAACTCCGAAATGAATTCACTAATTGACCCTTCTTATTTAAGAGATAACAGTATTACTGTGTATGATGAGGTAGCTCCTTCATCAAATCTTTCTAAAAAAGAGGTAGTGAATTTTCTCCAATTAAGAGTAGCTCCTTTCTCTTGCTTAAGCCATACAAACCATTGGTAGGCCTCAGTGCCTAGTTTTGATGCAGCGAAAGGGACTTTGTCAATTTCCTTAATTTGATATAAGTCAAGAATGCCTTCCATTTTGGCTATCCAACCACGAGGATCATGACCTTCAAAAGTGGGCATATCAATTTAGGGAAAATTATTATTAGTAGGACCTCTTGGTTGGTGATAACCCGTGTCCCTTTCTTGATTTTGGTTATACCGCTGTCTTTGATAGCGTTCCCTGGAATTATTCGAAGTGCCTATTTGCTGTTCCCAATCGTCATTTTGATCAACATTGTCTTCATTCCTTTGGGCATGGGAGTGATTTTGGGGATTAGTATTGGGATTAGGCTGGTTTTGTGCTTTCACAAGGTCTTTTAGGAGGACACCAATTTCATTCATACCATCTAGTAAGAGTCGAAGAGAATCACTATCGAAAATGGCTAAGTTACTTGAGTTTCCTTGTGTGATGTTTTCGTGAGTTGGGGAAGGATTAGTAGCCATAGGATCTACTAGTGGATGATGTGGATTATAACTACCAATTTTAAAAGGAGAAAGAGAATTTTTAGTACCTGGGCTACGATTAGGTCTTCTTGTGTTGTTATTGGTCATTTTTGAGCTTGATAATCGACCGTCAGATCCCTTGATCCACTGTTTGCTCATGCACTTGTTAAAATAACCCGCTTAGGAACCTTGAACTTGGACTGTCGCAAAATGTGCTAGAATTTTAAAAATTTGGTTTCCGCTACAACTGTCGCTCCAACTGCAACGTAGATTTGAATTTGGGATCCTTCTTTGTGACCGCTTTTGACCACTTTGATTGCAATTTTGACCACTGTACTTGACAACTCTTTTAAGACATGACCCAGTTAACCACTGCAATTAGGACTTCGAACACTAAGTGGACACTGATGTGATAACACGACAGTTGGATGTGAGTATACGAACAGACCAACAAACGGAGGACGCGACTATCGAACGGAGGACTCAACGATGACAAGGACGCGACGATCGAACGAAGGACTCAACGACAACAAGGACACGACGATCGAATGGAGGACGACTCAACGACGACAAGGACACGATGATCGAACGAAGGACTAAACGACGATAGGGACGATGAGCAAACGGAGGACACAGCAATCGAATGACACAGATGCGACAATAAAACAGAGGATGAGACGATGACACTGACGCGATGACCAACGATGACCAATGATGAAACGCTTCAATGACATGACAATCGAATGGCGAACCCAAAGACGACACAACCAACGATGACCAATGACGAAACACTTCATGACACGACAACCGAACGGAGAACCCAAAGACGACACATGTGCGAAAAGCAACTGAGGATGTGACCGAAGTCACAAACTGGAAGGTGCGCTTAATCCCCTATAAACGCCTGAATCGCTGTCCCACAGCGAATGTGGGATATATATCCCGTAAAAAATTTTAAAAAATATTCATACCTTAGGCAGGCCGTTTAATTAACGTAAATCACACGTTGTGATTGGTTGAAATTGATTGGAGTTCATGCGTTGGTGTTACGCAAAATTTTGCTGCATGGACGACTGCGATTTCAACCTAGAATGCAGAACGACGTGACTGCAGCTCGGATGGTAACCGGATAGGCAACAGGAAAATGCTTGGTGAGGAAACGAACGAAATTTTTTTTTGCTGTGAGTACTTGCATTGGTAATTCGGCTGGGAGAAGATGAAACGTTTACTGGCCTGGCCACGAACCGCAACGCAGTTGTGACACGAACCGAAGAACCAGATCTATAAATTATTGCGTTAGAAGAATTCGGAGCAGCTTGCGGGAAACCGAGCCTGAAATCTGATACCACTTGCAATGATTTTTCTATCCTTTGCTTAATGAACTTACAATTAAAATTATATTTGCCAAATCGAAGATGAAGTAAATACGAATAAGGAAAATACAGTGAACAAATAGAATAAACAAGCCACTCAAGGTGGGCACACCCTCGGGAAGTTGCGATTAACACCAATGAATATTAAAAAAAAAAAAGATAGATCCAAATAACTATTGGATCAATATATATAATAAAAGTTAAACTCTTGGAAGCGTCGGCTGTCGGCTATGTTTGGATTGCAACAGAACTAAATATGGATTTGTTCCCACGAACTTGCACAAGGATATTGGTGTCTTATATGGTTTGGTGCCCATGAACTTGTAACAAGGAGATTGGTGTTTCCTTTGGGTTTGTGCCCATGAATTTGTACGAGGATATTGGTGTCTCCTATGGGTTTGTGCACACAAACTTGCATAAATATATTGGTGTCTCCTATGGGTTGGTGCCCATGAACTTGTACAAGGGGATTGGTGTATCCTATGGGTTGGTGCCCAAAATTTTTAATGAATCAAATAGAAGGAATATTTTGTTGTGGTTTCACTCGAAAGGGTGTTTCCACATAAGACTCTTGTCTATTATGTGTATGGATTTTGTGCATTGATTTATTAATTGCATTCATATTATTGCAGTTATTATTTGGAAGGAAAATATTTATCTTATATTGTTCACCCCCATCTGATTATAAGCATGTGTTTCTTCACACACCTTGCCAGATACTTTAGGGGTAAAATTATCATGGAAGATGATGGGGATGATATATGATATGGTGGATATGAATATAGTGTGTGAATAGGTGCCAACACTAATAGCATAATTCTATAGAGAGCTCCATGGAGTGGTGAGGACCGAGCGATCAGGTATCAATTTTAGTTTGTTGCTACAGGTGTGGGCATGGGAGCATATCATGACATTATGATCATCTTTGCTTTCGCATGATGCACATAGACAATATGGCCATGATGTGTCCTATATGATGAGATGGAGGACTGATATGGAGAAGAAGATCAAGAGGGAGAGAGAGGAAAATTTGATGCACTAATGCATTCAGCTGGGGCAACTGAAGATGAATGACATCAAATGGAGGCAATGGCGAGGAGCACCAAGTTAGGAGGAGGATGTTGTGTAGCTCATCCACATCAGGTGGGGGCTATGAGTGGTATGCTAGGTTGATTATTTTCCATATTCATGGGTGTTACAATAGTTTATATTGTAAGAGCGATGACCAAATCTTCTCGTGGTGATTTACAAGGTGCCAAGTTATACAAGGCTAGATCCAATAGTGCCACTACTAGACTTGACACATGATGAGCTGATTGTTTTCCCTAATGTGGACAATGTGAGGACCACTATAGAGTATAATGGGTGGTGGTAAAGGCAACAATAGGATCCTATGGTGGGAGTGGTTGATGAGTGGGGTGAGGCAGTAGGAGCACTACCAGGTGGGACAAGAGAAAAATCACTAGGACATGTAGGAGTACATGTGGTGGCTATAGTTTCCTAGGATAATGGGTCACCTAAGCTTGGTGAGAAGGAGGAGGTGGATCTAGATCAATTAATTAGGTAGGTGAAATCACAATGAGATAACCATGAAAAGTTTGTGAGCAATAGCAACTTGACATAGTTGGTTAATAGCGAGGGGTAGATGAATAAGGGCACAACAATGATGGAGGATGTACCCATGATGGAGGAGGGGGGAGATAGTGGTGGCACTACATTAGTTCCACTTGCTTTTTATTTCATGATAGGGCCGTAGAATATTATAGTAGCATAGGAGAAGATGAGGGACCTACGTGTGTAGATGAAGAAGCTTAAGGAGAATTTATTAGATATGGAGTTGGATTGGGTAGTAGATCACTCAAAGTTGGAGGATGAGAAGAATGAAGTAAAGGTGGAGATCATGATATTCTTAAGGAAGTGAGATAAGGTGATGGTGAGTTTGGATTAGGTAGCCCTTGATATGGATGTTCTTATTAGTGAGTGAGATGCAATGATGGTGGAGAAATATGAGATGAGAGCGTGGGTGGCACAATTGACTAGTAAGAAGGATATGCTCCTTGGTGAGAGGGATGCTACAATGTCTAAGCGATATGAGATGATAGAGTTAGCTAAATGACTTTAGTGATTATTGGATGTAGCTAGGGCAGAGGTGGAGGTCATGAAGGTCATTCATGAGGTGATAGTAGAGGAGTTGCGATGGTAGGTGCTTGATATAGAGATTGTTGGGAGGCACGTAGCTATGGATATTGAGGTCTTGAGAGTGATGGTACCATTGCTATAGCAGTCACAAGAAAATATAGAGCACTTTTGAACTGAGGTGGAGCATTTTTAGGAAGTAAATGCGAGAGTGGTAACAACCAACATGAAGGAGGATGCGAGGAGAGCCCAGTGTGAGGTTGAGTTAAAGATGCATGAATTGGTGATACCAACATATTCAAATTTAATATCAAGGTCACAGATATTCTTGATGGAGCTAGAAGAGTACACCCTCAGTAGTGGGGAGGATCCAATAGATGGTGGCACCAGTCGTATCACAAGCAATGGGAGTGGGTCCAGAGGTGAGGATGGAGGCACTAGTAGCACATGGGACTGGTGATGTGTAGCTAGTGCTAGGTGTCACAAACCAAGTGACAATGAAAGAGGGGAGTGGGGAGACTCCCAAAGAGTAGCACGTATTATGGAGTTGTGGGATGGTAGCCAAGTGGATACCTACGATTTTGTATGATGAGTATATATATGATATGTGTACATGTGGTGATGTATCCTCAAGGATACACACTTTATTGTAGTCAGATGGCATTTTTGAGAGATATATACATGAGATGGACATGTGGTGATGCTCAAAATGGTACACACTTTATTGTATCCTAAGAGATTTTTTGATATATATATATATATATATATATATATATATATATATATATATATTTCATAATATTCTATGATGTTATATGAGATTGCATTTATTTGTGTGTTTATTTCTACTTTGATTGTGTATATACATGGATAAGTGTATTGTATTGGGATAACATAGATGTGTGAATTGATAGATATGTGTATATGATAGAAGTAGATGGTGTGGAATGAATGCGATATAATTACATGTGAAATATATTGCTAATGGATTGGTTATGAGTATGTAATGCATGAGAATGTATGTGAAGGCTAACATTATTGGAGAAAGCATTTGTATGGTTGCAAATAAAGAGGTAGTGTAATCCATTTCGTTATTTCAAATATGTCAAATATGAAAATTTATTTGAAGAGATTCAAATATAACAGTTGAATCAATCAAACCCATTGAACAAATGAGCAAAGTTTCTTGGATAAATCTTGGCTATCTTGGTTAACAATACCTCAAACATAAAGTAGTGTGTGTAAAATGAATTTCATTTGACCATTTTTAAAAAGGATGGTTGCAACTAATTGTTAACATAGCCTGTAATCTAGCTCATCCACAAGCACGCAGTGGTCTATACAAAAGAAGATTGCTAATGTGACATACATGTCACCACTTGCAAGGCATACTCTATTTCTAGTCAAGCGTCTATAGCTTTGATGGAGATTTACCCTATGATATTTAATATGGACTTGAGGACCTCAGGGATTCAAGTTTTTTGAATGATAGTACTCTTTTGAATTTTGTTTCATTTGTAGTGCTCTTTTTGGGGTGTTGGATTTTGTTTTCTTCCTCCTTTCTCTTTATTTTTTTTCTTTTTGTAGCTTGTCCTTTTGTCGATCCACAAGGTTTGATTTAGATCATGCAAATGATAGGATGAACGAGGTGAATTTCACTAGGCATCCAATATATGTATAGTGTTGCCAATCCTATTCGCAAAAATTTCTTAATGTGTAAGATATGTAGTTTGATCCATGAAAGAGAGAAATTCAACCAATGGAAACCTTGAAGTGCTTTTAGAAACTGCAAACTTTAGATGGTGGTACACCCAAAAGTTGCACATTGTCCCTCTCCCTATTTTCACAGTCAATCAATTTGCAAAACCCTCAAAAATTGCATAAATTGGCTAAAAATACTATTCATTTATCAAATCCACTATTCACCATCCTTAGCCCTTTTGGGCTAGATAATCCCATTCATATGCTTAATCCTGTATCCTCATGCAACCTCATCCCTAATTTAACCAAGTTTGAATTCCTCACCATGGTCAAAAAGCACTTTATGCTCAAAAGTCAACATTTTTGGTCAAAACATGCTTTATGGCTAATCACATGCTTAATTAAATCTAATCTTGATTTTATTTGAGCTTGCCACCTCACCTAGTCTACTTCAACTAGCCTAGCCTTCCACCTCATCTATTCTAGCCTATCCTAGGCTTGCCACATCTCACCCAAATATTTCTCCACCTCACATTCCCCTGGGTCATAAATGAAATATGGAGACTTTTGCACAAAAGAAGCAATTTTTAATTGATAGATATTTCCAAAAAGGTATTCATTAATGCCTAATGGATATTTTTAGCAAGTCATCATTATTTATGGATGGGTAAGAGATTCTCTCACCCAACCTCATTTATGAACCAGGACACCTTAGGTGACACCTCCTAGGTGAACACCTCACCATTGCCACCTCATAGGGGACACCTCATACCCTCCCTCTCAACTTCTCCAAGTCTATAAATAGAAGGCCATTTTCACCTTTTGATACCAACCAAATTTTGCTTATCAAAACTCTACCAAAATTACTACAACCATTTGCATCCATTACACATCCATCACACAACCATCATACAACCATTGTAATTGATTTGTCACTTTCATGGAGTTATTTTGTGATTGAGACAGGTCAATAATCTCATAAAAAGTGCACTTTCTGAAGGTGACCCACACAAAAATCAAAGAAGTAGCCACTCCAAGACAACCAAAAAAACTAACTTGCAGATTCAGTATAAAAAGAACAGGTTCACACCACCCTATGCGAACCACTCAGTCTAGGACCAGTTCGCACGACCCCATGTGAACCTCTGCTACAAACACTAGAATCATCAAAAAAGGTAAGTATAGTTTAGTTTAGTGTTTTTATGTTGTTTTCAGCAGTTATTTTCATGTTTTAATAATATTTAATGAGTCTTTTGTTTTCATAAACATGGGGTTTGACTAAGGCAGACCCCCAACACACTAACAAGATTTTGTAGGTTAATAGGCCTAGCAAGTACAAGAACACATCCAAAAAGCGGTGGCCCATGAGCAATAAGCCCACCTACACTGAGGAACACACAAGGATAAATCTTACTACTTTTGTACCAACCAATTCCCAAAAGGATTCCTTAGGGAAGACCCCATTGTAGCCTTCAAGGTAAATTTGTAAAAGAATATCGAGTTTTGTAACCCTTTTATAATTTTAATACAAAATGCAGTAGATTCTATAATATTGAATGAGTGTTATAGCATATTTTTTATTGTTTCATTCTGGCATGCCTATTGGGACCTCCAAAAAGCATTAGATTAATCACTTTCTAACCAAAAATTGTGGTCTATTTTTGTTTGGTAGGTAGCTATCGTCTTTGAAGAAACCCCAAACCAACAATGCCATGAAAGCCATCTCAGGCCAAACCACAAAATGTTTGTTGGTGCACTGATGAGACTCCAAAGAGTGTAGATAGTACACACTTGGGTGTGTGAATTCCCCTAATCTACCTCAAAATTGATACTTGATACCCAGGTATTGGTTCAAACACCGACAACCAACAGCAAGTTAAGTCAAGGGAGGTTAAGAGCCTTAGGTTCTTGAGGATTGCATGCCCCCATACCTAGACCAAAAATTGTCTCTCTCCATGGCATATGAAAGGTTAAAGTGTCCTTGTATTTTTGTGTGGTAAATTTGTAGTTAAAATTTTTTTTGCTTGTCATTTGCTTTCTTTAGGTATATGCGACATATTTTCAAGGTTTTTTGTCTTGTTATTCTCAAAATGACTTTTTGGAACTTTATATGTAGGTATCTATGCTAGAACACTCTAAAAATATCAAAATCATCATCAGGATCTCAAATCCAATCAACCCAATCCTTGAATCCCAGTTTGCATGACTCCATACAAACCACATTCCAAAAGACAGGTTCGCACGAGCCCATGCGAACCTTCCAAATTTACATAGTTTCAAAATAGAAGGTGAACCAGAGAGTTTTACACACACCTAGACATAGGTATTATGTGAAAATTTTTATTCTGATTATGTTTAGGGGATAACCTTTCTTATTGGGCTACACTTCCACAAGATCGCATCTGCTTGTTTACTTTAGGTAGATTTACACTTGCTTTCTAGCTTAATTTCAATTTCCACATTTTCCATTGTTGTCATTTCCCTTCAAAAGCACCTAGTTAGTTTTAATTTTTGTACTTCCCTTTTGTGTCATTTCCCTTCTAAATGCATTTAGTTAGATTCAATTTTAGTTATTTCCCTTTCACAAGCAATTAATTAGATTTCCCTTTTGAAAATCAGTAGGTCAAATTTATTTTTTTGTGCAAAACCAAGTACGTAGATTTTCTTTAAAAGGCATCTCAGTATACCTTTGTTTCAAAAATGCATTTAAAGTAGATTTACTTCTAAAATAGTACTGCACAAACAAACACCACACACTCACATCCTATTTTAACGATGTAAGGAACTTGCTTTCATATCCATTCTGAATTGGATTTCATCACCAATTCAACACTAGAGTTCAGTGAGGTCAAAATTCTACCCTCCACTGGCTCACCTCCAATTTTATTCACCATAGTATCCCCCCAGGTGGATCGTTCTAGAATTAATACCTGGCCGGTCCTTCCCACTTTGAGTTTTGGTTATCCAAAATTCATCACTGGAAGGCACCTTCAGAGTAGGTAGTTTTAGAAAGCCTCTTTACCATAGGGTTTTTCAAATAATTAGTGGGTGTAGTTGATCGTTACTATGGATGCCTTAAATGTGAGGGTTAAGCGAAAGCATGGGTATGCCAATAGCACCACATTGATAGCGTGACCTATCTTCTTGAGAGTTTATTGACTCATCAAAGAATTTTGAGTCTCCCCCATTTGGATACCATTTTACTGTACCAAAATACATCTAGGTTGCCACTCACCCATTGGAAACATAGTTCTATTTTGTGTGCTTTTGGGCATTGTAGAAGGTTCTATGCTACAACATACCTGATTCAAAGTAGAGTTCACCCATTCTTGTGATTTATTCCTAGGATGGATACATACTTTCATCAAAATACATGAAAATCAAAAGGAAATAATATTTGCTTATTGTCAAGTCTCGTGAATGTTGTTACAACAACATATCAAACGTGCTATAACTCACTCCTTAATTGTTCTATAGTTTCACTTCCACGCTATACACTGCATGATTTGTTTTTAGGTGATTTGCACCCCAAAGTGTGATTCTCCTACACTCATATTTATTCATGCGATTCTATGTAAAAATTAGCTTCCAGGCTACAAAAATGCACTAAACAGGTCTATATAGCACACAGAGGGTCTCCAAAGTAGATATCCATCCTCTATAACTATTTTTGGTGGTTCACACGATCCCGTGTGAACTTCTAGTTGTAGAAGTGGTTCGTATGACCCTATGAGGACCTATTTTTTTAGGACATAGATCTTCCATAGAGCACATAGACACTTTCTATAGCACATATTTGCTATTTACCTCTAATTTTTGCTGGTTTGCACCACCCCATGTGAACCTCCTATCTTAGAAGTAGTTCGGACGACCCCGTGTGAACCTATGTTTTTTAGGACAGATAGTACCCTACTCAGTGATAGATATTCCTAGAGTCCAGATATCACATCCTTTGGTTGTTACCACACTTTTTGCACACATCACCATGCCAGTTATGTATAGTCAGATGTGTGAAGCCCTTCTTCATGCCATTGAGGTTGCATAGTAGACTTTCATGACCACTGGTGCTTCTACTTCTCAGACCACTAATCCACATTTTGATTCTAAGCAGGTTACTACTATACATACACCTAACCTATTGATCAGGCCTTCCACCCCTAGTTATAGTCCTATGTCCACTCCATCCCATATCTTGGATGAGACCTTCAAGGAGACCCCTCCTTTGGAAGATCTCTCCTCCCTAAACCCCCCATTCACCTATTGTTAGCATGTCATCGATACCCCTCCTATTTTCCCTATACCTGTTATGGTGGTGACTTATTTCATCCCACCTACTTTACCATCTACCACCCATCCCTTCCTTGAGCATTCCTCCAACCCACTTTTAGGAGATTACTCTAATCCTGTCGTTTCCCAAATCATGATCGATGTCATCGATACTATTCAAATAGTAGGTATGATATATACACCTCATTATTCTACACCACTACCTTCTACATCTACATATTAGATTCCACCATCTCAGTAGGCTTCATCGAGTTACCAGTCTTCATCCCTACCACCATCATCACTCCCCCCAGAGTAATTTTTACACCCATCTTAGTACTACCACCTGTCATCACCCAATCTATCCCATCCCTCATTGCAAGTTTTTTTGTAGTAGGCATATGCATACTTGTAACCTCCTCATTTCACACCATAGTTCACTTCTCATCCACCTACTAGTTATCCAGTATTTTCATTATATGGACCCCCATCATTCCCTTCATCGTCCACCTTCCTTTAGACCTCCATCGTTGAACCCCACTTATCAAGGTCATCCACCTTGATATTTGGTTTAGCTTGATTCCCTGCTCACCATATTATCTATACCACATCCATCCTCATTAGTTACACCCTCATCTTCACACTAGTCCTCTTTTACCACACCTGCATCTCTTCCACCCCCATCTTCTACACAACCCACTTTCTTCACCTCACCACCCACATGGTCCTCTACCAATACTACTCAGGTGCAACCAACTTTAAAATATGTGCAACAACAATAGGTTCCCATGCCTACTTAGTAGATGCTCAAATACTATGATCAGTAGCAACAACCACCCACCTACCAATCTTCCTACATCTCACTCCATCCATCTTAGGTTCCTATCCTACAATACCAAACCATGTCGGTGCCTGATCCAAAATAGGATTCTTACTATCATCCATTGGAGGAATAATAGCTACAATATCCACCACATCTAGATTATTCGCAACCCTCATCACAGCCATTACCTACATTCATATCATCACCCCCATTTTTGGAGCAACCAAACACTACCATAGTGCTCTCTAGTGAATTTCAAGCCATGCAGGAGCATATTCATAAATTGGATTTGTGCACCACTGGTTATGGGCCTCAAAAATCCACATATGGCGAGTTGTTCAATGAACCAATTCACCCTTCTATACCTATACATCCATATCCTTACAGATTTGAGATTCCTAAATTTGATAAATTTAAAAGTAAGGAAGGTCCTAGAGAGCACCTCAATAATTACCATTTTGCTTGCTACCAACTACACAACAATTACCCCCTTCAGCTGTGCATGTTTGCACTTTCACTTGGGGGACAACCATTATATTGGTACAACCATTTACCTCACCATAGTCTATTCAATTTTGAACAATTGGCCAATCTATTTCTTGAGCACTTCTCGATTAACATCAAAACTAAACTTACCTTGTCTGATGTCCATGCTTTACACTAGTTTGATGACAAGCCTATTACTGATTTGATCACCCATTGGAGAGTAGTAATTCATGATATTGCCTTGCCTCTTCCACCTTTAGATTTTTTCAAAATCTTTGCTAAGATTTATTATAAAAAAATCTCCCACATATTATAGATTCATTAGAGTCAGACATTTGAGGAAGCCATTGCCCAAGCCAAGGTTATCGAGGACATCAAGGTCCACACGGGTAAAATAAAGCTTCGGTAGAAGACATCCTACCTAAAAACTACCATTAAAATCACCCTCCATACATACCACCCACCACCAGACCACCTCAAATAAATTAGGTACTCCTAAATTCTCCATATCCACCACCGCAAGTTGCATCCGCTCAAACACCTCAACCCATGCCTCCATGATCACCTCAAAATACATACCAAGTCAATCCTCCACTACTTCCCACTCCATATCCAGGTAATCCTCCACCATAGTCTAATCCATACCAAGGTCACAAACCATGTCCACCTCACCCTCCATGCAATTGTATATCCTTATCTGAGCCTATGTCGACTTTATTCTTTAGATTACATGAAGGAGGTCTCATCACTTTGCCAAATACCCAACCTCTTGATCCAAACCATCCCATCCCATGGGACCACAATCTATAATATTTATGTGACTTCCATTGACAACATGGTCATACTCTTGATTCATGCCATTTTTTTTGCCATACTATGCAGGACCTTATCGATCGAGGCACTATTCAAGTCTCCAATCCCCTTGCACCAAAAAATCAAAACTTGGGGATATACTAGAATCCATTACTTGAACATGGGGGTAATCGACCTCAAACTAATCCATGCCAAGTCAACCATGTAAATAAAGGTCCCTCCCAATAGGGATTCATGGGTATGATTAATATTACAACTCATAATCAATGCTATCCACCCACTACGACTGTCCAAAAGCCCTCCACATCCCAAGAACCACCTGCTACAACATCACCCGTTACCCCACCGATTCATCCTCCTCTACCAAAAAATTTCATCACCATATGTGGTAGTTTTTCCCATTAGCTTCACACCACCCCTGCAAGGTTATCCATCTATGACCTTCTACAACAGTACCAACTGTTGAGCAAGGTGTTGCAAGAGTTTTGTCATTGTTGTCAACACAGGCAGTTAGATCTAATAATGCAGTGGATAGACAATTTAGAAGTCATTCAGATGCAGAGAACAGAAGTTCAAAGGTCAGTCAGATCATGTACAGTGCAATTCTAGGTAAACAGAAGTAACCCAGATTCAGAAAATCAAAGAAAAAGACAAGTAAGAAAATTGTCGCGATATCGCGACGTGTTTTATGTCGCGATTTTGTGACATGTCAGAGGAGAGAGAAGGCGCAAAGAAAATTATCATGATTTCGTGACATGTCGGAGGAGAGAGAAGGCACAAAGAAAATTGTCGTGATTTCATGACATGGACTAGGAGAGAGAAAGTGCAAACAAAATTGTCGTGATTTCGTGACATGGCCGAGGAGAGAGAAGACGCAAGGAAAACTGTCACGATTTCACGACATGTTCGGAAGAAAAGCGCTAAGGAAGAAAACTATCACGATTTTGTGACATGTTCGGAAGAAAAGTGCTAAGGAAGAAAACTGTCGCGATTTCATGACATGTTTGGAGAAAATGTGCCAAGGAAGAAAACTGTCGCAATTTCATGACATGTTCGAAGAAAAAGCTCCAAGGAAGAAAAGTGTTGCGATTTCGTGACATGTCGGGTTTTCGTGACCCAAAGAGGAAAGAGAATGTACAAAGGCAAGTATGTCACGATTTCGTGACATGTTATGTTTTCGTGGGCAAAAGTCAAAAAAGAAGCCAAGGCAGTGAAAGTGTCGCGATTTCGTGACATGTTCCGTTTTCACTGGTAGTTGAGAAGAAAAGCGTATGGAAGCCAAAAGTGTCACAATTTCACGACAGGTTGCAAGAAAAGTTGTCGAAAGCTGAAAGCATCACGATTTCACAACAGGATGAAAGGAAAATGTACGAATGGAAAAAGTGTCATGATTTCACGATAGGCAGTAGTGAAGTAGCTAGCAGGATGAAGATGTTGCATTTTCGTGACATGTCGCAGTTTCGCGACTCTAGGAGGAGAGAGACTATATGGTGCCAGAAATGTCACGATTTCGCAACAATAGCGGAGAAGGCCTAGAAGCAAAAAGGGTCACGTTTTTGTGACAAGAGTGAGGATGACGTTAGCGAAAGTTAGAAGTGTCACGATTTTGTGACAAAAATGTTGTTAAAGCAAACAAAGGCCAAAAGTGTCACGATTTCACGACAGCAGGGACAAGAAGGCGTACGATTGTAAAAGGTGTCACGATATCATGACATGTTATGTTTTTGTGGCATGGTGTAAGAGTTGTAGGTGTAGTCAAGGCTAACAAAGACCGATGCAGGCCAACAAATTTTAGGGTTTGCAATCGACCAAATTTAGGGTTTGCAACCGACCATATTTAGGGTTTGTAGCCAACCAAGATTAGGGTTTGCATTTGCATAATCAACCGACTACTATTAGGGTTTTCATCTTGAAATCTCAAATATATAAGCGGGGCTGTTTGGAGATTTGTAGAGATCGATCGGAGTGAATATGATGGTGCGACATGCGGCCGTAAAAAGTGTAGATAGCACAAAACCAGCGAGATGATAGCGAAGTGCGTAATGTGAGCTAGTCGTGTCGAGTTGTTCGAAGTGCGATTGTGAATGCACATAGAGAGCAGAGTATGGAACAACATAGAGTGTGTGAAGCATATGTGCAAAGAAAGCAGAGTGTGCAGAGAGCGCGAAGGGCAAAGTTGATTACAAAGTTTGGCTATAGTAGTGTAGCAGATTGTGTGAAGTGATTGCGCAAGAGAGAGAGCAGAGTGCACAGAGATTGCAAAGGTGAAGTAGACCAGTTAGAGTCTTGCAATAACAAAGGTATCTATCAAACATTTTCATTCAAAATTGAAGTCCAGTTGGTGCTGGCAAATTAGGGGTTGGTGCTCCTTTCTGTTGGTGCAGATAAATAAGGGGTTGGTGCTCCTTCCAGTTGGTGCTAGTAAACAAATTGTAAAGTTGGTGCTTTGCAAGAGGCTAGATTTGGATGGTAGTCCAAGCAACCGTTCTTTTTGAGGAGTAGCCATTTTGGTGAACCTCATTAAAAATCTATGTTGTGTGATGTTCTCTTGTTGTACTTATTATATCTGTTTATAAGTTTTAACTGCTACGGTTTTTAGAGCTATTAATTCATGTTTTGGAATGCTACACTGATTCACCCCCCCTCTCAGTGCCATACTAAGTACAACAATTGGTATCAGAGCCAAGTTCCCAGTTCAGGCTTAATCAGTCTAGGTTGATCTTGGATTATTACACAAATGGCAAAGAAAGGCAAAAGTGGAACCATGAGACACAAGAAGAAAAGAACACACAGGGTCATGAAAGAAAATGAAGATGAATCAAATAGTGGAGAAAAGGCCAAGAGACAACTCAATCATGATGTAGGTTCACTAGGTATAGAATGTTTTATTTGCGGTCAACTCGATCATAATGAATGTCAGTGCCATGGTTCTAATAGCAGTGAAGTTGAAGATGATCCATTCAAAATTGGTAAAGAAATAGATTTAGAATAGGAATATGATGAAGAAGAAAGTGATGCAGAAGCAAATTGGGAACATAAACTAATTTTAGCTCTGGGTAAAAAGGTTGAGGATGCAGAAGATATAATCACCAGTTTGAAAGTACAGACAGAAGATTACAAGAAAATTTCTAAAAATCTTGAAATGCAGTTAACCATGAAATCAGAGTATTGCAGTAAGCTAGAAGAAGATATAGACGGTCTAAGAATACAGACAGAAGAGATGAATAAGAAAGTTAATGTATGTAGCAAACATGAAGAAGATTCCAACAAAATTGTTAGCAATCTAAAGCTACAAATAGAAGAGTTCAAAAGGATTGAAGAAACTCTCAGGTCTCAGATCAATGAGAAAGAGACTGTTTGCTGCAAACAAGAAGAAGAGATTGTTTCTTTGAAGAAACAACTAGAAGAGGCCAATACAAATCTTAAATTTGAGAAGAGCACAAAATTGCTAGATAAAATGATAAATTATCAGAGAAGCTCCACGGATAAGCATGGTCTTGGATATGAAGCTGAACAACCCCCATCGTCCAAATATGTAGAGAAAAAGGAGCTCACCATTGAAGGATCAAAGCATAAAAAGTCTGAAGCTGAACAACCTTCATCATCCAACTCTACAGAGAAGAAAAATTTCACTGTTGAAGGGTCGAAGCAAGAAAAGGTTAAAGCTGTATCTTCAAAAGAAAGAAAATATCAAAGGAGATTTATAGCAAAGCAGCCACAACAAAAGAGGTTCTACCACTCTCACTCTTTTCATACTAACACTTTTAATGGCTATTGTTTCAGATGTAACCAGTATGGTCACAAGGCAACTTATTGTGGATTGAATAATAAATCAAAGAATTATGCTGGTAGAAATACTTCTGCATATCTGAGCGAACACTATGTACAATGTTTTCAATGCAATGGTCATGGGCACATAGCAAGGTTTTGTCCAAGCACTTCTGTATCAAATCTAAGGCAAAACAGTAGATTTCATAAGACGCAAAGAATGCAACACAGACAGGGAGTAAATCAGGTACATAGAAGAAAGGAAAATAATCATTCATCATGGATGCATAAGAGACAACCACACCAGAGAAATATTCGAGTTCACGTAAAGGTGCAAAACAGGGATGCAGTTGAAAAATCCAAGCCCGAGGTCAAGAAAGTCTGGAGAAAGAAAGAAGAGAGGAAATCGTGTCTCCTTGAACTGAAGGAGACTGCTCCTCTACTGCACTAAGCAACTCCAAGAAGCACATCCTCAGGGGGAGCAATCTTAAAAGGTTTTATTTTAATGCTCCTCGATGTTTGTTTGGTTTTCTGAGGATGAAAGGACAGTAGTCAGGGAAGTTGTTGTTCAGTTGACAAAGTGTCTTTTTTAGTTCTTGTAGTTGTTCGTGGTAGTGTCGTAAAGGATCAAGATTAAATTGAGAGGTGTCACCATCGGCAGTATGAATTTATGTCATTATTGTTCTGTTGTTGGTTCTTATTACCACTGTTCAAAGCTATGGAATATCTCAGTTCAGAGAATTTGGTCAGTGAAAGATATTTGCCCTAGCTGCGTATTTGTGTTTTGATAAAAATAGCATATATCAGTTTGTTGTGAAGATTGTTAGATCTTTCATGACGGCTTGGTAAAAATATTTAATTCACAGACAGTTTCATTTTAGACTGTTGATAAAGTGCCAATCCAAAGTTAAGAAGGTTGAGGGTGAGTAAGGTGCATTATAGTTGGCCGTGAAATGGTTAACAAAATTTTGTTTTCTGATTCGAACAGTTGACAGAAAGGTGTGACCAACGGTGACTGCAGAAAACATAGACCAAGCTAAAAAAGTAAAAAGGGATTTGGTTTGTGTTATGGTACAGTGTTTGATGCTTGCACAAAGTTGGCGGTAAAATTGCAGTGTTGATACAGTATTGGTCAAAACATTATGGTGGTTGATTTTTGAAATATCATTGAAGGGAAAATGATTGTTTGTGGTTTCCTTCTTCGAAAGGGGTTGGTTGAATGCATCAGTTTTTTTGAATAGAGAGTTGTGTTTAAACCGTGTGTTATAAGCATAGTGGTTTAAGCCCATTGGTTGTGAAGGAACTTGTGTTAGAAAAGAACATGAGTATCATGGTTATATGATATTTGTGGTTGAGCATGTTGGAATCATTGAGTTGGTTGATACATACTTGGACTGGGGTTATGTGAGAGAGAGTTGTTCCTTGTGATGATTGGTTGAGGTGATTTGATTGAGCCCTTAAGAAGGCCCTTGGGAAATATTTGAGGACAATGCTGGGACAGGTTTTTAGAGCAGATATGGGCAAGTTCTTAGTAAGCTTGGTGGAGCAGATTTGGACAGGTTTTGTATGAACTTGTGTTTCAGCATTGGACAAGTTCTATGTGAGCTTGTTAAACAGATTCTGTGTGAGACTATTGACTAGCTACAGGGATCACATTCTCAGGGGGAGCATTTAAGTATTTGTCTATCTTTTTGCTCATGTTCAAGATTTTTGCTAAATATAATAAATTCTGCTTGAGAATGTTGTGCATGGACTCCGGGGGAGTCTGCAGCAGCCCTTTGGTATTATTGTCAAAGGGGGAGAAGAGTTACAGGTAAATGCATATGTGTTGACAACAATTCCAAAGGGGGAGATTGTTGAGCAAGGTGTTGCAAGAGTTTTATCATTGTTGTCAACACAGGTAGTTAGATCTAATGATGCAGTGGACAAACAGTTCAAAAGTCATTCAGATGCAGAGGACAGAAGTTCAAAGGTCAGTCAGATCATGTACAGTGCAATTCTAGGAAAACAGAAGTAACCTAGATTCAGAAAATCAAAGAAAAAGACAAGTAAGAAAACTGTCGCGATATCGCGACATGTTTTATGTCACGATTTCGTGACATGTCGAAGGAGAGATAAGGCGCAAAGAAAATTGTCATGATTTCATGACATGTCGGAGGAGAGAGAAGGCACAAAGAAAATTGTCACGATTTTGCGACATGGACTAGGAGAGAGAAAGTGCAAACAAAATTGTCGCGATTTTGCGACATGGCCGAGGAGAGAGAAGACACAAGGAAAACTGTCATGATTTCACGACATGTTCGAAAGAAAAGCTCTAAGGAAGAAAACTGTCGCGATTTCGCGACATGTTCGGAAGAAAAGTGCTAAGGAAGAAAACTGTTGCGATTTCGCGACATGTTTGGAGAAAATGTGCCAAGGAAGAAAACTGTCACGATTTCATGACATGTTCAGAGAAAAAGCTCCAAGGAAGAAAAGTGTCGCGATTTCGTGACATGTCGGGTTTTCGCGACCCGAAGAGGAGAGAGAATGTACAAAGGCAAGTATGTCGCGATTTCGTGACATGTTATGTTTTCGTGGGCAAAAGTCAGAAAAGAAGCCAAGGCAGTGAAAGTGTCATGATTTCATAACATGTTTCGTTTTCGCTAGTAGCTGAGAAGAAAAGCGTACGGAAGCCAAAAGTGTCACGATTTTGCGACAGGTTGCAAGAAAAGCCATCGAAAGCTGAAAGCGTCACGATTTTGTGACAGGATGAAAGGAAAATGTACGAATGGAAAAAGTGTCACGATTTCATGATAGGCAACAATGAAGTAGCTAGCAGGATGAAGATGTCACATTTTTGTGACATGTCACGGTTTCACGACTCTAGGAGGAGAGAGACTGTACGGCACCAAAAATGTCACGATTTCATGACAATAGTGGAGAAGAAGGTGTAGAAGCAAAAATGGTCGCGTTTTCACGACAAGAGTGAGGATGACATCAGTGAAAGTTAGAAGTGTCGTGATTTTGTGACAAGAACATTGTCAAAGCAAACAAAGGCCAAAAGTGTCACGATTTCGTGACAACAGGGACAAGAAGGCGTACGGTTGTAAAAGGTGTCGCGATATCGTGACATGTTGTGTTTTTGCGGCATGTTGTAAGAGTTGTAGGGGCAGTCAAGGCTAACAAAGACCGATGCAGGCTGACAAATTTTAGGGTTTGCAGTCGACCAAATTTAGGGTTTGCAACCGACCATATTTAGGGTTTGTAGCCGACCAAGATTAGGGTTTGCATTTGCATAATCAGTCGACTACTATTAGGGTTTTCATCTCGAAATCTCAAATATATAAGCGAGGCTATTTGGACATTTGTAGAGATCGATTGGAGTGAATATGATGGTGCGACATGTGGCCGTAAAAAGCACAATTAGCATAGAACCGACGAGATGATAGTGAAGTGCGTAATGTGAGCTAGTCATGTCGAGTTATTCGAAGTGCGATTGTGAATGCGCATAGAGAGCAGAGTATGGAACAACACAGAGTGTGCGAAGTGTATGCGCAGAGAAAGCAGAGTGTGTAGAGAGCACGAAGGGCAAAGTTGATTGCAAAGTTTGGTTGTAGCAGTGCAGCAGATTGTGTGAAGTGATTGCGCAAGAGAGAGCAGAGTGCACAGAGATTGCAAAGGTGAAGTAGACTAGTTAGAGTCTTGCAATAACAAAGGTATCTGTCAAACATTTTCATTCAAAATTGAAGTCCAGTTGGTGCTGGAAAATTAGGGGTCGGTGCTCCTTTCTGTTGGTGCAGATAAATAAGGGGTTGGTGCTCCTTCCAGTTGGTGCTGGTAAACAAATTGTAAAGTTGGTGCTTTGCAAGAGGTTGGATTTGGATGGTAGTCCAAGCAGCCATTCTTTTTGAGGAGTAGCCATTTTGGTGAACCTCATTAAAAATTTGTGTTGTGTGATGTTCTCTTGCTGTACTTATTATATATGTTTATAAGTTTTAACTATTGTGGTTTTTAGAGCTATTAATTCATGTTTTGGAATGCTACACTGATTCACCCCCCCTCTCAGTGCCATACTAAGTACAACACCAACTTCATCGTGAAGCCCTCAATTCTATCCTTTGCTCTCTCAATCTCAAGAATCATGATACAAATGTATTTTCCAAATTTGTGGGCAATATCCAAAGATGCTTACAACCTTCTATCAGCTTCCATGACCATGAAATTATAGAATTTTTAGGTGAGGGAGTGGATCTCCCATTACATATCCAAGCCTCCATCAATGTCGTCACATATAAGCATGTTCTTATCGACATTAGCTCATCCATCAACATCATTTCTACCACCACCCTTGGCCACCTTCACCTTCCTCATTACCATATAGCCACTCCATCCATGGACCTTTGAGCATTTTATAGCTCCATGCATCCCACCCTTGGCACCATTGTCCTTCCCATAAATGCTAGTGCCAAAACCATTTCCACTCTCTTCCATGTTATTAAAGGTGAGATGCAATATAACATCCTTTTGGTATGTCCTTGGATTCAATATATGCAATGCATCCCTTCCATGCTCCATAATTTTATCAAATATTTCCATAATGGCTTTGTCCACTGCATCCCCATCGATGGTGATCCATTCAAATTCTACAACATTATCACCCTTCCTCTAGTTCCACCCTTATCATCCATGTAATTCGACCCTACCCCATTCCAATCTCTTGACAACACCTATTCATCATCTTCACAACCACAACCTACACCTGATCTAAGAAAAATTGCATCAACCTCTTCAAATCCATATCCAAATCCCAATGCCCTAGCTATTCCCACACTCTCTCATTGTCCTTCTTCACATTTCACACCACTTCCACCATTCACCTTTTTTGCTACATCTTCTATTCCATATTCATCCAAAAATCCACCTATTTTCCCCAGACCCCCTCCATCTCTCCATCACTTTGTACCCTAATCCATGCAGACATGAGTAATATCCAGTTCACCTACCACCACTTCTATCCCCACCCCTCAATTTACCCATGCCAATAATCCTATTATAGGGACACCTATTGAGTGCTACGAGTGGGTACATCATGCCACCCACCTTGATGACATGTTGGCTCAATCATATTCTCCCGCTTTATCCTCTCCACCCACCAATACTACCTCATCCATTCTAACATCATTTTTTCCACCCAATGGGTCCTCCCCTCAACCCGAGCATATGACCCCACCTCATGTTTCTATACTCATGAGCACACCAGGTCCTGGTGAGTATAACATAAGCAATGCTCAGGTTCTTCCATCCAACATCCAGTCCACCCATGACTTTGGCCGACCTCATTATGTGCCCTTGACTATTGGGGTAGTGGCTCCTCTCGGTCCTCTTGATAATTGCATAAAATTTTTATATGGGGGCCTTTATTCATCTGTAGAACCCCCAAAACCTCCACCACCACAAATGAGATTTTGTAGTAACCTTGACCACATGTCAAATCCTAATTTTTCTTGGCATTATCTGTGTATGTATAACTGACATGGTTATGGTTTTTGGAGATATAAACAAGGGTTTCACACCCATATCAATCCTCCCTAGTGCAAGCCTACTAATCGATCAGGCATTTGTTACCATCCTCCGATAATCAGTACCCTTAAGCATGAGTTGTAAAATCTAGATCTTGATCCTATCGACCTTCTTTCTAATGAGGAATTTAAGCTTAATCTATTGATAAACAGTTCTTCCCCTCATTCCACATTTGATATTCCATCCACATTCCTTTTTCCATCCCCACCGCATGAGCCTCTCTCTCCACATGAAGTCGAGAACCTTGCTTACCACTTCACTACCTTATCACTTGATCCAACTTTACCCATCGAATCACCCTTTCTTGATGACCCACCTTCCTCACCCCCACCCGCTATTCCATTTTTCCCTATTTAAGAACTAGCACCACCTCGTGACCCCCAATATTATTCCCCTTTCCCACCTATGGTATTAAACCTAGGTCATCACCAACATTTTCCAGATTCATTGCTATCCTCATCTGATTCATCATAATCTTCATCACCTACCTCCATATTCTCTAGAAATTTTGTCAACATGATCTCTATTGAATTATATGCTCTGTTATGATATCCAAACCATCCTAATTACATTCCACCTCCTATCACTAATTTTGATGAAATATTTGACATCCCCACCATTGTCGAATTCCTTCCAACACCCCGAATGTTGCAATTCGCCAATGCATCATTCCCTTCCATTCCAACTCACCTCCTAATCGGCTATATAAGCTTACATTTAATTTTATCAATCCGAGGGTAATCAAGGTTAGATTTAAAAGTAGCAATACCATATAGATTATATCTTAGGATTTAATACTAAGTATAGCTCAATTTCCTGTCCAGATTTCATGCGTACACATGTACAAAAAGAAATATAAAAATTATGCAGGGATGAATTATGCAAGATATGATAAATAAATGCAATCTAACTTTTATTAATGATGTAATTTACTGATGCATCTGATTACTTGCAACTAATTTATGATATGTTTTAATCTAAGTGTGAGGAACTAATTTATGATATGAGGATCCTCATGCAATTTATTTTATTTTATATAATTTGAAATGCAAGTCTAACTAATCCTAATCTAATGTAGGGGTGAGAGAGCTCAGGGACTGTCTTATAGGAGTGGGACCTGCCTCCTAAAGGATAGTGTAAGTATTTTCCCATTTATTTACCTTATTAGTAACTAAGTTTTATATTTCATACTAATATTTATGCATATTCTGTGAATGAAGATAACAAATCTACAACTTACAAAATAGAAATCAAACAATTCACAAGATTGACACAGATTACCATATTTGAATAAAGTGTTGTCATATTATTTGAGCTTCAACTATACATACTTCCTAAGAGCTATAATTCAAATCAAAATTGTAAACTATAATGAATAATGTTCGACTGGCTAGACCTCTCTCAAGGTCTTCTATGTAATTTATACTAAAACTAATACAATGTGAATAGTTTCTTCCACGTATCTGTCATGCTTAATCTGTGGACTGGTGACTGAACATGAATCAAAAGATAATCTAAACCTAATATAATCTTTATTTTGACTTGGAATTCTAAATGTTCCTATTGGTCCAAGTGGCATCTACATATAATCCTATAAATATACTACCTATTCTAACTAACTCGCGGGATAGATGTTAAGGCTTTATTTCCTTTATTATAGGAAGTCTTAAAAATATTTTGCGATTACAATTAAAATGTCCCAAAATAAACACATTACAAATCTTATAAAACTTTGTCAACTGGAGATATTCTCGTAGATAATATGCGAGAAGCAAGGTATGTTGAAAAATTAAGATATTTGTTGTCGTCCATTGTAATGTGTTGTCCACTTGATTGTGTCATCCATGGTCAATATTAACTACTGGTAATACTCTCTAGAAATTGTCTCTAGTGATTGCCTTCAATAATTACCTTCAATAGTTACCTTCAGTAACTACCTTCAGTAATATACTTCAGTAACATCCATCTATAACCTGCATCTATAGTCTTCGTAATTCGTCATTCCTATGACCATCTTCTCATATGCTCAGCATTTGGTTCTATTCCTATTTTTTTGTATTAATATTCCATGAAGTGTTCTTCAACATTATTCTGTCCAAACATACAAAACTTGCACATATTTTATGTAAAATTCATGTTTTTATTATTTTAACATTATAAATAAAATTTAGTCATAAATCATGCAAATAAGATATAACCATTATAAAAATGCATTCAATTTCACATATTTGCAGATAAAAGACATATAAAATTTTCCATAATACATGCATATTTTAGCACTCATCACCTCCTATGGATTAATCATATGGATATTTATCTCGATGATGAATTCCAGCTCCTTGATTCCATCGATGACCTTCACCTCATTCCCACCCTTATGCAACTCCATGATGGTTCTCACATGCTTTTCGAGGACACTATTGAAGTTAACATTAACAATGATCCAGAACACCATCACATAGTGTACCTCATTGCTAGTATCTCTGAAGAAGATCATTTCCTTTACACTAATTTCCTCAGGCACTATATTAAGGTGTTTGCATGGTCTTACATGAATATGCCTGGACTTAACCCATCATTAGTTGTGCACAACCTTATCCTAGATGAAAATTCCAAAATGTCATATAAAATTTCCATCGCATGCACCCCACCATTGCTCTCATGGTCAAGGAAGAGTTGCATAAACTCCTTGATGTGGATTTCATACAACCTATCGATTACCCTGAGTGGGTTTCAAACATGGTTCCAATCAATAAATCCAAGGGGGTATCCGTATTTGTACTGCTTTTAGGGATCTTAACAAATCTTGTCCCAAGGATAATTTTCCACTCCCAAATATCGATACATTGGTCTATGCTACAACCAAACACAAAATACTATCACTCATAGATGGTTTTTTAGGTTATAATAAAATTTGTGTCAATCCAGATGATCAACATAATACCTCTTTCATGATCCCCTCGAAAAATTTTGTTACAAGATCATGCATTTTGGCCTCAATAACTCTAGGGCAACTTACCAACGTGCCATGACCTATGTTTTTTATGATATGATGCTCGTTTACCAAGATCATGCATTTTCCTTCCAAACAATAACTGTACTAATATGAATACAATAAATTAATCAATGCAAAAAATCCATACACATAAGAGATAAGAGTCTTACGTGGAAATACCATTTCGGGAGAAAACCACATTAAAATATTGTTTTTATTTTCTTCAATAAAATTCATGGGCACAAACCCATAGGAGACACCAATACCCTTGTAAAATTTCATGGACACCAACCCACAGGACACACCAATCTCCTTATGCAAGTTCGTAGGCACCAACCCACAAGAGACACCAATCTTCTTGTACAAGTTCATGGGTACAAACCCACATGAGACACCAATCTCCTTGTTACAAGTTCATGGGTACCAACCCACATGAGACACCAATATCCTTATGCAAGTTCATGGGCACAAAACCACACTCAGTTCTACTCCAAAAATATTATCAAAAACACTGCTCAAGTTTACTCCCAAATATTATCATTAATGGCATCAACTTTTGCTCACAAATCTGACTAACAACTCTTCTTAGGTCTGATCCATTCTTCTATCCTTTTATGAGTTTTCCAGGTCCTTGCCAAATGATACATGATTAATATCCAAACTTTCTTTCTACTAATTAATCTATAATGCTTTAGATTAACTAAATCAAACCCTATAAAATAAATATCAATGCTCGTTATTCCTCCTAATGAATTAAAATTTATGACTTCTCCTTTTAAATCCTACCTTAGGAAATAACATATATATTATCTTAAATTTACCTCCAAATGCCTCCTAAATGTTTTGAACTTGTGTTCAATGCTATTCCAATTGTAATGGTTAGATTATAACCTCTTTTTGATAGCTACCAATGTACCCGCCTGCGTGCCCTCCAAAAATATCTTTTGCCTTTTCTAATGTGTTCATTGTGTTCATAGTCACTGACAGTTTACTCTACTAATTTGGCTATATAAAAATGGTCCCACAAAAATTTGATGCTCTCCTCCTTAGCTGCTCACTTTTGACTTCAGTCATGAAATAATGACACCTCAAAGTGCATTGTCTTCAACAAGTTCTTGAAATAAATAGCAGTTGAATGATATTATGAATTAAGATATTTCTTGGGTGTTCACTCCCTCTAATTCATGATATTCCTCCATGACTTAACCTAAGGTGATTTGTTTTCTACCCCACTCACTCCTGCGAGTGCTTCTTGACATGGCTTTTTACTCTTCTTGGCAGTCTCGATGTGCGTGTTCATTGATAGTGAAGTATATTAAATGTTGTGTGTGCCTTTTATTATATCTAGCATATCATCCTATTGGTATGCAATTGATTGATCCTAACATGGCTATCTGATGTTGATATCAATGGTTGGTTTGTGCACTCCACGTGTTTTATCAACTTACTCCCTTCACTGTTTTGCTAGGTTCTTAGAAAAAATGCTCGTTGGTCACTTTTGTGGGACATCTCTTAGTTTTCTAACCTTAAACATCATGCCCTTCAGTATATTTCAAAGCATGGGAGCACCAATGGTCATATTTTTTAACCATTGAGATACCTGCCACATGTTTAAAGTTCCAAGCTCTGTCAACAACCCTATGTATTTCTAGATAAATGAATGTGTCCTCTCAAAATTTTGGTGCTTATTCTATATGTTATAATTATACGAATGTTACTTCACATTGTCATTTTAGGTTTTCTATTTTGTTGTAATGATAAATTTAAAAATGAGAAATGTGTGCCCCTTTCATAGAAGCGCTATAAAACTTTGCAAGTTCTTTCTTAATATGGTCCTTTTCAGCCACTTATAACTGCACGTCACTCTTATTGGATTTCTTTGGTATTTATGTGTGTGTGGCTAGAAGCAACCAGTGGCTCTTCCTGATGATATTCTCCATTTGATACTATGCAACCTTAATGATGCCATGAAATGTCCTAGAAAATATTCAAGTATTACTAGATCATTTACCCATCTCGTGGAACAAGAATCAAACCTAAATTCTTTTGTAGAGGTTTCAAAGCCTTCGATGTCTCTAGCTTCGCTCCTCTGGTAACAATGCAAGACTACTTCTCTGATGAGATTACAAAGAAAAGTAATGGAGAGACCATCAATTTTTACCTGGTAATAATGAAGGAATTCTTAGATTTGGAAGACACCTTGGTTTCTATGGAAATTTGACCCTACTCCTTTTTGTCATGTCACCATGCATAATGATGCAGGAGGTCTGTGTTGCTCAATAGAGTATTTTCCTGAATGTAGTAGCCTCTCAAGTCATATGGTTGTCATATTTCCTTGATCATCGTAGCCTCTGAATATTTGCTATCTTTCTCTCTTCACATCCTCCCAATGTTTGTTGTCTTTCTCTCTTCAAATTTATATCAAAAATATTTATCACCAAATCATTTCACCACAATGTTCTTTTGACCTTGTATTTGTATCACTTTCTTTTGGCACCCAATAAGAGGTTGGCCCACTCAAAAATTGAAACCTCACCTTTATAATTAAATCTTTAATTAAAAATCAACTTACTATGCTCCTTTATCGATGGGCTTAAATATTAAAGATAATTAAACCATATTCATTGAATAATTCATCCAAGAACATCATGCTTGCCAATGTTTACCATCAACCAAGTTGGACTTTGATATCAATGACAATTCAATAATTCTAATAGTGTGGCTTGCTATCATCAGCATCACCATCGCATGTCAGTTGGAAAAGATCTTGTCCCCCCAACACTTTGCATAATACACTCCACCCTTCAGCCCCACTCCCACTGGGCATGCCATAATGAAACCATGCAAAAGAGATGATTACACTAAAATCCTATAGGAATGACCATAGATTTAGATTAATAAATGAATAGTTAAATAGTACAGTAGTGGCTTAGATTAGCCTGTAACCATAAGAGCTAACTAGAAAACTTAGGTTGTAGTTATAACAAAGCTAACAACTAACCTAAAAATGTAGTAAAGCATATAACATACGCTCACATCACCCCTTAGTACATTATTTAGGTAATTGAATAACTACTAGCTATGCTAATATCCCCACATACAACAATATTTGGGTAAAGTATATAACTACCCTAATACAACAAAAAAGAATAAGAGAAATGAAAGAATGGTGGCTCGTGATTTGTCTTCTGCTCTGGATGTGGCTCTAAGATCTAGATCTGGCTCTAAGCATACCTTTGGAATTATACCACTGGGTCTATCTCAGGATCTACCTATGAATCTGCCTCTGGATCATTGCCTCTGGATCTGCCTGTAGATCTGCCTCTGGGTCATTATCTTTGGGACTGCCACTAGGTCTGTCACTAGATTTGCCTCGAGGTCTACCATAGGTTTTATCTCTTTGGTAGAAGCCATACAACTGTTAGAGTAATATTCCATTTCTTGGGATACTTACCAATTACTCCACTAGGTAAAATAAGCTAGTGTAATGCATTACACTACTTAGGATTTATTACTACATTTACTGTTTTAGTTTCTACCATATAGATATTTATTGTCCTAAATATCTAATGGTAACTAGCCTAAATATCCTAGGGTAGTCAATCCTAAACCTAACTCTCTACTTAGCCTAACGCGCTTGTTAGCTTGGTTAGTGGGGAATTAGTTAGGTTTACTATTCATTGTATTATATAAACATTAGTCTTAAACCTAATGTTTAGTTAGATTAATTTGATTATTATTTGATCTGACTTACCTTGCATCATTGGTATCATCGCAACCGGGTGGCCTAATATGAGCTTCGCTCATTCCACCCGACCTAGACCTAGCATGGTCTTTGAGGGCCCTATTGGCCCTCAAGACCTGCATGGATCCCTAGGCGAGCCCGCAGGCCCACATCAATAGGCCGCCATGAGAGATGGCCCGCAATCCTAGATAGATCTGACATCATTCTACTATCTGACCTGTCATGCCTGATAGGCTAACACAGGAGGGCTAATGACCGACCCGAAGCTGACCTCCACGAGAGGGCAAAAGCACCCTCTATGGGAGGCCACGTGGCAAACCCAACCGGGAGTGCCTAGAGGGCAAGAGTGCCCTCACACTCTCGGTCGAGCCCACTGATAGGGGGACAACCCTGTCAGGACTCCATCCCACCACTGGTGATAGGAAAGAGAGGGCAGACATGCCCTCCTTATCTAGTGATCGGACCAACAACTGGCGATCGACCACCTAAGGAGGGTAGGTGTGACCTCCCCTAGGCAATGACCAAATCGAACCATCGTTCAGTGACCAAAATTCAAGAGGGCAGGTGGCCCTTCGATTTTTGGTGATCGATAAGGCAACCACCGACTAGAGCCAGGGCAGGAGTGCCCTAGCCTAAAACACATGCCACATGGCACATGCACCTAATACACCACGCAAACCAGAAGGACCCACATGTGCCTGGGCATAGATCTTGAGGTCCTAACTCAGACCACTCCTTTGGTGACACGTGGCAGCCAGACGAGACATCAGGCATAGATCTCAAGGTGCTAATGTGGCACTGCTACTGGACTCGACTTGGACCAGATTGGACATGTGGCAGACAGCCACTGGACGAGGGACCGAACTGGACACATGGTGGACAACCACTAGATGATGGACTGGACACATGGTGGCCATGTGGTGAATAGCCACATGTGCAACTTGACACGTGGACCCCTCCAACCATGCCACATGGGCAACAGTAAAATGGGTCTGACAGACCCTCATTGCATGCAGGAAATCAAAGAGCACTGTGTGCTTTGTTGCTTTTAAGAAACATAAAATAGCTCGCATGGGTGATGTGGGATAAATCCCACTAATTTCCCCATCGCTCAACGGGGAAGCCTTCAAGGTGAAGGCACGCCACCTCCCTTCCCGTTGGGCCAGCTAGCTCGACCGATGGAGGGGCCAGCGCTAAGGCGCTGCCCGATGGGAGGTCGTGAGTTCGACTCCCATCGAGGCAAAAATATTTTTTGCCACGAGGAGCCCGCGACAAGAAATAAATTAAAGGTAAAAAAATAAAATTATTTTTTTTGTAACTTTTTTTATTTTTAATCATTTATTTAATAATTTAATATCTTTTGTCTAAAATCAATTTTTTTTAAAATTACATTGATTTTTTTACAAAATTAAATTTTATTTTTAATTAAATAATGATTAGATTTATTAAAATTTTGCATTAAAATAGAGAATTAAGGATTTTTTTTGCAAACAAATCAAAAAGAGCTTTTGTTTTCTCCAAGAGGGGATATAAGACATAGAAGAGCACTTATTTTTCTTGCAAATTAGAAAGCCATAAAACCTCTTCTCCACCTTGTTAATTTCGCATACAAGAAAGGATCAAACTTGAATTTTTTTTTGCAAATTAGACAACAAGGAGACTGAAATTTTTTTTTGTAAAATTCATATACAAAGAGTGCATTTGTTTTTCTCCAAGAGGGGGATATAAGACATAAAATTGCACTTTCCTTTTGCAAAATTGAGAATAATTTAAATCCTTAGGCCCATAAAAACTAGGTCGTGTGTCGACTAGTTTTGGAAGCCTTCCAAATGCGGGTCGTGTGTCGACTTGTCTTGGAAGGAGTGCTCAAAATTGTTAATTTTGCAAAATACAGGGGAGAAGACAACATTGTACTTCTTTTGCAAAATTGGAAAACAAAGTAGGAGACATAAAAATATCATTTTTTGCACAACACAAAACACACATTTTGTTGCAAAAATTAAAAGGTGCATTTTTTATTTTACTCGACACCTTTATTGGCTAATTAGGTGCATTTTAGGTTGCATTCGACACCTAGGTGATAAGAATTTTGTGGGCATTTCTTGTTTGATTGTTGCATCATTTTTTTTGCAACTATAAGTCATAGAATCAAGAACACACTCAACCCCAAAATTTTACAAATTTGCATAAATCCTTACACGGATTTAAAGCCAAAACTACTTGATATTCTCTCCTAAATCAACAAAACCCCTAATTCACTCTTATTTGTTTGGCTTAATTTCCTCAAACTTTTCATCCTTCTTGAAGGGAGTTAAGGCAGGTGCCATTAAATATCTGTTTGAGTGAATTATATTTTGATACTCTCTTAGGGTAATCAAAAGAAAGAACAAGTTTTTGAAAATAAGGAACCTTAAAAGTAGCAATCCTTTGCACTAAGGGGGGATAATTCTTTTCATCCTTCAAACATAGATTTTGATAAGAGGGAAATAAAACTTGTAAAGGCAATCAAAAAAGTCCAAGTCATCAACCTTTTCTTTTAGACTTCATAATAACAATCATGCTTGAAGTACTTGCAATAAGAAAGGACAAATTGGTGAATTTTTTGATCAAATTGCCTAGAAAAAACATAGTTTTGCAAAACTTGTAAAATGAAAACCAAGACACCATTCAGTGTTGGTTTCAAAACAAGCAAAACTAAAATGGCAAAGGCAGAAGCCATATTTTTAGTGAAGTGTCTCATTCTGATTCTGTTTCTAGTTCAAAGATAGCACAAGGAGTGCTAAATTGCTAAAATAGTTTTGTAGAGGGAAAACACGTGTCCCTTGGGCAAAAGCACCATTTTCTCTCACTCTTCTTTTTAGGCTTCATAAATAGCATAAGTTTTTTGTTTGAATACCTTGCAATAAGGGGTGCTTGTACCTATTTTAGGCTTCATAAATAGCAAATTCTAGGTGTTTGAAGTACTTGTAACAAGAGGAACGATTTTTTTTTGTGGTGTACAATTGTCTAGGAGGCAATATTTGTAAAATCCTTCACAAAATTCTTGCGCTACACACTTTTTGCAATTGAGGGGGGATATCCATTTCTTTTCTTCACTGATTTTTGTAAATAGGGAATATGACTTATAAGGGTGCATTCTCGGCTTTGACCGACACCTTAGTCACACTTCCTTCATAAATTAATTACACTATGTTTTGCAACGAGAAGGGGGGAACTTATAAGGGTGCATTTTCGATAGCGATCGACACCTTAGCTACCTTATATTTTGCAAATTCATATTGTAAATGAATGAACCTTGTATGAAGTGATCTATTCTACTACACCTAGCAATTGTAGTGGCTGGTTATCGATGCAAATCGATAGGATGATGTGATTACCATAAGGACATTCATTGGCATGAAGACATAGTGAGGAATGACCCACTTTTTGCTTAGGAGCAGCCAGAGCACTATGATAGAGCAAAGAACCAACAGATCAACATCGTATTCACTGTATTGGGGCAGTTATTTACTTCACCCAAATATTGTTGTATAGAGGGATATGTATGTATTACCCAAATAATGTAATAAGGGGGGATGTTAGAGTAATATTCCATTACTTGGGATACTTACCAATTACTCCACTAGGTAAAATAAGCTAGTGTATTGCATTAAACTACTTAGGATTTATTACTACATTTATAGTTTTAGTTTCTACCATATAGATATTTACTGTCCTAAATATCTAATGGTAACTAGCCTAAATATCCTAGGGTAGTCAATCCTAAACCTAACTCTCTACCTAGCCTAACGCGTTTGTTAGCTTGGTTAGTGGGGAATTAGTTAGGTTTACTACTAATTGTATTATATAAACATTAGTCTTAAACCTAATGTTTAGTTAGATTAATTTGATTATTATTTGATCTGACCTACCTTGCATCAACAAAATTTCTTTCATCATGGTCCATTGTGTGAAATTTGTCCATCCACAATCAATATGAACCTTTTTGGCCATTTTCATTTTATGCCAACATCGTGAAGAAGAGTGACTAGTACATCCATAAAAATCACAAGGATGTAATCTCCAACACTTAGCTGCAACATGACCTATTTTTCCACAATGATTGCAACAATGCTTTTTAGGAGATGTGGGAGATTTAGGATTTACAAATATGGTCTTACTGGTACTTTCTTGACCAGAATAGCCAAGGCCTTCATGATTTGCCCTGACATTTAGCATTATAGGAGTTTTAATGCCTTGTTCATTTTTACCTAATCTCTCACCATTGAATCCCATCTTCTTCATCAGTTTGGATCCATATCCTTTGGTATGTTTTTCAAAACACCCAATTTCATCATCTTCATCAATGTGTTTAACAATATGGCATTTTTCACTATTGATGAGATTATGAAGTTCTTTCTTAGGAGGTTCAGTTTTTAAGTCACTAGTGTTGCAAGAAAAATTTGCTACTAAAATGAGATCACTTGTGCTACAACTGATATCTACCATTGAAGGTAGGAGGTCACCTATATCATAAGCAGCATTGGTCATCATGGGCTCAAGGTCACATGTGTCACAATAAGCATTTGCCACCATGGGCTTAAGATCACTTGTGTCACTACAAGCATCGACCATTAGGGGTTTGACCTCTATTTCCTCACTAATGTCCCTTTTTTGCTGTGCTTTATCAAGAGCATAAAATTATAAGAATATTCCCATTATAGCACCAATAGGGATTAGAACACCATTTTTTTGCATGTCTTCACAAGACGCAGAATCATTGATTATGGCATTTACACCATTTCGTAGTGTATGAAATATGCCATCTTCATGATAATCTATCCCTTCCAGGTGTGGGGAAAAGTATGGGCTTTTAACTGATTTAACAACATCATCAGTTGGTTTTGGGATAGGTTTATTCTTTGATTTTCCCATATTTTTGAAGAACACAAGCTTATACTGAGAGGGGGGGTGAACAGTATAAGACCTCTTTTTACTTTTTCCTTTATACTTCAAAATAGTAAAGCAATATACCTAAAGCAATATCAAAACAATGCACAACATCATCCACAAAGTGACACCAATTTTAACGTGGTTCACCCAGAATGGCTAGGCTACGTCCACAAAACTTTTCTCTAAAAGTTATCTCAAAGTTCTTTGGGAATCCTTCCCAATTACAATGTTTATGAGCCTCGGCCCAAAGGAGATACCTTCCCCCAAACAGAATTTATGAGCCTCTGCTCAAAGGAGATACCTTCCCCCAATCTGATTTTATGAGCCTCTGCTCAAAGGAGATACCTTCCCCTCTGCTCTAGAAATGATCCCTCGGAAGATCAATCGCCTCTACCTCTTGCGAGCACGTGGAACTCCTTTCCATAGAAGACCTCCTATCCTCAATGCTTAGCCTAAGAGACCTCTGCCTTCTATGATCACGTCCACAGCAGCTCAGCAACCTGTACCAAACACAGTCAGTCGGTCTAGTACAAGTCTTCCTCTGTCTGTCAGATCTGTCCAACACTTGAACAAATCAATCCTCTACACACAAGCTGCACTATCTTCGCACACTCTGCGCCCATACAGCAACACTCTGCATTTGTCTTTGCCCTTTGTGCTCTCTACGCCCTCTGCTCTCTCTGCGCACTCACAGCCACACTTGGTCGAACTTCAACCTTTGCACTGTCTCCGCAAACATAGCGGCACTCAAAATAATTCACCGTGACTCTTCGCTCACTCTGCACACTCCGATCGAATTTTGCACTCTGCTCTCGACGATCAAACTTCTCACTCTGCGCTCTATCTCGAATGTCGCAACAACAATTCTTCAACTCTTCAAAATAGCCTACCTTTTATAATAGCATTTTCAAGATCAAAACCTTAATCTTAGTCGGATGTAACCCTGATCTGTAGTCGGCTACACAACCCTAAACTTTATCGGCTCAAATTTAACTTTGTCGACTTCAAATGCCTCTATAACTCTTCTGTAGCTTTTGTCATGAAACTACAACATGTCGCGATATCATGACACCTTTGCAACCGTACACTTTCTTTTGGCTTTTGTCATGATATCATGACACTTCAGCCTTTGTCGACTTCAACTAAGTTCTTGTCATGATATCGTGACACTTCTGTCTTTGTCAGCATCAACTTTGCTTTTGTCATGATATCACAACACTTCTCCCTTCATCGACCTCCTTTCTACTTTTGTCACAAAATCATGACACTTTTGCCTCTGCAGACTTCGTCTTCACTTCTATCACAAAATCGTGACACTTCTATCTTCATAACCTTCCTCTCTGCTTTTGTCATGAAATCGTGACACTTCACCTATAGAAGACCTACTTTCAATTTCTGTCATGAAATCATGACACTTCTGCTTCCGTCTACTATCTTTTCTGCCTGTCGCAAAATCGTGACACTTTCTGCATCCGTACGCTTTTCCTTCATCCTATCACGAAATCATGACACTTTCTTCATCCGTACGTTTTCTCCACAACCTATCACAAAATCGTGACAGTTCTCACTTCAAAACCTTTCCTTTACTGCATGTCATGAAATCGTGATAGTTCTCACTTGGAACATTTTCATCTGTAGCATGTCATAAAATCGTGACGGTTCTCACTTTGAGATTTGCAGCATGTCACGAAATCGTGACAGTTCTCACTTCGAACTCAACAGCATGTCACAAAATCGCGACACTTTTCATGTTACTTTCTCTCTCCTCAAACTTGTCGTGAAATCATGACAGTTCACACTACGAACTCTCTCTTCTGCATTATGTCATGAAATCGTGACACTTTTTCTTTTGGACTCTCTCTTCTGCAATATGTCACGAAATCATGACACTTTTTCATCCGTACAACCTTCCTTGCAATATGTCATGAAATCGTGACACTTTTCCTTCTCGGCCTTCCTGCTCTTTTCAAGTCACAAAAATGCGACATGTCACGAAATCGCGACACTTTCCACCTTGCTCTCTTTCTCTGCCAACATGTCATGAAATCGTGATAGTTTTTCCACTTGCCTTTTTCTCTGCCAACATGTTGTGAAAATGCGATAGTTTTTCCTGCTTCTTCTCTCTCTACCAACATGTCGTGAAATCCAACATGTCATGAAATCGTGATAATTTTTCTTGCTTCTTCTCTCTCTTCCAACATGTCATGAAATTGTGACAGTTTTCCCTGCTTCTTCTCTCTCTTCCAACATGTCATGAAATCATGACAGTTTTCCCTGCTTCTTCTCTCTCTTCTAACATGTCACGAAATCATGACTATTTTTCTTGCCTACTGTATATGTCGTGATATCGCGACACTTTTCTTACTTGTATTTTTCTTTGATCTTTTGCAAATGGGCTACTAAGATCTTCTTGGAAACTCACTGTCCATGCTCTGAATAACCTTTGAACTTGTCATGCCGTAACCTTCATCAAAACAAATTATTTGACATTAAATCAAATTCCTTCAAGAGCTTCTTGACATCAATGACAACCTATACACTTGAGCAAAGGCAATGTACCCAAAGTACCCAAAATTGCCAACAATCTCCCCCTTTGTCATTGATGGCAAACCTTTACTGAAAACACTTCTCAAGAGCCAAAACTAAAACCAACTGTGCTAACAACTGAGAATCTTCCTTTGAAGTTTTGCTCCCCCTGACTTGAAGCTTTCCTCTTCACTTGAAGCTCTCCCCCTTACTCATATCTCTCCCCCTTTGTCATCAATGGCAAAGGGTCACCTTTGGGGCTCGGGACTAAGAATGAGCCTCTTAGCTTAGTCCCTCCCCCACCTCCTGATGAGGTGATTAATTCTGGGGTGGGAGTAAAACTCCCATTAGGCACTCGATCATCATCGGCGTCTATAACTTCCTTGTCGGGCCTTCTCTTGAACTCTTTGTCCATATTCTTGTTCTTGTCACTGTTCTTGTTCTTGTTCTCATCCCTGTTCTTGTCCATGCCTTGATCCTTGGACCTGTTCATACCACTGTTCCTATTCTTGTACCTTGGACGTTCAGCTCTACACTGTCTAGTTGTGTGACCTTCATTGTTGCACTTATAACAAGTAACAATGTTATTTCTTTTAGGCATACTTGTTCTTTGAATCCACCAGTTCTGACCAAACCTGTTCTTGTTATTTGTCTTGCAATAAACTGCCTTGTGCCCAAACTGTTGACAAGAGTAGCAATACCCTTGAAAGAAACTAGCACTTCTGAAATTGTTGTTTACCTTCTTCATTTGAGCCATGCAATGTGAAGCCGTGTGACCAAACCTGTGACATGCAAAACATCTACCATGAAATTTTCCTTTATTTGACCTCTTGGGTCCCAAAAACTTCTTCTTCTCATTCTGAATTCTATTTTCTGTTTCTACGCATCTATCATTCAAGGACTCATGATCTGAAATACTTTCCTCATCAGAACTCTCTTCCTTTTGGAGTCTCTTACTAGACTCTCCAACTTGTTCCTTGTGTGGCTTAACAAAACCAAGGCCTATTTTATCTGTTGTCTTTCTTTGACCTTTGATGAGTGACTTAACCTTTTTGGAGCTATCTTGAAACCTCTAAAGCTTATCCTTGTACTCTTTAGTTTCCTCTTTCAAAGAAGCCATTTTCTGTTCTAACTCACTATACTCAAGAACCTTAGACTCTAACTCATCCTTGAGTTCTTGTGTCTTAGCTATAGAGAAATCAAGATTTTCTATAAGATCATCTCTCTCCATATAACATTCATCTAACTTATCCTTGAGTCTAGCATTCTTCTTTCTTTCCTTTTTCAAAGCACTAAGAGCATTAATAAGTTCACTTTCAAGATCCTTTATTTGTTTGCTTTCTGAATCATCAAAGCCTTTTTCAGATTTCTTATCACTAGAGGTGCTACCTTTTTCAAAAACCATACAAGCATCTTCCTTATAGTTTTTTGAAGCATCCTCATACATACTAGAAGCCAAATCATTATTTGTACAATCATCCTCAAGGTGACCAAAATTTCCACATCTAAGACATTTCATGATAATGAATCTATGTTTCGGTTCTTCCTCTTTTTTTGATATGAACAACATCTCATTTTCATCATCACTTGAAGAACTTTCACTATCACTACTAGAACACTTACTTGCTTTGTCTAGGTAGAAACTCTTCTTGTGCTTGTGAGAATACCTCTTTCCTTGATTGTTGTGCTCATCTTTGTTCTTCCTGTGATGCTTGTGCTTTTTAGAATCCTTGCTCTTAGAATCTTGTTTATCTTCATCACTTTCATTCTTGGGAATAGTACAGTCAGTAGCATAATGACCAAAATTTCCACAATTGAAACATCTTATATTTTTCATGCTTTTGTGCTTTCTAGAGAACTTGCCTTTCTTGCTTTAATATGCCTCTTCATCACTAGAAGACTCATCACTCTCTTGAAGTTGTTTACCCTTGGATTTCTTGGTAGCCTTGAAAGTTGCCTCTTTCTTGACATCAACCTTCACTTGAGTTCTCAACTCAAATGCTTGCAAGTATACTATGGAGCTCATCCTTTTTCAACTTATCCAAATCTTTAGCTTCCTCAATAGAAAAAATATTTTCACTAAATCTATTAGGAAGAGATCTTAAAATCTTATCACAAACATCATTTTCAGCAAGCTCAAGACCTAAGTCTTTCATGGAGTTAACAACCTCATCCATACGAAGCATGTAGTCACTAATATTTTCATCATCATTCATCTGGAGTTGTTCAAACATACCTTTGAAGTGTCTCAACTTGGCCTTTCTGACATTTGTATCACCTGTATGAACCACCTTCAACTTTTTCCACATTTCACTAGTTGTCTTGCAGTGAATCACTTTGGTGAGATCTGCTTTATGTAAGCCTTTCAGGATTGCATTCATTGCTTTTGAATTGCTGTGATGTAGGAGCCTTGTCTTCTTTAGTATAAGGACCATGTTCAGGAATAGTGTACTCGTCTTCAATCACTTCCCAAACCTCATTCCCAAGTGCCATTAGATGAACCTTCATCCTTGCACTCCAAAGACCAAAATCTGATCCATCAAGAATAGGTGTTGCATTGCCACTTGAATAATCCATTGTGTTCTTTGCTAGCTTTTCCTTCAAGCTGTTAAACTTTTCGAAGGCACCCGCTCTGATACCAATTGAAGAACACAAGCTTATACTGAGAGGGGGGTGAACAGTATAAGACCTCTTTTTACTTTTTCCTTTATACTTCAAAATAGTAAAGCAATATACCTAAAGCAATATCAAAACAATGCACAACATCATCCACAAAGTGACACCAATTTTAACGTGGTTCACCCAGAATGGTTGGGCTACGTCCACAAAACTTTTCTCTAAAAGTTATCTCAAAGTTCTTTGGGAATCCTTCCCAATTACAATGTTTATGAGCCTCGGCCCAAAGGAGATACCTTCCCCCAAACAGAATTTATGAGCCTCTGCTCAAAGGAGATACCTTCCCCCATCTGATTTTATGAGCCTCTGCTCAAAGGAGATACCTTCCCCTCTGCTCTGGAAATGATCCTTCAGAAGATCAACTGCCTCTACCTCTTGCCAGCACGTGGAACTCCTTTCCATAGAAGACCTCCTATCCTCAATGCTTAGCCTAAGAGACCTCTGCCTTCTATGATCACGTCCATAGCAGCTCAGTGACCTATACCAAACACAGTTAGTCGGTCTAGTACAAGTCTTCCTCTGTCTGTCAGATCTGTCCAACACTTGAACAAATCAATCCTCTACACACAAGCTGCACTATCTTCGCACACTCTACACCCATACAACAACACTCTACATTTGTCTTTGCCCTTTGTGCTCTCTGCACCCTCTGCTCTCTCTATGCACTCACAACCGCACTTGGTCGAACTTCAACCTTTGCACTGTCTTCGCAAACACAACAGCACTCAAAAAAATTCACCATGACTCTTCGCTCACTCTGCACACTTCGATCGAATTTCGCACTCTGCTCTCGGTGATCGAACTTCTCACTCTGCGCTCTATCTCGAATGTCACAACAACGATTCTTCAACTCTTCAAAATAGCCTACCTTTTATAATAGCATTTTCAAGATCAAAACCTTAATCTTAGTCGGTTGTAACCCTGATCTATAGTCGACTGCACAACCCTAAACTTTGTCATCTCAAATTTAACTTTGTCGGCTTCAAATGCCTCTATAACTCTTCTATATATTTTGTCGCAAAACTACATGTCACGATATCGTGACACCTTTGCAACCATACACTTTCTTTTGGCTTTTGTCATGATATCGTGACACTTCAGCCTTTGTCGACTTCAACTAAGTTCTTGTCATGATATCATGACACTTCTGTCTTTGTCAGCATCAACTTTGCTTTTGTCACGATATCACGACACTTCTCCCTTCATCGACCTCCTTTCTACTTTTATCATGAAATCGTGACACTTCTACCTCTGCAGACTTCATCTTCACTTCTGTCATGAAATCGTGACACTTCTATCTTCATAACCTTCCTCTCTACTTTTGTCATGAAATCATGACACTTCACCTATAGAAGACCTGCTTTCAGTTTCTATCATGAAATCATGACACTTCTGCTTTCGTCTGCTATCTTTTCTGTCTGTCATGAAATCATGACACTTTCTGCATCCGTACGCTTTTCCTTCATCCTATCATGAAATCGTGACACTTTCTTCATCCGTATGTTTTCTCCACAACCTATCACGAAATCATGACAGTTCTCACTTCAAAACCTTTCCTTTGCTGCATGTCATGAAATCATGATAGTTCTCACTTGGAACATTTTCATCTGTAGCATGTCACAAAATCATGATGGTTCTCACTTCAAGCTCTGTAGCATGTCGTGAAATCATGACAGTTCTCACTTCAAACTCTGTAGCATGTCACAAAATCATGACACTTTTTGTGTTACTTTCTCTCTCCTCGAACTTGTCACGAAATCGTGACAGTTCACACTACGGACTCTCTCTTCTGCATTATGTCACGAAATCATGACACTTTTTCTTTTGGACTCTCTCTCCTACAATATGTCATGAAATCGTGACACTTTTTCGTCCGTACAACCTTCCTTGCAATATGTCATGAAATCGTGACACTTTTCCTTCTCGGCCTTCCTGCTCTTTTCAAGTCGCAAAAATGCGACATGTCGCGAAATCGCGACACTTTCCACCTTGCTCTCTTTCTCTGCCAACATGTCACGAAATCATGATATTTTTTCCACTTGCCTTTTTCTCTGCCAACATGTCACAAAATTGTGACAATTTTTCCTGCTTCTTCTCTCTCTTCCAACATGTCGTGAAATCCAACATGTCATGAAATCACGACAATTTTTCCTGCTTCTTCTCTCTCTTCCAACATGTCACGAAATCATGATAGTTTTCCCTGCTTCTTCTCTCTCTTCCAACATGTCACGAAATCATGACAGTTTTCCCTGCTTCTTCTCTCTCTTCTAACATGTCACGAAATCGTGACTATTTTTCTTGCCTGTTGTATATGTCGCGATATCGCGACACTTTTCTTACTTGTCTTTTTCTTTGATCTTTTGCAAATGGGCTACTAAGATCTTCTTGGAAACTCACTGTCCATGCTCTGAATAACCTTTGAACTTGTCATGTCGTAACCTTCATCAAAACAAATTATTTGACATTAAATCAAATTCCTTCAAGAGCTTCTTGACATCAATGACAACCTATACACTTGAGCAAAGGCAATGTACCCAAAGTACCCAAAATTGCCAACACTTTTAAGGTGTCGGTCACTACTGAAAATGCACCTTTTACAATGAATTTTGCAAAAGTAAATTGACTAAGGTGTCGGTCACTGTCGAAAATGCACCCTTATAAGTCTTCCCCCATTCTGGTTGCAAAATTATAATGTATTTGGAGAAGAATAATAAATATCCCCCCTAAATGCAAACAATTCCCAAAAATAAAACCTCTTGGGCTTGTGTTTGATAAATCTTGCCTCGTCGGCAATTAGGGAAAAGTGTCCCCCCTTAATGCTTCTTTGCAAAGGTATTTTAAACTTAAGTTTGAATTTTTGAAAAAAATAATTTTAATGAAAAAAAAACTCTATAGCAATTAAATATAATTATTCTTAATTAATTTCAAAAAAAATAATTAAGAATTTAAAAATATTTAATTAAAACAATAAAGTTTTGAATCAAAAAAATAAATTTCAAAAAATAACAAACTAAAGTAAAAAAATAAAAAAAATTACCTTGCTCTCGCGGGGAATGGAACCCTCAACTCCTTCTCGGGTAGAGTCTTAACGCTTGGCCTGACGGTCAGCCAAGCTACCACTTCCTATGAGAAAATAAGGAGACGATTCTCCTTTTATCCCTTTCTGATCCTGCGAGAGGAGATGTCATGCCGACTGTCTCTGCCACTCTGGGTAGCACTCTACTACGGGTGGTGCTTCCTGCTTCTTACAGTTGATTGAGGCCTCCTTTGCTATCTAGAAAGCTCAAAATGTTGCCTTAGTATGGGCTGTCTATGAAATTGCAAGCCCCCAATGACGCATCTCTCTTCAGCTCTCTCATTGAGAATCAGATCACAATAAACGTCTACCTGTGGAATGTTAAGCCTTCAAATTTCACACCTTGAATGATCATTTATAGTCTGCAACTACAAATCCCATGCTATATACATCACATGGTCTACAATGAGCTTTCAAAGTCATTGTTAATATTGTGCCTGTGATTGCATGACTCACATCTGGAGCATCACAAGAATGTCTGCAATAGGAAGCAATGTGATGCTTCTCTTTGGACTACGCCACCTCTACGATTATGGTGCTTCACCCTCCTATTGTAGTACACCACGTTTCTACTGCATCACATAGGAGTCTACAAATTGTAACAAGCTGCATTTGATTTGGCTATCGAGACCTACACGGTCTATAAGTTGGGTCTACGAGTGCTGGTCCTTTCTTGCATTTTGCACTTCTCCAAACTTCTAATAGCACCACTCATATGCAATGATCCTATAAAATAACTATAAATTTTGTAATCTTTTCTCTTGTAACACCACGCTGCGATGTTACAAAAATCTTGTGATTGCTTGATGTCGTCTGTGTAGATGAACACTACGTAGAGGGTTGCCTACAATCAACTTCATGATCTTGTAACATCATAGATCCATTGTGTTGTGATAGGGATGCATTAAGGAAAGATTTACACTCTTCTACCCATAAGCCAGATGTGATTGAGAATCAAACTAGGGGTCTAGAGATTGCTGGAAGCTTATTCCCTTGATCGTGTACTGATCAAGTGCTAAAGCTAACTTGCTAAAGCATCGTCAAATCATAATCTCACTAGAATTGGAGAGAGGTATCCACCAAGCGATCCTGATCTGATACCATGTAGGAATGACCATATATTTAGATTAATCAATGAATAGTTAAATAGTACATTAGTGGCTTAGATTAGCCCGTAACCAACGGAGCTAACTAGCCAACTTAGGTTGTAGTTATAACAAAGCTAACAACTAACCTAATAATGTAGTAAAGCATATAGCATACGCTAACAAATCCTTCATTCAAAATTGTAATGATCCACTACTTTGTTATTGAAATGAAAAGAGAGGTTAAAGATTGAAATCCCCTTTTACAATCCTTTTCCTAAAGGCTATAATTGGGTCTTTCCAAAGAAATCCCTCTTAGATGTGTTCCAAAAATAGCAAGATCTCTCTTTTGGAAGTTTCTCAGTGTAGGTGGCCTTCTTTCTTGTGATCCACCACTGGTTTGATGTGTTCATTTTACATGTTGGGCCTATAAAATTTAATTAGGGCATTAAGAGGTATACCTTAGTCAAACCCCATGTTTATGAAGACAAAAGACTCTAAACTAGATCAAAACATGAAAAACATTGTATTAAATTATGTAAAACCCTAAACTAAGCCATTCTCACATGTCATGTAACCTCTTTTTTACTGTAGTAGAGGTTATTCACAGGCACATGTAAACCTAACTATTTTTTGTTGAACTTGCAAAATATGATTTATGAGTTGTCTTGATGCTGCTACTTCTTTGCATTTTTGATGGGTCACCTTCAAAAGTTATCTTTTTACTATAAATAACCTATCTAGATCACAAGGAATATAGTTAATATGAAAAAAACCCTATTGTTATGTGAGTGTGATGGATGTGTGATGGATGATTTGAGTCTAGAGTTATTTCAGCAGAGTTTATGTAAGCTAAACTGAATATATCCTAAAATGGTGAAAATGGTGTTTCTAGTTATAGAGTTTTCCAAGTCCAGGGGAGGGGATGAAGTTTCTTATGAGGTGTACCATGTGAGGTGTATGTGGTGATATGCCCACCTAAGAGGTGTCCCTTGAGGTTGACTGGTTCATAAATGAGATTGGGTGAGAGAATCCCTCACCCATCCACAAGTCATAATGTCTTGCAAAAAAATCTCCAAATGATATTTATTGAAACCTTTTTGCAAATATCTTCTAATTTAGAATTCTTTTTTGTGTGCAAAAGTTGCCATTTCTCATTTATTACCTAGGGGAGTGTAAGGTGGAGAAATATCTGGATGAGAGGTGGCAAGGCTAGGCTAGTTAAAGTAGACTACATGAGGTGGAAAGGTTTACATTAAGTATGATTAGCCTAATTAACCATAGGATTATCCATAAAGCAATTTTTGACTAAAGTTGTTGATTTTTTTCCTATAAAGTGCTTATTGACCATGGTGGAGAATTCAACCTTAGTTGAGTTGTGGGGGAGGTTGTAATGTCCCCTCTTCTAGGTAGTCAGTGTACTGGGGAGATTAGCCTATACACAAGCTCCCATAGGCTAATTCAGTTTTTGGGGAGCCATTTGGAGAGGTTATTATCTTCATCAACTTACAAAGAGCTCATGTTTGCTAGTTGTTTGGGCTTATTTGGAGATCATTTGACTGGACTTGCTATTTTTAGAAGTGTCAATATTTAGGGTTTCAGATGACGACTTCAACACAATATTATTCTTAGGTGAAATGGGTATCTAGAACCATTCACAGATTGTTGCTTTGAGGAGCAAAGGTCCAGTATTGTAATGGGTGAAGTGATATTCCATTAAAGTGATTTATTATTTAATGACTTTATATTATGAAATCACTTTATGGATGTGAAAGGGGCCACTTTATAATATAATGTTATAACGTTAAGTTATAACTTAAAAAACAACTTAAAGTGGTATGCCTAGGCCAAGGGTGGGGACGTGGCCCTCTTTATGACATTAAGAGACATCAATTAAAAATTATAAAATAATAACTTGTGGAAACCTAAAATGGGCTCCCAAACCCTAATTTGATGTTCTCTTTAAATTGGATTTTTGAGGCTCATTTGGATATGGAGAATTTGGAATTTGTATTGAGCTTTTCACAGGGATTTTTGATAGAGGATCAAAGGGCTTGTTGGGAGTGATTTCTCAGTAGGATTGGACCAGTTTTAGGTGTGATAAATCACCTCTAGCTGAAGGATTGAATTTATCAATTGTAGAGGAATTATCAGAGCATAACAATGGCAGATCAAGTTTTGCCTATGATTCAAATAAATTGGATTAAATATCAAAGCTTTTGGGTTTCATTATTTAAATGGTAATTTAAATGGGTCTCAATAAATTTTGAAGTTTCTAAAGTTTGAGGGAAAAATTAGGCCAGCTATACAATTTTTTTCATATTCTATGGATTTGGTGAGGGTTTCATTGTGGGTATTTACAATTAAATCTACCTTTTCAAAGCACCCCTTTTTTAAGAATTCCTACGTTTATTTTGAAGGAATATTGAATTTCTAAGGGCTACCATAAATATTTGCAGGCCATGCAATTTAGAGGGTTAGCAGATTTAATTAGTAGTAGTCTTTTGAAATTAGTTTTGGTTGGGTTCAGACTTGCATGTGGAGCAGCCAACCACAGTATGAAATATGCACTCATTGAAGGGCCATTGGGAGGAATGAAGAAGAAAAATTGTAGCCAATGAGACATTTCTAGACTTGTTTTTTGTATCAGATTTGCTACTATTTGTAATCAAGCTAGGAAAATATGCAAATTTGTATCTGTTTTGAGTTATCATGAATTGAAATAAAATTTGTTCTTATTTTCAACTATTGCTTGTTATCAATTTGCAATTACTCTCAGATCAACCACACAAACTCAAAAAAAAATTAGACCACAAATAATACATGCAAAATAATAGATAAGGATAGTAGAGGGATGGGGTGTTCATTATAGTGGTATCAAAACTCAAGTTTTGTCCTACTAGCCTGTTCAGGTATTGAACTATGGCTCTATTCAGTGAAAAAAATAATGGCACAGGAAACTATGGTTTGTAGGTCAAGAAACTGAATAGTTATTACCATTAGATGATGATGCTATTGTCATCCTAAATGAAATATAGAAATTTTTGGCCATGGTGGAACAATAGCCTTCAATGGAGTGGCAAGTCACCATACTTCCTACATTGGATACCTTGAGCCAGAATAAATGGATGACACATTCAGATGATAGGATAAGACTCATTGTTACTTGTTTTTTAAGTGAACTCACATGGATCACAACTCCAAAGGCACCATATGAGGATATAAAAATGAAAAAAATTATGCATATGATTGTTGATAGCTTCCAGGGATTGAGTGATATCAGAAGCTCATTGTTTGGTAAGAAGGTAAAGAATTTGGATTTGGTGGCCAGTATTCATTCCAGTAATCTATTGATTAAATTGGGTTGTGATAGTGATATCTTTCGTATGTGTTATTATTTCATATATTCTATTTATGAGGAACATGATGAGTTCATTTTTTGTGACATGGAGGACATCATGTCCTTAATCATTGATGAATATGACTCCATTCCATAGCCTCTGTTAACATTATTATTAGTTTTTTGGAGGTAGGATAAGGTTTATTCTTCTACAACATATATATTGGTTCACATTGTTGTAAGAATGTGTAAGAAGAAGCTGAGAGTCTACCTGGACAATGAGGAGACTTGGTAAGAAGAAGAGACAGAATCAAAAATTCACATGAGGTAGGTGTGGAAAATTCATAGGTTGATCTAGTAGATAGGGTTGCACATATAGATGATGAGATTGTACTTCATGAGGACACCATATCAGCACCAGCTGACATTCACCCAACATATATTGGTAATGGTAGTACAGGTGAACAAGGGTTGTATTCTCAAACCCAAACCATTATGATGTATGCACCCGAGAGATACATATTCTTGGGTGATCTACAAATTTATTTGTAGTTAGGATTAGACAGACATAATACAAATGATGGTGATGTTACAGGTTTCATAGCAGTCTTTTATGATGAGCCTATACTTGATTTTTCTAATCATAACATAGTTGAGTTTGCTTATGATCATAAATAATATTATCATGATGGTTCACCTTATTAGGACAACCAAGAAGACTTAATGAATGATGGGTCTAACATTGATTTTAGTTCATCTTTATATTGTGTGAATGATGAGTTTGATGAGGATGGACACAGGGAGGCACATGAAGTTTGGAAAACCTTGGAAGACACTACTAAAATTCATGACGTTAGTTATGATTTTTATCTGAATTGTAGTAGCAGTCAGCATAATATTTATGACCATGATAATTTGGATAAGAATTGGAAGAACCAACTCACAGTGTCTACTAAAGATGAAGTGCACATGTTTTCCACCACTAATGACACTAAGAGGATGCTCGACGACATCATTCATAAGGCCCCTAGGAACCAATATGAACAGGTGGTTTCCCTTGTTGATTTGAAACGCATCAAAGGAACACTGGAGGAAATAAAATTAGTACTTGTAGGTAATACATGATAGGGATACATCTATCAAAGTTGTAGATGTCACCTTGGACACTTTCTATAAGAAAGAGGACGAGGTGTGTTGAGTGGTATTTTCACCCAGTTGTGAAAACACACTCTCCAATAGGATTTGGGTTCTAAATCCTCTGCTTGCAAAGAAATTAAACAAGTAACTTCTCCAAGGTTCCTGTTATGTTAGCATTTTGTATCTGTGTATTAATGATCTCAAATGAAGATATTCATTTTAAATGCTTGGAACACCTTAGTGGTTGCAAGTAACTGAAAACAAGGGGCACTGTGGTTTATTTTACTATGAAAATTTAGTGATTGTTCATTGAACCCGAATAAAGAAAATATGATTTGATCTTTATATGACCATGCTGTAACCTCAAAATGAAATTTGATGAAATGCCATAAATGATGGAATTATTTATGGATTTTGAAGTTTTTTAATTTTTTTATTTTATTTTAATGCTTGAAAAATAAAGTTGGAACTTCTAAAAAATAAAGTGCAGCAAAAAGAAAATAAAATGCAAAAGAAAAGAAATTAAAATTGCATTCAGTTTGATGCTATCCCGTCCTGGCAAAATCGAAGATGTGAGGTTTCCATGCATGCAACTTAACCTATTGGACCTGCAAACACGCACAATCCCGATAAGCTAAGTGCTGATTCAAAGGGTTTTGAAATAAAATTCAAATTTCGAACATTCACCTAATGCAACCCACAAAAGTGGCATTTAACATTATCTATAAATCTGAAATTTGAAAATAAAAGAATAAACATTAAATCTATAGCATGCACAGAAGATCTCCTTCTTTGTTGCCCATAAGATGCAAATTTTTGAACACTCCTGCATTAAAAATAGATCATGTTACAATAGCAGAATCTGCTAGTTTCCCCAAACCCAGTCTGTGGAAGGAAAACAACCTCAAAGCAGGCCTAGAATGACCCTATGGCCTTTAGCACTGCAACTCTACTCGTAGTGGTTTCCCACCTCTATATCAGTCCGTGCCTCTAATTTTATACTTCTTGATGCGGCTCTTTATTTTGCCCTGCGGTGCTTCGTTTTACCTCCTAGAATGCATCGCTTCGTATTCCCACCTTTTCGTTGCATTTCAATTTATGTTCGAGGTCAAAACGTTCGATATTTTCTATTGATTGTAACGCCTCTGTAGCATGTACGCCACGTGTTTCGCACTTTTTTGCATTTTCTGTAACAACCCCCTGTAAATCATGACCAAAAATAGCATGTCACGATATCGCGACATTTTTATGCATGCAGCTTTGCTCCTTTACTTTCACCGCAAAAACGTGACATGTCGTGATATTGTGACATTTTCTTGCCAGTAGCCTTGCCAATGCAACCTGTCACGAAATCGTGATGTTTTTTTGTTTCGAGCTGTGAGGGTGCAACCTGTCATGAAATCACAATGTTTTTCATCTCTGTACACCTCGGCTATTTCCTGTTGTGAAATCGTGACGTTTTTCATCTCCGTACGCCTCGACTGCTTCCAGTCGCAAAATTGCGACGTTTTTTCATTTGGAGCTGTCTTGCGGCTTTCTATCATGAAATCATGATGCTTTTTCATCCGTACCACTTTGCCAGCTTTTCATCGTGAAATTGTGACGCTTTTCTATTTCGGGCCCCTTTGTTGTTTCCTATCGCGATATCGCGACGCTTTTCTGCTTCATGCTCCTTTGTTGCTTTTTGTCGCAAAATCGCTATGCTTTTCTGCTTCATGCCCCGTTTGACTGTCTTGACCGTGATTTTGTGACATGTCACGATTTTGCTACCCTTTTTTGCTTCATTCCCCGTTTGACTATCTTGGCCGTGATTTTGTGACATGTCACGATTTTGCTACGCTTTTCCATTCTGTCTTTCTCTCTCCTCCCTGGACCGCGACGGAGCAACATGTTGCGATATCGCGACACTTTTTCATTTTCGGTCGTGATGGAGCAACATGTCGCGATATCGCAACACTTTTTTATTTTTGGTCACGACGGAGCAACATGTCATGATTTCGCGACACTTTTTCACTTCGATCGCAACGGAGCAACATGTCGCGATTTCGTGACACTTTTTCATTCTTGTGCAATTTTGCCCTTTTCTTGATTTTTAGCATCTGGGTCATTGAGATCTTCTTTGAAAGCATGCAAAAAATGTGGGTCCCTAATTTTGGGGTGTGTTGTGGATCAGCCACAACAAATGGTGACTCTACTGTCAAATGCTCCTGAGCATTTGGTGAGAACCCAACCTGGAAGTATACAAACTTGGAAACCAGCATTAGCACATAAGAAATATAAACAAATGCCCATAGATCAGAAATACATGAATCATCAGAATCATTAAGTATTAACTCAGTGTGTGTAATGTGTTTCATTCCCTATTGTTTGAAATTGATCAACATTCCATCGTCAGTTTTACATGAATGCATATGTGAGATTGTGAATGATTTGTGTAACCTAATAAATATGCTAAGAGATTTTGCTTTTATAACAGGCATAGTCTTTCTTCTAGTATCATACACAAACATTCAAGATTATCAAACCCTCTTAGGATCAACTATATGTATAATGAATTACTTTATTAGATCCCAAAGTTGGTTATGAGTCCCTACTATCTTGAACCCATGTGTAAGTGAAAGTGAAATCAAAGCTTTGGGAAATCAGACTCCCAACCTAATCGAGATGGGAGTTTAACCCTATTCTTACTACTCTGATTTGGAATTCATTACCTCACTTTGAGCAAAATAATTTAACCAATTATGGAATAAATGGTCATGCTAGTCTAACCCTTTGAACAGTTAGTGGTCTTGTTTTTTAGACAAGACATGATGCCATGCATGGGCATACCTAACCCCAAAATCCAAGACTTACCTCATTTCTTTGGACCTTGGGGATGACTACCCATCCTTTGTAGAGGACAAGTAGTACGATCCTTCCAATCCAATATAAATATGAGATGGGAAAATTTTATTTTTTACGTCTTGGACCTTAGGGATGACTACCCATCCTTGCTAGGGACATGTAGTATGATCCTTCCAATCCAAGCTTTGGATAAAAATGAAAAATATTAATTTTATTGCTTAGACCTTGGGGATGACCACCCATCCTTTGCAGAGGACAAATAGTAAGATCCTTCCAATCCAAGATTTGGATAAAAATGGAAAATATTAATTTTATTGCTTAGACCTTGGGGATGACCACCCATCCTTTGTAGAGGACAAATAGTACGATCCTTCCAATCCAAGATTTATCATGAAATGAAACATAAGAGCTTTGGGAAATCAGATTCTCAACCTAAGCGAGATGAGAATTTATGCCCTATCCTTACTACTCCATGTAGGTCAAATAAAAGCTTTGGGGAGTCGGATCCTCAACCTAAGTTTGATGAGGATTTAGCCCTATCCTTACTACTCTGACTTTAGGCTTTAAGCTTTATGGAAGTGGTCAAAACCACTGTTTTAAGGATCATGTTGCATAATAGGATAGACATGAAATACTTCTTTTGCCCAACCTTTTCTTCCATGTTAGGTTTTGATCATTTTGCTCAAGATCCTTTTTAATGTGTATAAAATGTGCTTGGTTCTAGATATCTCAAGACTCAGTTCCCAACCTTAGGATTTTCTTCTTATTTATGTGATAGCATAACCTTAAGAGGATTTGACACACTTTAATGATTTGTATTTGAAATGCATTTGCAACTAAGATGGCATGTATGTGCAAATTGAGATGTAATATGAATGCATTGTCTTTTGAATTGCAGATGAAATTTTGCCATATAAAACTGACTACTTCATGCATCACAAAATTCAAACGATATTATTAAAATGTTTTTATTTCTTGCGGAGCTTTCTACCACATAATTCCAATGCTCCATATTTCCCCGATCTAGAACATAAGTTAGCATCTCAAGGCAACTTTTTCATCAATTTTTTTTTTTTTATATATAGACAAACAAAACATGTCAAATAAACACACAACTTTAAATTAAAACTTATTCAATCCAAAACCAAACTGCAATCCCAAAAATGAAAATTTGAAAACACAAACCAAAACCAAACCCAAAATACCTTCAAAAACGATCTTGAAAACACAAACCAAAAACCAAAAAACCAAAATCTATATACAAATGTACAATATAATACAAGATGATGCAAAGCTTGGATTATCACTTTCCTGGATCCCAAACATGATTAGAACATTTCAACAAAAATATAACATGATATGCATGCCAAATGTTGTGGGAATCCAACACAAACAAGACTAGACCAAAAAATGCAACAAATTTCCACTTGCCATGCTCACCATACCAATTTGATTTAGTTCCAATAATACTCCCATAGGTGAGCATCAAATTACTAAAATGATTAGACAATAAATGATTTTTAATTTTATCATGTCTATTCTTTAAAATGTAAATTTCATAATTCCCTCCTTGATTTAGAATTAGGCTATCCTTTTCAAATATGCAATTTTGTAAGTAGTAGCCTATTTCTACAAATTTCAAAGCCAAATCATTTTCCAAATTTGTAGGCCAATCAAATTTGTGTAACAATTTACAAGCATCTAGGATATTTACTAAATTAGGATCATTAAAAATTTTTACCCTAGATTCAATTAGTAATTGTTGATGAATTTGGTTTAACAATTCAAGTGCATCAACTTCTTTTCCATTCATTAAAACCATGTTATTAAAGGTGTGATTAAAAATTATACCTTGTTTTTCATTTACCTTTAATGACATTTCATCATTCAAATAAAAAACATGGTCATGCAAATCCTCACCCAAATATTGGATACTTGAACACAAAATGTTAGATCCTAACTTTTGAACATTCTTATTTACCAAAATTTGATGGGGATTTGCAATTCCCTTTTTTACCTCATGGTCTTCATACTCTTCATTGATTACTTGTTTATCAAACATACCAAATTTGGGCACCCAATTGAAAATATGCCCATCCTTTTCAACCCTCAAATGTTTTTGGTCAAAGTGTATGTCCCATGACTCATCTTGATGATCCTTCATTTGATTTGCTTCCAATTGATCAATCTCTCTATCATTTGGTTCCAATTCTTTGTTCACTATCCATGGTATCTCTTCATTTGAATCCTCCAAATAATCATGCAAACTTGCATCCGCACCTTCAATGAATTTATATTCAACATGATCAAATTTTGCAACCTTCTCAAATCTTGTGAATATGAGATCTTCGTATAATGTGGAAGGTTCAACATCCTGCATATCAAGTGAAATATGAGTTTCATTTATAGGGATGTGAGAAAAGAATGCATTATCATATCTCCCCCAACCATTGTAAAAATCGTCATCCAGATCCATGGAATGAAATTCCATGATGTTTGTGGCATGATCTTTTTATTCATTCATCAATTCTTTTTCTTCTTTGTCCTTGGCAATAGGATTATTATCATCTTCCAAAATTTGATGAGATTTGAAACCCTCTTCCAAAACATCCTCAAATTGTACAGGAGTTGTAAGGTCTTCCTTTGAGTAGGCGATTATGTTGTCCTATATATCAATGGGCACACAAGTTTCATTAGTAGTTTTGGAATGAGTGAAATCTTCCCACTTCTTCCAAGCATCATAATAATCATCTTCCAAAATCAAGTGGTGATGTTCAACTATTTCTTCAACATCTTCCAATTCATCAATGTGATTCTCATCAAATTCATCTTCACCTTCCTTAGATGGTTCGATTATTTCCAAAAGTGGGTTATTTCTTGAATTCAAATTTAGAAGGCTATCATTGTCCAAATTAGTAACCCATGATTCAATTTTATCATAATTTGGAGGGTGAAGAATTTCTTGATCGTTAATTTTACACATCTCATCAATAGTACCTTCCAAGAACAAGTGGTGAAATTCTATCATATCTTCAAATTTATTTATTGACTTTCTTTCCATTTCACTTTCAACCACTTCATTCAACTCTATGGTGGGCTCCATCCTATCACATATATCAAACATTGTTGGATTTAGAACCCCTTCATCTAGATAATCATGTATCTCCATGAATGAGATCATTTTTGCATAATCCTCACTGGCGGATGTTGGCTTAGCAATTTGCACCTCCCCTTGGACTACATCTAAGGTGGTTGTAATATTTGGACATTCAAATTCATCCCCTTGATCATTTACCTTAGATATCATTGGAGTGGAGGGTGCTATATTTGATGGTTGGTGTAGGTTGGCATCAAAGGAACAATCTCTCATGTGAACATGTTGTGCCTTTTCTTCTTCAAGACCTTGTTGTTCTATCTCTTCCAAGATCTCATGAATTTTCTCTAACGACAAACCACTCAGTCTTTCCTCAATGAGTGAAGCAAGTGTGGGGTGTATGGTTCCTAGGTATACTTCCATGGCTTCCTCTTCTAATGTGTTAAAATTTTCCCACATTTTGGAATTCAACTCACGAAATATTTCATTGAATTGACTCAAGGATTCATTAGGCTCCTTACATATGGAGGTAAACTGATTTTTCAAAATTTCTAAGTCAACCTGATTACCAAAATGATAAAGATAGGCTACTTCTAGTTGTATCCAAGAAGTCCTAACCTCCATGGGTAGTTGGCTATACCAAAAGAATGGTTTATCATCCAAAATGTATGCAAATAACCTACAAGCTACCTCCTCATAGAAAATATGGAATTTACATAATGTATCCTTGTAGACATGCAGTTTTTGCAAGTATCCTAGTGGCACCTCTTGATTAAAACACCGTAAAAAATCCAATAACATTGTAGGAATTTGATAGGGTACTACAGGTATAGACAAACCCTTATAATGATCCTCTATCATTGATACCATTCTCTCTCTTAGAGATATCATTTCTTTTCTTAGGGATACCATTTGCTCCTCAAGTGTTGCCATTAGTGAAGCTTAAAATGTAACTTTAGAACCAAATCTGTTGAATATAACCTGCAATGTATAAACAAAAATCAAGTTAACATCAACTGAGAGATGTATTTATTAAAATAAAATGAAAATAACTGTATGGAAACAACACCTTGTTGGTCAAGACCAAAATTTTCAAAATTAAATCAAATCACATTGTTTCTGTATGAACAATCAAAAAAATATACAGCATACCTGAATTGCTTAAAATAGAATAAAGTAAACCAATTCAGGCCATCCTTTTAACAATCTGTCGAGTGTTAGAGGACTAAAGCATACAAAAATTTAAATTTAAATTACACTAAAATAAACCCGTTCGGCCCTCCTAGCACCAATTCGTTGAGTGGTGTTAGAGGAGGCCGAAGATGCTAATCAAATGGACTTGAAATATTTAGCAATGTAAAGCCCTTAAACAATTATAAACCTATAGCATCTAAAATCACGATAAAATAAACCCCTTTCAGGCCCTCCTTCTAGCACCAATCTGTTGAGTGGTATTTTCACCCAGTTGTGAAAACACACTCTCCGATAGGATTTGGGTTCTAAATCCTCTGCTTGCAAAGAAATTAAACATGTAACTTATCCAAGGTTCCTGTTATGTTAGCATTTTGTATCTGTGTATTAATGATCTCAAATGAAGATATTCATTTTAAATGCTTGGAACACCTTAGTGGTCGCAAGTAACTAAAAACAAGGGGCACTGTGGTTTATTTTACTGTGAAAATTTAGTGATTGTTCATTGAACCCGAATAAAGCAAATATGATTTGATCTTTATATGACCATGCTGTAACCTCAAAATGAAATTTGATGAAATGCCATAAATGATGGAATTATTTATGGATTTTGAAGTTTTTTAATTTTTTTATTTTATTTTAATGCTTGAAAAATAAAGTTGGAACTTTTGAAAAATAAAATGCAGCAAAAAGAAAATAAAATGCAAAAGAAAAGAAATTAAAATTGCATTCAGTTTGATGCTATCCCATCCTGGCAAAACCGAAGATGTGAGGTTTCCATGCATGCAACTTAACCTATTGGACCTACAAACACGCACAATCTCGATAAGCTAAGTGCTGATTCAAAGGGTTTTGAAATAAAATTCAAATTTTAAACATTCGCCTAATGCAACCCACAAAAGTGGCATTTAACGTTATCTATAAATCCAAAATTTGAAAATAAAAGAATAAACATTAAATCTATAGCATGCACAGAAGATCTCCTTCTTTGTTGCCCACAAGATGCAAATTTTTGAACACTCCTGCATTAAAAATAAATCATGTTACAATAGCAGAATCTGTTGGTTTCCCCAAACCCAATCTGGGGAAGGAAAATAGCCTCAAAGTAGGCCCAAAATGACCCTCTGGCATTTAGCACTACAACTCTGCTCGTAGCGGTTTCCCACCTCTGTATCAGTTCATGCCTCTGATTTTATACTTCCTGATGCGGCTCTCTATTTTGCCCTACGGTGCTTTGTTTCACCTCCCAGAATGCATCGCTTTGTATTCTCGCCTTTTCATTGCTTTTGAATTTATGTTCGAGGCTGAAACATTCGATATTTTTTGTTGACTGTAATGCCTCTACAACATGTATGCCACGTGTTCCACACTTTTCTGCATGTTCTATAATGGCCCCCTGTAAATCGTGACCAAAAATAGCATGTCGTGATATTGTGACGTTTTTATGCATGCAGCTTTGCTCCTTTACTTTCACCGTGAAAATGTGACATGTCACGATATCGCGACATTTTCTTGTCAGCAGCCTTGCCAATGCAACCTATCATGAAATCGCAATGTTTTTCTGTTTTGAGCTGTGAGGGCGCAAACTGTCATGAAATCGTGACATTTTTCATCTCTGTACGCCTCGGCTGTTTCCTGTCATGAAATCACAATGTTTTTCATCTCTGTATGCCTCGGCTGCTTCCTGTCGCAAAATCGTGACGTTTTTTCATTTGGAGCTATTTTATGGCTTTCTGTCACGAAATCATGATGCTTTTTCATCCGTACCACTTTGCTAGCTTTTCATCACGAAATCACGACGCTTTTTCTATTTTGGGCCCCTTTGATGTTTCCTATTGCGATATCGCAATGCTTTTTTGCTTCATGCTCCTTTGCTACTTTTTTTTGCAAAATCGCTATGCTTTTCTGCTTCATGCCCTGTTTGACTATCTTGACCGTGATTTTGCGACATGTCACGATTTCACTATGCTTTTCTGCTTCGTGCCCCGTTTGACTGTCTTGACCGTGATTTTGCGACATGTCACGATTTTGCTATGCTTTTCCATTCTATCTTTCTCTCTCATCCCTGGACCGCGACGAAGCAATATGTCATGATATTGCGACACTTTTTCATTTTCAGCCGCGACGGAGCAACATGTCGCGATATCGCGACACTTTTTCATTTTCGGTCGCAATGGAGCAACATGTCACGATTTCGTGACACTTTTTCACTTTGGCGGCGACGGAGCAACATGTCATGATTTCATGACACTTTTTCATTCTTGTGTAATTTTGCCCTTTTCTTGATTTTTAGCATCTGGGTCACTGAGATCTTCTTTGAAAGCATGCAAAAAATGTGGGTCCCCAATTTTGGGGTGTGTTGTGGATCAGCCACAACAAGGTGTATAGACTATATTTGGATATCAATTTGGCTCACTATTCACTGTTTTAAGCTAAGCATCAGTCTTCAGAGGTAGCCATATATAGGGGGCAAGTAGCAGAGGTGAGATGCATAGAGATTTAGCAGTTGGTGGAGGGTATTGAGGAACTCCATGAGGACTCTTTTTTGAGGCCTAGAGATTCATGCTACCCTCATATTGAGCATGATGACTATGAGTTTGACCTTGTGGATACATCACAGGTAGAGAAGACATTGGGTGGCTTAGTAGAGGCTGAGATGGAGTGGTCGTGTGTTATACGGGTATACATTCTTGACATCTATCTAGTTGACATTTAGACCATTTGTAGTAGGGTGTAGTTTCAGGGTGATAGGGCCACTTTGGAGTTGAGTTCACTCACCCAAGATTGTATACTTGTATTTATGAGATTTGAGAATGATGGTAGGACCATATTTTAGGTGATGGTTGATTACGGGTTGGAGTGGTATGCTATCATTCAATCCTTGAGCAGCCATGAAATTTATCCATTTATGCTTATACAAGTGGATTGAAGAGAGGTACTAAGCCTATATTGGATACTAGTGGACTTGTTGATGTTTGGGGAGCACTAGTATTCATGGGATGTTCTATTTGACTCAGGGAGTCAAAGTATCACTATGTATTATTTGGTTTCTTTTGGCTGATACATTTTTTAGGTGGCTAGTTACAGTTCTACCCTTGCTATCTCTGACCCTGCTAGTTGCATAGCAGATATTGGTCACCATTTGGGTTGGCATTATCTGATGAGATTCACTGAGTATCCTGCTTCTATATTGAGCATAATATTTTCTTAGGGGATCAGTTTTATTATGAATAGGGGGAGTGCAGGAGTGGATTGGATTGAATCACTCATGCCGAAGATGTCATCTGGGGTAGATCTTAGGATTTATGGGCATACCAGTTTAGTCTATGAGGCTAAGTTTCATGTTGAGTTGCAGGAGTGGTATGTGGATTATTCTTCGGATGTCATATAGATTAGTTTGAAGAACACAAGCTTATACTGAGAGGGGGGGGTGAATAGTATAGCACCCACTTTTTACTTTCTTTCCAAACCAATATTAATTAGTATCCTTAATTGCAATATACAAATATAGTAATGTGCATTAATGACATAGATATAAATAGTAAGCAAGAGCACAAATCACCATACACAATTGAGACATAATATTTAATGTGGTTCTTCCAATGTGGGGTACTCCACAAGATAATATCCTTATAATATTTTACAAATAAATAGGGATCCTTATCCTAATATAAATGATTATTTTGATCTGATCAAAGCTAGGCTATCCACTGATCTACTCAGCAATGTAATTCACTAATCTACTTAGATAGGCAATCCACTGATCTGCTCAGGTAGGCAATCCATTGATCTGCTCAGGTAGGTAATCTTGATCTTCTCAAGTAGGCAATCCACTAATCTACTCAGTAAGGTAATTCATTGATCTGCTCAGATAGGTAATCAATTAATTTTCTTAGGTAGTCAATCCTGATCTACTCAAGTAGGTAATCCACTGATCTACTTAGCAAGGCAATCCTGATCTACTCAGGTAGGCAATCCACTGATCTACTTCAGCAAACTCACCAAGAACTTACTCAAAATCTACTTTAGCAAGCTCACCAAGAACTTGCTCAAAATCTGCTCTAGCAAGCTCACCAAGAACTTGCTCAAAATCTACTCTAGCAAGCTCTCCAAGAACTTGCTCAAAATCTACTCTAGCAATATCACCAAGAACTTGCTCAAATCTACTCTAGCAAGCTCACCAAGAACTTACTCAAATTTACTCTAGCAAGCTCACCAATAACTTTCTTAAATATGCTCAACAAGCTCACTAAGAACTTGCTCAAACTCTATCCACAAATCTATCCAAAATCCTTCTCAAAGGCTCAATAAATCATACACAAAAGTTGCCACAAATCTATCCAGAAATCTATCCAAAATCCTTCTCAAAGGCTCAATCAATAATGCACAGAAAATGCCACAAATCTATCCAAAAATCTATCCCAAAAGCCTTCTCAAAGTCTCAATCAATCATGTACAAAAGCTACCACAAATCTATCCAGAAATCTATCCCAAAATCCTTCTCAAATGCTCAATCAATCATGCTCAAGTAGCACTCAAATCTCATCCACAAATCTATGAAGGTAACGCTTAATTATGATTTCAATAAGGAATGGCAATGCACTCTGAAATAGATGACAACAATGATCCACAATGATCTCAACTCAAATAAGAATATAGAATAGATTTTTTCATGGGACTTGAACAACCACTTCACTCATTCACTTGACTAGGCTCAAACAACTCTACTCAACCAATCACAACAAGGAAAAAATCTTTCTCACAATCCCTAGTCCAATCATGTATCATCCAACTCAAAATATTTCCAAAAATGCTTAACCACAAATCTCTCATAACAATGAAACTCAAGTTCAATTTCTTTGTACAATCAATGGGCTTAAACAACAATGCTTATAAAACATTCTTCACATAACAATGATACTAATGTTCTTCTCAAACCCTATCTTAGTTTTTTCACACAACCAATGACTTCAACAACAATGCTTATAAAATAATGTTTAAACACAATTCTCAAACCAAAAAACCTTGAAGCATTCAACCAACCACTTTCAAAAAGGAAACCACAATCAATTATTTTATCTTCGATGATATTTCAGAAATCAACCACCATAAAAAAATTCAATGGATAATATTGCTCATACCCTTTTGATGCCTTATTAGTTGTCCACTAAATCTACCACACTCAACAAACTTTATTTTTCAACTTTCAATAAGGGTTAGGGATCATGATTAATAACACAACAATAATATCTAAATAACACCTTATTAAAAAAATCAGAAATATCTCTTTACACACACCTTATTTCTCCCTCTAAGCAAGTTAATCAAATAGCCCTCGAAATAAGCTTTCCAAAAATATATAATATGATATACTTCCAAAAAAAAAATCACCATAAACCTCTCTTTTTCTTAAGGTGCATCATAACCCTTATTTCTCCTAAGGCAACTTTAGAAAAATAAAACATTAAAAATATTAACTTGCCTTTGTCCCTGATGGGATTCAATCCCTTGATGCCTCCTCAGTCAGTGCATTAACCATGGTTAAGCCACCATTGTGCCACACACCCTCACGTGTTCAAATGGGAACGAACCAAAAAAAATACCTCAATATTTTGCACCCTTCTAAAACTCAAAAATGCTTCAAGCATTTCAACACAACAAGCATCCCTGGCGAGACTTGATCGCAAGACCTCCTGCTTCTTACATAGCACAAGAAATACTAAGCCAAAGGTGCCTATGCATTTGGTTATCCTCCAAAAATGATTCTTCAATGGACCCAAATTTCATAAACCCTTCACACACCTCTTTACACATGCTTCAACACATAGGCTCTTTTCGCATTACATTATCAATTCAAATGCATTCGAAAATCGAGGACAAGTATTTATTGAAAATTTTGGTGGCATATATATATATATATTATTCCTTTCCTCCTTTCTTTAGACGTCAACGCTATAATTTTATTTTTAATTTTAAAATTTAAATTTAAATTTTAAATAATTTAAAATTTAAACTAAATATTTAAAATTAAATATCTCCATCACTGGGGCACATTTTTTGATGAAATGAAAATCCAACCTGGGTTTTAAGAAAAACTCATTTCAAATCTTCCATCCATGGTTTTAAATAAAACCTTATATTTTCTACCTTGGTTTTCACAAAAAAACCTATATATATCCATGCTCTCCAAAATATCATAAATGATTATTTATTAAGTTTTGTTACCACAAAAACTCAAATGTGATCCACATGACATCAATGATCCATGTGAAATCAATGACAACATAAAATAACTCAAAGTACCAACAATCTCCCCCTTTGTCATTGATGGCAACACCTCTAATCCAAATCACCACAATCACTGCAAGAACCACCTTTGATAATCAAAGTTGCTCCCCCTAACTCAATACTCTTTATGGAGGCTGCTCTTCCTAACTCAATACTCTCTTTGGAGGCTGCTCCCCCTAACTCAATGCTCTCTTTGGAGGTTGCTCCCCCTAACTCAAATCTCTCCCCCTTTGACATCAATTGCAAAAGGGACACCTATGGGGCTAAAACATATGACTCTTAAGCATAGCCCCCTCACCACCTTCTCTCTTGAGGTGATTAATTTTGGGGTGGGAGTACTTTTAGTCCCATATTACATTGTTTCTTTCCTCTATAAACTTCCTTCCATATTTTTCTGATATCGTTCTCTTGATGAATTACTTGATCTTCTTGTCTTGAACCTGTTTGACCTTCTTGCCTTGAAACTGCTTGACCTTCTTGTATTGAACTTGTTTGGAATTGATCCCAACACCATTTTGCAATATGTCCAAGGTTATTACAATTAAAACACTTGATATTGTAGCCTTTGGATGGTGTGCATATCCTGAATTCTTTCTTGAAACAATTTTCATATCCATCCCTTTCTTGAACCCTGTATTATGAAGTTCTGTTTTCATAATAATTATGACCATAACTTCTAAATTGTGTAGCTCTAAATCCAAAACCATGTTGCTCATTTTATTTGCACTGGGAATCTCTCTATGAAAAATCCTATTGCATGAGAAGCAATGTCCTTGAAAACCATACCTTATTCCTTTGAAGTTCCTTCTAGAAAAATCAAACTTCTTTGATCCATAAACCCTGAAGCATATAGCCCTATGTTCAAATCCATTACAAGAAAAATGATGTCCTTGAAAAGCACTTTGTTCATGCCTTGGTTCCTCATACTTTTCTTGACCATTATCCTTGTGATAATTTTTGATTTGTGCATTGTATCCTTGAACCTTCTTTGTAGTATCTAAATCCTCTTCCTTAATTTCTTCCTTGATTTTCTTTTCAAGAGTTTCTTTTCCTTTTGAAATTGATTCGACTATCTCAAAACAAGATCCAAACTGAATTTTTGGAGTCATAGGAACTTTGGAACTTTCTTCATAAAACTTAGGTGCTTCCTTTCTTTCATATTTTAGAACTTCCTTTTCTTTTGAGTGTGATTTTTCTTGGACATAAGATACAACCTTAAAATATGTTTCCACTTATTTTTGAATCTTTTCATCTAATGTGTCATGTCTTGCCATTATTACCCTTAGTTCTTCATTCATCCTATCCTCTATCCTTTTTGCATTTTGAAGCTCATCTCTTAGATTATTGATTGTCTAAAGTAGTTCTTCTATGATTTTGACATATTTTCAAATCTTGTTTTCAATATTCCTGTATTCTTCTTTTAGCCTTTTGACTTTTGATTTATGTTTTCTTGGCTCATCCTCTTCTTTTTTCTATTACCAAAAGTGAAACTTCTTCATCTTCACTATCACTGAGATTATTATAATCTTATATAGCAAATAAAATTTCATGATTTATTTTATCATGCTTGTTTCCTTGATGTGTCATCTCATATTCACTATCACTAAAATATTTATAATCTTCTATAGCAAACAAAATCTCATGATTTCTTTGACCATGCTTGTTTCCTTGATGTGTCATCTCATCTTCTCTATCACTGAAGCCATTGTAATATCCTGATCTATGATACTTTTACTACACACAAAGCATTGTTCTCTTTCACCTTCTATTCCTAGGAATAAATGTTCTTTCGTTTCATCATCCGACTTGTTTCTATCACTATGATCTGAGCTATCACTTGCTTCTACAATGTAGAAATTTTTCTTTGTCTTACAAAATTTTTTCTTCTTCTCATACCTGCTTTGCTTGTATCTGTCATCTTTGTTATGCTTATGCTTTCCATATTTTTTTCTTATGTGACCCTATTTTTCATCATCACTATTTTCTTCATGTGGACACTTTTTTTCATAGTGACCAAAATAACCACACTTGTAGCATTTGATTTTCTTCATATCTCTGTAATTCCTTGAGTCCTTTTTCCTTTTCATGAAGTTAGATTCTTCATAATTATCTGAATCTCTATCTATCTATGGAATTTTCCCTTTCTTTTTCTTTGAAGCCTTGAATGCAATTTCTTTTATTGGAACCTGATGCTTACTTATCCTCATCTCATAAGCTATGAGATTTCCTTGTAGTTCTTCCATTGTTATCTTATTGATATCCATTGTTTCTTCTATTGTTGAACCTTTGCATCATACTTCATGGGAAGTGATCACAAAACCTTTTGAGTAACTTCTTATTCTTTCATCTCAAATCCTAGACATTTCATGGTGTTAGTAATCTCATCAACTCAAAGTAAAAACTTTGCTATATCTTTAGAATCTTCTAGTTTCAATTCCTCAAATATTTTTCTATGAGTTTGTAGTTTTTCCAACTTTACCTTGGAATATCCTTCATAGGTATTGCACAACTTGGTCCATATTTCATTAGCTGAATTACATACCATGACCTTTGCAAAATTTGTCTCATGTAGCCCACTCAAAATATAATTCATTGACCTTGCATTGATCTCAACCAATTTCTTGATAGTATTATATGCCTTAGGATCACCTTCAACCTTATACTCTTTTTCAACCATCTACCATACCTCATATTCTTGTGATATCAAGTAGTTCTTCATTCTCATGCTCCAAAAAGCATAATTGTTATCGTTAAATAGTGGAGCCTTACTTGTAGATGATCCATTATATGAATCCATTTGTGTTCTTGTAAAATCTGCCCTCAAGCTGTTAGCATTTTTGAAGGAACCCACTCTGATACCAATTGAAGAATAAAATATTATATTGAGAGGGGGGATGAACAGTATATCACCCCACTTTTTACTTTCTTTCCAAACCAATATCAATTAGTGTCCTTAATTGCAATATCCAAATATAGCAATGTGCATTGATGACATATATAGCAATATTAAGCAAGAGCATAAATCACCACACACAATTGAGACACAATATTTAACATGGTTCCCCCAATGTGGGGTACTCCACAAGATAATATCATTATAATATTTCACAAAGAAATAGGGATCCTTATCCCAATACAAATGATTACTTTGATCTGCTCAAAGATAGGTTATCTACTGATCTACTTAGTAAGGCAATCCATTGATCTTCTTAGCTAGGCAATCCATTGATCTACTTAGGTAGGTAATCCATTGATCTGCTCAATTAGGAAATCCTAATCTTCTCAGGTAGGCAATCCACTAATCTGCTCAACAAGGCAATTCACTGATATGATCAAATAGGCAATTCACTAATTTGCTCAAGTAGGTAATCATGATCTTCGTAGGTAGTAAATCCATTGATCTACTCAGCAAGGTAATCTTGATCTACTCAAGTAGGCAATACATTTATCTACTCCAACAAGCTCACCAAGAACTTGCTCAAAATATGCTCTAGCAAGCTCACCAAGAACTTGCTCAAAATATGCTCTAGCAAGCTCACCAAGAACTTGCTCAAAATCTGCTCTAGCAAGCTCACCAAGAACTTGCTCAAATTTGCTCTAGCAAGCTCACCAAGAACTTGCTCAAATCTGATCTAGCAAGCTCACCAAGAACTTGCTCAAATATGCTCTAGCAAGCTCACCAAGAACTTGCTCAAATCTGCTTAGCAAGATCACCAAGAACTTGCTCAAACTATGTCCATAAATCTGTCCACAAATCTATCCAAAATCATTTTCAAAGGCTCAATCAATCATGCACAAAACCTACCACAAATCTATCCAAAAATCTATCTCAAAATCCTTCTCAAAGGCTCAATCAATAATACACAAAAGCTGCCACAAATCTATCCAGAAATGTTAGGATCTCATCCTAACCCTTAATGTAATAACTTCCTTGATGTAATAATTCCTAGTGAACGTGGGTAGTACCCATGATTAATATTTTGTAATGTTCTAAGTTTTAGCTTAGGTAGTGCGTATGACAAATGACACCCTTTTCTATGTAACATATGGTAGATAGGTTAGGTAAGGTGGCCTTGTGCATGTAATTTGAGTGGCATTGTGCATGTAATTCATGTGGCATTATGCATGTAATTCGAGTGGCATTGTGCATGTAATTCAAAGTCACACTATGCATGTAATTTGGGTGGCATTATACATGTAATCCAAGTGGCATTTTGCATGTAAGCCAACCTTGGAAGGAAAATCTTTAAATACCCGAAAAGGCACCAATGTAAGCATCTTTTTGCAAATTAATGAAGTGTTGAAGGAGGTTGCCCCCTCGAAGAGGCCTACGATTATATCTATTGTGAGATTGTTCCTTTTAATTAATTTTTGTTACCATATGCATTTAATTCTGAACACGTTTATAATGTTTCTATGAGTTTATTTCCAAGCAAATGTGTGAGAGTGTGTTTATTTGAGTTGAGAGTGTGTTGTTTAGTATATTTTATAGTAGGATCTTAACAAGTGGTATCATAGCACTTTCTAGGGCTAAGTTTTGCTACAAATACAATGATTATTGCCATCCAATCCACCTATTAGGTATAAATTCTATGTTTTTCCATTCCTATTTTTTTTTATTAAAAAAAACAAAATCCAAAAAATACAGTGCATTTTTTTTCCAAACCAAAAAATAAAAATAAAAATCGTTTTAGTTGAGTAGGTAGAAACCCTGTGCTAGGGGTTTTAAAATATTGCGAAGGATTTTTCATTATTGGCTAAGCTAGATAGCCCATAAAACGTCTAGTGAAGTGAGGGGTGATCAAGCTCCAATACCCAGGCCTCAAACAGAACTCGCGCACGAACTTGAGCTCCCACGTATCTTCGGGTATATCGGGAGACCATCTAGGTTTAACAAACTTTTAGCCATTAGGAAGATTTTTAGCCTTGTATTACTCATAGTCTACGGGACATAGCATCCTGGATGATTACCCTCTCGTATTTTCAGAGAGGTAGGTAGTGTGCTCAAGGGTATGTGTGGAATCCTCCTTGAGTAGTGGCTTGAAATATTGGTTCGAGCACTATTGTTTGTCACTGTCGATATAATAGAGGGCCTATGGGTGGTACATACTCCTCTACCTAAAATTCCCTGGTTCTATTAAAACTTCAACCTATAAAAAAACAAAAGTATAAAAAAATGAAAACCAAACCTCCCTATTCGTAAACCTGCATTTCAAATCTCCAAAAAGTGAGCATATGAGAAAGAATTCCTCTGCTAAAAAAATAACAAAAATTACATGCATTTAGGATAGACCATGAGGGTGACACTTAAGTTTATAGTCTAGAGAATGACAGTTAAATTTACAATGGCAGTCACAGTCAGGTCAGTTAGGTTAGAGAGGTCAGCACAGTCAGGTCAAAATTTACAGTTTTCAAGGTCAGAACAGAACTGTCATAACAATCATCTACAAAATACAGAGAATCTTAGGGCTAGTGAGGTCAGTACTAGTCCAACCAGTGAGAGCATGACACGAGGCCAGTTATAGATAGTGCTCCAGTACCCAACTTTTGCTTTGTAGCTCAGAATCAAAAACTATAAACACCGTTAGACTCAGCAAAATAGGAGATAAAAAAAAGTAGTGTTGAGAGATATAGCTCATTGTGACCACCTCTTCGAGCTGATCGTTTTGATATATAGCACCCAAGCACTTTTTTGGGCACTTACTAAAAATAGTAAGTCCTAAAAACTCAATTCTATTTTTAGTAATTGGTCACAAAAGGTTTCAAAATGGCCTAGGGTACCCATGGACATCAAAAAGAACTAGACAACTTGGAGGCCACTAGTAACCGCTTAGAAGAAGCACTGACAGAAGTAGATAGCAAACTAAAAAGAGGACCATCCAAAATAGAACACCAAGCTGAGTGTTCTATAAGGAATCATGACCATGATCCATCCTTTAAAATTCCCAAATTGGACTTTCCCAAATTTAGTGGGAAGGATGTTGATGGGTGACTATGTAGGGTTGATCAATTCTTTAGACTTCATAATGTCATGATATTTCATCGAGTCCAGATTGCTTCCTTTAAATTAGAATCTAAGGCTCTACACTGGTTTCAATGGTTACATATTACCAACCCAAATATCTCTTGGGAGAATTTTGAATCTTAACTACTCACTCGATTTGGTCCTAGTGAGTATGAGGACTTTATAGGGGCCTTGACCAAACTACAACAAACAGGGTCAGTCCATGAATACCAAGCTCAATTTGAAAAATTGGCCAATAAGACAAGAGGATTGAATGAAGGGTTCTTCCAAATTTTTTATATCAGTGTGTTGAATTGGGAACTCCAAGCAGAAGTAAGAATGTTGAAACCACAAACTATGATGGAAGCTATTAGTTTGGCCTGTTTGGTTGAATCTAAACTCTTTGCCCAAAGGTGCCCATCAAATTTTCCTCAAAATAGACCTTCATTTTCTTCTCGATCCAACACCCAGTTGATAATAAACCTGCTACACCCAAGCACCTAACCACAGAAGAGATGGATGCACGTCGTGCCCAAGGATTATGCTACAATTGTGATGAAATTTTTTTTAAAGGGCATAAGTGTGCACACAAAAATTTTTCTTGATAGATGTTGAAGAACATGATAACTCTGACTAGAGTGATGAGGATGAGGACCCTCTAAAAACACCTTCTCCACAAGAAGAAGTGAAACAAGAATCTGAGACAGCAATTACGGTCCATGCTCTTGCAGGCATTACTACTCCACAAACCATGAAGGTTGTAGGATTTTTCAAAGGCCAACGTCTTTCCATCCTTATGGATTCGGGAAGCATGCACAACTTCATTGACCCTAGAGTTCCTTAGTGGTAAAATTGCTATATCCACACTTGTAATTCCTTTGAGGTCATGGTAGCCAATGGGGGAACCTTACCTTGTAAATAAAAATGTCACAATGTTAAAATCAAGATAGGGGACTATGAAATCAAGCAGGAAATGTTTGCCCTCCAGTTGGGCGAATGTTATATTGTTTTGGGATCTCAATGGTTGAGTACGTTGGGCACTATCAATTGGAACTTTGCCAAACTCTGGATGCAGTTCTCCCAAAATGAACAAACACACATCATCAAGGGCTTCCCAGCAAGAACACCTCAAATTATTAGTTCAAATGGCATGGATAAATCGCTAAATAAATCATCACATGGGGTCACTGCACAACTATTCTTCATCCAACCATCCACCACTCAAATGGGTTAAACCCCATAAGACCTGCAATAGATTCTCCACAAACATGAGGCCATATTTGCAAAACCAACTACCCTACCATCACATCACTCTCACGACCATGCCATTCCATTATTTTTGGATAGTGCACCTCCCAATATCAGACCATACAGGTACCCTCATGCCATGAAGTCAGAGATTGAGACAATGATATAGGAATTACTAAATGTAGGTATCATTCAGACTAGTACTAGTCCCTACTCGGCATCAGTCTTACTAGTCCTCAAGAAGGATGGCTCCTAGCGACTGTGTATTGACTATCGGGAACTCAACAAGATAACTATCAAGGATAAATTTCCTATCCCTATGGTTGATGAATTACTATATGAATTACATGGGACCATGTACTTCACCAAGCTAGACCTTCGCTCTGGGTACCATCAGATCTGAATCAGGGATGAAGATATTCCTAAAACTACTTTTCGCACTCATGAAGGTCATTATGAATTCTTGGTAATGCCATTTGGTCTCACAAATGCTCCTTCCACATTTCAAAGCCTAATGAAAAACATTTTTTGCCCTTTTTTGTGAAAGTTTATCCTTGTCTTCTTCGATGACATCTTGATCTACAGTCACATATGGGAAGAGCATCTCAAGCATGTAGATCAAACCCTACAACTATTGGCCGACCATCAACTATTTGCAAAAATGTCCAAGTGTTCCTTTGGTTTGATTGAAGTGGAGTATCTGGGACACATTGTCTCAAAGGATGGTGTCAAGGTTGACCCTAAGAAGATCCAAGCAGTCCAAGAATGGTTGAAACCTCGCACTCTCAAGGGACTTCGAGGATTTTTAGGGCTTACAAGCTATTATCGTAATGGAAATATAGCTTCCCCCCTCACCTCCATGTTGAAGAAGGATTATTTTACTTGGACAAGGCCGATGGAGCAAGCATTCCTAGAACTCAAGCATGCCATGACCACCACTCTAGTTTTAGCCATGCCAGACTTCTCTAAAAAATTTGTCATTGAAAGTGACACTTCTGGTAATGGCATTGGGGCAGTATTGATGCAAGAAGGATGCCCTTTGGCTTTCACCAGTAAATCCCTATCTAATTGCAATTTAGGTAAATCCACATATGCCAAGGAAATTTTGGCAATATTGCATGCAGTCCTGCATTGGAGACCTTACCTCATTGGGTGCAATTTCTCCATCAAAACTGACCACCAGAGTCTGAAATACTTTCTAGAACAATGGGTTGCCATCCCCGAGCAACAAAAGTGGGTATCAAAACTCATGGGCTATTATTATGACATTACGTACAAAAAAGAAAAGGAGAATCTTATGGCAAATGCTCTCTCTCGCCAATTTGAGACCCTTAGTATGTTTTGTGCCATTTTTGCACCATTGCCCCAATGGATTGAGCCCTTACGTCAAGAAATACTTCAGGATATAGATTTGAAAGACTTGGTTGCTTCACTTATGGATGATCTAGAGTCTACACCAGGATATAGTTGGGATGGCTAGGATCTGCATTACCATCAATGCCTGGTTCTTCCTCCTAAGTCCCCACTTCGAGAGCTCCTCATGAGGGAATCACATGCTACTCCATCTGCTAGCAATTCAGGGTTCCTAAAAACTTATGAGTGACTCAAGCACACCTTCTTTTGGAAAGGTATGAAATAGGGCATTCGCTCTTTTGTAGCTGACTGCGACACATGTCAAAGGATGAAAGGGGAAATAGTGTGCTCTCTGGGCACTCTTCAACCATTGTCGATCCTAGAGCATGTGTGGACTGACATCTCCATGGACTTCATAGAAGGGCTACCTAAATCTAGAGGTAAGTCAGTTATTTTCATGGTAGTGGACTGCCTTTCAAAGTATGCTCACTTTTGTGCCCTAACCCATCCTTACACAGCATCCACTATTGCCCAAATTTTTCTTGACTCCATATTTTGCCTTCATGGCATGCTAGCCTCCATTGTATCTGATCGTGATCCCACCTTTACTAGCAATTTTTGGTAAGAGTTGTTTAAGTTGTAGGGGACTCATCTCAAAATGAGTTTAGCCTACCACCCACAAACAGATGGTCAAATAGAGGTTGTTAATAAATTCTTGGAATCCTACCTTCACTTCTTTGCCTCCGATCATCCTACTCATTGGGAAAAATAGCTTCCCTTGGCCGAATGGTGGTACAACACTTCCTATCATACCACCACCAAACTCACATCGTTTGAGGCAATTTATGGGCACCCTCCACTCGTGCCTTCCTCCACATTCTAGATAGCTCCAAGGTCTAGGCCATTGACAATGCTCTAAGTCAACACATCGAGGTCCTCTGCAAACTCAAGCAAAATTTGAACATGGCCCAGAATCGAATGTGCCAACAAGCTGATCAACATCGTTCTGAGCACAGTTTTGATGTGGGTGATATGGTCTTCCTTTGCTTGCAGCCATACAAACAATCTTCCCTACAACTTCGTAGGTGTCAGAAGCTTGCTCTAAAATTTTATGGTCCTTATCAGGTTCTACAATGGATTGGCCCTATAGCTTACAAATTGGCTCTTCCCCCCACTTCCAAGATCCACCCTATTTTTCATGTTTCCCTTCTCAAGAAATTTGTGGGCACAAAGGTACAGGTTCAATCAACACTCCCTGAATTGGATGAAGAAGGCTCCATCTTACTTGCACCTGAGTAGCTGCTGGATCGTCGAACTCGCACTCTGCACAACCGTACCATTACAGAGGTCCTTGTTCAGTGGCATGGGATTCAACCTAAGGATGCTACATGGGAGTCTCTCCATCAACTCCAACAATAGTTTCCTCATTTTCAGCTTTGAGGACAAAGCTTCTTCAAGGAGAAGGGCATGTTAGGATCTCATCCTAACCCTTAATGTAATAACTTTCTTGATGTAATAATTCCTAGTGAACGTGGGTAGTACCAATGATTAATATTTTGTAATGTTCTAAGTTTTAGCTTAGGTAGTGCATATGAAAAATGGCACCCTTTTCTATGTAACACATGGTAGATAGGTTAGGTAAGGTGGCCTTGTGCATGTAATTCGAGTGGCATTGTGCATGTAATTTGTGTGGAATTATACATGTAATTCGAATGGCATTGTGCATGTAATTCAAAGTGGCACTATGCATGTAATTCGGGTGGCATTATGCATGTAATACAAGTGGCATTTTGCATGTAAGCCAACCTTGGAAGGAAACTCTTTAAATACCTAAAAAGGCACCAATGTAAGCATATTTTTGCAAATTAATGAAGTGTTGAAGGAGGTTTCCCCCTCGAAGAGGCCTGCGATTCTGTCTATTGTGAGATTGTTCCTTTTAAGTAATTTCTGTTATCATATGCATTTAATTCTGAATATTGTTATAATGTTTCTACGAGTTTATTTCCAAGAAAATGTGTGAGTGTGTCTATTTGAGTTGAGAGTGTGTTTTTTAGTATATTTTATAGTAGGATCTTGTTGAGAAGCAACACACCCCCACTGAAAAATGAATTTCATCCTTTGAAAACATTGAGCTTTCATTTTTGCAGTAAGGACCCTCTTGATATTTTTCAGGTTCTAAGTCCAAGATTTTTACTTGCCTCTTTCTTCTTCATGTTTTGCCTGTATCAAAGTATCCAAGTATTCTTGCATTCTGGCTTTGTTATCTCAGACTTCACTTTTTACATGCTAGAATCATTCATGGATAAAGAAAATCTTACACCGGTATGAAAAAAATGCAGAAAAAAGATAGATAAATTCATTAAAAATCAAAACTTTCCTTTTTTGGAAGTGTCGCGATATCGCGACAGGTTTTCAGAAAATCCGCCAAGTCCCAGAAGCATAGCGAAATCGCGACACTTTCCATTTTTGGAAATGTCGCGATATCGCTACCGGTTAGGAGAGAGAAAGCCCGATCGTACGGAACGTCGCGATTTCGTGACATGTCGCGAAATCGTGACAAGTTTTGGAGAGAGAAGAAAAGTCGTACGGAACGTCGCGATTTCGCGACATGTCACGAAATCGTGACATGTCGCATTTTCACGGTTGAGAGAGAAAAATCGACTAAGGCATGAAATGGTCGCGATTTCGTGACATGTCGCGAAATCGTGACAAATCTGGAGAGAGAAAGAAAATTCATACGAAATGTCGATTTCGTGACATGTCACGTTTTCGCGGCTGATGAAGGAGAAATTTGGCTAAGTCAAGAAGGTGTCGCGAAATCGCGACGTCGCGAAATTTTTCAGGAAAGCTCGGAGGGTGTACGGACTGTCACGATTTCGTGACATGTCGCGAAATCGCGATAGGTCCAAGCAAAGCAAGCAAGAAGGAGCAAGAGAAATTAAATGAAAATCGACTAAGGCAAAAAGATGTCACGAAATCGCGACGTCACGAAATCGTGACAAAATTGGCGGAGGAAGCCCGGGGCATACGGACTGTCGCGATTTCGCGACATGTCCAAGTCGAAGTAAAGCTGCAGGAAGTCGGAAGGCGAAGTTCAAAAAAAAAGTCTAAGTAAGAAAGGTGTCGCAAAATCGCGATAGTTTGAGAGAAAGAGGCCCAAGGGGCAGAATGGTCACGATTTCGTGACATGTAGCGAAATCGCGACATGTCACATTTTTGGGGCTGTTGTTGAGAAAAAGAAGCCAAGTGAGAAAGAGGTCACGTTTTTGCGGCCATGTGGAAGAGAAGAGCGCGCAGGGCTGGAAGGGTCACGATTTCGTGACATGTCGTGTTTTCACGGCCAGGTTGGGAAGAAAAGATGCATGGCGCTAGCAGGTCACGATTTCGTGACATGTCGCGAAATCGCGACATGTCGCATTTTCGCGACCCTGCCAGCAGAGAACCAGAAATGCAAGACAGTTGGAAATGGACACGTGTCGCGATTCTGTGACACGTGTCAAAGCACTGCGGACCATGTATCAGATTAATAAGGCCGACATGCAAGTAAACATTAGGGTTTTTAAATATGATTTGATAATTAAAGTTTTGTTTTAATGTTTTATTAAAGTATTAATCCATCTTTTGTCCCTTTTGCAGGAGGCCATCTGGCACTTACATGACAGCGGAGAAATGGCCATAAAGGTAAAGCTTAGTGCAAATTAATCAAAGACGGCCATATAGAAAGAAAAGATGCCGGGAATTGTTGTTTCATCCAATTTTTACAGATCTGTCCGCAAAGAGATTTTACGGTGACTAAGCAGCTGCCCATAGTGGAATATGTCGAGAATTGGCCGGGAAGTGGAAATATCTGCACACTGTTACCGAAATTTCTCGGTGAAGGCATTTAATGAAGATTTATGGCAGAATTAATAGCTTGCAGAGATTTTCAGCTCACGGATGGCTCTGCGGAGATGAAATGTCGGAGAAGTGGTGACTCATCCGGCTTACCCGAGGGAATTAATGAGGGCATTTATTTACAGTTGCGGGTGAATGCAAGTGGCATTCGAATTCTATCTTCTCCATTTATGGCAAGTGACTGCACTGAGTTGCGAGAATGGTTAAGTTTTGTCCGAGCTTTGTTTTAAATGGCTTTATATTGTAAAACCCGGGTCCTAGGGTTTAAGGTGATAAGATTTAGGGTTTGAGAGGAAGATATTTTTGAAAAGATCAGGATCTCTCCTGAGTCTATAAATACAGCTTCTAAATGTAATCGCGAGAGGCGGAGACTTAGAAATAAAAGGCTATTGAAGCAATTTCTTGCAAATTCTATGAAATATTTTATTTCTGGACTTGGAGTTGATGTGCTTTTGTTTTCTGTGATAGCATGGCCAGGAGCCTAATCTTTTGCAGATTGTGATAAGTTCATTTTCTTTTGTTATCCGTTTCATTAAAGTTTATTAAATATATGTTGTAAATCTGTGTTACCAAGATTAAATATGTTGTTGGGCTTCATTTGTTCTATTGTATGCTAGGGAAAATCATCGATTTAAGGTTCAAGTTTGTTCTAATTGCTCTGTCCTCACTGTGTGAGCTATGCTGCCGGTGAGAAATACCAATTTTAACGGACTTCCCTTCTGTTTATGATTTTCTTCTAGACCTGTTCCACCTTTGCCTTGTGCTCTTAGTTGAAAGTGATCTTAGAAAACTGGACACTTTCTTCTTTGATTTGTTCTATTGTGAAGCTGATAGTATAGATAAAATTGGTAGTTTTGGCCTTACAGTTAAAGTTTGATAAACTTCTCTTTCTGCCTTACCCTACCCTCTCTTTGTTTTACCGTGAAATGATCCATTTTTATTTTCTTTTAATTTTGTCTTTTATTTAAATCTGCTGACCCATGAGAGCTAGATCAAAGAATCAATTTTAAATCTGATTGTCAACAAGTGACAACTTCTGAACATTACTGAACAAGTTCATTGAGCCCGTTGTAAGGTAAGAAACAGTCCATATTGAAAACTATTCCAGAAGCGGAAAAGAGTGAATTGACATTCGACCCGACTCTGTAACTCGCACCTTGGATAACCAGTTAGATCCTAAAGTGAGTGGGATTTATCCCGTATAAGTGTTATCAGAGTTTTCTGCTCATTCTTCACAGGGTGTGTATGAAAGTCGGACCAACATTTAAAAATGGCGCTAGAAGGAGGGCCTTTTGAACTCCGTTCAAGTATTGTAAGTTGTATGTGCTGAGTCTGGTATTTTATCTTTTGAATCCTTTTCCCTCCTCTTTGGCTCTTTTAAATTTTTTTGTTTGAGTTTTTGCCTGAACAGTGGGACTTAACACCAACATTTAAAAATGGCCCAGTGAGCTCCGGTCAGTATTGTAAATTGTCAGTACAGTTTTTAAAATTGCCAGAAGAGAAGACCTCAAGTTCAGTACTCTGTTAAGAACTGTAAGTTTGTAAGTGCTTGTGAAAAGCTGGATTCTACGTACAGGGTAACAAGGTCCCACCCCAGAGCCGGAGAGCTCCTTGTCCCTGAATTAGAAACTCCGAGAAGAAGTGGCCTCAGAAGGGCCAAGTCTCTGTCAAAAATAGTTTTATCACCGCTGATAGTTACTCCAACCACAGCTCAGAATATCACAGTCAGCCAAGTAGTAATGGCAAATTGGTTGGGCTCCACTGCTTTGAATATTTCGGGTATTGCCCATGACCTGCCCAAAAATCTAGAAAGATATCTCCCCAGATATAAACATGATGGGACAAGAACTGCAGAGGAACATTTGGTTGCATTCAAGAATGCTTTGAAATTATTAAATGTACAGCATGAGGATGTTGCCTACAGACTATTCCCGTTCACTCTCCAGGAGGGAGCTTATGATTGGTTTCTAAACCTCACTAATGATTCTGTCACCAGCTGGAATGACTTAGAAAAAGTTTTTGTGTCACAGTTCGGTGAAGTGATAGACCCTAGTATTTTATACCAGCAGTTTTCTGGCATCAAGAGAGAATTAAGTGAATCTATCAGATCCTATAATGTTAGATTCCAGAAAGCTTATGGTAGACTTACTGGGTATTATGTACCGAATGCTGACCTGGCATTAGAGATATTTAGAAACTCTCTGGATCCCATGACCTCTGTCTTTTTGAAGAGAGATCCCACTGTTACTAATTTGACAGAAGCTTATAAAGAAGCTTTGATTTTGGAAAGACAGTTGGGACCCCAGCCTTTAAATGCTCAGCAAATTCCTCTGATTACACAAGCTGCCCCTGTGTTCAATCCTATTCCACATCAGATGATGTTGCCAGTTTGTCAGACTCTACCATCAGCAAATCCATTGGCTGTAGCACCTGTTGAGAATGTACAGAACCCAGTGAAAGAGGCTGACAATGCAAGAGTTGAAGAAGTCTCCAAAATAGTTCAGAAGCTGGCAAATGATTTCTTGAGTTTTAAAAGGCAAGTTTCTACTGGGGACAACTCCAACAGATATTCATATCAACCAAACAGATTCAACAGGCCCCCATATGAACCTAATAAATATTACAAGGGCAAAGGCCATGATGTGAACATTTGTGATTTAGCTCTGCCCAACTGGTGCAGAATACATGCCACTTCACAGCATGGGGAGTTGGATTGTCTGGAATTTTGCAATGCATTTGAAGCTTTGTCTGGAGATTTGATCTCCCCTGAAAATCAAAGAACTGCTGATGGCCCAAGTTCATCCGGCCACAGTGCAGCTATGGTCCTGGATTCTTTCACTTTCCCGGATGAATCTGAGAATGTAGTTGAAATGCCTATGGATGAGGTGCAGGCTTTCCAGTAGTACAGAAGAGATAATTACAACCTGAGGAACAGGAATCCGGAGCCTAATACTACATCAACCCCTCCGGACAACTCTCACAATGTTCCTCCCGACCCCTCTCCAAGCAATAATCCATCTCCACCAAAAGGAGGGAATTTGAGAGGACCAGATGCTTTTGTCCCTCCACTTAACAAAGGATATAACATAGTGGAGGATATGAAAAATATTAAGGCCAACATTACTCTACATGAGTTGGCACAGATTTCAGAGCAGAGAGACAATCTGATAAAAACATACTCTGGCCCTGCTACTAAACCTGTGGACAAAGGAAAGAAAATAGCACATGCCAATCTAGCCATGTACAAAGAAAAAACTGAAGTTCCCCCTTTTTACTGACTGTCCGTATTTTTGGGAAGAACTTACATAATTGTTTGGTAGATTCAGGTGCATCTGCAAATGTTATGCCTTTGGCCATTTGTCAGCAGTTGGGTCTGACCCCAATGAAGTCTGAAAGGAGAGTTGTCCAATTGGACAAATCAGAGGTTAAAGTTGTTGGAGAGCTTCAAAATATTCATATCCAATTAGCATCTGAGCCAAGGGCTCAACATAAAATTGAAATTCAGGTTGTGGATATCCCTGTGGGGTACGGGATGCTGTTGAGTAGGGATTGGTCTAGATCTCTGAACGGATACTTGGCAACAGATTTTTCACACATGTGGTTGCCGTGGAAAGGAGTGGCAAATCAATTACGGGTTGAAAGAGAACCCAGGTACAAGCATACAATTACTGAGTACAATGCAGCAAATGAAACTGTAAATATTGCAGAGGTAGATATTGGAGTCTACAATTTAACAACTGGGCAAAATGACAAGTTTAATAAAGCCCATCCTGTACATACTAATGAAGTCTGGACACTTCATGTGGATGGAGCTAGATCTAAACAGGGTTCTGGAATAGGGGCAGTCCTCAAAGGGCCTGAAAGTCAGACATATTTTATGTCTTACCGCCTGCAGTTCCCTTGTACAAATAATTTAGCAGAGTATGAAGCTCTGATTTTAGGTTTGAAATTTGCTTTGGACAGAAGTGTGAGAAATATTCAAGTTTTCACTGATTCAGAATTGGTGGCAAATCAAGTCAAGGGTAAATTCCAGTGTAAAGCATCTTATTTAAAAGGATACAAACACCGGGCTTGGGATCTTGTAGAAGATTTTGATGCATTTAATCTGACACATATACCCAGGGAGCAGAATTCACATGCAGATGTCTTGGCTTCTTCAGCTGCAAGTTTAAAGCCATTGGAAGAATTTAAATGGAACAAGTTTTCAATTGAGTTAGTCCCTTGTCCTTCAGTTCCAAACAATATAGACAATTTTCAGGTTTTCTCTGATGATCAACAGATTGTAAATTTTTTGCAGAGTACTAACACATTTGAGAATGCTATAATTGATGAGGGCCAAAGAGACACCCTGCTGGAACAGTTAGATGATGACAGGGGAATAATGAGGTTGAAAGACAACAGAATTCCAAAAGGCATGGTGGAGCTGGAGCGGCTCTTTGATGTTGACAAAATCAAGCAAAAGGTGAATTCTGAGGATTATGTGGCTGCCACAGACAGTGAGACTGAAAATTTGAACATAGGGACTGAAGAAGATCCCAGGCACATCAAGTTGGCTAAGAACTGTGATCCAAAAATAAAAAGAAGTATGATTGATTTTCTTCACAGGTCCAAGGATGTTATGGCCTGGTCATACAAAGACTTAAAGGTATTTGATCCTAAAGTTTACACTCACATTATACCTTTAAAAGAATTTTGCAAGCCTTTCCGGCAAAAACAGAGGCATGTCAATGCTCTATTGGAGCCCCTCATCCAGAAAGAGGTAGAAAAACTCTTGAGTGCTGCCATTATTTTTCCCATCAGGCATTCTACTTGGGTGGCCAATCTGGTGCCAGTCAGAAAGAAAAATGGAGAGATCCGCCTGTGTGTGGATTTTAGAAATTTAAACAAGGCATCTGAGAAGGATAACTACCCTCTGCCCTCTATGGATGAAGTCTTGCAGATTGTCAATGGTTCAGAGATGATGTCTTTCCTGGATGGCTTCTCAGGCTATAATCAGATATTGGTTGAGAAGGAAGACAGAATGAAGACTGCTTTCACAACTAAGTGGGGAACTTTTGCTTACAAGAGGATGCCATTTGGATTAATAAATGTCGGAGCTACATTTCAAAGAGCAATGGATCATGCCTTCAAGGGGCTTATGGGTAAATGTATTGTTGTTTACATGGATGATTTAACAGTCTTCTCTAAATCTCGGTTTGACCATGTAAAACACTTGGAGTCTGTGTTTAACAAGTGCAGGGAGTTTGGCATTTCCTTGAATCCAAAGAAGTGCATTTTTGGTGTAACAGAAGGGAAGCTCCTTGGGCACTTGGTCACAAAATATGGCATTTCTATGGATCCGGGCAGAGTTGAAGCCATATCCGGCATACCATTTCCCAACTCCAAGAAAGAGTTGAGGTCCTTCTTTGGAAAAATTAACTTTGTCAGGAAGTTCATCTCCGGTTTTGCAGAGATAGTCAAGCCAATGAATGACATGCTAAAGCAAACTGCTCAGATTGTCTGGACCACAGAAGCTAAGACTGCTTTCCAAGAAATCAAGACAACCATAAAACAAGCACCAGTTCTGGTAAGCCCAGATTTCAGTGCAGATTTTTATCTATACACTTTTTCTTCTGAACACACACTTGCTGCAGTTCTGACCCAGCGGAGAGATACCGGAGAACATCCAATTGCTTTCAAGAGTACCAATTTGAAGGGGGCTGAGCTGAAATATTCTCGTTTAGACAAACAAGCTTATGCCTTGGTAAGAGCAGTTAAACAGTTCAGGCACTACATACTAAGAAGCAGAATTCATGCTATAGTGCCAGACCCAGCTGTTAAATACCTTCTAAGTCAGAATGAGTTGGGTGAACTGAGGGGTAATTGGGTTACAAGGCTGCAAGAATATGATTTAGAAATTCGGCCTGCTAAATTGATCAGGGGACTTGGTTTGTCCCGACACATTGCCGAAGTACCTCTACGGGAAGAAGTTAATCAGTTAAATTCTGAATCTGATGACTGGTATGGGGATATTACTCATCTGCTGCAATTTGGAATTTGCCCGTCTCACTTGAACAGAACCCAAAGGAGAGCATTAAAACTGAAAGCTGCTCATTATCTCCTCAAAGCAGGTAATTTGTACAGAGAGAATTATGCTGGCATTTTCTTGAGATGCATTTCTCCCAGTGAAGTCAGTGAAGTCATGTCCAGTTTTCATGAAAAGTTAGGGGCAGGGCATTCATCAGGATCTGCTACTGCACATAAAATACTGAGAGCAGGCTATTACTGGCCTACACTTTTTAAGGATGCACATCAGCATGTAAGAACCTGCCATCAGTGCCAAACTTTTGCAGCCAAAGAGGCCAACCGGGCTCTCCCATTGCAACCTGTTGTAATAAATAAACCTTTCATGCAGTGGGGACTTGATTTTGTGGGAGTGATTAATCCAAATTCTTCAGCAGGGCATAAGTATGTTCTGACAGCTACTGATTATTGCACAAGATGGGTTGAAGCAGCAGCCACCACAAGAAGTACAGCTCATGAAGTCATTGAATTTCTAGAATCAAATATCATAACTAGGTTTGGGGTTCCTCTAGAATTTGGTGTGTGATAATGGACCAGCCTTCCAATCATTGGAGTTTGCAGAATGGGCATACCGGATGGGGATAGTTATCAGATTCTCATCCAACTATTATCCCCAAGGCAATGGACTGGTTGAGTCCACAAACAAGAATTTAATGAATGCCATCAAGAAATCTACAGTAGATAAACCCAGGCAGTGGCATACATTATTGAAATATGCACTTTGGGCTGACCGGATAAAATATAAAGTGGCTCTTAAAACTTCTCCTTTTGCTTTGTTGTATGGTACCCAGCCAATTGTTCCCATCTCTCTGAAGTTACCTACTTACCAATTTGTCTTAGACTATTTTGAGGATCAAGATGATGCAGAGGCTCGTGTTTTAGATCTAACTAACTTGCAGGATGAAAGACTCCAAGCCCTGGAACACTTCAGTCGGCACCAAGAAACCGTCAAGCGATGGTTTGACAAGAGGGCCAAAGTGAAAGCTTTCAGATCGGCAGACTTGGTGCTTCTATGGGACAAGGCCCATGAGAAGAAGGGTAAGCATACAAAGTTGCAGCCATTGTGGATAGGCCCCTACCAGATTGCTGAGATTCTGGGTAGTAATGCATTTCGTTTACAAGACCTTGATGGTAATTTTCTGGACCTCCTTGTTAATGGTCAATACTTAAAACATTATTTCTCGGCTGTTCCGTCCAATATATCATTTGAATGAGTCATAAAGAAGTTGTAACATGTGTATACATTGTAAATAACTTTGCAGTTTATTTTGTTTTAGCTTACTTCTAAATGCCTATACAGTTATTTTAGTTGCTTTATTTTAGTTTACTTTTCATGTCTGTACAGTTGTTTATTTTAGTTTTACTTGCTGCCTATATAGTTTTTAGTTTATCTGCTTTAGTTTAATCCTAATTGCTCTGCAGTTGCTTTGCTTTAGCTTAAGTTTGATTGCCTATACAGTTTTTAGTTGTTTTGCTTTAGCTTAATTTTAATTGCTTGTACAGTTTTTAGTTGTTTTGTTTTAATTTGTTTTTAAATGTCTGTGTAGTGTTCTTTTGTTTTATTTAATCCTAATTGTCTTTTAGTCTATCTTGATTTTATTTTATTTCCTTTGTAAATAACCTTGCAGTTTTGTTTTCTTTGCTGCCTGTACAGTTTTATTTTAAAGTCTGTGCAGTTTTTATTTTATTTTGTTTTAGAGGTCTGTACTTATCCTTGGAAGTCTGTACAAAGTTCTTTGGCTTCTAAAAATTCTGTTCTTTAACCTTTGCCTGAGCATCATGAAAAAGTCAGCCTTCTAAAAGATTGTTCCATTCTGAGTCCAGAATCCGGTGTTCATTTTCATAATTGTGAGATAGTCTGTTTGAACTGAACAGTGGAACTATTTTTTTAGTCAGGACAACAGTGGAAGGATGATTGGATTTTGTGTCTTGCTTGCCACGGTTGTTTTAATTATAAAGAAACTGCTATGCTGTTTGGTTGGAGAAACTCCCGGGAATCCAAGAAAAGTTGGTTATAAGAGGGGACTATGATTCATGTAATTATTTGAGTATCCACAGAGGCTATCAGTGCCAGTGCTGAAGCAGTTCCAGATTGATGAAATATTAAAAGAAAATTGTTATTCTTTCTAAGGCTTTTCAGATGTTGATGTATTTCAAAAGAAAGAGATGTAAGTTGAATTGGCACTCTGTTATTTTCAATATATATATAAAAAAAAAAGGAGAGATAAAAAAAAAAAAAAGAGTTGTATAATGAAAGAGACAGCCAAGAATTCAAAGGATGTTTTATTTCCACCAAGTTGTAGATTCTACTTCACAGTTGTAAATTTGGGTCGTGTAAATCTAAAGGGTAACTCTGTCGGGGCTGTAAAAGGCTAAACTAGTAAACAGAGCTCTACTCGGTTTCCCCTTTTTACAATCTAGAAAAGCTGATCAATCCAGAGTTCAACATTCGATCCAGTCATTCTTGAAGAAAGTTTCATACACTTGTAATTGCACCTCAGAAATCTTCCTTAAGTAATTCAGCCTAGTATGTCCTTGGGAAATTTTAACAACTATCAGTTAGTAGTCAATTTATTGTGAAGAATGTCTGTGGCAAGGCAAGATACATGGTCTATGTTGTTTTGAAACTAGAGTCCTGGGTTCTAAAATAATGCTACTATTTTACCCGCAGATATCGCCATTTGTTGAGAAGCAACACACCCCCACTGAAAAATGAATTTCATCCTTTGAAAACATTGAGCTTTCATTTTTGCAGTAAGGACCCTCTTGATATTTTTCAGGTTCTAAGTCCAAGATTTTTTACTTGCCTCTTTCTTCTTCATGTTTTGCTTGTATCAAAGTATCCAAGTATTCTTGCATTCTGGCTTTGTTATCTCAGACTTCACTTTTTACATGCTAGAATCATTCATGGATAAAGAAAATCTTACACCGGTACAAAAAAAATGCAGAAAATAGATAGATAAATTCATTAAAAATCAAAACTTTCCTTTTTTGGAAGTGTCGCGATATCGTGACACTTCCATTTTTGGAAGTGTCGCGATATCGCGACGGGTTTTTGAAAAATCCGCTAAGTCCCAGAAGCGTAGCGAAATCGCGACACTTTCCATTTTTGGAAATGTCGTGATATCGTGACATTTCTATTTTTGGAAATGTCGCGATATCGCTACCGGTTAGGAGAGAGAAAGCCCGATCGTACGGAACGTCGTGATTTCATGACATGTCACGAAATCGCGACAAGTTTTGGAGAGAGAAGAAAAGTCGTACGAAACGTCGCGATTTCGCGACATGTCGCGACATGTCGCATTTTCGCGGTTGAGAGAGAGAAAAATTGACTAAGGCATGAAATGGTCACGATTTCGCGACATGTCACGAAATCGCGACAAATCTGGAGAGAGAAAGAAAAGTTGTACGGAACGTCACGATTTCGTGACATGTCGCGAAATCGTGACATGTCGCATTTTCACGGCTGATGAAGGAGAAATTTGGCTAAGTCAAGAAGGTGTCGCGAAATCGCGACGTTTTCGGAGGAAAGCTCGGAGGGTGTACGGACTGTCACGAAATCGCGACAGGTCCAAGCAAAGCAAGCAAGAAGGAGCAAGAGAAATTAAATGAAAATCAACTAAGGCAAAAAGATGTCGCGAAATCGCGACGTCGCGAAATCGTGACAAAATTGGCGGAGGAAGCCCGAGGCGTACGGACTGTCGCAATTTCGCGACATGTCAAAGGAAGTCCAAGTCGAAGTAAAGCTGCAGGAAGTCGAAAGGCGAAGTTCAAAAAAAAAGTCTAAGTAAGAAAGGTGTCGCAAAATCACGATGTCGCGTTTTCGTGGTTGTTGTTGAGAAAAAGAAGCCAAGTGAGAAAGAGGTCGCGTTTTCGTGGCCATGTGGAAGAGAAGAGCGCGCAGGGCTGGAAGGGTCGCGATTTCGTGACATGTCGCGTTTTCGCGACCAGGTTGGGAAGAAAAGGTGCATGGCGCTAGCATGTCGCGATTTCGTGACATGTCACGAAATCGCGACATGTCGCATTTTCGCGACCTACGCAAGAGAGAACCGAAATGAAAAGACAGTTGGAAGCAGGGGCACGTGTCACGGTTTTTTTGTGACACGTGTCAAAACACTGCGAGCCACGTACCAGATAAATAAGGCCGCATGCAAGTGTACTTTAGGGTTTTATTTAATAATTAAATTTTTGATTTAATTTTTTTAAAGTATTAATCCATCTTTTTGTCCCTTTTGCAGGAGGCCATCTGGCACTTACATGACAGCGGAGAAATTGCCAGGAAGGTAAAGCTTAGTGCAAATTAATCAAAGACGGCCATATAGAAAGAAAAGATGTCGGGAATTGTTGTTTCATCCAATTTTTTACAGATCTGTCCGCAAAGAGATTTTACGGTGACTAAGCTGCTGCCCATAGTGGAATATGTCGGGAATTGGCCGAAAAGTGAAAATATCTGCACACAGTTACCAGAATTTGTCGGTGAAGGCATTTAATGAAGATTTATGGCAGAATTAATGGCTTGCGAGAGATTTTCAGCTCAGGGATGGCTCTGCGGAGATGAAATGTCGGAGAAGTGGTGACTCATCCAGATTACCCGAGGGAATTAATGAGGGCATTTATTCACAGTTGCGGGTGAATGCAAGTGGCATTCGAATTCTATCTTCTCCATTTATGGCAAGTGACTGCACTGAGTTGCAGAATGGTTAAGTTTTGTCCGAGCTTTGTTTTAAATGGCTTTATATTGTAAAACCCGGGTCCTAGGGTTTAAGGTGATAAGATTTAGGGTTTGAGAGCAAGATATTTTTGAAAAGATCAGGATTTGTCCTGAGTCTATAAATACAACTTCTAAATGTAATCGCAGGAGGCGGAGACTTAGAAATAAAAGGCTATTGAAGCAATTTCTTGCAAATTCTGTGAAATATTTTATTTCTGGACTTGGAGTTGATGTGCTTTTGTTTTCTCGTGATAGCATGGCCAGGAGCCTAATCTTTTGCAGATTGTGATAAGTTCATTTTCTTTTGTTATCCGTTTCATTAAAGTTTATTAAATATATGTTGTAAATCTGTGTTACCAAGATTAAATATGTTGTTGGGCTTCATTTGTTCTATTGTATGCTAGGGAAAATCATCGATTTAAGGTTCAAGTTTGTTCTAATTGCTCTGTCCTCACTATGTGAGCTATGCTGTCGGTGAGAAATACCAATTTTAATGGACTTCCCTTTTGTTTATGATTTTCTTCCAGACCTGTTCCACCTTTGCCTTGTGCTCTTAGTTGAAAGTGATCTTAGAAAACTGGACACTTTCTTCTTTGATTTGTTCTGTTGTGAAGCTGATAGTATAGATAAAATTGGTAGTTTTGGCCTTATAGTTAAAGTTTGATAAACTTCTCTTTCTGCCTTACCCTACCCTCTCTTTGTTTTACTCGTGAAATGATCCATTTTTATTTTCTTTTAATTTTGTCTTTTATTTAAATCTGCTGACCCATGAGAGCTAGATCAAAGAATCAATTTTAAATCTGATTGTCAACAAGTGACAACTTCTGAACATTACTGAACAAGTTCATTGAGCCCGTTGTAAGGTAAGAAATAGTCCATATTGAAAACTATTCCAGAAGCGAAAAAGAGTGAATTGACATTCGACCCGACTCTGTAACTCGCACCTTGGATAACCAGTTAGATCCTAAAGTGAGTGGGATTTATCCCGTATAAGTGTTATCAGAGTTTCCTGCTCATTCTTCACAGGGTGTGTATGAAAGCCGGACCAACAGATATTAACAAGAAATCTATCTCAAAAATCTTCTCAAAGGCTCAATCAATCATGCTCAAGTAGCACTCAAATATCATCCATAATTCTATGAAGGCAAGGCTCAATGATGAACTCAAAAATGAATGGGAATGCACTCTACAATGGATGAAAACAATGATCCACAATGATCTCAACTCAAATCAGAATATATAATAGTTTGTTTCATGGAACTTGAACAACCATTTCACTCATTCACTTGACTAGGCTCAAACAACTCTACTCAACCAATCACAACAAGGAACGACTCTTTTCTCACAATCCCTAGTCCAAGCATGTATCAACCAACTCAAAATATTTCCAACAATGCTTAACCACAAATCTCTCATAACAATGAAACTCAAGTTCAAGTTCTTTTTACAATCAATGGGCTTCAACAACAATGTTTATAAAACATTCTTCACATAACAATGATACTCATGTTCTTCTCAAACCCTATCTCGGGTTTTTCACACAACTAATGGCTTCAACAACAATGCTTATAAAACAAGGTTTAAACACAACTCTCAAACAAGAAAACCTTGAAGCATTCAACCAACTACTTTCAAAAAGGAAACCACAATAAATCCTTTTCTCTCCAATAATATTTTAGAAATCAACCACCATAAACAAAGTCAATGGAGAATATTGCTCATACCTTTTTGATGCCTTATTAGTTGTCCAATAAATTTGCCACACTCAACAAACTTTATTTTCCAAATTTAAATAAGGTTTAGGGGTCATGATTAATAACACAATAATAATATCCAAATAACACCTTATTACTCCTCCTCAATAAAATACATCATGTCTCCTCATGAAAGAATTAATCCTCTTTGAAAAAGAACAAAACAACCTTCACTTTTGAACCTCTTTACAAAATCAAAAATATCTCTTTACACACTCCTTATTTCTCCCTCTAAGTAAGTTAATCAAATAGCCCTCGAAATAGGCTTTCCAACGATATATAATATGATATACTTCCAAAAATAAAATCACTAGAAATCTCTCTTTTTCTTAAGGTGCATCATAACCCTTATTTCTCCTAAGGCAACTTTAAAAAAATCAAATATTAAAAAATATTAACTTGCCTCTGTCCCTGACAGAATTCGATCCCTTGACTCCTCGCTCAACGCCTTAACCATGGTCAAGACACCATTGGGCCACACACCCTCACGTGTTCAAAGGAGCACGAACCAAAACAAATACCTCAATATTTTGTGCCCTTTGAAAACTCAAAAATGCTTCGAGCATTTCAACATAGCAAGCATCCCTAGTGGGACTCGATTGTAGGACCTCCTGATTCTTACACAATGAATGAACCACTAGGCCAAAGGTGCCTATGCATTTGGTTATCCTCCACAAATGATTCTTCAATAGACCCGAATTTCGTAAACCCTTCACATGCCTCTTTACATGCGCTTCAACACATAAGCTCTTTTCGCATTACATTATCAATTCGAATGCATTAGAAAATTGAGGACAAGTATTTAATATATGCATTTCCTCCTTTCTTTAGATGTTGGTGCTATTATTTTTAATATATGTCTTTCCTCCTTTCTTTATACGTCGGTGCTATAATTTTATTTTTAATTTTAAAATTTAAATTTAAATTTTAAATAATTTAAAATTTAAATTAAATATTTAAAATTAAATATCTCCATCACCTAGGCACCTTTTTCAATGAAACGAAAATCCAACCTGGATTTTAAGAAAACCCCATTTCAAATCTGCCATCCATGGTTTTAAATAAAACCTTTTATTTTGCCTGCCTTGGTTTTCACAAAAAAACCTGTATATATCCATGCTCTCCAAAATATCATAAATGATTATTTATGAAGTGTTGTTACCACAAAAACTCAAATGTGATCCATATGACATCAATGATCCATGTGACATCAATGACAACATAAAATAACTCAAATTTCCAACATATTTTACACCCAACTTGGTTGATTTTGATGATGGATGACATCTTCCTCGAGGGTGTATGGTCTACTACAGTTGATTGGGTGGCATGGGATCATCCAGGTCACTTCTAGAGTATGTGTGCTGAGCTGAGATGGGTAGGTGATGGTTATGGAGGTGCTCTTAGTGTTGGTCTGGCAGTGTAATATGATGTTGATCTCTTTATTATGTTGTGGTATGAGATATTTCAATCCATTTTAGTCAGGCATGTTGGTGCCAAAATCGAAATAGATTACATCAAGCTATTACAGTTGGGACTTCTGCAATTCCATCTTGTTAGAGGAGTAGTGTGGAGCAGTGTGGTGCAATGTTAGCTCGATGGGTACTTTTTGAGGTTGTTATGATATCCAGGTATTCTATGTGGCCTCATATAGGATGCAGACCACTGACTAGGTTATGTTTAGGCATTGATTGAGGACAAGCAATATTTGGGAAGGACAAACTATAATATCCCCTTTTCTAGGCAGTCAGTGCAATGGGGATATAAGCCTATACACGAGCTCCCGTAGGCTAATTCAGTTGTTGGGGATCCATATGGAGAGGTTATTATCTTCATCAACTTACAAAGAGATTATGTTTACCGGTAATTTGGGCTTATTTGGAGATCATTTGACTAGACATGCTATTTTTAGCAGTGTCCATTTTTAGGGTTTCAGATGACGAATTCAGCATAGTATTATTCTTTGGAAAAATTGGTATCTGGAACCATTCAAAAATTGTTGCTTTGAGGAGCAGAGGTCTAGTATTTTAATTGGTGAAGTTATATTACATTAAAGTGATTTATTATTTAATGACTTTATATTATGAAATCACTTTATGGATGTGAAAGGGGCCACTTTATAATATAATGTTATAATGCTAAGTTATAACTTAAAAAAAAACTTAAAGTGGTATGCCTAGGCCAAGTGGGGGGATGTGGCCCTCTTTATAACATTAAGAGACATCAATTAAAAATTATAAAACAAAAACTTATGGAAACCTAAAATGGGTGCCCAAACCCTAATTTGATGTTCTCTTTAAATTGGCTTTTTGAGGCTCATTTGGATATGGAGAATTTGGAATTTTTATTGAGATTTTCACAAGGAAAGGGCTTTTTGGAAGTTATTTATCAGCAGGATTGGACCATTTTCAGGTGTGAGAAATCACCTCTAATTGAAGGATTGAATTTCTCAAGTGTAGAGGAATTATTAGAGCATAACAGTGGCAGATCGGGTTTTGCCTATGATTGAAATCAACTGGATTGAAAATTAGAGCTTTTGGGTTTCATTATTTCAATGGTAATTTAAATGGGTCTCAATCCATTTTGAAGTTGCTAAAGTTTGATGGAAAAAAGTAGGCCATCCGTACCATTTTTTGCTCATATTCTATGGATTTGGTGAGGGTTTCATTATGGTTATTTACAGTTAAATATACCTTTGCCAAGCACCCCTTTTTGAGCATTCCTACATTGATTATGAAGGACTATTGAATTTTTAAGGGTTGTCGTACAAATTTGTAGGTTGTACAGTTCATAGGGTTAGTAGATTTAATTAGCAGAAGTCTTTTAAAAGCAGTTTTGGTTTGGTTAAGACTTGCATGTGGAGTAGCCAACCTCAGTTTGAAATCTACACTCATTGAAGGGCCATTGGGAGGAATGAAGAAGGAAAATTATAGAAAATGAGACATTTCCAGAATTGTTTTTTGTATCAGATTTGCTACTATTCATAATTAGGTTAAGAAAATATGCAAATTTATATCTAGTTGTAGTTATCATGAATTGAAATAAAATTTGTTCTTGTTTCCAACTATTTCTTATTATCAATTTGCAATTAATTTCAAATCAACCACACAAACTCACAAAAAAAAATTAGACCACAAATAATACATGCAAAATAATAGAGAAGTGTAGTAGAGGGATAGGGTGTTCATTACAAAGGTCACATGAGAACCCATGATTAAGTGTAGGAATGGGCTTAGCTAGCCCAAAGGGGCTAAGGATGATGAATAGTGATTTTAATAAATGAATAGTATTTTGAGCCAATTTATGTAATTTTCAAATGTTTCACAAATTTATTGACCATGAAGATGAGGAGAGGGATAATGTGCAACTTTTGGGTGTCTACAATATATATACTTTGTAATTATTTTAATTTAATTATTTTCTTGGCGGATTGTTCAAAATAATAAACCCGCAAGCACAATGATCAGCGTGGATGCGAGAGGACATAGATTTCAAGACAAACTACGATGAGGATTGTAGAAACATAGCCACATGGTGGATAAATAAATAGTATAAGGACAATGTGATGATGATCTATACTAGGATGACCATGGCATACCATCAATGTAGTGATGATGCAGACCTACACGATGGACTGCCAAAGTGACATGACTTGAACTGACACACCATGGACTGTGATTGACACCCTAGATGATTTGGACTAACACCTGATGATGAACATAGGTTATGTGGTGAGGAAGAGTGGATGTGTGAAGAGACCTCTGACTACACATACAAATAAGCTAGCTTCTTTGTTTCATTCATAATAGGTTTACCAAATTTACTCAAGATGAGTTAATGAACTCACTTGCACACACATTTGTTCTTGATAACCTCAAGTTATTACCATGCTCTTGATTCTATAAATGAATTCACTACACATACATTTGGTCCTAGGGGTATTAGGATGTTTTTAGTGAGTTTTTTTTATACCACTAGTATGTCTGAGTCTCTACAAAATGGGTAGTTTTCCATATTAACATCCATATCTTCTTCCATATCAACATTCATATCTTATTCCATATCAGCATCCACATCTTCTTCCATGTCAACATCCATGTCAGTTCATGAGTCTTCCACCCCACATGCCACCAAGTTTGGTACTCGTGATTAAATAATAATGCTAAAAAAAATGGACAAACAAGATCTAAACTATAAATGACCATTAGAAAATTTCCATGCCACCTTGCATTAATCATCCATAACATATCAACCATATACACATGCATTACACAAATGCATTCCAAAAAAAGCATTCACGCACACATATAACACAAAAATTAAAATCCATGTATATATATATGTATAAATATAACATGTACAATGAGTGCCAAAAGGCTACATACAATAGAGCACCAAGGCTCATATAAAAAAGTGCATCTAAGCACTAGATACACCCTCCAAGAGGACCCCTATGACCTAGTAGGATCCCTAGACCTAGAGCTATGCCTAGACTCGCTACACCTAGCACCCCCGAACATAGATGAGGTTGGAGGATCTAGAAGTGGAATATGATGTTCCATCAACCTATCCTCTAATGCCTCAATATATATATGCTGAGAGTGAAGATGTGCTATGTTGACATTATGATGGTGCTCCCTCTCTACTAGCTCAACCTAGAGTCTCATGATCCTCACATCCCAACTCTGCTACCTGCTTCTCCAACCACACCCAATCCTCCTTGATTTGATCTGGAGGTCCATCCGGAGCCTCCTCTGCATCCTCTCCATCTCCACCATCCCCCCCACTCTTAAGAGCCTACCTAGCCACACCCTTACCTCTCCTAATTCAAATATCTTATCAAAGGTGTCAATACCACTTGGGGGTCTCCTAGGTCCCCTCATACCTAGCCTCATCACCATCCCCATAAACCACTCCTCAAGGTGGTACCCATGTTGGTTGTGCAACAAACCATACATGGTATTCCTTGCATCCTCTACACCTGAGAGGTCCACCTCATCATCATCCTCATAGGCCACCCTCCATGGCTTCACACATGGTAGCCCTATCCCCTCTCGATACCTCCTATACTAAATCAATTATTCCAAAACATCCTATATCAAGCCAAACTATCAGAGTACCTGTGAGAACTAAAATTACTTAGCCTCACTCTGATGTCGCCCAACCACCCACCAAACCTACTACACTCATCACAAGTGCTATCAATATATGTTCTACCTATAATATCACCATGGTTGTCATATCACTTGGGTGAATTTCAATCCATCCCATAAATCTTGGTACCATTAACTCATCTGCATCGCTCGACTTGGTTGTACCTCCATAGCCATAGCCCATCTCCCAACATAGGGTTGCTTCATACCCAAGCCTGATATCAATAAGCCCTATAGTTGGGCCACACTAAAGTGCACCAATGCTCAACACTACAATAGAAAGATGCACCCCAATCCTTTTTTCCCCACATCATCACCTCATAAATCTCTTGGTATACCTACATCAACAATGTAGGAGCCCATGCATACACCTGCTACATAGTGAGCATATCATTCACTACTCCTGTCAGGTTACAAGGGAACCTACACCTAGTGCTATTCATGGCCATGATGTTGGCCAAAATGAATATTAATAAGGTACAAAGGGCATCCAACTCCTTGTCCACGTACATGGAAAAGTAAGGTATACCTCCACTCTCCACCCACACACCTTGCCATCCATCGCTAAACATCTTCATCATCTCTATATTTCACCCATGCCCAAACTCCACTTGGATCCGCTCTAAAGGCACCTTGAGGATGGATATACATCCTCCAAGGTCATGGTCATCTCTCTTGTGGGGAGCTAAAAAGTACCCCTATCCGCATCCCACATCTTTGTGAAGGCATAGAAATGCTCCTCATTAGCCCTCACCACATCAACTCGGGCTACCTTTGCTAGCCCCACATCTACTAGAAGATCCCACTCCTCATCTGACACCACCTTCCTCATACCAAGAATGTATGGTGAGAACCAGTTCCAAGCCTCTAGAATCCTAAGCTGCAACACAACACAAAACACTTAGCATTTATCATTATGCAAAAAAAATCACAACACAAAAATTTTGTACAATACACAAACAAGGATATCACCTCAACAACCTGTATTCTAGCATCAACCTCAGCCTCTGCACCCGCTGCTTCCACTACCATATCTTTTACGCACAAACCACTTTATCTCACTTCACTCCACTCACCCAAACATAGTTTCTCAAACTATCAAATGCACAAATGAGATTGGTTTCTTGTCTTGGTAGCTATTTATAGCTACTTTAGGTGCCTTGAGATGCCCATGGGTATTTCATGATGCACTGAAGCACCCATAGGAATTTTTAGAATACCCAAACACTGGTGGGCATTTCTATAGCTCAAAAGCACCAACGAGAGTTTGGTGCCAAATTTGACAAAAGACCAATTTTTCACAAAATAATGGCTTGTCCCAACCAAATCATTCCAAATTGTATACATACATATATGCTATCATTTTAATAGGTTTTGTGAATATTCCAAGTGATTTGGATGCATAATTTTCATTTGCAACCACAAATTGCAAATTTGCCTAACAAGTTACAAAAGCACTCCAAAATGATCCAAATCTTCACAAAATGACCATAATAATGAATATCATCATTCATACGTCATTTTCACTTCATTCTATATCATAATTTACATATTTTCCAAGTCAAACAACATGCAAGTGAACCTTGTGTCTAGTGGGTTATTCTATATACTTGGCAATTGCAAATATTTGCATCCATACAATTATGTAATATGAAGAGCCTACCATAAGAACACTTTGTCATTTTCATCATTCTATATCTTGTTGTTCAAAATCACAATCATATTGGAAACTTCACATTTTGAGTGAAACCTTGCCAAGAACAATTTGCACAAAAGTTGTCATTGATGGCCTAGTTCATGGGGCTTAAAACATTGACAACATCACATTTCATTATTGCACATTTCCTTGACAGTCATGATGGTGACTGGCCTTAGCTAGGGTGATTAGTTTTGATCATAGGAATTATATGATAGTCACTAGTTGGCCCTCTGAAGATTGATTATTTTTATCTTTGTATTTTCATCCTTGCATATCAATGACGCTAAAAGGCATACTCTTCAACAACATTGAATCACCCCAAATTTAGGGCAACCACATTTTGTTTTGACTTTTCCACTATGGGATACATCTTACATGATCATGACATCTACATTTTGAAAAAATCCCTTCATCTTTTGGGGCAAAAATAGACACATTTTCATCACACATCTTCATAAAACTCTTCATCTATTAGGGCAAAAATAGATGCATCATATCACATTTTTCACCAATCTCCTTACCACCATTGGCGCAAAAATGGTATCTCATTTGAATCATTCATTTGCATAGATTTTTCAATTGGATCATGACATTAATTTGTAAACTCATTCGCCAATTGAGGGGGTAAGCTACACAAAATTCAAACTCTTTTATTATTTTATCTTTAAGCTCGTGTTCCACATCCCAAGAGAAGCTACTTTTGCACCTAGCCAAAATAGGTGTCTCGTGTTTTTTCACTACATTGTGTTTCATGCAATGCAGTACAAAAAGGGGTATCTGTAGACACCAAAACCTAGCCACTTGTCCTCCATCCTAACTTTATTGCCATTTCTACCACTTATTTACATATATTTATATATATTTATTTTATATTAATATTTTATATATTATATTATATATATTTAATAAATATATATTTATACAAGTAAAATAATCTCAGCCATCCGATTTCATTTAATCCTATCCATAAATCTTCATCAATCCATACCACAATCTAGATTTAATATCCACCCTTTGATATGATTTTATTTTAGCCACATGAATAGTGTCATTGAAACCCTAAGTATGCCCTAGGTTGGATTATTAATACGAGCTATTTTGATGGCTCAACCCCTAAAAAATTCCCTAAGTAATTTCATACCTTGAATCTGGAGAACTTGAATCCTCATACATTCATCCTTGAGTCCCTTGGAGCATCCAAGCACCCTCACCTTCCCTTCGTATCTAACATAGCCACCATATCCCTCGCCCAACTAGATCTACTTCTGCAGACTTCTCACTTAGCTATTGAACACCTTCAATAATTTCCTGTCCATCTCAAGCACCTCTGAGTGCTTCCTTCCCCGCCACCAAGCACCTCTAGGAACCTTCCACCATCACTAACAACCCACGGGTGTTTCCTGTATTCGCAAAGCGCCTGTGGGTGTTTTACACCATAGATCTTGAAGTCTTTCTAGCCTTCGGGCGACGCTAAGGCATCACCATGCCGATTAATTTCAACAAACATCATCAGGTTAGAGAAAAATAAATACGTAAGGTAAATCCATTTCTTATTATTTCATTTATGCAGTTTTAGATTGTGTTCATTCATATTGCATAGCTAGAGTTTTTATCTACTTTTTGAGGACCTCACATTGTGGAGCCTTCATAGTTGCTACTAACTCATTTGTTGTTTTAGTGTGTGTAGATTTTTAAGTGTGACATTAGCATTGGATAAATTCTTAAGCTGGAGTGGCCCGATATCATATAACTAAAAGCCTACTTACTTTTTTTGGGAGCAAGGGCGCATTTGAAGACATTGTTGGCTCGACTTTCATACACACCCTGCGAAGAGTAAACTGAAAACACAAGTAACATTTAATGGGAATAAATTCCCTCTCACTTTAGGATCTTGTTGGTTATCCAAGGTGTGAGTTACAGGGTTGGGTCGAACGTCCTCGCTCTTTTCCACTTCTGGAATAGTTTCAAGTGGATTGCCTGTGTACCTTCAAGGGGGTTCAACTTCCATCTATTGCCTTTTTTGGTTTATCAATTAGATTTATATTTTATTTGATCTAGCTCTTCAGATTTCAGCAGAGTAAATGAATAAAGAATTTTAAAGAAAATAAAAATGAGAACCTTTCAAAAATAAAATAGGGAGAGCAGAGTAGGGTAGAAAAGAGAGGATGTCTAATTCAATTGCAAATTACAACTACTAAAACCAATCAAATTATTCAGCTTCACAACAAGACAATCATCAAATGAAGAAAGTATCCAGCTTTCTAAGACCACTTTCAACCTTGAGCATGGGACAGAGCAACGCAAAGACAAAAGGAAGATTACGAACATAAGAGAAGTTAATAAAAATTGATGTTTCTCACCAGCAGTCTAGCTCGCGCAGTGAGAACAGAGCAATTAAAATACTAGCCTGAATCTCAAGTTCTTAATTTTCTCAAACATACAGAGAATAGAATGAAGCTAAACAACCTAACATAATTCCAACAATTATAGATTTACAATTAAATTAAATAAATCCTTAAGCGAGACGAAAATAGAAGAAGATGCACTTATCACAATCTGGAAAATATTAGGCTCCTGGCCACGCTGTTTCAGAAAACGATGTCACACCAACCTCAGGTACAGAAGAAAGTATTCAAGGAAAAATTTGTTAAAAATTGCTAGAAGTCTTTATTTCCAAGCTTTCGCATCCTTTGATTACATTTCATGGGAGTATTTATAGATTCAGGACATGCCCTGATTTTCATAAAATATCTTCTCCCAGGGAATTAAAAATAATTTAAAATTTCCACCGCATAAGCTTTACAATATAAGGCATTTTTATATAGAGTTTCGATCAACTCTAATCACTCTGAAAATCTTCCTGTGGATCTTGCCATAAATGGAGAAGATAAGATTTGGTTTCATCCTCATCAAATGGACACCACGTGCAAATGTATCTTCATCTTTCGGCAAGCTGTCAGAGCATCTCATTAATTCCTCTACAAAATCTGGATGAGTCACTGACTTCCCGAGCCTTCTATCCTCGCACAACCGCCTTTGTTTGGTTCGAGTTGAAATTCTCTGCCCACCATTACTTTCACCATAAATTTTCCCATTAAATGCATCCACCGGCAAATTCTTGCAAAAATTTAAAAATGGCAAATGTTAGAACATTAGCTTTAAAATTAAATTTAATTAATTTAATTTTTTCTAAGGTTCAAGATTTAAATTTTAGGTTTTAATTTTTATTATTTTTCCAAAGTTTGCCCTAAAATACCTTTTAGGGCTGAGATTTTAATTAATTTTTCACTATTACTTTAATCCCTAGGGTTTGACATTTTTATACCATTTATTTTCTATCTCCCTAAGCATGTCACAAAATCGCGACATTTTTCATTTATCTTATCTTCCAACCTAAAAATGTTGCGATGGCAACATTTTTCTATTTCCTTTCTTTCTTCCTTGGAAATATCGCGAAAATCAAACACTTTTTATTTTAAGCCCCTTTCCTTAAGAATGTCGCGATGGCACGACATTTTCATTTCTTCTCTCTTGCTTACTTGGAAATGTTGCGATATCGCGACTTTTTTCTATTTCCTTTCTTTCTCCCTTGGAAATATCGCGAAAATCAAACATTTTTATTTTAAGCCCCTTTCCTTAAGAATGTCGCGATGGCGCGACATTTTCATTTCTTCTCTCTTACTTACTTGGAAATGTCCTGATATCACGATTTTTTCTATTTCCTTTCTTTCTCCCTTGGAAATATCGCGAAAATCAAACATTTTTCATCTTAAGCCCTTTTCCATAAAAATGTCGCAATATCGTGACTTTTTGAATAATATTATGCTCTTTTCTTTAGAATATCGTGATATTGTGACATATTTAATTTTCTTTATGCCCAACCATAGGATGTCATGAAATCATGATATTTTTTAATATATCTTCCCTTTCTCTTGGAAATGTCGCGATATCGCGACATTTCTCATTTCTCTTCCAACACTTAGAAAATATTCTCTCCCAAGGAATGTCACAAAATCGTGACTTTGTTTTCATTTCTTTTTGCTTCCTCTTGGGAATGTCGCGATGGCGTGACATTTTTTATTTCTCTTCCAAAACTTAGAAAATCTTACATTGGTGAAATCATGACTATTTCCAACACTTAGAAATTTTCATAGAATTTGTTCATCGACTAATTTGATTCCGTACTTATGTATTTTAGCACTATAAAGGTTTGTGAAGGATCCTCCATTCTCAAAAATAATCTTTAGATACTGGAAAGTGAATTTTAATTGCCCGAAAGTTGCTAGTTTCACGTGGTGTGAATTTTAGGGCAAAAATTGAAAGTGTCCAGAATTGAACGAAACTTCTCATGCATTCAAATGAGCCAAATGGGTATCCAAAACTGTAGAAAAAACTTGAAAATTCACTTCGGATCACAAGATATCATATTAAAAAGTTCACTGGCTAGAAATAGAAATTGCTATTTCTGGAAGGTTAATTCTGCTTGAAAACCTAAAAATTTTGTACTGTTGGAAAGGTAAGCTCGAGATATTTCACCCAGAATTTAAATCACTCAAAACGGATTTTCACGGCTTAAGATATTGCATTTCCAAGATTGAAGTAAACATTAGGGCAACATGAAAAATTTTCAAAGAACCTTAGAAAATTAATTTAAATACTTCAACCTTAGGAAACTATTGAAAATCAAAATTTCTGAAATATTTAACCAGAAATAATAGCATTGAAGCATAAATACTCAGAAAAAATTAATTCAAATCAATGCGCTAGGCAAGCAATTTTGACACCTTGATGTAGACAAAATTTAAAGACTTGGTGCAAACAAAACTTGGATTAAAAAAAATGAAAACTTCAAGAGGGTCCCCTTGGAAATAAAAATTAATCATTTCAAAGGAACCAAAATTTTATTTTCAGTAGGGGTGTGTTGCTCCTCAACAAATGGCGATGTCTACGAGGAAATAGTAGCACTATTTAGAACCCAGAACTCTAGTTTTAAAACAATTTAAACCATGTATCCTACCTTGTCGTAAATATTTTCAAAATATTTTAATCATTATCTACCCATCCATTGAAATTTCCCAGGGACATACTAGGTTGAATCACTCAAGGAAAACTCTGGTGTGTGGTTGCAGTGCATAAATTCTTCCTTTTAAGATGACCATGGCTTAGAACTCCTACTTAGGATTAACCAGACTGCTTGGGCTGCAAAAGTTTATTTGAGTAGAGCTCTATTGCTAGTTTAGCCTTTTATAGCCCCGACAAAGTTACTCTTAACTTTATTTTTAAGACCTTGGTTCACAACCATGGAGCATCTATAGCTCTGGTGAACATGTCTAATATTTCTCTTTCAGGAATCTCGACTATCACCCTATTACTATGGAACTCTTCCCTTTTTTTATGGAACTCTTTTCTCTTTTATCTTTTTTTTTTGGAACTCTCTTTTTTCTCTCCTTTTTTTTTGAACTCTCTTTTTTCTCTCTCTCTTTTTACAGACTAGATAGCCGAGAAGTCTTACTAAAGGTTCGAAAGTTGTATTTGCCTTGATATTTCATTCACCAATCAGTCGATCAACTAACCATTTCAGTTTTCAGACACCAATAGCCTCTTAAGAGTTATTAAAATGATCTTTGTGAATCAGGGTTCTCTTCTCATGACCAACTTTTCTTGGATTCCCTAGGAGTTCTCCGGCTAAACAACATAACAACTCTTTTACGATTAAAATAATTACGGTGGGCAAGGTACAAAATTCAAACTATCTCTCTACTATTAATCCAGATAGCAAACATTACCACTCTCTCCCCACTTAGAGCATCTCTTTATCAAATCACCCTTCTTTGATTCATGAAACCAAGAGAAAGACCCAAAAGAAGTAAGAAAAGGAAAACAAAGAAAAGTAGGAGAAACTAACTTAATGCTAAAAAAAAAAAACTAAACAAAAGCACAAATGCTCTTTTTTATTATATACATATGTACAAAGGTTCCTTCAATTACTCAAATGATATAGCATATGGAACAACTGAGAAGTAATGCTTCAGATATTGACCATTGACAGGCAAGTTCAGAAAATTACCTTCCAGGTCTTGTAGATGAAATGCATTATTACCCAAAATTTCTGCAATTTGGTATGGCCCTATCCATAGAGGTTGTAGCTTAGTGTGCTTACCTTTCTTCTCATGGGCTTTGTCCCACAGGAGCACTAGGTCTGCAAGTCTGAAGGCTTTTACTTTTGCTCTTTTGTCAAACCAACGCTTGACTATCTCTTGATGTCGATTGAAATGCTCCAAAGCTTGGAGTCGTTCATCCTGCAAATTAATTAAATCCAGCACACGAGCTTCTGCATCTGCATGATCATTAAAATAATCCAAGGCAAACTGGTATGTGGGCAATTTTAAAGAAATAGGAACAATAGGCTGAGTGCCATATAGTAAAGTAAATGGTGAAGTTTTAAGAGCCTCTTTGTGTCTTATCCTATCATCCCAAAGTGCATACTTCAGTAATGTATGCCATTGTCTGGGTTTATCTACAACAGACTTCTTAATGGCATTTATCAAATTTTTATTTGTGGACTCAGCTAGTCCATTTCCTTGGGGATAATAGTTAGATGAAAATTTGATGACTATCCCTTTCTGATATGCCCAGTCTGCAAATCCCAATGATTGAAAGGTTGGCCCATTATCACAAACTAAATTCAAAGGAACCCCAAACCTGGTTATGATATTTACCTCCAAAAATTCAATCACTTCATGAGTTGTGCTTCTCATTGTGGTTGTTGCTTCAACCCATCGTGTATAATAATCAGTGGCAGTTAATACATACTTGTGCCCTGCTGATGAATTTGGGTTCATCACTCCCACAAAATCAAGTCCCCACTGCATGAAAGGTTTGTCTATTATAATAGGTTGCAATGGTAGAGCTCATTTAGTTTCCTTGGCTACAAATATCTGATATTGGTGACAAGTTCTCACATGTAGATGTGCATCTTTAAACAATGTAGGCCAGTAGTAGCCTGCTCTCAAGATTCTATGTGTAGTAGCTGAACCTGAAGGGTGCCCTGCCCCTAACTTCTCATGAAAACTAGACATGACTTCATTCACCTCTTCCTGAGAAATGCACCTTAAAAATACACCAGCATAATTCTCCCTGTACAGTTTACCCCCTTTGAGTAGAAAATGAGCAGATTTCAACTTCAGTGCTCTTCTTTGAGTTCTGTTCAGGTGAGGTGGGTAGCTCCCAAAGCTCAATAAATGGATAATATCCCCATACCAATCATCCAATCTGGAATCCAACTGGTTAATTTCTTCCTTTGCAGGTATTTCAATGATATGCTGGGATAGACCAAGGCCTCTGATTAATTTAGCAGGTCAAATTTCTAAGTCAAATTCTTGCAACTTTGTGGCCCAATTTCCCCTCAGTTCACCCAGTTCATTTTGACTTAACAAATATTTAACAGTCGGATCAGGGACTATGGCATAGACTTTGCTCCTCATAATGTAATGCCTAAACTGTTTAACTACTTTCACTAAAGCATAGGCTTGCTTATCCAAATGAGAGTATTTCAACTCAACATTCTTTAGATTAGTACTTTTGAAGGCAATGGGGTGCTCCCCTATTTCTCTTCATTGAGTTAAAACTGTAGCAAGTGTATGTTCAGAAGCAAAGGAGTACAGGTAAAAATATGCACTAAAATCTGGACTTACCAGAACTGGAGCTTGTTGGATAGCATATTTAATCTCTTGAAATGCCACCTTGGCCTCTGTTGACCAAACAATCTGAGCAGTCTCCTTTAACATATCATTGAGTGGTTTGACTATTTCAGCAAAGCCAAAAATAAACTTCCTAACAAAGTTAATCTTCCCAAAAAATGATTTTAACTCTTTCTTAGAGTTGGGAAAAGGTATCTTTGATATGGCTTCAGCTCTCTCAGGGTCTACAGAAATACCATTTTTGGTGAGCAAGTGGCCAAGGAGTTTTCCTTCAGTTACACCAAAAACACATTTCTTCGGATTTAAAGAAATGCCAAATTCTCTGCATTTGTCAAAAATAGACTCCAAGTGTTTGACATGATCAAATCGAGATTTGGAAAATATTGTCAAGTCATCCATGTATACCACAATGCACTTACCCATAAGACCTTTGAAGGCATGATCCATCGCTCGTTGGAAGGTGGCTCCAACATTTATCAATCCGAATGGCATTCTCTTGTAGGCGAAGGTGCCCCATTTGGTGGTGAAGGCAGTCTTCATTCGGTCTTCTCTTTCCACCAATATCTGGTTGTACCCAGAAAATCCATCCAAGAAGGACATCATCTCTGAACCATTCACAATCTGCAACACATCATCCATGGAAGGCAAGGGATAATTATCCTTTTCAGAAGCCTTATTCAGATTTCTAAAATCTACGCACAAGCGGATTTCCCCGTTCTTCTTTCTAACTGGCACCAAATTGGCTACCCAGGTAGAATGCCTGATAGGAAAAATAATGGCCGCACTCAACAATTTTTCTACCTCCTTTAGAATGAGAGGTTCCAAAAAGGCATTAACATGTCTCTGTTTCTACCTGAAGGGTTTACAAAATTCTTTCAAGGGTATAGTATGCATGTACACCTTTGGATCAAAAATCTTGAGGTCTTTATAAGACCAAGCCATAACATCCTTGGACCTATGTAGCAACTCTGTGAGATCTCTTTTAATTACAGGGTCACAAATTTTAGCCAATTGAACGTGCTTGGGATCCCCTTCAGTTCCTACATTTATATTTTTAGTCTTATTCCCTGTCATGCCAACAGAATTTCCAGAATTTATCCTTTGCTTAATTCGATCATTGTCAAACAACCTCTCAAGTTCTACCATTCCCTTGGGAATCCTATTGTCTTTCAACCTCATTACTCCTTTGTCATCATCAAAATATTCAAGCATAGTATCCCTTTGACCATCATCAATTATTGTTTTTTCAAATGCATTTGTATTCTGTAAGAAATTTATAATTTGATGGTCATTAGAAAATACTTGAAATGTATCTATGTTATTCGGGATAGAAGGGCAAGGAATTAATTCCACTGAAAAATTTTTCCATTTAAAATCCTCCAAGGGCTTTATATTGGCAGTTGATGAAGCCAAAGCATCTGCAGGTGAATTTTCCTCCCTGGGAATATGCATCAAATTGAAAGCATTAAAATCCTCCATGAGGTCCCAAGCTCGATGTTTGTATCTTTTTAGGTAAGAAGCCTTGCACTGAAACTTACCTTTTACCTGATTGGCTACCAACTCAGAGTCTATAAAAACTTGGATATTTTTCACATTTTTATCTAAAGCAAATTTTAATCCCAGTATTAGTGCCTCATACTCAGCCAAATTATTGGTACAGGGAAACTGCAAGCGGTAAGACATAAAATATGTCTGATTGTGAGGCCCTTTAAGAACAGACCCTGTACCAGAGCCTTGCTTAGATTTAGCTCCATCAACATGAAGTGTCCAAACATCATTATCATGATAAGTTAGAGCCTCAACTAGTTTCACCTTTTGTGTAGTTGTCAAATTATAAACCCCCACATCTGTATCAGTAAAATTAACAGTCTCATTCTTGACATTGTATTCAGTTATCATGAGCTTATATCGAGGTTCCCTATCAATTCTTAACTGATTTGCTATACCTTTCCAGGGTAACCACATGTGTGAAAAAATTGTGGCCAAATATCCATTCAGATATTTTGACCAATCTCTGCTTAGAAGCATTCCATATCCCACAGGAATATCTACCACCTGAATATCAATTTTGTGTTGTGCTCTCGACTCAGATGCTAATTGGATGTGTATGCCTTGAAGTTCACCTATTACCTTGACCTCAGTTTTATCCAACTGAATAACTCTTCTCTCAGACTTCACAGGAGTTAATCCCAATTGTTGGAAAATGGCTAGAGGCATGACATTGGCTGAAGCACCAGAGTCCACTAGACAGTTATGTAAGTTTTTTCCAAATATACGGACTGTCAATAGGAAAGGTGGAACTTTAGTATTTTCCTTGTAGATGGCCACATTAGCATTTGCTATTTTCTTCCCCTTTTTTGGAGGTTTAGCAGAGGGCTCAGAATAAGTTTTAATCAAATTATCTCTTTGTTCAGTGATCTGAGCTAGCTCATGAAGGGTAATGTTGGCTTTAATTTTCTTCATGTCCTCCACTATATTATACCCTCTGTTGAGCGGAGCAGTAAATCCATCCTGCACTCTTGGATCTCCCCCCTTTGGTGGAGGTGGATTATTATTTGGAGAAGGATCAGGAGGAATACTGTGAGAGTTATTGGGAGGTGTAGATGTAGTGTTGGGCTCTAGATTTCTATTCCTGAGATTGTAATTATCTCTTCTATACTGTTGAAAAGCCTGCACTTCATCCATAGGCACTTCTGCAATATTTTTAGACTCATCTGGGAAAGTGAATGAATCCAACACCATAGTTGTACTATGTTTGGATGAACTAGCACCATCAGTATTTTTTTAATTTTCAGAATAACTAAATTCACCAGACAAAGCTTCAAAAGCATTACAGAATTCCAAGCAATCTAGTTCTCCATGTTGAGATGTTCCGTGAATCCTACACCAATTAGGTAAAGCCAAGTCACAAATGTTCACTTCAGGCCCCTTTCCTTTGTTATAATATTTATTAGGTTCATAAGGAGGTCTGGAATACCTATTCTATTGATAAGGAAATCTGTTTGAATTTTCTCCCGTAGATACTTACCTCTTGAAGCTCAAGAAGTCGTTTGCCAACTTTTGGACTACCTTTGAAACTCCCTCAACTGTAGTCTTATCTGATTCTTTCTCCTCAGTCTGCACATGCCCAGTGTGTGCCAAGGGTAATGGAGTCTCCTTGGGTGGAGTTTGACACGTTGGCAACATCATCTGATGCGGAATGGGATTCAACATAGGTATGTTTTGTGTAACAAAGGGTATCAAAGGATTATTTATCGGCTGCGGTCCCAACTGCCTTTCAAGAGTCAAAGCTTCCTTATAAGCTCTTGTCAAGTTCATGATATTGGTGTCTCTTTTTAGGAAAATAGAGGTTACTGGATCCAAAGCATTCTTATAAATTTCTAGAGCTAAATATGCACTTGGGATGTAATGACCTGTCATCCTGCCATAAGCCTTCTGGAATCTCACATTGAAAGACCTGACAGTTTCATTGGATTCTCTTCTGATGCTGGAAAATTATTGATATAGGATGTTGGGATCAATTACTTGACCAAATTGGGACACAAAAACCTTTTCCAAATCATCCCAGCTGGTGATTGAGTCATTAGTAAGGTTTAGGAACCAGTCATATGCTCCTTCTTGGAGAGTGAACGGGAATAATCTATAGGCCACATCTTCATGCTGCACATTTAATAATTTCAAAGCATTTTTAAATGCCACCAAGTGTTCTTCTGCTGTCCTGATTCCATCATGTTTGTAGGTGGGAAGATACTTCTCAAGATTTCTTGGTAAATCATGGGCTATCCTAGGGATATTCAAAGTAGTGGAACCCAACCAGTTGGCCATGACTGTTTGATTAATGGAAATATTCTGAGTCACAGTTGGAGGAAGCACTAATGGAGATAAAACTATGCTAGACAAAGATCTAGCCTTTCTGAGATTACTTCTCCTTGGGGTTTCCAACTCAGACACAAGAAGCTCTCCAGCTCTTGGGTGGGACCTGGTTACTCTAAAAGAAGAATCCAACCTAACTGATTATCTTAAAAAAATGCCAAACGCAAGTTTAGGCCCTCCTTCTAGCACCAATTTTATGTTGGCTCGACTTTCATACACACCCTGCGAAGAGTAAACTAAAAACACAAGTAACATTTAATGGGAATAAATTCCCTCTCACTTTAGGATCTTGTTGGTTATCCAAGGTGTGAGTTACAAGGTTGGGTCGAACGTCCTCACTCTTTTCCACTTCTGGAATAGTTTCAAGTGGACTGCCTGTGTACCTGCAAGGGGGTTCAACTTTCGTCTGTTGCCTTTTTTGGTTTATCAATTAGATTTATATTTTATTTGATCTAGCTCTTCAGATTTTAGCAGAGTAAATGAATAAAGAATTTTAAAGAAAATAAAAATGAGAACCTTTCAAAAATAAAACAAGGAGAGCAGAGTAGGGCAGAAAAGAGATGTCTAATTCAATTACAAATTACAACTACTAAAACCAATCAAATTATTCAACTTCACAACAAGACAATCATCAAATGAAGAAAGTATCCAACTTTCTAAGACCACTTTCAACCTTGAGCATGGGACAGAGCAATGCAAAGACAAAAGGAAGATTACAAACATAAGAGAAGTTAATAAAAATTGATGTTTCTCACTAGCAGTCTAGCTCACGCAGTGAGAACAGAGCAATTAAAATACTAGCCTGAATCTCAAGTTCTTAATTTTCTCAAACATACAGAGAATAGAATGAAGCTAAACAACCTAACATAATTCCAACAATTATAGATTTACAATTAAATTAAATAAATCCTTAAGCAAGACGAAAATAGAAGAAGATGCACTTATCACAATCTAGAAAAGATTAGGCTCCTGGCCACGTTTTTTTAGAAAATGATGTCACACCAACCTCAGGTACAAAAGAAAGTATTCAAGGCAAAATTTGTTAAAAATTGCTAGAAGTCTTTATTTCCAAGCTTTCGCATCCTTTGATTACATTTCATGGGAGTATTTATAGATTCAGGACATGCCCTGATTTTCATAAAATATCTTCTCCCAGGGAATTAAAAATAATTTAAAATTTCCACCGCATAAGCTTTACAATATAAGGCATTTTTATATAGAGTTCCGATCAACCCTAATCACTCTGAAAATCTTCGTGTGGATCTTGCCATAAATGGAGAAGATAAGATCTGGTTTCATCCTCATCAAATGGACACCACGCGCAAGTATATCTTCATCTTTCGGCAAGTTGTCAGAGCATCTCATTAATTCCTCTTCAAAATCTGGATGAGTCACTGACTTCCCGAGCCTTCTATCCTCGCACAACCACCTTTGTTTGGTTCGAGTTGAAATTCTCTGCCCACCATTACTTTCGCCATAAATTTTTCCATTAAATGCATCCACCGGCAAATTCCTGCAAAAATTTAAAAATGGCAAATGTTAGAACATTAGCTTTAAAATTAAATTTAATTAATTTAATTTTTTCTAAGGTTCAAGATTTAAATTTTAGGTTTTAAATTTTTATTATTTTTCCAAAGTTTACCGTAAAATACCTTTTAGGGTGAGATTTTAATTAATTTTTCACTATTACTTTAATCCCTAGGGTTTTGACATTTTTATACCATTTATTTTCTATCTCCCTAAGCATGTCACAAAATCATGACATTTTTCATTTATCTTATCTTCCAACCTAAAAATGTCGCGATGGCGCGATATTTTTCTATTTCCTTTCTTTCTTCCTTGGAAATATCGCGAAAATCAAACATTTTTAATTTAAGCCCGTTTCCTTAAGAATGATGGCGCGACATTTTCATTTCTTCTCTCTTGCTTACTTAGAAATGTCGCGCAACTTTTTTCTATTTCCTTTCTTTCTCCCTTGGAAATATCGTGAAAATCAAACATTTTTCATTTTAAGCCCCTTTCCTTAAAAATGTCGCAATATCGCAACTTTTTTCTATTTCCTTTCTTTCTCCCTTGGAAATATCGCGAAAATCAAACATTTTTCATCTTAGACTCTTTGAATAATCTTATGCTCTTTTCTTTAGAATATCGCGATATTGTGACATATTTAATTTTCTTTATGCCCAACCATAGGATGTCACGAAATCATGATATTTTTTAATATATCTTCCCTTTCTCTTGGAAATGTTTCTCATTTCTCTTCCAACACTTAGAAAATCTTCTCTCCCAAGGAATGTCACAAAATCGTGACTTTGTTTTCATTTCTTTTTGCTTCCTCTTATCATGACATTTTTTATTTCTCTTCCAAAACTTAGAAAATCTTACATTGGTGAAATCATGACTATTTCCAACACTTAGAAATTTTCATAGAATTTGTTCATCGACTAATTTGATTTCGTCCTTCTGTATTTTAGCACTATAAAGGTTTGTGAAGGATCCTCCATTCTCAAAAATAATCTTTAGATACTGGAAAGTGAATTTTAATTGCCCAGAAGTTGCTAGTTTCACATGGTGTGAATTTTAGGGCAAAATTTGAAAGTGTCCATAATTGAACAAAACTTCTCATGCATTCAAATGAGCCAAATGGGTATCTAAAACTGCAGAAAAAACTTGAAAATTCACTTCGGATCACAAGATATCATATTAAAAAGTTCACTGGCTAGAAATAGAAATTGCTATTTCTGGAAGGTTAATTCTGCTTGAAAACCTGAAAATTTTGTATTGTTGGAAAGGTAAGCTCGAGATATTTCACCCAGAATTTAAATCACTCAAAACGGATTTTCACGGCAGAAGATATTGCATTTCCAAGATTGAAGTAAACATTAGGGCAACATGAAAAATTTTCAAAGAACCTTAGAAAATTAATTTAAATACTTCAACCTTAGGAAACTATTGAAAATCAAAATTTCTAAAATATTTAACCAGAAATAATAGCATTGAAGCATAAATACTCAAAAAAATTAATTCAAATCAATGCGCTAGGCAAGCAATTTTGACACCTTGATGTAGACAAAATTTAAAGACTTGGTGCAAACAAAACTTGGATTAAAAAATGAAAACTTCAAGAGGGTCCCCTTGGAAATAAAAATTAATCATTTCAAAGGAACCAAAATTTTATTTTCAGTAGGGGTGTGTTGCTCCTCCACAGACACCACCAACATTGTTTTGCTAGGGTTTTGGAGAACCCTAGCCATTGTAAAATTTGTATAAAAAAGGATTCAATGATCCTCATTGTAAAAATGGAGTTTTTAGTCTCCCCCCATTAATATAAGATCATTCATTATGCAATTATATGTTCTTTGAGTTCTATTTTTCTATTTCATATTATTTGGTGTTACGTTTTTGTCTCTTCACTTTTGTCTAAGAATAAAATTTATGCCAAGAGGTCTAAGTGTTCTTTTGAAATGACAAAAATGGAGTATTTAGGATAAATTATCATCAAATATGGAGTTAAATTTAACCCTAAAAATATTCAAGTTGTTCAATATTGGCCAAAGCCTCACATCCTTAAGGGAATTTGAGGATTTTTGAAACTCATACGATATTACCATAAATTTATACAAAACTATGGAAAGATAGTAGTTCCTTTAACATCCATGTTGAAAAAGAATTATTTTATTTGGTTTGAACTAGTGGAGAAGGCTTTCAATGACTTAAAGCAAGCCATGAAAACCACCCTAATGTTAGAATTATCTGATTTTTCTAAACCCTTTGTAATTGAAAGTGATGCTTCGAGAAACGATATAGGGGCCATTTTTATGCAAAAGGGAATAGCATTAGACTTCACTAGTAAAGCACTTTCAAGATAAAATTTAAGAAAATATACTCATGCAAAGGATATACTAGCTATTTTGCATGTATTTAATCACCGAAGGCCATATCTCATTGGGCATCATTTTCAATCAAAACATAGCACCAAAGTCTTAAGTAATTTTTGGAACAATAGGTTGCCACACCCAAACAACAAAAATGGGTTTCTAAATTGATGGGCTATGATTATGAAATCACATATAAAAAAGGAAAGGATAACATAGTGTTTGATGCACTCTCCATACAATTTGAGGATCAGATTATGTTAAATGCTATCTCTTCTTCCATACCTCATGGATTAATTTTCTAAAAAAGGACATGGCCATGAACTCAGGCTCATAAATTTTGATTACCAAACTTTGAACAAAGTCTAACTCATGCACAATAAACACTTGGGATGGAGAATATTTGAGATATTATGACTGACTTGTTATTCCCAAAATTTCACAAATGTAAGAATTCATCTTGAAGGAAATGCATGTCTCACCAATAGCCATAAATTCTAGGTTCCTAAATACTTATGAAAGGATTAAGTGTACTTTATTCTATAAGGGTATGAAGAAAAATATTAAAACCTTTGTGGCTAAATGTGACATGTGCCAAAAGAATTAAAGGAGAAATAATGTGTTCCTTAGGAACCTTCAACCCTTGCCAATTCCAAAACAAGTATAGACAAATATTTCCATGCATTTTATTGAAGGGTTATCCAAGTTGGTAGAAAAATTAGTTATTGTGGTGGTAGTGGATCGTCTCATAAAGTATGCTCATTTTTTCTTCCTCTTCCATCCCTACACAACCTTAGTAGTAGCCAAAATACTTTTAAATTCTACATTTCACCTTCATAGCATGTTTGCATCTATTGTGTCAAACAAAGATCCTACCTTTACTAGTCATTTTTGGTAGGAACTATTTAAGTTGTAGGGAACTCAGCTCAAAATAAGTTTAGTCTATTATCCATAAATGGTTGGCCCAACAAAAATTGTTAATAAATGCTTGGAGATCTACCTTTGTTGATTTACCTTTAAACATCCTACATAGTGGATGAAGTGGCTTCCTTTGGGAAAATGGTGGTGTAATACTTCATATCACACCATGACCAAGGTTACCCCCTTTGAAGCAGTATATAGTCATCCTCCATCAACACCCTCCTCCTACATTCCAAGAAGCTCCAAGGTTCACGTTGTTGAAACTACACTCAACCAACATGTCACAAGCCTTCGAAAACTTAAGATGAATATTGAATTGGTCTAGAATTTTAGGTGTCAACAAGTTAATAAACATAATTTTAAGAATAGCTTTGAAGTGGGGGATACATTGTTTCTCTACCTATATCCCTATAAATATTCATCACTCTAGCTTCGTAGACACCAAAAACTAGCTACCAAATACTATGGACCCTACCATGTATTACAATGGATTGGTTCAACAACCTACAAATTGATCCTTCTAGCTATATCAAAGCTCCATCCATTCTTTCATATATTCTCTCTCAAGAATTTTGTGGGTAATCAGGTATAGGTTCAATACACTTTACCAGAAATAGATGAAGAGGGTTCTATTTTGCTCAAGAATTAACAAATTTTAGACCAAAGACTGCAAACCCTTTGAAACTGTGTCATCACTAAGGTCCTTGTTCAATGGTGTGGAATACAACCTAAAAATGCCAATTGGGAGTCACTCCAAAAACTACAAAAACAGTTTTCCCATATCCAACTTTGAGGACAAATATTTTTGAAGGGGAAGGGTATGTTAGGACCCCAACCTAACATTATTATGTAATTCTCATATTATTATGTAATGACCCCTTTATAATGTGGGGACTCCATTCTAATGATATTTTGTAATATTTTATAATGGTATGTGGCAGTTGAGGTGCCTAGTCAAGTGTGGCCATTTCATGTAATCATTATAAAGAATGTAATTGTTTTTATGGTAAAATATTTTAGTTCGAGTGGCACTTTGCATGTAAACTAACTCTTGAGCATTATGTTAGGGTTGCATGAAGTGTATATTTAAAAGATAAGGATACAGAAACAAATGTATCTTTTGGCATATTGAGTGAAAGTATTGAAGAAAGTTGCCCCCTCAAAGAGGCCCGCAATTTTGTGTTGTTATTTGTGAGATTAATATAATTTTACATTTACATTTTGTATTGCAATATTTTGTTTTTGCTTGAATTTATGATTTGATTGCAATATTTATGTGGATGTGCTTATTTATTTAAAGGTTTCCTAACACCAAGTTCATCTCTAGCCTATATAAATGAGCCTTGGGTGAGTGGTTTAGGTATTCTTGGTTATCCTAATTTTGGAGCATTTTAGGTTGGAGTTGGAGACAATTTAGATTTTTCATGTGTGTAGAAGATTGCATGTGAATGGTTGTGCTACTATATTGTCTCCTATGTATTGAAGCTTGAAGATATGCTAAGAGGATTTAATCTTTGAAATGTAATGTAACCAAATTATTATTGATAATACATTAGGACTCTCTCCTTTCTAGGTTTTCCCCATCCATGAGTTTTCCTAGGGTATATATCTTGTGTTCTTCGCTTCTATATTATGAATATCTTTGTAAGTGCTATTACTCTATTGTAATAATTTTAGATCTAGTTAAATAGCACAATGTACCTCATTGGAATAAGTAGAAAAATGTTATTTTCAATGGATTATTTACTTTCATAGAAAGGATTACTCCAAATGAGGACGGATTGATGGATTATGAATGTACTTACTTCTCTTCTTCTTCCTTATTTTTTTATTTCTTTGAAATTAATCTTGATGGACTAGCCTACAACTATAATGGGGACTCATCTTCTTACTATAAATACCTTGCCATAGAAGAGGTTGATTCTCTTATTTTCATTTTTCTTTAAATATACCTCTTGTTGTCATCTCTTAGATGTCTTAATTGTTGGCTAGGAAAGGTTTACTACAATATGATTAGGCTAAAATTTAAGGGAAATTTACCTCAATGATGAAAAATATGGTGGTTCTCTATATTCCTCTATAGAGGATAATTTAAGAGTAATTTGTTATGGGGTAGCCTTCTTAGCAGAGTCTATTTGTGATTTTGATTCACATTCTAATTAATTCTTCAAAGATACAGGTTACAATTTATACAGAGTTTGGAATAGATTTTAGCCAAATTTGGAGCTCTCTCTTGATGCACATCAACCTATTTTGAGACTAATTCTAACTTCTTCCTAAACTCTCGCTTAACAATAAATATGCCAACCTACGTAAAATCACACAATGTATTCACACTTAGCTATTACAAAGTGTGTTCACACTTAGCTATATACAAGGTTCAACATTCTCCCCATTAAAGTTGAAAGGGCTGATAAGAAAGTCTCCCATATTTACATATTGAGCTTTAGAAACTCCTTTGGTGAATATGTCCACCATGTTGTACAAAGTGCTGCAATGTCGTAGATCAACCACCTGTTTCTCCACCATGTCTCGAATGAAGTGATACTTCATATCAAAGTGCTTTGACCTGTTGTGGTGGATGGGATTATGTGCCAATTGGATGGCACTCATATTGTCATAGTACAATCTTGTAGGACCACTTTGTTTCTCTCCAATATCTTCAAGGACTTTTCTCAACCATAAAGCTTTGGTACTAGCTTTTGTGATTGCTATGTACTCAAATTTAGTAGATGATAATGCTACAATTGTCTATTTTTTGGAACTCCATGTAATTTGTCCTGACCCAAGACTAAAACAATTCCCTGATGTATATTTTCTATCATTTATATTGTTGCCCCAATCATTATCACTAAAGCCAACTAATTTTACACAATTACATTTGTGGTAATATATTCCAAAATCAAATGTACCCTTTACATATCTCAAAATTCTCTTAGTTGCCTTTATATGAAGTTTAGATGGATCATCCATATACCTTGAAACAAGAGAAACAACATATTGAATATTCGGCCTTGTGTTGATGAGGAACATTGGAATCCCAACCATGCTCCTGTAAGTCGTCATGTCAACTTTTGGTGCTCCATCATCTTTGCTCAATTGGATCCCATGACCTATTGGAGTTGCAATAGGCTTGCATTGCTCCATAGAAAATTTCTTGATAATATCTTGAGCATATTTGTGTTGACATATGAAGATCCCTTTACCTATTTGATGTACTTCCATGCCTATAAAGTAATGCATCAAGCCTAGATATTTCATTTCAAATTATTTCATCATGGAGTTTTTTAACTCCTTATTCATCTTAGCACTACTACCCATGAATATTAGATCATCCACATATAAACATACAATGATAATATCTTTACCTTGCTTTATGTAGTAGAGAGTAGATTCACTTTTGCTCCGAGTGAATCCATACCTTTGAAAATAGCCATCAATACGTGATTACCATGCCCTTGGTGCTTGCTTTAGGCCATACAATTATTTCTTTAATTTATAGACAAGGTGCTATTTACCTTGTTATTCAAATCCTTGAGGTTGTTGCACAAAAACCTCTTCATTCAAGTACCCATTGAGAAAAACACTCTTTACATCCATGTGCTGAATTTTCCACCCTTTGTGGGCAGCCAAAGAAAGTACTAATCTGATTGTCTCCTGTCTAGCAATAGGAGCAAAGGTCTCCTCATAGTCAATCCCATACTTTTGAGTGAACCCTTTTGCTACTAGTCTTTCCTTGTGTCTTTCAATGTTTTCATCAACATTGAATTTGGTCTTGTAGACCCATTTGCATCCAACACATTTTTTTCCCTTAGGAAGCTTCACTAGCTCCCAAGTATCATTCTTTTTTATAGAGTTCATTTATCATAACTAGATGGCTCAAGCTCTACACTATTCATTTAAGCATAATTTACAACATCTCCCTTAGGCTCATCACCATACATGTGCAAATTTTCAAGTCTATTCAAAAATTCATTCATCTCACTAGCTTGACTTCTAGTGTATCTTTTTTAAAAATTCTTATCCAAAATTTGAAAAGATGGATGGCGCTAAAGTGTTCTTTTACCCCTGTATGGAGAAACAATATCCATTGGTGAAGAACTTACTGATCTTTGTGGAGAAGGACTTGGAGTAGTATTTGTTGTACTTGAAGTAGTACTCATACTTGGGTTTGGAGGACTTCCTTTGCTATTTTTGGGCTGCACTTGCTGCACTTGAGAGGAACTTGCATCATGATATCCATCATCAAAAAAAGTTTTTTATGAACCCATTATCCCCCTTCATAAAAAATTACATCCCTGGAAAGTACAATTTTATGTGTTTTGGGATTGTAGAGCCTATATGCTTTGGAAGAAACAATATCCAACAAAAATACATGCTTGAATTTTGGGGTCAATTTTCTTTCTTTGCTCATCAGGAATATGTGCATATGCAAGACAATAAAAAACCTTAAAGTGTTTTACATTTGGCTTCTTCCCATACCATCCTTCATAAGGAGTAATCCCATCTAAACTAGAAGTAATACTCCTATTCAAAATGTAAACACTAGTTCTTATAGCATAATCCCAATACATGTTACTTATATGCTTAGTTTGAAGCATTGATCTAGCCATTTCTACTATAGTGTGGTTCTTTCTTTCAGCCACACCATTTTTTTGTGGGATATAGGCAGTTTTGAATTTCCTTTTGATCTCACAATCTTTACAAAATTCTAGAAATGCATTAGATGAATACTATCCTCCTCTATCAATCCTTAGAATCTTTACAAAAAAATCACTTTGATTCTCTACATTATTTTTGAAATCTATGAAACAATCAAAATCTTCATCTTTAGTTTTCAAAAAATAAATCCAACACATCCTAGAGAAATCATCAATGAAAGTGAGAAAGTAAGAATTATTACCAATGCTTTTGGTTTGCATTGGACCACAAATATCTGAATGCACCAATTATAGTGGATGGCTTGCTCTCCATGCTTGTCCCCTTTGAAACTTTGATCTTGAATGCTTTACCAAAGTGCACCCTTCACATACCTCCTTGTGTTCATCAACTTTCGGAAGTCCACTCACCATAGCTTGAGAATTCAAGATATTCAAGCTTACAAAATTGAGATGACCATATCTCAAGTGCCAAAGCACACTTGGATTAGAAATAACAACACTAGAAAGTTGAGCACCTCCATGTTCCCCAAACTTAAGAGGAAAAAACATTATTCTTTGTCATAGGTACTTGGGTAACAACTTTATTACAATTGTTCTTATAAAAAATTATACATTTGCCTTCATCAAAAATGAGCCTATAATTTTTTTTCGTCATTTGTCCAACACTAAGCAAGTTATGTTGGATTTTAGGGGTGTAATAGATGTCATTTACCTTTTTGGTGCCTTATTTTGTTGAAACCTCCATGACTTCAATACCTTCAACTTGTAGAGCTTTGTCATCTCCCAATTTGATATTTGATTTGTAGGAGGAATCCATAGTAGCAAAAAGCGCTTCTTTTCCACTCATATGATTGGAACAACCAGTATCCAAAATCTAAGTCTCATTAAGATTTTGATCTGATTTTCTATATGTTAGAAACAAATTTGAAGGACCTTCTTCCTCTCCATAGTTTCCATATTTGCATCTCCCTTCTTGATAAGTCTTGGATCAACAATCCTTTTTGAAATGACCAAGCTTACCATAATTGTAACAATCTTTATTTGATTTGTCACCTCCTCTTCCTAGATTGCCATCTCTACCTTGATTGCCACCTCTTGAGTTACTTCTTCCTTTACCTCTTCTTTGTCCTTTGCCTTGTACTCTTCCTTGGTTTCCCTCTTGGCCTCTTCCTTGTCCTCTTCCTTCACCCTCCTTGGATGAGAAAGCTTTTTCATCACCTCCATGTCTTATGAAAGTGTTGTGGCTGATCCACAACACACCCCAAAATTGGGGACCCACCTTTTTTGCATGCTTTCAAAGAAGATCTCAATGACCCAGATGCTAAAAATCAAGAAAAAAGGCAAAATTGCACAAGAATGAAAAAGTGTCGCGAAATCGCGACATGTCGCTCCATCGCTGCCGAAAAATGAAAAAGTGTCACGAAATCACGACATGTTGCTCCGTCGCTACCAGAAAATGAAAAGTGTCGCGAAATCACGACATGTTGCTCCGTCGCGGCCAAAAATGAAAAAGTGTCGCGAAATCGCGACATGTTGCTCCGTCGCGGTCGAAAATGAAAAGGTGTCACGAAATCATGACATGTTGCTCCGTCGCGGTCCAGAGAGGAGAGAGAAAGGCAGAATGGAAAATTGTAGCAAAATCGTGACATGTCACAAAATCGCGGTCAAGACAGTCAAACGGGGCATGAAGAAAAAAGCGTAGCAAAATCGTGACATGTCGCAAAATCGCGGTCAACGCAGTCAACAACAGCAGGTGGGCGGAACCGTCATGAAATCGTGACGTGTTTGATTTTCGCGGCTTGCAAATGGGCAGAAGGCATAAAATATAAAATGGTCACGAAATCACGACAAAATCGAGCCAAAGGCGATAAGGCCCAGTAGTGTAGCGAAATCACGATGAGAACTGACACAAAGCGCATAAGTCGAAAGGCGTCGCGAAATCGTGACGCGTCGCGTTTTCACGACGCGGGTGGATTAAAAGGCCTAAGTGGTAAAATGGTAGCGATTTCGCTATAGTCAAAAAATGAAGCCAAACAAAGCAAAGAGCATAGCAAAATCGCTACGTGTTCCGGTATCGTGGTTCACCTGAATGAAAAGAGTCTAAGGCACAAAGGCATAGCGATATCGTGCAACTTTTGAGGAAACGTTCCAGCCAGACAAAGACGTCGCGAAATCGTGACAAAAAGTGAGAACCATGCAGAGGGCAAAAAATGGTAGCGATTTCGTGACACTTTATTGAAAAGAGACTAAGTGCGAAAAACTTGTAGCGAAATCGTGACATGTCTCATTTTCGTTGTGCATGAAGGCAAGAAAGGCTGTTGACAGAAAAACATCGCGATATCATGACATGTCTCATTTTTGCTGTGCATGAAAGCAGACAAGGCGGTTGGCAGGAAAATGTCACGATTTACATGGGGCTGTTATAGAACATGCATAAAGGTGCGGAACATGTGGCGTACATGCTGCAGAGGCGTTACAGTCAATAGAAAATATCGAACGTTTCGGCATCGAACACAAATTCAAAAGCAACGAAAAGGCAGGAATACGAAGCGATGCATTCTGGGAGGTGAAACGAAGCGACGCAGGGCAAAACAGAGAGCCGCATCAGAAGTATAAAAGCAGAAGCACAGGACAAGTTCAGGGGTCAAAAACCACTGCAAGCAGGGTTGCAGTGCTAAGGGCCAGAGGGTCATTCTGGGCCTGCTTTGAGGCTGTTTTCCTTCCATAGACTGGGTTTGGAGAAACCAGCAGATTCTGCTATTGTAACATGATTAATTTTTAATGCAGGAGTGTTCAAAAATTTGCATCTTGTGGGCAAGAAAGAAGGAGATCTTCTGTGCATGCTATAGATTTAATGTTTATTCTTTCATTTTCAGATTTTGGATTTATAGATAATGTTAAATGCCACTTTTGTGGGTTGCATTAGGCGAATGTTCGAAATCTGAATTTTATTTCAAAACCCTTTGAATCAGCACTTGGCTTATCGGGATTGTGCGTGTTTTGCAGGTCCCATAGGTTAGGTTGCATGCATGGAAACCTCACATCTTCGGTTTTGCCAGGACGGGATAGCATAAAGCTGAATGCAATTTTAATTTCTTTTCTTTTGCATTTTATTTTCTTTTTGCTGCACTTTATTTTTCAGAAGTTCCAACTTTATTTTTCAAGCATTAAAATAAAATAAAAAAATTAAAAAAACTTCAAAATCCATAAATAATTCCATCATTTATGGCATTTCATCAAATTTCATTTTGAGGTTACAGCATGGTCATATAAAGATCAAATCATATTTGCTTTATTCGGGTTCAATGAACAATCACTAAACTTTCACAGTAAAATAAACCACAGTGCCCCTTGTTTTCAGTTACTTGCAACCACTAAGGTGTTCCAAGCATTTAAAATGAATATCTTCATTTGAGATCATTAATACACAGATGCAAAATGCTAACATAACGAGAACCTTGGAGAAGTTACTTGTTTAATTTCTTTGCAAGCGAGAGGATTTAGAACCCAAATCCTATCGGAGAGTGTGTTTTCACAATCGGGTGAAAATACCACTCAACAGATTGGCGCTAGAAGGAGGGCCTGAAAGGGTTTATTTTATCGTGATTTTAGATGCTGTAGGTTTATAATTGTTTAAGAGCTTTACATTGCTAAATATTTCAAGTCCATTTGATTAGCATCTTCGGCCTCCTCTAACACCACTCAACGGATTGGTGCTAGGAGGGCCGAACGGGTTTATTTTAGTGTTATTTAAATTTAATTTTTTTTTTATGCTTTAGTCCTCTAACACTCAGCGGATTGTAAAAAGGACGGCTTGAATTTATTTACTTGTTCTATTTTAAGCAATTCAGGTATGTTGTATATTATTCTAACACTTTTCCGATTGTTCATACGAAATATGTGATTTGATTTAATTTTGAAAATTTTGGTCTCATGCAATTACTTGACATTTGATTTTAATAAGTACATCTCTTGGTTGATGCTAACTTGATTTTTTTTTTACCTTGCAAGTTGAATATTCAACAGATTTGGTTCTAAAATTACATTTTAAGTTTCACTAATGGCAACACTTGAGGAGCAAATGGTATCCCTGAGAGCTGAAATAGTGTCTCTAAGAGAGAGAATGGTATCAATGATAGAGGATCATTATGAGGGTTTATCTATACCTGTGGTACCCTATCAAATTCCTAAAATGTTATTGGATTTTTTACGGTGTTTTAATCAAGAGGTGCCACTAGGATACTTGCAAAAACTGCATGTCTACAAGGATACATTATGTAAATTCCAGATTTTCTATGAGGAGGTGGCTTGTAAATTATTTGCATACATTTTGGATGATAAACCATTCTTTTGGTATAGCCAACTACCCATGGAGGTTAGGACTTCTTGGATACAACTAGAAGCAGCCTATCTTTATCATTTTGGTAATCGGGTTGACTTAGAAATCTTGAAAAATCAGTTTACCTCCATATGTAAAGAGCCTAATGAATCCTTGAGTCAATTCAATGGAAGATTTCGTGAGTTGCACTCCCAAATGTGGGAAAATTTTAACATAGTAGAAGAGGAAGCCATGGAAGTATACCTAGGAGCCATACACCCCACACTTGCTTCACTCATTGAGGAAAAACTGAGTGGTTTGTCTCTAGAGAAAATCCATGAGGTCTTAGAAGAGATAGAATGACAAGGTCTTGAAGAAGAAAAGGCACAACATGTTCACATGAGAGATTGTTCTTTTGATGCCAACCTACACCAACCATCAAACATAGCACCCTCCACTCCAATGATACCTAAGGTGAATGATCAAGGGGATGAATTTGAATATCCAAATCTTACAACCACCTTAGATGTAGTCCACGAGGAGGTGCAAATTGATAAGCCAACATCCACTAGTGAGGATTATGCAGAAATGATCTCATTCATGGAGATACATGATTATCTAGATGAAGGGGTTCTAAATTCAACAATGTTTGATATATGTGATAGGATGGAACCCACCATAGAATTGAATGAAGTGGTTGAAAGTGAAATGGAGAGAAAACCAATAAATGAATTTGAAGACATGATAGAGTTTCACCACTTGTTCTTGGAAGATACTATTGATGAGATGTGTAAAATTAAAGATCAAGAAATTCTTCACCCTCCAAATTATGATAAAATTGAATCATGGGTTACTAATTTGGACAATGATAGCCTTATAAATTTGAATTCAAGAAATAACCCACTTTTGGAAATAATTGAACCATCTAAGGAAGGTGAAGATGAATTTGATGAGAAACACATTGATGAATTGGAAGATGTTGAAGAAATAGTTGAACGTCACCACTTGATTTTGGAAGATGATTATTATGATGCTTGGAAGAAGTGGGAAGATTTCACTCATTCCAAAACTACTAATGAAACTTGTGTGCCCATTGATATACAGGACAACATAATCGCCTACTCAAAGGAAGACCTTACAACTCCTGTACAATTTGAGGATGTTTTGGAAGAGGGTTTCAAATCTCATCAAATTTTGGAAGATTATAATGATCCTATTACCAAGGACAAAGAAAGAAAAGAATCTATGAATGAATCAAAAGATCATGTCACAAATGCCATGGAGTTTCATCCCACGGGTTTGGAAGATAATTTTTATAATGGTTGGGGAAGATATGATAATGCATTCTTTTCTCACATCCCTATAAATGAAACTCATATTTCACTTGATATGCAGGATGTTGAACCTTCTACATCATACGAAGATCTCATATTCACAGGATTTGAAAAGGTGACAAAATTTGATCATGTTGAATATAAATTCATTGAAAGTGTGGATGCAAGTTTGCATGATGATTTGGAGGATTCAAATGAAGAGATACCATGGATAGTGAACAAAGAATTGGAACCAAATGACAAAGAGATTGATCAATTGGAAGCAACTCAAATGAAGGATCATCAAGATGAGTCATGGGACATACACTTTGACCAAGAATGTTTGAGGATTGAAAAGGATGACCATATTTTGAATTTAAATAATGTTTATGGTGAAATGTCATTAAAGGTAAATGAAAAACAAGGTATAATTTTTAATCACACCTTTAATAACATGGTTTTAATGAATGGAAAAGAAGTTGATGCACTTGAATTGTTAAACCAAATTCATCAACAATTACTAATTGAATCTAGGATAAAAACTTTTAATGATCCTAATTTAGTAAATATCCTAGATGCTTGTAAATTGTTACACAAATTTGATTGGCCTACAAATTTGGAAAATGATTTGGCTTTGAAATTTGTAGAAATAGGCTACTACTTACAAAATTGCATATTTGAAAAGGATAGCCTAATTCTAAATCAAGGAGGGAATTATGAAGTTTACATTTTAAAGAATAGACATGATAAAATTGAAAATCATTTATTGTCTAATCATTTTAGTAATTTGATGCTCACCTATGGGAGTATTATTGGAACTAAATCAAATTGGTATGGTGAGCATGGCAAGTGGAAATTTGTTGCATTGTTTGGTCTAGTCTTGTTTTTGTTGGATTCCCACAACATTTGGCATGCATATCATGTTATATTTTTGTTGAAATGTTCTAATCATGTTTGGGATCCAGGAAAGTGATAATCCAAGCTTTGCATCATCTTGTATTATATTGTACATTTGTATATAGATTTTGGTTTTTTGGTTTTTGGTTTGTGTTTTCAAATTTTCATTTTTGGGATTGCAGTTTGGTTTTGGATTGAATAAGTTTTAATTTAAAGTTGTGTGTTTATTTGACATGTTTTGTTTGTCTATATATAAAAAAAAAATGAATGATGAAAAAGTTGCCTTGAGATGCTAACTTATGTTCTAGATCGGGGAAATATGGAACATTGGAATTATGTGGTAGAAAGCTCCGCAAGAAATACAAACAATTTAATAATATCGTTTGAAACTTGTGATGCATGAAGTAGTCAGTTTTATATGGCAATATTTCATCTGCATTTCAAAAGACAATGCATTCATATTACATCTCACTTTGCACATACATGCCATCTTAGTTGCAAATGCATTTCAAATACAAATCATTAAAGTGTGTCAAATCCTCTTAAGGTTATGCTATCACATAAATAAGAAGAAAATCCTAAGGTTGGGAACCGAGTCTTGAGATATCTAGAACCAAGCACATTTTATACACATTAAAAAGGATCTTGAGCAAAATGATCAAAACCTTGCTTGGAAGAAAAGGTTGGGCGAAAGAAGTATTTCATGTCTATCCTATTATGCAACATGATCCTTAAAACAGTGGTTTTGACCACTTCCATAAAGCTTAAAGCCTAAAATCATAGTAGTAAGGATAGGGCTAAATCCTCATCGAACTTAGGTTGAGGATCCAACTCCCCAAAGCTTTGATTTGACCTACATGGAGTAGTAAGGATAGGGCATAAATTCTCATCTCGCTTAGGTTGAGAATCTGATTCCCCAAAGCTCCTATGTCTCATTTCATGATAAATCTTGGATTGGAAGGATCGTACTACTTGTCCTCTACAAAGGATGGGTAGTCATCCCCAAGGTCTAAGCAATAAAATTAATATTCTCCATTTACATCTAAAGCTTGGATTGGAAGGATCGTACTACATGTCCCTAGCAAGGATGGGTAGTCATCCCCAAGGTCCAAGAAGTAAAAAATTAATTTTTCCCATCTCATATTTATATTGGATTGGAAGGATCGTACTACTTGTCCTCTGCAAAGGATGGGTAGTCATCCCCAAGGTCCAAAGAAATGAAGGTAAGTCTTGGATTATGGGGTTAGGTATGCCCATGCATGGCAACATGTCTTGTCTAAAAAACAAGACCACTTGTTTGTTCAAAGGGTTAGACTAGCATGACCATTTCTTCCATAATTGGTTAAATTATTTTGCTCAAAGTGAGGTAATGAATTCCAAATCGGAGTAGTAAGAATAGGGTTAAACTCCCATCTCGATTAGGTTGGGAGTCCGATTTCCCAAAGCTCTGATTTCACTTTCACTTACACATGGGTTCAAGATAGTAGGGACTCATAACCAACTTTGGGATCTAATAAAGCAATTCATTATACATATAGTTGATCCTAAGAGGGTTTGATAATCTTGAATGTTTGTGTATGATACTAGAAGAAAGACTATGCCTTTTATAAAAGCAAAATCTCTTAGCATATTTATTAGGTTACACAAATCATTCACAATCTCACATATGCATTCATGTAAAATTGATGATGGAATGTTGATCAATTTCAAACGATAGGGAATGAAACACATTGCACACATCGAGCTGATACTTAATGATTCTGATGATTCATGTATTTCTGATCTATGGGCATTTATTTATATTTCTTATGTGCTAATGCTGGTTTCCAAGTTTGTATACTTCCAGGTTGGGTTCTCACCAAAATGCTCAGGAGCATTTGACAACAGAGTCACCATTTGTTGTGGCTGATCCACAACACACCCCAAAATTGGGGACCCACCTTTTTTGCATGCTTTCAAAGAAGATCTCAGTGACCCAGATGCTAAAAATCAAGAAAAAGGCAAAATTGCACAAGAATGAAAAAGTGTCACGAAATCGCGACATGTCGCTCCATCGTTGCCAAAAAATGAAAAGTGTCACAAAATCACGACATGTTGCTCCGTCGCGGTCGAAAATGAAAAAGTGTAGCGAAATCGCGACATGTTGCTCCGTCGCGGCCGAAAATGAAAAAGTGTCACGAAATCGCGACATGTTGCTCCGTCATGGCCCAGAGAGGAGAGAGAAAGGTAGAATGGAAAATTGTAGCGAAATCACGACATGTCGCAAAATCGTGGTCAAGACAGTCAAACAGGGCACAAAGCAGAAAAGCATAGCGAAATTACGACATGTCGCAAAATCATGGTCAACGTAGTCAACGATAGCAGGTGGGCGGAATCGTCGCGAAATCGCGACGTGTTTGATTTTCACGGCTTGCAAACGAGCAGAAGGCATAAAATATAAAATGGTCACGAAATCACGACAAAATCGAGCCAAAGGCGATAAGGCCCAGTAGTGTAGCGAAATCGCGATGAGAACTGACACAAAGCGCATAAGTCGAAAGGCATCGCGAAATCACGATGCATCGCGTTTTTGCGGTGTAGGTGGATTAAAAGGCCTAAGTGGTAAAATGGTAGCGATTTCGCTACAGTCAGAAAATGAAGCCAAACAAAGCAAAGAGCGTAGCAAAATTGCTACGTGTTCCGGTATCGTGGTTCACCTGAATGAAAAGAGTCTAAGGCACAAAGGCGTAGCGATATCGCGCAACTTTTGAGGAAACGTTCCAGCCAGACAAAGACGTCACGAAATCGCGACAGAAAGTGAGAACCATGCAGAGGGCAGAAAATGGTAGCGATTTCGCGACACTTTATTGAAAAGAGACTAAGTGCGAAAAACTTGTAGCGAAATCGCGACATGTCAGATTTTCACTGTGCATGAAGGCAAGAAAGGCTGTTGACAGAAAAATGTCACGATATCGCGACATGTCTCATTTTTGTGGTGCATGAAAGCGGACAAGGCAGTTGGTAGGAAAATGTCACGATTTACATGGGGCCGTTATAGAACATGCAGAAAGGTGCGAAACATGTGGCATACATGTTGTAGAAGCGTTACAGTCAACAAAAAATATCGAACGTTTCGACATCGAACATAAATTCAAAAGCAACGAAAAGGCGGGAATACGAAGCGATGCATTCTGGGAGGTGAAACGAAGCGACGCAGGGCGAAACAGAGAGCCGTATCAGAAGTATAAAAGCAGAAGCATAGGACAGGTTCAGGGGTCGAAAACCGCTACGAGCAGGGTTGCAGTGCTAAAGGCCAGAGGGTCATTCTGGGCCTGCTTTGAGGCTGTTTTCCTTCCTTTTTCGGGTTTGGAGAAACCAGCAGATTCTGCTATTGTAACATGATTTATTTTTAATGCAGGAGTGTTCAAAAATTTGCATCTTATGGGCAAGAAAGAAGGAGATCTTCTGTGCATGCTATAGATTTAATGTTTATTCTTTCATTTTCAGATTTCTGGATTTATAGATAATGTTAAATGCCACTTTTGTGGGTTGCATTAGGCGAATGTTCAAAATTTGAATTTTACTTCAAAACCCTTTGAATCAGCACTTGGCTTATCAGGATTGTGCGTGTTTGCAGGTCCCATAGGTTAGGTTGCATGCATGGAAACCTCACATCTTCGGTTTTGCCAAGACGGGATAGCATCAAACTGAATGCAATTTTAATTTCTTTTCTTTTGCATTTTATTTTCTTTTTGCTGCACTTTATTTTTCAGAAGTTCCAACTTTATTTTTCAAGCATTAAAATAAAATTAAAAAATTAAAAAACTTCAAAATCCATAAATAATTCCATCATTTATGGCATTTCATCAAATTTCATTTTGAGGTTACAGCATGGTCATATAAAGATCAAATCATATTTGCTTTATTCGGGTTCAATGAACAATCACTAAACTTTCACAGTAAAATAAACCACAGTGCCCCTTGTTTTCAGTTACTTGCAACCACTAAGGTGTTCCAAGCATTTAAAATGAATATCTTCATTTGAGATCATTAATACACAGATGCAAAATGCTAACATAACAGGAACCTTGGAGAAGTTACTTGTTTAATTTCTTTGCAAGCAGAGGATTTAGAACCCAAATCCTATCGGAGAGTGTGTTTTCATAATTGGGTGAAAATACCACTCAACAGAAAGTATATCCATGTAATATTTCTTCATGAGACATTAAGGAACCAATTAGAGCATCAAAATATAAAGTAGACAAATCCTTAGACTCTTCAATAATGATAGAAATATGATTCCATTTATGAAGAAGTTTTTTCAACACTTTCTTCACCATGACTTAATATTTGATGTCTTCTCCAAGGGTTTGCATTTTGTTGACCACTACCTTCACTCTCACACAATAGTCACCTACAGTTTCATTCCCTTGCATCTTGATATTTTCAAAATCTCTCTTTAAGGTTTGAAGCCTCACTTGCTTCAACTAATCACTACCTTGATAACTATCATTCAAGGATTTCCATGCTTCTTGGACTGATAAATAGGAAGTAATCCATGGAAATATGCTCTTCTCAAAAGCTACTTGGAGATGGTAGAGAGCAAAAGAATTTCTCTTTTGGGCATATTTCTTGTTCTTTTTATTTGCTGCACTCAAGGTGGTCCAATCTGAAGGTTCTTCATAACCTTCTTCGACTATATCCCATAGTCATTTTTCAATGAGTAAGGTCCTCATCTTGATGGACCAATACTCATAATCTAATTTATTAAATTTTGGAATGGGTAGATTAGTATTTGTTGCCATTGCACTCTATAATATGACCTCAAAATGTGCAAAAAATGCAAAAAAAAATAAACGCTTCTTTGAAGCAAAAAATACTTCTCTTTTGTGTTCAGCACTTTGATGTTTATTATGCTATCTATGGTCAATAAATAATAGATTTATTAACTCACTATGAGTTTTAACAGTGTTGTCTTACCAAACAAATCTCTTTCAAGTAAACAAATAGGTAACAATAATGCACTATTTGTTAATGCATTCAAAACCATAGTGCATTGATTAACACAATATCCAACTTATAATACTTAGAGCAGCAAGTTTGATATCAAATGCAATGTTCTCTATGTGATATCAAATACAACATATATTATAAAATAATATCTTGTTAATCACACTCAAACCTTTCCTCGTTTCTCACGACGATCTCCAAGCTTATTGTGACTGCTTCTTTCACTTACCAATGACACTATCAATTCATTGGCTTTGTTTTTTTAACTCCTTTCATAGGACTCCTCTCAAAAATCAAATTTAGGCCCCTGAACAGGGTTCCAAATTTTTTTGGAAGTGTTAAACGGGCGCGTCGGAAGGCTTCTATAGGAAAAAATTTACTCCTTTATATTTGCACAAATAAATTTAAAACCTGTCTTTTGGATGTTCTCCCTCGCACAGCACAACATTCCACGATCAGGTTCACGTTATCTTTGTTTTTTGGATGTTCTCCCTTGCACAACATAACATTCCAAAGATTTATTTGTCACATAGACAACAAAACAAGCTTCCACAGCTTATGCAAAAATTTTAGATCTCCTTGCGACCTTCACATGCTGACTCCGACTCTCCTCACGCTAACTTCGGCTCTCCTCACATGAAATCTTACAACATAGCTCCCGATCTCAATCAGCAGCATGTAGGTAGCTCACTGTCTCCTACATAGCCTCCAAGACTCCAAGGCACTCAGGCATTAGATATACCCTCGAACATCAAGAAAATTTCCTCAACTATAGGTAGCTTTCGCATAGCTCGAACATCTTCTAGTGCATGATGTAACTGCTCTCCATAGTATATCATAGGCTTAACAACAACATATAGATATCTCATGGTAAGCTTATGTTTCGACACTCTTAACAACATGCTTTCCCAGCACGCTCATGTATATCTCTCTTTCTAGCATTTATGCCTCTCATAGTATTTGCAACGCAGATTTGCACTTCTACACAGTGGACTGAACTCACAGTTGTGATGGGCAATCCATAGATTTGCAGTGCTTATCCCATATCTGATACCAAAATGTGATTTTGATTCACATTCTAATTAATTCTTCAGCATACGGGTTACAATTTATACAGAGTTTGGAATAGATTTCAGCCAAATTTGGAGCTCTCTCTTGATGCACGTCAACCTATTTTGAGACTAAGTCTAACTTCTTCCTAAACTCTCGCTTAACAATAAATATGCCAACCTACGTAAAATCACACAATGCGTTCACACTTAGCTATTACAAAGTGCGTTCACACTTAGCTATATACAAGGTTCAACACTATTTCCATAGGAATTTTCTATTGAACCTATGTTGTTAGTGACTGGGGTTGTTCTGGTGGAGAAGAAGGCCCCTCTTCTTCATCTTTGTGTTGTGGGTTGATAATGAATTCCTTCCAATTGATCCCCCTAGGCCATTTTTTCTTCAACATACATAAAACTAACAATTATATTAGCCCATAGTGAGCTAAAGCTCTCACTCATCCTTGTTGGTACTCTTTTATCATTCTCTCAAAATATTTTAGAAGGTATAAAGGGATCCTTACCTTCTTATTGTGTCATAAATGAAGCAATAGTTTTAAATGATACACAAACAAGAGGAGGAATGACCTTTTCTAGTTATATACTTGCCTATGTGGAAATTCACCTCATCCCATATTATTTTCCTCTTTTTGTGTCATTGAATTCCTTTTTTTTTCTAAAAATTCTCTTTGGATAGTAGCAACTTCATTTTGTCTTAAAATATATATTTTTCTCTTTCGTAATCATGCTTGTTATCTTTACAAGTAATTTTTGTATAACTTCTACTTTCAAGTCTCTAACCATGGTTTTTCCATTTTGGAGAGTATGTGAAAAATCTTAAACCATGAAATCCTCATATCCTTTGATCCTATCAAAATATTTAAGCCATCCTACATTTATAAATATCCTTCTTACTCTTGGGTTACTCTTGACAATGCTAGTAGCTTTTGGTTCTCTCTAATTTGAATCACCTCTCATCTTTCTTGACTGGATTGTTGCTTCTATAGCGTGCTTTAATAATGCTTTGAATAGGTTTTGCAAAGGTTTTAGAGTCAGTAATGAATTGATAGGATGGGGTACATGGATTTAAATATTTTTACCTCTTACCTTCACAAATAGTGAATTTAGCAACATATTTAGGGAATTATTTACCCCAGGATCAACACAATTATTAAATTTTTTTTTCTATTCACCCATCATCAATTGTATTTGTTACCACTTCCTATATTAATGTAAAAATTTGGATTGGACTTCCCCCTCAACTTGAGGTGTTGGTTGTCCTCAACCAACAACTAACCAACATTGCCTCCTTATCCACTTCCCTTGGATTATCTCCATGTAGAAATTTGATATTTGGTGAGCACATGGTAGTCTCAAAAATGTTGTGTGTACACTTGAAAATAAAATTAAAATTAAAGTTTTTCCCTATTTATATTTTTTATTTATTTAAATGAAAAATATTTGTTCTAAGTATTTTTTGTTGAATTTTATAAGAATGTAATAGAGGCAATGCTTTTGGGGATTTTGTCTTGCTTTGGACTCATTTATGACCTCCATTTTTATCCATTTGGCATCCAAACATTATTTTTAAATGGTTTGAGCCTTTTTGCATGTATGTTCCAATTTGGTCGTATGAGGCAAGATATAATCAATTTCATTCATCAAAAATTTTAAGAAGCAAAAATCAGGTAAGTATTAGGTATGCTTTTGTCCACTTTACATTATTTGATTTCACTTTTATATTTTTCTACTGTTTAATTTAAAAAATGTATTTTGCATAGACAATAGAACAAAATTTGATAAATTTTGCATCATAGCACAAAATTTAATTGTAATTGCTTCATCTATTGCATATTTTTCTTTTTAATTTATCCCTAAAGACTCATGATAGACTATCCCATATAGTTCCATCCATGGTTCTTAGGGAGAGGTAATATATATTTGAAAAAATAGCACTAACAACTAACAGGTAGGTGGTGGAGAGCTTCATCCTCCTAGTATAGGATAGGCATGGACTAACTTTGCTACTCTTTCAATAGTAGGGTGGCAAGCTAGTCAATAATGAAGTATTTTCACCTTTTAAGGTATATGTTTGTCATTTTTCCATCTTCTTGCTATTTCACATACGAACAATCCCTAAAATATTGAGTTAGGATAGTCACAACAAGGGCACATGATGTGATGTGTTCCTTGGAGTGTGGGTCTAAAAAATCAATGGTGTCATGATCACCACTTTAAATGATAATCTTGGTCATTGATAAAATATTAGGTTTTTCAACATTCATCAAAATCCTAGTAGGTTTACATGCTTGTGGTTAAAATGACCCATCAACTTGATCATGATGATAATTTTGTAGCTTTAAAAGGGTGTAATCTAACCATCAACCAAAATAGAGAGTTCTCTCCCTTCATTATAAATATCACTTTCATTCCCTATTTCACCATCCATTAATTGACAAGTTCATTAGCTGACAACTTGTTTGCTTCAAAAGATTTTTCTCTTTTGTCATCACATAACACTTTCACTTTGATCAACAACTTCACTAAACCTTGCATGTACCTCAAATTTTCTTCATCACTAGTTTGGTGCCTTCCATGGAAGAGGATGAAGCTCGCCATAGGACTTTGCAAAAAAATATCGTGCTTACCATCAACAAACTCGTTTTATAGGCTTCTCAAATCCTTTACATGATGTCATGTTATCTCCCTTTTTCTATTGCGACATATTAGCTAGGGATTACTTCATAAAATTTTCATTTAATTGTTTTTTTTTATAATTTAGCGAAAAGCCCCTTGCGGGTCGCCTTGGTCTGAGAAACCATGGTCAAGGGATTCTACACCGTCAAAATCACCTAGGAGTCACGCTTGAACCTGACCACACCAACATTATCAACTAGATTTTGGGTACCCGATGTGTGTTTGGTAGGGTGGAGATTCGAACCAAAGACCTCCCTTGGAGGATTGCCCTACCCTCTCCAACTCACCTACAACACGTGGGTAATTTTCATTTAATTTTTGCTTTATATTGTTTGTTGGTTTTTAGATCTCCTTAAGCATTAGTTTTAGGAATTTTAAATTCTTACTAAGTAATCTAATTGTTGAGTGTTAACTTTACCCAATTGTGAAATTACACTCTCCCTTAGGATTTATTTCCAAAATCCCCTCTTGCAAAGAACTTAAACAAAAAAATTCTCCAAGGTCTTCGCTATATTAGCATTTTCATGTGTCTTAGTAATCTCAAATAAATATATATCAATTTAATGCTTGGAACACCTTAGTGATTGCAAGTAACTATAAACAAGGGGCAATGTTGGTTTATTTTACCATGCTACTTTAATGATTGTTCATGAAACCAAATAAAAAGTAAATGTGAATTGGCCCTCATATGACCATGATGTAACCTTAATTCCTTTTATCTTGAGGGTTTTAAGATAGATTTGTCTTCCCTGATTAAGTAGATTTTAATCAAGTTTTATCTTGTATTAAATCCTACTTTAAATGTGAAAGTAAATATCAAATCTATCTATGAATATAAATCCAAAATGATGAATAGGCTCCTTGAATATAGCTTCTTATCATGAAGATAAAGATAGCTTTCCATGTGATTAACAAACTATCACTTTTTGGTGAAATTGATTTTCACAAAGAGATGATAATCTATTGCCTTGAAGTAAGGACTTTAGAATGTCATTTAATTATCCCTCTTTTATGAAATGATTTTCATAAAGAAAAATAATTTAATGCTTTAAAACAGCCTTTTAATATAACATATAAAAATCACCTTCCTTCAATGAAATCAGATTTTTCTTGAAGAAAAGGTGCCTTTTAATAATAACATATAAAAATAGCCTTGTCCATTTTGTTCATTGTCTTCATTTTTTGTTTGGGCTTCTGTTTCATTTTCCTTTTCAAAATCTTCGCTTTCCTTCGAATGGTTACAAAATGGCTTATTTGCATGTGCTAACTTAGTGAACTTTGGCATTTTTTTGTCTTGGAATATTTTCGACCATTCCACGTCTATTTCCAACGTCCTCGTGGTCGTTCACTCACCATAGTGCCACTTGACTTTATTAACACTTCTTATTTATTATATAACGTCCCCTCGCAGGCAATGTTTGCTATGTTTCAATTTAATAATGATGTGTGGGCTTAAGCTTATGTTACAATATTTACATTAAGCTCCAAATAAAGACTTATAATCAACAGCCCCAAAAAGATTATCTCTTGGGGCTGTTTTTTCTCTCCTTGGATATCATTCTTAAAACCCCAATTGAAGTGCGTTAGATCTGCAAGATTTGTGATGTTAAGCTTTCTCGAAAATTTTCTGACTCTGGTTTTGAATTTCTGTTAGTGCATCTGTCATATCCGTCAATTGGTTGATGTGTAAGAAGCTTCTCTCATAGCACTGAAGGTGGTTCAAATTTGGCCGTTTTGCTTAAGGGGGAATGTTATTTCAAATTTATTTATTGTTAGATTATAAATTGTAAATCTTGGGTTGACTTTACCATATAAAGTAGAAAAAGCTAATTAAATCAATAATGTGGAAAGTATGAAAGACTGTGGCATGTTTAACTTTATATTTACATTAGTTAAAGTACGTGACATGTGCTCAAATTTTTAACCTCGAACTTCTTGTCGGTTACACATGTCTTGTTGGAAAAGTGGATTCCACCTCGGCTATCTTAAACAAGCATTAAATAATACATGTCTTCGATGCTGCTTCACACTTCAATCGAAAACTGCCTTTCCCAACTTCTTTCACCGTGTATGTCACCTACGACCCTATCAAGTAACAGAACCTTCAAATCTGAAACTGTCAGGCTCCATTTTATTAAAAGGCTCTTGATGATGCCCATGGCCATCTGATCACCCTGCACGTTTCATCACCGAACCTCATACCGCAATTTGTTTAAACGGTACCCACAATGATTTGACCTCACTTGTTTATCCACCTCTGCATTTTGAAATGCCTACCTAGGACTTGGTCGTAATCCCCATCACTTGTGAATCTCCCTACTGCTATTTCAATTTTTGACTGCAAAACCCCGAAGAATTTTATCTCTGTAACCTTCATCACTGCGTAGTTTTTGTGGATATTGTCACTGCTCCATTCGCCGGTGGTCGTTGTTATCGCCGCTTCGTCAATGGAAGACCCGCCATATCATCCCTTGATTGCTGTTGATGTATTTATCAATGCATAGATTGCTGGTAACCACTGCCTCTCTTTCACACCCCACAACCAACCTCACTATTGCTGCCAGGGCCAACCTATGGTGCTCTCCCTGTTAAAATCGCAGTCAAACCATCCTGCCGTCGGGATCCCGTCTATTCCCACTGTTCTTGCCAGAATATAGTCATCGAGCTCCACACCTCCACAACATTAAACAAATTGTGTCACCGTCAAATCCTTCCCCGCGGGCACCTTATCCTACGTGGTTGCTCTGTCTTCGCCCCAATTCGTCATGTGTACCAGTCTCACCGTCTTTGCCGGATCCGCTAACGCTATCTAGGGTTTCGTTGTCCTCAAGCTCCCAATCCATGTAGGTCATTTCGATATTCTCCTCGACGTCTGGTATATGCTTTGAATGCCACCAATGCCTTTGTGTCATATCCCTGTAAAAACGTGGCTGTAACACTGTCATTCCACCGCCGATTAGTCATATTTGTCGGTAATATGGATATATCCATTACGTTGGAGCTCGTCAGCCCTTCCTCTGACCAGGATCATGCCATGTAAACTGCTGCTTACGCGTCACCGCCACGAAATTGCCTTATGGGCATATCCTATCCATTATACTCGTCACCTAGGATATGACAATATTCATTACGACTTAACCGCCCTAATTGTTCCCTGGTAGTAATACACGTTTCCAATGTAACGCAGTATACCAGCGCTGTCTTTGGTGGCTCCCATCTGCGACCTAAATACCATGATGTCCGGTAGCCTCATTCCATCACCAAATCATCGATTTGTCAGTACGCCACGTCGTCGCTATCCCGGTTTGTCATTGTTTGTGTGAACCCTGCTCGAGCTGCGCATCAAATTGACCCTCGATGGCCCTTCGTGTGCCATCTAGAACTCGTCACGCCAACACACCCGTGCTGCTACCCGTGTCCCACCAATATGGCCATTCTTGTATCCGCGTGGCAACGTCGAGTCACCCGACTCGGGTCCACCTTGGCTCGGGTTTCTTAAATTTTCGAACGACCGTGAGCTTTACCGCAGTCAGCGTCCATTACCCGCATTGCCCAAGCACCTACAATGTTTCGGACATAATAGGTGCGTTAGTCACTTTCAAACCAAAATAGCGCGACACCAAAACCTTAAATAAGCTGATATGACAATAAAGAGTAAACAATTAAATGATATAACTTTAAATGGTTAACAATTAAGAGTAACAAGGGAATGGCTCATTAACCATTTAAAATTTAAGCAAGACAATCAATAAATTTAACACCTGACCACAAGCACTGACTCCTCCAGGGCACATAAAAGAAAACAAAGAAAACAAACACACTTGTCACCAAGGGCTCTTGGAACGAAATTACAAATGCCCAAGGTGGGGTCTATCACATTATGGTTTCAATGAGACAAAGATTTCCTTAAATCCAAACAAAAAGGTGGGTCCCCAAATTCTTTTGGGCTAGTTGTGGAGCAACCACAACAAATGGTGAATCTGTTGGGAAACGCTCCTGAGTGTTTCAGTAAGAACCCAACCTGAAAACACATAAAACCCAAAAATTAAAATTACAAGTGTCAGCAAATATCCAAAGAATGAAAGTAGACTAGAAAGGCATGAACCATCAAAATCATTCAGCATCAGCTTAGTGTGCGCAAAGGGATTCCTTCCTTATCATTTGAAACCATTCAACACTCCATCATCAGTTTCGCATGGATGTTTATGTCTTCATGATTTATGCAAGAATGGATGTATTGACAAGGAAGCTGTAATATGAATGACCTGCTTTGCAAAGACTCAAACATTCTAGTACCATCATAAACACACTAAAACTATCTAACCCTCTTAGGATCAAATGTGTGTGCAGTGAATTTATTTACCAGATCAAGCGCTTAGTTATGAACCGCTACCATCCTGAATCAGTGTGTACAAGTGGACTCAGAGCTTTGGGGAATCAGATTCTCAACCTAAGTACAATGAGAATTTGACCCTTTCTTTACTACTCTAATCTGAATTTATTACCTCATCTTGAACAAAATGATTAAACATGTTATGGATGAAACTGCAAGGCTAGCCTATCCATGTGAGCGGTTAGAGGTCTCACTTTTAAATGAGACATGTCACCACGCATGAGCATACTCCACTACCATTTAAGCATCTATAGCTCCAATGGAGGTTAGCCCCATAGTCCATGATTTTTCTTTTGATTTCTTGAATCTTGGGGATGACTACCCATCCTTCTGAGGGGACATGTAGTACGATCCTTACAATCCAATAGTCAATGGTGTGATGGAAGTGGAGTTGTGAACATTTTTCTTTGGTTTTCTTGAATCTTGGGGATGACTACCCATCCTTCTGAGGGGATATGTAATACGATTCTTACAATCCAATAGTCAGTGGTGTGATGGAGGCAGAATCAGAGCTTTGGTGAATCGGATTCTCAACCTAAGTATGATGAGAATTTGACCCTATCCTTACTACTCTAATTTTGGGCTTTCATGTATTGTGGCAGTGGTGAAAACCATTGTTTTATGTACTATGTTGCATGATAGGACTAACAAGAATGACTCTTTTTGCCTCACATTTTCTTCCAAGGATGGTTTTGGCCATTTTATCCAAGATGTTTTTAATATGTGCAAATTGTGTTTAGTTCAAGATAGCTTTGGTATTAGTTCCCAATCTCAATATCTTCTTAGTGTATATTGTGCAATGATCCCAAGAGAATTTGACATTTTTTTTGGTGATCATCTTTGAAATGTAGATGCAATTGAGATGTAATGTGCAATGTACCATGAAATACATATGAATGCGATGGAGTACACAAAATATTTTGCCCTAATTTGTAAAACTGACAACTTCACGCATCCCAAGTTTCAAACGATATTCTTTAATGTGTTTGTGATGCTCATGGATCCTTTTGCAATACAATTTCGATGCTTCATATTCTCCTTATCTTAGTTAACATTCATGAGGTTACAAACTGACATCTCACTTTAAAATACTAGAAAACAACCTAAACTTGGAAGTGAATGAATACAAAACACACAAATCAAACTTGAAAACATGAAAACAAAATCCAAACCCAAGACAAACACAAAAACCAAAATCTATATGCAAATGTACAATATGATACAAAATGATGCAACATTTGAACTATCGCTTCCATGGATCCCAAACGTGATTAGAGCATTCCAAAAGATATATAATGTAATACACATGCCAAACCTTGTAGGAATCCAATAAAAACAAGGTTAAGCCAAACAATGCAACAAACTTCAACTTTCCTCTCTCACCCCACCACTTTGCTTTAGTTTCATTACTGATCATATAGGTGAGATTCAAATCATTAAATTGATTAGGCAACATTTTATTTTCAATTGATTCTTGCCTATTCTTTAAGACGTCAATTTCAGGACTCATTTCATGAATTAGACTTAGTATTTCTTTATCCAAAATGAAATTTTGTAAGCAAGAGCCTATTTTTTAAAATTTTAAAGCCAAATCATTTTCCAAATTTGTAGGCCAATCAAATTTGTGCAAAAATTTACAAGTATCTAGGATATTTACTAAATGGGAATCATTATAAGTTTTTATCCTAGATTCAATTATTAGTTGTTGATGAATTTGATCTAACGGTTCAAGTGCGTCAACTTATTTTTCATTCAACAAAGCATTCTTATTAGAGGAGTGAGTAGAAATCAAATCAAGATCTTCATTCACCTCCAATGGCATTTCATCATTAACATCATTCAAATTCAATAAATGGTCATGCAAATTTTCACCTGAAGCTTGTATGCTTGGACACAAAAGGTTAGATTTTACCTTTTGCATATTTTCATTTACCAAAACTTTGTGAAGGTTTGTAATTTTTTCATTGATTACATGTTCATAAAATAAACCAAAATATGGTACCCAATTAAAAACATGTCTATCCTTTTCAATCCTCAAATCTTGTTGATCAAAGTGAATGTCAAGTAACCCATCTTTATGATCAACCATTTGAATTGCTTATAATGGATCAACCTTTTTGTCATTAGGTTCCCATTCTTTGTTCACTATCCATGGCACCTCTTCATTTGAATCCTCAAAATAATTATGTGAATTTGTATCCAAATTTTCAATGAATTTATGTTCAACATGATCCAATTTTGTGACTTTCTCAAATCTCGCAAATGTGAGATCTTCATATGAAGTAGAAGTTTTAACATCCTACATATAAATTGACACAAAGGTTTGATTAGAAGGTTTATAGTGAGTGTATTCTTCCCACTTCTTCCAAGCATCATAATAATCATCTTTCAAAATCAAGTGGTGACGCTCAACTACTTTTTCAGCATCTTCCAATTCATCAAATTGTATCTCATCAAATTCACCTTCACCTTCCTTAGATGGTTCAATTGTTTCTAAAAGTGGGTTATTTATTTGAATTCAAATTTGCAATACTATCAATTCCTAGATAATCCAAATTGTGATAAAATTGAATCATGGGTGGATGCATGTGGTTGTTCAAGTTCCTAGAAACAAACTATTTCATATTCTAATTTGAGTTGAGATTGGGATTTGAGTATAGAACATATAGAGTCTCTAAAAATTCTCTTTATGCTTCTATGAGATTGATTTGAGTTGAGATTGGGATTTGAGTATAGAACATATTGAGTCTCTAACAATTCTCTTTATGATTCTATGAGATTGAATTGAGATATTGATTGAACATTGATCTTAGAACATATTGAGTCTCTAACAATTCTTTTTATGATTCTATGTGATTGAGACAAGTATTTTAGAAGTCTTGTGGACTAATTTGAGTAAGATTTTTTGAAAGCTTGCTATACATATTTGAGACAGTCCTAGAGATAACTTATTAAGCTGATTTGAGCAATTCCTAGAGAGGACTTGTTGAGCAGATTTGGACAAGTTCTGTGTGAGCTTGTTGAGAAGATTTAGACAAGTTTTGTGTGAGCTTATTGAGCAGATTTGGATAAGTTCTATGTGGACCTATTGAGCAGATTTTAGCAGGTTCTGTGTGGATCTGTTGAGCATATTTGGACAGGTTCTATGTGGATCTATTGAGTATATTTGAGCAGGTTTTGTGTGGACCTATTAAGTAGATTTGAGCAGGTTATGTGTGGACCTATTGAGCAGATTTAAGCAGGTTATGTGTGGACCTATTGAGCAGATTTGAGCAAGTTATGTGTGGACCTGTTGAGCAGATTTGAGCAGGTTCTATGTGGACCTCTTGAGCAGATTTGAGCAGGTTCTATGTGGACCTCTTGAGCATATTTGAGTAGGTTCTGAGTGAACCTATTGAGCAGAATTGTACTAGATCGACTCTACTGTGTTTAGTACAAGATATTGAGGAGAACTATGCTAGATCTACTGAACTATGTTTGGTACGATATTGAGACAAAGCTTTGGAGGTGATAGAGTATACAGGACAAAGTCTTAGTGGATAAAGATACAATAGATAGGACAATTGAAGATAGATCTGAGTGAGGATTCTTTAAGGGGAAAGAGATCCACCCATTAGTGCAACATAGAGACAAAGTCTTGTAGAAGATCACTAGCCAAATCAGAAGGGTAAAGAGTTCTCTTGTGGAAGGGATCCATAAACTTGATATTAGAGGATCAACATATCCTTTGGATAGAGATCCATAAATATTGTAATTTGGGAAGGAGTCCCAAGAGATTATTTGAGAAATATTTAGAAGAAATATTTTTCTGTGGAGGTAGCCCACATTGGGTGAACCATGTTAAAATGATGTCTCTCATGTGTGTGATGTTTATTATTTCATTAATGTTGATGGTACTATTTGAGAAATTTTTTTATGTTATAGTGTTCACCCCCCTCTCAGTATAAGCACATGTTCTTCAATTGGTATCAGAGTTGATTTCTCCGTGAGGAGTCTAAAAAATTGGAAGAGGATCCTCTAGAAGCACACACAACTTCAAAAAGTGAAGAAGAGACTATGTTTGATATTAAAGAAGAGTTCTTCTCAGCTCTCAAAAAATTGGAAAGACTTAGAGAAGAAAATTCAAGCCTGAAAGAACAAATTTAGAAATATGAAGAAGCGAGAGGAGTTCTTTTAAAATCTCACAGAACTCAAGATCAAGGTGGAAGAAGGAAGAAATATTGAGCAAGATATGATAGATCTATTGAAATCCAAAGAAACAGAATGTGGAGGATTGGAAGTAGAAATTGTTCTCCTAAGGAGTAAAATTGAAAAAACTAAGTTACTACAGGAAACAGAATATGAAAAGCAAAAAGAGGAATCAAGCTTCCAAAATGCAGAAACATCAAACAAAGAAAATCAAGAAAAGGACATTAGAAAAGAAGAAGCAAATAATAACCCTAGATAAAGGTTAATCACAAAAGGAAGATGACTTCATCACAATATCCAAGGTCTCCAAATAGGTTACATAACTTCTTCCATGGTCATTGTTTTTCTTGCAATAAATATGGACATAGAGCTGCTCACTGTACTCATCATGTTGGTTACAATAGAAATTTTAATTCCTTTGCACTTCTCATGGATGATGATGTTATATGTTACAAATTTAATAACTTTGGACACAAGGCTAGGTGGTGTAAAATGACATTTCCATAATCTAGAAAAGTTATTCCAACAACTAGGAAGAATGTTAGGGAAAATTCTATATTAGTTAAAACAACCCTACATGCTCAAGATAAAAATGAACAATGGTATATGGATAGTGGTTGCTCTAGTCACATGACATAAGACAAAGACAAGTTCATCATTCAAAAGGAAACAAATAGAGGATCAGTAAGTTTTGGTGATAATGGATCAACAAAAAATGTTGGAAAAGGTACTCTAATTCTAGACAATGAAAAACAAAAATAAAGAATGTTTTGTATGTCAAAGGGTTAAAACACAATCTTCTGAGTATAATTCAACTTTGTGATCAAGTATACATGGTCACCTTTCATCCAAATAGGTGTGAGATAATAAAAACAGAAATAGGAAGAATTATTGCACATGCAAAAGGACCCCAAACAACTTATACATGTTGAATTAAATAAAAGGGGAAAAGCACTTTATGTCACAAGATGATGAGAGCTGGCTATGGCATAAAATGTTGGGCCATTTAAATTTTGACAATATAGTCAGCATAAGCAATAAAAAAATAGTTAGATATTTACCCAAAATAAGGAGACCACAAAATACAATTTGTGGACCGTGTCAACATGGAAAGAAAATTAGGACAACTTACAAACCAAAAGGCTATATGACTTCTGAGCCTTTGAGTCTAATACACACTGAATTATGTGGTCCTACCAGAACACAAAGTCTTCAGGGTGAGAGCTACTTCATGTTGTTTATAGATGACTATTCCAGAATGGTTTGGGTAACTTTTTTGAAAGAGAAGTCAGAGGCTTTTGAGAAATTTAAGGCATTTAAAAAGTTGGTTGAAAATAAAATAGGTAAAATGATTAAATGTCTTCGATCCTATAGAGGAGGAGAATTCACATCAAATGAATTCATAGAATTTTGTGAACACCATGGAATTAAGATGGAATACTTAGCAGCAAGAACTCCCCAAAAAAATGGAGGAGTTGAAAGAAAGAATAAGACTATTGAAAACATGGCTAGATCTATGTTAAATGAATTTAAGTTGTCAGATGGGTTTTGGAAAGTAGTAAATACAACTGTATACATCATTACTAGGGTTCAATTAAGGGTAAATAATCACAAAACTCCCTATGATCTTTGGAAAGGAAGACCTGCTACTATAAAACATTTCAAGATTTTTGGAAGCAAATGCTACATAAGACGGGAAGATCATAATTTGGGTAAATTTGATCCTAGATGTGATGAGGGAATTTTTCTTGGTTACTCTACAAAAATCAAGGCTTACAGATGTTACAATAAAAGAACTCACACTATGGTAGAAAGTATGAATGTAACAATTGACAAAAAAATAGATTCCAGAGAATCAATTCAACAAACTGTATACCAAGAAGATGGATGTTGTCTAGAAGAATTTTGTGAGAAATCAGATAATGATGAAGAAGAAATCCAAAGGCTTCTTCCTAAGACTCCTTCCAAGTATGTACAAAAATATCACCCAAAATATTAGATCATCGAGGATCCAGATGAAAGACAGACAAGAAGAAGAATAATAAAACCATCTCAACAAGCAAATCTTTCTTTGTTATCTAAAATTGAGCCAAAAAATTTCACTCAAGCTAGTGAAAATGAATTTTGGATTAAAGCAATGAACAGGAACACAAAATCATAAAAGAAAAGAGACTCATAAAATAATGAGGACAAGAGCAGGTATAAGAACAAGAACATGGATAAAAATAAGAACATGAACATGGATGAGAACAAGAACAGGAACATGAATAGGGATAATGACTTGGAAAGAAACAATGAGAGGATTCAACAAAAATAAATAGGAAAAGACAAAGGCATAGAACAGTGCTTTTGGGGAGTAGAAATACTCCCAAGAATTAACCACCTCATGTGGATGTGGGGGAGGGGCTAAGCTAAGAGGCTTAATTCTCAGCCTCGAGCCCCAAAGGTGACCCTTTGCCATTGATGTCAAAGGGGGAGATATTTGTGTATTTTGGGGAGAGTTTTTGATATGAGGAGAGATTTGATATCTGAGAAAGCATTAAGCCAGGGGGAGCAAATTCCCAGAGGGATCAGAAAATAAGGTTAGATTCCAGTAAAAGTATTTGGGTTACCATCAATGACAAAGGGAGGGATTGTTGGACATTTTGAATCCCTAAGCTAATATGTTGTCATTGATGTCAAAAGTCATTTAATGTCAAAAGGATCTATGAAGGGCTTTTGTGAAAACCAAGATAGGAAAAATAAAAGGTTTTATTAAAATCTTGGACAACAGATTTGATCTAGGTTTTTCTTAAAACCCAAGTTGGGCTTTCGTTTCATCAAAAAATGTGCCTCGGTGATGGAGATATTTAAGTTTTAATATTTGGTTTAAATTTTAATTATTTAAAATTTGAATTCAAATTTAAAACTAAATACGCAAGATTTCCGTCGATGTCATCAAGAAACTAAAAATTCATATTTCTTTTGACATTTTTGATATGATTAAAGGACTATATAAATGGGGCTTCAATTGATTATTATTTCATCCTTGCTTGTGTAATAAAAGTGTTGGATATCATATTGTTTATGAGCTCATGCGAAATTCTTGGAAAGTGTGGTAGCGAATAACACAGGCTATGTTCGAAGAAAGAAACATTATGTGCAGTGTGGTGCATTGTAAAGTGGGCCTTGGCTAAGGCACGGGGTAGATGAAAATGTCGAGGATCGAATCCCCTTGACTATTTTTTTTGGAAAGCGTGAGAGAAGCGCTTCGATACATTTGGTTTTATGGAAGGTGGAGACGTGCATAAGGCACATTGTGCCTTTCCCTTTCCAATGAGCGGCTAGCTTGTGTGGAATCTTAGTCATGACTAAGACGCTCGTGGTGTGGGAATGTCGGGGGTTCGAATCCCCTTGAGGAGGTAATTACGTTTTGCATTAATTTAATTTTATTTAGCCCTAAGGTTGGAGTTATAAGGTGGTTAGTGGAAATTAAAGTTTTAATTAAGCTTTGTTATTTGGGTTGTATTGATTATTGCAAAACTTGAGGGTTTTAATGATTTATTTTATTATTATTAAGAATTGAATTTAGGAGAAATAAGGAGTTGTTTTAAAGTATTTTTGAAAGGATTATTGATTGTTATTTTGATAAGGGTTTTATTAAAAAGGGACTTTGGTGGATGTGTTTATTTAGTTGGAGTAAAAAGGGTGTAAATTGAGTTATGCTTTATATTGTGATTATTTGAAGTCCACTAACCCTTATTGAGATTGGAAAGAAAAGTTGTGTTTAAGTGTGGCATATTTTGTGGACAACTCCTTGGCATCAAAAAGGTATGGGAACATTCTCCTATTGATTGATTATGGTGGTTGATTTCTGAAATATATTTGTAGAGAAAAATATTGATTATGGTTTTCGTTTTTGAGAGTTGTTGGTTTAATGCTTCAAGGTTTTCTGGTTTGTGAGTTGTAATTAAACCATCTTTTAGAAGCATTGTTGTTGAAGCCCATTGATTGTGAAATGAACTTGAACTTGAGTTAGAGAAGAACATGAGTATAATTATTATGTAAAATTTGTGATTGAGCATTGTTGGAAATATTTTGAGTTGGTTAAATACATACTTGGACTAGGGTTTGTGAGAAAGGATTATTCCTTGAGGTGATTGGTTGAGTTGAGTTGATTTAAGCCTATTCAAGTGGATGCATGTGGTTGTTCAAATTTCTAGAAATAAACTATTTCATATTTTAATTTGAGTTGATATTGGGATTTGAGTATAGAACATATAAAGTCTCTAACAATTCCCTTTATGCTTCTATGATATTGATTTGAGTTGAGATTGGGATTTGAGTATAGAACATATTAAGTCTCTAACAATTTTCTTTATGCTTCTATGATATTGAATTGAGATATTGATTGAACATTGAGCTTAAAACATATTGAGTCTCTAACAATTCTCTTTATGATTCTATGTGATTGAGACAAGTCTTTGAGAAGGCTTGTGGACTTATTTGAGTAAGATTTTGTGAAATCTTGCTATGTAGATTTGAGCAAGTCCTAGAGAGGACTTATTGAGCTGATTTGAGCAAGTCCTAGAGAGGACTTGTTGAGAAGATTTGGACAAGTTCTATGTGAGCTTGTTGAGCAGATTTAGACAAGTTTTGTGTGAGCTTGTTGAGCATATTTGGACAGGTTCTATGTGGACCTGTTGAGAAAATTTGAGCAGGTTTTGTGTGGACCTGTTGAGCATATTTGGACAGATTTTGTATGGACCTATTGAGAATATTTGAGAAGGTTTTGTGTGGACATTTTGAGCAAAATTGAGTAGGATCTATGTGGACCTATTGAGAAAATTTGAGTAGGTTTTATGTGGACCTGTTGAGCAGATTTGAGCAGGTTCTATGTGGACCTATTGAGCAGATTTGAGTAGGTTCTATGTGGACCTATTGAGCAGATTTGAGTAGGTTCTGAGTGAACCTATTGAGAAAAATTATACTAGATCGACTGTACTATGTTTATTATAAGATATTGAGTAGAACTGTGTTGAATCGACTGAACTATATTTGGTACAATATTGAGACAGAGATTTGGAGGTGATAGAGTATAGAGAAAAGAGTCTCAATGGATAGAGATCCAACAACCAGGACAATTAAATACAAATATGAGTGAGGAGTCTTCAAGTGGAAAGATATCCACCAATCAGTGCAACATAGAGACAAAGTCTTCTAGAAGATCACTAGCCAGAGCAGAAGGGGAAAGAGTTCTCTTGTGGAAGAGATCCATGAACTTGAGATTAGGGGATCAACATCTCCTTTGGATAAAGATCCATAAACATTGTAATTTGGGAAGGATTCCCAAGAGATTATTTGACAAATATTTAGAAGAAATATTTTTCTATGGAGGTATCAAACATTGGGTGAACCACGTTAAAATGATGTCTCTAATGTGTGTGATGTTTATTATTTCATTAATATTGATGGTACTATTTGAGAAAAAGTTTTATGTTATACTGTTCACCCCCCTCTCAGTATAAGCACATGTTCTTCAATTGGTATCAGAGCTGGTCTCTCCATGAAGAGTCTAACAACTTGGAAGAGGATCCTCTAGAAGCACAAACAACTTCAAAAAGTGAAGAAGAGACTATGTTTGATATTAAATAAGAGTTCTTCTCAACTCTCAAAAAATTGGAAAGACTTAGAGAAGAAAATTCAAGTCTGAAAGAACAAATTTAGAAAGATGAAGAAGTGAGAGAGGAGCTCTTTCAAAATATCATAGAACTCAAGATCAAGGTGGAAGAAGGAAGAAATATTGAGCAAGATATGATAGATCTATTGAAAGCCAAAGAAATATAATGTGGAGGATTGGAAGTAGAAATTGTTCTCCTAAGGAGTAAAATTGAAAAACTAAGTTACTACAGGAAACAAAATATGAAAAGCAAAAAGAGGAATCAAGCTTCCAAAAGGCAGAAACATCAAACAAAGAAAAGCAAGCAAAGGACATCAAAAAAGAAGAAAGCAAATAAGAACCCTGGATAAAGGTTAATCACAAAAGGAAGATGACTTCATCATAATATCCAAGGTCTCCAAACAGGTTACATAACTTCTTCCATGGTCATTGTTTTTCTTGCAATAAATATGGACATAGAGCTGCTCACTGTACTCATATTGCTGGTTACAATAGAAATTTTAATTCCTTTGAACTTCTCATGTATGATGATGGTATATTTTACAAATAAAATAACTTTGGACACAAGGCTAGGTGGTGTAAATTGACATTTTCAGAATCTAGAAAAGTTATTCCAACAACTAGGAAGAATATTAGGGCAAATTCTATGTTAGTTCAAACAACCCTACATGCTCAAGATAAAAATGAACAATGGTATCTGGATAGTGCTTGCTCTAGTCACATGACAGGAGGCAAATACAAGTTCATCATTCTAAAGGAAACAAATAGATGATCAGTAAGTTTTGGTGATAATGGATCAGCAAAAATTATTGGAAAAGGTACTCTAAGCCTAGACAATGCAAAAACAAAAATGGAGAATGTTTTGTATGTCAAAAGGTTAAAACACAATATTTTGAGTATAATTCAACTTTGTGATCAAGGATACATGGTCACATTTCATCTAGATAGATGTGAGATAAGAAAAATAAAAACATGAAGAATTATTGCAAATGCAAAAAGGACCCCAAAAAACTTATACTTGTTGAATGAAATCAAAGGGGAAAAGCGCTTTATGTCATAATATGATGAGATTTGGCTGTGGCATAAAAGGTTGGGCCATTTAAATTTTGACAATATAGTCAGCATAAGCAATAAACAAGCATTTAGATATTTACCCAAAATAAGGAGACCACAAAATACAATTTGTGGATCGTGTCAACATGGAAAGAAAATTAGGACAACTTACAAACCAAAAGGCTATATGACTTCTGAGCCTTTGAGTCTAATACACACTGAATTATGTGGTCCTACCAGAACACAAAGTCTTCGGTGGTGAGAGCTACTTCATGTTGTTTATAGATGACTATTCCGAATGGTTTGGGTAACTTTTTTGAAAGAGAAGTCAGAGGCTTTTGAGAAATTTAAGGCATTTAAAAAGTTGGTTGAAAATAAAATAGGTAAAATGATTAAATTTCTTCGATCCTATAGAGGAGGATAATTCATGTCAAATGAATTCGTAGAATTCTATGAACACCATGGAATTAAGAGGGAATACTTAGCAGCAAGAACTCCCCAAAAAAATGTAGTTGAAATAAAGAATAGGACTGTTGAAAACATGGCTAGATCTATGTTAAATGAATCTAAGTTGTCATATGGGTTTTGGAAAGAAGTAGTATCTACAACTGTATACATAATTACTAGGGCTCAATTAAGGGTAAATCATCACAAAAATCCCTATGAGCTTTGGAAAGAAAGACCTGAAGAACATAAGCTTATATTGAGAGGGGGGGTGAACAGTATAAGACCTCTTTTTACTTTTCCTTTATACTTCAAAACAGTAAAGCAATATATCCAAAGCAATATCAAAACAATGCACAAGATCATCCACAAAGTGACACCAATTTTAACGTGGTTCAACCACAAAACTTTTCTCTAAAAGTTATCTCAAAGTTCTTTGGGAAACCTTCCCAATTACAATGTTTATGAGCCTCGGCTCAAAGGAGATACCTTCCCCCAATCTGAATTTATGAGCCTCTACTCAAAGGAGATACCTTCCCCTACCTCTGCTCTGTCGGTGATCCTCTAGAAGACCTCTGCCTCCGCTGCCCTTAGCAAATGGAACTCTATCCATAGAAGACACCTGTCTTCCCTGCTTTGGTTGGAGACCTCTGTCCTCAACTCTATCACCTCAAAGATGGTCCTCGAATTTGCACTAAACACAGTCCTTCGGTCTAGCACAAATGTCCTCGGGTTCTTCTCATAGAACCAATGCACCTCTGTCCTCAAGTTCTCTGATAGAACTATCAAACTCAGCTTCACAAGTCCTCTGCTAGGACCTGTCCAAATCTGCTCACAAGTCCCCAACGGAACCTATCCAAAACCTCACAAGTCCCCAATGGAACCTGTCCAAATCTGCTTACAAGTCCCCAACGGAACCTGTCCAAAACCTCGCTCACAAGTTCATCAAGAAAACTTGCTTGGCATGAACCCACAAAGAGAATTGTTAGAGACCCAATGTGATTCATCAACCTCATAGAAGCATAAAGAGAATTGTTAGAGACTCAATATGTTCTATACTTAACTCCCAATCTCAATCTCAAATCTCATAGAAACATAAAGAGAATTGTTAGAGACTCAATATGTTCTATACTTAACTCTCAATATCAATCTCAAATCTCAAAAGAATAAGATAGATGTAGTATGCTTTTCTCAAGAACATGAAACACAACCCAACAATTGCCAACCATGCAATATCTCATATAACAATGATACTCATGTTCTTTCCAACAACCAATATCTTTTCTCAACCAATTAGGGCTTCAACAACAATGCTCATAGACAAGGTTTAACCAACATCATTCAACTCAACATTAACCTTGAAGCATTCAACCAATCATCACAAGAAAAGGAAACAAGTAGAAATCCTTTTCCCTCCAAAGATATTTGAACAAAACAGCCACCAACACAATATCACCAAATGCAAAGAATAACTTGTTCAAATCAACTCAATGGAGTAAGCCCAATATCATGAATCAAGTAAAGCACTAACTTGATCAAAACAACCTCTATGGAAGCAACTCATCCATTAATATCAAAACAGCCAACTAAGGGTTTCACCAACTCAATGCAAGTAGCAAGACTTACAAACATAAACCCTAGTGCACAATGCTTCCACTACCTCAAACCAGAATTATGCATTCACCAAAACTCTCATCAATGATAACAATGCATAAGTAGTCTTCAACAAACCAGAAAATAGGATTTACACCCAACCAAAGGAAACCTAGTTGAATACCTTTTCACTCCAATCTTATTTCAGGAATAACATACACCAATCATACTCATAAGAAGAAAGTGCCCATACCTTATTGAAGATGAAGAAGATCTCACAAATTTGTCATAACCATAACCACCTTTTTGCCAAACTCAAGAAGGTTAGTAGACAACATATTTCTTTAATATTTCCTCAAGAATATTCCTTGGTCCAAATATAATCAAGGTTCTATGTCTTCTTCTTTCAACCTCATTCAACAAATAATACATAACATATTTCTTATATTCACCTTATCTACTCCATTACACAAAAGATTTAAAAAAAGTTATTTTAATTTTGCTTACCTTATAACTCCCAATAATTTTCAAAACAAAAACTACCCTTATAAATATATCCTTTCAAAAGATATTCAAAATATTAATAATCAAAACAACCTCAACCTTATAACTCCCTTGAATATACCCAAGGTAAAATGATAATTTATTAACTTACCTTTTGCAATAAAAAACTTTGGAGTTCATGACACCCCATGAATCTCAAGGGATTAGCTTTAGACTTAAGGTTCTCAACCTTGCAAAAGACTCTAACACCCTCGATCAACCTCTTACATCCCACGAAAATGGGATTCAGCACGATTTGACCCGTCGTCTCCTCTAGCCAAGGCGCTTGGCTAAACCGCGTGAGCTATCCATGCCCACGTGAGGAAAGGAGAGGGGCCTCCCTCTAATCTCTGAAATAGAATCTTCCTTGGCATGAAAATCGAGCCCTTCCTTTTACTACGGTAATTTTGAATTTCACGTAACCTCGATAATTACTGCACTCCCCTTCTTGGTTTTTGAATTACGTGCACCCTCATCAAAACTTGCTCTCCTTCATTTTTCTTTGTTACTGAACAATTCACACACAGTGTTGTCTAAATTTGACCAAGGTGTATTATGTTCGAGCACACTCTAATGCAAAGGATGATTTGTCCTTTTCTTCAAATGAAATTTCTTCGAGCTCTTCTTAAAACATCGCAACCCCCTTTTTAAATCATGAACACCTTTGACCACATAATCACTTGACTTCCTCCTTCGCTGGCACAGGGGTTTCGACGAAATCAAAAATGCACAAGGATTAATATCGAATTCTTCGCTCAACATTAATGAATTTATTTGCCTCATTTTATATGCACTTTGATGCATTACCAAACACGTCGGCCCTTTTAATTTAATTTAAAATTTTAATTTAAATTTTAAATAAATAAAATTTAAACTAAATATTTAAAATTAAATATCTTCATCACCGGGGCACCTTTTTCAACGAAACGAAGAGCCAACTTGGGTTTTAAGAAAAACCCATTTCAAATCTGTTGTCCATGGTTTTAAATAAAACCTTTTATTTTGTCTGCCTTGGTTTTCACAAAAACCCTTCCCAAGCTTCTTGACATCAATGACAACATCAACACTTGAGCAAAGGCAATGTACCCAATGTACCCAAAATTGCCAACAATCTCCCCCTTTGTCATTGATGGCAAACCTTTATCGAAAAACACTTCTTAAGAGCCAAAATCGAAACCCACAACCGAGAATCTACCTTTGAAGTTTTGCTCCCCGGACTTGAAGCTTTCCTCTTCACTTGAAGCTCTCCCCCTTACTCATATCTCTCCCCCTTTGTCATCAATGGCAAAGGGTCACCTTTGGGGCTCGGGACTAAGAATGAGCCTCTTAGCTTAGTCCCTCCCCCACCTCCTGATGAGGTGATTAATTCTGGGGTGGGAGTAAAACTCCCATTAGGCACTGATCATCATCAGTGTCTATAACTTCCTTGTCGGGCCTTCTCTTGAACTCTTTGTCCATATTCCTGTTCTTGTCACTGTTCTTGTTCTTGTTCTCATCCCTATTCTTGTCCATGCCTTGATCCTTGGACCTGATCATGCCACTGTTCCTGTTCTTGTATCCTAGAATTTTAGCTCTACACTGTCTAGCTATGTGACCTTTATTGTTGCACTTATAACAAGTAACAATGTTATTTCTCTGCGGTAAACCTGATCTTTGAATCCACCAGTTCTAACCAAACCTGTTTTGGCCAAATCTGTTCCTGTTATTTGCCTTGCAATAAACTGCCTTGTGCCCAAATTGTTGACAAGAGTAGCAATACCCTTGAAAGTAACTAGCACTTCTGAAACTGTCATTTACCTTCTTCACTTGAGCCATGCAATGTGAAGCCATGTGACCAAACTTGTGACAAGCAAAACATCTGCCTTGAAACTTTCCTTTATTTGACCTCTTGGGTCCTAAAAACTTCTTCTTCTCATTCTGAATTCTGTTTTCTGTTTCTATGCATCTATCATTCAAGGACTCATGATCTGAAATACTTTCCTCATCAGAACTCTCTTCCTTTTGGAGTCTCTTACTAGACTCTCCAACTTGTTTCTTGTGTGGCTTAACAAAACCAAGACCTATTTTATCTGTTGTCTTTCTTTGACCTTTGATAAGAGATTTAACCTTTTTGGAGCTTTCTTGAAACCCGTACAACTTATCCTTGTACTCTTTATTTTCCTCTTTCAACGAAGCCATTTTCTGTTCTAATTCACTATACTCAAGCACCTTAGATTCTAACTCATTCTTGAGTTCTTGTGCCTTAGCCATAGAGACGTCAAGACTTTCTATAAGTTCATCTCTCTCCATACAACATTCATCTAACTTATCCTTGAGTCTAGCATTCTTCTTTCTTTCCTTTTTCAAAACACTAAGAGCATTAGTAAGATCACTTTCAAGATCTTCTATTTGATTGCATTTTGAATTATCAAGGCCTTTTTCAGATTTCTTATCACTAGAGGTGCTACCCTTTTCAAAAACCATACATGCATCTTCCTTATCATTTTCTGAAGCATCCTCATACATACTAGCAACCAAATCATTATTTGTGCAATCATCCTCAAGGTGACCAAAATTTCCACATCTAAGACATTTCATGATAATGAATCTATGTTTCGGTTCTTCCTCTTTTTCTGATATGAACAACATCTCATTTTCATTATCACTTGAAGAACTTTCACTATCACTACTAGAACACTTACTTGCTTTGTCTAGGTAGAAACTCTTCTTGTGTTTGTGAGAGTACCTCTTTCCTTTATTGCTTTGCTCATCTTTGTTCTTCCTTTGATGCCTATGCCTTTCAGAATCTTTGCTCTTACAATCTTGTTTATCTTCATCACTTTCATCCTTGGAAACGATAGATTAGTAGCATAATGACCAAACTTTCCACAATTGAAACATCTTACATTTTTCATACTTTTGTGCTTTCTAGAGAACTTGCCTTTCTTGCTGTAATATGCCTCTTCATCACTAGAAGACTCATCACTCTCTTGAAACTGTTTACCTTTGAAAAAATCCATTGTGTTCTTTACTAGCTTTTCCTTCAAGCTGTTAAACCTTTTCGAAGGAACCCGCTCTGATACCAATTGAAGAACACAAGCTTATACTCGAGAGGGGGGTGAACAAGTATAAGACCTCTTTTTACTTTTCCTTTATACTTCAAAATAGTAAAGCAATATATCCAAAGCAATATCAAAACAATGCATAAGATCATCCACAAAGTGACACCAATTTTAACGTGGTTCATCCACAAAACTTTTCTCTAAAAGTTATCTCAAAGTTCTTTGGGAAACCTTCCCAATTACAATGTTTATGAGCCTCGGCTCAAAGGAGATACCTTCCCCCAATCTGAATTTATGAGCCTCTGCTCAAAGGAGATACCTTCCCCTACCTCTGCTCTCGTTGGTGATCCTCTAGAAGACCTCTGCCTCCGTTGCCCTTAGCAAATGGAACTCTATCCATAGAAGACACCTGTCTTCCCTGCTCTATATGGAGACCTCTGTCCTCAACTCTATCACCTCAAAGTTGGTCCTCGAATTTGCACTAAACACAGTCCTTCGGTCTAGCACAAATGTCCTCGGGTTCTTCTCATAGAACCAATGCACCTCTGTCCTCAAGTTCTCTGATAGAACTATCAAACTCAGCTTCACAAGTCCTCTGCTAGGACCTATCCAAATCTTCTCACAAGTCCCCAACGGAACCTATCCAAAACCTGCTCACAAGTCCCCAACGGAACCTGTCCAAAACCTCGCTCACAAGTTCATCAAGAAAAACTTGCTTGGCATGAACCCACAAAGAGAATTGTTAGAGACCCAATGTGATTCATCAACCTCATAGAAGCATAAAGAGAATTGTTAGAGACTCAATATGTTCTATACTTAACTCCCAATCTCAATCTCAAATCTCATAGAAACATAAAGAGAATTGTTAGAGACTCAATATGTTCTATACTTAACTCTCAATATCAATCTCAACTCAATCTCAAATCTCAAAAGAATAAGATAGATGTAGTATGCTTTTCTCAAGAACATGAAACACAACCCAACAATTGCCAACCATGCAATATCTCATATAACAATGATACTCATGTTCTTTCCAACAACCAATATCTTTTCTCAACCAATTAGGGCTTCAACAACAATGCTCAAAGACAAGGTTTAACCAACATCATTCAACTCAACATTAACCTTGAAGCATTCAACCAATCATCACAAGAAAAGGAAACAAGTAGAAATCCTTTTCCCTCCAAAGATATTTGAACAAAATAGCCACCAACACAATATCACCAAATGCAAAGAATAACTTGTTCAAATCAACTCAATGGAGTAAGCCCAATATCATGAATCAAGTAAAGCACTAACTTGATCAAAACAACCTCTATGGAAGCAACTCATCCATTAATATCAAAACAGCCAACTAAGGGTTTCACCAACTCAATGCAAGTAGCAAGACTTACAAACATAAACCCTAGTGCACAATGCTTCCACTACCTCAAACCAGAATTATGCATTCACCAAAACTCTCATCAAGGATAACAATGCATAAGTAGTCTTCAACAAACCAGAAAATAGGATTTACACCCAACCAAAGGAAACCTAGTTGAATACCTTTTCACTCCAATCTTATTTCAGGAATAACATACACCAATCATACTCATAAGAAGAAAGTGCCCATACCTTATTGAAGATGAAGAAGATCTCACAAATTTGTCATAACCATAACCACCTTTTTGCCAAACTCAAGAAGGTTAGTAGACAACATATTTCTTTAACATTTCCTCAAGAATATTCCTTGGTCCAAATATAATCAAGGTTCTATGTCTTCTTCTTTCAACCTCATTCAACAAATCATAAATAACATATTTCTTATATTCACCTTATCAACTCCAATACTCAAAATATTTAAACAAAATTATTTTAATTTCCCTTTACCTTATAACTCCCAATAATTTTCAAAACAAAAACTACCCTTATACATATATCCTTTCAAAAGATATTCAAAATATTAATAATCAAAACAACCTTCACACCTTATAAATCCCTTGAATATACCCAAGTTAAAATGATAATTTTTAACTTACCTTGTGTAGCAAAAAACTTTGGTGCTCATGACACCCCATGAATCTCAAGGGATTGAGCTTTAGACCTTAAGGTTCTCAACCTTGCAAAAGACTCTAACAACCCTTCGACCAACCTCTTACATCTCGCAAAAATGGGATTCGGCACGATTTGACCTGTCGTCTCCTCTAGCCAAGGCGCTTGGCTAAACCGCGTGGGCTATCCACGCCCACGTGAGGAAAGGAGAGGGGCCTCCCTCTAATCTTCGAAATAGAATCTTCCTTGGCACGAAAATTGAGCCCTTCCTTTTACTACGGTCATTTTGAATTTTGTGTAACCTCGGTAATTACTGCACTCCCCTTCTTGGTTTTTGAATTGCGTGTGCCCTCATCAAAACTTGCTCTCCTTCGTTTTTCTTTGTTACTGAACAATTCATGCACAGCGCTGTCTAAATTCGACCAAGGTGTATTATGTTCGAGCACACTCTAATGCGAAGGATGATTTGTCCTTTTCTTCGAACGCAATTTCTCCGAGCTCTTCTTAAAACATCGCAACCCCCTTTTTAAATCATGAACACCTTTGACCACATAATCACTTGACTTCCTCCTTCGCTGGCATAGGGGTTTCGATGAAATCGAAAATGCACGAGGATAATATCGAATTCTTTTCTCAACATTAATGAAATTATTTGCCTCATTTTATATGCACTTTGATGCATTACCAAACACGTCGGCCCTTTTAATTTAATTTAAAATTTTAATTTAAATTTTAAATAAATAAAATTTAAACTAAATATTTAAAATTAAATATCTTCATCATCGGGGCACCTTTTTCAATGAAACGAAGAGCCAACTTGGGTTTTAAGAAAAACCCATTTCAAATCTGTTGTCCATGGTTTTAAATAAAACCTTTTATTTTATCTGCCTTGGTTTTCACAAAAACCCTTCCACTTCTTGACATCAATGACAACATCAACACTTGAGCAAAGGCAATGTACCCAATGTACCCAAAATTGCCAACAATCTCCCCCTTTGTCATTGATGGCAAACCTTTACTGAAAAACACTTCTTAAGAGCCAAAACTGAAACCCACAACTGAGAATCTACCTTTGAAGTTTTGCTCCCCCCGACTTGAAGCTTTCCTCTTCACTTGAAGCTCTCCCCCTTACTCATATCTCTCCCCCTTTGTCATCAATGGCAAAGGGTCACCTTTGGGGCTCGGGACTAAGAATGAGCCTCTTAGCTTAGTCCCTCCCCCACCTCCTGATGAGGTGATTAATTTCGGGGTGGGAGTAAAACTCCCATTAGGCACTGATCATCATCAGTGTCTATAACTTCCTTGTCGGGCCTTCTCTTGAACTCTTTGTCCATATTCCTGTTCTTATCACTGTTCTTGTTCTTGTTCTCATCCCTGTTCTTGTCCATGCCTTGATCCTTGGACCTGATCATGCCACTGTTCCTGTTCTTGTATCCTAGAATTTTAGCTCTACACTGTCTAGCTATGTGACCTTTATTGTTGCACTTATAACAAGTAACATTGTTATTTCTCTGCGGTAAACCTGATCTTTGAATCCACCAGTTCTGACAAAACCTATTTTGACCAAATTTGTTCCTGTTATTTGCCTTGCAATAAACTGCCTTGTGCCCAAATTGTTGACAAGAGTAGCAATACCCTTGAAAGTAACTAGCACTTCTGAAATCGTCATTTACCTTCTTCACTTGAGCCATGCAATGTGAAGCCATGTGACCAAACCTGTGACAAGCAAAACATCTCGCCTTGAAACTTTCCTTTATTTGACCTCTTGGGTCCTAAAAACTTCTTCTTCTCATTCTGAATTCTATTTTCTATTTCTATGCATCTATCATTCAAGGACTCATGATCTGAAATACTTTCCTCATTAGAACTCTCTTCCTTTTGGAGTCTCTTACTAGACTCTCCAACTTGTTTCTTGTGTGGCTTAACAAAACCAAGACCTGTTTTATCTGTTGTCTTTCTTTGACCTTTGATAAGAGATTTAACCTTTTTGGAGCTTTCTTGAAACCTATACAGCTTATCCTTGTACTCTTTATTTTCCTCTTTCAACGAAGCCATTTTCTGTTCTAATTCACTATACTCAAGCACCTTAGATTCTAACTCATTCTTGAGTTCTTGTGCCTTAGCCATAGAGACGTCAAGACTTTCTATAAGTTCATCTCTCTCCATACAACATTCATCTAACTTATCCTTGAGTCTAGCATTCTTCTTTCTTTCCTTTTTCAAAACACTAAGAGCATTAGTAAGTTCACTTTCAAGATCCTCTCTATTTGATTGCATTTTGAATTATCAAGGCCTTTTTCAGATTTCTTATCACTAGAGGTGCTACCCTTTTCAAAAACCATACATGCATCTTCCTTATCATTTTCTGAAGCATCCTCATACATACTAGCAACCAAATCATTATTTGTGCAATCATCCTCAAGGTGACCAAAATTTCCACATCTAAGACATTTCATGATAATGAATCTATGTTTTGGTTCTTCCTCTTTTTCTGATATGAACAACATCTCATTTTCATTATCACTTGAAGAACTTTCACTATCACTACTAGAACACTTACTTGCTTTGTCTAGGTAGAAACTCTTCTTGTGTTTGTGAGAATACCTCTTTCCTTGATTGCTTTGCTCATCTTTGTTCTTCCTTTGATGCCTATGCCTTTCAAATCCTTGCTCTTACAGTCCTTGTTTATCTTCATCACTTTCATCCTTGGCAATAGTACATAGTAGCATAATGACCAATCTTTCCACAATTGAAACATCTTACATTTTTCATACTTTTGTGCTTTCTAGAGAACTTGCCTTTCTTGCTTGTAATATGCCTCTTCATCACTAGAAGACTCATCACTCTCTTGAAACTGTTTACCTTTGGAAAAATCCATTGTGTTCTTTACTAGCTTTTCCTTCAAGTTGTTAAACCTTTCCGAAGGAACCCGCTCTGATACCAATTGAAGAACACAAGCTTATACTGAGAGGGGGGGGTGAACAGTATAAGACCTCTTTTTACTTTTCCTTTATACTTCAAAATAGTAAAGCAATATATCCAAAGCAATATCAAAACAATGCATAAGATCATCCACAAAGTGACACCAATTTTAACGTGGTTCAACCACAAAACTTTTCTCTAAAAGTTATCTCAAAGTTCTTTGGGAAACCTTCCCAATTACAATGTTTATGAGCCTCGGCTCAAAGGAGATACCTTCCCCCAATCTAAATTTATGAGCCTCTGCTCAAAGGAGATACCTTCCCCTACCTCTCGCTCTCGGTCGGTGATCCTCTAGAAGACCTCTGCCTCTGCTGCCCTTAGCAAATGGAACTCTATCCACAGAAGACACCTGTCTTCCCTGCTCTAGCCGGAGACCTCTGTCCTCAACTCTATCACCTCAAAGCTGGTCCTCGAATTTGCACTAAACACAGTCCTTCGGTCTAGCACAAATGTCCTCGGGTTCTTCTCATAGAACCAATGCACCTCCGTCCTCAAGTTCTCTGATAGAACTATCAAACTCAGCTTCACAAGTCCTCTGCTAGGACCTGTCCAAATCTGCTCACAAGTCCCCAACGGAACCTGTCCAAAACTTCTCACAAGTCCCCAACGGAACTGTAAACTCAATCAGAACCTGTCCAAAACCTGCTCACAAGTTCATCAAGAAAAACTTGCTTGGCATGAACCCACAAAGAGAATTGTTAGAGACCCAATGTGATTCATCAACCTCATAGAAGCATAAAGAGAATTGTTAGAGACTCAATATGTTCTATACTTAACTCCCAATCTCAATCTCAAATCTCATAGAAACATAAAGAGAATTGTTAGAGACTCAATATGTTCTATACTTAACTCTCAATATCAATCTCAACTCAATCTCAAATCTCATAAGAATAAGATAGATGTAATATGCTTTTCTCAAGAACATGAAACACAACCCAACAATTGCCAACCATGCAATATCTCATATAACAATGATACTCATGTTCTTTCCAACAACCAATATCTTTTCTCAACCAATTAGGGCTTCAACAACAATGCTCAAAGACAAGGTTTAACCAACATCATTCAACTCAACATTAACCTTGAAGCATTCAACCAATCATCACAAGAAAAGGAAACAAGTAGAAATCCTTTTCCCTCCAAAGATATTTGAACAAAACAGCCACCAACACAATATCACCAAATGCAAAGAATAACTTGCTCAAATCAACTCAATGGAGTAAGCCCAATATCATGAATCAAGTAAAGCACTAACTTGATCAAAACAACCTCTATGGAAGCAACTCATCCATTAATATCAAAACAGCCAACTAAGGGTTCCACCAACTCAATGCAAGTAGCAAGACTCACAAACATAAACCCTAGTGCACAATGCTTCCACTACCTCAAACCAGAATTATGCATTCACCAAAACTCTCATCAAGGATAACAATGCATAAGTAGTCTTCAACAAACCAGAAAATAGGATTTACACCCAACCAAAGGAAACCTTGTTGAATACCTTTTCACTCCAATCTTATTTCAGGAATAACATACACCAATCATACTCATAAGAAGAAAGTGCCCATACCTTATTGAAGATGAAGAAGATCTCACAAATTTGTCATAACCATAACCACCTTTTTGCCAAACTCAAGAAGGTTAGTAGACAACATATTTCTTTAACATTTCCTCAAGAATATTCCTTGGTCCAAATATAATCAAGGTTCTATGTCTTCTTCTTTCAACCTCATTCAACAAATCATACATAACATATTTCTTATATTCACCTTATCAACTCCAATCTGATTAATATACCATTTAATACCCTCAAAATATTTAAACAAAGTTATTTTAATTTCCCTTTACCTTATAACTCCCAATAATTTTCAAAACAAAAACTACCCTTATACATATATCCTTTCAAAAGATATTCAAAATATTAATAATCAAAACAACCCTCACACCTTATAACTCCCTTGAATATACCCAAGGTAAAATGATAATTTTTAACTTACCTTGTGCAGCAAAAAACTTTGGCGCCCACGACACCCCATGAATCTCCAAGGGATTCGAGCTTTAGACCTTAAGGTTCTCAACCTTGCAAAAGACTCTAACACCCCTCCGACCAACCTCTTACATCCCTCAAAAGGGGATTCGACGTGATTTGACCCATCGTCTCCTCTAGCCAAGGCGCTTGGCTAAACCGCGTGGGCTATCCACGCCCACGTGAGGAAAGGAGAGGGGCCTCCCTCTAATCTCCGAAATAGAATCTTCCTTGGCACGAAAACCGAGCCCTTCCTTTTACTGCAATCATTTTGAATTTTGCATAACCTCGATAATTACTGCACTCCCCTTCTTGGTTTTTGAATTGCGTGCGCCCTCATCAAAACTTGCTCTCCTTCATTTTTCTTTGTTACTGAACAATTCACGCACAACGCTATCTAAATTCGACCAAGGTGTATTATGTTCGAGCACACTCTAATGCGAAGGATGATTTGTCCTTTTCTTCGAACGCAATTTCTCCGAGCTCTTCTTAAAACATCGCAACCCCCTTTTTAAATCATGAACACCTTTGACCACATAATCACTTGACTTCCTCCTTCGCTGGCACAGGGGTTTCGACGAAATCGAAAATGCACGAGGATAATATCGAATTCTTTTCTCAACATTAATGAAATTATTTGCCTCGTTTTATATGCACTATGATGCATTACCAAACACGTCGGCCCTTTTAATTTAATTTTAAAATTTTAATTTAAATTTTAAATAAATAAAATTTAAACTAAATATTTAAAATTAAATATCTTCATCATCGGGGCACCTTTTTCAACGAAACGAAGAGCCAACTTGGGTTTTAAGAAAAACCCATTTCAAATCTGTTGTCCATGGTTTTAAATAAAACCTTTTATTTTATCTGCCTTGGTTTTCACAAAAACCCTTCCGCTTCTTGACATCAATGACAACATCAACACTTGAGCAAAGGCAATGTACCCAATGTACCCAAAATTGCCAACAAGACCTGCTACCAAGTAGATGGATTTTTTCCAGAAGATTTTTGTGAGGAATCAAATAATGATGAAGAAGAAATGCAAAGGCTTCTTCCTAAGACTCCTTCCAAGTATGTACAGAAACATCACTCAAAATATTAGATCATATGGGATCCAGATGAAAGATAGACAAGAAGAAGAATAATAAAACCATTTCAGCAAGCAAATCTTTCTTTGTTATCTAAAACTGAGCCAAAAAATTTCACTCAAGCTAGTGAAGATGAATTTTGAATTATAACAATGAACAGGAACACAGACTCAGAAAAGAAAAGAGACTCAAAAAATAATGAGGACAAGAGCAGGTACAATAACAAGAACATGGATAAAAACAAGAACAAGAACATGGATGAGAACAAGAACAGGAACAGGAATAGGGATGATGACTTGGAAAGAAACAGTGAGAGGATTCAGCAAAAATAAATAGGAAAATACAAAGGCATAGAACAGTGATTTCGGGGAGTAGAAATACTCCCACCCTAGAATTAACCACCTCATGTGGAGGTGGGGGAGGGGCTAAGATCAGAGGCTTAATTCTTAGCCTCGAGCCCCAAAGGTGACCCTTTGTAATTGATGTCAAAGGGGGAGATATTTGTGTATTTTGGGGAGAGTTTTTGATATGAGGAGAGATTTGATATCTGAGAGAGCATTGAGCCAGGGGGAGCGAAGTCCTAGGGGGATTAGAAAAGAAGGTCAGATTTTAGTAAAAGGATTTGGATTACCATCAATGACAAAGGGGGAGATTTTTGGATATGTTGAATCCCTAAGCTAATATGTTGTCATTGACGTCAAAATATCATTTAATGTCAAAAGGATCTATGAAGGGTTTTTGTGAAAACCAAGATAAGAAAAATAAAATATTTTATTTAAAACCATGGACAATAGATTTGATCTGGGTTTTTCTTAAAACTCAAGTTGGGCTTTTGTCTCATCAAAAAAGGTGCCCCGGTGATGGAGATATTTAAGTTTTAATATTTGGTTTAAATTTTAATTATTTAAAATTTGAATTCAAATTTAAAACTAAATATGCAAGATTTATGTCGATGTCATCAAGCAACTAAAAAGTCATATTTATTCTAACGTCTTTGATATGATTAAAGAACTATATAAAGGGGGCTTCAATTGATTATTATTTCATCCTTGCTTGTGTAATAAAAGTGTTGACTATCAAATCGTTTATGAGCTCATGTAAAATTCTTGAAAAGTGTGGTAGAAAATAACACAGACTGCATTCAGAGAAAAAATCATCATGGGCAGCGTGGTGCATTGGCAAGTGGGCCTTGGCTAAGGCACAGGGTAGACAAAAATGTCGAGGATCAAATCCCCTTTACTGCATTTTTTGGAAAGCATGACAGAAGCACTTCAACGTCTTTGGTTTTGTGGAAGGTGGAGACGGGCATAAGACATGTTGTGCCTTTCATTTTCCAATGAGCAGCTAGATTGTGAGGAATCTTAGCCGCAACTAAGATGCTCACGATGTGGGCAAGTCGGGGGTTCGAATCTCCTTGAGGAGGTAATTACGTTTTGCATTAATTTAATTTTATTTAGCCCTAAGGTTGGAGTTATAAGGTGGTTAGTGGAAATTAAAGTTTTAATTAAGCTTTGTTATTTGGGCTGTATTTATTATTGCAAAACTTGAGGGGTTTAATGATTTATTTGATTATTATTAAGAATTGAATTTAGGAGAAATAAGGAGTTGTTTTAAAGTATTTTTGAAAGGCTTATTGATTGTTATTTTGATAAGGGTTTTATTAAAAAGGGACTTTGGTGGATGTGTTTATTTAGTTGGAGTAAAAATGGTGTAAATTGAGTTATGCTTTATATTGTGATTATTTGAAGTCCACTAACCCTTATTGAGATTAGAAAGGAAAGTTGTGTTTAAGTGTGGCAGATTTTGTGGACAACTCCTTGGCATCAAAAAGGTATGGGCACATTCTCCTATTGATTGATTATGGTGGTTGATTTCTGAAATATCTTTGGAGAGAAAAATATTGATTGTGGTTTCTATTTTTGAGAGTTGTTGGTTTAATGCTTCAAGGTTTTCTAGTTTGTGAGTTGTAATTAAACCTTGTTTTAGAAGCATTGTTGTTGAAGCCCATTGATTGTGAAATGAACTTGAACTTGAGTTAGAGAAGAACATGAGTATAATTGTTATGTGAAATTTGTGATTGAGCATTGTTGGAAATATTTTAAGTTGGTTAAATAAATGCTTGGACTAGGGTTTGTGAGAAAGGATTTTTCCTTGAGGTGATTGGTTGAGTTGAGTTGATTTTAGCCTAGTCAAGTGGATGCATGTGGTTGTTCAAGTTCTTAGAAACAAACTATTTCATATTCTGATTTGAGTTGAGATTGGGATTTGAGTATAGAACATATAGAGTCTCTAAAAATTCTCTTTATGCTTCTATGAGATTGATTTGAGTTGAGATTGGGATTTGAGTATAGAACATATTGAGTCTCTAACAATTTTCTTTATGCTTCTATGAGATTGAATTGAGATATTGATTGAACATTGAGCTTAGAACATATTGAGTCTCTAACAATTATCTTTATGATTCTATGTGATTGAGACAAGTATTTGAGAAGGCTTGTGGACTAATTTGAGTAAGTTTTTTTGAAAGCTTGCTATGCAGATTTGAGCATGTCCTAGAGAGGACTTATTGAGCTGATTTGAGCAAGTGCTAAAGAGGACTTGTTGAGCAAATTTGGACAAGTTCTATGTGAGATTGTTGAGCAAATTTGGATAAGTTTTGTGTGATCTTGTTGAACAGATTTGGATAGGTTCTATGTGGACCTGTTGAGCATATTTGAGTAGGTTATGTTTGGACCTGTTGAGCAGATTTGAATAGGTTTTGTGTGGACCTGTTGAGCAGATTTGAGAAAATTCTATGTGGACCTGTTGAGCAGATTTGAGTAGGATCTGTGTGGACCTGTTGAGCAGATTTGAGCAAGTTCTATGTGGACTTGTTAAGTATATTTGAGTAGGTTTTGTGTGGAACTGTTGAGCAGATTTGATCAAGTTCTGTGTGGACCTGTTGAGTAGATTTGAGCAGGTTCTATGTGGATCTATTGAGTAGATTTGAGCAGGTTCTGTGTGGACCTACTAAGAATATTTGAGCAGGTTCTGTGTGGACCTATTGAGCAAATTTTAGCAAGTTCAGAGTGAACCTATTGAGCAAAATTATACTAGATCGATTGTACTGTGTTTAGTACAATATATTGAGCAAAAGTATGCTAGATCGACCGAATTGTGTTTGGTACAATATTGAGACATAGATTTGGAGGTGATAGAGTATAGAGGATAGAGTCTTAGTCGATAGAGATCCAACAACTAGGATAATTAAAGACATATCTGAGTGAGGATTCTTCAAGTGCAAAGAGATCCACCAGTTAGTGTAGCATATAGACAGAGTCTTATAGAAGATCACTAGCCAGAGTAGAAGGGGAAAGAGTTCTCCTGTGGAAGATATCCATGAACTTGAGATTAGGGGATCAACATCTCCTTTGGATAGAGATCCATAAACATTTTAATTTGGGAAGGAGTCCCAAGATATTATTTGAGAAATATTTAGAAGAAATATTTTTCTATGGAGGTAGCCCACATTGGGTGAACCACATTAAAATGATGTCTCTCATGTGTGTGATATTTTGTGTGATGTTTATTGTTTCATTAATGCTAATGGTACTATTTGGGAAAAAAATTTATGTTATACTGTTACTGTTCACCCCCCCTCTCAATATAAGCACATGTTCTTCATCATCTTGATCCCCTTGATCATTAACTTTAGGCACCATTGGAGTAGAGGGTGCTATCTTTGATGGTTGGTGTAGGTTGGCATAAATATCTCCAAAAGAACAATCTCTCAATGGAACATGTTGTGCCACCACTTGCCCTTGTTCTACCATTATTGCAACCTCATAGATTCTGGAAAAATATCGATCATCAATATTTTCTTCAATAAGTGTAGCAAGTGTGGGGGGTATGACTCCCATGTATACTTCAATAGATTTCTATTTTGGTATGTCCAAACTTTCCCATATTTGAGAGTGCAATTCACGAAACCTCTCGTTGTATTGACTCATGGCTTCATTAGGCTCTTTACGAATAGAGGTAAATTGATTTTGCAACCTATCTAAGTCAACCTGATTACCAAAATGATAAAGATAGGCTGCTTCTAGACGGATCCAAAAAGTCCTAACCTCTAAGGGTAATTGGCCATACCACAAAAATGATCTGTAATCCAAAATGTATGAGAAGAACCTACAAGCAATAGCCTCATAAAAAACTTGGCATTGACATAACATGCTCTTGTAGATATGCAAATTCTGTAAGTATCCTGATGCCACCTCTTGATTAAAGAGTCGTAGAAACTCCAATAGCAATTCAGGAATCTGATGGGGTATTCCAACGATAGGCAAACACTCATAATACTTTCCTAACGTAGATACCATTTCTTCTCTTAATGACATGATTTTCTCCTCAATTGTTTCCATTAGTGAAACTCAAAGAATAATCTCAAAATCAACTTTGTTAGTCCAATAAAGATATCTTGCAACTAAGCATGAAATGACTAACAAACTTTGAATGAGTAAATCATAAAAATCATCACGTTAGCATCATTCCAAAATATATGCATCAATTAAATCATGACATGAAAGAACATTCTCAAATTTTCCAAAAGGTTAGTATTAACACATCATCAAATAGAGAATGTTAGAATCAATGAAAGTGATCAACAAAACTCATTAGTCAAGACCAATATCTCCAGATAAATTTTTCAAGTAACATGAACAATTTAGCATCCAAATAGTAATAAAATAAATCAATTCAAATCCTCCTAGCTCCCAAAGTGTTGAGTGCTAAAATATTACCAAGGATGCTAATGAAATTAACTTGAAATATTTAGCAATTAAAACTCTCAAAGTTACACCAAATCACATTATTCATGTATGAAAAATCCAAAAGCATTAGATCAATGAAAACCAATGCATGAATTGCTTATCATAAATAACATAAAGTGAACCAAATTTTACCCTCCTTCTAGCGCCAAAATGTTGAGTGTTAATTTTACCCAATTGTGAAATTACACTCTCCCTTAGGATTTGTTTCCAAAATCCCCTCTTGCAAAGAAGTTAAACAAAACAACTTCTCCAAGGTCTCCACTATATTAGCATTTGCATATGTGTATTAGTAATCTCAAATAAAGATATATCAATTTAATGTTTGGAACACCTTAGTGATTATAAGTAACTGTAAACAAGGGGCAATGCTGGTTTATTTTACCATGCTACTTTAATGATTGTTCATGAAATCAAATAAAAAGTAAATGTGAATTGGCCCTCATATGACCACGATGTAACCTTAATTCCTTTTATCTTGAGGGTTTTAAGATAGATTTTGTCTTCCCTTATTAAGTAGATTTTAATCAAGTTTTATCTTGTATTAAAGCCTACTTTAAATGTGAAAGTAAAGATCAAATCTATTTATGAATATAAATCCAAAATTATGAATAGGCTCCTTGAATATAGCTTCTTATCATGAAGATAAAGATAGCTTTCCATGTGATTAATAAACTATCCCTCTTTGGTGAAATTGATTTTCACAAAGAGATGATAATCTATTGCCTTGAAGTAAGGACTTTAGAATGTTATTTAATTATCCCTTTTTTATGAAAAGATTTTCATAAAGAAAAATAATTTAATGTTTTAAAACAACCTTTTAATATAACATATAAAAATCACCTTCCTTCAATTTTCATGAAGAAAAGGTGCATTTATTGCTCCAAAAAACGGTAATTTGTGAAATGCCATAAAACGTAACCCTTTCAATAAAATTAAAATATTCATGAAAGAAATGTCATCATAGGCTTACACATGAACATAGAGAATTTTAAAATCTGATTTGCCTCCAAAACTTGAAAAAATGAATTTCCAAAATTATAAAAATATTTAAAAACAACAGTTTTCAAAAATTAATATAAAATCGAAATGACCTCAAAATGAGCTTGAATTTGTTGTGTATGAAATATTATATATCATTTTATGCAGCCATGTATTTATTATATAACATAGTGCCCTTTGACATCTTGGAATCTTTTCGACCATTCCACATCTATTTCCAACGTCCTCGTGGTCGTTCACTCACCATAGTGCCACTTGGCTTTATTAACACTTCTTTATTATATAACGCCCCCTCGTGGGCACTGTTTGCTATGTTTCAATTTAATAATGATGTGGGCTTAAGCTTATGTTACCCTTTATTGTCCTCAATAAAGTCTTTGTGTATTGGCCACGATTTTATTCGGTAACCCTTTTATCAACCAAAATCCAATGTTATCCTCTGATTCCATCCTTTACCAGCTGCCGATGGATGTGACCTAAGGGACTTCCCTTTTCACATCAGAGTTAGACGTACACCTGTGCTTCATCTAGCTCTTGTATTAAGACGTTTCCCGACACCCCAGGTGATTCCATGTGGCGTATGTTTGCTATCCTCACACCTACCATGTCCGGCGCTTTCAAAGCTTTGATTATTTGTCCACTCTGCTAACATGTCCTCATCCACACGGTTTACCTTTAGCTTCACTGCCCACAGATACCATATCATAACCGCACTCACGGTCCCTGAAACGTTTTACTAGCACCTTTCCCGAAACTCTTCTCCCGGGCTTTGATTTTTATCTAAGCCAGGTGTGGATTGTTGTTACACTTTGGTGCCTTCACTGGTTGGTCCGTCGCTATACACTGTGTACGCGCAGCTGTTTCTGTCACTTTCTAACCTGCCATACTATCCGCCATGTAGACACGAGTCAGTCTTCACATTGTGCACACTCGGCATTTTCACTTCAGCTAACATGTTCCCTGTCTACCCATGCGGTGTTCACTTTATTTTTGTGTATTCTGCTTCAACCCTATCGTTTCTATTCGCTATGTCATCAAGGCATTTAAAGATTGGTGGGATCCACCTTTTCTTCGAATCCTTATTCACCTGCGAGCATGAAATGACAGTGACATAAATATACAAAGTTAACTTTGTAATGAACGATTAAATGTATTAAAATAAATAAATAGCCCTTAAGGGTTTTGTTTAAATGCTCATATACTCCCTTTCGATGCTGTTCACACTTCGAAAACTGCCTTTCCCGACTTCTTTCACCGTGTATGTCGCCTACGACCCTAGCAAGTAACAGAACCTTCAAATCTGAAACTGTCAGGCTCCTTTTAAATTAAAAGGCTCTTGATGCTGCCCATGGCTATCTGATCACCCTGCGCGTTTCATCGTCGAACCTAATACTGCAATTTGTTTAAACGATACCCACAATGATTCGACCTCACTTGTTTATCCACCTCTGCATTTTGAAATGCCTACCCAGGGATTGGTTGTAATCCCCATCACAGGCGAATCTCCCTACTGCTATTTCAATTTTTGACTGCAAAACCCCGAAGAATTTTGTCTCTTTAACCTTCGTGGCTACGTAGTTGTTGTGGATATTACCGCTGCTCCGTTCGTCGGTGGTCATTGTTATCATCGCTTCGTCGACGAAAGACCCGCCATATCATCCCTTGATTGCTGCTGCTGTATTTCTCGGTGCATGGCTGGGTATTGCTGGTAACCACCGTCTCTATTTTGCACCCCACAACCAACCTCACTATTGCTGCCAGGGCCAACCTATGGTGCTCTCCCTATTAAAATCGCAATCAAACCATCCTGCTGTCGGGATCCCCTCTATTCCCACTGTTCCTGCCAGAATATAGTCACCAAGCTCCACACCTCCACAACATTAAACAAATCCCATCATCGTCAAATTCTTCCCTGTGGGCACCTTATCCTACATGGCTGCTTTGTCTTTGCCCCAATTCGTCATGTGTACTAGTCTCACCGTATTTGTCACATTCGCTAACGCTATCTAGGGTTTCGTTTTCCGCAGGCTCCCGGTCCATGTAGGTCATTTCGATATTCTCCTCGACGTCTGCTATATGCTTTGAATGCCACCAATGACTCCGTGTCATAGCCCTGCGAAAACGCAGCTGTAACACTGTCATTCCACTGCCGACTGGTCAGATTTATCGGTAATCTGGATATATCTGTTACGTTGGAGCTCGTCAGCCCTTCCTTTGATCGGGATCATGCCGTGTAAACTGCTGCTTACGCGTCACCGCCACGAAATTGCCTTATGGGCATATCCTATCCATTATACTCGTCACCTAGGATATGACAATATTCATTACGACTTAACCTCCCTAATTGTTCGCTGGTAGTAATACACGTTTCCAATGTAACGCAGTATGCCAGCGCTGTCTTTGGTGGCTCCCATCTGCGACCTAAATACCATGATGTCCGGTAGCCTCATTCCATCACCAAATCACCGATTCGTCAGTACGCCAGGTCGTCGCTATCCTGGTGCGTCATTGTTTGTGTGAACCCTGCTCGAGCTGCGCATCAAATTGACCCTTGGTGGTCCTTCGTGTGCCATCTAGAACTCGTCACGCCAACACACCCGCGCTGCTACCGTGTCCTGCCAACATGGCCATTCTTGTTTCCGCGTGGCAACGTCGAGTCACCCGACTCGGGTCCACCTTGGCTCGGGTTTCTCGAATTTTCGAACGACCGTGAGCTTTACCGCAGTCAGCGTCCATTACCCGCATCGCCCAAGCACCTACAAATTTTCGGACATAGTACGTGCGTTAGTCACTTTCAAACCAAAATAGCTCGACACCAAAATCTTAAGCTGATATGACTAAATCTGATATTACTTCATTATATAAATAACTATATATATGTTATAAGTATAAATATATATAGCTATTTATCTTATTATTTTCCTTTTTTTTATTATATATATAATAGAACTTTTATATATATAAAAGTTTTATTTATATTTTAACATTTTTTTTTACGTTTTAATTTATTTATGATATAAAATTTATATGTAAAATATAAATAAACAGGGCTTTAAATATAAAATATATATAGTTTTAGACCCGAGATTTCAACCTTGGATCTCCGTCCTATTAAGAGGTTTGGTCGAACCAATTGGTCTACACCTTGGATCTATATAGTATATATTTTAAAAATAAAATATTTGTTTATTATTTTAGTTTAGAATAATATTATTAATTGGTTATAACCACACTATTTCTTATTTTTTTTTGTTTGATAGGAGAGTTGGTTATAAGGACACTATTTTTAGTAATTGGGAAGCACAAGGTTCAAATCATAGGGACTGCATCCATTTAACCTATTCTACCTCGTTCTTTTATAGCTCGATGTGAAATGGATCATTGGGTGCTTGAGATTCCACCAAGTGCTCGGGATTGTACCATCATCATCAATATGGTAGTCAATCTGGATCTGGTATGCAGATTGAGGATTCAGATGTGACTACTACATTTACAACATGCTTCCCACAAAGCTTGAACCTGAGTCTCTTCTCCATAAGTGCTCAACCAAACTAACACTAAGCAATAATTTAGATGTAAATTGAACACTGGTACATGTTTAAACTCTTTCCATGCAAGCCTTTCTTTCAAACGAATAACTACATGACACAAATAACAGATGTTAATTGTCGTTGGCAGTTTCAATATAATAGATTTATTTAATTATGCTCCTTTCCGGGAGATTTAAATTAGGCTGTACTTAAAATGTTTTAAGGATTGAATCTTAATTCTGAAGGCAATAAAATCAGATGTCAGGCTGTACGTGAAAATGTTTTTTTTTTGCGGATTGAATCTTTGATTCTCAAAGGGAATTAAATCCAAGAACGTAAGTATGTTTTACGAATACGAGATGCCCGCGAAAGCTTTGTATGGCGTAAGTATGCACAAATGACGTGAACAGGATTTCAAAATAGGACTTCAACCCAAAGAACGATGCCGACCGGTAAATTAACACATTTAATTTGGAAAGGCGCTGCAGTATATCGCAATCAATTTCTGAAGTGCTTCGTAATATTTTAGTGTAAAGCACCATTTTGACTTATATAGGCACATCAAGGGCATTTCAAAATCAACGTTTTTCAAAGTTTTGAACGCATTTACCGGCGTAGATAAAAGTTCAGCAGTCACAAAAGTTCTTTCCCTACAACAAACTGTCAATTTTCGCAGGTGACTGCAGTTTTACAACTAACAGAATTCAAAACCAAGACCTGCCCTAGTTTGGCTTCATAGTTCATGGCTAAATAAGATAAGTGGAGAAATGCCACTATATGTAGCTAGTATAGAAATAAGTCAGGAATGACGTGTGGGAATTATTATCGTGACAATAAGAAGTCACCTTCTGTACATTTTTCATCAGATGGGTAAAGTCAATAGACAGTTTATAGCCTTGCGTTTGAATTGGGTAAAGCCAATATCCAATTAATATTTTTCGCCGACCGCTTTCCTACATATATTGAATGGGAAAACGCCATGTCAAGGCACCCTTTATATTTTTCGCCGACCACTCTCCTAAATGTATTGAAGGGGAAAACACCATGTCAAGGCATCCTTTAAATATGTGCCAGCCAATATTGTCGGGACCACAAGAGAAGAACAGAGGCAAACCATATTTCTAATCATTGGAATGTGTCTACGATTGTGAACTTGCACTTGCTGCCTCTACCCTTCTCTGTCTTAGACAGGAATAATTCTACTGGTCCTCCTGCTTAGCTGGCAGCTGGCAGCAGCAAACCTGCAACATAATGGGTAGATCCCCTTGCTATGAAAAAACAGGCCTGAAAAAGGGCCCCTGGACGCCCGATGAGGACAGGATTCTTGTGGAATATATTCAGAAAAATGGATATGGAAGCTGGCGTGCTCTTCCCAAGCAGGCTGGTCGGTATTTATATTGAGTAACTCCCTTTGTACATTTCATGAGTATTAAACAAAAATTATTTGGACGAATATGAGATGTTTTCTGACGTTCTTTTATTATTTTAAAGAAGCATGCAAAATTATTGTATGAATAGGAGATGATGTTTCGTTCTTAAAGGGAGTAGAAATTATCAAAGTGCATCTACTTTGTTAATTTAGATGATAGTTGTTGTATGAAATTTGTTTTCATGTTTGCCATAGTTTATATGCATATACAGTCACTTAAAGCATGAGTCGTATGTATTAGACTTTGCCCGTGTATGTGGCTTGCGAATTTATGTAAATGTGTTGCAAGTACATGTAAAAGAATGCATATTCCGCAGGGCTTCTTCGTTGTGGGAAGAGTTGCCGCCTGCGCTGGACGAATTATTTGAGACCTGATATAAAGCGAGGTCCATTTGCAGCCGAAGAAGAACGGAGTATTCTTCAGCTGCATGCAATCCTAGGGAATAGGTACGGTCCAATTCTTAAGTTTATGCAATTTCGATATGTCCAGGTGCTGGTTCCCTCATAATACGCTCTTACGCTTATTCTTTTTTCTATATTTGTACAGATGGTCCACCATAGCCTCACAGCTGCCGGGGAGAACGGACAACGAGATCAAGAATTTCTGGAACACAAATCTAAAGAAAAAGCTGCTACGGATGGGACTCGACCCCTCAACCCACGCCCCCAGATCGGAAGTCAACGGTGCCAATGGCCGTCAAAGATCTCAGGTCACCATGAGGCACATGGCACAGTGGGAAATTGCTAGGTTGGAAGCTGAAGCTCGTCTTTCTCAGGATTCGATCTTGTCATCGTCTTCCTCTTCTAATGATAATACAGAAGCCAAGGAACCCTCTGACTTTTTCTTAAAGCTATGGAACTCAGATGCAGGCAAGGCCTTCAGGAAGGAGATCATAATTAATGATAACACCAAGAACGATAAATCCCAAATGCTTGATCCGAATCCTGACGGAGGAGGAGATCACGATCAGGCCTTCTCCAGGACTGATACAAGCCCTCAGTTATCCATGAGCCCATTTTCTTCATTTTGCAATGTTTGTAATGTTCGGCTTAACTGTGATCTGCCACTGACCGATCAGAATGGGTTAAATCAAAAGGACGACAAACACAACAGCCCTCATTGCCATAATTCTGCCGTATCAGATGATTGTAATGGGGGTGCCTGTTCTGCTGATATGAGGAGGGGCCAGAAAGAAAACAAGAAGCCCGCCAGTGAGGACTCGTCCAGGTCTGACGAATTAGGCCACGGTCCTGGTGGACATGGGCATGACATGGACTTGTCAGACCTTCTCCTTGATTTCCATGATAACAATACTATTACTAATAACATTCTTCCCAACATTAGTAACAGTGGCTGCATGATCACAGAATTGACTCAACAAGAGTCCGCTTGGCCTTGGACAGAAGTAAGCCTCGATGAGGACAAGGATTACTGGAGCAGTGTGATGGTCGGTCATGCTCATCCATCATCTCCATCGTCATCTGCACATAATTGAGAATGCATTCTTCTCCTTAACCTTTTCCCATGGAGGTTTTTATAATAAAATTGTTAGGAGTTATTACATTATAGTCTATGTGGTATAATTATTCCTCACAAAGTATATGTATGTAGTATATGAGAGATTTTTATATGCATGTTGAGAGATTTTTATAATAAAATTGTTAGGAGTTATTATATTATAGTCAATGTGAAGTGGTAAGTGGTATAATTACCCCTCACAAAGTATGTGGTAGTTGCAAGTTTAGTTGAGAGTTTGTTATGTTTGAAATAGGCATTCTATGTACTTAAATATCTATCGTTATATAATGCAAATCATCTACGCGTTGAGTTTTAACATATGGTATTAGAGCAGGTAAAAGGAAGAAATTTTTTTCTTTTGATCCTCCTCTAACTTCGACATAGAGAAGCCTAAAAAAGAGCACTTTGTTGAGAAAAGAAGTTTCATTTTTGAGAAAAAAAGTTTCAATAGTATTATTAGCAAAGCCTTCAAGCATCAAAAAAAGGTTTCAATTTCTTCTAAGACCAATAAGGTCATATTCTACAAGTGACAAGCAAGTCAAATTCAGCAACAGAAAAAGGGGTCATAAGTTTTCCTTAAAGAATCAATTACCATTTCAAAAAGCATTAAGAAAGCTATAGAAGGTCCTTATAATTTACAAAAATATAAAGAAGTCATTTAAGCTTCTTAAAGCATTGTAAAATCACAACATAACTACCCTTCAAAGGGTTTAAGCATAGTCCAAAGAAAAAAGTTACTAGGTTCTAAAGGAATAAAAGAAATATGGTTCATGCATGTTTGACAAAGGCCCAAGCCTTTTTCAAACCATCAAAATTAGCATAGTCAGTGAATTTTGTACAAGAAATACATGTCTAAAAATCAAAGAGCAATAAAAGCTTTCAAAGAATAAGGGAAAATTTAGAACATCTATAAAAGAGAAGAAGAATAAAAAACAAAAGAATACTCTCATAGAGAAGCAATCAATACACTTCAAAATCTTCAAAAATGATAAGGTACATGAAAATAATATGTCACTCATGAAATATAATCAGAATCTTTAAAAATCCTATATGTTGAAGCAAGGCACATAATGCCAAATATCGTTGTGAAGCTGGGTGAAGAATATTCATCAAAGAAGGACCTTGCTTTAAAATGGCGACAACGTTCACAAGAACTCTATGGAGCGCACAAGCTTAAACCAAATAAGAAGGCACATGCAAATATAAAAAGCTTGTGTTATCAAAACATCCAAAGTGTGAAACTAGAAACATATTTAGAAGAATGACAAGAAGAAAGAAATCTTGACAAGCGAAAATGTCAGCCTTCGAACAAGCAGTAAAAGAACAAATATCTAGTCTGCAACCTATCACAACCTAAACATTTCATAGCATACATTTATTGTAGCATGAATTGATTATTTAATGAGAGCATTAAATAATAGGATTTTGAGTTTGGTGTCACTCATCCCCATAAAGTGAAAATATAAAATGTGAAAATTTCCACAGGACCTATAACTAGGTAAAATAAATAATGATAGTAAGGTGTCAAGAAAGAGCCAACCCACAAAGAAGTAGAAAGCAAAGTAAAGACCCACAAAGGAGCAAAAAGTGTCTAGAGACACTCTCCATACCTAGGCACATACAAAGTTTTTAAATGCACTCCCATAAGCATGATCTGAATGCTCAATTTTGTTTTCAAAGATGACCATAAAAAAGTCATTCATTTGCTGAACAATGAATAGAAGGTACATGCAAATATAAAAATCTTGTGTTATCAAAACATCCAAAGTGTGAAACTAGAATCATATTTAGAACAATGACAAGAAGAAAGAAATCTTGACAAGCAAAAACCTCAGCCTTCAAACAAGCAGTAAAAGAACAAATATCTAGTCTACAACCTATTGCAACCTAAATATTTTCTAGCATACATTTATTGTAGCATGACTTTATTATTTTATGAGAGCATTAAATAATAGGATTTTGAGTTTGGTGCCACTCATCCCCATAAAGTGCAAATAGAAAATGTGAAAATTTCCATAGGACCTATAACTAGGTAAAATAAATAATGATAGTAAGGTGCTCAAGAAAGAGCCAACCCACAAAGACGCAGAGAGAAAATAAAAGACCCACAAAGGAGTAAAAAATTTCTAGAGATACTCTCCAAACCTAGGCACATACAAAGTTTTTAAAAGCACTCCCATAAGCACGATCTGAATGCTCAATTCTATTTTCAAATATGATTATAAAGAAGTCATTCATTTGCTGAACAATAAAATAGCTAGAAGTAGAATGCTTGAGAGATGTATGAAATCCAAAAAAAAGGGAACTAAAATTAAAAGGCAAGTGAGTGGGAATTCAAAATCTATGCTTACCAAGAAAAGGTGTGTCAAAATTCAAATGTATCTTCTCTTCGAACATAATATCAAATGCTCAAAGTATTACTTGAGCAACATGGTATAAAGAATAACTAAAATATTTGTTTTGCATGAAAACATGGATGTGTGAAGTCTAGAAGGACACAAAATATATCTCACATTGGTGGCGAATACGACATTGAAATAAATAAAGTCTACTATTTTCTTTAATAATATGATAAAAGGAAAGAATCATATTTTTGATAGAATTTTTTTATTGAAATATTTCATATAATATTTCTTAGAGGAATAAAAATTCCCTCTAGCTATTATTTTTTGTTCGATGAGACACTATTTTTTAAATTCGAGGTATAATGTGAATCACGAGTATAGACTTATATATACTTGTAAGAAATCATTTTTGAGGTAAATTCAGTAAAATAATAATATTCAAATTTTGTGAAAGATTACTATGGCTAGTGGAGCACACAAATTATTGTTTCTCTATTCCCAACTACTAAGGGGAATAGTTATGCTACTTGCAAGAACAAACTAATAATGTAACTTTAGTTTGAGGAAGTATGCTAAGTAGTACATAGGACCAATACTCATCTAAAGAAGTAAATCAACACCAAATAATGTTTGACAAGGCATACATAGACGCATGATCAATCATCATGTTTGAAGTAGTAAATGAAGTGCAAGCATACATTTGGTATTCAACCATGACCACAAATGCAAGAGAGAAGCTAATTTGTTTTTTAAGCAAAGAATCAAAATCAAATTTTATTACTTCAATGTCGATTCCATTGTTTAAATATGAAAGGTGAAGATAAATTGGAATCATTCATGAGGAGAATTACAGAGCTATGAGCATCATTGCAAGCATTAGGATAAAAGGTATTTGATGAAATATTAGTTCCAATTATTTTGAGATCTCTCCCATCAAAGTATAATTTTTCATGACAACATTAAATATTATTGAGCAAACATGAAGCTTTGAAAATCTAGTGAACCTACTTCAAAAAGTAGAGGCCTCACATACAAAAACTAAAGAAGAGGAATTACTAATTATAAATCAAATGAGGAAGCAACCATTCAAAAGATACACGAGACCTCCATAACACTTCCAATAGAGAAACAATTTTAAAGCTATCAAAATCAAATAAATGATTATCAAATAAATACTTTCCACACACAAAGGATGTGTGAAAATTAAGGCATAAATGAACACACCATGAAGGAATGTTGGGATAATCTATTAAATGTATCACCCTCATGAGATATGAAACAACAATAGATAGGTCATCTTCAGACAAGCAAAATCAAAATTGGAGAAAGGCATAACAAAAAAATGTAGCCAAAGAAAATCAAGTTGAAGAAGACAAAAAATGTCAAGAAGAACATGTGTTTGTTACATAAGCACAAATAAGAAAATAAAATAATCCTTTGTATGAATCCAAAGCATACAAACATATGACATGTTGAGAATTTGTTTTTGATTAGATAGAAAAGGGATTTTGAAAGCAATCCCAAAATTTTTACAAAAAGGAGCCAAAAAGAGCCCGATCAAGGGAAAAAAATCAGAGGATTTCCACCTAACAAACAACAATCGTAGGGAGCTTAAAGGAGATCAACCACAATGGAAAAGAGAAAATAAAATAAGGAGAACAAAGAAAAATAATAGCATTAAAGGTGCAAGCTCTCCAAGAAAAACACTATGTTGAAAAGGTTAGAGAAATAAAGTCAACATTTAAAGGCATAAGCATTCAAATCAAATTACCAAGCCAACATGTTTCAAATTTGAATTTGAAATTTAAAAGCCCACCCAAACTCCTGCCAATTGGAGTGTAGAACAGAAAACCACCTTAGAGGTTTCTCCACCATCTACAAGAAATCTAGATCCATTCAAATCATCCAAATAATTATATAAGAAAATTTGCATCAATTGATCACGTCAATCCAAGGAACCAACCAGATGCAATATTGAATAGGTATAAAGGCAACCATTACAAGCGTAAGCCATGAGATACCTCTAAGGCCAAGAAATTTATTACATTATAAAACAGAGATGATATGTTCAAAGTTAATTCTATTTCTACTCATTTTTTCAAGTATAGAGAATAACATTTATAATATGAACGACCTATTGTGAAGAAAGCTTTGAAGAAACATAGGATAGCTTGAAAACTAGATCTTGTTGAAAGAAGGTTATCTATTTATGCAACTCAAGCAAGAGATATATACATAATTATCAAGGCCCAAGACCCCATAAGACTCTTGTCAAGGAGTATACCAACACTACAAGAAATTAAGATAATAAAAAATAAAATGCATTGTGATATCATCAAAATTGATAACATAGAACGAGATAAAGAAAAAATTGTTATATAACATCAATCGCTATTAGGCCCAAATGATTCAAATTTAAAGACTATAGAGCACTTGATATGCTACTACATCATTGTTCAAGGAAAAATTATGGCAACTTTGGGATCATTCAAAGGACTAAAATAAGCATGTAAAATTGCATTTAAATTATACATCCCATTTTTCATATCATAAAACTTATGATAAAAGGATAACTTGCAAGGAATCAAAGATTTAATCACAATGAAAGAAATGAAATGCAAAGAAAGATAAAGCAGTAGAAGAAGTCTTACACCACATTTTTTCCATCACTTGCAAGAAAAAAATTGACGACCAATAAATTCAATGGTTAACACTCGATGCATGGTAGCACATACTTCACTTGAAAACATTGAAGGAAAAACATAATTCCTGTATTGATTTCTATAAGTATTGAATGAGTATTTGTAATAAAAATGTATTTTTTGAGTGCATGATTTCTGGAATCGATACTCCTAAGTATCAAAGTAGAAGGTCTATATTAAGGGGGGAAATTTATCTCTCGAATTCCAAAATCATCCTAAAAATTATATTGGTCATAAGTTAAAAATAGAGCTTTTTATGTAATAGGGGGGAATGTTAGAATTTACTACATCATAGCCTATGTAAAGTGACAAGTAATATAACTACCCCTCACTAGGCATATGCATGTAGTATAGGACATAGGTAATTGTAAATTTACTTGAGAGTTTCTTATGCTTGAAATAAGCATTCTATATACTTAAATACCTATGATTGTATAATACAAATCATTGAACCATTGAGTTCTAATAAAAAAGAACCTATATCCTTACATGTTTTTGTTTTTTTAGGTGAGAGACACATTTGTCTTTGTACTTTTAATGTACACAAAGATATAGTCTATACCTAGTCTTATGTTGTAGGGTTATCATTTTATAGAACATGGTAAAAATGTTAATATATTTTAGCATCATAAAATTGTCGAAGAATTTATTTATTTATTTCACCCTTTTAAATTGTTTTATCAAGTTGGTTTCAAGTTCCACTTTTATATGGATATCCTCATCTCAAAAATCATAATTTGCACAGTGAATGTAGGTAAATAGGCTATGGTCCAATCCCACCATTGTTCACTATAAGTTGTTTGCTTTGTACCATGAAAGATAAATGTTTTTTATAAGTGCTTGTGTTGTTTTGGTTGAAAAAATTCAATCATCAACCTTTTAACTCATAGGTAATATAGAATTCGATACATATTTCATAATATATTTTACATTAGAATGCTTGAAAATGGCTCAAAGAACCACACCTTCTTCATATCATTTTTTAAAATGTAATTTAAAGAAGTTGGACAAATTTATATTAAAATTTCTTGATATTCTATCCTTGATGTTGAGCGAAGCATATGGTTTTTTTTGTTTTATGCAATAATGTGAACATTTGATTTTGCTATTTGGTATAGTAAAAATTGTTATTGGTGTCGACAATAAAGTACAAATCTATAAGCAATTATAACAAGCCACTGATATTTTACTCTCAAGCCAAAAAATATGAAAAAAAATAAATTTGTTTAACATTAAAATAAGGTATATGTGGTGGTTGATCTCCCCATCTTGTATATATATATATATATATTACCTTGAAAAAGAAGTCATTTTATATTAAGTAGATATGAAATTACATCAAATGCCTCTTTGGCATTTCTTCAAAATTTTAATAGTGACCTAAAAGTCAAGTAGTTTATACATCATATATAGCTATCTCTATCCCAATTTGTCAATGAGTATCCTTTAAATCACTAACTTTTGAGTTTTTTAAAAAATTACTTTATCTGTGCTTGATTTAACTAGAGTGTATAATCCCCCAAATAAATATTTGGACTAGCTATAGTGCATTGCCCTCATTAAATTCTTGTACTAAGCACATACTTGTATCAATATGAAGTGCCTCCATCTTAAAACACCAAACATCATTTTTAATTATGGAGATAAGTCAATACTGATGTGTGGGAATAATTATCATGACAGAAAGAAGTCCTCTTTTGTGTATTTTTCATGAGATGGAACACATAGACAATTTATAGCCTTGCGTTTGAATTAGGTAAAGTCAATATCCATTTAATATTTTTTTGGAAACCACTCTCCTACATGTATTGAATGGGAAAACGCCATGTCAAGGCATCCTTTATAAACATACTAGCTAATATTATTGGGAAATCCATAGTTCTTATCATTATAATGTGTCTACGATTGTGAACTTGCACTCGTTGCCTACCCTATATTAGAAAAGGATAATTCTACTTGTCCTCCCCCTTAGCTGGGATCTGGCAGTAGCAAATCTGTAACATAATGGGTAGATCCCATTGCTATGAAAAATAGGGCTAAAAAAGGTCCCTTGTATGCCTAATGATGATAGGATTCTAGTGGAATGTATTCAAAATTTTTGACATGGAAACTAGAGTTCTCTTACCAAGCAGGCTGGTCTATATTAATATTGAGTAAAATATTTCACGCCATTGTAGACACCTTCCACATACTGTGCCATCCAAATTGGAATTTCTAAAGTTCACAATTCTCTATGCAGATGGGCCATGATGATATTCATTGTGCATGCCAATTAATTAGTCTTCAACTGGCTATGTTTAATTCCACAGGTTCTAGAACCAAAAATCTTGGATGCCACATGTGACTTCACAAATGTGAGTGTTGTAATCAACCTATGAGCCTCTATCGAAACTACAATATTCTTCAAAATTGGAGCTTCATCCTTGGGCAATCCAAATTTTCTTTGAAATACCTCCATCAAGAACTCCACCTTGACGTACCTATTACCCACTCTCACAACAGTATGATTCATAGCAGGTTTGTAGGACAGAAGAATTTGTAGCAAGTACTCATTGAAGAATACTTTATCTTACAATGGGATTTGAGTGATGGTACTTACTCTGACCTTCCTTAGTGCAAGATTCAATGGATGATTATCATCATTATTTTCCCACAATCTCCTACAAAAATTTTTTGTTGCCTTCCCAAAAGTGATATCATTGATATCAACTTGCTCCTCCTCTGTTTCACTGGGCGGTTCTTCCTACTCCTTTGGAGTCTTCTCTTCATGATCTTCACTATGAATTTACCTTCTATGTTCCCTATATGGCTCCATATCCTCCCTTATATATTGTGGTGTACCTCCTCTACCACCATACCAATATCTATGACCCCTCCATGGCCTGTGCCCTTTGCCTCTCCAAGTATAATTACCACGCCTCACATGTGATTGAAATCGACATCCTTGGTCTTGAATAGGGTAAAATGAGGGAGATATCTTGGGTCATGATTCTCTCTAGTGTAGTTTTCCTTGTGATATTTCTACCCTATTTGCTGTAATGAGATTAGAATGAGCTCAAAACTGTCATTGGGAGCTCATGCTTTTGCCATCACTGAGTGGAAGCCTCGTTCACACACTTTTTTATATATGGAAAAATAAAACCCTAGCCCTCATTTTTATGTAGTAAGGGTTTCCTAGGGTGTCTTTCTCCTAAAACCCCTCGTTTGTATGGTATATTTTCTCCACCTACAACATGATTTTTGAAAAATCACTTTTTTGGAGTAAAACCCCTGCTTTTTCCCAATCTAGTTTGCTTTTTCAAAAACAAAAAAAAATCCCGTGGTATAGATTTAGAATGGGTCATGAAAATTGCATAAAAGTGGTGAATTTAAAACATACATGTGAAAAATTTTCATCGGTTACACCCTTTTTGTCTTCGAATTCTTTGAATTTTAATGTTGCATGCGTACGATTTGCAAACGGGGTGCCTCGCATTATATAATTTTGAAACCCTAACATATTGATGCATGAAATATTACCACATTAGCCTCCTTTGCATGTGGTTTTGTCCCCTTGTATGGATGATTGACAAATCGTGACCCTTGTGCATGTGATTTTGTCGTTTTATTATTTTTGTCCTTTTCTTTGTCTTTCTTTTATTTTATTTTCTTTTTCTTTTTCTTTTATTTTTATTTTATTTTTTATATGGGGTAACTATTTCTTGTTTTCAACCACCCTTCCTCTTAATTATGTCCTGGAGGATTTTTGCAATTAAGATATTTTTCTATATTTCACTATTTTTTTCTCAGAAGGGGTTGCCATTTCTGGTTTTCAACCACCTTTCGTCTTAATTGCATCCCGAAGAATTTTCACAATTAAGATATTTCTCTCTCTCTCTCTATATATATATACATATATTCTAACAACTTACCATCGTAGAAATTGTATAGTGACATTCACTTGTACGATCCCTTTTATTGACTCATAAGTTGGGTATCCCACTTCTACGTCATGCGTAATAATATCACTAGGTGCCAACCGACCATTTGTTTGCTCCATTTCTCTTTGTAGGGTTGTATCATTTACTCTCCTTTGATTGCCATGTGTACAATTTAGAATCATACAATTACAAATTACAAGACTTTCTATTGACAATACTTCATCCCATCATTCTCGTGATTGATCATGAGGTAGGGGTGCTCATACTGATCTACTATCATTTGAATGAATCCTATTACTATCTCCTCATATAAAATAATATTCCAAGATTGGTGAACAATTATTTTTCATCCTTGAATTCTTTCATCGATGAAGCATACTCTTCCCCTGTCGGAAAGTCCTCTTCCTTGCATAGGTGTTCTACGACCTAGTCCTCTCAATAGAGGACCTCTTTGAACATTAAGGGGTACTTTTCTTTCCTAGAGAAATCCTCTTCTAGATATAATTCTTCTTGGTCCTTGTCAAATCAATGGAGGTCATCCCCATAGTTGTATTCCTCTAAGGTTTGGTACATACCCTCTCAAACAGGGGATATCTTACAGGTTTCTAGTCCAGTTTAGATAGGCCAATGGTGTATCTCTCAACAATCTAGGAGTAGGGGGATGAATCCTCCCTCGTCCTCTATCTCCTATAGGTGGAATATCATCTCTATACCTTCCAGTATTTAGTGGGAATACTCCTCCTCTACAACCTCACTGTTGTCTTGGGGATTCTTGTTGGTTCCTTCCAAGTGTTATATCCACCAATTCTATGTTGGCCAAATGACCTTCATTTCTTTATGTTATGGATGATAATTTTTGGAGTGCTTACATTCGATGATCTACACGTAATAGTCAACGTGTCCATCACATTTCCTCCCAACATCGTTGTGGAGACACGGTTGCCATATTTTCCCTATATGATTCCAAAAATCAAACTTAGAACTAGAATCATTACGGTCATCATCCCTTTGTTTCGACCAATTTTATGGTAAGTTCATTAATATTTCAAGTCTCTATACTTCTCTCCTTTGTTGCATCAACTACCGATAGGCTATTCCGTAGGTCTTAGGGTAAGGATGAGCATGAGGTACCTGTGGTTTCCCTAAGAAGTCATCATCACCACTATCAAAAATCTCATCTCTTACTAACCAAGGTAACTCTTAATCACTGGATTCATTTGAATTCTCATGTATATTACCTTTTTCGGGTGATGTTATGTCTTCTTCAATGTCTCACTAAGCTATCTTCACATCTTCTTCTACCATTTATGGGTCATTGAGCATACCATGAGGTGTTGTTTGTGAGCTTTCTCCCCTACTAGTACTTGCACCCTCATGATGTGTACCACTTACTTGTAGTGTCACCTTATGTTCTTTTCCTCTAACTTCTAATTCTTGTAACCTAACTATCCTTTGCTCATCCATCCTTTGCATCATCTTATTCGAGTCTTGGATAGTTCATAGAGTCTTGAGTGCGATCCTACGATGTTTCATACTCCTCTTGTAATTGTTGGATCTGGTGTCACATCCTCTATTGCAATAACCCAATCTGAGCTAACAAAGTGAGCTTGGTGGGCTCTTCCTCCATATCATCACTTATGTTCCTTTCTAGGACTTCCATGTTGAATGTGTCTATCTTGTTTACGTATCGGACTATTGGTTCACATTATTTATAGATCTTCTATTGGTTGGGGTAATTATATATACTCCAACTATGGATACATTATTCCTTGTTCTTCTGGGTTATTTTACTCATTTTGGAGAATCCCTTCTTTGTCTTCTTCCTCGATCCATTCCATCCCATCTGTAAACCTTACATGCACTCGTATCCTTCATATCTCACAAGTTCAAGGTACCAATTCTTATTGTTTGATAATTGACCTTACCTCCTCCCCTTCTATAAATAAGCATGTGAGTCCCATGTCAATGTCCTCCTGTAATGTACCTTGAATTTTTCTTTGTTGTTCGTCAGAATAAGCTTCCTATCTCCATTCAACTTCTTCTAAAGAAATAAACATGCACTATACTTTATATGGATTCAACTTCAAACCATTCATAGTGTCTGGTATTTTCATTCCATTCAAGTTTTTTAGTTTAACTGCCCCATTGTCCCTCACTTCTACAACTCAAAAGGGACCAAGCCATAAGGTTTTTAACTTACTCGACTTGATTTCTCTTTTTCCATTAAATTTTAGAACTAAGTTACCTTGCTTAAGTTCTAACTTGTGAAGGTGCTTTTCATGCCACAACTTCCTTCTCTTCTAGGCCAATTCAATCACCCATTGTACCATGCATTTTCTCTCATCCAAATTTATTAGTTCCATTAGTATTTCCTCTAGACTCTCTTAGTCACCTAAACGATGCTCCACAACTACCCATAAACTTGGTACCAAGAACTCCATTGGCACTATTGCCTCTTGATCATACATTAGCTGAAGTTGCATAGCTATCATTGGCTTAAAGGTAGTTTGATATGCCCAATTAATAGATGGTAAGCTGTTGAGTGGTATTTTCACCCAATTGTGAAAGTACACTCTCCCTTAGGATTTGGATTCCAAATCCCCTCTTGCAAAGAAGTTAAACAAACAACTTCTCCAAGGTCTCCGTTATATTAGCATTTGCATATGTGCATTAGTAATCTCAAATAAAGATATTCAATTTAAATGCTTGGAACACCTTAGTGATTGCAAGTAACTCGTAAACAAGGGGCAATGTTGGTTTATTTTACCATGAAACTTTAGTGATTGTTCATTGAACCAAAATAAATCAAATGTGAGTTGGCCCTCATATGACCACGATGTAGTGCTTTAATTCCTTTTATCTTGATGGTTTTAAAATGGATTTTATCTTGCATTAAATCCTCAATGATGAATAGAATCTTCAAAATGTCACTTTAACTTATCCCTCTTAAATGAAATCAAATTTTCATCAAGATGAACAATTAAGTGCTTTAAGGCAAAGACCTTCAATATAATACTCAAATTATCCCCCTTTCGTAAAATTGGAATTTTTATGAAGAAAGGATAATTTTAGGCCCGAAATGGAAATTTGCGAAAATGCCGTAAAACATAACTCCTTCAATGAAATTGGAATTTTCATGAAGGGAATGTCATCATAGGCTCATGAATGCAAAACAAAACTGAAAAAATGAAATTTGACCTTAAAATGGAAAATTTCTATTTTCGGATTTTTAAAATCTGTGACAAAGTAGCAACTTCGGTGAATTTTAAAAAATACTAAACAACTCCGAAAATGAAATTTCAAAGTGCGTAATGGAATTCTGAATTATAATCTACGCAATGGTGAAATTATTTTTGGATTTTGAAATTTTTTTAATGTTTATTTTAATGCCCGAAAATAGGAAAAAAATTCTGAAAATTAAAATTTTTGAGAACAGAAAATTAAAATTTTGCATCAAAATAATTGCTGGAAATGCAGCAATGCAAAATCTCCTTCAGTTTGATAGCACCCCGTCCTGCAAAACCGAATACGTGAGAGTTTCATACATGCAACCTAGCCTATTTGATCTGTACTACACACAATCAAAGTAAACTAAGTGCTTGACTTCTAGGGTTTTAAATAATTTCCAAATTGCAAACATTCACATGAAATAACCCATCCCATGGCGTAAATTTCACATACAAATCTGAAATTTGGAAGGGGAAAGATAAAACAATTAAAATAGAGCATGCAGAAAATTTCTCATTCTTTCTTGCTAACAAGGCCTGAAATTTCTGAAAAGAAGCTTTCCCATTCAAATTATATTCCTCTTTTACACATCAAATTTTGCCGCATTTGGCCATGCCAAAAGTTCCTCCCCTGTGCATGCATTTCAATGGGTATTTAAAGATTTTCCTCCATGGCTTTTCGTTTTCTCCTCCATGACTTTTCGTTTCTCCTCCATGGCTTTTCGTTTCTCTCTTCCTTTCTTCCATATGCAATACCTTGCAAAAAAAAACAAAAAACTAAACTTTACTTAAACCAACATGAAAAAATTAAAAACTAACAAAAAACAAAAAAGCTAAAAATAATCCTATTTTATTTTTATTATTATTTTTTTTGTTTTTATTTTATGTTCATTTGTTTATATATATATATATATATATATTATATATATTTATTTTTACTTATTCCCTTTTTCTTTTTTCTTTCTTTTGTTCTATTAATTTATTTATTATTATTATTTTTTTATTCTTTTTTTTTTAGTTTATTTATTTTTTTAAACATGAATTAACCCAAAAGTTAATGTTTGAATTACAAACACATTAATAGACAAAAAAAAACCACACCAAAAATTTATCAAAAAAATGTGGGTCCCCAAGCTTAGGGGCTAGTTGTGAAATAGTCACAACAAATGGCGACTCTACTTGGGAAATGCTCCCGAGCATTTCGATGAGAACCCAAAAAGAAAACCCGAAAACACACTTCAAAAATTTAACACAAGCATCAACAAATATCCAAAGAATGCCAATAGATCAAAAATACATGAAACATCAGAATCGTTAAGCATTAGCTCGGTGTGTGCAATGAATTTCTTTCCTCATCATTTGAATTTGATCCACATTCCATCATCGGTTTTGCATGAATGCATATGCGAGATTGTGAATGATTTGTGTACCCTAATGAATATGCCATGAGATTTTGCTTTTATAAAATGCATAGTCACTCTTCTAGTATTATGTACAAACATTCAAGACTGCCAAACCCTCTTAGGATCCACTAGTGAATGGTTCATTATATCCCAAAGTTGGTTGTGAGTCCCTACTATCTTGAACCCATGTGCGAGTGGATGTGAAATCAGAACTTTGGGGAATCAGACTCCCAACCAACCGAGATGAGAGTTTAACCCTATCCTTACTATTCTGATTTAGAATTCTTTACCTCACTTTGAGCAAAATAATTAAACCAATTATGGAAGAAATGGTCATGCTAGTCTAACCCTCTAAACAATCAGTGGTCTTGTTTTTAGGCAAGACATGATGCCATGCATGGGCATATCTAACCCCACAATCCAAAACTTATCTTCATTTCTTTGGACCTTGGGGATGACTATCCATCCTTTGCGAGAGGACAAGTAGTACGATCCTTACAATCCGATATAAATATGAGATGGAAAAAAATTATTTTTACTTCTTGGACCTTGGGGATGACTACCCATCCTGGTTAGGGACAAATAGTACGATCCTTACAATCCAAGATTTAAATGTAAATGGAAAATATTAATTTTGTTACTTAGACCTTGGGGATGACTACCCATCCTTTGCAGAGGACAAATAGTACGATCCTTACAATCCAAGACTTATTATGAAATGAGACATAAGAGCTTTGGGGAATCAGATTCTCAACCAACCGAGATGAGAATTTATACCCTATCCTTACTACTCTATGTGGGTCAAATCAAAGCTTTGGGGAATTGGATCCTCAACCTAAGTTTGATGAGGATTTAATCCTATCCTTACTACTTTGATTTTAGGCTTTAAGCTCTATGGAAGTGGTGACAACCACTGTTTTAAGGATCATGTTGCATAATAGGATAGACAAAAACTTCTTTCGCCCAACCTTTTCCTCCAAGTTAGGTTTTGATCATTTTGCTCAAGATCCTTTTTAATGTATGAGACGTGCTTGGTTCTAGACATTTCAAGACTCGGTTTCCAACCTTAGGATTTACTTAGATTTATGTTATAACATAACCCTAAGAGGATTTGACATACTTAAATAATTTGCACCTAAGATGCATATGCCACTAAGATGAAATGTATGAAAAGTGAGATGGAAAATGAATGTATTACTTCTTGAATTGCAAATGAAATGATTTGTCATGCAAAACTGACTCTTTCATGCATCACAAGTTTCAAATGATATAAATTAACTGTTTGTATTACATGTGGAGCTTTTACAACACAATTCCAATGTTTCATATTCTCCCGATCTTAGGCATAAGTTGACATCTCAAATTTATCGAAACACGTTCAATAAAATCAAACACACGACTTAAATCCTAATCCAAATAGCAATCCCAAAATGAAACTTGAAAACACAAACTCAAACCAAAATCAAAATTTATATACAATATAGTACAAGATGATGCAAAGCTTGGATTATCACTTTCCTGGATCCCAAACATGATTAGAACATTTCAAAAGGCATATGTCACAATACACATGCCAAATGTTGTAGGAATCCAACAACAATAAGATCATACCAAGCAATGCAACAAACTTCAACTTCCCTCTCTCACCCCACCAATTAAATTTAGTTTCATTAGTATTCATATAGGTGAGATTCAAAATTTTAAATTGATCAGACAATGATTGATTTTCAATTTTATCATGTCTATTCTTTAAAGTGCAAATTTCATCATTCCATTCATAATTTAGAAGTAGGCTTTCCTTTTCAAATGTGAGATATTGCAAACAAGAGCCTATTTCTAAAAGTCTTGCATTCAAATTCTTCAAGAATTTAAAGCCATCAAAATCCATCAAAACATCACCAAGATTTGACATTTCATCATTAATGACATTAGCATCCAAAGGGACATCATGTAATCTATCACTTGAAATTTTTATAGCTACTACCAAAGGTAAAGATTTCACCTTGTCATCCATACTCAACCCATCATGGTTAGAATTTACCACAACTTGATGAGTGTTAGTAGCTTTTTCTTCTTCCTCATTGTCTTCTTCATCATCCAACACCTGTTCAAAAACACCAAAGTTAGGCACCCAATCAAACATGCATCCATCCTTTTCAAAACAAGAGCCTAATTTTTCAAGATATGTGTCACGTGACACCTTTCCATGATCAATGGCTTGAGTTGCCTCAAAATTCATATTTTCATTAGGATCATCAACATTATCAAACCCACACCACTTAGGTTTTGTAATTTCATGATTTTGAGATGGCATGGACATTGTAGAAACAATAGGTGGATCAAGATTTTCTATTTCTTGCCCCTCAAGGGGAACAAAAACAATTGATTCTCCTTCTTGATCCATGGTAGTAACAACATTATCCTTCTCAAACCTTTGATGAGATTCCAATCCTTCTTCCAAAACATTTTCAGATTGCACAAGACTTGTAATATCCTCATGTGAAAGGGCAATTGTATCATCTTGCATATCAATAGGCATACAAATTTCATTAGCAATTTTGGAGTGAGCATACTCTTCCCAAGAATCATAATGATCATCTTTCAAAATTAAATTGTGATGCTCAACTATTTCTTCTTCATCTTTTAATTCATCAACATGTTTCTCATCAAATTTATCTTCACCTTCCTTAGATGGTTCAATTACTTCCAAAATTGGGTTATTGCTTGTATTCAAATTGATAAGGCTATCATAATCCAAATTTGTAACCCATGATTCAATTTTATCACAATTTGGAAGGTGTGAATTTTCTTGGCCATCATTTTCAACAATGTCATCCGAAACAAATTCATCCTCATAGAATTCATCTTTTGGTGAGTCAAGGGTTTCCAATTTGTCACATGTTTCAATACTAGTTGGATCTAGCACTCCTCCCTTGCTTAAAATCATCTTCTTATGAAAATCATTAAAATCGATTTTAGAACCATCTTTTGAATCAAGATGAGTACTTTGAAGTTGATTCATACTTAAGAAAGATGGTTGATCTTGCATAGTAAGTTGAGGATTTTGAAATTGATTGAAGCTTGGGAATGATTGTTGATTCTGAAATTGATTCACATTCGAATTTGGTTGAGGTGGATAAATCATTGGGTGGGTAAAGGAAGTATTAAATGATTGAAGATTACATGATCCAAAACCCACACCATAATTTTGACAACTCAATTGTTGCTCAATTGCCATTGCTTGAGCATAGGCTTGAGACAAAGAAGTGATTAAGGGCATCCCGGGCATCCCTCGCAAATATGTGGAAATAAGTGGGTCAAGAGCATTGACATATATTTGGAGAGCCACTTCTTCTTGCAAAACATAACATGTCACTAATTGAGCATATAATCCAAAGAACCTTTCAGAAAATGACTTCACATTTTCACTTGGTCCTTTTCTGATGGTGAAAAATTGCTCATATATGCGGATTGGGTCAACTTGCTTTTTGTTGAATTGATTAAGAAATGCTGCCTCTAGTTGAGCCCAAGAAGTGATAGACCCTAAAGGTAGACTTGTAAACCAATCAAATGCCACTTTGTCCAAGGTGTAAGGGAACATTTTACAAACAACATCATCATGCCAAATTATTAATTGATTCACAACAAATTTGAATGCTCGAATGTGTTCTCCTGCAATAATTGTCCCATTAGACCAAAATCGAGGAAGACAACTCTCCCAACCGACGGGCAAATAATGTTGAACTCCTGGTGTGTTCAATGGGCTACCTGTCATCCATGGTGAAAACATAGCCATTAGTGAATCTTAAAGAATATAACTTTAATACCCAAAAATTTTCTTTTTTTTTATTTTTTATTTTTATTTTTTTTAACATCAAATCAAATCCCATTATTCCTGTATGAACAATCAAAGCGTTAGAACAATGCATAGCAATTCATGTCCTCCTTTTAACAGTACCAATTTGTAATATTAAAAGAGGGCTACAGATAATAATCAATAGGGCATGAAATATTCAAAATTTAAATCCCTATAGCATTTAAATCATACTAAAATAAACCAATTCAAGCCCTCCTTCTAGCGCCAAAATGTTGAGTGGTATTTTCACCCAATTGTGAAAGTACACTCTCCCTTAGGATTTGGATTCCAAATCCCCTCTTGCAAAGAAGTTAAACAAACAACTTCTCCAAGGTCTCCGTTATATTAGCATTTGCATATGTGCATTAGTAATCTCAAATAAAGATATTCAATTTAAATGCTTGGAACACCTTAGTGATTGCAAGTAACTCGTAAACAAGGGGCAATGTTGGTTTATTTTACCATGAAACTTTAGTGATTGTTCATTGAACCAAAATAAATCAAATGTGAGTTGGCCCTCATATGACCACGATGTAGTGCTTTAATTCCTTTTATCTTGATGGTTTTAAAATGGATTTTATCTTGCATTAAATCCTCAATGATGAATAGAATCTTCAAAATGTCACTTTAACTTATCCCTCTTAAATGAAATCAAATTTTCATCAAGATGAACAATTAAGTGCTTTAAGGCAAAGACCTTCAATATAATACTCAAATTATCCCCCTTTCGTAAAATTGGAATTTTTATGAAGAAAGGATAATTTTAGGCCCGAAATGGAAATTTGCGAAAATGCCGTAAAACATAACTCCTTCAATGAAATTGGAATTTTCATGAAGGGAATGTCATCATAGGCTCATGAATGCAAAACAAAACTGGAAAAATGAAATTTGACCTTAAAATGGAAAATTTCTATTTTCGGATTTTTAAAATCTGTGACAAAACAGCAACTTCGGTGAATTTTTAAAAATACTAAACAACTCCGAAAATGAAATTTCAAAGTGCGTAATGGAAGTCTGGATTATAATCTACGCAATGGTGAAATTATTTTTGGATTTTGAAATTTTTTTGATGTTTATTTTAATGCCTGAAAATAGGAAAAAATTCTGAAATTAAAATTTCTGAAAACAGAAAATTCAAATTTTGCATCAAAATAATTTCTGGAAATGCAGCAATGCAAAAGCTCCTTCAGTTTGATGCTCAAATTACCCCTCTTTCGTAAAATTGGAGTTTTTATGAAGAAAGGGTAATTTTAGGCCAAAAATGGAAATTTATGTAAATGCCATAAAACATCACTCCTTCAATGAAATTGGAATTTCCATGAAGGGAATGTCATCATAGGCTCATGAATGCAAAACAAAACTGGAAAAATGAAATTTGACCTTAAAATGGAAAATTTCTATTTTCGGATTTTTAAAATCTGTGACAAAGCAGCAACTTCGGTGAATTTTAAAAAATACTAAACAACTCCGAAAATGAAATTTCAAAGTGCGTATTTGAAGTCTGAATTATAATCTACGCAATGGTGAAATAATTTTTAGATTTTGAAATTTTTTTAATGTTTATTTTAATGCCTGAAAATAGAAAAAAAATTCTGAAAATTAAAATTTTTGACAACAGAAAATTAAAATTTTGCATCAAAATAATTGCTGGAAATGCAGCAATGCAAAAGCTCCTTCAGTTTGATAGCACCCCGTCCTGCAAAACCGAATACGTGAGAGTTTCATACATGCAACCTAGCCTATTTGATCTGTACTACACACAATCAAAGTAAACTAAGTGCTTGACTTCTAGGGTTTTAAATAATTTCCAGATTGCAAACATTCACATGAAATAACCCATCCCATGGCGTAAATTTCACATACAAATCTGAAATTTGGAAGGGGAAAGATAAAACAATTAAAATAGAGCATGCAGAAAATTTCTCATTCTTTCTTGCTAACAAGGCCTGAAATTTCTGAAAAGAAGCTTTCCCATTCAAATTATATTCCTCTTTTACACATCAAATTTTGCCGCATTTGGCCATGCCAAAAGTTCCTCCCCCGTGCATGCATTTCAATGGGTATTTAAAGATTTTCCTCCATGGCTTTTCGTTTTCTCCTCCATGACTTTTCGTTTCTCCTCCATGGCTTTTCGTTTCTCTCTTCCTTTCTTCCATATGCAATACCTTGCAAAAAAAAAACAAAAAACTAAACTTTACTTAAACCAACATGAAAAAATTAAAAACTAACAAAAAAACAAAAAAGCTAAAAATAATCCTATTTTATTTTTATTATTATTTTTTTTGTTTTTTTTGTTTTTATTTTATGTTCATTTGTTTATATATATATATATATATTATTTTTACTTATTCCCTTTTTCTTTTTTCTTTCTTTTGTTCTATTAATTTATTTATTATTATTATTTTTTATTCCTTTTTTTTTTTAGTTTATTTATTTTTTTAAACATGAATTAACCCAAAAGTTAATGTTTGAATTACAAACACATTAATAGACAAAAAAAAACCACACCAAAAATTTATCAAAAAAATGTGGGTCCCCAAGCTTAGGGGCTAGTTGTGAAATAGTCACAACAGTAACCATCCCTCCCAATATGCTCCTTCTATTCCACATGTTTTGTGCAAAGTTGACATGAGGACTTTGTTAGTGGCTTCTACTTACCCATTGGCTCTAGGGTAATACTAAGTAGACAAGGAATGCCAAATTTTAAAACTAGTTGTTAGATTTTTAATAATATCATTCACAATGTGATCTCTTCAATCACTTGTTATTTTTAGTGGAATACTGAATCTTGTAATTACTTGCTCATACAAGAATCGAGTTGTACTCTTTATCGTGTTATCTTGTAGTGCTCTTGCTTCAACCCATTTTGTTAGGTATTTAGTAGCTACCATGATATATCAACACTTCCTCCTACAAGTAGTTTTTAATGGTTTGATAAAGTCCAATCCCCATATTTCAAATAGTTCCTAGGGTTGTGATGGGTGTAAGGGCATAAAGTCTCATTGCATTGGTTTTCCTACTCTTTGGTAAGTATCACATGTTTGTACGTATTCCTTTGCATCATTATATAATGTGAGCAACAATAATATTACTAATGGTACTTTTTAAGCAGTGGCATCGAGCCTCATGTGTCCTCCTACCAATCCTTCATGAGCTTCTTTCAATGTTGCTTTAACTTCCTCGTCCATCACACATATTCGTAGGATACCATCAATACCCATTTTGTATAGTAATCCATCTATCAATTGAAAAGGTGATGAATTTATGATTACATTTTATTTTTTGTTGTCATATGATCTTGTGGTAACTCAGTTGTGGATAACTACTATCCAATTAACTTGTACCAATATGTCACAACATTAATTATGAATAAATGAGCATCAGGGAATTCATATGGAATTCTCATCCCTACAGGTTCTCTTGATTGTATTCAAGATAACTGGTTTGCAATCACATGCTTCTTACTAGGTCGAACTACTACTTAAAATATGAACTCTTGTAAAGTGACAAACCACCTGATGATTAATCTTTGTATGACTGGCTTATTTATAAAGTACAACAAGGCTTGATGATCTACATAGAAAGCAAAAAGGTTACAAAATTTACCTTCTTCCCCAAAACATCTCCATTTCTCTTCATATTTTATATAAACTTTGTTGTTTCCATAGAAATTTGCTTATCCACCCAATGGAACCCTAGGATCTCATGCAGTGGTAGTGAGAATATCAGGAGACATGGCCTCTTTTTACAACTATAATTTTTGTGGAGCCCAAGACATGTTGTTTGATGACAAGGGGGGCACTACTATTACAAGTGTTACATTGAGGGAATGATCGACTTCATTTTTGAACATGGGCTATCCCTCTTCTAGGTTATAACAATAATGCAACCCTATTACTAATATACCTTTTTCATACCCATTAACAAATTTGAACTTACAATCACATTGAAAATTATATATTTTATGATAGGAGTGCGAGATCCATTCTATCGTAAAACTTGATCCAAATCACGTGAGAGGATGCATCAGAGCACAAATCCATCAGACTTTGGGTGAGCAAAGAGAATTTTCTTTTATGAACTATTCTAGAACAAGAAATCTTGGCTACCACAAGTGACTTCATAGATGTGAGTATTGTAATCAACCTGTGAGCCTCTATCGGATCTACTATCTTCTTCAAAATTGGAGCTTTGTCCTTAGGCAATACAAATTTTCTTTGAAATACCTCCATAAAGAACTCCACCTTGATGTACCTATTACCCACTTTCACAATAGTATGATTCACAATGGGTTTGTAGGATAAAAGAATTTGTAGCAAGCACTCATTGAAGAATACTTTATCTTACGATGGGATTTACATGATGGTACTCACTCTGGCCTTCCTTAGTGTAAGATTCAATGGATTATTAGCCTCATTATTTTCCCACCATATCCTACAAAATTTTGTTGTTGGCTTCCCAAAAGTGATATCATTGATATCCACTTGCTCCTCTATTTCACTGGGTAGTTCTTCTTGCTCCTTCGGAGTCTTCTCTCGATGAAATTCACTATGAAGTTCCCTTATATGTACCCTAGCTTGCTCCATTTCCTCCATTATATATTTTGGTGTACCTCCTCTAAAAACACACCAATATATTTGAACCCTCCATGGCCTACGCCCTTTGCCTCTCCAAGGATAATTATCATGCCTCACATGTGATTGAAATCGACGTCCTTGGTCTTGAATAGGGTAAAATGAGGGAGATATCTTGGGTCATGATTCTCTCTAGTGTAGTGGTCCTAGTGATATTTCTACCCTAGTTGTAGCAATGTAATCAGAATGAGCTCAGAAATCTCATTGGAAGCTCATGCTTCTGCCATCATCGAGTGGAAGCCTCGTTCGCACACTTTTTAATCAACTTGGCAATTTATGACAACTTTGCACAAAATTACTTCAAAAACCATACAATATCTTCCAAAATATACAAGGGCTATCAGTAGTCGTACAAGGTCTCAAAAAATAATACATGTACATTTTAAAATTGTACTTTTTCCAAATCATACAAATCTAGCTAAAGTTGTTCAACTGCACTTGATTTCGTAGAATTGTAGAAAAACATACAAATGGGGCTTTAAATTGTACAATACCAATATAAAATTATACAAGAACCTCCAAAATCATACAAGGGTGCCTCCCTTTCATACAACCTCATCAAAATCTTTACAACTACAAAAAATTTTATACCATCTCTTCAAAAATGCACAAATCTGGTCTCTCAAAGCCTGTAAATCATACAATCGACTCAAAAATCATACAAGAACACCTCCAAATCATACATACAGCATTTAAAAACACCAATTGGCTAAAAACCCTCATTTTTTCAAACTGATACAATTTTTAAGAAACCCATTTTCCGAAAGTATGCAATCTTCCTTTTCGGTGCAATTTTGGTGCAATTATGCAATTTCTCCTTCACTCGATGCAATATTTCTCCATAATTTTTTTTTTGATAGTATGGTAGCATTGTACAACCTTCATTTATTTATTTTTCACATATATATATTAAAAAAATTCATCCTTGTGCTTTTATGGCTGATTTTTTGTACTAGGGTTTACCGTTTTACCTCTTTGCAATTCCCACACTTCCCTATTTATGGAAAAATAAAAAACTAGCCCTCATTTTTATGTAGTAAGGGTTTCCTTGGGTTACTTCTTCTTAAAAAACCTCATTCATATGGTATATTTTCTCCACCTACAACACGATTTATGAAAAATCACTTTTTTTGGAGTAGAAACCCTACTTTTACCAATCTGGTTTACTTTTCAAAAACAAAAAAAAATCCCATGGTGTAGATTTAAAATGGGTCATGAAAATTGCATAAAAGTGGTGAATTTAAAACATCAATGTAAAAAAATTTCATCGATTACACCCTTTTTGTCTTTGAATTCTCTGAATTTTAGTGTTGCATGTGTACGATTTGCAAACGGGGAAAGAAAATTTTGCATGGCCCCTTAATGAATGAAATCCTACCACCTTAGCCTCCTTTGCATATGGTTTTGTCCTCTTGTATGGATTATTGAAAACTCGTCACCCTTGTGCATGCGATTTTTTCATTTTCTTATTTTTATCCTTTTCTTTGCCTTTCTTTTAAATTATTTTATTTTTATTTTATTTTCTTTTTATTTTTATTTTCTTTTTTAGAGGGGGCCATTGTTTCTAGTTTTCAACCACCCTTCGTCTTAATTGCATCTTGGTGGATTTTCACAATTAAGATATTTTTCTATATTTATCTATTTTTTTCTCAAAAGGGGCCATCATTTTTGGTTTTCAACCACCTTCCATCTTAATTGCATCCTAGAGGACTGATACAACTTACCATCATGGAAATTTTACAATGATATTCACTTGTACAATCCCCTTTGTTGAATCATCAGTTGGATGTCCTACTTCTACATCATGTGTAATTGTGTCATTAGGTGCCAACTATTGGAATTTGATAGCATATATTCTTGTCTCCCCACGTAGCTAAGTTTAGTTTAGCATTGTTAGCATTGTTGAAAGTATATAGGATGGAAGTTAGACTTTTTCTAACTTGAGATGTTAGCATATCTTGTTTACGAAAATAATGGTGCTCTAACAATGTTGAGCCCGCTTTTCCTAAAACTTATATATTGTAATCCTGATTTGCATGTCAATTAACTAATGATTTTATGCCTCATTTTGATATTAGAGCTTCAGGAGAATAGACAAAATCTGCCCATCATGAATGTCGTGAGTTTAGATTTACATGTTGAAGAGATTGATGAGTTGGCTTTGCTATTATCGGGAGAGCGTGTTTCTGTTTGGAAACAATGATGAGACAATGCTTCATCTATGAAAATATGTATGCTTCATTCATGTAGAGTGTCCACTTTCAGATCTATTGGATGCTTCACAGAAACATGTGCGAGTTAGAAACATGAAGACGAATTCAGTGCCCTATGAGAAATTCAACACATAGTGTTCGTATTGTCTATATTATTATGCTAGAAAATAGACAATTTCTAATGATTGGTAGGCCTGAGTTGATCAGCGTATTAAGAAAGAGTTGATCAGAGTATTCAGTTATTGGCTAGTCTAATAGGCACACTAGAAGAATCGCGTGAAGATAGTCAAACCAACGTGAGAGAAGTTAGAAAGAACGTTTGATTTGTTGAGAGGTCAACGCATTTAATGTGAGTGTTGAAGGCATATTGGATTTCAAGCATGTTGGAGGTGGACGTCAAGTGTGCTGGAGAGCACAGTGTGAAGCTGCTTATCCCAGTGGAAGAAGGTTTGTAGAGAGACAAAATAATATACGTCAGAAGGTTGATGAACTGCAAGTATTTATTATTTTAGACAACTATTGTATTATTTTATATAGACAATGAGCCGTGGATCCTACACTATGTGAAGCCAGTGAATTGGATTTCAAAGGCATTGAAATCAAGTCAAAGGTTGAGGAACTAAGTTTTCCTACCTGTCAACACATATGTATGTACTATGTTGAGTGGTAAGGAGTCAATGATGTGTTTGAGAGGAAATAGTTAGCATTGTATTTGTGAAGGTAGCACCATTTATTATTTGGTAATACCATTGTGTAAGGCTATTTTTTACAACTTGATTTACTCCTTTTTCCACTTAAAACTTATACTTACAATGTTCCTATTGCTATCCATCTACTGGTATAAGTCTCTTTGTAGTATCATAAGAAGTATATGTTGTAGAGGATGGTGTAAGACAAGTTTCACAAAAGACAAATTGAAACTATTTGATAAGTTGTTATATTGATACTTGTAGACACTAAAATTTTGTAAACCCAATTAAGCATCCACAAACAATGATCAAATTAGCATCATATAGCCCCTTGGGCAACCCTCAGGAGGTTCATAGTGGTTCTAGCCACTCCAAAAAGGTTTTTGGAGGCTATCAACCCAATTTTGGGATGTTTTGGCCCAAAATTCACCACCGTCCCACCCTGGGATGGTGGTAGATTCCCACCATCCCACCTTGGGATGGTCGTGATCCATCATCCCAGGGTGGGATGGTGAGAAAGTTTGACCCAAAAAAAGTCAAATCTGGACCAAATGGCATCCAAAAACTGCCATTTAGCATGCCACATGGAGCATGTGGGTCAGAGGGCACTAAATTATTATGCCACACTTCTTATTGGAGGCCCAAAATGTATATTCTCTTCCCCATCTAGTGCATGCCTCTGTTAGGACAAATGGCGCCTCTTGCCATGCATGCCCTTTTGCACATGAGCCCCTTTGGGCTATAAAATGGATTCAATATCCACAAAAAACATAGAGAGAGGAGTTCTAGGATATGCAATGGAGTGCTTCTGATATTTCCCCTCACCTTATTGCACCTTTTTGCCCTTGGAATCTCCCTTTTGCCAAGGAGGTTATCGAGTGACTTCAAGAAGGTAATCAGAGCATAACTTTTCCATCCGGGTGAATTTCTTCACTAAATTTGATGAAAACACACCTTAGGTTGTTTAGGAACATTGGCTAGTGATTTTTATAGCAAAGGGTGGCCAAATTTTGTGGGTATCCCCTCCTAGGGTGCCCCCCAAATAGTTGCAGTCACCACCGCCCCCTTGGGATGAGGGTAAATTATTAAGAAATTTATTTACTATTTTTAATTATTTATTTTACAAATTATTCCATGATGATACAGTTCAAATTTCAATTTATTTGGAGTTAAAATGAAAGAGTTATAGCATTTTTAAGTTTTCGTAGGCTCGCAAGGCCCATCCGGGCACCCAAGTTTGATGTAGGTGGATCCAGGATCCAATTTGGAAATATAATCATATGGGTTTTCTTAAAATGTCAATTTATGCATGCTGACCAAATTTCATGAGTTTTGGATATGTTTAGGTTTGGGATTTGCTTGTCTTCTTCTTCGTAGGTTGTAGGCGGGCGATGCCAGATCGAGGGGTATATGGATGCAATTTCTGATATTTTTTTGGTGATATTCTCTCAAAACATCCTCTTTAGCATATCTGAAAATTTTCAAGTCATTTGGATATTTTTGATACATATGCGCTATTTTACCCCTGTGGGGATTGCATGTTTTCACCATACACCCTTGCTATTTGACCCCTTTGGCTTCCTTGTGTGCAGGTGTAGGTTCTTGGAAGGCATTGGGGAGGAATATAAGACCTCAGATATCAGACATACAAGCAGCGGTGGCATTGGCTCACCCACCTCGATTGTGGGTATGCGGAGAAACATTGGATGTGCACCTTGATTCCATGAAAGACTTGGTCTTTGGGCACCTGATATTGTAAAAATTGTATCACATTTTTAGCCCTCAAGGGGACTTCTATATAAACTTGGATCTGATCCAACAAATTAATGAGAAGATACTTGCTTTAATTCATTCCTTTTGTTTGGTATTCTTTCCTTTCACATGCATGCTTCCTTTTTGATGCTCATGATCGATATGGGGTAGATATACATATTTTTTTACATAATTTGGTTCACCATTTTTCCCTACTTCAGTTTTTATCATGGTGGGACCCTTGTCCCTTTTTATTTGGGTGAAAATTTGACCTCTTTCTTGCATTTTTTGCCCTTTTTGTGTTGTAGGTGCTCCCCTCCCCACCCTGGAATGGTGGCAGAGGATTTATCTAGCACACCTTGGGATAGTCGCTTCACTGTCCCACCCTAGGATTGTGGTGAGGCTTAAAATCACCCCACCCTGGAGCGGTGGTGAAACAGAGAGATTTTTGCCCAAAAATTCAGAATTTGGAGAGCTCAAAATGGACAAAGTAAGTGCCTAAAACCTTTGTTTTTCTCCTACATTTTTAGAGACTATCAAAAATCAGTTTTCTTGCTTCATTTTATTGCATAGAAAGGTTAAAAGTTACATTTTTTCTTTTCTTATAACATCACATAGCAAAAGGAAGAAGAAAATTCAAAATAAATTTGAAGTAGCAATGCATCTTTGTGGCTTGATTGCTTATGGCTTACCCAATGGGTAGGTTAGCATTTAGGGCTTGCATCTATAAGTGACATTTGTAGGTTCCTTTTATCCTAGATTTTTGAAATTAAAACACACCTATTGCATGAATTTAGTGAATGATCATTGAATGCTTCTTTGCTTACTTTCTTTGGATTAAAAGGCACCACACACACTTGTACATTCCACTATAACATTGGTAAGGTTGGATTTCATCACCAACCATCAATTCATACTGGTGACATTGGATTTCACCTCCTTCCATCAGCTTGCCCATATATTCCTTAAATAGAATAGGACACTCTCTCAAGATGGAATAGGTCACTAATTTTCAAACTGCCTCCCATTGTTGGAAACATTGTTTCAAAGTGGAAGAGCTAGGCGAACCCCCCACTGGGATTTAAGCGATGTACCCTAGACTCTTTTGAGAAATCATGTTTGGCACTAGTGTCCCTAGTCACCACTTTGATTGAGTTCCCTCATTCTAATTCCACAACAATAGCAAATAACAAAAACAAATCTAAACACACTGAAACCAGTTTAGGACACACAATTAATCAGTAAAAAGATAAGCATATTGTCTGCTTTGTGTGTTTCTTCGTTATCTAGGATAAAACCCTAACATGAATTTTTCAAAACATAGGGTTTCAAAAAAAAATTCTACTTTTTTATTCTGCATCCAATGCTTCAAGAATCATGCAAAACAAAGCTATAACAAAAAATTTATTTTGGTTTTATTTTTACTCTATTTTCAACCCCAAAAATAGCAAAAAATTGCACTAAAATAGTCATAAAGTGGGCTAGACAACTCCGAAAAGTGCCAAATTTGTTTTGTTTTATTATTTAGCCCCTAGGTCACCTCTCCTAAAAAAATTGAGTCCTAACTCTTCACGGTTCAAAATTTCCCAAAAATTCCCAAAAGTGGGCATTTCCCCACAGGCCTCGGTTAGCCAAATATTCAAAAAATACAAATTTTTGACCCAAAAATCAAATTTTGGAGACATAGTCCATTATGATCAGCTTGTCGCACTGATCATTTTGATATATAACACTTATAATCTTTTTTGAAAGTCAAAATTTTCTTTAGTGGGTTTCTTTCAAGGTTTGCCTAGTCAACACATTATGACAACTATGCATGGTCGAGCTCGATCACGAGCTAGTAAAGTAGAAAAATTTAGGAGAGACACTAAGCATCATCATTATAGGTATGAGGATTTCCTCACTCCTACATGGAGCCTTGATAGTAGTCACCTTCACTATTCTCCTAAGGATCTCATCATCCCTACACGACACCCTAAAAGTCATCGTGAGGTCCACTCCTCACACAAAAGATCCGACCACCAAAGTACCTCTACCAAGAGAACATCAATGGGTTACCCACATGATCAAGTGGATTATTCGGTTAGCCAACACTGATTCCAATCACAAACCAGATATAATCAGCCTTCCAAAGGGCCTAGGAGGGAGGTCTCCACTCCCTCTACATAGTGGTATTCACCACCTAGAACTCCAATCCAACAAGTGTTAGCAACCCAGAGTAGGCCTATGCAAAGTTTGCATGCACCATCAACCAAAGTGACCATGAGTGAGCTTCTACTAGAGTCCTCCAAATATTGGGAACCTTTCATGAGGGTCTTGGATTCCATTGAGGTACAACATCATGACTCTGATGCTTTCACCAACTTTATGGAATACATACAAATGTACAATAATCCTGCTATATCCTTTCAAAATCATGAGGTCAAACCCGTGCCTACCAATTCACTAGATCCTGCTTTGCATATCATCGCGAGTATCAATAGGGTCCCCTATAAGCGAGTATTGGTTGACACAAGTTCCTTGATAAACATTATTACCACAGCTTCACTAAAGCATCTCAACCTTCCATCCTAGCGCATTGCACCTTCCAAGTTCACATTACAAGCATTTAATGATGCTTTATCCTCCACTGTGGGTACAATAATCCTACTTGTTGAATTTGGACAAAATCATCGTGCCTACATTGTTCTACATCTTGGAGGGTGAAAGATAGTACAACATACTACTTGGAAGACCATCGATAAGAGATATGGAATGTGTTCCATCTATAGTGCATCAATGGATTAAATACATTGATGAAGGTAAGGTACATGTGATCAATGCTGATCCAGACCCCTTCAAGTATTATAAGTAGGTGGATCATCCAAAAATTCCTATAGTGTCACCCAAGCATTTGGATATTAAACCCAATGACTTTATCCAAAGTCCAGATGCAACCCCACGGTTAGTCATGAAGTTACCTTCACCACCACCACTAGTACCATCCTCTATATTTTCAAGCAAGGAAGGATCAGAAGAGCCAACTGTAGAAGCTCCCATAGTTGTCATCAATAAACCTATAGAAGATCTTATCACTCCTACCAAAAAAGAGGAAGAACCCCCTGTTGATACGGATGAATCAAATCATATCATACCATATTCACCCACCATAGTTGAGGACACAATTCAATTGACCTACCTAGAACTCGATGAGTGCATAGTACCCAATGCTGCATTCACACCTATCATCGAGTCGATCAAAAATCTAGGTAGTCCCCCTACCAAGTTTACACCCATTGATAGAATTCTTGATGCACCCTCCGAACATGGAGGCCAAGCAGATCATCTTGAACAAGTTGATGAGGCAGCCATAACTTGTTCAAATGCAAATGCATCTTCTCATGAGTTTGTGGGAATGATCAATGTGATGACAAAGAACCAAAGTGCTATGAATCCATCTATGCAACTTGCCACTCCACCCAAAATCCCATCCACACCACAAGAGATACCATTAATGGATTAGGTCACACCTACTCCATCTCACTCAACATCTCCACAAGATCAAGAGTCGATGTACGCCCTAGATCAAAGTGGGGGTAACCCAACTACCATAATTAAAAACTTTGAGTTCAAACATGAGCATGAGCCAAATCAAGAACAATAACATGTGGATATAATCACCAGCTCCAATCATCATGAAGCATCCACATCTGCTCAGACATTAGGGACTTTTTATCCACCCTAGATCAACTATCTCCCAGCTCCCACACCTAGTTCACCTCCACCAACTATCAGTTGCCATCCAGGTTCTTCAATAGGCATCCAGTCATTGCCCCTGCCAATTCCACAACATATCTTGGATAGGCTAGCCAATGTGGAGTTACACATGAATCAACAACACAATGATTTACAATAGATCTTGAGTCAACTCACAAGCATTAAGGTACATTTGAGTAATATTAAATCTCAACCCCCTGAGTATCTGGACCAACTAACTCCTATGCAATCCAATATTAATTATCAAACAAATCAAGGGCTAAACTGATAGCATCACCTTAAGCGATAATTTACATCCATTTTCGAGTCCATGGACTCTTTTTTTGAGTGCCTCTTAGTATATAATGTGATCAACCTACCTGAGTGTCAACCTATCAATTGAAACACACCAAAGCCTAAAGCATATCATGAAGACCTATATTGCAAGTACCATAGGCAAAATGGGTATGACATCCATAGGTGCTTCATGTTCAAACACCTAGTATAGGATATAATCGATAGGAATGATCCTTGGGTCCAAGATCTCATTGATGAGGGAGCTTTATCCATGAGTGGAGAACTCATTTCACCCCATCAAAACATGGGCATTACCCAAAATCCCCTAGCACAATCAAGGGGGTCAATTTCTATTGCTCCTTCTAGCCAAGACAATAACATTGCACCAATCTTAGTATATATTGGGGTATCCAAGGTGTAACACCTTCCCCATTATTTACATCACAAGCAATGAAGCAAACTGGGGATTCTAAAGGTATCACACCTTCCTTGCTTCCTTTGATCACCACAAATGTTGGGGGTATACAAGGTATTGCACATTCCTCCTAAGAACACAAAGTAAGCAAAGTTACAAAAGGCTCCAAGGGTATCTACATACCGCTTGGTCAACTCATAACATCCCTAGGTGGTCTATGACTGTCTAGGTGACCCCAAAAGGCTCCTAGCAGATTTTCACTGTCTAGGTCAAGTAAAAACACTCTTGGACTATCTACAATCATCTAGGTCAACCCTAAAATCCCCAAAGGCATACATAAGCCATTTGGTCACAACCAAATACCCCTAGGTATTTGTAGATACTTTTTAAGTGTCGTCGCACGTCTAGGTCACCCAAAAGGCTCCTAAAGGTTTCTCACCATATAGGTCAAGTAAAAATGCTCCTGGACTATGTACAATCATCTAGGTCAACCCTAAAAGCCCCAAAGGCATCCATAAGCCCTTTGGTCACAACCAAATGCTGCTAGGCAGTTGTAGACTCTTTTAAAATGATGTTGAATGCCTATGTCACCCAAAAGGCTCCTAGCGGTTTTTCACCATCTAGGTCAAGTAAAAACACTCCTAGACTATCTACGATCATCTAGGTCAACCCTAAAAACCCCAAAGTCATCCCTAAGCCCTTTGGTCACAACCAAATACCCCTAGGCAGTCGTAGACACTTTCTAAGTGCCATTGAATTCCTAGGTCACCTAAAAGGCTTCTAGCAGGTTTTCATCGTCTAGGTCAAGTAAAAATGCTCCTAGGCTACCTACGATCATCTAGGTAAAACCTAAATGCCCCAATGGCCTCTAAATAAGCCCGTTGGTCACATGTATATACATATCAATCAAAAATTCAAAAACATCATCAAAACATCAAAATACAAAAACATTGCATCGCATTGCACTTTCATACATATATATCAATCAAAATTTCAAAAAGAGAAAAAAAAACATCATAAAAATTTCAAAATTTTTAAAAAATATTGTGTTCCCATCAAGTTGCATACCATTGCAATATCATTTGCATTTGGTATAATCATCATTGGCACTTTGCATTTTTAAAGTGGCTCATACATGTCTAGCATTAAAATAGTACACTAAGTATAATGCACAATAAATGGTGTCAAGGTTATCACTCAGCTCATTCCATAGTTACTTATCATTTCCATTTACATTCATACATTTCCATGGTCGTGTCCATTCCCTCCACTTAGTCATTTGTTTTTAGAATGTCATTAAGGTTTTCGGTCACTTAGCCATATCTAGTTTCTTCTCATATTTTGTAGAAGGCTAGTGAGATTTTTAGGAGGTAGAGTCTTGTTGATATCGTGCCTCGTATACATCAAATCTCAACACATTTCACACTAATAAATCCAATTTTATGAAAGAAAATATGAAACCCACAAAGTGGTCTAGGGTACCTTGAGCGAAAAGTTTATCCTACTCATCCCCCTGTGCGAATGGTTCAAGAATGTTGAGAATTGGCAAAAGGACAAGCTCTTCCCCACCCAATTCCTCAAAATAAATAGTGGTTTTCACCACTATCAAAATTTCCAAACACCCTTGATCCCTAAATTCATAAGAATTCATACTACACATCCCTGTGAAGGATGGGTAGTCATCCTCAAAGCTTAAAATATTAACACCATTCCAAAGAAAAATTCCAAAATCTTCCCATTAACATTTCCAAACACCTTTGATCCATAAAGTCGTAAGGATTCGTACTACACACCCATGAGAAGGATGGGTAGTCATCCCCAAGGCCTAAATGATCAATACCATCCACAAGCCAAAAATACCACAAGTTCAACTTTGAAATCAAAATCCTCAAAAAGCAACACTAAAAAATAACAGTGGTTATCACCACTATTCAAACCCCTTGCTCAAGAAAAAAAAAAAACTCAAAATAAAGAGTGATTATAGTCACTAAAAAGAGAAAAATAAATAGTGATTTTCATCACTATATATGAGAGCAAGCAATCCCAATCAATTGAATAACCAAAAGACACCTGAGCTTGAATCCCTACAATTCTCAGCATTTGAAAAACCATTTAGGTGATCCTCATTACAGGTTTGGTGGATAGCCTACTTTTCAATGGAGGTATCCTAAATGCATGACGATATGTCTATCACATTAGCTTTGCATGTGTATAGACCAATGTTTGCATGTGGATGAGCTAGCTTTTGGTCACCTATACTACCTACTGGTCTAATCCGAATGAGTACAAAATTTTGGATTGTGGTATTCATAGAGTGATCCTCATTACAGGTTTGGTGGATAGCCTAATTATCAATGGCGGTATCTTTATGCATCTCGCAGGAATGAACTCACTTACACACACAGGGATATTGAGTATCTTGGTCTTTCTTACAGATTCATACCTTTCTAAAAAGTCTTGCATAGTTAGTATACAACTTTTGATCAATTCACTAGAGTGTTCGAGTTTCGTGGAAACCTCATGAACATCTTCTAAACATCATATCACTTCACCACATTAATTTTAATTACATTATTCACAAATCCATTATATAGTCTCAAGACAACTTACACATGAATTGATGCATTCTATATCATCTATGGTACCAGTATAATATGACATATAGTAATCCATCTCATCATCCATCCATACATGTACAAAATAAAATCAAATCACATTAAAACATATGCATACATGATAGACATCCATCATCATATCATAGATCAAATAAAAATATTGTATATCATCAAATGACATCATAGCACAACACATGCATCCATTAATTCATCATAACACCTAATGCACCTAATGGTCCACAATCACATAATTGCACATCAAACTGGGGTATTATTGGTACCATACCTCCTCTAATCATCGATCAAACAGTTAAGCAATCAATTTCAAAAAGTCCCAAAGGTATCCATCAACTCTTTGGTCACCCCAAAAATCCCCAAAGATATCCATAAACCCTTTAGTCACCCCCAAAAAGCCCCAAAGGTATCCATAAACCCTTTGGTCAATCCCAAAAATCCCCAAAGGTATCCATAAACCCTTTGGTCACCCCCAAAAAGTCCCAAAGGTATCCATAGACCCTTTGGTCAACCCAAAAAGCCTCAAAGGTATTCATAAACCCTTTGGTCAACCAAAACAGCCCCAAAGATATCCCTAAACCCTTTGGTCAACCCAAACAAGCCCCAAAGGTATCCCTAAATCCTTTGGTCACTCCAAATGCCCTAATGGCATCCAATAAGCCCATTGGTCAAGTATACATACATATATATTAATAAAAAACCAAAACAACACAAACGCTAATGAAAAGCATTCAACACCCATTAAAACAAGCCAAATATGATGGAATTTTTTCAAGGTCATTATGGAATGCAAACTTCTCATGGATTCATGGACAAGTTATTAATTCACTCCCCAAGAAGGCCATTATGACTAGACCGCCCCATGGGAAGGAGGTTTTCAACTCTTTGCTTCCATAAAATATCCATAGCATCATCCAAATCCTTTCAAAACTATGCTATTTTTTCAATAATAACAACTGAAGGCAACCTTAACAAATGTCATCTAGGTCAAGCGACTCGTCACTTTTCTCACTAGTCATTCCCTCATCGAATCATCACTTGAGGGGGTAGTCATGATGAACAAATTAATAATCAAAAATCAATAATTAAACATTCAATCATGCAAGTTACGTTCGTCCAATGAATCTTTGACAAAGATAATCATTCCCTTGCTTAGGGTAGAAAACAAGCAAATATCTCAATTAAGCACATAACAGTGCAGATGAACCTGCCTGTTGGTAACCTCAAAAGTTACCAAAATACTTGGTTTTCTCTAAATTCCTAGGGTTATAAGTCCCTTGAGCATACCTGGAAGCTAAAGAGAAACCAAGACCAATATCTTTACCGAGTTAGAAACAAGGATTCAAGAGCACACGCCCTTTTCATGATTGGGGCATCTAAAGTTGGTTATTGTAGCACCCTAAAATTGGCACAGTAAACCTTAGCAAATAATTAAAATTACATTAGTAATAATTCAAATTCAAATTTTAACCCCAAAACCGCTCCCAAACCGCCTGCTGCCCGTTTCCTCGTTTTCCATGCCATTTTTAGAGTTTGTTTTGTCCGTTTGACGATATCGTCGCCGATCAGACGATATCGCCTCAGATCGAATGATTTCGTCTGGAGAAGAACGTCCAAACGATCTCGTCCCAAACTGATTTGTGCATAGTTAGCTTCTATTTCAACGACGTCTCTAATCCGGGCAGAAGCGTGTCTGCATCGTTAGAGACCTCCCCCATTGGAGATCTTCCAAATTAGGATGATCTCCAACCTCCTAACCTCCCTCCTAAGCCTATTTAACCTTAGGACCCCCTCTTGGCATTCCCCCTGGCTGAAATTCCCTGTAACACGAATTCTACATGCATTAGACTATCTTAAACCACCATTTGCATTTGTATTTTTCCAAGTTTGTTTGCAGGAACTTCATTGTTTTTCAGTCGGAGCAAGCTCAGATCGTCGCAGACGATCCTGTTCAATTCGAGACGATTTCATACCAATCCGAGATGATTTCGACTATAGTCAACATTGGGGGCAATCAGTGCCCAGGGTTTGCATTTTCTCACTTTGTTTGTTGATTTATCCTGCATTTAGTTAAATTTGTTATTATTCCTTATTGTTCTGCATCTTGGAGTTCACCCATATAGCTTAAGTGCACAATGAAGTCATAATTTGTCATTAGAACGTCATAATCTACTTGAATTTTTATTTGTGATTATCACCTTAGCATCTATGTTGCCATTTTACACCATTTTTTCTCTGTTAGAATAGTTGCATTTCTGGTATTTTGTATCTATCTCTCTGTTTGCAGGTCTCTGACGAATTTGTCTGATGAATTCGTCAGATCTCAGACGATCCCGTCAGATCTCAGACGATCCTATCAAATTCCAGACGATCTGGACTGCTTCAAAAATTAGAACCTTCATCAGACATCCGGATCAGGTATGGTTCTTTAATCTAGCGTATTCTTTCTGTTTTCTATCCAAATCTATTTTTTGTATTTATTTAATTTGCATTTTCATAATAGAACACTTAGATTCATCTGGCCAAACCTAGGACTTGGATGTTTAAAGATAAAACTGAACACATTAAACACATTCCCAACCTAGGCGTGGAAACTGCCACTAAACGTTTCCTGGTGAACCCCACCATCCGTCGAAAAATCACCTTAATACCCCTCCCCTGAGAGGCGGGACCTTCAAAGGGCCTCTCAGTCCGAGGTACCGTCCCATCCTTTTCCCATCCCCCTTCCGGGCGTGGATCCTTTAGCCTGAAGGTAAGGGTGCGAAAAATTTGGAACGATACATTTTGGTGAACCCGACGTGAATAACATAGGCATCTTTCTGATTCAAAAATATAAAAAAACAAAAATATATATATATGTATACAAAAAAAAAGTAACAAAATCATCATTTCAAGTTTGTATGTTTTAGATTCAATTCTAAATAGTAGATACTAAATATTACTTTTAGAAGTACTAAAGAAACCATGAGTTTTTACTCAAATCAATATGAGCCCATCGGTAATGTTGGAAGAATTCAGCCAAATACATTTGTTGATTATGACCAACCTCATCCCTATTCAACACCACCTCCATCACACTTTTCTCATTTTTCATCCTTACCCCAACAGGACAATCCCTTTTCCAATCCTCTTCATAACGATATTATCTATTCTCCCATATATCCATATTATGTCTATCAATCCACATACAATCCTCCTCCACCCTTTCAATATTCTTCTTTCAATACAACACATCCATTTCAACAAGAAAATACTTATTCTTCCAATTCTACCATGCACTCACCTCATACTTCACAATCTTCCTGTCATCATTCTACCCATAATAAAGAAAGTAGAGGTGAGAAACCATTAGGCCCTTTTATGACTGAATTCCTAAGGCACGTATCAAAAACCTCTCGAAAACCTTCATCACGTAAATTTACTAAGCTCAATCAACCAATGGATATAATTCTCAAGTATTTACTTGACACAAATAGGATTGAACTCCCTTCCATAAGACAATCTGATACCACAACAGATTGGTTTAAACCTGAGCTACATTGTGAATATCATAGAGTAGATGGACATATGACACAAAAATGTAAAGATTTAAGATGTTCAATTCAAGATTTGATTGATGAGGGTCTTTTTAATATAAAGGAATTACAATCTACAACTGATTATAAATCTCCAGTAAACAATCAAACTCCTACACAACAAATACCAATAATCAATCAAGACATGGGGATCTCCCAAGAACCCCTATTCAATTATCAACAACAAGAAACCAATCAAATATTGCATGTTAATGTGTCCCATCATGATGATATTATTAATATTGTAACAAAAACTACAAATGAGCAACCTCAAGTTCAATCAACTCAATCTGATATTCAAGATATGGATTCCTCATTTGACCAACCTTCAAAACTATCTTTGGCTCTAGAGAATGATCCAAAATGGAATGTAAGCATAGAAAGCTCATCTTTAGAATCAAAATCTCAATCTGAAATCCACTTTGATAGCCAACAACAAGTGATTAATCCTCAAGCAAAGATATCCCTTTTAGAAGTATTACAAAGTTCTCATAAGGAAACTTTGTTCAAGATACCTAGCCAACAATTTGTTCCTCATCATATTTTCTCTAAGAACATAATTAATGGTGTAAACCCTCTTGAGGTTAACCATATTTCATTCTATGATGAGGATATTCCTTCCTCTACTCCACAAGAAGACTACTATCTTTACATTACAGGATCTAGTAAAGAAACACCTGTTAAAACTATCATGGTAGATAATGGCTCCTCTCTTAATTTATGCACTTATCAATTATTCCAAAAACTCAAATCAAAGGAAGAAGATCTTAATGAATCAAATGTTATTATAAAATCTTTTAACAATGAAATTCAAGAAGCTCAAGGTACTATAATTTTTCCCCTTAATATTGGATCCAAGATCCTGGATACTTTGTTTTATGTAGCATATTGCCCTTCACCTTACAACCTACTTCTCAGAAGTCCTTGGATTCATACGATGAGGGTTGTCCCTTCCACTCTTCACCAATGTTTGAAGTTTGAACTTGCAAATAAAATTGTTACCATACATAATGACCCAACACCATTTGAAGAATATTTAACGGTTGAAACATCAAGTTCTATACATTCTCTATTGTCACAATTATCTTCTATCCATCACTTTTCTTCATCCATATATGATCATCCTTGTTTACCAAATAACACCCATGCATATCTTTCATATATACTCCCTCCATCTTATCAAGACTTGGAAGATAGTGATAAGAATGAAGAACCTTCTTATCCTTCTGACATTTTATTTTGTAACATGATCAATTTTACACATATAAAAGTCAAATATTTTGCTACATTATTCTACATTATAACAAAGCTTTTGTTATCGCTACCTTTTATTCATCACCTTTTGTTCTTACCTTCAACACAACCAAATTATCCTTCAAAACCTCCTTTGATTTTGAAGCAACCTTAGACATGCTATACTCAAATAACCTTGTATAGTGTATATAGATCATCTTGTATATACCACCAATTTCAATTCATAAATTAAAATCAAAATACAAAAAAATCAAAATCCTCAAAATCTTCAAAAAAATACTAATGCAACTAAAGACCTTAAAGGTAAATTTGAGCCCAATTGTTGGACCATATATTATCTGCTAAATTTGAATGGAGCATACAAATTAGCTACCTTAGATGGTAAAGATTTAAAAGAACCTTGATATATTATGCATCTTAAGCGATATTTCGCATAAAATTTGGTCATTTCATCATTTGTACATATTTTGCATGTTGTCTCATTTTAAAAATATATAAAATTTTAAAAAAAAAAAAAAAAAAAAAAAAATTAAAAAGCAATATTATTGACTCTTTTGAAACCAAAAAAAAATAAAGAAGAAAGAGAGAGTCAAAATTATCAAACTCTTCACAAATATTTGTTGTATATATTTCTTCTTCAAGTATTGCAGTTATATTTTCAAGTTATTTTGGATAAATTAGCATTTATTTGGAATCCCTCACTATCACAAACACAAAAAATAAATATCTTGATTTTATCTGGCATGATTACTAATCTCTCTTATATCAAAGTCCACAAAATTCAATTAAATAAAGTTTGAGCATAGAGAATTGATCTTGTTATTTACTTAAACCAAGCATATCTTTTCACAATAAAATGATTACATTTGTAATTTCCATGCTATGTTACATAGTAGAAGTGGTTCTTGAGCGAAAAGTTTCCCTTGCTATCCTATCATGCACATGGTCTAGAATCTTTGAGAATTGGCAAAAGGACAAGCTCACCCCTACCCGAAATAAAAATCCCTTGCTCTACAGCTAATCCGAGCAAGTATCCCTAGCATAGAAAGAAAAGAAAAGTTCAAAAGAAAAAGAAAAAAGAAACAAGTTATTTCAGCATTATCTCAAATATCAAGTCAAAATACAAAAGTACAAAAAAAAAAAAGAAAAGCAAAAGCAAAAGCAATAAAATCCCTTTCCCTACCCCTTGAAAAGAAAAGAAGGGTTGATGAGCTTGAATCCCTGGAATTCTCAATTATTCGAAAACTGTGAGGTAAGCCCCATAACAGGTGGTTTGTGCCCAACCCGCTTGGCCTTGGGTAACTCCTAGCGTGGTGATATGTCTGTCACATTAGCGACCTTCTTTTGTACAGACCTATGTCTGCTTATGGATTAGCTAGCTCTTGATAACCCGACCTACATAGTAGTCTGGTATGGTTGTATGCATCTAAATCATGGTTAATGAACACTTATTTGGTTCATTCAAATCACTTGTATCAAATTATCTTGCTCAAAACTTGGTAAATGAACAATGCAATTGCACACACATTTGTATTTGAGAGATTTTGTGTATCATTATGATAAATCAAGATTGGTAATGAACTCACATACGCACATGGGATTCCTTATAAATCTAACTTTTGTCTTTAAGATACTTTGAAATATTTTTGCAAATTGTTTGGAATAAATTCATTTTCTTCTTTGAAGAACAGTTGTTTAGTATAAAGACAACTACATGCATTCTCAAAAAAATCAAAATCATTTTCCAAAACATGCAATCAAGTTACATTTATATATATTATCGACTTTCGCAATGATGGTATAGTTCCAAAACCAAAATTGGAATTTTATGCCTAGCGCAAGTCCTCATCTTCATATTTTCTGACTATTTCAAAAATTAAAAATCAACCATGCAATAAAACTATCTATTTTCTTCTTTGGATTTCACGATGATGGTATAAGTCTATACCTAAATATTCTATGCCTAGCGCAAACCATTGTACCAATTTTATTCTCCATTTATTTAAAATCATAAAAACATATGACTTAAATCATTATGTTACACAATTATGCTTTAAAACAAACAAACACCTATTCTATTTCATGTCATTATGTCAAACTTCAATTTTGCAATGATGGTATAATTCCTAGGGAATTATCCAAAAATTTTATCACACTTAGGAATTTATGCCTAGCAAAAGTCATTTTAAAATATTTCATGCATAATATTTTCATGGAAATCTGAAAAACAAATCATCATCATCATCATCATTTGCATCATCACAACAAAGTCTTAAGACAGTCTCTTAAGCACTCTTTTACTTTTAGCAATATTTCTATACTAGGATTAGCTTGACGACCGAGTGAGCGGCGACTCCATGAAATGGTCTATAATAGCGACAATGTCCTTTGAAATTATTGTTAAAAGTCCCTTTTATTTTTATCAAATTATCACATCACAAACAACCAACTTGTTTACATCAGATTATTTCATTTAAATTTTAAAAAAGCATGACATTCAAACCATCATATTTCCAAATGGCATAATTACATGAATCATCGAATCAATCAATCAAAACATTAAAGCATCATACAAATACATAAGACAAGTCATATGATCAAAAAATATCTCATCTATATATATCTCAACAGTATATGTACATCATCTCAAAACTAGATTGGTATGCCACAATCTATACCTAGGCATACTCAATCCCCTATCAAAAATAATAATAAGCACTATAATCAATCTATGCAGTGCAATCTATAGCAGCTAGCCTCGAGAACCCCTCGAGCTCTCAGCCTCATCTCCTCCCCCGCCCTGAGGTGGACGAGGTGGCCCCATCATAGTCCGTGTGGTGCTATGAGTCCTGGACTCTGATCGTGATGATGTCCTCGATGACCTCATCTCGATAGGCTCCGCAATATGGGCCGACAACGGTAACCTCTGCCCCTCTGGCACCATATGGTGGTATAGTGTCTGATAGAATGTGACCTGGGCAATAGCCCGTGCTAGATCTCGAGTGCTCGCCCCTCCGCTCCATGCTCTGAGGCGTGCTACCTCATCTCTGAGCTATGTGGCCTCCTCTCGATGTCGTGCAGCCTCATCCTGTAGAGTCTGCACCTCTGCCTAGAGACGGACAGTCTCCGCCCGGAGAGTAGCCATCTCACTACTCTCTCCTGTGTCCACACCCTTGCCCTTATCGAGCGATGGTGGTCTCTCTCTCCATGGAGAAGGGGGTCTCTCCTCCCTCCTCTCCCACTGCCATGGCCTCTGCTGAGCCTGTGGTCTCCTCTGCTCTCTCCCACCGTGACCCTGTGCCACCTCAATGGCCGCCTGGCATCGCCTCCCCATCCGACGCACAACTATGTGAATCGGACCCTGAGCCCTCGTCATCCGAGGAGGGCGGATGCCTGTGTACCAGGCATCATAGCCGTCGGCTACCCCAACATCATCCCCATCCATCGGCTGAATGGGGGCATCATCTATGTCCGGACCCCAGAAGCGCTGCATATCTGGAGCCCCGCTAACTGTAGTGTTATCCCAGACAGTCCAAGAAAACTCGTAGTCTCTGAGAGATGGGATCCCCTGCTATAGACCGAACTACCTCAAAACTCGGTCATAGCGATGGAGCTCCACCTCTCCCCTCTCCATCCTTAGCCAACAGACTCGCCTGACGTGAGCCAGCTCCTGTCCATCCTCGGCCCACCCTGGATGATCTCTCCAAGGCCTCTAGGTGATCTGGTCGAAGACAAGGTCATCAAGTAGTCTCCGGGACATTGGCAGATCTATCCGCCACTGTGACCCTCTCCGGAGCCACCAGTAGAAAGCTCGGGGCCTCTCCCCATCAATCCCTATCAGTGGGAGCCCTACCGGCCTCCGCACCATGATGTGCTCCCAGCACCAAACCTGTAGTAGAGATGTCATAACCAGACATCGACCGCCCTTGTATACGACCCCATGCAGGATCCTATACAATCGGCATAGTACAAAGCTCCCCCAAGAAAACCTGTATCCGTGGTCTCTCATGTCATAGACCACATCTGTCAGTAGCCATGGTACTCTGCATCCACTCTGATGGCATAGCAGCAGACCACCTACAACCCCAGCCAAAACCTGTGTCAGTCTAGATGCCCCAGGCATCTACCGTAGAGATTCGATGTTCACTCCGCCCTTCTCCAGGGTGAAGCTCGGATCTCCGCATAGTCGCATCATCGCGTGGCCCTGATTGGCCATGGGAGTGATTAGCCGTCCTTGTATGGGGATCCTCAAAATCCTCCATACATCCTCTAGTGTGGGAGTCATCTCCCCTGTCGATAACCAAAAATAGGAAGAACCCGGATACCACCTCTCTGCTAGGGCTGTCAATAGCCCCATATCTGTAGAAACCTGTGGCATCTCTGCCACATGCTGCAAGCCGACCTGAGCCAGCTGATCTCGCTCTGCCTGAGATAGAGCGGCCAAGTCATCCCTCAACCCACCGTATTTCCATTCTCTGCTCTTTAGTAATCCTCTCTGCAACATAAACAACAAAACAATAAAAATCATTAATAAAACAATCATTAATAATGCAAGTAAAACAAAGTTCAATTTCATAAATGATGATATCATCCACTATTGGATGATATCGTCCCAAATTTGAGCAAATTCATCTCTGATTTTGCCAGCCGAAATCGTCCCCTTTTTGACGAAATCGTCCCCATTTCGTCGATTTCGCCCCTGGACGAAATCGGCGATATCGAGACGATTTCGATGAAATCGAGACGATTTCGTCTCGACGACGTCGACGGCCCAAAAATGGCCGCGATGCTCAAAAATCATCAAAATTTAATCTAAAAAGCATGAAATTCAAAATTCAAGCCTTCTAAACTAAGTTTAGACCCTTACCCGTAGCCCGCGCCGGACCTCTGTCGATCTGTGCGTTGTCTCGACCATCTTGTTTGCAGAGCTCTAGAAACCAAAAAATAAAAAATGAACAGTAAAAATGAATTAGGGTTTTTCCCTATTTTTCTTAATTTTATTCAAAAACAATTAACAACAAATTTAATTTTGGCTTTTCCGCGTTTTTACCTCAAACGTTCGATTTGGGTAAAAACACGGAGGGGGCATCATAGTAAGTTGTCGTACGATTCGACCAAGAATCGTCGCCTAAAAATGGGAATAAATTTTTGCTTTCTCGTAGATCGAGAAGAACTCATCTTTAACGCATTTTCCTCAAAAAATTTGCTAAAGAGGGGGCAAAATGTAGCACCCTAAAATTGGCGCAGTAAACCTTAGCAAATAATTAAAATTACATTAGTAATAATTCAAATTCAAATTTTAACCCCAAAATCGCTCCCAAACCGCCTGTTGCCCGTTTCCTCATTTTCCATGCCATTTTTAGAGTTTGTTTTGTCCGTTTGATGATATCGTCGCCGATCAGACGATATCGCCTCAGATCGGATGATTTCGTCTGGAGAAGAACGTCCAGACGATCTCGTCCCAAACTGATTTGTGCATAGTTAGCTTCTGTTTCAACGACGTCTCTAATCCGGGCAGAAGCGTGTCTATGCCGTTAGAGACCTCCCCCGTTGGAGATCTTCCAAATTAGGATGATCTCCAACCTCCTAACCTCCCTCCTAAGCCTATTTAACCTTAGGACCCCCTCTTGGCATTCCCCCTGGCTGAAATTCCCTGTAACACGAATTCTACATGCATTAGACTATCTTAAACCACCATTTGCATTTGTATTTTTCCAAGTTTGTTTGCAGGAACTTCATTGTTTTTCAGCCGGAGCAAGCTCAGATCGTCGCAGACGATCCTGTTCAATTCGAGACGATTTCGTACCAATCCGAGATGATTTCGACTGTAGTCAACATTGGGGGCAATCAGTGCCCAGGGTTTGCATTTTCTCACTTTGTTTGTTGATTTATCCTGCATTTAGTTAAATTTGTTATTATTCCTTATTGTTCTGCATCTTGGAGTTCACCCATATAGCTTAAGTGCACAATGAAGTCATAATTTGTCATTAGAACGTCATAATCTACTTGAATTTTTATTTGTGATTATCACCTTAGCATCTATGTTGCCATTTTACACCATTTTTCTCTGTTAGAATAGTTGCATTTCTGGTATTTTGTATCTATCTCTCTGTTTGCAGGTCTCTGACGAATTCTTCTGATGAATTCGTCAGATCTCAGATGATCCCGTCAGATCTCAGATGATCTTATCAAATTCCAGACGATCTGGACTGCTTCAAAAATTAGAACCTTCATCAGACATCCGGATCAGGTATGGTTCTTTAATCTAGCTTATTCTTTCTATTTTTTGTCCAAATCTATTTTTTGTATTTATTTAATTTGCATTTTCATAATAGAACACTTAGATTCATCTGGCCAAACCTAGGACTTGGATGTTTAAAGATAAAACTGAACACATTAAACACATTCCCAACCTAGGCGTGGAAACTACCACTAAACGTTTCTTGGTGAACCCCACCATCCGTCGAAAAATCACCTTAATACCCCTCCCCCGAGAGGCGGGACCTTCAAAGGGCCTCTCAGTCCGAGGTACCGTCCCATCCTTTTCCCATCCCCCTTTCGGGCGCGGATCCTTTAGCCTGAAGGTAAGGGTGTGAAAAATTTGGAACGATACAGTTAAGTTATCGAGTAACCTTAATAATTCAACATTTTGGTCATCTATTTTTGCTCAACGTTGTGTTGCACACAACGCATCTAAAAAAGGGGCATCTATAGACACTAAAATGTGGTAAACTCGATTAAGCATCTACAAACAATGATTAAATTAGCATCATATGACCCCTTGGGTAGCCCTCAGGAGGCTCAAAGTGGTTATAGCCACTCCAAAAAGGTTTTTGGAGGCTATCGGCCAAATTTTGGGAGGTTTTGGCCCAAAATTCACCACCATTCCACCCTGGGATGGTGGTAGATTCCCACCATCCCACCTTGGGACGGTGGTGAGCCATCATCCCAGGGTGGGATGGTGAGCAAGTTTGACCCAAAAAAAGTCAAATCTAGGCCAAATGGTACCCAAAAACTGCCATTTATCATGCCATATGGATCATGTGGGTCAGAGGGCACTGAAGCCTTATGACACACTTCTTAATGGAGGCCCAAAATAGATATTCTCTTCCCCATCCAGTGCATGCCTCCGTTAGGACAAATGGCGCCTCTTGCCATGCATGCCCTTGCATGCCCTTTTGCACATGAGCCCCTTTGGGCTATAAAATGGATTAAATATCCACACAAAAACATAGGTAGAGGAGTTCTAGGATATGCAATGGAGTGCTTCCAATATTTCCCCTCACCTTATTGCACCTTTTTGCCCCCGGAATCTTCCTTTTGCCAAGGAGGTTATCGGGTGACTTCAAGAAGGTAATCTGAGCATAACTTTTCCATATTGGTGAATTTATTCATAAAATTTGATGAAAATACACTTTATGTTGTTTAGGAACATCTTCTAGTGGTTTTGTAACAAAAATTTTCTAGATTTGGTGGGTATCCCTTCCTAGGGTGCCCCTCAAATAGTTACAGTCACCATCGCCCCCCCAGGATAAGGGTAAATTATTAATTAATTTTTTTATTGTTTTTATTTATTTATTCTCTACATTATTACATGATGCTACATTTAATATTTCAGGTCATTTGGAGTTAAAATGAATGAGTTATAGCATTTTTAAGTTTTCGTAGGCTTGTAGGGCCCATCCGGGCACCCCAGTTTTATGCAGGTAGATCCGGGATCCAATTTGAAAATCTGATCATATGGGTTGTCTTGAAATGTCACTTTATGCATACTGACCAAATTTCATGAGTTTTGGATAAGTGCAGGTTCAATATTTTGTTGTATTCATTTTCACAGGTTACAAGCGGGAGACGCTAAATCGAGGGGTAGAAAAATGCAATTTATGATATGTTTTGGGTGATATCCTCCCAAAAAATCCTCTTTAACATATCTGAAAATTTTCAAGTCATTTGGACATGGTTTGATATATTTTTAATATATGCGCTATTTTGCCCCTATGGGGATTGCATGTTTTCACTATACACCCTTGCTATTTGACCTCTTTTTGCATCCTTGTGTGTAGGTGCATGTCCTCATAATTATTTTTGAAGCAATATAAGACATCATAGAACCTATATACAAGCAGCAGCGGCATTTGGCTCGCCCACCTTGATTGTGGGTACGCGGAGAAACATTGGATGTGCACCCAGATTTCGTGAAAGACTTGGTCTTTGGGCACCCAATATTATAACAATTGTATCAAATTTTGAGCCCTAAATTGGACTTCTGTGTAACCTTGGATCTGATCCAACAAATTAATGAGAAGAGACTTGCTTTAATTCATTTCCTTTTGTTTGGTATTATTTCCTTTTCACATGCATGCTTCCTTTTCGATGCTCATGAGCGATATGGGGTATATATACATATTTTTTTACATCATTTGGTGCACTTTTTTTCCCTAATTCACTACTATTTGTTGAAATTTAAGATAGTAGTATAGATTTTTTCACTTGTAGGCAATGGTTACCACTAAAAATCTGCTTATTCCTTAGTTCAATGGGCTAGATTATGAGTATTGGTCTATCAAGATGAAGACCTTACTCATCGGTAAAGGGCTATGGGACATAGTCAAATAAGGCTACAAAAAACCTACTTATTGGACAACCTTGAGTGTAGCACATAAAACTAGCAAGAAGGATACCCAAAAGAAGAACTCTTTTGCTCTCTACCATCTCCAAGCAGCTTTGGAGAAAAGCATCTTTCCTAGGATTGCTTCTTGTTCAAAAACACTAGAGGCATGGAATGCCTTGAAGGATAGCTATCAAGGGAGAAATCAAGTGAAGAAAGTGAGACTTCAAACCTTAAAGAGATATTTTGAGAATATCAAAATGCAAGATGATGAAAAGTAGGTGATTATTGTGTTAGAGTGAAAGCCATTGTAAACAAAATGCAAACCCTTGGAGAAGACATAAAAACTGAAGTGGTTGTGAATAAAGTGTTAAGAACACTTCTTCATAAGTGGAACCATATTGCTATCATTATTGAAGAATCTAAATATTTGTCTACTCTAACATTTGATGCAATAATTGGTTCTTCAATGTCCCATGAAGAAAGACTACAGGTTTCTACATCATCAAGCATTGGAGGTGATGAAAAATAATTCTCATCCAAGGAATGTGAGACTCATGGAAATGTACAAGGAAGAGGACAAGGAAGAGGCCAAAGGAGAGGTAAAGGAAGAGGAAGAGGTATATCAAGATGTGGCAACCAAGAAAGAGGAAGAAGAGGTGACAAATCAAATAAAGCTTCTTACAATTGTGGTAAGTTTGGTCATTGCTAAATATTGTTGGTCCAAGACTTATCAAGAAGGGAGGGGTCAATATGGAAACTATGGAGAAGAGGAAGGAACATCAAATTTTTTCCTCACCTATGGAAAATCAGATCAAAATTTCAATGAAACTTAGATTTTGGATACTGGTTTCTCAAATAATATGAGTGGCAAAGAAGAGCTATTTGCTACAATGGATTCCACCTACAAGTCAAAGATCAAATTGGGAGATGACAAGGCACTACAAGTTGAAGGTATGGGAGCCTTGGAGGTTCCAACAAAAGAAGGCACAAAGAAGGTAAAAAACATCTATTACACCCCCAAACTTCAACATATTTTGCTTAGTGTTGGATAAATCATGGAAAAGAACTATAGGCTTGTTTTTGAAGATGGAAAATGTGTAATTTTTGACAAAAATAATTGTAATAGAGTTGTTACAAAAGTACCTATGACAAAGAATATGTTGTTTCTTCTTAAGTTTGGGGAACAAGGAGGTGCTCAACTTGCTAGTGTGGCCATAGAAAATCCAAGTGTGCTTTGGCACTTGAGATATGGTCATCTTACTTTTGCAAGCTTGAAGTTGTTGACTTCACAAGCTATGGTATGTGGATTACCAAAAGTTGAACAACACAAAGAGGTGTGTGAAGGATGTGTTTTGGGAAAGCAATCAAGAACAATTTTTCCAAGAGGACAAGCATGGAGAGTAGGCCATCCACTACAATTGGTACATTTAGACATTTGTGGTCCAATGAATACCATAATATTGGGTAACAATTCTTACTTTCTCACTTTCATATATGATTTCTCTAGAATGTGTTGGATTTATTTTTTTAAAACTAAAGATGAAGCTTTTGAATGTTTCAAGGATTTCAAAAATAATGTAGAGAATAAAAGTGAGTATGTTGTAAAAATATTAAGGACTGATAGAGGAGGGGAGTTTTTTTCAAATGCATTTCTCAAATATTGTAAATATTTTGGGATCAAAAGGAAATTAACTACTGCCTACACTCCACAAAAAAATGGTGTGGTTGAAAGGAAGAACCACACTATTATAAAAATGGCTAGATAAATGCTTCAAACAAATAAATTCAGTAACATGTATTGGGTTGATGCTGTTAGGACAAGTTTTTACATTTTGAATAGGAGTTCCACTTATAGTTCAGATGGGACTCCATATGAGGGATGGTATGGAAAAAATCCAAATGTAAAGCACTTCAAATTTTTTGGTTGTCTTGCATATGCACACATTCTTGATGAGACGAGAAAGAAACTTGATCCCAAAATTCAAGCATGTATTTTCATTTGGTATTGTGAGTCTTCAAAGGCATATAAACTCTACAATACAAAAACACAAAAATTTGTAATTTCCAGAGATGTGATTTTTGATGAAGGGGGAGTATGGGGTCATCAATTTTTTTTTGTTGATGATGGATATCAAGATGCAAGATCCTCTCAAGTGCAGCCCATTAATAAAATCAGCACTGGAAATCCTCCTCCAAGTCCAAAGAAGAGTTCTACTCCAAGTACAACAAGTGCTACTCCAAGTTTTTCTCCACAAAGATCAACAAGTTCTTCTCCAATGCCAATGGAAGTAGATTCACCATCAATAGGTAAGAGAACACTTCAATACCATTCCTCCTACCAAATGATGGACAATAATTTTCAAATAAGATACACTAGAATCCAAGCTACTGAAATGAATGAAGTCTTAAAAAGACTTGAAAATTTGCACATGTATGGTGATGAAGACTCTCAAGAGCCTAAGGGAGATGTTGTAAAATATGCTTTAATGACTAGTGTAGATCTAGAGACATATAGTTATGAAAAATTATGTACTCATGATGTATGACAACAAGCCATGAAAGAGGAAATGAACTCTATAAAAAAGAATGGCACTTGGGAGCTAGTGGAGCTTCCTAAGGGTAAGAAATATGTTGGATGTAAATGGGTCTATAATACCAAGTTCAATGCTAATGGGAGCATTGAAATATATAAGGCAAGGCTAGTAGCAAAAGGGTTTACTCAAAAGTATGAGATTGACTATGAGGAAACCTTTGCTCCTGTTGCTAGATAAGAGACCATTATACTAGTGCTTTCTTTGGCTTCCCACAAAGGGTGGACAATTCAACACATGGATGCTAAGAGTACCTTTCTCAATGGGTGCTTGAATGAAGAGGTTTTTGTGAAAAAACCTCAAGGATTTTAATAACAAGGTAAGGAGAACCTTTTCTACAAATGTATGGCCTAAAGCAAGCACCAAGAGCATGCTACTCATGCATTGATGACTACTTTCAAAAGTATGGATTAACTAGGAGAAAAAGTGAACCTACTCTCTACTACATGAAACAAGGTAAAGATATTATCATTGTGTGCTTATATGTGGATGATATAATATTCATGGGTAGTAGTGATAAAATAAATGAGGAGTTCAAACACTCCATGATGAAAGAGTTTGAAATGAAGTATCTAGGTTTGATTCATTACTTTATAGGAATGGATGTATATCAAACAGGAAATGATATCTTCATATGTCAACATAAATATGCTCATGACATGATAAAGAAATTTTCTATGGAGCATTGAAATTTTGTTGCAACTCCAACAGGTCATGGGATACAATTATGCAAAGAATATGGAGCACCAAAAGTTGACAAGACCACTTACAAGAGCATGGTTGGGAGTCTAATGTTCCTCACCAACACATGGTTGGATATTCAATATGTTGTTTCTCTAGTTTCAAGGTATATGGCTGATCCTTCTGAACTTCATATACAAACAACTAAAAGAATTTTTAGATATGTAAAGGGTACATTGGATTATGGTATCCATTACTACAAATGTAATTCTATAAAATTAGTTGGCTTTAGTGATAGTGATTGGGACAGCAATATATATGATAGGAAATCTACTTCAAGAAATTGTTTAAGTCTTGGGTCAGGTCTAATTACTTGAAGTTCTAAAAAACAAACTATTGTAGCACTATCATCTACTAAGTCTAAGTACATAGCAATCACAAATTCTAGTACCCAAGCCTTATGGTTGAGAAAATTATTTGAATAAATAGATGAAAGAAAATATGACCCTACTAAATTGTATTGTGACAATATGAGTGTCATACAGTTGGAACATATTCCTATCCACCATAGCAAGTCCAATAAATTTGACATGAAGTATCACTTCATTAGAGACATGGTGGAGAAACATGTGGTTGAGCTAAACCATTGCAACACTTTGGACAAAATGGCATATATCTTCACCAAAGGAGTTGTTAAATCTCGGTATATAAAGTTGAGATACTGTCTTGTCAGCCCTCTCAACTTTAAGGGGGATAATATTAGACTTTAATAGCATACATTCTTGTCTCCCTACATAGATAAGTTTAGTTTAGAATTGTTAGCATTGTTGAAAGTATATAGGATGGAAGTTAGACTTTTTCTAACTTAAGGTGTTAGAAGATCTTGTTTATGAAAATAATGGTGCTCTAATCATGTTGAGCCCAGATTAATTTTTTCTCAAACTTATATATTGTAATATTGATTCGTATATCAATTAACTAATGAGTTTATGCCTCACCAACCAACCATTTTTTTGATCCCTTTCTATTTGTATGGTTGTATCATTTACTCTCCTTTGATTTCCATGTGTACAATTTAGAATTGTACAATTACAAATAGCAGGAATTTCTATTGACAATACTTCATCCCATAATTCTAGTGATGGATCATGAGGTAGGGGTGCCCATACTAGTATACTATCATTTGAGTGACTCCTCTACCGATATCCGTGTATCAAATCATTTTCCAAGATTAGTGAAAGATTATTTGTCATCCTTGACTCCTTTCATCGATGAAGTGTCCTCTTCCCCTGTCAGCAAGTCCTCTTGATTGCATAGGTATTCTATGACCTAGCCCTCTTGACACAAGACCTATTTGAACATTAAGTGGTACTTATATTTCCTAGATCAATCCTCTTCTAGCTCTAATTATTTTTTGTCATTATCATATCAATGGAGGTCATCCCCATGGTTGTATTTCTCTGAGGTTTGGTACCTACCCTCTCAACCAGGGGATAACTTGCAAGTTCCTAGTCTAGTTCATATAGGTCAATGGTGTATCTCTCGGACATATAGGAGTAGGGGGATGAATACTCCCTCATCCTCTACCTCATATAGGTAGAATGTCTCCTCTACCCCTTCCATTATTCAGTGGGCATACTCCTCCTCTATGACCTTGCTACTATCTTGGGGATTCTTTTTGGTTCCTTCTAGGTGTTATATCCACCAATTCTATGTTGGCCAAGCGACCTTCATTTCTTTGCATTCTAGGTGATAATTTTTGGAGTGCTTACATTCAATGATCTATGGGTAATATTTGACGTGTCCATCACCTTTCCTCCCAATTTTATTGTGGAGACATGGTTGCCAAATTTTCCCTATATGGTTCCAAAAAATTAGACTTAGAACTAGAATCATTACGGTCATCATCACTTTGTTTTGACCAATGTTTTGGTAAGTTCATTAATATTTGAAGTATCTACACTTCTCTCCATTATTTTATCAACTACCGATAGGCTATTGCATAGGTCTTAGGGTAAGGACAAGCATGAGGTACCTGTGGTTATCCTAAGAAGTCATCATCACCACTATAGGAACTCTAGTCTCTTACTAACCAAGGCAACTCTTCATCACTGGATTAATTTGAATCCTCATGTATATTACCTTGTGGTTCAGATTTTGTAGTTTAACTGCCCCATTGTCCCTCACTTCTACAACTCAAAAGGGACCAAGCCATAAGGTTTTTAACTTACCCAACTTGATTTCTCTTTTACGATTAAATTTTAGAACTAAGTCACCTTGCTTAAGTTCTAACTTCCAAAAGTTCTTGTAATGCCACAACTTCCTTCTCTTTTGGTCCACTTCAATCACCCATTTTGCCATGACTCTTCTCTCATCCAAATTTATTAGTGGTATTAGTATTTCCTCTAGACTCTCTTGGTAACCTAAGCGATGCTCCACAACTACCCATAAACTTGGTACCAAGAACTCCACTAGCACTACTACCTCCTGACCATACATTAGCTGAAATGGTGTATGTTCTATCATTGGCTTAAAGGTAATTTGATATGTCCAAGGAACAGATGATAACCTTTCTTCCCAATCTTCTCCTTCTATTCCACATGTTTTGTACAAAGTTGACATGAGGACTTTGTTAGTCACTTCTACTTACCCAATGGATCTAGGGTAATACGGACTAGACAAGGAATGCCAAATTTAAAAATTAGTTGTTAGCTTTTTAATAATATCATTCACAATGTGACCTCCCTGATCACTTTTTATTTGTAGTGGAATACCAAATCTCGTAATTACTTGCTCATACAATAATTGATTTGTACTCTTTGTTGTGTTATCTGGTAGTGCTCTTTCTTTGACTCATTTTGTTAGGTATTCAGTAGCTACCATGATATATCGACACTTCCTCATACAAGTATTTTTTAATGGTCAAAAAAATTCCAACCCCCATATTTAAAATAGTTCATGGGGTTGTGATGGGTGTAAGGGAATAAAGTCTCATTGCATTATTTTCCATGCTCTTTGGTAAGTATCACATGTTCGTACATATTCCTTTGAATAATTATGTAATGTGAGCCACCACCACCATAATCCTACTAATAGTACTTTCCAAGTAGTGGCATAGGGCCCCATGTCTCCTACCAATCCTTCATGAGCTTCTTTTAATGTTGCTTTAACTTCCTCGTCCATCACACATCTTCGTAGGATACCACCAATACCAATTTTGTATAGTAATCTGGCTATAAATTGAAAATATGATGACTTTATGATTACCTTTTTCTTTTATTTTATCATCAGATCTTGTGGCAACTCACCTATGGATAACTACTATCCAATTAATTTATACCAATATGGAACAATATTAATTGTGAATAATTGAGCATCAGGGAATTCATCTGGAATCCTCGTACTTGCAGGTTCTCCTTATCGTATTCAAGATAACTGATCTGCAATCATATGCTTCTTACCATGTCAAACTAATACTTGAAATATGAACTCTTGTAAAGTGATGAACCACCTACTGAATCATACTTGTATGACTAAATTATTTAAAAAGTACAACAAGACCCGATGATCTACGTAGAAAGAAAAAGGGTTCACCAATAGGTAATGCCTAAATTTATGTACAACTTATGTGGATCAACAATAATAGGTACAAGAAAATGTATGATAAACCAAAAAATATCTCTCCATTGATAACAAAGGCCTATAAATAGGAAATACAACACATGTTACAGATAAATTTGCATTCAATGATTATGATGCATCTTTTTTGTTGTAATAAGAACAATTAAAAATAAACAATCATTAAAATATAACGGTTTATTACATAAAATATACCACACCTAATCCCTATCATTCCTCCCCATTGTAGAAGCATTGGCCTCCAATGTGTACAAAAGGGAAATAACGTGGTGTGAATATCGAAGGTTGTGGGGATGCTCCATAGTGAGGCTCCATGTAAATGCAATGTGTACTGCAAATATAAAGAGGATGAGAGTGTATGAATGGCAGTTTATGATATACAACCAGATGCTAAAGGTGTTTTAATGTGAAAGAGGTAGGATGCGGAATGGTGGGAACCATATGAAGAACTGGAGGAATAACTACAAATGGAGCAAGAGCAGGAGAAGGAGTAGGAGCGACATAAAGAGATGTTGGTGCAACAACAGAAGTAGGTGTGGAAGCCACAAGAACAACTACTAGAATAAGTACAGGTGCAACAGGAATAGTTGGAGGTACAATAGGAACAACTTCTATTACAATAGGAAGAAGAGGTGCAACAGGAATAGGAGCACTATGTATGTGGTGTGAAGTGGATAAAAGGACTCGTGGTTGAACATCCTATTGCTATGGTGTGCTAAAAATCAAAGCAATGGGTCGTGCCTAATTCAAATGAGTGCTAGCCCAATGTGTAATGGATTGAACACTACAGATAAGAAATGATTTATTCTCATATTGCAAAGTTTAGGTATTGTGATAGGTATCATAAATATCATGCTTGTCATACTAATATGGCTTGCCCAACAATAACCCACAATAATCCATGGGTGTCACATCACAAGTGACCCTATCTTAAAACTTAGGGTCAAAAGCAAATGCAACTGAGCATGTATGTGTGATCTATGAAGTGTTCTTATGATACTTCCACCCAAGAGTGTATGGATAAGGATGAGGTTTTATACGAATTTTAAGCCTATCAATAATGGACTGCATAATGATATTCTTTTGCAAGCCATTGTCAATGATATAGTTGACAACAAAATTATGCAAAAAATGTACACGTGTTACAAATAAATTATCATGATCATGGGCTGTGGAATGGTGATGCATCAAGGTTACATAATTCAAAATTTTTCTCAATTTCTCATAAATATCTCTCTCACCAGTAGCCTTTATGGGGTTATCAAATTTTCCCTCATTAGAATTTACAAATAATTTTTTCTTGTTAGAATTCTGTAACTTGGGACATGCAGATTTGTCATTCCTAGGTCTTTTACAATATTGACAGAATTGTTGAGAAGTAGAAGAAGAATGGAATATTTTATTAGAAGCATAGGATTTATTAGAAGTTGGATTAGAAGAAGAAGGTTAGAAATAATAATATTGCCTTGGTGCTTGTTATTGTTGATGAGACTCGTTTGTGGATCCACCAGATGAGTAGAGAGGACCTCTTGTGCAATGAACTTATCCTCCACAAGTTGAGCATATTTGAACACATCATCAAGTGTGGGGCACTAAGTATATTTCAACTCATGAAATAAGTGTGCAAGAAGTCCACTTTTAAACTTAAAAATCATGGAATCTACAAAATCCATAATGTGCAACAAAACACGTAACCTATTGAACTGATACACATAATCTTGAACCCACTGATTTTGTCCCTAGCGAAGACAAAGCCAATGAATCTATAAATTGAAATCATAATGGGATGAATAAAATATGGCCTTCAATGTTTTGACCAAGTCATCCCATGTGACAATGTGGCATTCAGTTACCAGGACTTTAGCCATGCTAGAAAGTTTCAACTTGGCAAATGGAACCTTGTCATCCTCTGTTGTTTGACTATAGTCAAACCAGGTCTCCATGTTGAGGATCCAAGTATTGATATTATTAGGATCTTGAGAACCTTCATAGATACAAACCTCACATTTTGCATGGGAAGAAGAAGGTGCTGATGACTTGAGTGTGAAATTCATAAGTTTATCGGTCAAAGAATTGACTTGGGTTGTGACTACGACCAATGTGGTGAACTGATTGGTAGTAATTTTAGTCAAGGCAATGAATGTTTGAGTAGAAATTTATGAAATTTTAGCCAATTTATTGATGAAGGCTATGTTGTTGGCCATATTTTTGGTTCAAGAAAGGAAGAAAATAAAAAATTAATGAAATGGTAGTCAGAATGCAAATATGCAGGCCCAATAAAGAAGGAATTCTTTGGAACACAATTCAGGAGATGAAATAGGGGCAATTGGAAAAAGTACCATAATAGATGGGTAGAGCTCAAAACACTCTTTCCAACGAGTCTATGCAAGGTTATACTCAATCAAATAATGGCTCGGTAAAAGCAAAAAGAGTGTTGCGGGCCAAACAAGGTTAACTTTTTCCTACTTTTGTCACATGCCCGTGCATTTAATTTATCAACCCAGGGAGCTTCGTAAACTTGCGAAGGGTCTGGAATGAGATTGCTTACAATACCACTTGAGATGAGTCCTGCTAATTCTACTATTGGGGGGTGTTTTCAAAATGGTTGTCAATCACTCATGCACTCCTCAATAATTTACGTAAGAAGAAAATAATTAAATCTACGAAAATAAAACATTCACACATTCCTGAAAATGAATCTACTGCAAATACTAGAAATAGCAATGCGGTAAACGATCCTATAAAAGCAATAAACTAATCTAGAAAACACAAGAAAAGTGGGGAAGAAATACTGGCTTGGAGTGGGCCCAGGCTCCAACAACTTCCTCCCAGCTGAACACGCGCTTAGAACTCTTAGAACTGTAATATATTTATCAAAGTGTTACAATATCTATCTCTTCTATCTGTCTCTATAACTCTATATAAATCTATATCAATCTATATATCTCAGAGTGGTCTACGTGTGTTTATATAACACACCCGCAGAACTTCTATTACAAAGAAGTTACAACAGTCGATTCATCCCAGACTAAATTAAGACAGTCTGGTGAATGCAATCGACGTCTGCTTAAAATTGGCATTTGGTTCTAACGGTGGCGTGTTCGCTGATTGGTTCGTGCTTCACCTGGCATTGGTAAGATGCTTTCATACATTGGTGCGATCTCCAATTTAGCTCTACATGACGTAGAGTTGAAACTGCACCAGCCGCTGTTGTCCACGTCATGCAAATCTGGTCAACGGGCGAAGAACAGAGGCGCCTTCCCTATGAGGAAGGCGCCTAAGTATATCGGGTGCCTTCCCTATATGGAAGGTGTCTTACTACCGTTGGCGCCTTCCTGGAAGAGGAAGGCGCTTACCTTCTGTTGGCGCCTTCCTGTGAGAGGAAGGCGCTTGCTTTCTATTGGCACCTTCCTGTGAGAGGAAGGCGCTTGCCTTCTAGTGGCACCTTCCTTATGGGAGGAAGGCGCTCGCCTTCTCGTCGGTGCCTTCCTTATGAGAGGAAGGCGCTTCCTTCCCTTTGGCGCCTTCCTGGAGGAGGAAGGCGCTTGTCTTTCCTTGGCGCCTTCCTGGAAGAGGAAGGTGCCTACTTACTCTTGGTGCCTTCCTGGAAGAGGAAGGTGCCTACGTTCTCTTGGCACCTTCCTGGAAGAGGAAGGTGCCTACTTTCTCTTGGTGCCTTCCTGGAAGAGGAAGGCGCCTATGTTCTCTGCATTGATCCCCAAAGAAACAAAGTGCCAGGTCCATCAAAAAGACCTCGACTGATCCAAATCTAACTAAACCAACTGCAATTCCACAAAACACACTGAAAACACACAAATTAGGTAACACGCATAATTTCATCAAATAATTACATAATCATTCATAAATATATGCAATCCTTATTATATAGCCACATAATAATCAAGAAATGATGTACAAAATATGAGCATTTCTGATGCTCATCATCCCCCCATGCTTAACATATGCCACGCCCTCGTGGCATCAAAACTATAGGTAGTCTTGCTGACCCCTTATCATCATCGTCTCTTGGTGGATCCGGCTGTACCTACGGCCCATGTCTGCCTCCTCTGCATGGGTGCGGCTATAGGCTATCCTCTCCTCGTTCTGGCCGCTATCGATGGTGATCTAGCCAGCGTCATTTCTACTGACTAGAATGCAGCCTCTACGGCTTGCCATAGGTCAGCGTCTGGAGGTCTAACTACTACGAGAGGGATATCTGAATTGTCTCTCCTGGAATGAACTACTTGGGCTCTGTATAACTGGGCTGCTTCAGGAGTAAGCCCTGCGTTCTCCTTTGCAATGGCAACGACCTCCAATTTGGGGCCATATACCCCCCACCATTCAAGATACCTTCTCATCATGGAGGGTCATCCCCGGGATGAACCATAAATATCCTAGAACTGGCTGTCCTCTATCGGATTGACGTAGATGCCAGAGTCTCCTCGCATCCTCGAGGCTACCTTCCTGGCCTCTTTGGCTACTTTCATCTCCTTGAGCAGTCGTTCGAATTGTTTTCACCTTTTCACGAATGGCTGCATATCCCACTCATCCTCTTCTGGCTCGATGAAGGTCACCTTCACCTTCTTTCGAGCCATCCTGGGCCTTTTTCCTCTGGCCTCTACAGAAAATGTGATAGCTCGAATAGGGGTCTTCTCCCTCTCCCTGGCGGTCATCTCCTCGCTCCGAGGGGCCTGCTCTACGGTCCCTGGAGCGTTCATTTCATTCTATGCTACCGCCCCTGGGGTATTCTCTTCATTCTACATTGTCATCCCTGGGGGTACTTCTTCGTCCCCTTGTCTGTCCTGCATCGACCCCTCAGGTTCTGTCTATCCAGGAAACTCCTCCTTATCCTTCGGCCCTATCTACTATTGCTGACCATCGTCCTACTCTGTATCACTGAGGATGATGATAGGGGGTGTTGCGGGACTTCTCTCCCTTTCATTCTCGAAAGCAGGGGAATTCTCCCCTATTTCTAGGCTGCTCTGATGGGCGTCCGATCGAATTTCTCCTGAAGAAAAGACTCATTCTACAGAGGTGGGAGAATTCATCAGAATTTTTGTTGCCCAGTCGGTTTGGGCCGACGCATCTTTCCTTTCTGTTCCTCTGGCCTGGAGTAGCTGGTTCTCCTCTCGCAACTATCAGACCAGCTGCTCGAGGTGGGCGATTCATTCTTCCCGCTCCTTCAACTCCCCTCTATGCTTGTTCTGGCAGTCTTCCAAAATTTGTTGGGCCATCCAGCAATTGGTTTGCCACTCCAGCGCCTCCTCCAAGGCCGCGTCGACCTGATCATTGCTCTCGGAGGTCCCTGCATCTTGTGGGCTCTGGTTTATCAATTCTTGGAGGGTTTGGGCCACCACATCGATTTTTGGGTCACCCTGTTCCTCTTCTATCGAGAGGAGGAGTCACCATAGTCATTTCCTCCTGGGGCCTAGCGGTCGAAACTCGGCCTCACTGCTAGTAAGCGGTGCTCCCTCCTCTTCATGTTTGGGCATTGGGGAATGCCCTCTTTCCCCTATGTAGTCGGGCACTGGAGAATGCCCTAATTCTTCTGTACATTTGGGCACTAGGGAATGCCCTCTTTCCTCCATGAAATAGGGCAATGTCGATTGCTCGATACTCACCATTTCCTCCTCAGGGCTTCCCTCTGCTTGCCCTACTTTGGCAACAACATCCTGTTGCCTTACTCGGCCGCCATCTCCCTCTGCATCGGGGTTCTACCTACGCGCTTCTGCATGGCAGACCAGAACTGATATCAGCCCATGGTGGGCTAAGGCGGATGGTGCTCCTTTCTGATACCTAGCTGCTTCATCCTTGAGGGCATTTTCTAGATAGAAAGGCACGTTCAGCTTCCTTCCATGCACCAGGTGGTTCAAAAACTGCACATGGTTGGCGTGCAGATGGGTATACTTCCCGGTGCATGTAAGAAATCGAGCAACCTGCTCGAATATCTTCCGTAGGTGCATGGGGAGGCTATTTTTGGGCAGCCCTTCCTTATCTATCTGCACTGTCTCTCCAGGCAGTAGCACTTCGACGTACTGCTTCAATAGTCTGCCTTTGTAGATGCATTTCCCCGTGAGGGGTAATCCAGTCACCTGCGAGATGTATTCGGGGGTGACTAGAATTTCTACTCCCCGCACCTGAGCTGCGTCGCCTCTCAAGGAGGCAATGAATTCCTTGGCTGCCTCCACATCCTGGCCTTGACTAACCAGGGTACAGTATTCGAGCCATCCTTCGGCCTCGAACTACGTTCTTATAGCCCCCCTGATTCCTTTCGTGTCACTCGGCTCATTCTTCTTCACTGCATGATTCTTCGACCTTCCTCCCATGGCGCCTTCCTTCCCTACTGCATTTTTTTTGTCTTTCCTTCTTCAGGAAGGCACCTTCTTATAGGGAAGGCGCCTTACTCTGGCATTTATTTTGAGCCATATCATTGGCACGTGGTTCCGGCTATGGGGGGATACGATTTTTATGATGACGATATTTTTTTGGTACCACATAATTTATAAATGATTATATAAAAATTTGAATTAACATGCACGTACCTGATTCGGTGGTTCATGCATTGTGAAGATCAGTGATTCACCGATTTGTGACATGGGGGAGGGGTATGGTCATCTGATGTCGCTCGTTCATGTGGTGGCTACATCTCGATCGAGGCATCTGGGAGGTTTGAGTGTTGGCTGTACGTGGAAGGCGCTCTTTGGTACCTTCTCGATGTGGAAGGCGCTTATATAGCACCTTCTCGATGTTGTCGGTGCTTCCCAAATGGATGCACCTTTCGGTGGTGGAAGGCACCTCTGATTGCTTGCACCTTCTCGATGTGGGGATGGCTCTGTATGTTATGCGCCTCTCGATGTGGAAGGTGACCTTTTATATGCTGCCTTCGATGTGGAAGGCACTCTAATATGTGCCTTCTCGATGTGGAAGGCACCTCGCATGCGCCTTCTCGATGTGGAAGGCGCCTCGGGCTCTTCTTTTTTTTTTGTGGTGCCTTCCAGCCATGGAAGGTGCCTATGTATATATATATATATTTTTAAACTCTTATGTGCGCCTTCTCTATAAGGAAGGTGCCTTCTTCTGGCGGGGTGCCTTCTTTATAAGGAAGGCTTTTTATACGGTCTTCTATAAGGAAGGTGACCTTCTGGTCGGGGCACCTTCTTTATAAGGAAGGCGCCTTTATTCTAGTGGGTGCCTTCTTTATAAGGAAGGCACCTTTATTCTCGGCAATCATGCTGCAATTGACCAGGAAAGGGTGATCAAGCCTTCTCAGTCTCGCCTCATGCTGCCTTCACTTCTACCTACGAGCCGGTGTCGGAATGCTGAGCCGAATCAGGCCTGGTTTCCTAGATACCTATTCCTCGTGTTGTCAGGTCCTCCACCTACAAAAAGCAACCAAAAAAGAAAGGAAAATAAAGGCAGTTAGATGCATTCCATGCCTGTTAGGCCCTGGGTTAGGATGCCTGCAGCTTGCATGCGGGCGTCGTCCCTGCAAAAACACACTGTAAGAAAAAACTACATTAACTAATTTTGGGTGAGCACTTCCATGCCCACCATTTCACCTGTGAGAGTTCGGTCCAGATCTAACAAGATGGGGTCTCCCCCATGCCTATTCTGGATTCTACCTGTAATGTTTTGGACGTGTTATAGGGGCGTAGTCGGTGGCCATTGACTGTTAACATGGTGTTGCTATCGTCAATTGTCTTAACGTGCACTGCCCCATTCTTGATGAGCTCTACCACCTCATACGGCCCCATCCATCTCTGCATTAATTTGCCTTTCCTCTCTTGGAATCGAGAATCGTACAACAGTACCCATTCCCCTTCTTGGAACTACTTCAGCTTAATGTGGCTATCATGCCACCGCTTTCTTTGCTTCTGTATAATTTTTGTTCTCTGCAAAGCATCTAATCGGATTTCATCCAGCTGATCTAGCTATCGAATCCTTTGTTTTTGAGCTTCATCCAAGCTCAAGTTCAATTCTGAAGCCATTCTCAGCGTCTTGATTTCAAATTCGATGGGCATCATCGCATTTTTCCCATAGACCAGTTGGAAAGGTGTAAAGCCTGTGGTGGATTTCCACGTGGTGTTATATGCCCAGACTGCCTCCGACAACCATGTAGCCCAATATTTCCTATGTTGCTGCACGGTCTTCATCAGGATGTTCTCTATTTCTCTGTTTGTCACTTCCACTTGCCCGTTTGCCTATGGATGGTAGGGCATAGTTTTATTGTGCCAAACTCTGTATTGCTCCATCAGCTCCTTGATCAACTTGGAGGTAAATTGAGGCCCTTGGTCTATTGTTATCTCCCTAGGGACCCCAAATCATGTAAAAATATGGGCAAATAAGAAATCAACAACCGTTATTTCCTTTGAATCCCTCAATGCCTGAACTTCAACCCATTTGGTAACGTAATCCGTACAGACCAAAATAAACCTCCTCCCCATTGAAGGTGGATTAAACGGTCCCACGAAGTCCATGCCCCACTTATCGAAAGGTTCCAGGTGTACCTGAGGCTGGAGGGGCATTTCATCTCGATGGGTTGGTCTGCCCATCCTTTGGCATTCATCACACTTGCTGGCGTACGCAGCCGCATCCTTAAATAGAGTGGGCCAAAAGTACCCAACCTGTAGGATTTTGTAGGCAGTTCGTTTCCCTGCAAAGTGTCCTCTGCATGGTTCATCGTGACATGCTTTGAGTACTTCTGAGAACTCCTATTCTGCTATGCATCTTCTTATAATTTGGTCACATCCTATTTTAAATAGGAGGCCATCCATCCATAGGAATGATGCACTTTTCTCTATGACCGCCTACTTTTCTCGAAAAGAGAGAGCAGGTGAGGTCCTTCCAGTGGCCAAGTAATTGGCTATATCTGCATACCATGGGGTTTGCTCACTAATAGTGAACAAATGTTCATCCAAAAACTGGTCTTCCACTGCTTGATGGTCTGCTGGTATCAATCTGGATAGAAAATCTGCCATGACGTTATCCTTGCCTGGTTTGTCGACTATGGTGATGTCGAATTCCTATAGTAGCAATAGCCATCTGATAATTCTTCCGCCAATGGCCGGCTTGCTCATTAGGTATCTGATAGCCGCATGGTCCGTATGGAAAAATACCTTATATCCGGTGATATAGTGGCAGAATTTGTTTATAGCATGGACAACTACGAGGAACTCCTTCTCTGTCACCGTGTAGTTGAGCTCTGCTCCTGCCAAGTTTTTATTGACATAATAAATGGCATAAAATTCTTTGCCATATTTTTGTCCGAGGACTGCTCCAATCGCACCGTTGGATGCATCACAGTAGATATGGAATGGTATGGCCCAATTTGGTCCTCTTAAAACTGGTGCAGATATCAGTTTCTCCTTAAGCAATTGGAATGCTTCTTCACAGTCTTCCATCCAATTGAACTCCACATCCTTAGATAATAGAGTGTGCAGTGGTTTGGCAATTTTGCTAAATTCGACGATAAATCATCGATAGTACCCGATTGATCCAAGAAAACTCCTCACCTCTTTCTACGTTCTAGGGCTGGGTAGGTCCCTGATGACCTCAATATTCCTTTTATCAACCTTTATTCCTTCTACAGAGAGGTGGTGCCCTAGTACGATGCCTTCTTGCATCATCATAAAGCATTTTTCGTTACTTAGGGACAAATTATTTTTCTTGCTTCTATCGAGCACTCTTTCCAAGTTCGTCATTGCCTCCTCAAAGGTTTCTCCATAGACGGTGAAGTCATCCATGTATACCTCGACCCCGTCTCCCATCATGTCTAAGAATATGCTAAGCACCACCCTTTGAAAGGTGGTAGGTGCGTTGCATAGTTTGAAAGGCAATACCCTATAGGCAAACGTTCCCCATGGGTAGGTGAACATTGTCTTATCTTGATCTTCTTCTCCTATCTAGATCTAGTTGTATCCATTGAATCCATCCAGAAAGGAGAAGTACTTCCTCCTTGAGAGTGTGTCCAAGACTTGATCAATGAACGAGAGTGGGAAGTGGTCTTTCTTGGTTGCTTTGTTCAATGCTCTGTAGTCCACATAGATTCACCACTTCCCATTATTTTTAGGGACCACCACTAATGGTGATACCCACTCACTATCAGAAATTGGATATATGAATCCGGAAGCCAAGAGTTTGTGCAGTTCTTCCTTGACAATGTCTTTCATTGTCGGGTTCATTCTTCTCTATGACTGTCGGCTTGGAGTTGCCTGATCATCTAGATAAATTTGATGGGTATAGATCTCTAGGTTGATGCCCTGCATATCTGAGTAATCCCATGCAAATGCTTGTTGGTGCCTTACCAGGAGCTCTTCTAATTTTGTCAGTTGTGTGGGCATCAACCTACTACTGACATTTAACGTTCTTCCTAGCCCAACGTGTATCTATCGAATGTGGTGATCTTGGGCGCCAGTCAATGGTGATCTAGGTGCGGATATGGAGGGCTCTCCATGGAGAAACTCCACAATAGCACCATCTTCATCTTCTTCTATCAACTCCTCCAATGTCATCACCGACTGGATCATGGACAACTCTAGATTTCCATGCTCGATGAACATGGGTTCTCCTACTGAGTCGACGGACTATGCTGGGGGTGAAATGGTCAACCTTTTAACGTTTCGCCCATCGAAGATGGTCATCATCCCATCTCGGTAGCTGATGTAAGCATCAGCTATTGCCAGCCATGGCCTCCCCAAGATGAGCGGGTAACCACCCAACCTAGTTTTGGATTGCAAGACTAAAAAGTTGGCTGGGTATTCCCATGCACTGACCGTTACTATCATGTCTTCCAACATTCCTTTCGGTGCTACGGTCGATCGATCAGCCAGCTATAGCACTATCATGGTGGGTTTTAGGTTCATGAGTTGTAGCCTCTGCATGGTCTCCTGAGGCATTACGTTGATGGCTGCTCCGAGATCGACCAACGTATTGGATAGGGAATGTCCCTCAATTTTTATAGTCAGCATCGGGCTGCCTGGGTCTGCATACTTTGGATGGCATGTTCTGCCCATCATCAAATCCACTAGTTTACCCATGACATTGATAGTCTAGGTTGCTCTTCATCTCGGCTTCCTCAGACACATCTCTCTGATTGCCTTGGTATATATTGGAACATCTCGGATTGCTTGGAATAATGGAATTGTCACTGTGAGGTTCTTCAAGCTTGACAAGATGTCAAATTCTGGCTGCGTTACTTTTCTCTGTTCTTGCAGCCGGTTGGGAAATGGAGCCTTCACTCTCTCAAGTGTTTCTTCCTCCTCTACCAAAGGTGTTTCTTCTACCTCCTCCTCCTCTTCTACCAGTGGAGGTGTTCCTACTCCTAGCTGCCTACCTGACCTAAGCTGAATATTGTACATAGGATACATCTCACCCTCCATGTTGTATGCTGGCTGGTTCACCCTGTTATTTAGATTTGTCATCGGTTGTGCGGGTAGCTGCGTAGGTCTCACTATTGGCAATGTCGATAAATTCTATTGGGGGTGAGCAGGTGCTACGTTCTATGGAGCCTGATTCCACGTAGTGTGGCCTCTCCACTGTTGCCCAGGATATGGATATGGCATCCATGGCTGCTGGTTCGGGAATGTTGTTGGGGGTGCGTTAGACCAGGGTGATGGCCCCCACCACCCCATGTTAGGTGGTTGAGGCGGTCCTTGGTGCATGTATGGTCCTCCCCCATATGGCGGCATTCCGGTTGGCATATTCCCCATAGGGGGTTGTGGCCAACTCTTTCGATTGCCTATGAAATAGGCATCCGTGCTTTCAGCCTCCTCCTGATTACTGGGCAGTTGCGGGCACAATCGAGTTTTATGATTCAGCCTACAAACTGTGCATACTCTGACTTTGTTCTCCGGGCATGCATTCTTTGCATGCCTCCCTCTACATTTTGGACAGAAATAAGCCAATGCTGCCTCATTTTCTTGCTTCTTTTTCTCTAACAACAGCGTATCCATCTGCAATGCTAGAGATGAGAGCATTTCGCTCTTTAAATCCTCCAGCATGTTACCTATTTCTATCTTTGTGACTGAAGCAGTCGCTTTCATGGTTCTGGAGGTGGCCTTGCCTCGCCTTCTTGAGTAGTTTCGGCATAGTTTTCGGATGTCTTCCATAGCATGCTGGTAGACATCACCTCCGAAGATCATGTTAAGAGCCTCCAGTGATTCATTGGTAAGTCCTCTCAAAAATATGCTTTTGAGGGACTTATCAGATAGTCTCGTGTGAGGAGATCATTGAAGATTAAAGTTGAATCTCTCCCAGTACTCCTCGAGAGACTCATCTTCTTTCTATGTCATGCTCAGGACCTCCTCCCTGGAGTCTCTTGCTCTCCCAAAATCTTGGTATTGCTCTAAAAAGAGCCTCTTCATCTGGTCCCACGTGGCAATGTGTTTGTCTCCCAGACCGATGAACCATCATAGAGCTGCATCATCCAATGTAGAAGGAAAGAGTTTCAGCTTCTACGTATCGGATTTGTAGTCCACAGACCTGCATAAGACATCAAACTTAAATAAAAATAGGTCAGGGTCCTCAGTTGGGTATCCTCTGAAGGTCGAAAGGTGAGCAGGGGATATGTTTTTCATTTTGGCATCTCCTACTCCTTCCTCTATCAAGAAACTAAATCCAGATGAGACTTCATCGTTATCAGCCATTTTTTTAGGAAATGTGGTTTCTAATGCAGTGCTTATGGCCTTATGGTCATTTAAGACTTTCTGAGTCAAAGCTCTAAGGTTGTCTGGTGAGATCGTCCGATCTTCTACAACTTTCCACAATAGGGCTTCCTCTAAGGGAGTCCTATTAAATAGGGGATTTATGATGATTCATTCTTCCCCACGTTGATGGGATGAGGAGGCACTTTGCACAAAGTGAGGCTCCTCACTCCAATGGATTGTTGGAGGTGGGTCGGGCGAGTCTAATTCAAATTTAGAATGCTCGGCTGACTCAAGTTCTGATGGATTGGTTCTTATAAACCGACCGTCAGGTCCTCTTCTTCTCGAAGAACTCATACAAGGTCAGATGGAAGGTTTCAGGGTATTGTAAATAATCTAGTTGAGACGCTTCCTCAACAATGGTGCCAAAATGTTGCGGGCCAAACAAGGTTAACTTTTTCCTACTTTTGTCACATGCCCGTGCATTTAATTTATCAACCCAGGGAGCTTCGTAAACTTGCGAAGGGTCTGGAATGAGATTGCTTACAATACCACTTGAGATGAGTCCTGCTAATTCTACTATTGGGGGGTGTTTTCAAAATGGTTGTCAATCACTCATGCACTCCTCAATAATTTACGTAAGAAGAAAATAATTAAATCTATGAAAATAAAACATTCACACATTCCTGAAAATGAATCTACTGCAAATACTGGAAATAGCAATGCGGTAAATGATCCTATAAAAGCAATAAACTAATCTAGAAAACACAAGAAAAGTGGGGAAGAAATACTGGCTTGGAGTGGGCCCAGGCTCCAGCAGCTTCCTCCCAGCTGAACACGCGCTTAGAACTCTTAGAACTGTAATATATTTATCAAAGTGTTACAATATCTATCTCTTCTATCTGTCTCTATAACTCTATATAAATCTATATCAATCTATATATCTCAGAGCGGTCTACATGTGTTTATATAACACACCCGTAGAACTTCTGTTACAAAGAAGTTACAATAGTCGATTCATCCCAGACTAAATTAAGATAGTCTGGTGAATGCAATCGACGTCTGCTTAAAACTGGCATTTGGTTCTAATGGTGGCGTGTTCGCTGATTGGTTCATGCTTCACCTGGCATTGGTAAGATGCTTTCATACATTGGTGCGATCTCCAATTTAGCTCTACATGACGTAGAGTTGAAACTGCACCAGCCGCTGTTGTCCACGTCATGCAAATCTGGTCAACGGGCGAAGAACAGAGGCGCCTTCCCTATGAGGAAGGTGCCTAAGTATATCGGGTGCCTTCCCTATATGGAAGGTGTCTTACTACCATTGGCGCCTTCCTGGAAGAGGAAGGCGCTTACCTTCTATTGGCGCCTTCCTGTGAGAGGAAGGCGCTTGCTTTCTGTTGGCGCCTTCCTGTGAGAGGAAGGCGCTTGCCTTCTAGTGGCGCCTTCCTTATGGGAGGAAGGCGCTCGCCTTCTCGTCGGTGCCTTCCTTATGAGAGGAAGGCGCTTCCTTCCCTTTGGCGCCTTCCTGGAGGAGGAAGGCGCTTGTCTTTCCTTGGCGCCTTCCTGGAAGAGGAAGGCGCCTACTTACTCTTGGCGCCTTCCTGGAAGAGGAAGGCGCCTACGTTCTCTTGGCGCCTTCCTGGAAGAGGAAGGCGCCTACTTTCTCTTGGCGCCTTCCTGGAAGAGGAAGGCGCCTATGTTCTCTGCATTGATCCCCAAAGAAACAAAGTGCCAGGTCCATCAAAAAGACCTCGACTGATCCAAATCTAACTAAACCAACTGCAATTCCACAAAACACACTGAAAACACACAAATTAGGTAACACGCATAATTTCATCAAATAATTACATAATCATTCATAAATATATGCAATCCTTATTATATAGCCGCATAATAATCAAGAAATGATGTACAAAATATGAGCATTTCTGATGCTCATCAAAGAGCAATAGGTCTCATGAAATGAAAAAATGGTTGAAAATGTGTTACCAACTAGGATGTCAATGGTAATGTTCAACGGTCAAGTGATGGCATTTATGGTTGAAAACTTTGGCATTAATTATTTTTGGACAATTTCAACAACAATCGAATGGTCAATGGCTTAACGACCACATCCAATATTAAAGTGTAGCTCTAAAATTCTTGCACTCCTTTCCTTAAGGCTAATGGATCCGCACCTTGAAGGGGAATGGGAGAATAGTAGGTCTACACCTCGAAGAGAGACACTTGAATTCATGTCTTCTTTGGTGATTTTTTGATGAATTGTTTAGGGTTCACCAAGAAATATTTCTTGGTAGTTTCCATGCCTAGGTTTGGAGTTTGTTTGATGTGTTACTTTTAAGTTCTCACAATCACCTAGTTTTTGCCAATGCAACTAAACTATTCTAAATGCAATTCAATATTCAATGAATACAACAAACATTAGTAAAGAGAGGAAAATCTAATGTAAATGCTTAATTATAAAGGAATTTGATGCTCTTACTCAGTCCAGAATTTTGATGAAGATTTTGTTTCATGTTGTAGGCAAGATTGTATGCTACAGGATCAAGATCGTATGTTGCAAGGTCAAGATCGTACATACAATCTGTGATCGTACCAATTGATTAACAATCAATATATCTGATCACAACAAAGACTGAAAGTTTCATACGTACAATGCAAAAAATAAAAAAATGGAGTATGCTACAGACTCTATTGAAAAAATATTAGATCATACATGACTCATTGAATGCGATATTAAAAGGAACTAACATGTATATGCCTTGAACTATGTGAAGTATGTGATTGAATGCGAATTGGTGAACTCCAAGAATGATGATATGAAAATACTATTCTATATGAGATAACAAATGATAAATGTGATATACAAATGCAAATTGGAAGTTACAAGGATGCAAAGTAGATCTTGGAGTTGCCTCCAAGAGACCTACAGGTGAGATCATAACTATAGAGCAGGATCGTATGCTTCCAGGGTGATATCGTATCTACAATCTTTGATCGTATCCTCATGCACCCAAGATCGTACCTCTGATCCCATAGAAAAACAACAAAATAACAAGGGCTAATGTAGAAATTAAGAAACTAAAATGCAAAATTATATCAATGAGTTAGGAGAAATTCGATGGGGGAATGCCTGATTAAATAGGCTAAACCAATAGGTGAAATTTTGCTAAAAACAAAATGGTTTGTAACTTCTTCAAGTTGGGACTGATTGGTGGATCCGATCCTGTAATCGTCGCACAGTTGGATAGGTAAGGACAAAAAGTGTTATAACTTGTTTGTCGCTTTACTTAACTAAGCTTTTTCTATTTTTGGACAAGATCGTACGTATGATCAGAGAGATCGTACTATGATCCTGTTCATTTTGACTCGATCTCGCCAGTAAAGCACGAAAATTGAGGCAGCTAGTTAGGAAGTTGTTTGATTTAATTTTTGAATGTTTTTTACTTTAATTTAAATTATTATGGGTCAATTTTAGGGTGTTACATTTTTCCCCCTCAATGCATTTTAAAAAAAATGCGTTAAGGAAGAGAACGACACACTTTACGAGAAAGCCAAAATTTATTGCAATTTTTTTTTGAGATTTTGAGGTTTTTATTGCAAGTTGTTTTAAGTGTGATACCCATTAGAGTTTTTACGCCAAATCCTTTGTTTTGAGAAAAACTCAAATTTTTTTGTTTTTAAGGATAAAATAAAAATAGAAAAATAGAACTAAAACTTAATTCATTTGTTATTTGTCATTTGCTATTTTGGAGCTCTAGAGAAAACTATGGCAGACATTCCCCATCACACTGATTTGGTTAGAGAAGGAGACAAAGCTCTCAGGGTAAGTATTTTTCACTCTTTTAGCTTATATTTTTCATAATTTTTGCTTTAATTTTATTTAAATTTGGATTTTTAGGGCATGGTTGTCATCGCGCGGTCCTAATTACAAGATCATACCGATTTTGTGATATTGTATTATCCGATATAACATTTTGATATGATTTTGACCTTTTTGATATGATTAGTTGATTTTTAAATATGATCACTAATTTAATTTTTGTTGCTTTGTTTTATTGACAAAATACCAAAGTTGAAGAATCAAGAGTGGAGATATGCTAATATCCAGGATGATTTGGGTGCTCTCTCTACTGATGAGAGAACTTGCTTAGAGGTAGTGGGACTGATACATGTGGTGGAAATGCCACAAATTCTAGTGGATCTAAAATTTCTTATGGCTCTCACAGAGATATGGTACCTAGAGTCTTCATGATTGTGACTACCGATAGGGGAGATGACCCCTACACTAGATGACATCTAGAGGATTATTAGGGTGCCTATTAGGGGAAAGTTTATAGTGGTATCTGGAAATAAAGGTAAATCACTAAGGAGGTTGGCAAGATACCCTATCTTTGATCTAAATAAGGGTGGGGTCAACATAGATAGGCTCAATGAGACAGAGGGAGTTTCCCATTTGATAGTTTTAATGAGTAGCATCATCAGAGGTCTTGTATTATGCGACCTCATACCTTTCTTGACCATTATCCTTATGATAATTTTCAACTTGTGCAATGCATCCTTAAACCTTATTTGTAGCATATAAATCCTATTCCTTAGTTTCTTCCTTGCTTTCCTCTTCAAGAATTTCTTTTTCTTTTCAAATTGATTCACCTATCTCAAAAAAATATCCAAACCTACCATTGAACTTAGTAGAGATGATCTGTGATATGCGAGATCTGAGTACATGGTTTGCCTAGGGCCCATTCCTTCTCTATAGGTTATACATATTTCTACATCGGGTAGTCTATAGGGGGGGTAAGGGATTGGTCCTGACATCTTTCCTATAGGTATGGTGTTGGGAGCACATATTTATCAGGTGATCTGTAGGGCTTCCTTTGAATCGAGCTAGATATGACCAACTTAAGGTGGAGGAGGATAGACTGAGGATATTTTATTGGCCTGTATAGAGAGGACATCGAGGATGAATTAGCCTTGATCTAGTGAGGTGACTCTTTGATGAGTTACTGGCCAAAGACATGTTGGTCCGACTTTCATACACACCCTATGAAGAATGAGCAGGAAACTCTGATAACACTTATACGGGATAAATCCCACTCACTTTAGGATCTAGCTGGTTATCCAAGGTGCGAGTTACAGAGTCGGGTCGAATGTCAATTCACTCTTTTCTCGCTTCTGGAATAGTTTTCAATATGGACTATCTCTTACCTTACAACGGGCTCAATGAACTTGTTCGGTAATGTTCAGAAGTTGTCACTTGTTGACAATCAGATTTAAAATTGATTCTTTGATCTAGCTCTCATGGGTCGTAGATTTAAATAAAAGACAAAATTAAAAGAAAATAAAAATGGATCATTTCACGGTAAAACAAAGAGAGGGTAGGGTAAGGCGAGAAGAGAAGTTTATCAAACTTTAACTGTAAGGCCAAAACTACCAATTTTATCTATACTATCAGCTTCACAACAGAACAAATCAAAGAAGAAAGTGTCCAGTTTTCTAAGATCACTTTCAACTAAGAGCACAAGGCAGAGATGGAACAGGTCTAACAAAAAATTATAAACCGAAGGGAAGTCGGTTAAAATTGATATCTTTCACCGACAGCCTAGCTCGCACAGTGAGGACAGAGCAATTAGAACAAACTTGAACCTTAAATATGTAATTTTCCTTAGCATACAATAGAACAAATGAAGCCCAACAACATATTTAATCTTGATAACACCGATTTACAACATATATCTAATAAACTTTAATGAAACGGATAACAAAAGAAAATGAACTTATCACAATCTGCAAAAGATTAGGCTCCCGGCCATGCTATCACGAGAAAACAAAAGCACATCAACTCCAAGTCCAGAAATAAAATATTTCACAGAATTTGCAAGAAATTGCTTCAATAGCCTTTTATTTCTAAGTCTCCGCCTCCCGCGATTACATTTAGAAGCTGTATTTATAGACTCAGGACAGATCCTGATCTTTTCAAAAATATCTTGCTCTCAAACCCTAAATCTTATCACCTTAAACCCTAGGACCCGGGTTTTACAATATAAAGCCATTTAAAACAAAGCTCGGATAAAACTTAACCATTCTGCAACTCAGTGCAGTCACTTGCCATAAATGGAGAAGATAGAATTCGAATGCCACTTGCATTCACCCGCAACCGTGAATAAATGCCCTCATTAATTCCCTCGGGTGATCCGGATGAGTCACCACTTCTCTGACATTTCATCTCCGCAGAGCCATCCGTGAGCTGAAAATCTCTGCAAGCCATTAAGTCTGCCATAAATCTTCATTAAATGCATCCATCGGGAAATTTCGGTAACTGAGTGTAGATATTTTCACTTCCCGGCCAATTCCCGACATATTCCATTAAAAGGGCAGCTGCTTAGTCACCGTAAAATCTCTTTGCGAACAGATCTATAAAAATTGGATGAAACAACAATTCTCGGCATCTTTTCTTTCTATATGGCCGTTTTTGATTAATTTGCACTAAGCTTTACCTTTATGGCCATTTCTCCGTTATCATGTAAGTGCCAGATGGCCTCCTACAAAAGGGACAAAAGATGGATTAATACTTTAATAAAACATTAAAACAAAACTTTAATTATCAAATCAGATTTAAAAACCCTAATGTTTACTTGCATGTCGGCCTTATTTATCTGATACGTGGCCTGCTTTGACACGTGTCACAAAATCGCGACACGTGTCCATTTCCAGCTGTCTTGCATTTTCGTGCTCTTTTTTGCCAGGGTCGCAAAAATGCGACATGTCACGAAATCGCGACTCACTGCCCTTCAGGAAACGTGACATGTCCGATTCGTGACATGTCACGAAATCGTGACCCTTCTCTCTTCCTTTCCTCATGCGACATGTCACGATTTCGTGACATTTCGCGTACCCTTCTCCCCCTTTGGCACTCTTCTTCCTCTAGCCTTCTTCGCTTCGTGACATGTCATGAAATCGCGACCTTGTCTCCTTTCTTTTTCCTTCCCCGACATGTCGTGATTTACCATGTCACGAAATCGTGACTCTTCCTTCCTCCTTCTCTTTCTGTCGCGATTTCGTGACGTGCCCTTTCTCCCTTCATTTTCTCCTTTTCTCATGTCAGCGATTTGGCATGTCGTTCTCTTTCTCCCTTCTTCCTTTCTTCTGTCACGATTTCGTGACATGTCGAATCTGATCGTCTCCTCTTCCTCATTGTCGCGATTTGTGACGTCGAAATACGTCACGATTTCGTGACACTTTTATGCCTTAAACTTTTCAAACTTTCTCTTGCTCCTTCTTGCTTGCTTTGCTTGGACCTGTCGCGATTTCGTGACATGTCACGAAATCGCGACGATCCGTACGCCTTGAGCCCTCCTTGCCGAAAATGTCATGATTTCGCGACATGTCGCGAAATCGTGACCTGTTTTCGACTTGCATATTTTCTTCTCTCTCCAGCCGCGAAAATGTGACATGTCACGATTTCGCGACGTTCCGTACGATTCTGCCTTTCTCTCTCCATATTTGTCACGATTTCGTGACATGTCATGAAATCGTGACCATTTCATGCCTTAGTCGATTTTTCTCTCTCAACTAAAATGCGACATGTCACGATTTCGCGACATGTCGCGAAATCGCGACGTTCCGTACGACTTTTCTTCTCTCTCCAAAACTTGTCGCGATTTCGCGACATGTCATGAAATCGTGACGTTCCGTACGATCGGGCTTTCTCTCTCCTAAACGGTAGCGATATCGTGACATTTCCATTTTTGGAAAGTGTCGCGATTTCGCTACGCATTTCTGACTTAGCCGATTTTTCAAAAACCCGTCGCGATATCGCGACACTTCCAAAAAAGGAAAGTTTTGATTTTTAATGAATTTATCTATCTGTTTTCTGCATTTTTTTCGTACCGGTGTAAGATTTTCTTTATCCATGAATGATTCTAGCATGTAAAAAGTGAAGTCTGAGATAACAAAGCCAGAATGCAAGAAAACTTGGATAAAGAAACAGGCAAAACTTGAAGAAGAAAGAGGCAAGTAAAAATTGGAATTAAAACCTGAAAATCATCAAGAGGGTCCCTACTGCAAAATGAAAGCTTAATGTTTTCAAAGGATGGAAAATTATTTTTCAGTGGGGGTGTGTTGCTTCTCAACAAATGGCGATATCTACGGGTAAAATAGTAGCATTATTTTAGAACCCAGGACTCTAGTTTCAAAACAACATAGACCATGTATCTTGCCTTGCCACAGACATTCTTCACAATAAATTGACTACTAACTGATAGTTGTTAAAATTTCCCAAGGACATACTAGGCTGAATTACTTAAGGAAGATTTCTGATGTGCAATTACAAGGGTATAAAACTTTCTTCAAGAATGACTTGGATCGAATGTTGAACTCCGGACTGATCAGCTTTTCTAGATTGTAAAAAGGGGAAACCGAGTAGAGCTCTGTTTACTAGTTTAGCCTTTTACAGCCCCGACAGAGTTACCCTTTAGATTTACACGACCCAAATTTACAACTGTAAGGTAGAATCTACAACTTGGTAGAAGAAAAACATCTTTTGAAATCTTGGCTGCCTCCTTCATTATATAACTCTTTTTTCTTTTTCTTTTTATCTCTTTTTTTTTTTTATATATATATATTGGAAATAATAGAGTGCCAATTTCATGCTGCTTGCTCAACTTTCATCTCTTTCTTTTGAAATACATCAACATCTGAAAAGCCTTAGAAAGAATAACAATTTTCTTTTAACATTTCATCAATCTGGAACTGCTTCAGCCTAGGCACTGATAGCCTCTATGGATACTCAAATAATTACATGAATCATAGTCCCCTCTTATAACCAACTTTTCTTGGATTCCCCGGGAGTTCCTCCAACCAAACAGCATAGCAGTTTCTTTATAATTAAAACAACCGTGGCAAGCAAGACACAAAATCCAATCATCCTTCCACTGTTGTCTCGACTAAAAAAATAGTTCCACTGTTCAGTTCAAACAGACTATCTCACAATTGTGATAATGAACACTGGATTGATCAGCTCAGAATAAAAACAATTTTTTGGAAGGCTGACTTCTTTTATGAATGCTCAGGCAAAGGTTAAAGAACAGAATTTTAAAAGCCAAAGAACTTTGTACAGGCTTCCAAGGGTAAGCATAGGCCTCTAAAAACAAAATAAAATAAAAACGCATGAGACTTTAGAATAAAAGCGTACGAGGAAAGAAAACAAAACTATAGGGTTATTTACAAAGGAAACAAAATAAAACTGTACAGGCAATTAAAGGAAATGAAATAAAACAAGACTGTAGAGCTATTTACAAAGAAAATAAACTGCACAGACCTTAAATAAAAAATAAAATACAGAACCTTAAAATAAAACAACTGCTGTATAGACAGCAAAGGAAATAGAATACATAAATGTATAGACCTGAAAGGAATTAAAACTGCAGGGTTATTTACAAAGGAAATAAAATACAAAAATTCAAGACAGACTAAAACTACACAGAAATTAGGATTAAATAAAACAAAAGAACACTAAAAACTGTACAGGCATTTTAAAACTAAAGAACACTGCACAGACAGCAAGGATTAAACTAAAAATAAAATAAAATAAAACTAAAACAACTAAAAAAAACTAAACTAAAGAACTGTACAGACAGTTAGAATTAAACTAAAGTAAAATAAAACACTGCACAAACAGCAAGGATTAAACTAAAATAAACATAAACTGCAAAGTTATTTACAATGTATACACATGTTACAACTTCTTTATGACTCATTCAAATGATACATTGGATGGAACAGCCGAGAAATAATGTTTTAAGTATTGACCATTAACAGGGAGGTCCAGAAAATTACCATCAAGGTCTTGTAAACGAAATGCATTGTTACCCAGAATCTCAGCAATCTGGTAGGGGCCTATCCACAGTGGCTGCAACTTTGTATGCTTACCCTTCTTCTCATGGGCCTTGTCCCATAGAAGCACCAAGTCTGCCAATCTGAAAGCTTTCACTTTGGCCCTCTTGTCAAACCACCGCTTGACGGTTTCTTGGTGCCGACTGAAGTGTTCCAGGGCTTGGAGTCTTTCATCCTGCAAGTTAGTTAGATCTAAAACACGAGCCTCTGCATCATCTTGATCCTCAAAATAGTCTAAGACAAATTGGTAAGTAGGTAACTTCAGAGAGATGGGAACAATTGGCTGGGTACCATACAACAAAGCAAAAGGAGAAGTTTTAAGAGCCACTTTATATTTTATCCGGTCAGCCCAAAGTGCATATTTCAATAATGTATGCCACTGCCTGGGTTTATCTGCTACAGATTTCTTGATGGCATTCATTAAATTCTTGTTTGTGGACTCAGCCAGTCCATTGCCTTGGGGATAATAGTTGGATGAGAATCTGATAACTATCCCCATCTGGTATGCCCATTCTGCAAACTCCAATGATTGGAAGGCTGGTCCATTATCACACACCAAATTCAGAGGAACCCCAAACCTAGTTATGATATTTAATTCTATAAATTCAATGACTTCATGAGTTGTACTTCTTGTGGTGGTTGTTGCTTCAACCCATCTTGTGCGATAGTCGATGGTCGTCGGAACATACTTATGCCCTGCTTGAAGAATTTGGATTAATCACTCCCACAAAATCAAGTCCCCACTTGCATGAAAGGTTTATTTATTACAACAAGGTTGCAATGGGAGAGCCCGGTTGGCCTCTTTGGCTGCAAAAGTTTGGCACCGATGGCGAGGTTCTTACATGCTTGATGTGCATCCTTAAATAGTGTAGGCCAGTAATAGCCTGCTCTCAATATTTTATGTGCAGTAGCAGATCCTGATGAATGCCCTGCCCCTAACTTTTCATGAAAACTGGACATGACTTCACTGACTTCACTCGGAGAAATGCATCTTAGGAAAATGCCAGCATAATTCTCTCTGTACAAATTACCTGCTTTGAGGAGATAATGAGCAGCTTTCAGTTTTAATGCTCTCCTTTGGGTTCTGTTCAAGTGAGACGGGCAAATTCCAAATTGCAACAGATGAGTAATATCCCCATACCAGTCATCAGATTCAAAATTTAACTGATTAACTTCTTCCCGTAGAGGTACTTCGACAATGTGTCGGGACAAACCAAGTCCCCTGATCAATTTAGCAGGCCGAATCTCTAAATCATACTCTTGCAGCCTTGTAACCCAATTACCCCTCAATTCACCCAATTCATTCTGACTTAGAAGGTATTTAACAGCTGGGTCTGGAACTATAGCATGAATTCTGCTTCTTAATATATAGTGCCTGAATTGCTTAACCGCTCTCACCAAGGCATAAGCTTGTTTGTCTAAACGAGAATATTTCAGCTCAGCCCCCTTCAAATTGGTACTCTTGAAAGCAATTGGATGTTCTCCGGTTTCTCTCCGTTGGGTCGAAACTGCAGCAAGTGTATGTTCGAGAAGAGAAGGTGTATAGATAAAAATCTGCACTGAAATCTGGGCTTACCAGAACTGGTGCTTGTTTTATGGCTGTCTTGATTTCTTGGAAAGCCGTCTTAGCTTACGTGGTCCAGACAATCTAAGCAGTTTGCTTTAGCATGTCATTCATTGGCTTGACTATCTCTGCAAAACCGGAGATGAACTTCCTGACAAAGTTAATTTTTCCAAAGAAGGACCTCAACTCTTTCTTGGAGTTGGGAAATGGTATGCCAAATATGGCTTCAACTCTGCCTGGATCCATGGAAATGCCATCTTTTGTGACCAAGTGCCCAAGGAGCTTCCCTTCTGTTACACCAAAAATGCACTTCTTTGGATTCAAGGAAATGCCAAACTCCCTGCATTTATTAAACACAGACTCCAAGTGTTTTACATGGTCAAACCGAGATTTGGAGAAGACTGTTAAATCATCCATGTAAACAACAATACATTTACCCATAAGCCCCTTGAAGGCATGATCCATTGCTCTTTGAAATGTAGCTCCGGCATTTATTAATCCAAATGGCATCCTCTTGTAAGCAAAAGTTCCCCACTTAGTTGTGAAAGCGAGTCTTCATTCCGTCTTCCTTCTCAACCAATATCTGATTATACCCCGAGAAACCATCCAGGAAAGACATCATCTCCTGAACCATTGACAATCTGCAAGACTTCATCCATAGAGGGCGAGAGGGTAGTTATCTTTCTCGAGATGCCTTGTTTAAATTTCTAAAATCCACACACGAGCGGATCTCTCCATTTTTCTTCCTGACTGGCACCAGATTGGCCACCCAAGTAGAATGCCTGATGGGAAAAATAATGGCTGCACTCAACAGTTTTTCTACCTCTTTCTGGATGATGGGCTCTAACAGAGCATTGACATGCCTCTGTTTTTGCCGGAAAGGCTTGCAAAATTCTTTTAAAGGTATAATGTGAGTGTAAACTTTCGGATCAAATACCTTTAAGTCTTTGTATGACCAGGCCATGACATCCTTGGACTTGTGAAGAAAATCAATCATACTTCTCTTTATTTCTGGATCACGAGTTCTTTGCCAACTTGATGTGCCCGGGATCTTCTTCGGTCCCTATGTTCAAATTTTCAGTCTCACTGTATCTGTGGCAGCCACATAATCCTCAGAATTCACCTTTTGCTTGATTTTGTCAACATCAAAGAGCCGCTCCAGCTCCACCATTCCTTTTGGAATTCTGTTGTCCTTCAACCTCATTATTCCCCTGTCATCATCTAAGCTGTTCCAATGAGGGTGTCTCTTTGGCCCTCATCAATTATAGCATTCTCAAATGTGTTAGTACTCTGCAAAAAGTTTACAATCTGTTGATCATCAGAGAAAACTTGAAAATTATCTATATTGTTTGGAACTGAAGGACAAGGGACTAACTCAATTGAAAACTTGTTCCATTTAAATTCTTCCAATGGCTTTAAACTTGCAGCTGAAGAAGCCAAGACATCTGCATGGGAATTCTGCTCTCTGGGTATATGTGTCAGATTAAATGCATCAAAATCTTCTACAAGATCCCAAGCCCGATGTTTGTATCCTTTTAAATAAGATGCTTTACACTGGAATTTACCCTTGACTTGATTTGCCACCAATTCTGAATCAGTGAAAACTTGAATATTTCTCACTCCTTTGTCCAAAGCAAATTTCAAACCTAAAATCAGAGCTTCATACTCTGCTAAATTATTTGTACAAGGGAACTGTAGGCGGTAAGACATAAAATATGTCTGACTTTCAGGCCCTTTGAGGACTGCCCCTGTTCCAGAACCCTGTTTAGATCTAGCTCCATCCACATGAAGTGTCCAGACTTCATTAGTATGTACAGGATGAGCTTTATTAAACTTGTCATTTTGCCCAGTTGTTAAATTGTAGACTCCAATATCTACCTCTGCAATATTTACAGTTTCATTTGCTGCATTGTACTCAGTAATTGTATGCTTGTACCTAGGTTCTCTTTCAACCCGTAATTGATTTGCCACTCCTTTCCACGGCAACCACATGTGTGAAAAATCTGTTGCCAAGTATCCGTTCAGAGATCTCGACCAATCCCTACTCAACAGCATCCCGTACCCCACAGGGATATCCACAACCTGAATTTCAATTTTATGTTGAGCCCTTGGCTCAGATGCTAATTGGATATGAATATTTTGAAGCTCTCCAACAACTTTAACCTCTGATTTGTCCAATTGGACAACTCTCCTTTCAGACTTCATTGGGGTCAGACCCAACTGCTGACAAATGGCCAAAGGCATAACATTTGCAGATGCACCTGAATCTACCAAACAATTATGTAAGTTCTTCCCAAAAATACGGACAGTCAGTAAAAAGGGGGGAACTTCAGTTTTTTCTTTGTACATGGCTAGATTGGCATGTGCTATTTTCTTTCCTTTGTCCACAGGTTTAGTAGCGGGGCCAGAGTATGTTTTTATCAGATTGTCTCTCTGCTCTGAAATCTGTGCCAGCTCATGCAGAGTAATGTTGGCCTTAATATTTTTCATATCCTCCACTATGTTATATCCTTTGTTAAGTGGAGGGACAAAAGCATCTGGTCCTCTTTGACTTCCTCCCTTTGGTGGAGATGGATCATTGCTTGGAGAGGGGTCCGGGGGAACATTGTGAGAGTTGTCCGGAGGGGTTGATGTAGTATTAGGCTCCGGATTCCTGTTTCTCAGGTTGTAATTATCTCTTATGTACTGCTGGAAAGCCTGCACCTCATCCATAGGCATTTCAACTACATTCTCAGATTCATCCGAGAAAGTGAAAGAATCCAGGACCATAGCTGCACTGTGGCCGGATGAACTTGGGCCATCAGCAGTTCTTTGATTTTTAGGGGAGATCAAATCTCCAGACAAAGCTTCAAATGCATTGCAAAATTCCAGACAATCCAACTCCCCATGCTGAGAAGTGGCATGTATTCTGCACCAGTTGGGCAGAGCTAAATCACAAATGTTCACATCATGGCCTTTGCCCTTGTAATCTTTATTAGGTTCATATGGGGGCTTGTTGAATCTGTTTGGTTGATATGAATATCTGTTGGAGTTGTCCCCAGTAGAAACTTGCCTTTTAAAACTCAAGAAATCATTGGCCAGCTTCTGAACAATCTTTGAGACTTCTTCCACTCTTGCATTGTCAGCCTCTTTGCCTGGGTGCTGTACATTCTCAACAGGTGCTACAGCCAGTGGATTTGCTGATGGTAGAGTCTGACAAATTGGCAACATTACCTGATGTGGAATAGGATTGAACACAGGGGCAGCTTGTGCAACCAGAGGAACTTGCTGAGCATTTAATGGTTGGGGTCCCAACTGTCTTTCCAGAATCAAAGCTTCTTTATAAGCTTCTGTCAAATTAGTAACAGTGGGATCTCTCTTCAAAAAGACAGAGGTCATCGGATCCAGAGAGTTTCTAAAAATCTCTAATGCCAGGTCAGCATTCGGTACATAATACCCAGTAAGTCTGCCATAAGCTTTCTGGAATCTAACATTATATGATCTGATAGATTCACTTAATTCTCTTTTGATGCCAGAAAACTGCTGGTACAATATACTAGGATCTATCACTTCCCCGAACTGTGACACAAAAACTTTTTCTAAGTCATTCCAGCTGGTGACAGAATCATTAGTGAGGTTTAGAAACCAATCATAAGCTCCCTCCTGGAGAGTGAACGGGAATAGTCTGCAGGCAACATCCTCATGCTGTACATTTAATAATTTCAAAGCATTCTTGAATGCAACCAAATGTTCCTCTGCAGTTCTTGTCCCATCATGTTTATATCTAGGGAGATATCTTTCCGGATTTCTAGGTAGGTCATGGGCAATACCCGAAATATTCAAAGCAGTGGAGCCCAACCAATTTGCCATTACTACTTGGCTGACTGTGATATTCTGAGTTGTGGTTGGAGTAACTATCAGCGGTGATAAAACTGTTTCTGACAGAGACTTGGCCCTTCTGAGGCCACTTCTTCTCGGAGTTTCTAATTCAGGGACAAGGAGCTCTCCGGCTCTGGGGTGGGACCTTGTTACCCTGTATGTAGAATCCAGCTTTTCACAAGCACTTACAAACTGACAATCCTTAACAGAGTACTGAACTTGAGGTGCTCTCTTCTGGCAATTTTAAAAACTGTACTGACAATTTACAATACTGACCGGAGCTCACTGGGCCATTTTTAAATGTTGGTGTTAAGTCCCGCTGTTTAGGCAAAAACTCAAACAACAAAATTTAAAAGAGCCAAAGAGGAGGGAAAAGGATTCAAAAGATAAAATACCAGACTCAGCACATACAACTTACAATACTTGAACGGAGTTCAAAAGGCCCTCCTTCTAGCACCATTTTTAAATGTTGGTCCGACTTTCATACACACCCTGTGAAGAATGAGCACGAAACTCTGATAACACTTATACGGGATAAATCCCACTCACTTTAGGATCTAGCTGGTTATCCAAGGTGCGAGTTACAGAGTCGGGTCGAATGTCAATTCACTCTTTTCCGCTTCTGGAATAGTTTTCAATATGGACTGTCTCTTACCTTACAACGGGCTCAATGAACTTGCTCAGTAATGTTCAGAAGTTGTCACTTGTTGACAATCAGATTTAAAATTGATTCTTTGATCTAGCTCTCATGGGTCAGCAGATTTAAATAAAAGACAAAATTAAAAGAAAATAAAAATGGATCATTTCACGGTAAAACAAAGAGAGGGTAGGGTAAGGCAGAAAGAGAAGTTTATCAAACTTTAACTGTAAGGCCAAAACTACCAATTTTATCTATACTATCAGCTTCACAACAGAACAAATCAAAGAAGAAAGTGTCCAGTTTTCTAAGATCACTTTCTACTAAGAGCACAAGGCAGAGATGGAACAGGTCTAACAGAAAATTATAAACCGAAGGGAAGTCGGTTAAAATTGATATCTTTCATCGGTAGCCTAGCTCGCACAGTGAGGACAGAGCAATTAGAACAAACTTGAACCTTAAATCTATAATTTTCCCTAGCATACAATAGAACAAATGAAGCCCAACAACATATTTAATCTTGATAACACCGATTTACAACATATATCTAATAAACTTTAATGAAACGGATAACAAAAGAAAATGAACTTATCACAATCTGCAAAAGATTAGGCTCCTGGCCATGCTATCACAGAAAACAAAAGCACATCAACTCCAAGTCCAGAAATAAAATATTTCACAGAATTTGCAAGAAATTGCTTCAATAGCCTTTTATTTCTAAGTCTTCGCCTCCTGCGATTACATTTAGAAGAAGTATTTATAGACTCAGGACAGATCCTGATCTTTTCAAAAATATCTTCTTCTCAAACCCTAAATCTTATCACCTTAAACCCTAGGACCCGGGTTTTACAATATAAAGCCATTTAAAACAAATCTCGAACAAAACTTAACCATTCTGCAACTCAGTGCAGTCACTTGCCATAAATGGAGAAGATAGAATTCGAATGCCACTTGCATTCACCCGCAATCGTGAATAAATGTCCTCATTAATTCCCTCGGGTGATCTGGATGAGTCACCACTTCTCTGACATTTCATCTCCGCAGAGCCATCCGTGAGCTGAAAATATCTGCAAGCCATTAAGTCTGCCATAAATCTTCATTAAATGCATCCATCGGGAAATTCCGGTAACTGAGTGTAGATATTTTCACTTCTCGGCCAATTCTCGACATATTCCATTAAAAGGGCAGCTGCTTAGTCACCGTAAAATCTCTTTGCGGACAGATCTGTAAAAATTGGATGAAACAACAATTCCCGACATCTTTTCTTTCAATATGGCCGTCTTTGATTAATTTGCACTAAGCTTTACCTTTATGGCCATTTCTCCGTTATCATGTAAGTGCCAGATGGCCTCCTACATGAAAGGGACAAAAGATGGATTAGTACTTTAATAAAATATTAAATCAGAACTTTAATTATTAAATCAGATTTAAAAACCCTAATGTTTACTTGCATGTCGGCCTTATTTATCTGATACATGGCTCGTGCTTTGACACGTGTCACAAAATCGCGACACGTGTCCATTTCCAGCTGTCTTGCATTTTTGGCTCTTTTTCTGCCAGGGTCACGAAAATGCGACATGTCACGATTTCGTGACATGTCGCGAAATCGCGACATCTTCTCTGTCGCTGCCCTTTTGCTCACATATGCCGCGAAAACACGACATGTCATGATTTCGTGACATGTCGTGAAATCGCGACCCTTCTCCTGCGTTGGCAACTTTCTGCTTCATCAATCGCGAAAATGCGACATGTCACGATTTCGCGACATGTCACGAAATCGTGACCCTTTTCCCCCTTTGGCACTCTTCTTCCTTCATGGCCGCGAAAATGCGACATGTCATGATTTCGCGACATGTCGCGAAATCGCGACCGTTTTGCCACTTAGTCGATTTTTCACTTCAATGGCAGCGAAAACGTGACATGTCGCGATTTCGCGACATGTCACGAAATCGTGACCTTTTCTGCCTTCGGCTTCTTTCTCTCCAACATGTCGCGAAAATGCGACATGTCGCGATTTCGTGACATGTCATGAAATCGCGACGCTTCCTTCCTTGCACTCCTTTCTGCCCTGCGAGCCGTGAAAACGTGACATGTCACGATTTCGCGACATGGTGCGAAATCGTGACCCTTTTCTGCCTTAGTCGATTTTCTCCTTGATTGGCAGCGAAAACACGACATGTCACGATTTCACGACATGTCGCGAAATCATGCCCTGTTCTCCCCTTGCTTGCAGCTTTGACTTGGACCTGTCGCGATTTCGCGACATGTCACGAAATCACAGCAGTCCGTACTCCCTGGGCTTCCTCCACCAATTTTGTCACGATTTCGTGACATCGCGAAATCGTGATGTCGCGATTTCGTGACATCTTTTTGCCTTAGACGCTTTTCAAACTTTCTCTTGCTCCTTCTTGCTTGCTTTGCCTGGACCTGTCGCGATTTCGCGACATGTCACGAAATCGCGACAGTCCGTACGCCTTGAGCCCTCCTTGCCAAAAACGTCGCGATTTCGCGACATGTCGCGAAATTGCGACCTATTTCTGACTTGCATATTTTCTTCTCTCTCTAGCCACAAAAATGCGACATGTCACGATTTCACGACGTTCTGTACGATTATGCCTTTCTCTCTCCAGATTTGTCGCGATTTCGTGACATGTCGTGAAATCGTGACCATTTCATGCCTTAGTTGATTTTTCTCTCTCTTAGCTGCAAAAATGTGACATGTCGCGAAATTGCGACGTTCTGTACGACTTTCTTCTCTCTCCAAAACTTGTCACGATTTCGCGACATGTCGCGAAATCGCGACGTTCCGTACGATCGGGCTTTCTCTCTCCTAACCTGTAGCGATATCGCGACATTTCCAAAAATGGAAATGTCACGATATCGCGACATTTCCATTTTTGGAAAGTGTCACGATTTCGCTACGCATTTCTGACTTAGCCGATTTTTCAAAAACCCGTCGCGATATCGCGACACTTCCAAAAAAGGAAAGTTTTGATTTTTAATGAATTTATCTATCTGTTTTCTGCATTTTCTTCGTACCGGTGTAAGATTTTCTTTATCCATGAATGATTCTAGCATGTAAAAAGTGAAGTCTGAGATAACAAAGCCAGAATGCAAGAAAACTTGGATAAAGAAACAGGCAAAACTTGAAGAAGAAAGAGGCAAGTAAAAATTGGAATTAAAACCTGAAAATCATCAAGAGGGTCCCTACTGCAAAATGAAAGCTTAATGTTTTCAAAGGATGGAAAATTATTTTTTCAGTGGGGGTGTGTTGCTTCTCAATAGGACATTAGGTGGAGGCCCTGGAGGGAGATACCAGGGTGGGGAGAGGATGCTTTTGAGCTAGCTCACATCAGGTGAACCATTTGGCTATGGATGGACCAGGGGGAGCTGGAGCTATACCACATGGATCGGGTGATGCACTAGTTTGGGTTACAGTAGGACATTCCACGGTATAGGAATATCACTTACTCTAGGGTGACATGGGATCACACTACTATTAGTGGTGCTCCTAGCATGGCTAAGTTTTTGGACCCTGAGCTAGATGATGAGGTACTACCCATAATAGAGGGGGATGATGTTGGGGTTATAGATAGGTATCGATAGTGGTATACCCACATTCACCCTACTCTATTGACTACACTGAGGAGTGTAGTATGGTAGGTAGTTGAGTAGGTTTTTAGATAGTGATGTACAACCAACCAATAGCAGTTTGAGACATAGGTATCCTCTAGGAGAGAGGGTCCTCATACTAGGGGTGGACATCAAAGTCGATTGAGGACATCTAGGTCAGGGAGGGCTATTGGGATAGGGGAGATGTCTAGGGAGGAGAGGAGAGCCTCTTCTCAATGGGTGATGGATGATAGGATGGAGGAGGAGCATGTAGCATCTCCTCAGTAGGAGTTTGTACCTGAGTTGCTTGAGAAGGGCATCATGATAGAGGAGGTAGGGGAGAGCAGCGAGATGGTGGCTCTACGGGTGGAGAACATGAGTCTTAGAGCTCGTGTTCAGACACTAGAGTTAGAGGATGCAACTTTGAGGACTCAGGTCTAGACTCTATAGGTGGTGGATATGGGTTTGAGGACTCGGGTGCAGACTTTGGAGATTGAGGATGCAAGTTAGAGAGTGAGGATTTAGACTCTAGAGGTAGAGCTCGCATAGGCATGGGCTTAGGTGACTCAGGGAGCTAGGGTAATGACTTCTTCCCAGTCAGGAGGATCAGGGAGGAGTCGATTAGGGGAGGAGCTAGTGTGGTCTATACAATAGACTACATTTTACTAGACCTTGTACTTTATGGTGGTACTTGTAGAGTAGAGATAGGCTATGCCTCCTAAGATTGTGGGTCCTATTCGCATAGGATCATCATCTCGCTCTACTTCTAGGGTGACTTCCTCTAGGATGATGATAGTAGGGGGATAGTTCTGACCGCCACCACCACCCCCTGGCAGAGATGATGATGTTACGAGCTCTAGAGGCTCGAGAGGAGTTTAGGGTGGGCTTACTAGACATATTTTTGTACTATATCCTTAGTGATTGAGTATGCCAATTTTTGAGGATTGTGGCATACCAGTCTGACTCTATTTTGTATATAGACTTTTGAGATATATATATTGATCCTCTTGTCCTATGTGACTTTGTATGATTTGATTGCATTTGATTGTTTTTTATGATGTTTAAATTTCTTATAATCATGCTTTTGATTTTTAAATATTTTGATCATGCTTAAAATGAAAGAAAATAATTTGAATTTTGTAGATATGTTTTTGAAAATATGTTTTTGTATGATGATGGAATAAATAGATTAGCAATGTTCCTCGAAGGATGTTGTGTTGTTATATGACCGTTGATGGAGATCAATGCTCGCTAGGTCATGAAGTGAATCTTGTTGTGAGGAATTTTGTATTGCTAATAATAGAAATGTTTTTGTGGTGCTCAAGAATAATCTTGAGGCTTATGATGATTAAAGAAGATGTTTGATTTTGTTTTTGAGAAAATTTGATTTTTAAGAAATATTTTGATAAGGATTATTGTTTATGAAAATAATGTGATTTAAGCATGAAAATTTGGGAAGGATGACTTGCGCTAGGCATAGAATTCCTAGTGTGAAAATTTTGAGGATAATAGTTACTAAGAATTATACCATCATCGCGAAGTCAAAAATGCAATGCATGATAATATGAAATTGTTTATTCTTAAAATATAAATTGATATGAAGCAAATCATCGTATCACATATTTAAGAAGATTGACAAATATGAAATGTTTTAGACCTAAAAATTGAGAAAGATGACTTGCGCTAGGCATAGAATTCCTAGTGTGAAAATTGAGAAGAATAATTACTAGGAATTATACCATCATCGTGAAGTCATGAATGCAATGCATGATAAATGATTTTGGACTACAAGTTCTTTTTTGAATAAGTTATTTTTGGATATTTTGAAAATTTTTATGTAATGAATGAATAATGATAAACTAATGTTGTCCAACAAATTTCAAAGAAATATTTTAACTTATTTCTAAGACAAAATCAAATTTATCAAGAACCAGTGTGTGATGAGTGAGTTCATTATCCATCTTGATTTGACACAATGATACAAAATCTCTCAAGGATCAAATGTGTGTGCTTGTGAAATTAATTTACCGATTTTGAGTAAGGTAGTGATACAAGCAAACTTTTATGAACCAATGTGTGTGCAAGTGAAATGTTCATTAACCATGATTTTGTGCATGCCATTGTACCGAACTACTATGTAAGTCAAGTTACCAAAAGCTAGCTAATCCACAAGCGGACATTGGTCTATACAAAATAAGGTCGCTAATGTGATAGACATGTCACCATGTGAAAGGGATTACCCAAGGTCAAGCGGGTTGGGCACAAACCACCTGTTATGGGGCTTACCTCATGGCTTTCAAATAATTGAGGAATTCTAGGGATTCAAGCTCACTACCCCCTTCTTTTCTTCTGATTTTTGGAGTAGGGATTCTTGTCCATTTTTGAACAAGGGGATTTTATTGCTTTTTTCTTTTCTTTTCTTTTTCTTTTTCTTTTCTTTCTCTTTTTGGGATACTTGCCCAGATTAGACGTAGAGCAAGGGATTTTATTCGGGTAGGGGGGAGCTTGTCCTTTTTCCAATTCTCAGTATTCTAGACCATGCACATAATAGGATAGCAAGGGAAACTTTTCGCTTAAGGAACTAAGACTACTATGTAGTATCCTTTTCGAATTTGCAACAAATCATATTTTAAGATGTGAGAATGTGTTCTTGGTTCAAGAAGTAGCAAGATCATTTCCCAAAACTCAAAATTTATTTAATGAAGTAATAGTGCTTTTCAATACAAGAGAGATTTATAATCAAAGTGATGAAATCAAAATTATTAAAGATGTAAATTAAGTGCATGGTTCAAGATAACTTTTGAATTTTATCTGAAATACAATAAAATATAACTTGAATTTTGGAAAACAACACACACTGATGCAAAAAATAAGATTTTAACAATTTGAAATATTTTTGGAAATTTTCATGTTTTCTTGATTTTTTTGGTGTTTTGATAATATGAGAATTGCAAACTAAATGATGAAGAAGTTATTTACAAGTATGTACAGAAATGGAATTTTTGTTTTATGCATAATATCTTTTGAGATGCATGATATTCATTGGCTCCTTAAGATATTTTCCTTCCAAGGTAGCCAAGCGATATGCACTTGATCCAAATTTAGCAGTGATGACAAATGGTCCAAGCCAATTAGGTTGAAATTTACCTTTTAAATATTTTCTAGCATTTGTATTTTTTTATTTTCTTTGAGTACTAAATCACCAATTTCAAAAGATCGACTATGAACTTTCTTGGCATATGATCTTTTGAGTTTGTCTTGGTAAGAGCGAAGATGCTCTAGAGCATGAATACACTTTTCATCTAGAAGTTCCAACTGACTTAGTCTGCTAGCATGATATTCATCCCCTACTTCAACATCCTGAAGTAGGAGAGCTAGAGAAGGAACTTCTAACTCAAATGGAAAAACTGCTTCAACACCATAAACCAAGACAAAAGGTGAGGCACCTGTAGGAGTACGAACACTAGTTCGATAGGCCCACAAGGTAGGATATAATTGCATATGCCAGTCATGACCTGATTTATTAACCAATATTTTTAGGATTTTGATTAAGGTTTTATTAGAAGCTTCAGCTTGGCCATTTCCTTGTGGATAATAAGGAGTAGACCATCGATGTTGAATTTTATATTTTTGACATAATTTCTTAATATATTTGTTCTTAAAGCATGTTCCATTATCTGAGATGAGAGTTGATGGAATTCCAAATCTACATATGATTTGATTAAAGATGAATTTAGACACTTGAACTCCTGTGCAAGAAGCTAATGGCATAGCTTCTACCCACTTTGTAAAATATTCTGTTGTTGTTATTATAAATTTATGACCATCAGAAGAAATAGGATTAATTTTACCAATAATGTCTAAACCCCATTTAGAGAAGGGCCAAGGAGATGATATAGCTTGAAGTTCCTGAGCAGGAGCATGAACAAGGTCTACATGTCTTTGACACTTGTCACAATGATGCACATAATCATTAGCATCCTTTTCCATGGAAGGCCAAAAATATCCCATTCGAAGGAGTTTCTTAGCAATGGCACTTCCACTAAAGTGTCCTCCACAGGATCCATCATGGGCTTCACTTAAGGCTTTCTTAGACTCTTCTAGATTGAGACATCTTAATAGGATACCTTCAAAAGATATTTTGTATAAGGTATTACCAACAATTACAAAGTGAATAACTCGCTTACGTAATAGCCTACGTTGGTTTCTATCTAATCCTTCTGGGAAGGTTCCTTTTTGAAGAAAATTAAAGATATCTATATACCAAGGTTCTAGGGTTGTTTCATTAATCAAAAACACATCTAATGGTTCTAGACATGACTTAGAGGAAGTTGGCTCTTGGAGTTGGTGAATAATGATAGTAGCATACTCATCATCCAACTCCAAAGGTAATAAAGAAGTAGCTACAGCCATGGCATCAACAACATGGTTGCTAGTGCGAGGGATGGCTTCTAAAGTTACTTTCTCAAACAATGAAATAAGCTTAAGAACATACTCCTTATAAGGGTGGAGCTTCTCATCTCGTGTCTGATAAAATTCATTGATTTGATTTATCACAAGTTGAGAATCTCCAAAGACTAATAATATTTTAATTTTTAAGGCTAAAGTGGCTCGTAACCCAAGGATTAGAGCCTCATACTCTACAGTATTATTAGTACAAGCAAATTGTAATTTGAAAGACAAAGGGATAAGGTGCTTTTGTGGAGATATTAATATAATACCAACACCTACACCACTCATGCATCTAGCTCCATCAAAATACAAATACCATGACTCAGATAAATCTTCTTCTAAGTTAAGGCACTCATCAGGAAATTCTATAGTTATAGGATGAGTAGATTCTAAAGGTGCAACAACTAATTGATCAGCTATAACTTGGCCTTTAATATATTTTTGGCTGATAAATGTAAGTTCAAACTCACTCAGAGCAAGAACCCACTTAGTTGTGCACCCTAACAAGTAAGGTCTACTCATCAAGTACCTTAATGGATCAGACTTAGCAATAACAAATGTTTTCTGACTGAGCATATAATGATGCAACTTTTGCGTAGAAAACACAACTACCAAACAAAGCTTTTCTAATGGAGTATAATGGGTTTCATAACTTATTAATGTTCTTCTTATATAATATGTGGCTCGTTCTTTCTTTTCATCATCAATTTGAGCCAACATAGCTCCAAGTGCAAGTTTCGAAGCAGAAATATATAAAATAAATGGACAATCAGGTCTAGGAGGAACAAGCACTGGAGGAGTAAGAAGATATTGTTTAAGACTCTCAAAAGCTTCTTGAAATTCCTTATCCCATTGGAATGGGATGTTTTTCTTAAGTAATTTAAGAAAATGTCCTGTTTTATCCACCAACTTATCAATGAAGCGATGGATAGACTATAATTTACCTTGTAAACTTCTTAATTCTGATATGTTTTTAGGTGGTGGCATATCAAGGATAGCCTTAATTTTGAGAGGATCTATTTCTATACCATGCATAGAAACAATAACCCCTAACAATTTTCTTGATTTAACTCCAAATACACATTTGTCTGGATTTAAGCGAATCATATATTCTCTTAATCTATCAAACACTTTTCTTAAATCATTGATATGCTCTTCTTCTTTAGTTGAATGAGCTATAATATCATCTACATAATCATGTAGAATATCATACATCATATCATGAAAGATATATGTCATAGCTCTTTGATATGTTGCTCCTGCATTCTTTAAACCAAAGGGCATTACTTTCCAACAAAAGGTACCCCAAGGTGTAATAAAAGTTGTTTTGGGTTGGTCTTCAGGAGCTATTCTGATTTGGTTGTATCTTGAAAAACCATCCATGAGGGATAACATCCCACTCCCAACTGTAAAATCTATGATTTGATCCATATTAGGGAGAGGAAAATCATCCTTAGGGCATGCATCATTAATGTCTCTAAAATCAGTACAAACCCTAACTTTAGTGGCTTCTTTTTTGGCTACTGGAACAACATTTGATATCCACTCAACATAATCAATAGCTTGGATAAAAATTACATTCAAAAGTTTTTCTAACTCATTTTTAACTAGCAGTGCTACTTTGGGATGCATTTTTCTAAGCTTTTGCTTTACAAGTTTTGCATCAGGGCGCACTACTAGATGGTGCATGACCATAGAAGGATCTAGGCCTAGCATATCTGCATATGTCCAAGCAAAAACATCAGCATACTCTATGAGAAATGCTATATATTATTTCTATCTTTCTTCACTTAATTCTGCTCCAATTTTGACCATGCGAGGGTTTTCTTCTGTCCCAATGTTAACTTGTAAAATATTTTCTACCACAATATTTAATTCTCTTTCAAATTTGGGTGGTGCGGGTGACACCCCCATTTCTTGTAATTCCTCTAAGGTTAATTTTGCTAACTCTTCTTGAGGGGTAGTTGCTTCAACATGGGCTATAGATGGTATAGACCCATCAAAGAAGAATTTATTCTTTAAAACTTCATCAAGAGAAATATCATGAAATATATCTCCCTCTAAATATTCATCTGGTTCAGCAATCATGTCTGGGTATGCTATTGATAACATATTACAAGAATATATCCTTCTACTTGGTTTAAAAAATTCTTTATGTGCTAAATATTCTTGATATGTTACAAGTTGATCATCATCCTCAAATGGGAATGGTTGGGTTTTTGTAGGAATGTAACCAATACCACATTGGGTAGGCCATTCCTCAACTTCTAAAGGTTCTTGTATTCCATTTTCAAGAGGTCCTAAACCTTTACCTCTATAACCCATGTCACACATCATTTGTTTTGATTTTATATATCCATTAGAAAAGTAACATTTAGCAAAACCATTTTGATCAATTGTGACACTCACAATATTAATTTTACCATAATCATACCCTACGTAGACAAAGGCACAACTCCCAACATGATAGATACTTCCCAACTTTCATGGCAAGCCCATCGTTCGAGGAGATGGCGGTAATTTAGCTAACACTAGGGAATCTTGAGTGGCAAAATTATTATGTTCTAAAGTTGTGAGTATTGAAGATAAATCTGGTAATACTTCATCCAAAGTAGGATATGAAGTAGAAGGACTATCTTCTTTAGTTGTAGATTTAGATGGTGTAGTTTTAGATGATGAAGGTGTTGATGATGAAGGTGGATTAGGATGTGTTGAAGACATAGCAGGACAAAATGGAACTCCTATTGGTTCTACCATAGCACACATGTCAAATGGTCTAGGATCACCATGGATAGTAACTAGTTGATTTTTAAATTCAAACTTAACACACTGATGTAATGTAGAGGGTACCACTCGCATTGCGTTGATCCAAGGTCGACCCAAAAGTATGTTATATGATGTAGGACAATGTACAACAAACACGGTCGTATCCAAAATCCTTGGACCAACTTGCAATGGAATCGACAACACTCCACATGTTTCTTGAGTTTCATCATTAAATGCTTTAATAATCATTTCAGTCCTTTTTAAATCTTCATTTCTAAATCCAAATATTTGGAAAAATTCATATGTGCATATGTTTAATGATGATCCATTATCAATTAAAACTCTTTTGACACCTACATCCCCAATTAATGTTGTGATGTATAGAGGATTATCTCTATACATGCTTTGAGGAGGAATATCCTTATCTAAAAAATCTATGTAATTTGTTCCATGAGAGATTACAACATTAACCACAACATCAGGTTCTATATTTTGTGGTACCATCATTTTACTTAAGGTACTCATTAATTCTTCTCTATGGATAGATGAAGTTCTCAAAAGATCCAAAAGAGAAATTCTAGTTGTGATATTTGCCAATTGTTCATTAATGTCATAAGGAGGTTTCTATTGTGAATTTGATATATTATTTCCTTTTGTAGGTACTTTTAATACAAATGGAGTTGATTTCTCATTTTGAGTTTGAGTTTGTGGTTGAGAATTTTGATTTTGGATTTGTTGTCTAGTGATGGCTCCAATAGTACCCACAACATTATTATTTCACAAATAACCAAAATGAGGTCTAGCATTTTTTGCTTGTTCATTTGTAAGCATTTGTTGAGATGATGGTCGAATGGTCATTCTCCTAGGGAATGGTTCTTCTAGAACTAATAAATCTGTAATGGGAGTAATTCGATCTGACTCATCTTCAGAACTATTTGAGGTAATGTCTAGTTCACTTCCTGTTTCACTTTCTGTATCAGTTCTAGTATCTTCTGAAGATGAAGATTGAAAATATTGTATTGGTCTAGTTGTGACTATAGATAAAGTAGGTACATAGGAGGTTTGCAAATCTTGTTGTGGTAAAAATTTTCTAATGGTTCCCACATACCGAGTTGGAGGAGGAACATTATGATGTTCTACTTGATTTACTACCTCTTTACCATGCTTGGGTAAAGGATGTTGAAAAATATCTAGGTTTTGATTTGCATTTTGATTTGTTTGTTTTTGGGTATTATTTTGAGTATTATTGTTTGCAGGAAATTGTTGTACTTCCATATTACCTTTATCAATCAAATCTTGTATCATATGCTTTAACCTTTTACAAGAATTTGTAGAATGTCCATCCACTTGGTGAAAATTACAATGTAAATCAGCCCTATATCCAGCTACAGTGGTATCTGGTTGTCTTACCTCAGGTAACCGTATCAAACCTTGTTCCAATAATTGAGGTAAAATCATAGTTAAGGGTTGATTTAATCTTGTGAATTCTCTTGGTGGCTTATCAAGGATTTTCAATACAAATTTCTTTACAGCTTTGGCAAGGTTAACATTTGAGGTGTTTCTGCTATCAGTAACTCCATCACCCACTACTTGCTTATTCTTATATTGGTTTTTAGAAGTTTTATCCTCATATTTCTTCTTAAATTATCCTCTTCTAATGAGGGCATCTTCTACCCTCCTAGCTAGATCAATGGCTTGATCAAAGGAGGTTACTGTAGCAGTAGAAAGCTCATAAGATAGTTGTTCTTGCAAATTACCAATGAATATGTCCAACATTTCATGATGAGGTAATGCAAAATGTAATTTGCCTAAGAGTTGTCTCCACTTAGTCAAGAATTCAGAAAAACTCTCATCTTTACCTTGTTTCAAATTGTATAAATCCTTAATGGTCACATGCCTCTCTATATAGGCACTAAATTGGTGGACAAACATTTCTGTTGTCTCTTCAAAGTTCCTTAAAGAATTTGTAGGTAGTTGATAATACCATTCTAGAGCCATGCCTCCAAGACTTTTAGGAAATATTTTTAGCAACAACAAGTCATCATAAGAGATATCATGACATGTTGTCCTAAACATGCGAAGATGCTCAATAGGATCTTCGGTTCCTTTATATATTGGGAGGACATGCATAGGGAAATGTTTTGGGTATGGTTGGGCAACCACAATAGGATCCAAGGGTTGGCTACACATCTCTCTATAACTATATGAGGGATGGTAGGGATCCATTTGATCTAGTCGTGAAGCCAATTGTTTGACCATGTCTTCAAGGCCCTGTGGTTGTCCACCAAATTGATTTTGTTGCACCATGTTGTTGTGTCTTTGATGATAAGTTGGTGTTGTTGTGTAAGGATTTCCAATTGAAATATTATTGTGCAAAGTGTTGGTAGGAAGGGTGTTATGAAGTTGATATGGGATTGTATTTTGTTGAATTTTTTGTTGATGATTGGTATTTTGCATTTGTTTAGATTTTTGTTGGTTTGATATTTGTTGATTAAGATCTTGAGAGAATATGGAAGAAAATAGTTGTTTTTGTTTTTGTTTAGGATTTGTTTTGGTGTTGCTAGTAACAATTTTAGATGATTGTGCCATTGGTTTTTGAACATTTTGATTTAAAGGTATCATGTTTTGATTAGATGGTCCTGCTTGATCATTATCTTGGTCTGTTGAATTCATGTATGATAATGGATTTGTATGTATCTAAAAAGTAGCTGCCAAGGCTGATTCCATAGCACCTTCTCCTAAATTATCAATTTGTATTGCTTGATTAAAATCTTCTATGTTGTTCTTTATAAATTGAGTAAACTGTTCAAGAGACTTGAATTTAACATTTCCTTTCTGATCTAATGTAGGTTTATCAGGATCTTCTATTTCATCTTCTCCATTATCACCTTCATCTTGTTCTGAAGGTACATAATCTTCAATAAGTACCCTATCATCAAGGTTTTCTTGGTCTTGTTCATCAGACTCTATTTGTTTACCATTTCTCAAAACTTTAGGTATTTTGGTTTTAGGATTTTTATCTTGCAGATATATATATATATATGCTTAAATTCTTGGGGTATATATGTTATATATATACCTAAATAAATAAATATGCAAATATGTAAATATATATTATATTTTGTTTTTGGTTTTTTTATGTTTTTGAAACAAAGCAGAAAACAAAAATTATAATATCCTAAATATTATACTTTAGTCTTCCTGAAAGAGTCTATAGATATCATTAATGGGTTCAAGTTCTTCAGGTGACATATAGTGTTCTTCCTCAAACTGAAAGTTGGCTTTCAAGAACTTGACAAAATGGGCTATGGTGATATTATCAACTTCAGAGTCTTGACCATAAAAGTAGATTTCATGACAATATTCATGATAATGGACTGCCCTAGGAGTTCTATGAAATCTTCTCCTATTGTCCAAGACTATTTCTTGATCTTCTACGTGTGCTAAAAACCTGTGTACTGTTATAGCATTTTCAAGGTAATCATCAAAGGTATAAATAGTTGAAGAGATGCTTGCTCTTTTATCCATCAACCACCTCTCACACGCCCTTTGAATATCAAAGTAGCGAGAAGCATTTTTAGGATCCAGGATTCTAGCTAGGTCAAACCTTATAATTTGGCTAAGTCTTGGTTCGTAGGTTTTTATGATGTCTAATCTTCTCCAGAGTTCAGTCCACTGTTCTTGAGATGGGAGACTTGAGTTTTCAACTATTTGAGAAATTTCCTGTGTAGATAATAATGTCCTAATGTTTATGCGTACAACTCTTCTTATGTTGTAGTCTAACATTTATGAAATTTACTTAAAATATGCAAATTTGACTAATGATCTTGTTTGGTTTTTGTTTTGTTTTGTAATTTTTATGTTTTTTTGTGTTTTATAAATCAGAAAGATATGCCTATGTTTTTCACGTCGGGTTCACCAAAGAATGTAGCTCTAAAATTCTCGCACTCCTTTCCTTCAGGCTAATGGATCCGCACCTCGAAGGGGAATGGGAGAATAGTAGGTCTACACCTCGAAGAGAGACACTTGAGTTCGTGTCTTCTTTGGTGATTTTTTGACGAATTGTTTAGGGTTCACCAGGAAACATTTCTTGGCAGTTTCCATGCCTAGGTTTTGGAGTTTGTTTGATGTGTTCCTTTTAAGTTCTCACAATCACCTAGTTTTGGCCAATGCAACTAAACTATGCTAAATGCAATTCAATTTTCAATGAATACAACAGATAGTAGTAAACAGAGGAAAATCTAATGCAAATGCTTAATTATGAAGGAATTTGACACTCTTACTCGGTCCAAAAGTCTGATGAAGATTTTGTTTCTTGTTGTAGGCAGGATCGTATGCTGCAGGGTCAAGATCATATGATGCAAGGTCAAGATGAAAGCACGAGGATACGGAAGCCCATAGGCGTACCGGGTGCGGTGCAAACAAAAGCATACGAAATGCTAAGTCCTACAAATGAACAAAGGACTAAAGTGCATGAAAAGGGAAAACAAACGAACTGAAATGAGATATAAAGCAAATGTAAAGTGCAGCCCTTATTTTTATTAATTTTTCTTTGAGATCAGGTTACAATACGTCTCCTTCATTTTTAGGAGCTAGGAGCGTTAGATATAGTTTTGTTACACCACGGATGGTACGCTTCCCTTCGGGATCTTTCGCGTGCCCACATTTGAAATGGGTGGGCCAAACGTCACCACCGCTTGTGTGAATGCATCTGTAGTTCCTTGCTGCCCCTCCGGTGTCGAGATCCTATGTTCAAAGAAATAACAAACGATTAATAGCACCTACGGATGGAGGGAAATATGCAATCCCCAAGGCCTTCGGTTAATGCATGCATGAAATAATTAAAATGGTAATCAAAACATGTCAGAATAATATGAAATTTGGACAGAAGCATGCAAACACTATCAGGAACACACTACAAAAGGAACAGTTGAGAAATCTTCTGCAGATTTCTAATCGCTTTGGGGTGGGACGATTAGGACTGTCATAAAATGTCAAAAATCAACCTCCTAAATGTCCCATCCAGAGGCCTCCAAAACACCTACAAAGTTGGGGTTAGGAAAAATAGGGCATTTTGAGATGACCCAGAAGGTCGGATTCTATAGATTTGGCCCCGATCACCCTGTATCCGAAGATGCTCCTTGTATGTTAGTGAAAGCGAAAAACAATGAAAACACAGTCAAAACTCATCAGAATGGCATGAAATTTGAATGGCAACATATATGAATGACATAAAATAAAATGAAAAATAAATAGTAAAGAAATTTGCTATAGATTTCTAATCACTCTGGGGTGGGGCGATTAGGACTGCAGCAGTGCGAGGGGGCACCGGGGGCAGGACGCCCACCATTTGGGGCTTGGTTTTGACACCAATCCACTTGGGATGGGTCCAAAACCTCCTAGGGGGTTGTGTCAGCAAATTGGGTGGGGTATTGTGGCCAAATTTTTAGGTTCTGGGTCCAGATTGCGCTTCCAATGTTCACCCAATAACCTCCCTTCCAAAAGAGAGATCAAGGATGTAAGAAGCACAAGTGAGGGGTGAGGATGTAATTCGGCAGCACTCCATTGCTCCAAATGCTCCTGCTCTATCCTTTTTTGGGGTGAGAAGACTCACCATTTTATAGACTTGAAGGTCTACTTTGAATGTGCATGCAGGGGCACCACTTGGCCATCATGCCTTCCCAGGGAGGAGGAGATTCCTCCCTGATTAAGGGCTCCATGACTGCCTCTATGACTGCCCCTTTGAGCTCAAAAATGCTCACTCACACTCCCATGCATTGAAGGTGGAGTTGAGTGGCAGATCTGAGCTTCCATTTGTCAAGGTTTGACCTTTTTCCCATCAAACCTGCTATTCACCCCACCCTAGAGCGATTGCTGCTAATCATCCCGGGGTGGGGCGAATAGCATTCTAATCATCCTAGGGTGGAACGAGTAAGGAGCAGGGTGCTTGAAAGGTGCCAAATTGACCTCTGACCTTCCAAAACTACTTTGGGAGTGGTTAGGACCACTTTTTAACCTCTGGGGGCTACCCTAGGGGCTATGTATGCCAATTTGGTCAGTGTTTGTAGCCACCTGATCAGATTGGTGCTATTTTGGTGTCTATAGATGCCCCTTTTTGGGATGCACTGTGTGTGGCATAGTGCTGAGCAAAAATAGATAACCAAAGCACTTAATGATTAGGTTTTCTTAGTAACCTAACCAAATTTTGATGCCCCAAGTATGGAAATGGCACGCATTCTTGAATCCTTGCTTCTGACGAGCTAAGGAGCTTAATTCAAGTGTTAACCTTTTTTTGGTGAGGTGTTACTTGATCTTGGACATTGTTCAGTCATGAATAGGCAAAGGGCACAACCTTTTGTCTATGGGAACCTTGAGTTCATGATTCTAGAATGCCAAGTGTTTGATCAGCTTGTGATTATTGCTTGTTTTCTACCCCAAGCAGGAGCGTGATTGTCTTTGTCAATGATTCTTTGAATGCATGTCATTTCCTTGATTGGGTGTGTATTTGTTGATTGGTGACTAAGTGTGACTACCCCCTCAAGCGACGAATCGATGAGGGAATGACCGACATGAGAAAAGAGATGAGTCGCTTGACCCAAGATGACTTTTGTAAGGGTGCCTTCAGTTGTTTTCCATTGAATGCTTATGCAGTTTCCCAACAATCTGACCTATTTTTGGTGGGTTTTAACCCTTTTTGGGACACCTTTTGGGGATGAAATTCTCAAAAATCCGTCCTCCCGAGGAGCGGTCCGGCTATGGTAGCCTTCTTAGGGAGTAGGATATGGATAATTTGTGGCCCCAACGTTGGTTTTGTATGCCAAGAATATCAGGTGCAAAGGTGCCTTTGTTCGACAATGTTATTGCTATTTTTGGGTGGGTTTGGACCCTTTTTGTGATGCCTTTTGGGGATGAAATTCTCGAAAATCCTTCCTCCCATGGAGTGGTCCGGATATGGTAGCCTTCTTAGGGAGTAGGATAGTGAGGATTTGTGACCCCAACGTTGGTTTTGGATGCCTTGAAGTGCAGGCGCAAAGGTGCCTTTGTTCGATAGTTTTATTGTTATTTTTGGTGCATTTTGGATGCAGTTTTTGTTGTTTTTTATTTTCTTGCTCTGTAATCGTCCCAGGGTGGGACGAATACTAGTTTTGTAATCGTCCTAGGGTGGGATGAGTGCTAACTAGAGCACTCATCCTAGGGTGGAATGATTACAAGCCTAAGAGCCTATATAAGGGCCAAAACTAGGTTTTGGGCTCATTTGCACTTTGTTTTTCTGGCGATTTGGAGCTGTGAGCAGGAGGAGTTCGAGTCTACGTAGCGGAGCGCTGTCGAGATTTCTCGGATACCATGAGTGCATAGATCGGATCATCGAGTGGCAGAGCCGAGGCAAGACCGGTAGGTGCTCCTCTTTATTTTGTTTGTTTTTATTTTACAATTTAAAACCATAATTAATTTATTTTGCATTTCGTTTTTCTGTTGAAACTAAGATCAAAACCCTAGTTTAATTGTTTTGTATTTGTGTTTTGTGTGGCGTTGTTTAAACTAAGATCAAAACCCTAGTTTAAAATTTTTGTTGTTATTTCATTTTTTTATTTTTTTTTTTAGTTTAAACTAGAGTTAAAAACCCTAGGTTAAAATTTTTGTTGTTGTTTTGTTTTTTTGTATTAAGTTTAAACTAGAGTTAAAAACCCTAGGTTAAAATTGTTGTTATTTTTGTTTTTTTGTGATGTTTGAGTTTAAACTAGAGTTAAAAACCCTAGGTTAAAATTTTTTTTTGTATTAAACTAAGGTTAAAAACCCTAGGTTAAAAATTTTGTTTAATTTTGCGTTGTTTATTAATTTTTTAGTTTAAACTAGAGTTAAAAACCCTAGGTTAAAATTTTGGTTTTGTTGTTTTTTTGTATTAAACTAAGGTTAAAAACCCTAGGTTAAAAATTTTGTTTAATTTTGCGTTGTTTATTGATTTTTTTTTAATGTTTGTACTGTACATTTTGTTAATGTTGTTGTACAGTTTATTAAATGTTTTTGTTGTACAGTTTGTATACATTGTTGTATAATTGTTTTAGTGTTGTATAGTTTTTTTTTGTCATGTTTTAATGTTTTTGTGTTGTTTTGTTTTACAGGTGGTGAAGAGTCGGTACGTAAAGGTATTCTCTGAGAGGATGTATTGACTATGGGGATGGTTGGCTTGATGCCCTTGGGCTCAGGCGGGACTCGATTAGAGCCTATGGTGGGGGATCGAGCATATCGATTCCCCGATCAATTTGTGGGATCCCTACCCTTTATTATAGGGTTTTTTGTTTGGGGGGGGTTTTTGTTTGAGGGTGGGGTGAGGATAATTGTTATGTCTCATATCAATATTCTTCTAATCTCGTGTGTGAGGTTCTTGGACTGCTTGGTATTTTATGTGGAGTGTAAAAGTGCACTTATTATGAGATGGGGGATAGAATTGTATGATGACTATGAGGTAGGGGAAAGGGGATTGGGTGCGTAAGGGGGTGGTAGACATAGTTGGGGAAGGGTTGCCTTGGACCACTCGAGGGAAGATGGTGGATAGGGATATTGGCTATGTTGCTCTAAGGTAGATGTGGATCAAGGGAGAGTGGGGGGGGGGGATATTGATGCCTTCTCTCGTCTTGCTCGGGAGAGGTGTTTGCCCCATACGAGATGTTCCAACCTCTGAGGCTAGAGAGTGAGGTGCTAGGGGGAGGTGGCTGATCGAGTGGCACGAGACCGAGCAGGAGTACTTCCCGTACGTTCGGGTGACTTGATAGTTTAGGGTGCGCCAAGGATTGCCTAGTGAGCCCTTGATCTATCGACATCAGGGCGACGAGAGGACTTTGGCCTGGCCGATCATTGAGCCACTGGGTGAGGAGTCGGATGTAGTGATTGAGGTCCCCAATGTGGACAATGTCGAGGCGACTACAGAGTATGACCAGTGGTGGATGATGCGGTGATGGTGGGGTGAGGGGCCTCTAGGAGGCACGGATGCGGCAGTAGCAGGTGGTGAGGATGCAGAGGCATCGGGGGAGGGTTGGGGAGCTCCGCTCGATGATGCGGATATGGTGGAGGTTGATGACTTGACTAGGGATGACCTAGGGGTTTCGGAGCAGTCAGATACACAGGATGTCCTAGAGAAGTGGGTGCCATAGCAGCCTACCATCCTAGAGATGCCCATGCCTCAAGTAGTTCCAGGGGATATGGAGACTAGATTTCATGCTGAGATAGCATGATTGGAGGAGCTACTGCATAGACGGGATGAGGAGCACAGTGCTGAGAGGGATCTCCTGTGGGCTTAGTTGGCATAGCGAGATGAAGCATTGGCTGCATACCACCAACGGGATGTGGAGTGGGGTCGATTTTGGGTGGAGTTGGAGGTCGAGATTATCCACCTCGGTGGACAGTTACCTGAGCTCACTGGAGGTGGATCTTCGCACCGAACGAGAGACAGTGAGACTGAGCAGTCTGCTTCCTCTCATCGCAGGTGGGTGGGTGAGGGTAGCGCTAGTGGGCATGATGCGGGGCTGGCAGCAACCGTCTTGAGAGGTCCCATAGGACCCACACTACTGGGGGTAGTTCCAGTCGCACCGATCCTGCGTGATCATGGTGGCCGACTCCCTAGGCCTGGGGTTTTTGAGTTTTTGATTTTTTTTGTGAGGTCAAAGGACCGTTTTATTGTAGCCTAAGGGCATTTTGACTCGATATATACATGACTTTATTTTTGGATTATTTCCTTGTTATGGTTTATCATTTATTTTATGCACATTTATTTATGTTGATGTATGCATATGTTATTATGAATGCAGATGTTTCTGACTATATGGATGTATGCATATGGAATGGATGGAATGATTTGTTGGTCTGCAGGTGGTGGCACCATGGACTGTACAGGATTTACTGGCTTTCTGTACTATGTGATTGCTTTGTGGAATGACTTTGCATGTGTAATATTTTTTGTTTGTATTTTTTGATGGTGATGTAAGAATGGAATGTACCAGTTGTTTTTAGAATGTAGTTACAGTGTTTTTGAGACTCAGATGTTTTAACTAACTAATCAAGACTGTACGTTATTCTGACAAGACTTTTGACCAAGGTACGAATCAGACTTGAGTTTGACCAAGTTATTTCACATCCCTATGTGTGCGATTGAGTTTGTTTATGTGGTATTCATCAGGATACCGCCAGTGCCAGATAGGTTGTCAACCAAACCTGTACTGAGGATCACCTAATTAGCTCCACTAACTCCTTTGTTTTATTTAGTAAGATTCATCCATGGGGCAATCTAGGATACCATAAGCTAGCTCATACACATGCAAACATTGGTCTACACACATGCAAAGCTAATGTGATAGACATATCGTCATGCGTTTAGGATACCGCCATTGCCAGGTAGGCTATCCACCGAACCCATAATGAGGATCACCTAAATGGTTTTTCAAATGCTAAGAATTCCAAGGATTCAATTTCAGGCGTCTTTTGATTGCTCAACTTGTTGGGATACTTGCTCTCATACATAATGATGAAAACCACTATTTATTTTTCTTTTTTCTTCTTCTTTTGAGCAAGGGGTTTAAGTAGTGGTGATAACCACTGATATTATTTTTGTTGTTGCCCTTTGAGGATTTAGATTTTGAATTTTGATTTCAAAGTTGAGCTCGTGGTTTTTTTTTGGCTTGTGGATGGCATTGATCCTTCTAGGCCTTGGGGATGACTACCCATCCTTTGCAGGGACGTGTAGTACGAATCCTTACGACTTTGGGAATCAAAGGTGGTTGTGAATCTGCTTTGGAATGGCATTGATCTTTTTAGGCCTTGGGGATGACTACCCATCCTTTTTAGGGGTGTGTAGTATAAATCCTTATGACTTTGGGGACCAAAGGTGTTTGGGATTTTTGATAGTGGTGAAAACCACTGTTTATTGTGGGGAATTGAATAGGGAAGAGCTTGTCCTTTTTCAATTCTCAGCATTCTTGAACCATTCACATAGGGGGATGAGCAGGATAACCTTTTTGCTTAAGGTACCTTAGACCACTTTGTAGGTTTCATCTTTCGTCCACACAACTTGGGAATTTTTATGTGTTTTAAGCTTGTGTTGGGATGTGATGTAACAAGGCGTGATCCAAGTAAAACTCTACCTTGTAAAAATTAGTCTAACTTCGTACAACATTTGACTAGAAATCTAAAGATAACTGAATGCCGAAAACCCTAACTACATTAGGAGACAACTGACTATGATATGGTGAAAGTGCGCATGGCACTATTCTTTGATGGATTATTTGCAAACTGGATGAATGTGGGAAATGATGGAATTGTCGAGTAATTACAGTCTATGGTGCATTTGACCTGTATGACCAACAAATATGCAATGTATGTTTGTGATGCCTAATGTAGTTGATTTCTTTTCTTTTTTGTGTTTTGATTTTTAAGAATGTGCATGAAAATGAGATGCAATTTTTGATTATCTTTTGTTTTGTTTTTTTTTTGAATATTTGTTTTTGACCAAGCGATTGTGGGAACACTTGGAGCTTTTGGTTTGACCAAAGGGTTTATTATCCTTTGGGGCATTTTGGGGTTGACCAAGCGATTGCGAGAAACCTTGGGGCTTTTGGTTTGACCAAAGGGTTTATGGGCACCTTTGGGGCATTTTGGGGTTGACCAAGCGATTGCAGGAATCCTTGGGGCTTTTGGTTTGACCAAAGGGATTATGGGCACCTTTGGGGCATTTTGGGGTTGACCAAGCGATGTGGGAATCCTTGGAGCTTTTGGTTTGACCAAAGGGTTTATGGGTACCTTTGGGGTATTTTGGGGTTGACCAAGCGATTGTGGTAATCCTTGGAGCTTTTGGTTTGACCAAAGGGTTTATTATCCTTTGGGGCATTTTGGGGTTGACCAAGTGATTGTGGTAATCCTTGGAGCTTTTGGTTTGACCAAAGGGTTTATGGGCACCTTTGGGGCATTTTGGGGTTGACCAAGTGATGTGGGAATCCTTGGAGATTTTGGTTTGACCAAAGGGTTTATGGATACCTTTGGGACATTTTGGGGTTGACCAAATGATTGTGGTAATCCTTGGAGCTTTTGGTTTGACCAAAGGGTTTATTATCCTTTGGGGCATTTTGAGGTTGACCAAGCGATTGTGGTAATCCTTGGAGCTTTTGGCTTGACCAAAGGGATTATGGGCACCTTTGGGGTGTTTTGGGGTTGACCAAGTGATGTGGGAATCCTTGGAGATTTTTGGGGTGGGCCATGGCTCTTTTAAATGTGGAATGGCCTCAAATGACTGATGTTCAAGGGTTCTAGTTCCTTGATTCCATCAAGAGAGGTGAGCTGGTATGTTCTAGGTCCTATTTTACTATCAATGACATAAGGACCTAACCAGTTTTCCATGAACTTGTCCCTTAGATGGGGCGGCAAGTTAGAATTTTGTTGGTTCTCTTTTAAGACCAAGTCCCCAACCTGGAAGTCCCTCAGGTGAACTCTCATGTTGTATGCTTTCTTAAGTCGCTCTTGATAGATGCGTAAATGCTCGAGAGCATTGACGCGTCATTCATCAAGCAATGTAAGTTGGTCTAACCGGGCCTACCACGCAGTGTCATCATCGATGAACTCTTGCATTGATATGCGCAGGGAAGGTATTTCCAACTCGAGAGGCATGACTGCCTCGGAGCCATACACCAACGAAAATGGAGTTGCCCCGATGGGCATCCGAATGCTAGTGCGATAAGCCCAAAGAGCAAGTGGGATTTGAGTGTGCCAATCCTTATGACTATCTATGACCATATTTTTAAGGATGGCAACTAGCATTTTTTTTTACGCCTCTGCTTGCCCATTTACCTGTAGATAATAAGGTGTCAAAAAACTATGCTGAATTTTGTACTTTGTTGTTAAAGCACGCACGTATTTGTTTTTAAACGACGTCCCATTATCCGAGATGATCTTGGATGGAATACCAAAATGACATATGATGTTATGTAAAATAAACTCTGCAATGCGGGTCCCAGTCATAGAGGTTAGCAAAATTTCTTCCACCCACTTGGTGAAGTACTCTATGGCCGTTATGATGAACGTGTGATGACCTGACGACGCAGGGGAGATCTTTCCAATTAGATCTAAGCCCCACTGTGAAAATGGCCAAGCCGATTGGATCGGATGCAAGGCCTGAGAAGGTACGTGTGTCAAGTTAGCATGGTTTTGACACTTCGTGCACTTCCTCACATATGCGCAACAATCTCGCTCTAAATATGGCCAATAATAGCCCATGCAAAGAATGTGCTTTGTGATGGCCATACCGCTGAAGTGGCCATCGCATGTACCATCGTGCGCTTGGGTGATCATCCAAGTGGACTCTTTTTGGTCCAAGCAATGGAGGAGGATCCCTTCATAGCTCTGATGGTACAAAATGTCTCCTAGCAAGACATGTTTTTCCACTTTCTATTTGAATGATCTTTTCATGGCATGCGACAATCCAAGTGGGAGGCTACCTAACTTGAGATAGTCTCTTATGGGCATGTACCAATCCTGCTGATCAAAAACCTTGATGGTATGAATGGCCAATCTCTCTTGAAGTTCATCCCTAGCAAAAGCTAAGTGGGAAAGAACTTGTAAGAATAGCGTTGTGTTGCTATTAAGAGGGGTTGGGGAGAACAAGGACCCCTAGTTGGCGTGATTCAGATTATCATGGATTCGAGAGAACCTATCCTAAGATGGTTCAATCTGGATCAGGTGGATTCCTGGCATAAGATCAGAGATTGCATGCTTCATCACGGATTGCAATAATGTTTTAAATTTAATGGTTGTCATTTCACCAGAAGGGTCTTGCGGGATTAGTGACCCCAAGGAGGCCATAGTGTCTGCAAAATGATTCGATGATCGAGGGAGTGCCTCGATGTCATACCATTCAAGTTTTTCCAGGAATTTATCCACAAGGGCTTTGTAGGCCTACAGAACTAGGCATTTACATTGGAATACCCCTTTCACTTGGTTGATGATTAACAATGAATCACCAAAGATGTTCAAGCATTTGATGTTCATGGTGATTGTTGTCTAAAGACCTATGAGCAAGGCTTCGTATTCAGCATTGTTATTGGTGCATGGGAAATCAAGTTTAAATGATAGAGGCATTGGAGCCCCTTGAGGTGTGAAAAATATGATTCATGTGCTACCCCCTTGCTCATAATTAGAACCATCAAAGAATAGGGTTATGTCATCTTGTGACTCAGGCTCATCAGAATCTGGCGATTCTGAGACATGGAAGACCCCATCATCGGGTAGCTCTATGGTCAGAGGCTGATCATATTTGAGAGGAGCCTCTACTAGTTGATCGGTGATGACTTGACCTTTGATGGACTTCTGTCCAATGAATTTGATGTCAAACTCCGTCAACAACATGATCCATTTCACCATGCGGCTACTATGATAAGTATGACTCATCATGTATCGTAATGGATTCTCCTTAGACACAACATACATCGTATTACTCAACATGTAGTGGCATAGCTTTTTGGTGGCAAATACCACTGCTAAGCATAGCTTTTCGATGTATGCATAGTTAAGTTCATAACTGACCAGGGTGCGGCTAAGATAGTAAGTAGCCTGTTCTTTATGTAGTTCATTTTTCTGGGCTAGCATGGCACCCAGTGCCACCTCAGTAGCTGAGATGTATAAATAGAACGACACTCCTAGTCTAGGTGGTGCCAATACTGGTAGTGAAATCCAAGTATTGTTTAATGTCATCGAAGGCTAACTAGCACTCGTCATCCCAATGAAATGCTACCCCTTTGTGCAATAGTTTATTTATGGGTCGGCACTTGTCAGATAAATGTGCTATCAAGCGCTTGATTGATGCGACCTTTCCTTGCAAGCTTCTGAGTTGCTTGATGGTGGTTGGGGGAAGCATCTCAAGGATTACCTTGAATTTATTTGGATCTAAATTGATGCCTCATTTTGAGACTATGAAACCCAAGAGTTTTCCAGATGTGACGCCAAATACGCACTTCTTGGGGTTTAGCCTAACTTTGTGTTCAATGAGGCGATCAAGGATCTTGCTTAGGTCATCGAGATGATCTAGGCGCAAAAGAGATTTGGCCAACAAATCATCCATATAATATTCCAAAGTTTTATGCATGTGATCATGGAAGATGTATGTCATAGCGCGTTGGTAGGTGGCGCCAATGTTTTTAAGGCCAAAGGGCATGACCTTATAACAAAATATCCCCCAAGGAATTGTGAACGCCATTTTGAGTTGATCATCGGGATTGATACGAATATGATTGTATCCTGAGAAACCATCCATGAGGGAAAGCATTTCATGGCCTGCTATAGCGTCTACCAATGCGTCAATGCTAGGCAAGGGGAAATTGTCCTTGGGACTCACTTTGTTTAGATCTCAAAAATTGGTGCATATGCGAATCCTCCCATCAGGCTTCTTGATGGGTACCATGTTGGATAGCCATGGTGGGTAATCCACATAGATGACAAACTATGCATCCAACAACTTTTGTAGCTCATATTTTACCATTAAGGCCATTGTTGGGTGCATCTTACATAGTTTTTGCTTGATTGGCTTGACTGTCGGATCAAGCATTAGATTATGCATGACTAGTTGTGGATCTAGCCCAGGCATGTCTTTGTAGGACCATGCAAAAACCTCCTTCTTCTCTTTGAGAAGGGAAATGTAATCGACTTGCTCTTCGAGGGATAGACTTACCCCCAGCTTGATGATTTGTGGATTCATTGGATCAAAGTCGATGTCTACATCAGTCGTCTCTTCGACTGACATGTGGGACCCGTCCTCCAACTGGTGTGGAGTTGGGATTAGGTGGATATCATTTGCTGAATTTAGATCTATGTTTGGAAAATTGGGTTCCTCTTCAGCATGGAAGATATCCTGAGTTGGTCTTGGGGTGAAATGAAGCATCTCACCTCAAGGCCAGTACTCTGATGGGGATGGTGGTGAGTTAGCATGATCCCAATCTATGGCATCTAGGTTTAGATACAATGGTCATGCTGGATCGGTTGGATTGCGGATGGGGGCGGTTAAGTCAATGGAGATCATGTTGATGAAGTGAATTTGGTCTCCATTACCATGCAGGTGGTGACTCGGACATCCTTGGTGATCTTTGTGCTCTGGATCTGGCTCTATGGGTATTGGCACAAATGGATCGGCCCTATGTGTAGATAAAAGGATAGGGTCTGCCCTTGGCACTGATGGTTCTATAGGGTCTCTGGGTGGAAGGTGCTCTTTGTATGCCTAAAGTGGTGGGTGCAACACTTGGTCTAACTATGCTTGGTTTAGGTGCCACCGATGCCTTGGCCCCATGTTTAGCTATTCAAACATGTCGTCAATGTCCATGGGGTATTTCTATCATTGCTACCACATGTGGTTGAGATATGCCATCTCAGTATCATCTTCATAATCTCTATCAGAGATCCATAGGCCTTCGTTGGCTTCGATAGCTATTTGTGGCATGTGAGGCTCGTTCTGCTTGAGCAAGTTGATTTGGTCCCATCGGGGTTGTTTCGCTCTCTACGAGAGGACCTAATTCTCTTGAGGTGGCATTTGCTCGATTGGAGCATCAAAGGGGAACATCACCATGAAGTCCTCCTAATAATCATCTATGGGCATCACTTGCGAGTGATTGCTATCAGACTCGAAAGGGTCCCAAGGTGCTACCTCATACTCTGACTCATCTTCTAAAGATCCTTCTTGGACTTGTCTATATCCCTTTTGGAGGTAAGTTCTTGAACTTTCCCCTTTCTTGATCAATAGGAAGGGGTTGTTGAGGCCCACAAGGTTGGTTGTTAATAGTGGGAGATAATCCCCCAATGTGTATGTTGTGTTAGGATTGGCATATGGATCTTGTGCCAACCCATCCTTGTTGCCTAGCCCTAGGCCTTGCATGTTCTCTACCAAGATGTCAAGGGGAAGAGGGTGGTTGAACCCTACTCCTGATTTGTCATACGACATCTGATATCTTGGTTGACAAAGAACGCGCACCCCTTATTCATATCTGCCTAACCCATATCCATGCCAATTACATTGGCCAAGATATCTCAAAGCAAAATCTAGGTTGGACAGATAATTGACATTCTCAACAAAGGGCTCTTCGTCCTCTTCCTCTTGCAGGTAAGGTTCCATGTCATTGTCAATGCCCCCATATACAAAATTTTTCTAATTTTGTGGGTAGCCCAAAGGGACAATAGTGTCGATGGGGAGGCGAGGTCTCCCCATGTCCTGCATGGACTCAAGCATGGGTGTTGTTACAATGTTCCACACTAGATACTCCCCCAGGCCCATATTGGCCATCTCAATGGTGATCATTGGTGGTTGAGGGGGAGGGAATGGGAGTTCTTCCTGGGTCCACTCCATGTCGAGTGAACTAGGCATCTCGACTTCCATTCGGCTAGGCATCTCTTTGGTAGATATGGTTGAGACTGATGGTGGTGCCTCTTCCAGGGGTTTCTTCCCATTGTCCTTCGGTGTGGCCACCGTAGGTGGCATCGTTGGTGAAGGACCAGATGATGAAGATGGACCCGGCTGGGGATTTGAGGTACTTAACAACGGGGATGTATGTGGAATTAGACCCTATTTGGATGGATTCAATTGGAAGTCCAAATGTGTCGATGGAAGGGTCGATTGCGGCATCAGCTGCACCACAAAGCAATACTTGAAGGGCTCTAAGTCTATCGAAACTACATGCACCTGCCCTTCGTATGTGTACTTTAGGCATTGATGGGCTATCAAAGGGACACACTTCATGTCCCTGATCCAAGGCTGACCCAGCAAGATGTTGTAGGCCATCTCACCTTCCAGGATGTGGCACAACGTAGGAATGGTCTTTTGTCCTACTTGGATGGGCAGGACAATTGTGCCAACCATCGAGCATATTGCATCATTGAATGCTCGAAGAGTATAGGTGGAGGCCACAATGTGAGATGCTGGCAACTTGAGGTGTTTCAATGCCGTTGTTGTGATTATATTGTTGGATGAGCCAGTGTCCACCAACACCCTCTTAAACAAAATCCTGTTGACCCGCACAATGACATGTAGGGGTGGATCCACCATATCACCAGTCACCGATTTTAGTTTGTCTTCTCTAAAGGTGATTACTGGTTTTGTACATCATTTTACATGTCCCACAAAGTTTTTGAAAGAGTTTGCTTCATGGGGTTGTAGCTCGATGGCTTTTAGTATCTCCATTAGAGCCTCTCGATGGGGCGGTGATTGTTGTATGAGCTCGTAGATGGAGAGCCTAGCCGACGTGGTCCTTAAAATTTGGGTAATTTTAGTCCGAATCATGGCCACTAGTCTAGGTGGGGGAGGTTGTGTAGGGTGCTATTGAGGTTGTGACATTGATGGAACCTCTCCTGTAGCTACCGTGGGGGCAGCTATGCTTGGGTACCTCTTGTTCCGAGTCACTATGCTTATCATCCCTACATACCCCTGCATGGGGCAGTTCTGTGTCACCTCATTGACTTGAAGGGTCTTTGCCTATGCATCATGGGTAGGAAGGGGGTCTTTGAAGACCTCCATCTATTGGTTGTTTGGTGCCACGGGATTATCCACCGCTAGCATCTTATTGTCTATTAGGTCTTGCACTAAGCTTTTGAACTTCCAACATGCGTAAAGGTCATGTCCTTTCTACCGATGAAATCTACAGTACAAGTCTTCCCTATAGCCCTTAGGTTTTGGTGCATTGGGGTCTACGGGTTGACTTTCTGGTAGGTTTATCAAGTTTGCCGTGGACAAACGGTCAAACAAGGAATCTTTAGATTCTATGAAGGGTGTGAATTGTCGCCTAGGGTGACGCTACTAATTTTTCTCTTGCCTATGATTTTCCTTTTCATAGGTGTCAAGAGGAACTGCCTAATAATTAGCCTTTGGGGGTTGTGTCGTCTGTGCAGGATTTGGTATGTTTATGGCAACCTGATTGACGTACAGGGTTTCGGTTGCGTTGACCCAATTTTGGCATTTTTGGGCCACTCTTTCTTGCGTGGCTTGGCAATCTCGCCATCCTGTATCTTGATCTCCTCAATGATTTTGGCTTGCACCAGAGCTTCCTCGAGAGTGGCATATTGCTGCAGTTGCAATAGCACGAAGATCAATCTTAGGCAACTTTTCGAGAACATTTGGGTCAGATCGGCCATGGGAGGGAGGTAAGGAAGCTTTGAAAGCAACATTCTCCACCGATTTCCATAGGCCGCCATGGTCTCCTCCTCATACTATCTGAGGCTAGCTAGGTCACTTAATGATGCCTTCTTCTTGGTGTTGAAAGCAAAACATTCAAGGAATGCGTCCACTAGCTGGTCCAGGTTGTTGATGCTATGCTTCGGCAACTGGGTAAACCAATCCGAGGTAGGGCCTACGAATGTGGTTATAAATGTTCTTAGAAGCAAAGCATCATTGTCCTAAATGCCAAAGCATTGGCTCAAGAATCTTGTCACGTGCTCTTGGGCATCCTCCTCCCCTCTAAAGATTGCCAATTGAGGCATTTTGAAGTGTTCAGGGTATGGGGGTGCTGACACTGATGGATGCATTGAGTGACTGCAGAGTCGGCATAAAGTGGGCTTTTGGGGCCCAGAAGTCTTGGTCTCCATAGACTCTAAGTACTCTAGCAATTCTTTGTATGCATTAGAAGATTTGATCTCTTCCTCCTTGGTTTTTTCCCATTGCGAATTATGGGGAACTTGAGGCCTATGGAGGGGTAGCTAGATAGCACCCCCTGCCTTGGTAGGGCATTTCAGCCTACTCTTCTTCTTGCTCGAATTCCTCATAGGCTTCTTGAGGAGTTCCTAGGTGTGACCTATAAACATGGGTGGGTGCCCATGGAGGGTGCCCATCATTGGCTCTAGGGGTGGTCTCCCGCTCAGGTCTAGGAGGTCTTGGAGGCAACACTTGATAAGGTCATGGAGACCTATCTCACACCAAGGGTTTGTGCCTCTCATACAACTCTATCCTATGCATGCGAGGGGTTGGGACCCTCTCAAGCACAGTGTTCTAGAGAAACTCATCTATCTGATGCTAAATGCACTCTTTGCTAAGGTGATACAGGTGCTCTAACTATTGTTGGTCTTGCTCAAGCTACATGATTTGTGCTCGATGAGCGGCATGTTTGGCAAATTCCAAGTCAATTTGTTCCATCGTCTTGAGTCTAGGAGGCCTAGATGCCTCCCCTACACATCTATCTCGGTCGTGGTGATCCGAGATCTCTATAGGTCACTTCCCTCTATCGAGGTTAGTGGCATTCACCCGAGGCTCTGGCCTCAGTAGGTGATCCTAATAAATAGTAGGTGCGAAAGCGCATTGTTCCCATGCTGTGTATTGCTCTTGAGGAATGTAGTGGTTTTCCTCATGTTCCCTTTCGTATATGTGAAAGGGGCGGGCAGAGTTGGCTCACCCTATCTAAAGAGCCTTGTGCTCTAGATTTGGCCTATTGTTTTTGATAGTAATAAGGGGTAGAGGAGGGATGATGTAATCATGTGGCCCCTCCTTATGGACCCTATGTTGTTCTAGTGCTTCATCGCATGGTGGCCACTCATAACGAGCATCTAAGGGAGCCCTCCCATCTATGTTGAGTGCCATGTGTATGGACTCCTCCTAAAAGGGTCTATGTTGCATGGGTATGCCCCTCGAAGGGGTGCCTCTATAGTCCCATTCTGTCATGGTATGATGTGGACTATTTTGTGGGTCAGGTCACCAAGGTGGTATGACCAAGTCCTTGGGGCTATAGCGGAGGTGACTTGTGCCCCCTTGTACACTTTTCGTAGCTTCTGCCCATGATTGGGCTTGGCTACGAGTGTACACCATGGTGGTGTATCTCTACAAGATATGTAGGTTTTTATCTTCTTTACAATTTTTTATGCTACACTAAACAAAAGGGGACCACACAATCAAAGCAATGATTATCTCGTTTATAGATTAAAGGTGTGTCCTAAATCTGGTTCAGTGTGTTTTGATTTTTGTTTTGAAAACCTTGTAAAGAAATTTTTGTGTACATGCAATATGAGGGTTCTTATGTCTCCCAAAATGGTCGCCCCTTCAATATACCACTACCAGGCCATTATACCGAACCTCTCAATATACCCACCCTTACGTGAGGGAAACTATTGGTACGCGAGAGCAGAACAGTACGTGGAACATAGGCGGTATGGAAGGGGAATCACTCTATTTTTGACACCTACCATAGAAGACTTATCCTCATGCACTAGGAATCACCCCAACTACACTTGGTCAGCTTTCATTAGGATTTACGTCTAGCAACAATAGCGATCGGGGTTATGTATGCAAAAATTCAAGCCAAGGTGGTGATGAAATCCACCATTGGTCTTGATCAAGTGTTGGGGTTTTACGACCAATGCCTTGATGTTTATATTATCACATGGTGTGTGTGGTTCTTTTTACTTGTGCAAAGAAAGGAAAACATGTAGTAAAATTTTCTATGCAAGCAAAGAAAATAGAAAAATCATAGAAACAGAGACAGAAAATTACAGAGTGTTCTGTATCGCTCCAAATTTTTTGCATCCTTACCTTCAAGCTATAGGATCCATGCCCGAAGGGGGATGCAAGAAGGATGGGACAATACCTTAGACTGAGAGGCCCTTTGAAGGTTGCATCTCTTGGGGGGAGGGGTATACGGGTGAATTTTCAACGGATGGTGGTTTCACCAGGAAACTTTAAGTGGCAGTTTCCATGCCTAGGTTGAGAATGGTTTTGGTGTGTTCATTTTGTACTCGATCATTCATAATCCTAGGTTGGACAGAATGAATCTAAGCTATTTTATATGAAAATGCTGATTTATATGAATACAAAAAGCAGAAATGAATCCTAAATGTAAAGATTATATGAAATGACAAAGAATGCACCTGATTCCATATGTCTTATGAAGATAATGAAGCTTGTAGGAGTTCAGATCATCTACAATTGTAAAAAATCATCTTAGATCATAGTCGATCATCTGAGATCAGACAAGATCATCATCGATCTGAAAAATTCGTCAGAAACCTGCAATCACAAAAATAAACACCAAAAAATGAAAATGCTAATAGTAGAATAATGCAAAATGATAGAAATGATAGTATAAATGCCTAACTGATAAATATAGATGGGTACTTTAGGCATTGATGGGTTATCAAAGAGACACACTTCATGTCCCTAATCCAAGGCTGACCTAGCAAGATGTTGTAGGCCATATCACCTTCCAAGATGTGCCACAACGTAGGAATGGTATTTTGTCCTACTTGGATGGGCTGGACAATTGTGCCAACCATCGAGCATATTGCATCATTGAATGTTCAGAGAGTATAGGTGGAGGCCACAATGTGAGATGTTGGCAACTTGAGGTGTTTCAATGCCACTGTTGTGATTATATTGCTGGATGAGCCAGTGTCCACCAACACCCTCTTAAAAAAAATCCCGTTGACTTGTGCAATGACATGTAGGGGTGGATCCACAATGTCACTAGTCACCACTTTTAGTTCGTCTTCTCTAAAGGTGATTATTGGTTATGTACATCATTTTACATGTCCCACAAAGTTGTTGAAAGAGTTTGCTTCATGGGGTTGTAGCTCGATGGCTTTTAGTATATCCATTAGAGCCTCCTGATGGGACTGTGATTGTTGTATGAGCGCGTAGATGGAGAGCCTAGCTGATGTGGTCCTTAAAATTTGGGTAAGTTTAGTCTGAATTGTGGCCACTAGTCTAGGCGGGGGAGGTTGTGTAGGGTGCTATTGAGGTTGTGATGTTGATGGAACCTCTCCTATAGCTACTGCGGGGGCAGCTATGCTTGGGTACCTCTTGTTCTGAGTCACTATTGTTATCATCCCTACATACCCCTGCATGGGGTAGTTCTGTGTCACCTCATTGACTTGTAGATTCTTTGCCTATGCATCATGGATAGGCAGGGGGTCTTTGAAGACCTCCATCTATTGGTTGTTTGGTGCTACAGGATTATCCACCGATGGCATTTTGTTGTCTATTAGGTCTTGCACTAAGCTTTTGAACTTCCAACATGCATAAAGGTCATGTCCTTTCTACCAATGAAATCTACAGTACAAGTCTTCCCTATAACCCTTAGGTTTTGGCACATTGGGGTCTACGGGTTGACTTTCTGGCAGGTTTATCAAGTTTGCCATGGACAAACGGTCAAACAAGGAATCTTTAGATTCTATGAAGGGTGTGAATTGTCGCCTAGGGTGACGCTACTAATTATTCTCTTGCCTATTATTTTTATTTTTGCAGCTGTCAAGAGGAACTGCCTGATAATTAGCCTTTGGGGGTTGTGTCGTCTGTCCAGGATTTGGTATGTTTATGGCAACCTGATTGACCGCATTTCATTGCGTTGACCCAATTTTGGCATTTTTGGTCCACTCTTTCTTGTGTGGCTTGGCAATCTTGCCATCCTATATCTTGATCTCCTTAATTATTTTGGCTTGCACCAGAGCTTCCTCGAGAGTGGCATGTTACTATAGTTGCAATAGCACGAAGATCAATCTTAGGCAACTTTTGGAGAACATTTGGGTCAGATCAACCATGGGAGGGAGGTAAGGAAGCTTTGAAAGCAACGTTCTCCACCGATTTCCATAGGCTACCATGGTCTCCTCCTCATACTGTCTGAGGCTAGCTAGGTCGCTTAACGATGCCTTCTTCTTGGTGTTGAAAGCAAAACACTCAAGGAATGCATCCACTTGTTGGTCCAGGTTGTTGATGCTATGCTTTGGCAACTGGGTAAACCAATCCGAGGTAGGGCCTACGAAAGTGGTTATAAATGTTCTTAGAAATAAAGCATCATTATCCTAAATGCCAAAGCATTGGCTCAAGAATCTTTTCATGTGCTCTTGGGCATCCTCCTCCCCTCTAAAGATTGCCAATTGAGGCATTTTGAAGTGTTCAAGGTATGGGGGTGTTGACACTGATGGATGCATCGAGTGACTGCAAAGCTGGCGTAAAGTGGGCTTTTGGGGCCCAGAAGTCTTGATCTCCATAGACTCTAAGAACTCTAGCAGTGATTTGTATGCATCAGAAGATTTGATCTCTTCCTCCTTTGTTTGTTCCCGTTGTGAATTACGAGGAACTTGAGGCCTATGGAGGGGTAGATAGATAGCACCCCCTGCCTTGGTAGGGCATTTCAGCCTGCTCGTCTTCTTGCTCAAATTCCTTATAGGCTTATTGGGGAGTTCCTAGACGTGACCTATAAACATGGGTATGTTCCCATGGAGGGTGCCCATTAGTGTCTCTAGGGGTGGTCTCCTGCTCAGGTCTAGGAGGTCTTGGAGGCAACACTTGATAAGTTCATGGAGACCTATCTCACACCAAGGGGTTGTGCCTCTCATACAAATCTGTCCTATGCGTGCGAGGGGTTGGGACCCTCTTAGGCATAGTGTTCTAGAGTAACTCATCTATCTGACGCTAAATGCAATCTTTGATAATGTGATACAGGTGCTCTAACTGTTGTTGGTCTTGCTCAAGCTACATGATTTGTGCTCGATGAGCGGCATGTTTGGCAAATGTCAACTCAATTTGTTCCACCGTCTTGAGTCTAGGAGGCCTATATGCCTCCCTTACACATCTATCTCGGTTGTGGTGATCCGAGATCTCTATAGGTCACTTCCATCTATCGAGGTTAGTGGCATTCACCTGAGGCTTTGGCCTCAGTAGGTGATCCTAGTAAATAGCATGTGCAAAAGTGCATTGTTCCCATGCTGTGTATTCCTCTTGAGGAATTTAGTGGTTTTCCTCATGTTCCCTTTTGTTTATGTGAAATGGGTGGGTAGAGTTGGCTTGCCCTGTCTGAAGAGCCTTGTGCTCTGGATTTGGTCTATTATTTTTTATAGTAATAAGGGGTAGATGAGGGATGATGTAATCATGTGGCCCCTCCTTATGGACCCTATGTTGTTCTCGTGCTTCATCGCACGGTGGCCACTCATAACGAGCGTCTAAGGGAGCCCTCCCATCTATGTTGAGTGCCATGTGTATGGACTCCTCCTAAAAGGGTCTATGTTGCATGGGCGTACCCCTCGAAGGGGTGCCTATATAGTCTCGTTTTGTCATGGTATGATGTGGACTATTTTGTGGGTCAGGTCACCAAGGTGGTATGACCAAGTCCTTGGGGCTATAGCAGAAGTGACTTGTGCCCCCTTGTGCACTTTTCGTAGCTTTTGCCCATGATTGGGCTTGGCTACGGGTGTACACCATGGTGGTGTATCTCTATAAGATATGTAGGTTTTTATCTTCTTTAAAAAATTTTATGCTACACTAAACAAAATGGGACCACACAATCAAAGCAATGATTATCTCGTTTATAAATTAAAGGTGTGTCCTAAATCTGGTTCAGTGTGTTTTGATTTTTGTTTTGAAAACCTTGTAAAGAAATTTTTGTGTACATGCAATATGAGGTTTCTTATGTCTCCCAAAATGGTCGCCCCTTCAATATACCACTACCAGGCCATTATACCGAACCTCTCAATATACCCACCCTTATGTGAGGGAAACTATTGGTATGCGAGAGCAAAACATTACATCAAACATAGGCGGTACGAAAGGGGAATCACTCCATTTTTGACACCTAGCATAGAAGACTTATCCTCATGCACTAGGAATCACCCCAGCTACACTTGGTCAGCTTTCATTAGGATTTACGTCTAGCAACAATAGAGATTGGGGTTATGTATGCAAAAATTCAAGCCAAGGTGGTGATGAAATCCACCATTGGTCTTGATCAAGTGTTGGGGTTTTACGACCAATGCCTTGATGTTTATATTATCACGTGATGTGTGTGGTTATTTTTAATTGTGCAAAGAAAGGAAAACATGCTGTAAACTTTTCTATGCAAGCAAAGAAAATAGAAAAATCATAGAAACAGAGATAGAAAATTACAGAGTGTTCTGTATCGCTCCAAATTTTTTGCATCCTTACCTTCAAGCTATAGGATCCATGCCCGGAAGGGGGATGCAAGAAGGATGGGACAATACCTTAGACTGAGAGGCCCTTTGAAGGTTGCATCTCTTGGGGGGAGGGGTATAAGGGTGAATTTTCAATGGATGGTGGTTTCACCAGGAAACTTTAAGTGGCAGTTTCCATGCCTAGGTTGAGAATGGTTTTGGTGTGTTCATTTTATACTCGATCATTCATAATCCTAGGTTGGACAGAATGAATCTAAGCTATTTTATATGAAAATGCTGATTTATATGAATACGAGAAGCAGAAATGAATCCTAAATGTAAAGATTATATGAAATGACAAAGAATGCACCTGATTCCAGATGTCTTATGAAGATAATGAAGCTTGTAGGAGTTCAGATCATCTTGAATATGACAGGATCATCTACAATTGTAAAAAATCATCTTAGATCATAGTCGATAATCTGAGATCAGACAAGATCATCATCGATCTAACAAATTCGTCAGAAACCTGCAATCACAGAAATAAACATCAAAAAATGAAAATGCTACTAGTAGAATAATGCAAAATGATAGAAATGATAGTATAAATGCCTAACTGATAAATATAGATGGGTACTTTAGGCATTGATGGGTTATCAAAGAGACACACTTCATGTCCCTAATCCAAGGCTGACCCAGCAAGATGTTGTAGGCCATATCACCTTCCAAGATGTGCCACAATGTAGGAATGGTATTTTGTCCTACTTGGATGGGCAGGACAATTGTGCCAACCATCGAGCATATTGCATCATTGAATGTTCAGAGAGTATAGGTTGAGGCCACAATGTGAGATGTTGGCAACTTGAGGTGTTTCAATGCCATTGTTGTGATTATATTCTTGGATGAGCCAGTGTCCACCAACACCCTCTTAAAAAAAATCCCGTTGACTTGTGCAATGACATGTAGGGGTGGATCCGCCATGTCACTAGTCACCACTTTTAGTTCGTCTTCTCTAAAGGTGATTATTGGTTATGTACATCATTTTACATGTCCCACAAAGTTGTTGAAAGAGTTTGCTTCATGGGGTTGTAGCTCGATGGATTTTAGTATATCCATTAGAGCCTCCCGATGGGGCGGTGATTGTTGTATGAGCTCGTAGATGGAGAGCCTAGCTGATGTGGTCCTTAAAATTTGGGTAATTTTAGTCCGAATTGTGGCCACTAGTCTAGGCGAGGGAGGTTGTGTAGGGTTCTATTGAGGTTGTGACGTTGATGGAACCTCTCCTATAGCTACCGCGGGGGCAGCTATGCTTGGGTACCTCTTGTTCCGAGTCACTATGGTTATCATCCCTACATACCCCTGCATGGGGTAGTTCTGTGTCACCTCATTGACTTGTAGATTCTTTGCCTATGCATCATGGATAGGCAGGGGGTCTTTGAAGACCTCCATCTATTGGTTGTTTGGTGCTACAGGATTATCCACCGCTAGCATTTTGTTGTCTATTAGGTCTTGCACTAAGCTTTTGAACTTCCAACATGCATAAAGGTCATGTCCTTTCTACCAATGAAATCTACAGTACAAGTCTTCCCTATAACCCTTAGGTTTTGGCACATTGGGGTCTATGGGTTGACTTTCTGGCAGGTTTATCAAGTTTGCCATGGACAAACGATCAAACAAGGAATCTTTAGATTCTATGAAGGGTGTGAATTGTCGCCTAGGGTGACACTACTAATTATTCTCTTGCCTATTATTTTTATTTTTGTAGCTGTCAAGAGGAACTTCCTGATAATTAGCCTTTGGGGGTTGTGTCGTCTGTCCAAGATTTGGTATGTTTATGGCAACCTGATTGACTGCATTTCGTTGCATTGACCCAATTTTGGCATTTTTGGTCCACTCTTTCTTGTGTGGCTTGGCAATCTTGCCATCCTATATCTTGATCTCCTTAATTATTCTGGCTTGCACCAGAGCTTCCTCGAGAGTGGCATATTACTATAGTTGCAATAGCATGAAGATCAATCTTAGGAAACTTTTTGAAAACATTTGGGTCAGATCAACCATGGGAGGGAGGTAAGGAAGCTTTGAAAGCAATGTTCTCCACCGATTTCCATAGGCTACAATGGTCTCCTCCTCATACTGTCTGATGCTAGCTAGGTCGCTTAACGATGCCTTCTTCTTGGTGTTGAAAGCAAAACACTCAAGGAATGCATCCACTTGCTGGTCCAGGTTGTTGATGCTATGCTTTGGCAACTGGGTAAACCAATCCGAGGTAGGGCCTACGAAAGTGGTTATAAATGTTCTTAGAAACAAAGCATCATTATCCTAAATGCCAAAGCATTGGCTCAAGAATCTTGTCATGTGCTCTTGGGCATCCTCATCCCCTCTAAAGATTTCCAATTGAGGCATTTTGAAGTGTTCAAGGTATGGGGGTGCTGACACTGATGGATGCATCGAGTGACTGCAAAGCTAGCGTAAAGTGGGCTTTTGGGGCCTAGAAGTATTGATCTCCATAGACTCTAAGCACTCTAGCAGTGATTTGTATGCATCAGAAGATTTGATCTCTTCCTCCTTTGTTTGTTCTCGTTGCGAATTATGAGGAACTTGAGGCCTATGGAGGGGTAGATAGATAGCACCCCCTGCCTTGGTAGGGCATTTTAGCCTGCTCTTCTTCTTGCTCAAATTACTCATAGCCTTATTGGGGAGTTCCTAGACGTGACCTATAAACATGGGTACGTTCCCATGGAGGGTGCCCATTAGTGTCTCTAGGGGTGGTCTCCTACTCAGGTCTAGGAGGTCTTGGAGGCAACACTTGATAAGTTCATGGAGACCTATCTCACACCAAGGGGTTGTGCCTCTCATACAAATCTGTCCTATGCGTGCGAGGGGTTGGGACCCTCTCAGGAATAGTGTTCTAGAGTAACTCATCTATCTGACGCTAAATGCACTCTTTGATAATGTGATACAGGTGCTCTAACTGTTGTTGGTCTTGCTCAAGCTACATGATTTGTGCTCGATGAGCGGCATGTTTGGCAAACGCCAAGTCAATTTGTTCCACTGTTTTGAGTCTAGGAGGCCTAGATGCCTCCCCTACACATCTATCTCGGTTGTGGTGATCCGAGATCTCTATAGGTCACTTCCCTCTATCGAGGTTAGTGGCATTCACCCGAGGCTTTGGCCTTAGTAGGTGATCCTGATAAATAGCAGGTGCAAAAGTGCATTTTTCCCATGCTATGTATTCCTCTTGAGGAATTTAGTGGTTTTCCTCATGTTCCCTTTTGTATATGTGAAAGGGGTGGGTAGAGTTGGCTCGCCCTGTCTGAAGAGCCTTGTGATCTTGATTTGGTCTATTATTTTTTATAGTAATAAGGGGTAGATGAGGGATGATGTAATCATGTGGCCCCTCCTTATGGACCCTATGTTGTTCTCGTGCTTCATTGCACGGTGGCCACTCATAACGAGCGTCTAAGGGAGCCCTCCCATATATGTTGAGTGCCATGTGTATGGACTCCTCCTAAAAGGGTCTATGTTGCATGGGCGTACCCCTCGAAGGGGTGCCTATAAAGTCTCGTTTTGTCATGGTATGATGTGGACTATTTTGTGGGTCAGGTCACCAAGGTGGTATGACCAAGTCCTTGCGGCTATAGCAGAAGCGACTTGTGCCCCCTTGTGCACTTTTCGTAGCTTCTGCCCATGATTGGGCTTGGCTACGGGTGTACACCATGGTGGTGTATCTCTATAAGATATGTAGGTTTTTATCTTCTTTAAAAAAATTTATGCTACACTAAACAAAATGGGACCACACAATCAAAGAAATGATCATCTCGTTTATAAATTAAAGGTGTGTCCTAAATCTGGTTCAGTCTGTTTTGATTTTTGTTTTGAAAACCTTGTAAAGAAATTTTTGTGTACATGCAATATGAGGTTTCTTATGTCTCCCAAAATGGTCGCCCCTTCAATATACCACTACCAGGCCGTTATACCGAACCTCTCAATATACCCACCCTTATGTGAGGGAAACTATTGGTATGCGAGAGCAGAACATTACGTCAAAAATAGGCGGTACGAAATGGGAATCACTCTATTTTTGACACCTAGCATAGAAGACTTATCCTCATGCACTAGGAATCACCCCAGCTACACTTGGTCAGCTTTCATTAGGATTTACGTCTAGCAACAATAGAGATTGGGGTTATGTATGCAAAAATTCAAGCCAAGGTGGTGATGAAATCCACCATTGGTCTTGATCAACTGTTGGGGTTTTACGACCAATGCCTTGATGTTTATATTATCACGTGATGTGTGTGGTTATTTTTAATTGTGCAAAGAAAGGAAAACATGCAGTAAAATTTTCTATGCAAGCAAAGAAAATAGAAAAATCATAGAAACAGAGATAGAAAATTACAGAGTGTTCTGTACTACTCCAATTTTTTTGCATCCTTACCTTCAAGCTATAGGATCCATGCCCAGAAGGAGGATGCAAGAAGGATGGGACAATACCTTAGACTGAGAGGCCCTTTGAAGGTTGCATCTCTTGGGGGGAGGGGTATAAGGGTGAATTTTCAACGGATGGTGGTTTCACCAGGAAACTTTAAGTGGCAGTTTCCATGCCTAGGTTGAGAATGGTTTTGGTGTGTTCATTTTGTACTCGATCATTCATAATCCTAGGTTGAATAGAATGAATCTAAGCTATTTTATATGAAAATGTTGATTTATATGAATACAGAAAGCATAAATGAATCCTAAATGTAAAGATTATATGAAATGACAAAGAATGCACTTGATTCTAGATGTCTTATGAAGATAATGAAGCTTGTAGGAGTTCAGATCATCTTGAATATGACAGTATCATCTACAATTGTACAGAATCATCTTAGATCATAGTCGATCATCTGAGATCAGACAAGATCATCATCGATCTAACAAATTCGTCAGAAACCTGCAATCATAGAAATAAACACCAAAATATGAAAATGCTACTAGTAGAATAATGCAAAATGATAGAAATGATAGTATAAATGCCTAACTGATAAATATAGATAGCAAATTAAAGGAAATGCATTGTTTTAATAACTTATTTTAACTTTATCATGCATTTATGCTGAATGAGGTGAACTCCAAGATGCAAAATGAAAATAAATCAAACTAATGCATAGTAAAATAAAGAAGACAAATGAGGAATGCAAACTCAGGGCTCTGGTTGCCCCCAATATGAACTACAGTCGAGATCGCCTCCAATCATACAAGATCATCACCGATCTACAACAGGATCTTCTAAAATCGTCTGGAATCGTCTGCGACGATCCGATCTTTCTCCAACTAAAGCACAGTGAAAACCTGCAATGAAAACTTAAAACTACGAGTGCAAACAATGGTGGATGGGACGTCTTGACACAAAAAAACTAAATGGTAGGGAAAATCAATTAGGGAATCATATTATCAGCCAACTAGGGGGATAAACTAAGAAAATCCCAGTTTATATAGGATTAGGGGGAGGTTAGGAGGTTGGGGATCATCCCAATATGGGATATCCTCAATGGAGGAATCTCCAACTATGCAGACACGCTTCTGCACAAGTTGGAGAGGCTGTTAAAACATAAGCTAATTATGAAAAATTGGTTTTGGGATGAAATCGTCTGGATGTTCTGTTCCAGAATAATTCATTCGATCTGGGATGATTTCGTCTGATCGGTGACGATATTGTCCAACGGTCAAAAAAACTCCTAAAAATGGTGCAAAAAATCGGGTGAGCGGTTAACAGGCGGTTTCGGGGTTAAAATTCAATTTTTTATATTTTTACTAAGGGTTTAACTATGCCAATTTTAGGGTGCTACATTTTGCCCCCTCTTTAGCAAATTTTTTGAAGAAAATGCGTTAAAGACAAGTTCTTCCCATTTTACGAGAAAGCAAAAATTTACTCAATTTTCTAGATGACGATTCTAGGTCGAATCGTACTACTGCTTACTATGGTGCCCCCTCCGAGTTTTTACCCAAATCGAACGTTTGAGGTAAAAGCACGGAAAAACAAAGTTTTTAAAAAAAATATTGTTGTTTTTAAATAAAATTAAAAGATTGTGGCATACCAATCCAGTTGTGATATGATGTACATATATTTTGATATATATATATACATATATATATATATATATATATATATATATATATATATATATATATATGATTTTTTTTGTTATATGACTTGTCCATATGTTTGATGATACTTTAAGTTTTGAATTTTTGATTGATTATTCATGTAATTATGTCGTTGGAAATAGCATAAGTTTAGGTCATGCTGTAAAATTTAAATTAAATAATCTGATGTAAAAAAATTGGTTGTTTTGTGGTGTGATTTGATAAAAAATAAAGGGACTTCTAACAATAATTTCAAAGGATATTGTCATTGTTATAGACCATTTCATGGAGTCACCACTCACTAGGTCATCAAGCTAATCTTAGTATAGAAATATTGTTAAAAGTAAAAGAGTGCTTAAGAGACTGTCTTAAGACTTTGTGTTGCGATGATGAAAATGATGATGATGATGATTTGTTTTCAGATTTTCATACAAATATTATGCATGAAATATTAAAAAAATATGATTTTTGCTAGGCATAAGATTCCTAAGTGTGATAAAGTTTTGAACAATTCCTTAGGAATTATACCATGGTTGCAAAATAGAATGTTGACATAATGAAATGAAATAGAAAAAGTGTTCGTTATTTTTAAAGCACAATTGTGTAACATAATGATATAAACCATCTATTTTTATAAATAATAATGAATGGGAAATAAAATTAGAACAATGGTTTGCGCTAGGCATAGAATTATAGTTATAGACTTCTACCATCATCACGAAATCCAAAAATATTTTTATTGCATAATTGATTTTTGATTTTGAGATAAACAGAAAAAATATATAAACGTGACTTTATTGCTAGATTGTGAATATGTTGTTGAAAAAAAATGTTGGATTTTTTAAAACAATGTATGTAATTGTTTTTATACGAAACAGATGTTCTTAAATAAGAATATGAAATTATTCCAAAAAGAGTTGCAAAAATATTTTAAATTATCTCAAAGACAAAATGTAGATTTATAAGGAACCCTCATGTGCATATGTGAGTTCATTGCCGATCTTGATTTATCATAATGATACAAAATCTCTCAAATGCAAATTTGTGTGCAATTGTATTGTTCATTTATCAATTTTGAGCAAGATAATTTGATACAAGTAATTTGAATTAACCAAATGAATGTTCCTTGACCATGATTTATATGCATGTAACCGTACTAGACTACTATGTAAGTCGGGTCATCAAGAGCTAGTTGATCCATAAGCAGACATAGGTCTGTACAAAAGAAGGTCACTAATGTGACAGACATATCACCACGCTAGGGATTACCCAAGGCCAAGCGGGTTGGGCACAAACCACCTGTTATGGGGCTTACCTCACAGTTTTTGAATAATTGAAAATTCTAGGGATTCAAGCTCATTCACCCTTCTTTTCTTTTTCAAGGGGTAGGGAAAGGGATTTTATTGCTTTTTGCTTTTTCTTTTCTCTTTTTTTTTTTTGTATTTTTGCTTGGAACTGAGATAATGCTAAAATATTGTTGCGATGATACAAAATAATATTTTTCTTTTTCTCATTTTCTTTGAATTTTCTTTTTCTTCCTATACTAGGGATACTTGCTCGAATTGGCTGTAGAGCAAGGGATTTTTATTCAGGCAGGGGTGAGCTTGTCCTTTTGTCAATTCTCAAAGATTCTAGACCATGTGCATGATAGGATAGCAGGGGAAACTTTTCGCTCAAGAAACCACTTCTACTATGTAGCATCATATTGAATTTGCAATGAAATCATTTTAATGTAAAGAGATATAATTGGTTCAAGTAAATAACAAGATCAATTCTCTATGTTCAAAACTTTATTTAATTCAACTGTGGACTTTGATATAAGAGAGATTAATAATCATACCAAATAAAATCAAGATATTTATGCATGTGAGTGTGAAAGTGCGAGATTCCAAATAAATGCTAATTTATCCAAAATAACTAAAAATATAACTGCAATACTTCAAGAATTGACAGGTACAAAAATAAAATATGTTTTTGAAGATTTTGATGATTTTGATGTTTTTATTTTGTTGATTTTGATTTATGAATTGAGAGAATACATAATATTACTATTTTTTTGAAATTTTTATATGAATTTTTAGATGATGGAATTGGTGGCATATACAAGATGATCTATATACACTATACAAGGTTATTTGAGTATAGCATGTCTAAGGTTGCTTCAAAATCAAAGGAGATTTTGAAGGATAATTTGGTTGTGGTGAAGGTAAGAACAAAAGGTGATGAATAAAAGGTAGCGATAACAAAAGCTTTGTTATAATGTAGAATAATGTAGCAAAAGATTTGACTTTTATATGTGTAAAGTTGATCATGTTACAAAATAAAATTTCAGAAAGATAAGAAGGTTCTTCATTCTTATCACTATCTTCCAAGTCTTGATAAGCTGGAGGGAGCATATGTGAAAGATATGCATGGGTGTTATTTGATAAACAAGGATGATTATATATGAATGAAGAAAAGTGATGGATAGAAGATAATTGTGACAATAGAGAATGTATAGAACTTGATGTTTCAATCATTAAATATTCTTTAAATGGTGTTGGGTCACCATGTATGGTAACCATTTTATTTGCAAGTTCAAACTTCAAACATTGCTGAAGAGTGGAAGGGACAACCCTCATCGTATGAATCCAAGGACTTCTGAGAAGTAGGTTGTAAGGTGAAGGGCAATATGCTACATAAAACAAAGTATCCAGGATCTTGGCTCCATTCTTAAGGGCAAGAATTGTAGTACCTTGAGCTTCTTGAATTTCATTGTTAAAATATTTTATAATAACATTTGATTCATTAAGATCTTCTTCCTTTAATTTGAGTTTTTGGAATAATTGATAAGTGCATAAATTAAGAGAGGAGCCATTATCTACCATGATAGTTTTAACAGGTGTTTCTTTACTAGATCTTGTAATGTAAAGAGAGGAGTCTTCTTATGGAGTAGAGGAAGGAATATCTTCATCATAAAATGAAATATGGTTAACCTCAAGAGGGCTTACACCATTAATTCTGTTCTTAGGGAAAATATCATGAGGAAAAAATTGTTGGCTAGGTATCTTGAACAAATTTTCTTTATGAGAAATTTGTAATCTTCTAAAAGGGATATCTTTGCTTGAGGATTAATCACTTGTTTTTTGCTATCAAAGTGGATTTCAGATTGATATTTTGATTCTAAATATGTGTTGGAAATTACGGGTGGTAAAAAGTGTTTTACCATGGTAAGTTTTGGACCTTACCTTTTTACCTCGTGGACGACGGAGTTTGGATGGCATGGGCGGCAGAGAGAGTTCAATTTCAATTTCCTTTCCTCTTTTCCTCCCTATTTTCTTTCTCCCTATTCTCTTCCCCTAATTTAGGCTTATGGTTTATTTTATCTTTATTTAAACCTTGTAACCTATTGTTTTATGTTAATGATTAATGAATATTATTTTTGACTCCTTTGGTTTCTAACCCTAAGCTCCTAATTTCAATATATGGTATCAGAGCAGGCTGGAAGTGAGGCTGGAAGGCATTGCACAAGAAAGGCACGGATCTTGAGGAGGAGGTAATCCCATAGCATGAAAACTGAGGCAAGCACAGATCTCGAGGAGGTCAGCTTAGCCTATAGCTCAAGAACCGAGGTGACCTTGGAGGCATGTAAATCGAGGAGTGAACCAGAGGAGGACATGTGGTGGACTGGACACGTGGCGGACGGACGACGCAGGACAAGTGGTGGACGGATGACGCTTGGGAGGAAAAATGTGGTCCCAATTGCCCATAGGCAATCGATAACATACTTATGCCCAAGGGTTTTTAAACCCTCAAAGCATCATCTGCACTACGGATGTGGGACTAAAGTCTTGTGCTTTTCTTATAAAATCGAAGCATCGGGCACTTCAAATACATTGTAGCTCCCTGTGGCCTTCGGATCAGTCACAGGGGCCGATTGGCATTTGAGCGCCAGCTAGGGCGCTCTCTCCCACGAAGATGCGGGATCGAATCCCTGCAGGAGTATTAATTTTTTTTTAAATAGAAAACCTTAGCATCTTTAAAAAATATATATAAATTTTTATATATTAAAGTTTTTTTTAAGTTTATTTTTTGATAAATTAAAGTTTTTTTGTCAAGATGCGAACCAACTGATTATTATTAAATATCTGTTTAAATAACAATCTGCATTCTTGGATTAGCCCGAGGAGGGCGCATCTCAACAGGATGCCACTGCAACAAGTTGCTAAAGTTAAATAACAAATTAACTTCTAGCTATGCAGGTATAACAATATACCAGCCATACCAGCCAATGTCTAATTAGGAATATAGTACGCTAACATCCCCCTTTATTACATTATTTGTGTAATGTAATAACTAATAGCTATACTAACATCCCATTACATCATTTTGTAATACAAAGAGAGCTACGAAACAATTCAAATTTGACACGTCCAAGTGCCTTAGTGAAAATGTCTGCAACTTGAGCATCGATGGGAATGTGTTGAAGCTGAATTCGGTGCTTTGGAACTTCATCTCAAATGAAATGACATTGTGTGTCAATGTGCTTTGTTCTTTCATGATGGACTAGATTCTTGACGAGGTTCAGAACACCCTGATTGTCACAAAACAAGTGTATTGAAGATTTTTATGGATGGCCCATACTTGTCAGAATGCGACGCAACCATATCACTTCGCACACACCTTCACGTGCGACGTGATACTCTGCCTCTGTTGATGAAATAGCAACCACCTGTTGCTTATTGCTGTGCCAAGAGATAGGACCGGATCCCAGATGAAAAATGTATCCAGAAGTTGACTTGCGATCATCAAATGATCCGGCATAGTCGGAGTCCGTGTATCCTTGCAAGAAGAATTTGTTGTTCCTCTTGTATTCTAGGCCATATTCTATAGTACCACGGACATAGTGAAGAACACGTTTTTTTGCTTTCCAATGAGTGGTCTTAGGCTCCTACATGAACCTCAAAAGATAGTTGACAACAAATACGAGATCTGGCCTAGTATTGGTCAGATATATGAGACTCCCAATCAACTGTCGATAGAGAGTACCATCTACTTGAGGTGAATCATCATATCGTGATAACTGAAGTCCATTATCCATCGAAGTTGCCATTGGCTTGCAATCAGTCATGTGATATTTTTCCAGCAATGTCTTGGCATATTTTTTCTGAGACACTTTGATGGAGTGCTCCTTCTGGCTGAATTCCGGACCAAGACAGTAATGGAGAAGTCCGAGATCTGTCATCTCAAAATATTTGCACAAGTTTCTTTTGACAAGTAGAGATCATAGTTTTTGAACTCCCGTAATGAGCAGATCATCCACATAGAGTACAAGCAACACTATCTCAGAACCCTATTTCTTGAAATAGAGGTTTGCATCTGACGGACATCTCTTAAATCCATGCTGCATAAGGTGATTGTCCATTTTTATATACCAAGCTCGAGGAGCTTGTTTCATACCATATAAGGATTTGACCAAATTGCAAACCTTCTGCTCTTGGCCTTCCACTTCAAATCCTTCAGGCTGAGTCTTGTAGACTTCTTCTTGGAGATCACCATTTAGAAAGGCACTTTTGACATCCATCTGGTGAACTTTCCACCCATATTGTGCTGCCATAGCACACATAACCCGAATTATGGTCATTCGAGCAGTAGGTGCAAAAGTTTCCTCGTAGTCAATGCCTTCCTTTTGAGCATAGCCCTTTGCAACAAGACGGGCCTTATGCTTATCAATTTTTCCATCTACCTTGTACTTGACTTTATATACCCATTTGCAGCCAATGGGTTTCTTTCCATGCGATAGATCAACAAGCTTCCAAGTTTTATTTTTCATCAAAGACTCATACTCTGTATCCATAGCGGCCTTCCACTGAGGCTCACTAAGAGCAGCTTGCACTGATGCAGGTTCAAGATCGTCTATGGTAGACATGAATGCCCTATCATCATCAATATCCATATCCTCTACTTTTGTACTTGGAGTTACAGAAAGTTCCTCAAAATATTGACAAAGATCATCAACCTCACTAGTTTCTTTGGCTTCTTTTTCCTTTTGAGCCATACTGCGTGTATGAGGTCTATCCAAGTTCAAATAGGGAGGAGTGGATAAATTTGCATCTCTAATTGTATTTGTACACCATTTTGGATTCTTATTTGGTGGTGTTGAAGAAGATGTAGAAGGACCTCCTGTCTGTGTTGACGAAGGAATCTTCTCTTCCTTAGATTCCACAAGATCTAGGTGTACTTTAGATGTGCTCCGTGATGTGAAAGCTTCATCAAAGACAACATCTCTGCTGACATGAATTTTCTTGGTCAAAGGATCTATCAAACGATATCCTTTAGAGTGCTCATCATAACCAAGAAAAATACATCTCAGTGTTTTCTCATCTAGCTTCTTCCTTTTCTCTTTCGGTATGTGCATGAAAGCGTGACATCCAAAAATACGTAGATGAGATATGGAGGGTTTTTGACCACTCCATGCTTCCTATGGAGTCATTCCTTTTAGGGCCTTTGTGGGTGCCCTATTCAATAAATATACTACAATGGTGACAACTTTTGCCCAATATTTTTTCCCAAGAATAGCTCCTGTGAGCATACAATGAACCATTTCCATGATAGAACGGTTCTTTCTCTCAGCAACTCCATTTTGCTGAGGAGTATAGGCAGTTTTTAACTCTCTTAATTCCATGCTTATCTAAGAATGCAAAAAATTCATTAGAGGTAAACTCCCCCCCTCGATCTGAGCAGAGGGTTTTAATAGAAGCTCCTGACTCCTTCTCAACGGATTTCTTGAACTGCTGGAAGAATGCGAAAGCTTCAGATTTCAGTTGGAGAAAGAAAACCCACATCTTTCATGAGTAGTCATCTATGAATAACTGAAAGTACCTCTTCCCTCCACAACTATTGGGTGTGAAAGGACCACACAGATCGGTGTGAATTAACTCCAGAGGTTTTCATGCTCTTGTTGAGCTCTTCTCAAATGGTACTCTATGCTGCTTTCCTGCCAAGCAGTCAGAGCACACTGGCAATGTGGTAGAAAGGGAAGGAAGACCCTTTACCATCTCATACTTACTAAGCTCAAGTAAGTAGCCAGAACTAAGATGCCCATATCTCTTGTGCCATAGGGAAGTTGCCTCCTTGGTAGAGACAGTCATGGCAACATGTGGAGTAGAGATAGCATCTAGGGCAAATAAGCCGTGCTTATATGAAGCTGTTGCAATCTTCTTACCCTTCCTGGTAATAGTACAACACTTCTTGCCATTCTCAACATGAAAGTTGACAACCATATTTCTATCCAAGATTTGTGTCACTGACAACAAATTGTTGGCCAATCCTGGAACATAGAGGACTTTGTCAATCTGACACTTGCCATCAGGAAGAATGACTAAAACTGTACCCTCTCCCTAAACCCTATAGGTTTTATCATCAACAATGGTGACAGGTTTGCCCTCTTTGGCCACAAATGATTCAAACCACGATCTATCACCAGTCATATGTTTGCTAGCTCCAGAATCGACATACCAAATAGGATCCCTCTGTGTGGAATCTGTGGTAGTCATGAGCACCTTGTGTGCCCATTTAGAATCTGAGTCAGATTCTTCAATAGCAACATTCACCTGGGGTTGCTTGTTTTTATTTTGTGGTTTGTTTTGGCCTTTCTGCTTGTTCTTATGCCAACACTTGTTGGTGTCATGGTTGTCTTTCTCACAGATCTTGCACCACCTCTTCTTCTGTTGAGGTTGTTTGCCTTTTCCTTTCGTATCCTGTTGAGAATTTTCTCCTTTCTAAAAGTTGCATCCTTTTTGCCCATTACCTTTCTTCCTAGAACCCTGCCTGTTTGTGTATAGGGCTATATTGGAAGAATCATCCTTGTGAATTTGGCGTGCCTCCTGTTGTTGAAGCAGATTGACCAACTCGATGTAGGTAATTTGTCATTGAGACACCTGGATGGAGGTGATCAACATATCAAATGAAGAAGGCAAAGCTCTCATCACAAGTGAAATGAGAAGCTTTTCGTCCATAGTATCTCCCAAAGAATTCAATTTCTCTTTCAACTCAGCACTTTGCACAGAAAGAGTTCAACTGTTTCACCCTGTCTCAAACTCAGGTTATGAAGTTGTTGTTGAAGATGAAGAATGGTGGAATCATTCTTTCCCTCATAGATGGTTCTAAGGGCATCCCATGCCTCTTTACCACTTGCTTTGTCAGCTATATGAGGTTGCACTTCATCTGAAACAAAAAACAAAATGAGCACCTTTGCTCGACTGTATTTCTTGTCAAAAGCTATCTGATCTATGGAAGGACCTATGGATCCTGATGCTGGTGAAGGCCTAGGTGTTACTCCAGTAACAATATCCCATAAATCTTCTATTTGGAGAATTGCCTTCATCTTATGTTTCCATGGTGTATAATTTGGACCTTTCAATAACTGATAAGGATCAGTCATCAACTTTGCAACAACGGCCATAGTGAAGGTTCCTTATATCACCAATTGGTCCCCCTTTCGATATACCTTTTGCTAGGCCGTTATACTATACAAAATACCCGCCCTTACGTGAGAGAAACTATAGGTATTTAGAAAGATCAACAAAAATCACCCGCCCTTACGTGAGGGAGACTATAGGTGAGTTTTAGAGATCATACGATACGTGGAACATAAGCGATACTGAAAGGGAATCGCCTTGTTGATGGCACCTACCATAGAAGATTATTCTCATGCATGGGGCGTAACTTCCCCTAAACACTATGAAGAATACTTCGTCAGGATTTACGCCTAAACACAAGAACGATTAAGGGTAGTGGATGGAGTAAAAAAATACAAAAATGGCGTACTTATTCCTCCCCGACGATTTATAGAGAACAAGCTCAGACATCGTTGTTGCAGCTATATTAGGCGATAGATACAGTAGCCCAAAGCACGACAACTTTACCTGTAAGTGTGGGCCAGAGGTACCATTTTTACCGAACGCTGCGGTGCAAATAAATTGCACAGATGGGTTTTAATTATTCCGGGGACTTAGGGAGTGTTTTGATTTTAATTTTTAATGTTATAGTGCAAAAATGAAATATGCAACATACAACAAAAAAAATGCCCACAGAAAGAAACCCTAAGGTGTCGGACACAACCGAAAATGCACCTTTTACAATTCGCCAAATTGCTATTTTTCAGAAAATTACTCACATTCCCCCTTTGATTTTTTGAAAAAAAATATCCCCCCTTAAAAAAAAATTCTCTTTAACAAAGCATTTTAATAATTATTATGTATTTAAAGTTAAAATAAATAATTTTAATTTATATAGTTTTAAAACCTTATGAAAAAATAAATTAAAATTAAATTTTAATTTATAAAGTTTTAAAAACTATAAAAAATAAATTAAAATTAAAAATTTTAACTAAAAAATAATAATTAAAAAACCTTTGAAATTTTTTTTTTTACCTTTGCAAGGGGGGAGTCGGCGGGATTTGAACCCCCGACTGCTGGGTTCCCGGAACCCACCATGCGGCTCACTTGTCAGTGAGCCCGTGGGCTGATCTGGGAGGAGAAAGGGCCCCCTCGTATTTGAGAAGGGTCCTCAGTCTGCAACTCCTCTCATGATCTCCAGTCCTCCTCTTTGCTTCTCGATCCCACTGTGCCTCTGCCACCTTCACAGCAGCCTCCTCTGCAAGTCGCGGCTACTATCGCATTTTTTTTTTTTAATTTAAAAAATGCAGTCGCTGTTGGCTGCGTGTTCCCCGTCCACGTCGGATGCAGCCACGTTCAACACGTTGGACGCGCGTAGCGCAATCAATGGGGGGGGCGTTGCACGTTGGACACGCACAACGCATTCAATGGGGGGGGGTCCGGGACGTCGCAGCGCATTACGCATTACGTTCGCATCCACGGGGGGGGCGGGACGTCATAGCATGCTACGCGCCGCGTTCACGTCCACGGGGGGCGTCGGGACGTCGCAGCGCGTTATGCGGCTGCGTTCATGTCCACCGGAGGGGGAGGGGGGTCCGGGATGTCACGGCATGTTACGTGCTGCGTTCATGTCCACGGGGGGAGGGGGGGACGTCCCAGCACGTATAGCTCGCTGCGTCCTGGCTGGATGCACGGTTCCAGCGGGGGGGTGCGGGGGGGGTTGGACGTGCAACTGCGCATTCCAGCGGCCTTTTCTGCCTGTGGGGGAGCCTCCCCTCCCTCTTTTTTTTTTTTTTTTTAAACTCCCGCAGCTGCTATCACGCGGCAGAATGAAAAAAAAAATACGTCCCAGAAAAAAAATTTCGCACTGTTCGGGAAGAAATTGCGTTCAGAAAAAACGTACAGCAATTTTTTTTTTTTTTTTCAGCCTCTCCCTTCACGCCACTGGCTCTGATGCCATGTCAAAATGCGAACCAACTGATTATTATTAAATCTTTGTTTAAATAACAATCTGCATTCCTGGATTAGCCCGAGGAGGGCGCATCTCAACAGGATGCCGCTGCAACAAGTTGCTAAAGTTAAATAACAAATTAACTTCTAGCTATGCAGGTATAACAATATACCAGCCATACCAGCCAATGTCTAATTAGGAATATAGTACGCTAACATTTTTTATATAAAAATTAATTTTATTTTTTATCAAATTAACTTTATTATTAAAATATACTTAAAATTAATATTTTAATACATTAAAATTTTATTTTAAAAGGGGTTTTTATTTATCAAATTTGTGATAAAATTATTTCCTAAGAGGAAATATATGTAAAAAAATTTCACGCTTTGAAAGGTGAAAATTTAGAGAAGTTTTTTAAAGATATTTCCTAAGAGGAAATAAGTTGTAAAAAGAAAATTTCTAGGAAATTTTCTACAGGGTAGCTAGATGATAAGGTCAAATGGATGTTATCATGATCTCTGTAATTTGTTACTAAGAACGAACGCCAAAAAATTTGATGAACATGTGCGTACGCTTGGTCTAAATACTGTATTTTCTCAGTTACAAAATGCAGTAATATCACATCAGAGGAATCCTGATTTAGGCTACGAAGGAGACTCAGAAGATAATTCTTTTGGAAGCAGATTTGAACAATCTAAATCAATCCCAATTGCTCCATAAGAATCAAAATATACTCATTATAGTAATTTTGTAGAAATCCTTGAACCCGCATCACCAGAAATCATCTTGATCAGTGACGACGAGGAAGAAGTTGATAATTTTGTGAATCCAAAAATAGTAGAGTCTCTTTGAGAAGAATAAACTATTTGTGAACGAGTAAATCAAGCAAGGCTTGATCTTTGTAATTTCCTTTATTTTCTTGTAATTGCACAACAAAAGTAGTTTTTTTTTCTTGATTGTAATGACATCAAACTGCAATCTACCTATCCTTGAATTTGATGGGGATGATTATGAGTACTGGTCCATAAAAATGAGGACATTACTCATTGAAAAAGGCTTATGGGACATAGTAGAAGAAGGCTATACAACTCCAACGGATTGGACTACTTTGAGTGCAGATGACAAGAAAACCCTAAAAGAAGCCCAAAAGAATAATTATTCTGCCCTATCCCTACTTCAAGCGGCATTAGTTAAAAGTATCTTTCCTAGGATTGCATCTAGCACAACTGCTAAAGATGCATGGAAGGCCTTGCAAGAAGGTTTTCAAGGAAATGGTAAAGTGAAGCAAGTCAGGCTTCAAACACTAAAGAGAGATTTTGAAAATCTCAGAATGAGAGAAAATGAAAGAGTCAGAGATTACTGCATGTGAGTCAAAGCCATAGTCGATATGATGCAAACCTTGGGTGATGACACAAAACCTAAAACAGTGGTGAAGAAAGTGTTGAGAACATTTCTTCCTAAGTGGAATTACATAGCAATCATAATCGAAGAATCAAAAGACCTTGCTACTCTCACATTTGATAACTTAATAGGATCATTAACCTCTCATGAGGAGAGGTTACAAGGGGCACCTTCAATAAGCTATGGAGGTGAAGACAATACCTTTAATTCTAATGCAGCCATAGGGCAAGGAAAAGGAAGAGGCAGAGGTAGAGGACAACAAAAAAGAGGTAGAGACTAAGGCAACTCAAGAGGAGCTAACTCTTACATAAGAGGTAATCAGAATAGAGGAGGTAATCAAAATAGAGGAGGCAACCAGAATCAAGGTGGCAATTCAGGTCATGGTGGAAATCAAGGACGAGGAAGTACCAAGTCCAAAATATCTTGCTTCAATTGTGGCAAACCAAGACACTTCGCTCGTGACTGCTGGTCAAAAACTTCACAAGGACAAAGCAGTCAATATGGTTCCTTCTATGGAGAAGAAGAAGACCCATCTAATATTTTTCTTTCTTATGGACAATCAGATCAAAAACTATATGATACATGGATTTTGGATACTGGTTTCTCCAATCATATGAGTGGTAAAGAAGAACTCTTTGCTACTTTAGATTCAAATTATAAATCCCATATTAAGTTAGGGGATGATAAAAAATTGCAAGTAGAAGGCATTGGAGCCATGGAGGTTCCAACAAAAGAAGGCCTTAAAAAAGTGAATGACATTTATTTCACTCCAAATATCCAACACAATCTGCTAAGTGTTGGGAAAATGATGGAGAAGAATTACAAACTTATTTTTGATGAAGGCAGATGTACAATACTTGATAAAAACAATTGTAATAGAGTCATTACACAAGTACCTATGACCAAAAATAGGTTATTCCCTCTAAAATTTGGTGAGCCAGGGGGAGCACAACTTGTGAATGTTGCTATTTCAAATCCAAGTGTATTGTGGCACTTGCGATATGGTCACCTTAATTTCTCTAGCTTGAAATTGTTAACTTCTCAAGCTATGGTGACAGGACTTCCAAAAATTCAAGATCATAAGAAAGTGTGCGAAGGATGTGCTTTGGGAAAGCACTCAAGATCAAATTTTCCAAAAGGAGAAGCTTGGAGAGCCAGTTATCCTCTTCATCTAGTGCATTTGGACATCTGTGGTCCTATGCAAACTAAAAGTCTAGGAAACAATTCATATTTTCTTACTTTTATTGATGATTTTTCTAGAATGTACTTGATTTATTTTTTGAAACTGTATCGCTCCAAATTTTTTGCACCCTTACCTTCAGGCTATAGGATCCACACCCAGAATGGGGATGTGAAAAGGATGGGACAATACCTCAGACTGAGAGGCCCTTTGAAGGTCCCGCCTCTTGGGGGAGGTGTATAAGGGTGAATTTTTTATGGATGGTGGGTTCACTAGGAAACTTTTGAATGGTAGTTTCCATGCCTAGGTTGACAGTGAGTTTGATGTGTTCATTTCATGCTTTAATAATTCAACTCCTAGGTTTGGCCGATATGAATCTAAACTATTATATATGCCAATGCTGATTTAAATGAATACAGAAAATAGAAATAGATGCAAATAAAAGAGAATATGCTAACTAGAAGGTGTCATACCTGATCCTGGATGTCTGATGGAGATTATGAGTCTTGTAGCAGTTCAGATCATCTCAGTTTGTACGTTATCATCCCAAATCATAGAAGGTCATCTGAAATCAGATAGAATTGTCTAAAATCTGATGAATTCGTCTGATGAATTCGTCAGAAACCTGCAATCACAAAAAAAGACACAAAATACCAAATATGCAAGTGCAGAAGCAAAGGATAATGGTGGAAATAACAACAAACATGCCTAAATAATATATTATAATGATAAATAAGAAAATATAGTAGATTTAATTATTGATTTTAACTTTATCATGCGATTATGCTAAATGAGGTGAACTCCAAGATGCATAAAACATAATAACTTAAAACAGTGTAGAGATATGATATGAAAAATGCAAAAAAGCTAAGAAAATGCAAACTCTAAACTCGGATTGCCCTCAATCTGGACTATAGTCAGGATCGCCTCCAATTGTACAAGATCGACCGAAATCATCCGAGATTGTCTGCGACGATCCAAGCTAGCTTCGACTAAAAAATAGTAGAGTTCCTGCAATAAAAAATGCAAAAATACCAAATGCAAGCAATAATGCGAGGGAATAAGGAGCTAACTCTGCAATGAAATCCTATCAACAAAGGGGTTAGGGGTTCAAGGAGCCAGCCAGGGGGATAAACTAAGAAAATCCCAGTTTATATGGGATTAGGAAGAGGTTTGGGAGGTTGGGGATCATCCTAATCTGGGAGATCTCCAACAGGGAAATCTCCAACTACACAGACACACTTTTGCCCAAGTTGGAGAGGCTGTTGAAACAAAAGCTAATTATGAAAATTCAGTTTTAGGATGAAATCGTCTGGATGTTCTGTTCTAGATGAATTCGTCAGATCGGGGATGATTTCGTCTAATCTGTGACGATATCGTCCAACGGTCAAAACAAATCCTAAAAATGGTGCGAAAAATGGGGAAAGCGGGTAACAGGTGTTTTAACGGGCAGTTTGGGGTTGAAATTCAAATTTTTATATTTTATCTTTTTACTAATGTTTTAACCGTGCCAATTTTAGGGTGCTACATTTTGTCCCCTCTTTAGCAAATTTTTCGAAGAAAATGTGTTAAAGACGAGTTTTTCCCATTTTACGAGAAAGCAAAAATATACTCAATTTTTTAGATGATGATTCTTGGTCGAATTGTATGAATGCTGACTATGGTGCCCCCTCCGTGTTTTTACCCAAATCGAACGTTTGAGGTAAAAACGCAAAAAGCAAAAATTTAAAATGTTGATTTTTAAATAAATTAAAGAAAATAGGGAAAACCCTAATTCATTTTTACTATTCACTTTTACTATTCCAGAGTTTTGTAGAGAGAAAAATGGTGGAGACAACGCACAGAGCGACAGAGTTCTGGCGCGGGCTACGGGTAAGGATCGAATCCTAGTAGATTAGGTTTAATGTAACTTTGTGCAAGTTTTTTTTATTTAAATTTGATTTTTTGGGGCATCGCGGCCATTTTTAGGCCATCGACGTTGTCGGGACAAAATCATCCTGATTTCGTCAAAAATGTCCCTAGAGCGTCGATTTTGTATGACGGCGAAATCGATGAATTAGGGGCGATTTCGTCCAACAAGGGATGATTCCCAAGTTGCAAAATCGGAGATGATTTCATCCTCACAAAGGACGATTTTGCCCAATTGGGGATGATATCCTCCAATGGTGGACGATATCATTTTAACTTGATTTTAAAAATGTGTTTAATTTGATGTTAATGATTGGTTTATTATTGATTTTGTTGTTTTATTGTTTATTTTGCAGAAGGGTTTACTAAAGAGCCAGGAGTGGAAATATGGCAGGCTAAGAGATGACATAGCCATGCTTGATCGGGTAGAGCGTGATCGACTTGGACAGGTCGGTCTATAGCATGTGGCAAATATGCCACAAGTATCGACTGACATGGGGCTACTGATAGCCCTAGCAGAGAGGTGGTATCCGGGGTCGTCCTAATTTTGGCTACCGACAAGGGAGATGGCTCCCACTCTAGAGGACGTATGGAGGATCATGAGGATCCCAATACAGGGATGGCTGATGACACCTACGGCCAATCAGGGCCAGGCGATGATGAGGCTCATTGGAGACCCGAGCTTCACCCTAGAGAAGGGCAAAGTGAACATTGAGTCGCTACGGCAGATTCCTGGGGCATATAGGCTAACTCGAGTTTTGGCAGGAGTTATCGATGGCTTACTACTGTGCCACCAGAGCAGATGTAGACTACCATGGGTGTTCTCAGACATAGTCTACGACATGAGAGACCATGGGTATAGATTTGCATGGGGCAGATTTGTTCTTTGTCACTTGTATAGGATCATGTATGGGATCATATACAAGGAAGGTCGATGTTTGGTCTTGACATCACTACTGCAGGTTTGGTGCTGGGAGAACATTATGGTGTAGAGGTCGATAGGGCTCCCATTGACAGGGGTTGATCGGGAGAGGCCTCGGGTTTTCTATTGGTGGCTATAGTGGGGGTCATAATGGTGGATAGATCTGTCGATGTCACGGAGGTTTCTAGACGACCTCATACCAAACCAGATCACCTAGAGGCCATGGCGAGAGCACCCCAAGTGGGCAGAGGATGGGCAGGAGCTGGCTTGCATCAAGCGAGTTTGTTGGCTGAGGATGGAGCACGGAGAGGTAGAGCTCCACTGCTATGACCGATTACTATGACAGTTTAGTCTACAACAGGGGATCCCTTCTATCAAGGATTACGAGTACTCCTAGACTATTCGGGATAGTACTACACTAAGCAGGGCTCCAGATATGCAATAATTCTAGAGTCAAGACATAGACGATGCCCCATCCAGCCAATGGATGGTGATGATGCTGGGGTTGCAGATGGCTATGATGCCTAGTACGTAGGCATTCGCCCTCCTTGGATGATGAGGGCGCAGGTTCCAGTACACGCTATGGTGTGCCAGATGGGGAGGCAATGGTAGGATACTATTGAGGCAATGTAGGGTCACAAAGGGAGAGAGCAGGGGTGGATCCCATAGGAGAGATGCCAGAGGATGGCACGGGCTCCATAGAGGCCATGAGATATAGAGTGGAGGGAGGAGAGGCTCCCTTCATAGTAGGGAGAGATACCACCATCGCTTGATAAGGGAAAGGGTGTTGACATAGAGGAGAGCAGCGAGATAGTGGCTCTCCGGGCTGAGGTTGCCCGCCTCCGAGCTTAGATGCAGACATTGTAGGATGAGGCTACATAGCTCAGAGCTTAGGGCGGAGGAGCAAGCACTCAATATCTAGCATGGTCTATTTCTTAGACCACATTCTACCAGGGGCTATACTATCACATGGTTCCAAAGAACCAGAGGGTACCACTACCAGCCCCTATTGCAGAGCTGGTCATGATGAGATCATCGAGGACATCCTCACGATCGACGAGGACCCAAGATACAGCCCGAACCTCTATGGGACCACCTCCTCCATGTTAGGGTGGGGGAGGAGATGAGTCTGAGAGCTCGAGGGATTCTCAAGGCTAGGTGTCTATGGACTATAGATTCTGTAGAGTTTGTTGAGAGGATTGAGTATGCTAGGGTATGGATTGTGGCATACCAATCCAGTTTTGATATGATGTATATAATTTTTTGATATATATATATGATCTTTTTTCTGATGATATGACTTGTTCATATGTTTTTATGATGCTTTAATGTTTGAATTGTTTGCTTATTGGATTGAGGATTCATGTGATTATGTCATGTTTGAAATATTATAATTTGATGTCATGCTGTAAGATTTTAAATGAAAGAGTCTGATGTAAACAATTGGTGGTTGTGGTGTGATTTGATGAAAAATAAAAGGGACTTCTAACAATAATTTCAAAGGACATTGTCACTGTTATAGACCATTTTATGGAGTCACCACTCACTCAGTCGTCAAGCTAATCCCAGTATAGAAATATTGTTAAAAGTAAAAGAGTGCTTACGAGATTGTCTTAATACTTTTTGTTGTAATGATGGAGATAATGATGGTTTGATGATTTGTTTTCAGATTTTCATAAAAATAGTATGCATGAGATATGAAAATATGATTTTTCTAGGCATAAATTCCTAAGTGTGATAAAATTTTGAACAATTCCTTAGAATTTATACCATGGTTGCAAAATTGAATTTGAACATAATGACATGAAATAGAATAGGTGTTCATTTGTTTGTAAAGCATAATTGTGTAACATAATGATGCAAGTCATATGTTTTGATGAATTTGTTTTTTAAAATAAAAGGAAATGAAAATTAGAACAATGGTTTGCACTAGGCATAGAATTATAGGTATAGACTTATACCATCATCGCAAAAACCAAAGAAGAAAATAGATTGTTGGTTTTATTGCAAGATGAATTTTTGACCTTTGATAAATAGAAAAATAATAATATGAAAATTTTGTTTGAAATTATTTTTAAGATTTTGTGAGAAGATGTATGTAATTGCTCTTATAGAAAACAAGAAATTCTGAAATAAAAGGATTAAATTATTCCGAAAAGAGTTACAGAAATATTTTAAATTATCTCAAAGAGAAATGTAGATTTATAAGGAATCCTCAAGTGCAAATGTGAGTTCATTACCGATCTTGATTTATCATGATGATACAAAATATCTCAAATACAAATGTGTGTGTGATTGTATTGTTCATTCACCAATTTTGAGCAAGATAATTTGATACAAGTAATTTGCCTTGACCAAATGAATGTTCGTTGACCATGATTTATATGTATGTAACCATACCAAACTACTATGTAATTTAGGTTATCAAGAGCTAGCTAATCCATAAACTGACAGAGGTCTATACAAAAGAAGGTCGCTAATGTGACAGACATATTGCCACGCTAGGTATTACCCAAGGCCAAGCGGGTTGGGCACAAACCACCTGTTATGGGGCTTACATCACAGTTTTCAAATAATTGAGAATTCCAGGGATTCAAGCTCATTCACCCTTATTTTCTTTTCAAGGGGTAGGGAAAGGATTTTATTGCATTTTGCTTTTGCGTTTCTCTTTCTTTTTCTTTTTCTTTTTTGTACTTTTGTATTTTTGCTTGATTTTTGAGATAATGCTGAAATATTGTCGTGATGATACAAAATAACATTTTTCTTTTTCTCTTTTTCTTTGAACTTTTATTTTCTTTCTATGCTAGGGATACTTGCTCGGATTAGCTGTAGAGCAAGGGATTTTTATTTTGGGTAGGGGTGAGCTTGTCCTTTTGTCAATTCTCAAGGATTCTAGACCATGTGCATGATAGGATAGCAGGGGAAACTTTTCGCTCAAGAAACCATTTCTACTATGTAGCATCATATCGAATTTGCAATGAAATCATTTTAATGTGAGAAGATATACTTGGTTCAAGTAAATAACAAGATCAGTTCTCTATGCTCAAAAAATTATTTAATTCAACTGTGGACTTTGATATAAGAGAGATGAATAATCATACCAAATAAACTCAAGATATTTATACATGTGAATGTGAAAGTGCGGGATTCCAAATAAATGCTTATTTATCCAAAATAACTAAAAATATGACTGCAATAATTCACAATTTGATAGGTACAAAAATAAAAGATATTTTAAATATTTTGATGATTTTGATGATTTGGATGTTTTTAATTTTAAGTTATGAATTGAAAGAAATACAAGATAATTGTTTTTTGAAACATTTTAAATAAGTGACTAAAAGGACATAATAGGCAAAAAATATATATACAATGATGAAATGACCAATTTTTATGCATAGTAAATGTAGACACCAAAATAGCACCAATCCGATTATGTGACAACAAGCACTGATCGCACTAACACACACAGCCCCCAGGACAGCCCCCAGAGGTTAAACAATGGTTCTAACCACTCGCACAGCAGTTTTGCAAGTCAGGGATCAATTTGGCACCTTTTAGACACTTTATTGCTTATTCGTCCCACCCAGGGACGATTGCGGATTTGTACTCGTCCTACACAAGGACGAGTGCAAATTAATACTCGTCTCACCCAGAGACGATTACCGGCACTCGCTTTGGGGTGGGACGAACGCCAGGTTTGACCAACAAAAAGTTAGATCTCGACATGTGACAACTCAGAACTACCACTTAGCTTTTCCTGCATGACATAGGAGTGTGAGTGAGTTCTTTTGACAACTCATATCTGCCAATTGACTTTCCATTCACTGCATGGGAATGAGAGTGAGCTTTTTAAGACAACTCAAATTTGCCACTTAGCTATCCCTTCATTGCATGGGAGTGCAAGTGATCTTTTCTAAAACATACAAAGACATGCACAGAGACAGTTAAGAATCCCTTGATCAAGAAGAAGTCTTCTTTTCACACAAAAAGCATTCATGCAAAGAAACACTTTTGCATGTTAATTCAAAGAGACCCCTTGGGTCTATAAAATGGTGAGTTTCCTCACCCAAAAGAGACCGAGAAGGAGCATTTTGAGCGACGAAGTGCTGCTAATTCACTTACGATTTGTGCTTTCAACATCCATAATTTGTTAATCGAAAGAGAGGTTAGTGGGTGACTTTTGAAGGCACGAATCAAGAACCAACATCGATTTTTTTGACCACAATATCCTATCAATTTGCCGACAACACATCACATCAGGTTACGGACCCATCCCAAGCGGATTGGTGTCAAAGCAAAGTTTCACCCGTGGGTGGTTTGCCTTTGCGCACCCCCCCACTTTATTTCTTTTGTAGTTTTTAGCTAGTTTCATGTTTATGCTTTTGTCAAGTTTTCAGTTCATTTAGATTCATTTTAGCCATAGTTAGATTTATCTTTTATTTTTCATACACAGGTGCTACTGATTCTTTGTTTGTTTCTTTGAATGCATATTTGCAGCATTAGAGGAGTAGCGAGGAATCTACCTTTACCAACGCAAGCGGTGACGACATTTTGGTTCGCCCATCTTACATGTGGGCATGTGGAAGAAGGAATTCTGAAACAAGTTGTAAAAGAGCAACACTTAACGCTCCTATACCCTAAAAAGGAAGGAGACGCATTGTAACACAAATTTGCAAAGCATATCAATAAAAGGGCCGATTTTTATATTGCTTTAATATCTTGTGTTCATGTTCTTTCTTTTTATGCAATTTTCAATAACATAGGGTTTAATCGTTATTTTAGTTTCATTTACATCGCAATTTTAGTTTATCCTTTTTGTTTTCGAAATCTCGTGCTTTCAATGGCGATCACGGTGGGACCTCTGTCCTCTATTTTTTTTAGGTTAAATTACTGATCTAAAATTACTTGTTTTTTTTTTTTTACAGGTACCTATTTTTCAACATCGGACTGTTATTCGTCTCTGTAAGTGACGATTACAAAATTTTATTCGTTTCACCCCGGGATGAATATTTTATTCATCTCATCCTAGGAAGATTAATGTTCTAATATTCACCTCACCCAGGGACGAGTATAAATCTATGCATTTTTTAGAGCAAATCAGAAACATCCTGTTAGGCAGAGAAGAGGTAGGGGTTTTTATAGCTTATGTTTTCTAGTTTTTGGTTTTGTATGGCTTAGGGAAAGATTTCTTTTTCGTTTGCCTGTTTCAATTTTTGCAAAATTAAAATGAACCCCACACATCATGTGGTATTTTAAACCAAGGCGTTGGTCGTAAAACCCCAACCCTTGAACAAGACCAAAGGTGGATTCCATTATCACTTTGGCTTGAGATATTGCATCCATTACCTTGATTGCGACTGTTGCTAGACGTAAATCCTGACAAAAGCTGACCGAGTGTAGCTTGGGGTGATTCCCAGCACACGAGGATAAGTATTCTATGGTAGGTGTCATAAATAGAGCGATTCTCCTTTCATACTGCCTATGTTCCATGTATCATATGCTCTCACATACCTATTGTCTCCCTCACGTAAGGGCGGGTATATAGAGAGGTTGGTATATCGGTCCGGCAATGGTATATTGAAGGGGTGACCATTTTGGGAGTCATAAGAGCCTTCATAATTGCATTTAAACCTTTCACAAAATTTTTAAAAAACAAAACAAACAACAAAAAAACACTAAACCAGATTTAGGGCACACTATTAATCTTTAAAAGAGATAATCATTGCTTGTGTGTGTATGCTATTTTCTGTTTAGACAAAAAAAATCATAAAAAGAAAATCATAAAAAGAATTTGCTTTTGCATTTTTAGGTTAGCATTACCATGGTGAATACTCGTAGCCAAGCCCAATCAAGGCCAGAAGCTGCAGAAAATGCACCAAGAGAGACAAATCGTCTCCGATATAGCCTTGAAGACTTAGCTATCCCGCCTCGACGACAGGTTACACCAGTTAGTTCACACCATGCAAAACATGGCTCTAGAGGCCCCTCCTTGAGGGGCACTCCAACCCATATAGTTATAGAACATGGTTCTAGAGGCCCCTCCTTGAGGGGCTCTCCAAGTCAGGCCTTCAATAGACGAGAATTTAGAACCCCCTCCCTAAGGGGAACTCATGAGCAACAAGAATATTTTCAAGAAAATAACCTATATGTACCACCTGGTCTAAGCACGAGGCCTCCTTTGGAATTTCATTATGGATGGCCTAGTGATGAAGCATTGTGTACTGCTATGGAACAAAAAAGAGTCCAAAAGGAAGAACCATATGATTTTGTGGTTCCTAATTTACCCCCGATTAATGTCAGACAAAGTAGACCATATCCAGAACATCAGGTTCTCTCGACAGGGCAAGACAATTCTGCCCGCACTTTTTATGCATATCATAGAGAGAGAGAGGAAGATCATTACATTCCTCAAGAACAGTATCCAGTGCAGAAACGATGCACATCTACACCTACTTTATATCCATATCGCTTATTAAGACCAGAGTTTCAAGTTAATGCGGCCAACCTCGATAGAGGGAAGCAACATATAGGGGTATCAGAGCACCATGATCAAAATAGATATGTAGGAGAGACATCTAGGCCTATTAAACAAGAGACGGTAGAACAAAATGACTTGGAATTTACACAACTAGCCGCCCGCCAAGCATAAATCACGTGGCTTAGACAAGAACAACAGGAATTAGAACATTTGTGTCGCCTTGATCAAGAGCGCATCCAGCATCAGACAACTGAATTGCTTCCCAACCATGCACCTGAGAAGGCTCTAGTCCCTCATGCACAACAATATGAGATGTATGTGAGGCACAACCCCTTAGTGCGAGACAGGTCTCTGTGACTTCAGAAAGCACTGCCTCCAAGACCTCTTAGACCTGAGCGGGAGGCCATTCCCTGCAATCGTGATGGGCATCCTCCGCGGGCACCCGTCCATGTTTACAGGCCTAAGCCAAACACTCCTCAAGAATATTATGAGGATTATTACCAAGAAGAAGAGAAAACTGAAATGCCCTATCAAGGCAGAAGGGATGCTACCCATTTATCCATTCAAAGGCCTCAAGTTCCCCATAACCCACAGCGGGAACCAACCAAGGAGGAGGAGATTACGTCCTCTGATGCATACAAAGTGTTGTTAGAACACTTAGAGACTATGGAACTCAAGACTACTGGGCCCCAAAATCCTACCTTACGCAAACTCCATAGTCATCTGGTGCATCCATCAGTGCCAGCACCTCCATACCCCAAACATTTCAAGCTGCCCCAGTTGGCACTCTTTAAAGAGGATGAGGATGCTCAAGAACATGTGACATGATTTTTGAGCCAATGTTTTGGTATACAAGACAATTATGCATTGTTATTGATAACATTCATAACCACATTCACAGGATCTGCCTCGGATTGGTTTACCCATCTACCGAAGCATAGCATCTACAATTTGGATCAACTAGTGGACGCGTTCTTAGAATGTTTTGCTTTCAATACAAAGATAAAGGCGTCACTCAGTGATCTAGCTAGCTTCAAACAGTATGAGGAAGAATGTATGGTAGCATATGGGAATCGGTGGAGGACGGTGCTTTCAAAGCTGTCCTATCTCCCTCCTATGTCCGACCTAACTCAAATTTTTGCAAAGAGCTCTTTGCAATCGATATTTGTGCTATTGCAGTTGCAACAATACACTACTTTAGAAGAATCTCTAGTGCAAGCTAGACGTATCGAAGAGATCAAGATACAGGATGGCAAAATTGCCAAGCCTAAGAAAAAAGAGTGTAACAAGAGCACCAAAATAGGGAATACGCAATAGAAACCCGCCGCGGTCAATCAAGTTGCTATTAATGCCCCTACGCCTGCCAAAGCAACACAGCCTCCAAAGGCTAATTATCAGGCGATGCCTCACAATAATTATGAGAAAGATAACAAAAAGCAGGATCAAAATCAGCAGCATCGCCCCAAGCGACAATTTACACCATACACTGAGTCTAGGGACTCCTTGTTTGACCGTTTGTCAGTGGCAAATTTGATTAATCTGCTAGATATTCCAACAATTGATCCCAATGTTCCAAAGCCTAAAGGGTATAGAGAGGATCTTTTCTGTAGATTCCACAGAAGGAAAGGGCATGATCTTAATGTCTATTGGACGTTTAAAGGTTTAGTGCAAGATATTATTGACAATCACACATTGGTAGTGGATAATCCCATCGCACCCAACAACCAACAATTGGGTGTTTTCAAAGGTCCTTTACCCACACATGATACACAAACAAAACCTTTGCATGTCAATGAAGTGCAACAGAGTTGCCCCATGGAGGGGTATGTTGGGATGATTAGCATTGTGACAAGAAACAAGAGACACCTAGGAGTTGCCCCCATGACAGCCACTAGGGAAGTTCCATCCACATCACAACCTCAACCAAATCCTACACAGATGCCCCCGCCTAGACCAGTGGCCATGATTCAAACTAGACTTACTCAAAGTATATGGACCACATCGGCTAGGCTCTCCATTTATGAGCTTATTCAATAATCGACGACCCATCGGGAAGCTCTTATGGAGATATTAAAGGCAATTGAATTGCAACCCCATGAAGCAGATTCATTCAACAATTTTGTGGGGCATGTCAAATAGTGTACTGAACCAGTCATTACCTTCAGGGAATATGAGCTAAAAACGGTGACTGGAGATGTAGCGGATCCACCCCTGCATGTTATTGTGCGGGTCAACGGGACTCCATACAAATGGGTGTTGGTAGACACTGGTTCATCCAGTAAAATTATTACCACCGCTTCACTGAAACATTTGAAACTACTAGCCTCTCACATTGCACCTTCCACTTATACCCTTCGAGCATTTAATGATGTGATATGCTCGACAGTTGGCACAATTGTCCTGCCCATACAAATGGGACAAAAGACCATTCATACATTGTGCCACATTTTAGAAGGTGAGATGGCTTACAATATCTTGCTTGGGTGGCCTTGGATTCGAGATATGAAGTGTGTCCCTTCAATTGCTCATCAATGTCTGAAGTATCCGTTTGAAGGATAAGTGCACGTGGTCCCCGCAGATTTGGAACCTTTTAAATATTGCAACTCAGTGCAAATCATGCTACAATTGACTCTTCCTTCAACGCATGTGGATTTCCAGTTAAATCCATCTAAGAGGGGTTTGACTAAGCAAGAATCTTCAATACCAAATAAATCAAATCCTTAGGCGGGATCATCTTCTTCATCCAGTCCTCCCACAATGACGCCACCTACGGTGGCCACACCAATGGACAAAGGAAAGAAGCCCCTGGAAACAGAACCACCTTTAGTCTCCAACATCTCTACAGAAGAGACGCATAATAGAATGGAAGTTGAGACACCTAGTTCAGCCCACATGGAGTGGACTCAAGGAGAACTCCCATTCGCTTCCCCTCAATCGCCAACTATTACTATTGAGATGTCTAACACAGGCATGGGGAAGTACATAGTGTGCAATGTTGTTGCAATGCCCACACTTCAGTCTATGCAAGACATGGGAAGACCTCGACTCCCCATAGGCTCCGTGGTTCCTTTAGGCTACCCACCTAATCAGACAAACTTTATTTTTGGGGGCCTGGATCATGGCATTGAACCTTCCCAAAAAGAAGAGGAAGATGAAGATCCCTTTGTGGAAGATGTTAACTATCTAGCTAACCTTGACTTCACATTACGATATCTTAGCCAATGCAATTGGCATGGATACAGGTTAGGTAGATATGAACAAGGAATGCATGTTTTGTGTCAACCAAGATACCAAATGCCTTATGACAAGTCAGGAGTAGGGTTTAATCACCCTTTGCCCCTCGACATCTTGGTCAAAAACATGCAAGGCCTAGGGATAGGCAACAAGGATGGGTTGGCATCAGATCCATATGTCAATCCAAATACAACTTATACATTGGGGGATTATTTCCCATTACAAACACATAACCTTGTTGACCTCAACAACCCTTTCTCTACGGCTGAACAAGGAGAAACTTCATGGACTCACCCACAAGGGGAATATGGACAAGACCACAAAAGGTCTTCTGAAGATGAGTCGGACTACAATCATTCGCCCGAATATCCATTGAATAACGATCAGGAGGACTTCCTGATGATGTTCCCATTGAATGATCCCAGTGAGCATAGGCTACCTCAACAAAAACAAAATCCTTTGGACATAGATGACATGTTTGAACACTTACACATAGGTCCAAGACCTAGGAGGCATTTCAACCTGGTGCAGTTATAGCAATTACTACACCCGCCACTCTAGGAATACATGGAACATCTTCCACCTGGAGACCCTATCAAACCATCAGTGCCTATCAAATCTAGACAAATGGCACCCAAAAATTGCTATTTTCCCTACCTAACCGATCATGCAAGGGTTGAGGGTGCATAATTGCATGACATGCTACATGTAAGAGGCCAAATAGGGAGATTATATTCCTCCTCCAATGCATGCCACCCTGGTGGCCATTTGTCACCTCTTGCCCTTCATGCCCTCGCATGCCTTTTTATCCAAAGGTATCCTTTGGCTATAAAGTAGATTAATTTTCCACAAAATAAATAGAGAGGAGTTTTGAGACATAGTAAAAAAGTGCTTCCAATATTTTGCCTCACCATTTTGTGACCCTTTTCCCTTGAAATCTCTACCTAGTGAAGGAGGTTTGCGAGTGAACTAGGTGTGATATGATTCCAAAACTAAACCATATGAGTGAGTTTTACCATCAAATTCAATTAAAACACTATTTAGGAGATCCCTAACCAATTCATAGAGGAATTGGTGATAAAATAAGTGTAGAACTAATGGTCGTCCCACCCTAGGGTGGTGGCTTATCTATGTATTACTTCTCTACTATTATTTTTAGTTAGATTCTAGATTATCATATTATTCTACTATCCAAATTTCATGTATTTTGGATCTATATTAATCTAGATAATACATTTTTAGTGTTTTGTAGTGTCTTATGCAGGTCTATGGAGGTCATTTGGAGAATCACCTGAAAATGTTGTTGATTTTGCAAATATGACCGTATGGGTTATCTTTTTTTTTTAAGAAAAAAACCCCTTGCGGAGCCGCCTTGGTTTGAGAGACCATGAACAGGGGGTTCTACACTGTCAAAGTCACCCGGGGGTCACACTCGACCCTGCTCTCACCAACATTATCAATTGGATTTTAGATACCCAATTCAGCTTTTTGGTAGGGTGGAGATTTGAACCTGGGTACCATATGGGTTCTCTTAAAATCATGTTTTATGCATATTTTCTAAGTTTCATTTGATTTGGATGTGTTTTAGTTTAGAAATTGCTTGCTTTGGGTTTTTCAGGTTGGAGACAAGCACTGCGTATGCGACATGCCATCGGACATATTTTTGGTTATGTTTTTGGTTAGATATTCCCAAAACTATCCATTTTACATCCCTCTATAGTTTCAAGTCATTTGGAGTTGATTTGGTATAATATCAATGCATATTCTCATTACTAGTATTTTGGTGCCTATGGGGATTGCATGTTTTTCATCATACACACTTGCTACTTGACATTTCTGATTTCCTTGTGTGCAGGTTCAGGTTTCTACAACACATTATAAAGGATAAAAAGACCTCAAAATCAAATATACAAGCGGTGGTAGCTCGCCCACCTTGATTGTGGGTATGAGGAAAGACACAGGAAGTGCACCAAGTTACTTGAAGGATTTGATCCTTGGGCACCAAAAATTTATAACAATTGTATCATATTTGAGCCCTCAATGGGACTTCTATGTAACCTTGGATTTGATCCACCAAATTAATAATAAAGAGACTTGCTTTAATTCATTTCTTGTTATTTGGTTTTTTTTCCATTTTAATTGCATGCTTCTGATTCGATGCTCATGAGACATAGGATATAGATGCATATTGTTCCTCTTCATTAAGTGCACCATTTTTTCCCTACTTTAATGGTTATAATGGTGGGACCCTATCCCTATTAATTTTTTGAAGGTTTGACCTCATATTTTGCTTGGTTTTTACTACAGGTACTGGTCGTCCTGGCTTGAAACAACCTCTGGACGGCTCCTTAGCTCACCCTAGGATGGCCACATGACTGCCCCACCTTGGGATGACCATGTAATTTGAATCCATCCCATCCTAGGATGGCTACAAAATAGAAAATTTTCTGATCAAATGCTTGAAACAACATGTTCCCCGGGTGATAAGGTAGGTACCTGAACTTTGTATTTTCTGTTACACAATCAGAATTAGCTGAAATTTGGTTTTTCTTGTGTGATTTGTTTGCTAGGAAGGTAGAAAGATAGTTTAATTTTATTTGAAAAATAACAAAAAAAATAAAAAAAATAAAAAACAAGTTAAGTTATGATGCCCTTGTATGGTTTTTTTGCATGTAGGCTACCTAATGGGTAGGCCATCATTTAGGGTTTGCATTTCATAGGTTTATTTTTATCTAGATTCTTTTGAAAGTAAAATGTAATTTTGCATGCATTTAGTGAATGATCATCGAATGATTCATTTTTTACTTTCTTTTTATTAAAAGGAACCACACACACCATGATTCACTTAAATGCTAGTGAGGTGGATTTCATCACCATCCACTAGTAGAGTTCAACAAGGTGACTTTCATCTCCACCCATTGTCTCAAATACCATGAACCTTGTTCTTTACCAAGGATGGTTCCAAGATTCATCATAGCCCATGGGTTATAGGACGTATCTCTCTTTGGATAGGTATATCATAGACTGCGGGTGAACTGGGTGAGGAACTAGTAGGACCTATGCTCCCTTGCCATGTGTGGACCTCATCACCATACATTATAGGTAGGATAACATGACCTAGAGTTCATTTCTAGGTTTTTGAGCTATGATTATATAGGTGAAATCCAATTAAACATAATATTATCATCCAATAAGATTTCAAACACGTGATACAAGGTCATCCTTTACAAACAACACATCTAAAACACATAAAATAGTTTAGGGATTCACATCTAAAACTTAAAAGAGATAATAATCTATATTTTTAAGTGTTTCCTTTCTTGTGTGCTATCTCATTAAGAATTTATAAAGGAGATAATAATCTAGGATTTGGTAGAGAGTTACAATGGTGTGCACCCACAACCAAGCCCAATCATGTGTGGAAGTTATGAAGAGTGGACTAGGAGACATGAGGCATCTCTGCTATAGCCCTAAGGACTTAGTAATACCTCCTTGGCAAGCCTATACTCATTCCAATACTAGAATAGTGGGATGTGAACCACACCTATAAGGGAGCCCTATGCGAGACACCCCTATGGATGATGGACCTTACTTGGAAGAGTGTTCTTGGTATCTAGATACATCACATGCCTTATTTTATGAAAGGTAAAAACATGTTGAGGTGCAAGTAGACAAAGTGGTGCCACGCATCTGCATACCTTTTAGGTCTGACACACCTATTCATATGCCAGAGCATGACTTCATAGATTGGGTAGAACAAGTTGATCCAACCTTACCTCTACATCACCCTGATAGGGTCTAGTAGCTTAGGCAACATGATGGGTATGATACTCGTCACTTGGGGTGACCTAAATTCACCCTTCACTTTCTCATCTATGAAGGAAGGCATGAGTAAATCCATAATTATCCTCAAGAGAAGTATACCATGCATGCATGATGTGCCTCTACACCCACTGAGTATAATGAGTATATGCTCAAGCCTGAACCTCAAGTCAATACGATGACTCTTGATCGAGGGAAGAGTATGATAGATATAACAGATTGTTTTGAATGAGGTTGGCCTAAGGGTGAGACTCCTAGGTCTCCTAGGCCTCATATAGTAGAATATATCAATAAAGTGGTTGCAAAATATACGGAATGCCAAGAATAGTTCAAACAACTTTGATGAGACAAAGAGCAACTAGACCGCCTACATCATCTTGAGAAAGAAAGAATCAAACAACAGACCAACGAGTTGTTCAAAAACAATTATGAGATAGGGTTCCTACCCCTAAGACACATAGGAAAGAAGTCCACCCAATGAAACCCATGCTCATTCAATATAGATCTCCTAGGCCTTATCCAATGTTGCCTTCATGACCTCCTAGGCTAGATTGAGACTTGCCTCCTAGGACAAACATAAGGCACCCACAATGGGTAGATACTCCTCTTTATAGACTGTCTTGAGAGATGCCCTATGGGGATTACACTGAGCATGATCCATAGGTATAATATTTGGAAACATCTTACCAGGGTAGGGAGGTGACATACCACCACCCCGCAATAGGTTGGAGGATCCTTGACCTCCACGATAGGATAAGAGTAAGGATGAGGAGATTAAATCCTCAGATGAATATCAGGCATTGTTAGAGCACCTTGAGTTAGTAGAGAACAAGACATCTGAGTCTGAATCTCAAAAGCCCACTTTACACCAGTTACATAGTTAGCTCCTTCATACTTCGATTCCTACTCCTCCCTATCCCAAGAAATTTAAGCTACCTCATTTGGCTAAGTTTAAGGGATAGGAAGATGCTCAAGAACATCACAAAATTCTTGAGTCAATACTTTGACATTTAGTACAATGATACTTTGATTTTGTGGATATTCATGACTACCCTCTCTAGCCTCACCCTGGATTGGTTTACCCAACTCTTGAAATATAGCATCCACAATTTGGATCAACTTGTAGATGTGTTTCTCGAATGCTTCACCTTCAACACCAAGAAGAGGGCGACATTGGTTGATCTAGTTGGGTTGAAATAATATGACAATGAGTCACTAGCAAATTATGGCAATAGGTGGTACTAATTTCTTGCCAAGCTACCTTATTTAATCTTTGCCTAAGAGTCGACCTACCAAAAAAAATGCACCTAAGCCCAAAGGATATAGAGAAGACCTGTATTGCAGGTTTCATAGGCAAAACGGGCATGATGTGCAAATGTGTTATAATTTCAAGCATGTGGTGCAAGACATGATCTATAGGAATGCCCTTCAGGTAGACAACCCTATCACACCAAACAACCAATAGATGGAGGTCTTTAAAGACCCCTTGCATACCCATGTGGAGCAAGCCAAGCTAGTGCCCCAAGTAAATGAGGTTCATCATGTGCCCCCTCAATAAGGGTATATTGACATGATCAATATTGTAATGAGGAATATGTGATACCCAAGTCCTATCGCACCACCTACGGCTCAAGGTGTTGTTCCTTAACCGTCGTAACATTTACCACCTCATGTACTGATCTTCCCACCTAGGCCTATGGTCATAATTAAGAGCAAGCTCACTCATATCCTAAGAATGACATCGGTCTTACGCTCCATATATGAGCTCATTCAGCAATCACCATCTCATATAGAAGCCTTGATGGAGATTCTTAAGGTAATAAAGCTATAACCGCAAGAGTCTAACTCCTTTAACAATTTCATGGGGAATGTGCAACAATGCATAGAACCAATGATTACCTTTCCATAAGATGAACTTAAGTCGATTCCAACTGATATGGTGGATCCTCCCTTGCACATCATCACATGTGTAAATGGGACACCATACAAGAGAGTGTTTATAGACACTACATCTTCTAGAAAAATCATCACTACAATAGATCTCAAACTTTTGAAACTTCCAGTATCCCATATTGTTGTGTCTAACTACACCCTTCAAGAATGTAATGATATCATATGCTCAATAGTTGGCATAATAGTTCTACCCATACAGGTAGGACAAAAGACCATACCAAGGTTGTGCCACATATTGAAGGGGGATATGGCATACAATATCTTACTGGGTAGACCTTGGATCAGGGACATGAAGTGTGTCCCTTACATCACTCACCAATGACTCAAGTACACTCATGAAGGGCAAGTCCATGTCATACTTGTAGACCTAGAGCCTTTCAAGTATTGCAATATGGTGCAACAGCTCCTTGAGTCAACATTACCATCAACCCATATGGATTTTCAATCAAAAAATATAACCAATATTTTACTCCATTGCCATTGCTTTCAAGTGATCCATCATCATATCATACCACACCATCCTTCTCTGATGTGCCTTCATCATCGATGAATCCTCCATCAAGGGACATGGGGAAGAGGCCTCTTGATGAGAGCCCTATGATCATATCCACCATATCCACCAATGAGACCCCTAGCCCAATGTATGAGGAGATACCTCATGATGCAAATGATGAATCAGTATAACTCTCACTCTCATCTCTTTTTTATATGCAGCCTCAGGTCACAGTACACCTAGCTTCTATCATATTAGGATAGTACATGGTTAGGAATGTTACAACTACCCCTGTTATAGAGTCAGTGCAATACATGGGTCGATCTCATATTCCCATAGGTACTATCATGCCTCTCGATATTCCCCCCAATCAAACAAATTTTATCTATGAGGATCTCGACTATGGCATTGAGCTCTACCAATAGCAGGAGGAGTATGAAGAGCTCTTTTTTGAGGACATCAACTACATGTCCAACCCTGACTTTGCCATGAAGTACCTTCATCTCTATAATTTGCATGGTTATGGGTTGGGCATGTATGAGCAAAGCACTAGAGTTCCTTATCAACCACAATATCAAATGCTTTATGAAAAATATGGTTTGGGACAAAACAAGCTTGTGTCCCTAGATGTCCTCATAGATAGATTAGAGTGCATGACTCTAAACTTTAGAGATGAACTTGTGAGAGATCCTTATGCCAACCCCAATCATGTCTACTAACTGTGATACTACTTCCCTATGCCCTTGGGAGATTATGATCCACCTCGTGATGTCATCCAATCTTAAGGTGAAGGTTCACACACTCTTCCCCACGATAGTGAGGAAGAGGATCTAGGGTCCCCTTATGAGTGGACATCTAATGATGAGTCAAACTATGGAGTCATTTTGATTGAATTTGATAGATCTGATGGGGAGTATGCATGAATCATACCTCTGGATGATGATAATGAGTTCTATTTGTGCATTTTTCCATTACATAATCCCATCTAGTGACAACTTTTACCTCTCAAGGAGCAAGATCACCCGAAGCTACACTGACCACCTCTAGTCATTCAGCCTCCACTGCAACCACCTCCAGGAGTCTTACAACATCTTAATGTCCATGGACACTACCCACCACATAGGGAAAATCATCCATCCATAAATATGATTTCCATAGATTTATTCAAGCAATTGTGATATCCGAATAACCTCTTGGAGCCATTGCACCTTGAATTAGGGGCAATTGACTTTGATAAGGGAGATTCACCCCATCACCTTTCGAGTACTAGCCTTGCGATGAGATGCTACAACCATTTTATTTCTCTCTAAGACCTACTCATGACATCTTCCATGTTGAGGAGGAACCCAAGGTTTTAATTACTTATCTAAATCTAGCTAATGAAATCCACCTAATCCCTACTCCTCACCAGTTGGAGGAGGAATTGTATATGTAAATTGAACCTATGATTGACAAATATATCAGCTTAGATCATAAGAATTCATAGTATATCAAGCTGGGGGAAAACCTATCCCTCGAAGAGCAAGCCGATTACATAGCCCTTCTCATAGAGAAGAAGGAATATTTTGCATGGTCCTACAAGGATATGTCGGGACTGGATCTAAATCTAGTCACCCACAATCTAATGCTTGATCCCAAGGCCAAGCCTTTCAAAAAAAAGCTAATAAATATGCATCCCACAATAGCCCTAATGGTAGAATATGAGCTATAAAAGCTATTGGATGCTAGGTTTTTCATTTCGATAGACTACCCACCATGTTTGTCCAACATGGTTCCCATCAATAAGCTTGATAGGAGGATTCCTATTTGTACTGATTTTTGAGACCTAAATAAAGCGAGTCCTAAGGATGAATTTCCTTTGCTGAGCATAGACACCCTGGTAGATGCCACATGGCCATGAAATATTATCTCTCATGGATGGTTTCTCTCGGTACAATCATATTCATATTAATCCAGAGGACCAGCTCAAAATAACATTCACAATACCTTGGGGAACATTTTGCTATAAGGTCATGCTTTTTGGCCTTAAAAATGTTGGTGCTACCTACGAGCATGCCATGACATACATCTTCCATGACTACATGCATAAGATTTTGGAAGATTACATAGATGACTTACTAGCTAAATATTTTTTACACCATGAGCATCTCGATGTCTTGCGCAAAGTCCTTGATTGCCTTATCGAGCATAAAATGAGACTGAACCCCAAGAAGTGTGTCTTTGTGTCACATCTGGAAAAATCTTGGGATTCATAGTTTCTAAAAAAGGCATCAAAGTGGACCCAAACAAGGTTAGGATAATCCTTGAGATGCCTCCCCTAAATACTATTAAGTAGCTCCAAAGTCTGTAGGGTAAGATCACATACATCAAATGCTTCATAGCACAATTTTCGGACAAGTGTCGACCCATGAACAAATTATTGCACAATGGGGTCACATTCCATTGGGATGACAAGTGCCAAGATGCCTTTGATGCAATCAAGAAATACCTATCTTTGTCACCAGTATTGGCTCCACTTAGACCATGAGTGTCATTTTGTTTATACATATTAGCCACTGATATTGCATTGGGTGCCATGTTAGCCCAAAACAATGAATTGCATAAGGAACAAGCTACTTACTACCTTAGTCACACCCTAGTCAGCTATGAGATAAAGTATGCATACATTGAGAAGTTATGCTTAGCGGTGGTCTTTGCCACCAAGAAGCTATGCCATTACATGCTTAGCCATAACACGTATGTTGTATCCAAAGAGGATCCATTGCGATACATGATGAGTCTTACTTATCACAATAATCGCACGATGAAATGGATCATGTTGTTGATGGAGTTTGACCTAGAATTTATTAGACAAAAATCAATCAAGGGTTAGGTCATCATAGATAAGCTTGTAGAGGCTCCTCTCTAGGATTATCAACCTCTTAGCATGGAGCTTCCTTATGATGGAGTATTCCAAATATTAAAATCACCTGACTTTGATGAGCCTGAATTATAGGTTGATATGAATTTGTTCTTTAATGGCTCCAAGTGTGAGCAAGGGGGTGGCATCGAAATCATATTTTTCACATCACATGGGGCTCCCATACCCCTATAATTTAAACTCAATTTCCCATGCACCAAAAATAATGTTTAGTACGAAGCCTTGCTCATAGGTCTTCAAATGACTATTGCCATGAGGATAACCAAGCTCACATTTTGTTTGATTCCTTACTCATTGTCAACTAGGTCAAAGGGATTTTTTAGTGCAAGTATCTAGTTCTACAAGCCTATAAAGCCCTTGTGGATAAACTCTTGGTAAATTTTGAATGGTATGACATCTAGGCACTCCCTTGATCATCTAATAATTTTGCAGATACTATGGCCTCCCTTGAGTCCTTGATCCCACAGAGCCCTACTAATGAGATGACAAACATTCAATTCAAAACTCTATCACAATCTGTGGTTGAGCGTGAGAGAACTCAAGCCATTCCATAGGTCCACTTGATTCAAATTGAACCTCATCAAGAGAGATTATCGCACATTCATGAGCACTTGAATCATGTTGCTTGGGGGACTTTGTTAACTCAAACCCATTTTGATAGCAGTTCAATACTATTCTTATAGGTTCTTTCCCAATCAATATTTTCTTAGGATGAACTTCAAAAGGGATAGGCAATTCACACAATCGAGGCTTCCTCACAGTAGGACTGGTCCATGTAAATCGAGGAGTTTCTAAAGCTTGGTAATCTCCCTATTGGATTGTCGCACGATGTCAAAAGGATATTTAAATAGAAGGTGGTAAAATATGTCTTTCTCAGAGATATTTGTATCATCAGGTCTATGAAGGTATCCTCCTTCGCTACTTGTAGAATCAAGAGTCAGTTTGGGTAATGGCCCAAGTACACAATGGTACTTGTGGTGGCCATTTCAATGGCATGGCCATCATAAAGTGCATTATTTGCATGGGATATTATTGGCCAACTTTAGAGTGATATTGTTGCACATATGTGAAGAAGTGCATGAAGTGTCAACACTATGCTAACTTGACACATGTACCTTCTCAAGCCTTGCAACTGATCTAATCGGCTTGGTCGTTCTTGCAATGGGGATTGGATTTAATCAAGAAAATCTCACCTACCTCTTCAAGCCATCACACATCTATCATTACGACTACTGAGAATTTTACAAAGTGGGTGCAAGCAATTCACCTTCCCACTATGATAGGACCTCACATAGCGAAATTCATATTGCACAATATCATTTGTCATTTTGGTATTCCATCCAAGATCATTTTCGATAATGGGACATCGTTCAAGAAAAAATATGTGTGCTTTGATAGCAAAGTATAATATCCAACACAAATTTTCAATGCCCTATTATCCTCAAGCAAATGTTCAAGCAGAGGCATAAAATAAAATGTTTATTTCCATCCTAAAGAAAATATTTAAAGAGAATCACACCAATTGGCACACACAAATACCCCTTACTCTATGGTCCTATCGCACTAGAATTAGAACACCCACTCGTGTAACCCCATTTTCACTAGTGTATGGCATTGAGGTAGTCATACCTCTAGAGCTAGAAATCCCATCGTTGTGCATATCCATGCAGGAGTTCAACGATGACGACACCGCATGGTAGGCTCATCTAGATCAGCTTACACTACTTGATGAACATCGTTTTAATGCTCTTGAGCACCTATATGTTTATCAAGAGCAACTTAAGAGAGCCTACAATATGAAATTCCATCCTAAAGACTTTCAGGTTGGTGACCTCATTTTGAAAGAGAACCAAAAAAATTCTAATTTGCCACCCTATCCGCGGGACAAGTTTGTGGTAAACTAGTTAGGTCCCTTTATCATCACTAGTCAGATCAAACTTGAAACTTATCCCCTAGCCTTCCTTGAGGGAATTGAGGATCCTAAACCCTTTAACATCCTTCATTTGTAGCCTTTCCATGCCTAGAGTGTTGTGGCCCATACCAAAATGCTCCAAGGGTGTCTACAACACACTTGGTCAACCCAAAATGTTCCTAGGTGGTCTATGACCATCTAGGTCATTTCAAAATACTCCAAGGGTGTCTATAACCTTTTTGGTCAACCAAAAATGATCCTATGTGGTCTACGACCATCTAGGTCACCCCAAAATGCTCTAAGAGTGTCTACAACCCACTTTGTCAACCCAAAATGCTCCTAGATAGTCTGCGACCATCTAGGTCACCCTAAAATTCTCCAAGAGTGTCTAAAACCTACTTGGTCAATCCAAAATTCTCGTAGGTAGTCTATGACCATATGGTCACCCCAACTCCAAGGGTGGCTATAACCCACTTGGTCAATACAAAATGCTCCTAGGCAGTCTATGACCATCTAGGTGTTAGGATCTCATCCTAACCCTTAATGTAATAACTTCCTTGATGTAATAATTCCTAGTGAACGTGGGTAGTACCCATGATTAATATTTTGTAATGTTCTAAGTTTTAGCTTAGGTAGTGCCTATGACAAATGGCACCCTTTTTATGTAACACATGGTAGATAGGTGGCATTGTGCATGTAATTCGTGTGGCATTGTGCATGTAATTCGAGTGGCATTGTGCATGTAATTCAAAGTGGCACTATGCATGTAATTCGGGTGGCATTATGCATGTAATCCAGGTGGCATTTTGCATGTAAGCCAACCTTGGAAGGAAACTCCTTAAATACCCGAAAGGGCACCAATGTAACCATCTTTTGCAAAATTAATGAAGTATTGAAGGAGGTTGCCCCCTCGAAGAGGCCTCGCGATTCAGCTTCTATTGTGAGATTGTTCTTTATGCAAATTTCTGTTATATTAATGTGATGTTTATGTGAGTTATTTCCAAGCAATTGTGTGAGAGTGTGTTATTTGAGTTTATTTTATAGCAGGATCTTAACAAGTGGTATCATAGCGCTTTCCAGGGCCAAGTTCTGCTGCAACTGCAACGATTCTTGCCATCCAATCCGCCCGTTAGGTATAAATTCCGTGTGTTTTTTCCATTCTGTTTTTCCTTATTAAAAAAATCCAAAAAAAAAAATACAATGTTTTTTTTTCCAGACCAAAAACAAAAAAATATATTATTAGTTGAGTAGGTAGAAACCCTGTACCGGGGGTTTTAAAATATCGCGAAGGATCTGTCGTTATTGGCTAAGCTAGATAGCCCATAAAGCGTCTAGTGAAGTGAGGGGCGATCAGTGCTCCAATACCTGTGCCTCGTACGTAACTCGCGCACGGACTTGAGCTCCCACGTATCTTCGGGTATATCGGGAGACCATCTAGGATTAAACAAACTTTTAGCCATTAGGAAGCTCTTCGGCCTTGTATTACTCATAGTCTACGGGACACAAAGATCCCGGACGATTACCCTCCCGTATTGTCAAAGAGGCAGGTAGTGTGCTCAAGGGTATGTGTGGAATCCTCCTTGAGTAGTGGCCTGAAATATTGGTCCGAGCACTATTGTTCGTCACTGTCGGTATATTAGAGGGCCTATGGGTGGTACATACTCCTATACTTAGCATTCCCTGGTTCTGTTAAAACTGCAACCTGTAAAAAATACAAAAATAAAAATCAAAATAAGAATCCAAACACCCCCATTCGTAAACCTGCATTTCAAAAGTGAGCATATGAGAAAGGAGTCCTCTACCAAAAAAAATAACAAAAGGGACATGCATTCGGGATAAGCCATGAGGGTGACACTTAAGTTGAAAGTCTGGAGAGTAACAGTCAAATTTACAAGTGGCAACACAATAGGTCAGTCAAGTCGTAGAGGTCAAGACAATCGTGGCAGAATTCACAGCCTTCGTAGTCGAATAGAACCGTCATATCGCCACCCGCAAAATACAGAGAATCTTGAGTGTGAAACACGGCCAGTTTTAGATAGTGCTCCAAGCACCCAACTTTTGCTCAGCAGCTCGTAATCGAATCAGAAACACCGTTAGACTCAAAGAAACAGAGATAAAAAAAAAAAAAAAGTCTCGGGGTGCCAAAAAGTAGTGTTAAGAGATATAGCTCATTGTGACCACCTCCCCCTGCTGATCATTTTGATATATAGCACCCAAGCACTTTTTTGGGCACTTACTAAAAATAGTAAGTCAAAAAAATTCAATTCTATTTTTAGTAACTGGTCACAAAAGGTCAAAAAATGGCCCAGGGTACTCGTGGACACCAGAAAGAACTAGAACACTTGGATTCCCTAACAAAAGCCATTGAGAACTTGAACTCGGCTTTTCACTCCATAAGGGAAGAAGTCCAAGGTCTTCGCCTAGAGCATGAGGCCACTAGCAATCGCTTAGAAGAAGCATTGACCGAAGTGGACAGCAAACTGAGAAGAGAACCACCCAAATCAGAATACCAAGCTGAGAGTTCTACAAGGAATCGTGACCATGATACACCCTTTAGAATGCCCAAGTTGGACTTTCCCAAATTCAATGGGAAGGATGTTGATGGGTGGCTATGTCGGGTTGACCAATTCTTTCGACTTCATAATGTACCAAGATTTCATCGAGTCCGGATGGCTTCCTTTAACTTGGAATCTGAGGCTCTACACCGGTTTCAATGGTTGCGTCTTACCTACCCAAATCTCTCTTGGGAGGATTTTGAATCCCAAATACTCACTCGATTTGGTCCTAGTGAGTTTGAGGACTTCACAGGAGCCTTATCCAAACTACAACAAACGAGGTCGGCTCGAGAGTACCAAGCTCAATTTGAAAAATTGGCCAATCGAACAAGAGGATTGAGTGAAGGGTTCTTCCGGAGTTGTTATATCGATGGGTTGAAGATGGAACTCCAAGCATAAGTCAAAATGTTGAAACCACGAACTATGATGGAAGCTATCATTTTGGCCCGTCTGGCCGAATCTAAACTCTCTGCCCAAAGACGCCCATCAAAGTTTTCTCAAGATAGACCTTCATTTCCCCCGAGAGCCCAACACCCAGATGATAATAAACCTGCTGCACCCAAGCGCCTCACCACCGAAGAGATGGATGCACGTCGTGCCAAAGGATTATGCTACAATTGTGATGAAAAGTTTTTCAAGGGGCATAAGTGTGCACACAAAAAATTGTTCTTGATAGATGTTGGAGAACCTGATACCGTTGACGAGAGTGATGAGGATGAGGACCCTCCGTAAACACCTCCCCCACAAGAAGAAGGGAAACAGGAACCCGAGACATCAATTACAATCCATGCCCTTGCAGCATTACTACTCCTCAAACCATGAAGGTTACAGGATGTTTCAAGGGCCAACGTCTTTCCATCCTTTTGGATTCGGGAAGCACGCACAACTTCATTGACCCTAGAGTTGCTCAACGGGCAAATTGCTATATCCATAATTGTAATTCCTTTGAGGTCATGGTAGCCAATGGGGGAACCTTATCTTGTAAAGGAAAGTGTCACAATGTTAAAATCAAGATAGGGGATTATGAACTCAAGCAGGACATGTTTGCCCTCCATTTGGGTGGATGTGATATTGTTTTGGGATGCCAATGGTTGAGTACGTTGGGCACTATTAGTTGGAACTTTGCTAAACTTTGGATGCAGTTCTTCCAGAACGGACAAACACACATCATCAAGGGCTCCCCGACAGGAACACCTCAAATTATCAGTTCAAACGGCATGGAGAAATTGCTAAAGAAATCATCACGTGGGGTCATTGCACAACTATTCTCCATCCAGCCCATCCACATCTCCAATGGGTGAAATCCCACAAGACATGCAACAGATTCTCCACAAACATGAGGCCATCTTTTCAGAACCCATCACACTACCACCGCATCGCTCTCACGACCATGCCATTCCATTATTGTCGGATAGTACACCTCCCAATATCATACCACCTTATGAGCGACTCAAGCGCACCTTATTTTGGAAAGGTAGGAAACAGGACATTCGCTCTTTTGTGGCAGACTGCGACACAGGTCAAAGGATGAAAAGAGAAACAAGTGCACTCTTCGGGCACTCTTCCACCCTTGCCGATACCGGATCGGTGTGGACCGACATCTCTATGGATTTCATAGAAGGGCTACCTAAATCTGGAGACAAGTCTCGTTATTTTTGTGGTAGTGGACCGCCTTTCAAAGTATGCTCACTTTTGTGCCCTAGCCCATCCTTACACAACGATTCACTATTGCCCAAATTTTCCTTGACTCCATATTTAGCCTTCATGGCATGCCAACCTCCATTGTATCCGATCGTGATCCCACCCTTACTAGCAATTTTTGGCAAGAGTTGTTTAAGTTGCAGGGGACTCAACTCACAATGAGTTTAGCCTACCATCCGCAAACGGATGGTCAAACAGAGGTTGTTAATAACTACTTGGAAACCTACCTTCGCTACTTGCCTCCGATCATCCTACTCATTGGGCAAAATGGCTTTCTTTGGCCGAATGGTGGTACAACACTTCCTATCATACCGCCACCAGAGGCCGAGTACGGGCACCCTCCACTCATGCCTCCCTCCTACATTTCGGGCAGCTCCAAGGTACAGGTTCCATCAACACTTCCCGAATTGGATGAAGAAGGCTCCATCTTACTTGCACCAAAGCAGCTGCTGTATCGTCGAACTCGCAACCGTACCATCACAGAGGTCCTGGTTCAGTGGCGTGGACTTCAACCTGAGGATGCTACATGGGAGTCCCTCCATCAACTCCAGCAATAGTTTTCTCATTTTTAGCTTTGAGGACAAAGCTTCTTCAAGGAGAAGGGCATGTTAGGATCTCATCCTAACCCTTAATGTAATAACTTCCTTGATGTAATAATTCCTAGTGAACGTGGGTAGTACCCATGATTAATATTTTGTAATGTTCTAAGTTTTAGCTTAGGTAGTGCCTATGACAAATGGCACCCTTTTTATGTAACACATGGTAGATAGGTGGCATTGTGCATGTAATTCGTGTGGCATTGTGCATGTAATTCGAGTGGCATTGTGCATGTAATTCAAAGTGGCACTATGCATGTAATTCGGGTGGCATTATGCATGTAATCCAGGTGGCATTTTGCATGTAAGCCAACCTTGGAAGGAAACTCCTTAAATACCCGAAAGGGCACCAATGTAACCATCTTTTGCAAAATTAATGAAGTATTGAAGGAGGTTGCCCCCTCGAAGAGGCCTCGCGATTCAGCTTCTATTGTGAGATTGTTCTTTATGCAAATTTCTGTTATATTAATGTGATGTTTATGTGAGTTATTTCCAAGCAATTGTGTGAGAGTGTGTTATTTGAGTTTATTTTATAGCAGGATCTTAACACTAGGTCACCCTAAAATGCTCCAATGGTATCTACAACCCGCTTGGTCAACCAAAAATTGTCCTAGGTAGTCTATGAATGTCTAGGTCACCCCAAAATGCTCCAAGGATGTATACAACCTGCTTGGTAAAACCAAAACACTCCTAGGTGGTTTATGACCATCTAGGTCAACCCAAAATGCTCCAAGGGTGTCTAAAACCCTCTTGGTCAACCCAAAATACCCCTAAGTAGTCTACAACCATCTAGGTCATCCTAAAATACTCCTAGGTGGCCTACGATAATCTAGGTCACCCCAAAATGCTCCAAGGGTGTCTAGAACCTACTTGGTCAATCCAAAATACTCCTAGGAGGCCTATGACCATCTAGGTCACCCCAAAATGCTCCAAGAGTGTCTACAACCCACTTGGTCAACCAAAAATGCTCCTAGGTGGTCTACGACCATCTAGGTCACTCCAAAATGCTCCAAGGGTGTCTAAAACCTACTTGGTCAACCCAAAATGCTCCTAGGTGGTCTAAAACCATATAGGTCACCCCAAAATGCTCCAAGGGTGTCTACAACCCGCTTGGTCAATCCAAAATGCTCCTAGGTGGTCTATGACCGTCTAGGTCACCCCAAAATTCCCCAAGGGTGTTTACAACCCACTTGGTCAACTCAAAAATCTCAAAAGAACCTATAAGCTCTTTGGTCACCTAAAAAACCCTAATTGCATTTAGTAAGACTGTTGGTCACATGTACATACATATCAGTTAAAAATCCAAAAACATCATCAAAATGTCAAAAATCCAAAAACATCATCAAAATGTCAAAAATCCAAAAACATTATCAAAACATCAAAAATACAAAAATATTGCATTTCATTACATTGCATACCATTGCATTAGACAATCAATTGCATTAGACATACTCATCATGGCATTTTGCATTTTAGAGTTGCTCTTACATGTCTAGCACTGAGACTATACACTAGTCATAATTCAAAATCTATGTTGTTCAAGTCATCATTTACATCAATTCACATTCTGCATACATTTCCCACTTTTTATATTTGTGTCTGTTCCCTTAACCTAGCCATTTTTTCTAGAACATCATTAGTATTTTTGGTCACTCAACCATCTCTAGTTTTATTTTTAGATTTTGTAGAAAGCTATCATGATTTTCAGGAGGTAGAGTATTACTTAGATTGTACCTTGTATACATCAAAATCCCAACACATTTTCACATTAATAATCCAATTTTTGCACAAGGAAATATGAAACCTACAAAGTGGTCTAGGGTACCTTAAGAAAAAAGTCTATCCTACTCATCCCCCTATGCAGATGGTTCAAGAATGTTGAGAATTGGCAAAAGGACAAGTTCCTCCTTACCCAATTCCCTAAAGACAATAGTGGTTCTCACCACTATCAATAAAGAAAATTTGCATAGTCAAAATCCCAAAAGCAAATTCCCAAAGTCAAAATCCCAAAAGCAAATTCCCAAAGTCAAAATACCAAAAGCAAATTCCCAAAGTCAAAATCCCAAAGTCATAGTCCCAAAATCAAAATACAAAATAAACAGTGGTTATCACCACTCCCCAAATCCCTTGCTCAAAGAAAAAAAATACAAAATAAATAGTTATTATCATCACTACACATGAGAAAATACCCCTAAATTCAAATAAAATAAATTGAACTTGAATCCCTGGAATTATCAGCTTTTAGAAAACCATAAGGTGATCCTCATTACAAGTTTGGTGGATAACCTACTTGGCAATGACGGTATCCTTACGCATGATGATATGTCTATCACATTAGCTTTTGTGTGTGTGCAGACCAATTTTTGCATGTGTATGAGATATATTTTGGTAGCCTATACTACCTAGTGGTATAATCCAACTAAGTACAAAACCTAGGATGATGATACTCATGGGGTGATCTTCAGGTACATATGGGCTGTGTAATCCCATTTGACACTGGGGTAATATTATGATTATCACAAAATAAACTCACTTGCACACATAGGTATATTGAGTATCTTGGTCATCCTAGAAGATTCATACCTCATCAAAATGTCTTGCATGGTTAGTATATATTTGTATCAGTTAACTAGAATTTTTGAGTCTCATGAAAACCTCATAGACATCCTATAAACATCCTATCAATTATTCCATTTTTTCACATACATGTTAGTCTACATTATTCACAAATCCATTACACCATTACACATGAATTGATAATTTCTATACAGTCTATGGTGCTAACATAGTATGTCATATAGTATATACATTTCATCATCTAGGTTAATCAATCATCCATATCCATATACATCCATGCAAATACATATCATCACATCAAAGAAAGTCACAACATATGCATACATGATCATATTGAAGAACAGAAGCTTATACTGAGAGGGGGGGTGAAAAATATAAGATCACTTTTTACTTTTCTTTCCCAAATAGTATTATCTACTATAATCAATGGCAATATCAATAGCAATAACTAAAGCAATGCATAAATCATCACACACAATAGAGACACAAATTTAATGTGGTTCACCCAATGTGGGCTACTCCACGGAGAAAATATTTCACTAATATTTTCTCAATAAATATCTTGGGAATCCTTTCTCTATTACAATGTTTATGGACCTCTATCCAAAGGAGACACCAATATCCTAATAAAGTTCATGGATCTCTATCCATAGGAGAACTCCTTTCTCATCTTGCTCTAGCTGGTGATATTCTAGAAGAACGGTTGCCCCTACTACTCTGGCTAATGGATCTCTATTAATTGAAGACACCTATCCTCGCTACCTTGGCTAATGGATCACTATCCACTGGATACTATCATATTTATACTATATCACTTCCAAAGCTCTATCTCAATTTTGTACTAAACACAGTACTTTGATCTAGCACAAATCTGCTCAGTTTCTATCTCTGGTTTGGCACAAACCATTCCTCAAATTTGCGCCAAACTCTATCCTTGAAATTATACTAAACACAGTCCTTTAGTCTAGCAAAAATATATCCTCAATCTCTATCCTCAAGTCTTAACTCAAAACTTGAATCAATCTCAAATCAACTCTACTGGATCTGCCCCAAACCTTAACTCAAGGTTTGAATAAATCAATCAATCCAATATGCTCACAAGTCTACTCAAAGACTTGTCTCAAATATTTAGCTTCCATAAAATCTCACACTAATCTATCCACAATTCCTCTCTAGAACTTGTCAAAATCTGCTCAATAAGTCCAAACTAAAACTTATCCAAATATGCTCTCAATATGTATTGTAATCTTCTACAAAATCTCACACACATCTATCCTCAAGTCTTCTCAAAGATTTACCTCAAATCTACTCAACAAGTCCACACTAGAACTTGTCCAATCTCATCGAAACATAAATAGAATTGTTAGAGACTCAATATGCTCTACATACATCACAATGCTCAATCACTTTCAATAACTCTTTTAGAAACATATAGAGAATTGTTAGAGACTCAATATGCTTCACATTCACTTCAATGCTCAATCACTTTCAATCACTCTTTTAGAAACATATAGAGAATTGTTAGAGACTCAATATGCTTCACATTCACTTCAATGCTCAATTACTTTCAATTACTCTTTTAGAAACATATAGAGAATTTTTAGAGACTCAATACACTTCACATTCACTTCAATGCTCAATTACTTTCAATTAATCTTTTAGAAACATATAGAGAATTGTTAGAGACTCAATATGCTTCACACTCATAAACTTTCAATCACTTTCAATCTCTCTTTTATCACAGAAACATATGGATAATTTATACAGAATCAATATATTTCACACTCATCAACACTCAACCTCTTTCTCAAAGCAATTTAGAATATTGAATAATTTCTTTTATGGAACTTGAATAATCATTTCATACATCCACTTGACTAGGTTCAACCAAATCTACTCAACCAATCACTCAATGAAATAATCCTTGCTCACAAACCCTAGTTCAAGTATATGAAAACTCACTCAAAATGTTTCCAACAATGCTTATCAACCAATCTCACATAACAATGATACTCATGTTCTTTTCAAACCCTAGTTCAAGTTCTTCACTTAACCAATGGTTTCAACAAAAATGCTTATCAAACAAGGTTTTAACAACAACTCTTTATTCCAGAAAACCACTCTAAAAAATTATAATAAAACAATATCTCTTATAGCATTAACACTCTTTCAGAAAAACCTTCATCAATAAGTCTCAACCAAAACTCACAAAGGAAAACTTAACCAATTCCTTTTCACTCCAAACTTGTTTTCAAAAAAACTCAATCAATCAATTATTTCAGCCAATGAAGAATGTGCCCATACCTTTTTCTTGATGAAGAATAGTCTTTAAAACCTGTCTCAAGTATAACCACTTTCCTTACCAAACACCAAGATTAGATGACAAAAGCATCATTCTAACTCTTGAAAACTTTTCTTCAATACAAAAGTTAGCATTTAATTACTCCTTATAATCTCCAACTTGAAATAAATAATATTCAACATTCTTCAATTTCAAAATATAAAATTAAACCTTCCTTATAACTCCTTAGCCTCTAAAATTCCAACTCATAAATTAAAGCTTTGCACTTCCTTTTAACTCCCCTAATTACTTACACACCAAATAACATGCAAAGTACTTTAATTAAAATTACTTTAGAAAAATAAAAACATTATTTTTCCCTTTAACGTTTTGTAGGCCAAGGCAACCAAATTAAATCACATACCTTAATGCACTCAAAAGGGCCTTGGTGGGATTTGAACCCTCATTGGTTCTCCCCAAGTTCTTTCATAGGGATAGCACCCACCACTTAGGCTGCGTGGCTCCACAAGAGCCAAAAGGCACTTTGGTGCCTTTACCTTCTCCCCACGTTCGGTGCACAAGACAAAAAACTTATCCTTCTTTCAAAAAATCATGTGCTTGGGTTTCAAACCTACCTCAGCTTCCACAAGAGCATCTTACGCAGCCCTTGGCTACCAACTAAGCTACAAGCACTTCGTATCTTTTTAGGAGGATGCCAAACTTTTGTTTTTTTTCGTTTTCTCGATTTTCACATGCGAAATTCCCTTCTATTTTCATGAGCCAAAAATAAGTCGCATGGATAATTTCAAATGCCAATATTTTGGCATATTTATACATAGGATTTTGCTTCCTTCAACATTGGCACATTTTGAATTTCCAATTCAAATTTGATTTGGAAAGTTAAAATTAAATATTAAATAAATATTTAACTTAACTTTAGCACCCAACATTAATAAATTAAAGTTTTAATCAATAATTAAAATACTTTAATTTAAACTAGATTTGTAGTAAAGTTAATTTTAAATATTAAATACATATTTAAATTAGCCTTAGCACTTATCAAGATTTAAATTAAAATTTTAATTAGGGATTAAAATATTTTAATTTAAATTAACATGTGGGTATTTTCAACTGTCCTTGATCTCCTTTAACTTGATCTTGGGGCAGAAAATAATAATAAAATATTATTATTTACTTTGACTTATCCTTCTTAGATATTCATTTTTTGAGCTCTTCTAATGTCCTCAAAAATGAGGAACATTGGTCAATAATAATTTTGACATCAATGACAATAACATTTCTCAAAATGTCCAACAATATCCCCCTTTGTCATTGATGGCAACCCCATTTTTTTTTACCAAAAAACTTAACCTTTTCTTTGTTCTGCTCCCCCTGCGACATTCCTCCCCCTGGCTTAATGCTCTTTTCAAATCTCTCCTCTTTACTCAAATACTAAATCTCTCCCCCTTAATCAAATCTTTCCCCATTTGACATCAATGGCAAAGGGTCACCTTTGGGACTTGGGGCTAAGAATGAGTCTCTTAGCTTAGCCCCTCCCCCACCTCCTCTTGAGGTGGTTAATTCTGGGTGGGAGTATTTCTACTCCCAACAAGCACTGGTCTTTAGCTTTGTCTTCTTTTCTTTTTATCTAATCTGATCCTTCTGATTCCTTTGACTTTTCCTATCCATGTCCATGTTCTTGTTCCTGTCCATGTCCATATTTTTTTTCCTGTTCCTATTCATGTTCATGTTCCTGTTCTTGTTCCTATTCTTGTTCATTTTCATATCCATGTTCATGTTCTTGTTCCTGTTCATATCCATATCCCTTTTTTTGTTCCTATTCTTGTTCTTGTTCATACTTGATTCTAGAATGTCTACTCTACACCACTTTGTTGTGTGTCCATCATTATTGCACTTATAACACTTAATGTTATTATTCCTTGGAGGTGCAAATATCTTAGGATTTCTCCTAGTGAAGCCATTCCTATTCTTGTTATTTGATTTTTTCTCAACCATATGTAGCTTTTCCTTGGAGATTTTTACTTCCAACCTTAGTGAAACTATCTCATGTTCTAATATTTCACACTCTAGATCTTTTATCTTTAATTTTTTGCCCATACCTTCTTCAAATTTTCTTGCCTGTTTAACCTTGATTTTTAAGTTGGTGATTTCCTATAGAAACTTTACTTTTCTTTCCTCATATTCTTGAGATTGAAACTTTAATCCTGAGTTCCCCCTTTTGAAGAAGTGAATTTCACATTGCCTTAAGGGTACTCTATTGCAATAGAAAAAGTAGTGTAAATGTATTTGAAAGCACGAGGATACGGAAACAAAAAGGAATATGCCACAAGAAAAGAACAAGAAATAACATATGCAAATTGACACAAGATAAAAGCAATACGAAATATGGTAATCTCTTTTATTGATACGCTTTACAAATTGTGTTACAATACATCTCCTTCCTTTTTAGGGGATAGGAGAGTCAAATGTGTTTCTTGTCACAAGATCCATGGATAATAATCCTTCTTCCGCGTGCCCACATGTAAGATGGGCGGACCAAAACGTCACCACCGCTGTTGTATGTGATTATTTGCTCTTTCCTGCTCCTCTACTATTAGAAACCTGCATTCAAAGAAACAGAAAATATTAGTAATACCTGTAGACCAAATGAAACATGTATTTCCCAAGGCCTATTGTCAGTAAATGCATGAAAATAATAAAACGACTATCATATGACCTCTGATTGACCTGAAACTTTGATAGAAGCATAAAAATATCATCAGAAGACCATTGCAAAAAGAACAGTCTAAAAATTCCTCACAGATCTGTACTCGCTCCAGGGTGGGACGAATAGGACTATGAGAATTGGCCAAAAAGCACCCTGTTCAATGTCCTACTTAGGAAGCTCCAAAAGACCTGAAAACTTGGGGTTAGCTAATTGGGGGCATTTTGGGAAGACCCAGATGCTCAGATTTCTCCAATTTTTCCTCTAGAACCCATATTTTGAAGATGGCATCTGCAAGTTAGTGAAAGCGGGAAATAGCAATAACCTGGTCAAAAATGATCAGAATGACATGAAATTTGAACTGTAACCTATTTAACCTATCTAGAATCAGATGCAAAAGAAAAAAACAAGAAATATATCACAGATTTCTAATCATCCCGGGGTGGGGCGATTAGCACTGTGATAGTTTGGGGAGCGCCCAGGGGCAGGACGCCCACCGATTGAAGCACTATTTTGGCACCAATCCACTTGGGATGGGTCCAAAACTGGTTATGGGGTGTTGTCAACAAATTTGGTGGATAGTTGTGGCCAAAAATCAGGTTTTGGGTACGGATTTGCGCCTCCAATAGTCACCCAATAACCTCCCTTTCGAATGAGAGATTAAGGATGTAAAAGCACAAATCGCAGTTAGGTATGAAATTGGCAGCACTTCGTTGCTCAAATGCTCCTTCTCTCGTATATCTTTTGGGTGGGAAAACTCCCCAATTTATAGACCTTAGGGTCTCCTTGTTTGAATTGCGCATGCGAGGGCGCCACTTGAGTTAACTGTCCTATTTTCAGAGAAAAGCTAACTCCCTGATTAAAAAAGCTTCTTGCATGAGGTCTCTAAAATAAAGACATGCATGATTGAAGTCTCTCTTCTTGAATAAAAGCTATTCCTCGCAATTGCATGGCCCGAAGCCTCAGTTAACTGGCGGAGTTGCCGAGGTTTGACTTTTTTCCGATCAAACCTGCTATTCGTCCCACCCCGGAGCGATTGCTTAATCGTCCCTGGGTGGGACGAATACCAATCTGAATTCGTCCCTGGGTGGGACGAGTAGAGAAAAAGGTGCCAAAAAGGTGCAAAATTGACCTTTGACCCTCAAAACTACTTTTGGGAGTGGTTAGGACCACTGTTTGACCTCTGGGGGCTGCCCTAGGGGCTGTTTGTGTCAATGCGATCAGCGCTTGTTGTCACATAATCGGATTGGTGCTATTTTGGTGTCTATAGATGCCCCTTTTTGGGAAGCGTTGTGCAAGGCGCAACGTCGAGCAAAAATAGATAACCAAAGCACTAATGATTAGGGTTTCTCAGTAACCTAACCAAATCTTGATGCCCCAAGTATGGAAAGGGCACGCATTCTTGAATCCTTGCTTCTGACGAGCTAAGGAACTAATGTCAAGTGTTAACCTTGTTCAGTGAGGTGTTACTTGAGCTTGGACATTGATCAGTCATGAATAGGCAAAGGGCGCAACCTTTTGTCTATGGGAACCTTGAGTTCATGATTCACGAATGCCAAGTGTTTGATCAGTTTGTGATTGTTGCTTGTTTGCTGCCCCAAGCAAGGGCGTGATTGTCTTTGTCAATGATCCTTTGAATGCGTGTCATTTCCATGATTGGGTATGTTGTTGTTGATTGGCGACTAAGTGTGACTACCCCCTCAAGCGACGAATCGATGAGGGAATGACCGACATGAGAAAAGCGACGAGTCGCTTGACCCAAGATGACTTAGGTAAGGGTGCCTTTAGTTGTTTACCATTGAATGCGAAAGCAGTTTTCGAACATTCTGACCTATTTTTGGTGGGTTTTAACCCTTTTTGTGATGCATTTTGGAGCTGAAATTGACAAAAATCCGTCCTCCCGTGGAGCGGTCCGGCTATGGTAGCCTTCTTAGGGAGTAGGATAGTGACAATTTGTAACCCCAACGTCTATTTTGGATGCCAAGAATGTCAGGCGCAAAAGCGCCTTCGTTCGGCAATGTTATTGCTATTTTTGGATGGGTTTTGACCCATTTTGGTGACGCCGTTTGGGGATGAAATTCTCAAAAATCCATCTTCCCGTGGAGCGGTCCGGCTATGGTAGCCTTCTTAGGGAGTAGGATAGTGAGGATTTGTGACCCCGACATCTGTTTTGCATGCCCGAAATGTCAAGTGCAAAAGCACTCTCATCGGACACTTTTATTGCTCGTTTTTTGGTGCATTTTTGTGCATTTTTATGGTTTGTTTTTATGTTTATGTTATTTATGATGATGTATGCATGTGGTATTATGAATGCGATGTTTCTAATTTATATGATGTATGCATATGGAATGAATGAAATGAGTTGTTGATAACTTGTCGATGGCACCATAGACTGTGCAAGATTGACTGGCTTGTTGTACTTATGGGATGACTTTGCATGTGAAAACTTTGTTTTTGTATTTTGCATATTTTTTGATGGTGATGTATGGAATGAAATGGACCAGTTGTTTTTAAAATGTAGTTAAGCTTTTCTGAGATTCAGATATTTTAACTAACTAGCCAAGACTGTACATTTATCTCGCAAGACTTTTGAACAAGGTATAAATCCGACTTGAATTTAACCAAGTTATTTCACATCCCTGTGTGTGCAATTGAGTTCATTTATGTGGTATTTGTCAGGATACCGCCAGTGCCAGATAGGCTATCAACCAAACCTATACTGAGGATCACCTAATTAGCTCCACTAACTCCATTGTTGTATTTAGCAAGATTAATCCATGGGACAATCTAAGGTACCATAAGCTAGCTCATCCACATGCAAACATTGGTCTATGCACACGCAAAGCTAATGTGACAGACATATCGTCATGCGGGTAGGATACCACCATTGCCAGGTAGGCTATCCACCAAACCTGTAATGAGGATCACCTAGATGGTTTTTCGAATGCTGAGAATTCCAGGGATTCAAGTTCAGGTTGTGTGTTTGCTCAATGGTTTGGGATACTTGCTCGTCTATATAGTGATGAAAATCACTGTTTATTTTTCTTTTTGTTTTTCTTTTTGAGCAAGGATTTTGAATAGTGGTGAGAACCACTGTTATTTGATTTTGTATTTTGAGCTTTGTAAGGTTGAGCTTGTGAATGGCCTTGATCCTGTTGGCCTTGGGGATGACTACCCATCCTGTTCAGGGACGTGTAGTACGAATCCTTACGACTTTGGGAACCAAGGGGATGATGGAGATTATGAAGTAAGGGCATTGATCTTTTAGGCCTTGGGGATGACTACCCATCCTGGTTAGGGACGTGTAGTACGAATCCTTACAACTTTGAGACCAAAGGTGAGTGGAGATGGTTGTGATGATGGTTTGTTGGAATTTTGTTTTTGAATGGCATTGATCCTTTTAGGTCTTGGGGATGACTACCCATCCTTGGCAGGGACGTGTAGTACGAATCCTTACAACTTTGGGGACCAACTATGATTGGGATTTTTGGGAGTGGTGAAAACCACTATTTATTATGGGGAATGGATGGGGAAGAGCTCGTCCTTTTGTCAATTCTCAACATTCTGGAACCATTCGCATAGGGGGATGAACAGGCTAATCTTTCACCTATGGTACCCTAGACTGCTTTGTAGGTTTCTCTTGCATTCACACAACTTAGGAATTATTTTATGTGTGTTAATTTGTGTTGGGATGCTACGTAACAAGGCGTGATCCAAGTAAAACTTTCTCGTGTAAAATCTGTTTAACTGTGTACAATTTTTGGCTAGAAATTTAAAGACAGCTGAATGACGAAAACCCTATATACATTAGGAGACAACTGACTATGCTAAAAATGGTGATGGTGTGATTCTGGATGTATGCGTTTATGAAAATGGATTTGATGTGGAAAATGATGGAATTGCCAAGTAATGACAGTCTATGGTGCTTTTGACTTGTATGACCTAGCAAATATACAATGTATGGATGTGATGCCTAATGCAACCTATATTTTTGTATTTTGATTTTTATGAGTATGCATGGAAATGAAAATGCAATTGTTTTGTTTTTGATTTTATGAGTATGCATGGAATTGAAATGCAATATTTTTGTTATTTTTGATGATTTTATTGTTTTTGTTTATTTTTGAATATTTATGTTGTGACCAAGCGGTTATGGTAACCCTTGGAGCTTTTGGTTTGACCAAAGGGTTTATGGATACCTTTGGGGCATTTAGGGTTGACCAAGTGATTATGAGAATCCTTGGAGCTTTTGGTTTGACCAAAGAGTTTATGGAAATCCTTGGAGCATTTTGGTTTGACCAAGAGATTATGGAAATCCTTGGAGCTTTTGGTTTGACCAAAGAGTTTATGGACCTCTTTGGAGCATTTTGAGGTTGACCAAGAGATTATGGAAATCCTTGGAGCTTTTGGTGTGACCAAGAGATTATGGAAATCCTTGGAGCTTTTGGGGTTTGACCAAGAGATTATGAGAATCCTTGGAGCTTTTGGGTTGACCAAAGGGTTTATAGATACCTTTGGGGCATTTTGGGGTTTTGACCAAGCGATTTGGGAATACCTTGGAGCTTTTTGGTTAATGTAGTCGGCTTGCTCTTCGGGGATAGAATTACCCCCGACTCGATGATTTGTGGATTCATTGGATCTGAGCCGATGTCTACGTCAGTCATCTGCCTCGACCGACATGTGGGATCCATCCTCCAACTGGTGTGGAGTTGGGATCAAATGGATATCGTTTGCTGAATTAAGATCATCGTTAGGAACGTCAGGTTCCTCTTCAGCATGGAAGACATCCTGAGTCTATCTTGGAGTGAAATGGAACATCCCTCTACAAGGCCAATACTCTGATGGGGATGGTGGTGTGTCAGCGTGATCCCAATCTATAGCCTCTATGTCTAGATGCAATGATCGTGTTGGGTCGGTTGGATCATGGATGGGTGCGGTCAAGTCAATGGAGATCATGTTGATGAAATGATTGTAACCTCCATTACCGTAGGTGTGATAAATTTGACATTCTAGATGTTCTTGATGCTTTGGATCTGGCTCTGTGGGCACTGGCACAAAGGGATCAGCCCTATGCACGGAGATGAAGATAGGGTCTGCCCTAGGCACTGATGGTTTGATAGGGTCTCTAGGCGGAAGATGCTCTCTGTGTACCTGGAGTGGCGGGTGCAGTAATTGCTATAACTACATCGGGTTGAGATGCCACCTATGTCTTGGACCTATGTGTAAGTGTTCAAACATGTCATCTATGTCCAAAGGGTATCGTTGTTGCATTTTTCGCATGTGGTTGAGATAGGCCATCTCAGTTTCATCTTTCGAATCACTGTCAGAGATCCAAAAGCCTTCGTTAACTCCAACGGTTGCTTGCGACACATGAAGCTCATCTTGTTCGAGCAAATTGATGTGGTCCCATCTAGGTTGTTCCGCTCTCTATGAGGGGACCTGATTGTCTTGAAGTGGCATGTGCTCAACTGGAGCAGCCAATGGGAACATTGTCAGGAAGCTTTCCTGATCATCATTCATGGGATATTCTTGCGACTGATCGTACTCTGACTCATCTTCGAAAGACCCTTCTTGGTCTTGTCCATATTCCCCTTGTGGGTGAGTCCTTGAGGTTTCTCCCGTTGCGACCGAAGGGAAAGGGTTGTTGAGGTCAACAAGGTTGTTTGTTTGTAATGGGAAATAATCCCCCAATGTATAAGTTGTGTTTGGATTGGCATATGGATCTGATGCCAACCCATCCTTGTTGCCTATCCCTAGGCCTTGCATGTTTTCAACCAAGATGTCTAGGGGCAAGGGGTGGTTGAACCCTACTCCTGACTTGTCATATGGCATTTGATATCTTGGTTGGCAAAGAACCCGCACTCCTTGCTCATACCTACCCAACCCATATCCATGCCAATTGCATTGGCCTAGATATCTGAGAGCAAAATCTGGATTGGATAGATAGTTGACATCCTCCACAAAGGGCTCTTCATCTTCATCTTCTTGTATGGAAATCTCAATGCCATTATCCAGGCCCCCATAAATAAAGTTTGTCTGATTGGGTGGGTAGCCTAAAGGCACCACTGAGCCTATGGGGAGTCGAGGTCTCCCCATGTCTTGCATGGACTCGAGTGTAGGCGTTGCTATAATGTTTCTCACTAGATACTCCCCCAGGCCCGTGTTGGCCATTTCAACGGTGATCGTTGGCGGTTGAGGGGAAGCGAATGGGAGTCCTTCCTGAGTCCACTCCATGTGGGGTGAACTAGGCGTCTCAACTTCCATTCTACTAGGTATCTCTTCTGTCGAGATGGTTGAGACTAGAGGTGGTTCTTCTTCTAAGGGTTTCTTTCCCTTGTCCTTGGATGTGGCCACCGTAGGTGGCATCATTGTGGAAGGACTGGCGAAAGAAGATGGACCCACCTGGGAATTTGATTGCCTTGGTAATGGAGATTCCTACGTAATCGGACCCTTTTTAGATGGATTTAACTAAAAATCCAAATGCGTTGACGGAAGGGTCGACTGCGGCATTAGTTGCATTGAATTGCAGTATTTGAAAGGCTCTAAATCTGCAGGGACCACATGCACCTGTCCTTCAAATGTATACTTCAAGCATTGATGAGCAATTGAAGGGACACACTTCATATCCCGGATCCAAGGCCGCCCAAGCAAGATATTGTAAGCCATCTCACCTTCTAAAATGTGGCACAATGTATGAATGGTCTTTTGTCCCACTTGTATAGGTAGGACAATTGTGCCAACTATCGAGCATATCGCATCATTGAATGCTCGAAGAGTATAAGTGGAAGGTACGATGTGAGAGGCTGGCAACTTCAAATGTTTCAATGCGATGGTTGTAATAATGTTACTGGACGAACCAGTGTCTACCAACACCCGCTTATACGGAATCCCATTGACCCATGCAATAACGTGCAGGGGTGGATCCGCCACATCACCAGCCACCATTTTTAATTCATCTTCCCTAAAGGTGATGACTGGTTTGGTACATTGTTTTACATGCCCCACAAAATTGTTGAAAGAATTTGCTTCGTGGGGTTGCAGCTCAATTGCCTTTAATATCTCCATGAGAGCTTCCCGATGGGGCATCGATTGTTGAATAAGCTCATATATGGAGAGCCTAGCCGATGTGGTCCTTAGACTTTGAGTAAGTCTAGTTCGAATCGTGGCCACTGGTCTAGGCGGGGGAAGCTGTGTAGGGTTCGGTTGAGGTTGTGACATTGATGGAACTTCTCTTGTGGCTGTCACGGGGGCAGCTCCTGGGTATCTCTTGTTCCTTGTCACTATGCTTATCATCCCCACATACCCCTCCATGGGGCAATTCTGTTGCACCTCATTGACATGAAGAGGTTTTGCTTGTGCATCATGTGCGGGCAAAGGATCTCTGAAAACACCCATTTGTTGGTTGTTGGGCGCTATAGGGTTATCCACTACCAATGTATTATTGTCAATGAGGTCTTGCACCAAACCTTTGAACTTCCAACATGCGTTAAGGTCATGTCCCTTACGCCTATGAAACCTACAATACAAGTCCTCTCGGTACCCTTTAGGCTTTGGTGCATTAGGATCTATCGTTTGAATCTCTGGCAGATTAATCAAGTTTGTCACTGACAAACGGTCAAACAAGGAGTCCCTGGACTCTATGTATGGTGTAAATTGCCGCCTAGGGCGACGCTACTGATTTTGTTCCTGCCTTTGATTATCTTTCTCATAGTTGTTGGGAGGCACCACCTGATAATTAGCCTTTGGAGGCTGTGTTGCTTGGGCAGGCTTAGGGGCATTGATAGCAACTTGATTGACCACGATGGGTTTCTGTTGCGTAGTCCCTATTTTAGTGCTCTTGTTCCATTCTTTTTTCTTAGGCTTGGCAATTTCGCCATCCTGTATCTTGATCTCTTCGATGATTCTAGCTTGTGCCAGAGCTTCTTCTAAAGTGGCATATTGCTGCAGCTGCAATAGCACAGAGATCGATCTCAAACAACTCTTGGAGAACATCTGAGTGAGGTCGGACATAGGAGGGAGGTAGGGCAGCTTTGAAAGCAATGTCCTCCATCGGTTCCCATATGCCACCATAGATTCCTCCTCATACTGCTTGAGGCTAGCTAGATCGCTTAGTGATGCCTTTTTCTTTGTGTTGAAAGCGAAACGTTCTAGGAACGCGTCCACTAGCTGATCTAAGTTGCAAATGCTATGCTTCGGTAGTTGAGTAAACCAATCCGAGGCAGGGCCTACGAATGTGGTTATAAATGTTCTTAATAGCAAAGCATCATTGTCCTGAATGCCAAAGCATTGGCTCAGGAATCGAGTCACATGCTCTTGGGCATCTTCCTCCCCTCTAAAGAGTGCCAACTGGGGCAGCTTAAAATGTTCAGGGTATGGAGGTGCCGGCACTGACGGATGCACAGGATGACTACGGAGTTGGCGTAAAGTAGGCTTTTGGGGCCCAGAAGTCTTGAGCTCCATAGTCTCTAAGCGTTCTAACAACACTTTGTATGCATCGGAGGACTTGATCTCCTCCTCCTTGGTTTGCTCCTACTGTGGGTTGTGGGGAACTTGAGGCCTTTGGAGGGATAACTGGGTAGCACCCCTTCTGCCTTGATAGGGCATTTCAGCCCGCTCTTCTTCTTGTTCATAATCCTCATAAGCTTCTTGAGGAGTGTCTGGCCTAGGCCTATAAACATTGATGGGTGCCCGCGGAGGGTGCCCATCATGGTTTCGGGGAGTGGCCTCCCGCTCAGGTCTAGGAGGTCTTAGAGGCAGTGCTTGATGAAGTCACGGAGACCTGTCTCGCACTAAGGGGTTGTGCCTCTCATACACTTCTGATTTATGTGCGCGAGGGACTGGAACCTTCTCAGGCACATTGTTGTGAAGCAATTCAGCTGTCTGACGTTGAATGCGCTCTTGGTTAAGGCGACACAAATGTTCTAATTGTTGTTGGTCTTGCCTAAGCCGCATGATTTGCGCTTGGCGGGCGGCTAGTTTGGCAAATGCCAAGTCAATTTGTTCCACCGTCTCTTGTTTAGGAGGCCTAGATGCCTCCCCTACATGTCTTTCTCGATCATGGTACTCCGAGACCCCTATATGTTGCTTCCCTCTATCGAGGTTAGCAGCATTGACTTGAAGCTCTGGTCTCAATGAGCGATCTGGATATAAAGCGGGTGCAGACGTGCATCGTTCCCACATTGTGTACTATTCTTGAGGAACGTAGTGATCTTCCTCACACTCTCTATTATATGCATAAAAGGTGCGGGCAGAATTATCTTGCCCTGTCGGGAGAACCTGATACTCTGGATATGGTCTAGTGTGTCTGACATTAATCGGGGGTAAATTAGGAGTAACAAAATCATATGGTTCCTCCTTGTGGACCCTCCGTTGCTCTAACACTTCATCACTAGGCCACCCATAACGAGTTTCCAAGGGAGGCCTTATATCTAGGTCGAGTGCTACATGTAGGTTGTCTTCTTGAAAGGATCTTTGCTGAGTGGGAGTGCCCCTTAAGGGGGTGCCTCTATGTTGAGTGGGTGTGCCCCTCAAGGGGGTGCCTCTATAGTCTTGTCTAGTGATGGCATGAGTTGGAGTGCCCCTCAAGGAGGTGCCTCTAGAGTCATGTTCTATAACTGCATGGTGTGGACTAACTTGTGTATCCTGCCGCCAAGGCGGGATGACCAAGTCCTCAGGACTATATCGGAGGCGACTTGTCCCCCTTGGTGCACTCTCTGCAGCTTCTGCCCGTGATTGGGCTTGGCTACGGGTGTACACCATGGTGATGTTGACCTAAAGATGCGTAGATTCTTTTTTTGGATTTTTCTTTTTATGATTTTTTTTGATACACTAAACAAAAAATAGCATACACACACAAGCAATGATTATCTCTTTTAAAGATTAAAAGTGTGCCCTAAATCTGGTTTAGTGTGTTTTGTTGTTTGTTTTTGAAAGCTTTTTGTGAAAACCATTTAAATGCAATTATGAAGGCTCTTATGACTCCCAAAATGGTCGCCCCTTCAATATACCATTGCCGGACCGATATACCAACCTCTCTATATACCCGCCCTTACGTGAGGGAGACTATAGGTACGTGAGAGCAGATGATACGTGGAACATAGGCGGTACGGAAGGGGAATCACTCTGTTTATGACACCTACCATAGAAGACTTATCCTCATGTGCTGGGAATCACCCCAAGCTACACTTGGTCAGCTTTCATCAGGATTTACGTCTAGCAACAGTCACGATCGGGGTAATGGATGCAATATCTCAAGCCAAAGTGATAATGGAATCCACCTTTGGTCTTGCTCAAGGGTTGGGGTTTTACGACCAACTCCTTGTGTTTAAATTACCACGTGGTGTGTGGGGTTCATTTTAAGTTGCAAAAAATGAAACAAGCAAGCATCTAAACTCTCCTATGCAAGCAAAAATCAGAGAACAAAAAAAAAAATAGAAAACAAAAAATTGACAAAGGGTGTTTAAAACCCCTACCTCTTCTCTGCCTAAGTCGAATGTCTCTGAATTTCTGCCTGAAATAGTCTAGCTTTTGAAAACTTGGTACCTACAAGCAAAAAAACAAGCAACTTTAATCAGAAATTTAATCTTTAAAAATCAAAGGACACAGGTCCCACCGTGATCGCCATTGAAAGCACGAGGATACGGAAACAAAAAGGAATATGCCACAAGAAAAGAACAAGAAATAACATATGCAAATTGACACAAGATAAAAGCAATAGAAATATGGTAATATCTTTTATTGATACGCTTTACAAATTGTGTTACAATACGTCTCCTTCCTTTTTAGGGGATAGGAGAGTCAAATGTGTTTCTTGTCACAAGATCCATGGATAACAATCCTTCTTCCGCGTGCCCACATGTAATATGGGCGGACCAAAATGTCACCACCACTGTTGTATGTGATTCTTTGCTCTTTCCTGCTCCTCTACTATTGGAAACCTGCGTTCAAAGAAACAGAAAATATTAGTAATACCTGCAGACCAAATGAAACATGTATTTCCCAAGGCCTATTGTCAGTAAATGCATGAAAATAATAAAATGACTATCATATGACCTCTGATTGACCTGAAACTTTGATAGAAGCATAAAAATATCATCAGAAGACCATTGCAAAAATAACAGTCTGAAAATTCCTCACATATCTGTACTCGCTCCAGGGTGGGACGAATAGGACTATGAGAATTGGCCAAAAAGCACCCTATTCAATGTCCTACTTAGGAAGCTCCAAAAGACCTGAAAACTTGGGGTTAGCTAATTGGGGGCATTTTGGGAAGACCCAGATGCTCATATTTCTCCAATTTTGCCTCTAGAACCCATATTTTGAAGATGGCATCTGCAAGTTAGTGAAAGCGGGAAATAACAATAACCTGGTCAAAAATGATCAGAATGACATGAAATTTGAACTGTAACCTATTTAACCTATCTAGAATCAGATGCAAAAGAAAAAAACAAGAAATATATCACATATTTCTAATCATCCCGGGGTGGGGCGATTAGCACTGTGATAGTTTGGGGAGCGCCCGGGGGCAGGACGCCCACCGATTGAGGCACTTTTTCGGCACCAATCCACTTGGGATGGGTCCAAAACTGGTTATGGGGTGTTTTCAACAAATTTGGTGGATAGTTGTGGTCAAAAATTGGGTTTTGGGTACGGATTTGCGCCTCCAATAGTCACCCAATAACCTCCCTTTCGAATGAGAGATTAAGGATGTAAAAGCACAAATCGCAGTTAGGTATGAAATTGGCAGCACTTCGTTGCTCAAATGCTCCTTCTCTGTATATCTTTTGGGTGGGAAAACTCCCCAATTTATAGACCTTAGGGTCTCCTTGTTTGAATTGCGCATGCGAGGGCGCCACTTGAGTTAACTGTCCTATTTTCAGAGAAAAGCTAACTCCCTGATAAAAAATCTTCTTGCATGAGGTCTCTAAAATAAAGACATGCATGATTGAAGTCTCTCTTCTTGAATTAAAGCTATTCCTCACAATTGCATGGCCTAAAGCCTCAGTTAACTGGCGGAGTTGCCGAGGTTTGACTTTTTGCCAGTCAAACCTGCTATTCGTCCCACCCTGGAGCGATTGCTTAATCATCCCTGGGTGGGATGAATACCAGTCTGAATTCATCCCTGGGTGGGACGAGTAGAGAAAAAGGTGCCAAAAAGGTGCAAAATTGACCTTTGACCCTCAAAACTACTTTTGGGAGTGGTTAGGACCACTGTTTGACCTCTGGGGGCTGCCCTAGGGGCTGTTTGTGTCAATGCGATCAGCGCTTGTTGTCACATAATCGGATTGGTGCTGTTTTGGTGTCTACAATATTCAAAGGAAAACAACATAAAGTTGTAATCTAGATAGAATGAAGCAAATGTATAACAAAATTATGGATTTATCCTTTTATTAATTCTTCTATTGCTCCAAAATGATATTACAATGTTCCCCTCGAGGGCATTCACACACTTGATACATTCAACATTACAATATTCAAGGGATCTAGTCCCTTGGAAAGAGGCCTTTAAGGCAAAAATCAATGGTGTGAAACTCCACTTCCCACACTCGAGAGCTAGTATTGGGCTGACAAGATTATGCCTCTTTAGCTCCTCCTCCTGTCTAGCATTCCTGTTCCTGAAGACAAGGGATTGAAAGGGGGTTAATAGCACCTGTGTTATAGAAGAAAACAATAAAACCATAGAAAAGGAGCTTCATATACAACATCAAAAACTGATCTACATGCATGGAAACTGATCTAAATAGAGCATAAACATATTATAAACTAATATAAATGCAAATGAGAAGATTTGGAAGCAATATTAAAGGTAAAACTATGCAGAAATAGTGACCATCCCTGACAGGGACAACTAAACCTGCAACATTGGGGACCTCAAATCCGACATCAAACCTACTCCAAATTGCACCAAATTTGGTCCAGAGGTTCATCTAGGCATTCCAAAGGGGTCTATGGAGGAATTTATCTCAAATTCCAACCTATTTTGTGACCGTCCCTAGGTGTGACACCTACAGACTGCTAACCATCCCCAGGTGGGGTGGTCACAAAACTGGCTTAGTTTTGTCACCTATGCCAATGGGATTTGGTCCAAAACTTGGGTAAGGGTGTTGTCGACAGATGGGGCCAAATATTCCTTCAATTTGGCTGGTTTGGAATTGGTGGATCAAGCCTATTGCCCCTAAAATTGCCTTCGAATGAAGAGGGTTTCAAGGCTAAGGTAGGGCGAGTTTTTGGTTTGCAAAAGGTGAGGGCTAATTTGTGCAGCACTTCATTGCTCAAATGCTTCCTATTCTCTCTCTTTGAATTTGGGTGTTTTCACCTCCTTTTATAGCCCAAAAGGGCATCTAGGGCAAAAGGGCATGTTTTTCCATGTGAGGCAAGTGCCACCATGTGTCACATTGCTTGACATGCATTGGGGAGGGAAGGTTGCCCATTTGGGGCTTCCAATCTACTATCCCTGAGTCCATTTGTAGGTCCCCAATAAATTTGGGGTGATTGGACGCGTTAATGGTAGTATTTGATTGCCATTTAGTGCATCCTTTGAATTTTTGAAGGGTCTACTTGGGGGCCATCCCACCCAGGGATGGTTATGGATGGCCATCCCTGGGTGGGACGGTCACCAACTATGACCGTCCCTTGGTGGGACGGTCACCAGTAGGGGCCCCAAAACTGCCCTAAACTGCTAGAAACCCTCCAAAATGAGTTTTGGAGCCTTATGCAAGCCTTTTTCCAGCCTAGAGGGGTGCCCAATAGGGCCATATGTTGTCGATAAGAGGGCATATGTGATGCACTGATAGTCTTATCCGATTTATGCGATTTAGGTGTCTACAGATGCCCCTTTTTGGGATGCGCTATGTGCAACAAAGCGCTGAGAAAAAATAGATCACTAAATCATCAAATGATTAAGGTTGTTCATTAACCTAATCAACTTTGGATGCCTCCATTGTGGAAAGAGCATACATTCTTAGAATCCTTTCTATTGACATAGTCGAAGGATCGATTTCAGGTATACCTTTCAATCGTGTTGTAATGACAGTCTTATGGGGCTTAGGGCATACTAGGTCTTGGTGCCTTGTATTCTTGTAAACCTTTACATGGGTCAATTCCCAAGGTTTCAAGGAGGTCAAGCCTATTTATTTGCTTCTTATGCTGATTCTTTGCCCCAGCATGGGCTTGAAAATTTATCTTTAGCCAAGATTCTTTTGAATGCATGGAATTTACACTTCTGAGTGTTTTAATGTTGATTCAATTTTTGAATTCATTATTATGACTACCCCCTCAAGTGATGAGTCAATGAGGGCATGAAAAATGCTAAAGCGATGAGTCACTTGACACATATGACTTAATTGGGGTAACTCTCTATTTTGCCCATGGTACTAAATACCTGTTTGGAGGTGATTTTTGATTGTTTTGATGAATAGTTTTGGAAGAAAAAGGTCAAATATCTCATTCCCATGGAGTGGTCCAGCCATGGAGGCCTTATTGGGGACTAAAATAGACACTTTTTATGCATCCAAAAATACTATGGGTTCAGTCTTGATCCCTCCTATTTTCTTGACCATTTTGTCTTGTTTTTGGTGGGTTTTTGGCCCATTTTTTGAGTTTTTTGATGTTTTTTAGTGCAATTTTCTTGTGGCCATCCCTGGGGGGATGAGGACAACATTTATGACCATCCTAGGGTGGTACATCCAGCCAACTATGCACTCATCCCACCTAGGGGCGGTCGACTTCTTTTGGAGCTATATAAGGCCAAAATGGGCCATATGAGCTCATTTGTGCATCTTGCTTGGAGAAGTTGGAGAGGAGAGAGGTAGGAGAGGGATATTATGAAGTGGAGTACTATAAAAATATCAACCCACAACATGATCCAACCAGTGGATGCAATAGGCGGTGGAGCCAGTGCAAAATGGGTATGAACTACATGCTTTTCTCTGCCCTATTTTATTATGTTTTTGCAATTTCTGCTGCAATTTCATTACTACAGCCACACTAATGGTTAAGAAACCCTAGGAGGACTGAAATTTATGAAACCTAGCTTTTATTTATGTTTTATTTGCAAAAAACTAGGGTTAGATGCCTATTTTTTTGTGTTTTTTAGGGTTTTTAGGGCAATTTTAGGGGTCAAAATGACCCTATTTTACCCATATTTGGGGACCATCCCTGTAAGGGATGGTCACTGGTGGCCATCCCTAGGTGGGATGGCTACCAAATTGGGGGCCGTCCCTGGGTGGGACGGCCAAAAACTAGGCCAAAAAGGGCCCATTTTTATGCATTTTTTTGGTGTTTTTAGAGCAAAATTTTGCATTTTTAGGGTATTTTTGACACCCTAATTTACATGAGTAGATAGTTAGGAGTCGGTACAGAGTGCCAAGTCTCTTTCAGGTCACTAGATACCATTTGACTACTACATATTGGCGTTGGCTCGATGCCATCGATCTGAAGCAAGTTACGTGGTTAGATCCCATGGTGGGCGACCGCGCCTATCTGACTACACTGATAGACCTATGGGACCCTCATACTAATACTTTCCATTTAGCTATGGGGGAGATGATAGTGACACTAGAGGATGTATATCAGATACTACGTATTCTGATAGAGGGGCGCTCGATAGTATCTTCTTCGATAGAGCGATGAGAGGTCATAGTGCGGAGGTACTTCGGAGCATGCTGGGAGGATGTATTGATTGATCTTCTTAGTGGAGGGATTCTAGTGGCTACATGGTACCGGGATGGTGTGCTTGGCATTAAGCACACTTTGTTTATGACCTTGATCAACAACATGTTGCTGCTTGACTCTTCAGGAGCTAGGTTCCCATGGAACCTAATAGAGCTAGTTTTTACTCTAGTGGAGTGCATAGAGGATGAGCCCATAGTGATGGCTTGGGGTCCTACTTTATTGGCATAGCTATATGATGAGCTGTATGATATCCACTCTCATGGGAAAAGGCTTGGGCTATAGCTTCCTACTATAGGCTTGGGCTTGGCAGCATATTGTAGTGGAGAGACCATGGGGACTACCATGGACCACTCGAGCAGAGCTACCAGATAGGGAGATTGGCTATGGAGAGCTATGGAAGAGGTCACATGAGGTAGGCTAGAGCTAATGATATACTGGGGAGGTTGAGCACTATGTAGAGGCTTTTGCATGGCTCAAGGTGGCAGACATTGAGTGGAGACCCTACAGGGATTGTCTTGACTAGAGGGAGGTAGAGACACAACTACGCCGAGTTCGGTGAGGTAGATGGTTGATAGGGTGACATGGCATAGAGTGAGAGTATTTCCCCTATGATCATGTGCTATGATAGTTTGGGCTATACCAAGGATTACCTAGGGAGTTGATGGTCTACCATCATCATGGGGATGAGAGGACTCTAGCATGGCCTATGGTAGAGGACTTGGGAGATGAGTCAGATCTTGAGGTGGTAGTTTTTGATTCAGATGATGTAGGCACTATAGAGGAGTATGATGCATGGTGGGTCATATGGAAGTGGTGAGGGGAGGGACCACTAGGAGGGGATGCAGCTGCTAGGGTAGTGGATGCAGCTAGGGGTGCTCTAGATGAGGAGGGTTTTGGTGAGTCTCTAGATGATGAGGAGGCAGACATAGGTGAGTGAGTTGTGCGTTAGTGTGTGTTAGTGGATAGGGTGGAGCTGATAGATGTATAAGATCTAGTGGGCTTTGATGAGGGAGACTTGGGGGATCAGGGTATGTAGGCATAGCTAGCAGCATGAGATGCTATGATTGTGGAGCTATAGAGTGATCGAGCATTACTATAGGCATAGGTGTAGAGTGCATAGGTTGAGATGGAGAGGTAGGTAGCAGTGATAGCTACGCTTTAGGCATAGGTCGGTAGATAGGGCCCTAGCCATGGGGAGTCCAACAGTGGTGAGCTAGCTAGGATGCAGGAGGAGATAGCACATCTCCAAGGTTTGGTGGTGACCTATCAGACTAGGTGTTGAGAGGAGTGCACCTATATGGATATGATGGAGGATGAGATAATGCACTGTAAGGGGTGCATACCAGATCGGGCATTAGCCATTGGATCACAGCGTAGCCAGGGGAGTGGGATGGGATAGTCATCTACTCGGATGAGGGCTTTGAGCTCTTCTTGGAGGATGGAGGTATCTGGAGGTAGTAGATCAAGGGGTAGTAGGTCTAGGAGCTCACGATGGACTCATACTAAGAGTAGAGGAGAGATTCGAGGTATCGGTCTTGCGTGACCATGGTCAGCAGACTCTGATGGTTCTTTTTGGACTTTTTGGGTTGCAAAGTTGGATGACTCACTTTTATTGTAGCCTACGGGAAGTTTATGGACTATGATGTAGCTTTTGGATTTTACATATGGACATATATATGTATGACTTTGCTTTGATCATTATGTCATCTTTTACTGCTTTATGATATGTATGCTATGCTTATATTTGCTATATGATTTTATGATGGATGTCTAACATGGATGCATGTATTTATCCTATGATGTGATTCGATGATATGTAGATGTGGATGCTTTATTTATATGCTTTTGTAAATTAAAATATATGCATAAAATAGTCAGTGGCCATCTAAATATTATTGCTAATATTTAACCGGTATCTATCCTAGCTCATGAACATCACTTAATGAACAAAAGTTTAAATATGTATGATTGGATGTAATGATTGATTGGATTTAATTTTGTATGATGGATTTGTGATGACTATTTGACGCATTATATGCTAGCACCATAGACTGTACAAAATGTATCTTTGTTATTTTCATGTTATTATAACACTTTATGTAATGGATTTTGTAATTTTGACAAACATGTGACAACATGATGTAAAATGAAATGGATAATGTAATGTGATATGATATTATTTGATAGTTTTGAAGAGACTCAAACACTCTAGTTACCTAATCAAAAGTCATATAATAACTATACAAGATCTTTTGACAAAGTATGCACCTACTAAGATAACCAAGATAATCAACATCCTTGTGTGTGCACGTGAGTTCATTACCATGATAACGCATAAGATTACCCTAGTGCAAATGGGATTCACTCAGCCCATCGGCACTAGAGATCATTCTACGAGTCTCATTATCCTGAGTTTTGTACTTAGTTGGATTAGACTACTAGGTAATCTAGGTTACAACAAGCTAGCTCATCCACATTCAAACATTGGTCTATACCTAAGCAAGTTGCTTAAGTGACAGACATATCATCATGCGGGAGGCTACCACCATTGACAAGTAGGCTATCCACCAAACTTGTAATGAGGATCACCTTATGGTTCTCTAATGCTGAGAATTCTAGGGATTCAAGTTCAAGACTCCCTTATTTTCTTTTAACTTTGAATTTCTCAAGGGAGTTGCTCATTTTTATTTGGTGAGCAAGGGATTTTTGTAGTGGTGAGAACCACTATTTCTTTTTGCTTTTTCCTAGTGATAATAATCACTATTTCTTTTTGCATATTTTGAAGTGATGATAATCACTATTTGATTTTTCTCTTTGGGATACTTGCTCCAGTGTAGAGCAAGGGATTTATGGGTAAGGAGGAACTTGTCCTTTTGTCAATTCTTAGCATCTTTGAACCATTCACATAGGGGGATGAGCAAGATAACCTTTTCACTTGAAAGTAACCTAGACCACTTTATAGTTTTCATCTTTCCTTATGCTAGACTTGGATTTATTAATGTGAAAATGTGTTGGGATTTTGATGTATACCAAGAATTATCTAATAAGGATTCTACCTTCTAAAAATCATGATAGCTTTCTACAAAATCTGAGAAGACAACTAGATATGGCTGAGTGACCAAAAACTTTAACTATGTTTTACTAACAATGGCTAAGTGACGGGAAATAGACATATAATGTAAATGTAAATGGTATATGTAATGTAAATAGGTGGTAATATTGACTCATAATAACAATGATTTGAATAGATGCCTAGTGTACAGACCTGGTGCTAGACATGTATGATCAATTTTGAATGATGCATAATGCAATGATGAGTATGCCTAATGCAATTTAGATGAAGTGCAATGAAGCAATATTTTTGTATTTTGATGATTTTAATGATGTTTTTGAAATTTTTGATATATATGTATATATATGTTGACCAATGGGCTTAATGAATGCCATTGGGGCTTTTTGGGTGACCAAAGGGCTTATAAATGCCTTTGGAGCATTTTGGGATGACCTAGTCAATCGTAGACTACCTAGGAATATTTTAGTTTGACCTAGATGGTCATAGACCACCTAGGGATATTTGATGGGGACCAAAGGGCTTATAGATACCTTTGGGGATTTTTGGATTGACCTAGATGATCATAGATAGTCTAGGAGTATTTTTTTTTGACCTAGATGGTCATTGACTGCCTAGGAGCATTTTGGGTGACCTAGACGGTCATTGGCACTAAGGAAATACCATAGACTACCTAGGGGTATTTGGTTGTGACCAAAGGGATTATAGATGCCTTTGGAGAATTTAAGGTTGACCTAGATGATCGTAGATAGTCTAGGAGATTTTTTATTTGACCTAGATGGTCATTGATCGCTAGGAGCTTTTTGGGTGACCTAGATGGTCATTGACACTAAGGAAGTGCCATAGACTGCCTAGGGGTATTTGGTTGTGACCAAAGGGCTTATATATGCCTTTGGAGCATTTAAGGTTGACCTAGATGATCGTAGATAGTCTAGGAGTATTTTTATTTGACCTAGATGGTCATTGACCGCTAGGAGCATTTTGGGTGACCTAGACGGTCATCGACACTAAGGAAATGCCATAGACTACCTAGGGGTATTTGGTTGTGACCAAAGGGCTTATAGATGCCTTTGGAGAATTTAAGGTTGACCTAGATGATCGTAGATAGTCTAGGAGTATTTTTATTTGACCTAGATGGTCATTGACCACTAGGAGCATTTTGGGTGACCTAGATGGTCATTGACACTAAGGAAGTGTCATAGACTACCTAGGGGTATTTTGATGGTGCTCTAAGCATGAAATGGCCACAAATGACTTACATTCATGGGTTCAGGCTCTTCACTTCCTTCGATGGATGCTAAGTGATAAGTTCTAGGTCCAATATGGCTTGTAATGATGAATGGACCTAACTAGTTGGCTGCAAATTTGTCTCACAAATTGGAGGGCAAATTTGAGTTTTTTTGGTTCTCTTTTAGAACTAAATCACCTACTTGAAAGTCTCTTTGATGTACTTTCAAGTTGTAAGCTCTCTTAAGTCATTCTTGATAAACACGTAGATGCTCGAGGGCATTTATACATCATTCATAAAGTAACGTTAACTGATCTAAATGAGCTTGCCTAGTTGTATCATCGTCGATGAATTCCTGCATGGAAATGCATAGTGATGGAATCTCTAACTCTAGAGGCATGATGGCTTCAACACCATACACTAGTGAAAATGGAGTTGCCCCAATGGGCGTCCAAATGCTAGTGCGATAAGCCCAAAGGGCAAGAGGTAATTGATTATGCCAATCTTTATGATTTTCCTTGATGGTTTTCTTCAAGATGGCTACTACTATCTTATTTGATGCCTCTGCTTGCCCATTGGCTTGTGGATAATAGGGCATGGAAAATCTATGCTTTATGTTATACTTTGTTGTTAATGCATGCACATCCTTATTTTTAAAGGGTGTTCCATTATCCGATATTATTTTGGATGGAATACCAAAATGACATATGATATTATGTAGCATGAACTCCGCAATGCGAGGTCCAGTCATTGTGGTAAGGGGAATTGCTTCCACCCATTTTATGAAATACTCGGTTGTCATTATGATAAACGTGTGATGGCCCGATGAGGTAGGTGAGATTTTCCCAATTAAATCAAACCCCCATTGTGCAAATGGCTAGACCGATTGAATCGGTTGTAAGGCCTGTGAAGGTATGTGTGTCAAATTTGCATGATGTTGACACTTCACGCACTTCTTAACATAAGCGCAACAATATTGCTCTAAAGTTGGCCAATAATAGCCCATGCAAAGAATGCACTTAGCGATGGCCATGCCGCTAAAGTGGCCACCACATGTACCATCGTGTGCTTGGGTGATGGCCCAAGCTGACTCCTGTGAGTCTAAGAAATGAAGGAGGATACCTTCATAACTCTGATGATACATTATGTCTCCTAATAAGACATATTTTGCCACCTTTTGTTTGAATGCTCACTTTGCGACATGCGATAATCCAGGTGGAATATTACCTAGCTTAAGATAATATTTAATCTGGATGGCCCAATATTGCTTTGAAGAAGCCTCAATATTATGAATCATGCTATCCTTTTGATGTTTGTCTCGTGTGAATGTTGATTGAGAGCGAACTTGGAGATATAGCGTTGTGCTAGTATCAAAAGGATTATGAGGGAACAAAGCCCCCCAGTTAGCGTTATCCAAATATTGGTGTAGTTGAGAGAACCTTTCATGGGAAGGCTCAATCTGAATCATGTGAACAACTGGTATAGCATTATGCTCATCATGCTCAGTCGCAGATTGCGCTAGCATTTTTACTTGGATAGTTGTGATATCATCTGAAGGGTCATGTGGGATTAGCGACCCTAAGGAAGCCATTGTGTCCACAAAATGATTAGATGAATGAGGGAGTGCCTCTATATCATACCATTCAAATTTGACCAAGATTTTGTCCACTAGGGCTTTGTAGGCTTGCAATATAGGACACCTACACTGGAATATCCCTTTAACCTGATTAACTATGAGCAAGGAATCACCAAAAATGTTTAACTTTGTTATTTTCATGGTGATTACCATTTGAAGGCCTATGATGAGGGCTTCATACTCGGCATTGTTGTTGGTGCATAAGAAATCGAGTTTAAACAAAAGAGGTATGGGAGCCCCTTGCGGTGTGAAAAACATGATACCTACACCACCACCTTGCTCGCATTTAGAACCATCGAAGAATAGAGTTATGTCCACCTATGACTCAGGCTCTACAGAATCAGGTGATTCTGAGATATGAAATACTCCATCATCGGGAAGTTCTACATTTAGAGGTTGATCATCCTATAGAGGAGCCTCTACTAGTTGATCGGCTATGACCTATCCTTTGATAGATTTTTTTCCAATGAACTCTAGGTCAAATTCCGTCAACAACATTATCCATTTCACCATGCGACTATTATGATATGTTCTACTCATCATGTAGCACAATGGATTTTATTTAGATACGACATACGTGGTATGATTGAGCATATAATGGCATAGCTTTTTGGTGGCAAAGACCACTGCTAAGCATAGCTTCTCAATGTATGCATATCTAATTTCATAGCTGACCAGTGTGTGGCTAATGTAATAGGTAGCCTGTTCTTTGTGGAATTCATTCTTTTGGGACAACATGGTGCCCAAAGCCAACTCAGTAGCTGAGATGTATAAATAGAATGGCACTCCTGGTCATGGTGGAGCCAATACAGGTGGCGAAGCCAGGTATTGTTTAATTTTGTCAAAGGTATTTTGACATTCTTCGTCCCAATGAAATGAGACCCCCTTGTGTAGCAACCTATTCATGGGTCGACACTTATCCGATAATTGTGCTATAAAGCATTTTATGGATGCGACCTTTCCTTGCAAACTACGTAGTTGCTTAATGGTTGTGGGGGGAGGCATTTCTAATATTGCCTTGACCTTGTTTGGATCTACCTCTATGCCTCGTTTGGAGACTATGAATCCCAAAATTTTACCAGATGTGACACCAAAGACACACTTTTTGGGATTAAGCCTAACATTGTGCTCAATGAGGCGATCTAGGACCTTACATAGTACACTGATATGCTCATGATGTAATAAAGATTTCGCCAATAAGTCATCCATGTAATCTTCTAGAATCTTATGCATATAGTCATGGAAGATGTACGTCATGGCTCGTTGATAGGTGGCGCCAACGTTCTTAAGGCCAAAAGGCATGACCTTATAATAGAATGTCCCCCAAGGCATTGTGAATGCCATTTTGATTTGATCTTCTAGATTAATGTGAATCTGATTATATCTAGAGAAACCATCCATAAGGGAAAGCATTTCATGTCCTGCTATAGCGTCTACCAATGCATCAATGCTAGGTAAGGGAAATTCATCCTTAGGACTCGCTTTGTTAAGATCTCTAAAGTCAGTGCAAATGTGAATCCTCCCATCAGGCTTCTTGATGGGAACCATGTTTGAAACCCATGGTGGATAATCTACTGAGATGATGAATTCAGCATCCAACAACTTTTGTAATTCATCTTTCACCATTAAGGCTACTGTTGGGTGCATTTTACACAACTTTTGCTTGACTGGCTTGATCTTTGGGTCTAGTGTAAGATTATGCATGACTATATTTGGGTCTAGTCTTGGCATATCTTTATATGACCAAGCAAAAGCTTTCATCCTTTCTTTTAATGCTCTTGTGAAATCATCTCTTTCAACTAGGGATAGACCTTCCCCTAGTTTGATAATGCAAGGATTATCGGGATCTATACCGATATCCTTATCAATTGTTGGCTCAATTGACATATGAGACCCATCTTCCAACTGATGTGGAGTGGGAATCAAATGAATGTCATCAACGAGGTTTGCTTCATCCATAGGAAATTCAAGATCAACCTCGGCTTGATAAACATCCTGAGTAGTGCTTGGAGAAAATTGAAATGGTTGTAACATTTCCTCGCAAGGCCAATACTCTAATGGTGATGGGGGAGAATCTCCCCGATCAAAGTCAATTGCCTCAATATCAAGATGCAATGACTTTGATGGGTTATTTGGATCTATCAATGGTGTAGTTAGATCTATGGAAATCATGTTGATGGATACATGATCTCCTACTCTAGGGTGAGTGGGTCTAGAGACCTGATGTTGTCTCATGACTCATGGGTGTGGCTCTGGTGGAAGTGGAATTGATGGCGGTGGCCTATGCAGAAGAGGGTGAGCTTGCTCTTCACATGGAAATAGTTGGCATCAGATGGGTCCTTGGATGGGGAATAACATACGAAGATAATACTCATCCTCATCATCCAAAGGGAACATGCACTCGTATTCATCATCTGAGCTAGGGCAGTTAATTGGTGTGATGCCATAGTCATCATCATCATCACTCATCCATTCATGAGGAGGACCTTGGTCTTGTTCCTCACTGTCAGATTGCAAGGTGTGTGAGCTCTCCCCCACTTCATGGGGTTGGGTGACATCACTGGATAGACCTTGATCTATCATTTCTATGGGGAAATAATCCCCCAAGGAATGAACATGATTCAGATTAGCATATGGGTCACGGGTGAGCTTATCCTGATAACCTAGACATAGGTGTTCGAGACTCTCGATGAGGACATCCAATGGTACCGGTTTATTGTGTCCCAACCTAGATTTATCATACGAAAGTTGATATTGGGGCTGACATGGAACACGAGTACCCTACTCATATAGGCCGAGACCAAACCCATGCCAATTGCAATGATCTAAGTACCACAATGCATAGTCTAGATTCGACAAATAGTTTACATTCTTAGAAAAGGGTTCATCATCATCTTCCTTCTAAGGAATGGGCAAAGATCCATACTCTAAACCTCCATATATGAAATTCATTTGATTAGGAGGTAGACCAAGAGGTACAATGCTACCTATGGGAAGATGAGGTCTCCCCATATCTTGCACTATCTCCAATGATGGAACTGTCATGACATTTCTCACTAGATATTCCCCTATCCCTGTACTAGACATCTGGACTATGACCTGGGATGGCAAATATGGATGAGATGGAATGGAGGTTTGAGGTGATTCAGTGTTCACCTCTGGAGGTAATTCCTCATTAATGACACAAGGAACCTCCTCCATGGATATGGTGGAAACTAATGGTGGGCTCTCATCAATAGGCCTCTTTGACATGTTCCTCGATGGAGGGTTTGATGATGTCGAAGCCTTCTCTGAAGGTGTCGATGATGAGGATGGAGTGGATGATGATGAAGGTGGTGGAATAGAAGGTGATGGTGGAATGGGTAGACTCTGAATAGGTGTATTCAATCAAAAGTCTATGTGAGTCAAAGGTAATATCAACTCTAGCATCTACTACAACATGTTACAGTATTTGAAGGGCTCTAGATCAGTAGAAACTATGTGCACTTGCCCTTCATGAGTGTATTTAAGACATTGATGTGCAATGGAGGGGACACACTTCATATCCCATATCCAAGGTCTACCTAGCAAAATTTTATAGGCCATCTCACCTTCTAGCACATGGCACAATGTCGATATAGTCTTTTTCCCCACCTTAATGGGTAAAACTATGGTACCGATAGTAGAGCATATTGTGTCATTGAAAGCATGAAGAGTGTAAGTTGACGCCACAACATGAGATGCTAGAAATTTAAGGTGCTTTAGTGCTTTAGTTGTTATGATATTACTCGAGGAACCAGTGTCTATGAGCACTCTCTTGTATGGTATCTCATTTATACATGCAATGATGTGTAAAGGAGGATCTACCATGTCACTAGCTATTTCCTTAAGCTCATGCTCATGAAATTGTATGACTGGTTCCTTGCACTGTTGCACATGACCCACAAAATCTATGAAGGAGTTGGACTCCTATGGTTGCAACTCTATTTACTTTAGAATGTCCATCAAGGCATCCCGATGTGGAGGTGATTTTTGGATCAACTCATAGATGGACAATCGTGCTGATGTGGTCCTCAAGCTTTGTGTAAGCTTGCTCTTAATTGTCATTGTTGGCCTAGAAGGAAGGCCCTATACTACAGGTGGTGTAGTTTATGACGTAGTTGGAACATCATTCAAAGCTGTAGGCTATGCAACTTGACTTGGATATCTTTTGTTCCTGGTCACAATACTCACCATCCCAACATACCCTTGAACAGGGTGCTTCATATGTGTCTCATTCATAGGTTTAGCAGGCACTACCTGTACCTCATGAGTTGGTAAGGGGTCTTTGTATATACCCATTTGTTGATTGGTAGGAGCTAATGGAGCATCCACTTGAAGCTCATTCCTCTCAATCATGTCTTGTACTACGTGTTTAAAACCATAGCACGATTGTAAATCATGGCCACCTTGTCAATGAAATTTATAATATTGATCCTCTCGATGTCCCATAGGCTTGGGTTTGCCTATTTTTGGATCGTTGGGTTTAAGATCTGGTAAATTAACCATCTTTGCAGCCCACAATCGATCAAAAATAGAATCCATGGATTCAGAGATGGGAGTAAATTTTCATTGAGGGTGATGTTGTTGTTTCTGTCCCTGATTCATTGTACCATTAGTGTTGTAACTCGTAGGAGGAGGTTGGGCCTGATAGTTCACCTTTTGAGGAGGCATCACTTGAGGAGACCCAGGGACATTTATGGCCACTTGATTGACCGTAGATGGATTTGTAGGTGCTAAGCTATTCTTAGGATTCTTTTTCCACTCCTTCTTACGAGGTTTTGTTATTTCTCCCTCTTGGATTTTTATTTCCTCTATGTTTCTAACCTGTTCTAGAGCTTCTTCCAAGGTAGGGTATTGTTGTAATTGCACTATCAAAGAGATGGATTTCAAGCAGCTCTTTAAAAATGAATGAGTTAATTCAGTCACTAGAAATAGATAGGGTAGCTTAGCCAAAAGCGTTTGCCACCTATTTCCATAGTCAGTAATCATCTCATCATTAGTTTGTTTCATCACCATGAGGTTAGTTAATGTCACCTTCCTTTTGGTGTTAAAGGTGAAATATTCCAAAAATGCATCAATAAAATTTTCAAATGTGTAGATGCTATGTTTTGGAAGTTGGTTGTGTAGACACCTAAAATGCGTCATGTCGAGGGTGACAACTCATATGGACATGGTAAAATACCATATGGAATATATTGGATAGACTCTAAGATAGAGCAATGTTTCTAACCACTCAATTTAGGCTCATTGGCCTAATCAGTCTAAAACACAGCCCAGACCTGTGGTTTACAGTTGAACTGTGGTTTAGACCTACGGTTTGTAGTCTAGACCGCAGTTGTGACCTGTGATCTTAACTGAAGTTTAGTTGGCCTTCAATCGAAGCCAAATCGGTTGAAACGACCATTGGATCTAGATGAAGATGGTTCGAGGGTGGAAGATTCCATTCCAACTATCCTAACCATTCCTTCTTGATCTTGGATTCTCTAGGAAGCCACCCCTATCCCTTGGGTAGTCTTATGAGTAACCCTCAAAATCAGGGTAAAGATATAGAGGATTTTGATAGCGAAGCACTATTGAAATACAAGAAGAGAGAGCATTAGATATTTTAGTAGCAGATCCCTATCAAATTTTACACTCAACCGAGTATATAGAGAGATATATTACACTTATCCCCTACCAAATTGCCAATATTCATGATGAATTACATTATGGATGCCCTAGGAGTCTAGGAGAGCCAATAAATGCAAATTTGGGCAAACGAAGGCCCATCATAGTGATTTGACTGCTAAATCTATCAGAATGACATCGAAGGTGACCCTTGAACATCAATTTGACAAGGAGGTTAAGCCCATTGCCCTTGGAATTGAGGATAAGCCTATCATAGTGCTAACCGCTACTGTTAGTCATGGTTTATAGTGCAGATCGTGCACCAGAGTTAAACAGAGGTATAACCACCTTCCTAATTTCATTTTTTTCCAACTAATTAAGTTATATTAATTTTTTTTATGGTTAAAATACATTTTAACAAACTTCTAACCCTAGATTTAGGTTATTTTAGCTTCTTTATGTTTATGCTTCAATTAGGACATTAATAAGTTCTTTATGCACTTTCATGCCTTATTTCATATATCTGATCCATGCATAGAGTAGTTGTTGTCTTTATTTACACTATTGTATGAATCTTGATTCGATTTGCATAGTTTAGAAGCACCTTTTATACTTTCTTGATTATGCATGTTAATGGTGTCATTATGCATTTTACCTAAAAGGGCCTCATCATGAGAGGCTGCCTATATTTTTGACATTCTTGTTGTTTCCTGACCACAGGGAATAGTTTCAAAAGAGAGCAAACCATCAAATTACTTCCCCATTGCAAAGAAGAGGGTACCTCCACCCTAGAGCAGTTTGTGCCATTCTGAGAGGCATTCAAAAATCACACCTACCCTTAATAAGGAAAATAATTGAGCACTCCTATTGTAATATTGTATCAAAATGAATATCCCCAAGAGGGACGTACTTGTAATTGGGTTTTGACTTCAAATATAATGGAATAAAGTGTTTTCTTTTTTGTTTCATTTGTTGTCAATTTAGTTTACTTGTATGCATGTTATATCTTTACCATATATCACAATAGGAGCCATAATCGGGTGTGACCATTTCTGGTGGTTATAGAGGTAATCATGGTGGCACCCTATATTTTTAGGATCTAACTATGTTTTATTGGATTTTGTAGTTGTAGGTACAGACCGTAGCTATTAGCTATGGCCCAACAACTAAACTGTAGGTACAAGGTGTGGTTTACAATCAAAATCATAGTTTAGACCTATGGTTTCCTGCTGACAACACAGACATACAATTCCAAAATTCTAGACAGTGCAAGACATGAGGTAGGTCCTTTTTGTAGCCCTCTATCACTTTCCTATTTTCTATTTTTTATAGTAGGTCAATTTCAAATGCAAATTAGGAAAGCAACTAAAATAAAATGGTAAATCAATTGTCCTAGTTTGCTTTTTGTATTTTTGCTTTCACTAGAAAGGCACTACTGGGAACAACGGACCTCCGATTGCAGTCTTCCATAGGCTATAATATGTTTGATAAATATGTGTTAATGGTTTGCATGTGTGAGATTCGATTAGTGGCCATTTATCATCGTAATGTGCATAGTCCTAAAGAGCATCTAGAGTAGCTTACATTTTTTGAATCTGAAAAATCTTTCATTTGCATAGCATTTAGAAAATTAGCATGTGTGCTATATGATGCATTTATTTTATGTACATTAAAAATAATCACAGACACCATGAAACACTTAAATGCTAGTTATTTGGGCTTTACACCCAACCACTAGTAGGGTTCAATGACGATGGGCATAACTTCCATCCGTTGGCCCAAATCCTCCAAACCCTTGATACATAGACCAATACCGGATCCAAGAACCATTCGTAGCCTAGAAAATTTGCATGTACTCCTCTTCGGAGGGTATAACATTGACTGGGTGATATTGGGTGAGGATTTGGCAGGATCTGTGCTCCTTGTCTGGGTGTGGGCTTCATTACCACATATGGGGGATTTATGCAACTTGGAGTTCATAGCCAAGTTTTTGAGCTGTGAGCGTATAGGTGAAATACATTAAACCAAGAATAAAATCCAACAAGTTTTGCAAAATACGATGAGAGTTTCTACAACTGATACAACACATATTGAAAACACATCAAATAGTCTAGGGCTCAAATTTTAAAATATAAAGGAGATAATCACATTGTTTACTTTGTATGATTCTCTATTGCTTAATTCATCAAGATAAGTCCCTCCTTGAGTCCATAATTTTTAGTAAGAGAGAAAGTCTCTTGAATCTTGTATAGTCAGTTCATCATGATGACTCAATCATGATCTAATGAGTTAGAGAGTTCATAGAAGGGCTTTGAGCGCTCCTGATGTTCTCTTGAGGATATTTCAAACCTCATACGCATCCTTGCTAGGCATCACACTCATTGTGCACCTGAGGATCCAATCCTAAAAGCGTGACCTTCTGAGAGTCATCATGAGCTTCCTTCATCATGCAGGGGGTTCACCCATACAGATCATGGGGTTTCTTCACATTTGATGAGAACCCAAGTCCCTAGGTCTCCGTATAAGGAGATAGAGAGTCATGGATCATACTCCATGAGTCAGTCCTATAGGGAGTCTGAGTCTCATGCAGCCCATGAGAGGCAACTACTCCAAGATCAATTGGAGGAGGCACACCGTCAACGTAAGTGCCTAGAGCATGAGTCCACAAAGAGAAAGAGAGCACATCAACAAATATTGGATGAGCTCCAATGGCATGAAGAGAAGATTTACCAAAATAAAGCACATGAAGAACAATCATGTGAGGTGATTCTCAAAAAGAAGCTCATACCTAGAGTGTTTAGGCAACAAGTTAACATGATGCACCTAGTGCATCGTCAAGAGTTGCCACTTAAGCAAGTATATAGCCATGATTATAGACAAATAGACATCCCTAGGGTTATCAAAGAGCAATAGAAAAATACATTTAGGGATCCCATGCATAAGTTTGAGGTCGATGTAGTCAATTTTGATAGGTGAGTAGTGCTAATGCTCAAAATTTGTCATAATAATTGGGGCATATACAATCTATTCCATCGTATAAGGAACCTATCTTTTCATAAATAGGAAGTCAAACCTATCCTTGTCTAGAAATCTGACCCTCCATTGCATATCATACCGAGGATACAATAGATTGAATATAAGCGAGTGTTGGTGGATACAGGATCATCGATTAATATCATTACCACCTCAAAATTCAAACATCTCAAAATTCCACTTTCCTACATCAAGGAAACAAATTTCATATTATAAGCCTTTAATGATGTGGAATCCCCTACAGTAGGCATAGTAGTCCTCACCATCGAGATGGGACAAAATATCATTCCTACATTGTGCTATGTTTTATACGGGTCAAGACAGTATAATATGATGCTTGGAAGGTCATGGATAAGATCCATGGAGTGTGTACCATCAATAGTGCATCAGTGCATTAAGTACACTCATGGGGGTGAAATTCATGTAGTTGAAGCGGACCTAGATCCCTTCAAGTATTATAAGCCTGAGGATAATCCGTAAGAACCAGGTGAGGTGCCTATGTTTAGACACTAAAATGTGGTAAATCTTAATTTTGTAGACACTAAAATATGGTAAATATGATTAATCACCCATAAACAAGGATCAAATTAACATCATATGGCCCCTTGGGCAGCCCTCAAGAGGCTCATAGTGGTTCTAGCCACTCCGAAAAGGGTTTTGGAGGCTAAAGGATGAATTTTGGGAGGTTTTGGCCCAAAATTCATCATCTCCCCACCCTGGTATGGTGGTATATTCCCATCATACCACCCTGGGATGGTGGTGATCCATCGTCCCAAGGTGGGACAGTGAGCAAGTTTGACCCAAAAAAAGTCAAATTTGGGCCAAGTGGCACCCAAAAATTGCCATCTAGCATGCCATTTGGAGCATGCAGGTTAGAGGGCATTGATTCCTTATGACATGCTTCATAATGGAGGCCCAAAATGGATATTATCTTCCCCATCCAGTGCATGCCTCCCGTTTGACAAGTGGCACCTCCTGCCATGCATGCCCTTACATGCCTTTTTGCACATGAACCCCTTTGGGATATAAAATGGATTCAATATCCACACAAAAATATAGTTATAGGATATGCAATGGAGTTATTCCAAGATTTACCCTGACCTTATTGCACCTTTTTGCCCTCGAAATCTCCCTTTTGCTAAGGAGGTTACAGGGTGACTTCAAGAAGGTAATCTAAGCATAACTTTTCCATATGGGTGAATTTCTTCACAAAATTCAATGAAAACACACCTTATTTTGTTTAGGAACATATTATAGTGATTTTGTAACAAAAAGTGGCCAGATTTGGTGGGTATCCCCTCCTAGGGTGCCCCCAAAATAGTTGTAGTCATCATCACCCCCCTCCCCCGGGGACGAGGGTAAATTATTAAACAATTTCATTAAATTTTTATTTGGTAATTTTATATATTTTCTCATTGTTCTACAGTTCAAATTTCAAGTGATTTGGAGTTAAAATGAAGGATTTATAGCATTTTTAAGTTTCTGCAGGCTCGTAGGGCCCATCCGGGCATCCTAGTTTTATGTAGGTGGATCCAAGATCCAATTTGAAAATATAATCATATGGGTTGTCTTAAAATGTCAATTTATGCATACTAACCAAATTTCATGAGTTTTGGATATGTTTAGGTTTGGGATTTACTTGTCTTCTCTTTCGTAGGTTGTAAGCGAGCGATGCAAATTAGGGGTCTACAGATGCAATTTTTGATCTATTTTTGGTGATATCCTCCCAAAACCTCCTCTTTAATATATCTACAATTTTTCAAGTCATTTGGACATGTTTTGATATAGTTTTAATATATGTGCTATTTTGCCCCTATGGGGATTGCATGTTTTCACCATACACCCTTGCTATTTGACCCCTTTTTGCTTCCTTTTGTGTAGGTGCAGGTAATTGGAATGCATTTGGAAGGAAGATAAGACATCAGATATTGAATATACAAGCAGTGGTGGCATTGGCTCACCCACCTCGATTGTGGGTACACGAAGAAACATTGGATGTGCACCTTGATTCCGTGGAAGACTTGGTCTTTGGGCACCCGATATTATAAAATCGTATCACATTTTGAACCCTCAATGGGACTATAGTGTAACTTTGGATCTTATCCTACAAATTAATGAGAAGAGACTTGCTTTGATTCATTTCCTTTTGTTTGGTATTCTTTCCTTTTCACATGCATGCTTCCTTTTTTATGCTCACGAGTGAGATGGGGTAGATACAAATTTACATCATTTATTGCACCATTTTTCCCTACTTCAGTTGCGATCATAGTGGGATCCTTGTCCCTTTTTATTTGGGTGAAAATTTGACCTCTTTCTTGCATTTTTTGCCCTTTTTGTGTTGTGGGTGCTCCCTTCCCCACCCTGGAACGGTGGCAGAGGCTTTATCTAGAACACACTAGGATGGTTGTTTCACCATACCACCCTAGGATGGTGGAGGAGCTTCTACTCGCCACACCATGGAGCGGTGGTGAAACAGAGAGATTTCTGCCCAAAAATTCAGAATTTGGAGGCTTCAAAATGGATAAGGTAAGTGCATTTTTTTTATTTGTGGAAAACATCCCAAAAGGGATGCCACTTTCGGGTAAGACCCAAGGAGGCAGGGGTATCCATTCCACCAAAAATGCCCAGGACTCGGACTTGGCCTACCACCTTTGACATACTCAAGGAGCAAACAAACACACAAAACCAATTTAAAAATAAGTAAATAACAACAAAAATAATAAAATAAAATAAAAAACATGCTCCTTGAGTGTGTCAAAAACAAAAGCACAACCAAACACGCACAATAAGATAAAAGAAACCACAACACAAACCACATAGAAAAACACAAGAACCACATAACAAAACACAAACAAGACAAAAACAACAGAACACTACAAAGACATAACCCAAAAAAAACATGAAAAATAAACACAACCAAAACCTAATTAAAAAAATAAAATAAAAATAAAAATAAAAAACAACCAACAACAGACAATAAACAAAAACAAAAAACATAGAAAACACTCACACATAAAAACATGAAATAACACAAACAAAGAGAAACCCAAGAACAAGAACGAAAAAAACACAAGAACAATAACAAAAAACATAAAAAAAAAAAAAAAACAACAAAAACACAAGAACAACAAAAAACAACACAAAGAACACAAAAACAAAACAAAACAAAAGAACCCACCCACCTTAAAAAACTAAACAAAAAAAACAAAAAAGAAAAAAGAAAAAAAATGAACAAAACAATGACCTATCTAGACCAGAAGACTATTAAGGCAAGAATCAACAGAGGAAACAAAATAAAGAATAGAATGAGCTAGGGAACTAAAAAAAACTGAATGAACCAAAGAGAAGCAAAAAAAAAAAACAAGAAGAAACTAGGTACCTTCGAACTCGGAGCCATCCAAAGAAATGATAGAAAGAAGAGCTTCCCTAATTTGAGAAGCCCACCATATAGGAGGGTGGCCATAACAAGTAAGATCACCTTTGTCCAAAGCCCAATTAGCTAAAGCATCAACACTCTTGTTTTGATCTCTGACCACATGATTGTAATCAACTTTCAAAAATCCCATCCGGATTAACTGAATCTTCTCAATAATTCTTTTTATTCTCCAATCCACCTTATGATTCTTAGAAGGAGTCTTCAAGAGATTAATCATAAGTTGAGAGTCAGACTCAACTAACACCTTTTCCCATCCAACCTTAGTAGCCTCCTGAAGGCCTCTGAGGATACCATACCCCTCAGCAAGGTTATTGGAAAGAATACCCAAATTCTCAGCAAAAGTAAAAACCAGGGAGCCATCCGAAAGTCTACCAATTCCTCCCACACTGGCTTTTCCAGGGTTCCCTCTAGAGGCTCCATCAGTATTGACTTTTCCAAAATCCTTAGGAGGAGGTTGCCAATTTCTAGTCCTATCCATCTTACTAATACTCACATTCCCTTTAAGTTGGTTGCCCTTAGAAGATTTAATCTTCAATATTTGCATCACTTGATCCCATCTTTGGTGGGAGTTTTGGGGGTGATTAAGGAGTTGATGGCCTGATTCAACTAAGTTGGCTATGGTATTTTGCCAAATATAGTGAATATCCTTCCTATCTTGATTAAAAATTTGGTTGTTCCTTTCATTCCAAATATTCCAAAGAAGAATGGTAGAACCCATCCAAACTAACTACCTAATAAAATGATCAACACCCTCTTGATTAGGCCAATCCCTCCAAAGCTGTTCAAAAGTAAAAAAATTGGACCACTGTAAGCCAAGTAAAGTGGCCATTCTCCTCCATAGCTCAGAGGCTAAAGTACACTCAATAAAAATATGGTTGATATTTTCTACATTCTCTTCACACATTTCACATCTAAAAGGGCCATGAAAACCACGCTTCATAAGTTGCTCACCAGTAAGCACCCTACGATGCAATAAAATCCAATTAAAGAACCTCACCTTAGGCCAGATCTTTTGAGCCCACAATCGAGAAAATATGTCAGAAGAATGGTTGGGATTATTATGGCATAAGGTCAAATAACCTTGAGCAACTGAATACTCACCCTTAGTAGTGTTGTTCCATCCAAAACAATCTTTTTCATGGGACCAAGAGAGGGATCTCATATGAAGGATGCCTTGGATATCTTGTCTTTGCCTTTCTAGGATTTGAATAGGCCAGTCCTCAATAGGGATCCAATATCTACCAACCTTTGAATTACCAGTATGGTACCGATAGTAATTAGCCACCTTTATCCAATTAGCTCGGTGAAGCTCCTCCATCCAAGGCCTCCAATCGAGAAACTGAGTTATCAAAGGCTTGTGACCATCCCAAGAATCTGTCCAAAAATTTGCATGTTGACCATTATGAATGATCCAAAATAATTTTTTCTTTATCAAATCCTCACCAGTCTTAAGAACTGCTAAAATGGGAGAACCTTTGGTAGGAAGTTGATAGCGAACAAGGTCTTCAGGACTTTTGTTCTCAGCATATTTAGCACGGAGATTATTGGCCCAAAGAGCATTGGGGTTATGCAACATCCTCCAATATAATTTAGTAGCTAAAGCTTTGTTGTTATTAATTGAAGACCGAAATCCTAACCCCCTTCACTCTTAGGAAGACATAAAGTATCCCATTTCACCAAGGCCCATTTTCTTTTCTCCTTAGTACCACTCCAAAGGAAACGATGACTGATTTGATCCAATTCTCGAAGAACAACCTTTGGGATATTCAAAATGGAAGAAACATAAATAGGAATAGCTTGAAGGACTGATTTTACCAAGGTGATTCTACCCCCAGAAGAAAGCCACTTGTTGGTCCACTTTCCAATTTTCTTCTTGACTTTGTCCAACAACCAATTCCAATATTTATTTTTCTGCCTTTGAATATTTATGGGAATACCTAAATAAGTGATTGGAAGAGAGGTCTTCTTATATCTTAATTTATCCAAGACCATGGATTCCTGTCTAGCAGAGCAGTGAAAGAAAATAACTTTAGATTTGTCTTCATTGATCAACTCGCCCAAGAGCCTTAGAAAAATAGCTAATGATTTGCTTAATATTAGAAGCTTCCTTAACTGTAGCTTTACCTAAAAGAGTAGAGTCATCCACAAATTGAAGATGAGAGATAGGTCTAGCTCCATGAGCAATGGTAACTCCCTCAAGGGTTTTGTTTTCCCTCTTTTTGGTTATAGTCCTACCCAAGCATCAAGCAAGAATGATGAATAAATAAGGGGATAGCGGGTCACCTTGCCTAATACCTCTGGAAGCTGGGAAATACCGAGAAGGCCTGCCATTGATAAGAACTAAGTAGGAAACTGAAGAGATACATCCCATAATCCAATCCATCCAATCCTTAGAGAAACCAAATTGCCTCAAAACTTTGATAAGGAAGTGCCAATCCACTCTGTCATAAGCTTTGGATAAGTCTAACCGAATGAACATGGAAGGAGAATTTTGCATATCCATGGAATGGATGGCTTCCTGAGCAAGAACTATCTCATCTACTATTTGACGTCCTTCCACATAACCCCCTTGCTCTGGGGAAATAATCTTATGCAAAAGAGGCTTCAACCTTTCTACCATGATTTTAGTAATGATTTTGAGAAGAACATTACATAAAGCAATAGGTCTAAAAGTTGAGATATGATCAACCTCTTGAGCTTTTGGAACAAGAGTAATATAAGTTTTATTGATAACCTTCAAAATTTCTTTGGCTTTCCTGGCTTCTTCCACCACCTCTAATAAATCAACATGAAGGATATCCCATAACTCTTGGTAGAACTCAATGGGAAAACCATCAGGACCTGGGGTTTTCCCTTTTTGCATTTTAAAAACTACTTGTTGAAGCTCATTGATAGTAACAGGAGCAGTCAAAATAGAGTTCTCCTCGGAAGTGATAAGAGAAGGGATTGCTTGAAGAACATTTTGTTGTGAGTCTGAGTCAAGAGGAGTAGCAACAAAAATATTGGAAAAGTAATCAACAACAATAGAGTTCATGCCATCCCAAGTATAAACAACATCTCCAGAATCTGATTTTAAGGAAGAAATAAAGTTGTGAGATCTTCGAGCTAGAAGAGATTTGTGGAAGAAATTTGTGTTTCGATCTCCTTCTTTGAGCCATTGAATTCTAGATTTTTGCTTCCATAAGATTTCTTCTCTTTTTTCCCATTCCTCTAACCGAGTTGTGAGTTTAATTTCATCCGCACTTCTCTTCTCTTGTGAGGCCATCTAAACGGATTTTCTTATTCAAATTTTCAAGTTGAGCAATAACTTCATGTTTTTTTTGTGAACATCCCCAAACTCTTTCCAGCTCCAAGTCTTGATTTTGGATTTAATGTATTGCAGTATTTTGGCAAAATAGAACATCTTAGTCCCATGCCTAGGTTTACCTTCCTTCCACCATTGTTGCACATGAGGTCTGAAGGAAATGTCTCTAAGCCACATTAATTGAAAATGAAAAGGAGAGAAACTCACATTGGTTTTCCACATTTCCACCATGACTGGCCAATGATCCGAACCAACATTATTAAGAGTCTTCACTTTAGGAATGTGACCATGGATTAAGAAATTTTTAGAGAGCAAAAACCTATCCAATCTCTCCATTATACAAGCTAAGCCTTGCCTTCTGTTAGACCAAGTCATAAGGCCATTATCTCGGTTGGATATCCACAAGATGGAGGTTTGCAATATATTCGCTCATGAGGTCGGTGCTTTTGTCCAAATTTCTATTTCCCCCCTTTTCTCATCCAGAGAGAGGATGGTATTGAAATCTCCTCCGATCAAGATCCAAGCTTTAGGAAAATGAGAGATAATATGAGTAATATCCTTCCACTGTCTTCTTTTTTCCTCCAAAGAAGTCGGAGCATAAACAGTAATGCAGAGCATAATCTGGTTGGAATGTCTACTTTGAATAGCTATAGCCAACAAACCCCAACTCGCCAACCATATGGTGAATAACTACCTCTTTTGGGTCCCAAAGACAAGCAATGCCACCCGAAGTCCCTTGGGAACTGAGGGAAACCACTTTTCTAGCTGGCCAAATTTTACTGGCAATTAAGTCCATATCCTCCATTGACATCTTTGTTTCTTGAAGGAAAACAAGATGTGGATGATTTATCTGAATCATTCTTCTAATTTCATTTTGTTTTGAAAGACTCCCTTTGAGTCCTCTAATATTCCAAGTGATGATCTTCATTAATACCAGGGCTAAAAAATTTGGGAAGGGCATTAATCTTACCTTCCTCTACAAGCTTTTCACCTTCTTTTACCATATGATATTGATTGGTCTTGCGACCTACTTTTTGATTAGAATCCATCTTCAATTTTTTTTTCCCTATTTCTTGACTTATTCCAATTGAATCTGAGATGGCTTCTAACCTTGAAGAATGCTCGTACACAGCCAAAATTTTACTAGATGGTTCAACGGAGTCTATATTGGGACCTGCATTATTTGAAGTTTTGACATTTGAAATATTGTTTTTCTTGTGTAAATTTTCTCCTTTTTTTTCTCGTTGAAAACCTTTGATTTGTTGGTTTGTCTCTGAGTTCTTCCCTTCATATTTAAATTGTGTTTCTAAGATTTCAGTTTCCATTATTTCCTCTTCCTCACTTGGGACATCATTTGTGGAAAGGATTTCAAACATATTAGCAGATGACTTTGATTGATCCTTCATAACTGGTTTTTTTTTAGTGTTCTTCTTCTTAGGTATTTGGAAACCTGCTTGAGTTTATATCTTCTTTCTTTTGATCAGGAATTTTATTTGGGCAAGCACTAGCCAAATGACCATATTCATGGCAAATTCTACAACGAAAAGGAATGTTCTCATAGTCCACTACTTGCTCCCAAGTGTCTTCCCCAAATTGTAATGTGATATTTTTAGGTAGGGGTTTGTCAAAATCCATTAAAACACAAATCCGAGCATAAATAATATGTTCAAAATTTTGAGTACAATCGAAGTCATCATAAAAGTTCCTAAAGAGTTTCCAATTGAAGAAAAAATAGTAGGATTCCAAAATTCAATAGGGAGGCCAAAGAGTCTAACCCACACGGGAGCTATAGAAGGCATCTCTTCTTCGGCTTTAAATTTAGTATGCCAGGGCTTCATGAAAAGCCCTACCCTTCCAAAAAACCAAGGACCCCCTTGAAAATTTTTCTCTCTATCTTCATTATTAGCAAATAAAACAAGAAAATAACCATTTGGATAAATAGAGATTTGTAACTCACCTTTAGTTTTCCAGCTTTTTGCAGCCCAGACTTTGAAAGCAGATAGACTCGGATGAAAACCCACGAACCGACAAATTAGTCCTCTTTTTTCCAAATCTTCAATGCCGGTCTGAATGTTACCCATATCAAGCTTAACAATAGGAGTTCCATCACCTGCTTTAAGACATCCTGACTCCATTTTCCTGGGATCAATCTTAGGCATTCTTAGAGGTTTATGGGAAGCCCTAATATTGATATTAGCATTGGGCTGAGGCTATCCACCATGAAGGGCATCCCTAAAATTCATTTTTGGGACTGAGTCTTCGAAATTCTTACCCTTGATAGGGGTTTTCATAGTAGAATTATTTTGTGGGTGCACCTTAGCACCAGATTCACTTGAGATATGAGCCATTTTTTGATCAACTACTTGAAACTTGTTTCGTGATCTCTTTAATCCTTGCCCTAGACGTCGTGGAAAGGTATGGTTTTCACTTTTCTTTTGTGCAGCAAATTGGAAGTCGTTGTCACTCAAGTTCACAGTATGATCTATTGAAAGACAAATTTCTAACCCATATTGTATCCCCTACAACATTTCCTACTAAAATATTGAGCATAAACCACAAAAATATTGGCCTCTAGGGCCCGAAGGCCCTAAAAACCAACCTCTGGAGCTGCTTGCACTCAACCCAGATGAAACCCTCGCATAGCCGCTTGCCAAATATCTCGTTCACACATAGGGATGTGCTAGGATCTGTGTTGCTCCAAATGATATGAAAATTGGTGGAGACGTTCTAGGGTTTTTCAGGCATCTACCCTCAAAATTTCAGCTCAATCCGAGTCCGGATGAGTGAGATATGGCCAAAACGAGTTCGGTAGTTTGGGCAGTCCTATGAAAAACGTCTAATCAATTTCGACTAATTTTTTTTCCCCAAGTTCAAGAAAGACCTAAATTCAGGTAAGTTCCTTAAACATATGATTTTCTACTATATTTATAGATATGGCAAAATTTGGTTTTTATCACATTAGTTTGTTTGCATAGAAAGGTTAAATGTCACTTTTTAATTTTCTTATAACATAAAGTAGCAAAAAGGAGAAAAATAAAAAAGAACTTGTAGTAGCAATGCATCTATTTGGTTTGATTGCTTGTGGCTTACCCATTGGGTAAGTTAGCATGTAGGATTTGCATTCACAAAGTCAATTTGTAGGTTCCTTACCTTATTCTTATGAAATTAAAACACACTTATTTGCATGCATTTAGTGAATGGTCATTGATTGCTTCTTTGCTTACTTTCTTGGATAATAAAGAACCACACACACCATGATTCATGTAAATGCTAGTGAGGTGGACTTCATTACCATCCACTAGTAGAGTGCAAGTGACGATGGGTTTCATCTCCATCCACTTGGTGTTACAATGTGAACGTGTCCACATCCGAAGTAGCTTAGAAATAGCTGGCTCCAGTGTGAATGCACATTTGAATGTCGGTAAGCTTTTTTCTTCTCTCTCTGTATTTCTTCTATTTCTCCTCCTTCCCCTTATTCCTCCTATCCTTTCACTCCTTATTCCTCCTATTTATCCTCTTCCTTATCCCTCCATATCATCCCTTATCCCTCCATCCCAATCCCCTCAAAATCTATGCGATTTTTTTTTGCGTCTCATTATAAATATATGTGCTATCTAAGGTTACTATGAATGGAATAAAAAATTAGTTTTATTTCCTCATTCTGGTATCAAAGCTACTAGGAAGCCAAGGAGCTGGGCACAGAAGCCAAAGCTGAGGAGCTGGGCACAAAAGCCACGAAGTTGAGGTTGCGCACACAGGTTGAAGAGGAGGAGCTGAGGTGGCACACATAGGTCGAGGAGTGCAGAAGAGCTGAGGTGGCACGCACGGGTTTGATAGGCAGAAGAGAGGACAAAGACAATGATTACCCACAGGCAATCGACTCTATAAGTGTTGATTAAGGGTTATAAACCTTATTGATATCCCCATCCTGCTCGATGTCGGATAATTGTTTTTAAAATTTCAATCGCCTGAAGGACTCTTCTATTCTTCACCCAAGTTTCCTTCCAGTTGAGGCATGTAGCGTGGTTGGCAGAGGCTGTTTGCTGATGGACTGTAGGTCTCAGGTTCGAAACCCATCGAACCAAATAATTTCTTTTTTATTCTTTGTCACTAGATGATAAGGGGATAAAAGGCACGAGGTGCCTTCTTCACTTTCAAAGGTGCCACGGGGCGTGGTGGCAAGAAGTGTTCAGGCCGTTTCAAGAGGTTGAAATTTCGATCCACCGAAAAGAGGTTCAATTTTTTTTTAAATTTTATTTAAAGTTTTTAATTAAACTTAGTTAAAGTTTTAAATATTAATTTAATAAATTTTAAAAATGCTTTATAAATTATTTAAATTTTTTATTTTTTTTTATAATTATAAAGCATATTATTTTTTATTAAATTCAAAATATTTAACTGCTTTATTAAGTTTATTGTGAACCTCTATTGCCCTACAGGCAAATTGTAAATCACCCAAGGGCTTGAAAAGCTTGTTTTTTATGAAAACTTTAAAAAAGCAATCTTTGTAAAAGAGGGAGCATAAAAGTGTTGAGAAGCCTTCCGAAGCGCTCGTTTAGCACTTTCAAAAAAATTTGGACTCCCCTTGGAACCCCGTTCAAGGCTAATTTTTTTTTTGTAATAACCTCAACGACTATAAAAGGATGAAAATTTTAACCTCAAAGACTCTAATGAAGTTGTTTTTTGCATTGATGAGTAGATGATCCGAGCAACCGAATGTTACCATGCTTTATGCTCTCTACTACAAAGAGAGACAACCAAATCATTTGATGAATGAGTTTGGAGAAATGGACTGCATGTTGTGTTCAGTCAATTGTAGAATGTTGTTATAGCCCACCAGAGGAATCCATATTTTGGGTACGAGGCTGACTCAGAAGACAACATCTTTAGGCAAAGAATAGAAGAGTCAGAGATAGTTGAAGAAGCACCCAAAGGACAATCAAGTGAAAGTTATACACCTGCAGTACCTGAAATGGAATCAAGTGAGAGCTATACACCACACTCTCCTAATCCAAAACCAGAGCCAGTGGAGCCAGAGCTAGAACCAGCCCCTGAAATCATCGTCATCAGCCAGAGACTACTACATGCGAGTTAAAGCCGTAGTAGATAAAATGGTCACTCTAGGTGAAGATATTAAGCCTGAGGTTATGGTGAAGAAATTTTTGCGAACACTTCTTCCAAAATTAAATCATGTAGCAATCATTATTGAAGAGTCAAAATATTTGACCACTCTTTCTTTTGAAGCACTAATTTGTTCTCTTCTTTCACACGAAGAAATATTGCAAGACTCTCCTTCCACCATCCATGGAGGAGATGATAAAGCCTTTTCTTCACAAGAAGGAAGAGGTAGATGTCATTGTAGAGGTCAACATAGAGGAAGAGGCAAGAACAATCTGTGAGGTGGAACCCCAAGTAGCGGAGGATCTTCAAACAAAGGTGAAGGTCATAATAGGGGTGGACAACAGAACAGAGGAAAGCATCTAGGCTAAGGAAAAGGAAGTGACAAGTCAAAGCAAGTTTGCTACAATTGTGGTAAACCTGGCCATTATCCTCATGACTGTTGGTCAAAGCCTTTACAAGAGAGCAACAACAGCCAGAGTAGTCAGTATGGAAATTTTGGAGAAGAGGAAGGGACCACAAATCTCTTTCTATCATATGGCCAGTCAGATCAGAACATGAATGACACCTGGATTTTAGACACTAGGTGTTCAAATCATATGAGTGGTAAAGAAGAACTCTTTACTACCCTAGATTCTTCCTACAAATCTAGCATCAAGTTGGGAGACAACAATTCATTGGTGGTTGAATGCATTGGAGCCATGGCGGTTCCAACTAAAGAAGGTGTTAGGCAAGTAAGTGATATCTATTACACACCCTGTTGAGAAGCAACACACCCCCACTGAAAAATGAGATTCCATCCTCTTGAAAACTTTGAAATTCCATTTTGCAGTAGGGACCCTCTTGATCATTTTCAGGTTTTAAATCCAAATTTTGCTTGCCTCCTTTTTAAAGTTGTGCTTTTTCTTGCATTCTAGCTGTGTTATCCAAGAATTCACTTTTTACATGCTAGAAATCATTCATGCTTAAGCCAAATCTTGCACCGGTACCGAGAAAAATCTAGAAAATAGTTGCATAAATTCACTGAAAAATCAAACTTTCCATTTTTGGTAGTGTCGCGATATCGCGACACTTCCATTTTCAAAAATGTCGCGATATCGCGACGGGTAAGTCAAAATGCAGCTAAGTCGAAAAAGTGTAGCAAAATCGTGACACTTTCCATTTTTGGAAGTGTCGCGATATCGCGACGTTTCCATTTTTGGAAACTGTCGCAAAATCGCTGCCAGCCGGAGGAGAGAGAAAGAAGTCGTACGAAGGTCGCGATTTCGCGACATGTCGCGAAATCGCGACATGTCGCATAATCACGATAGGAGAGAGAAAATGCATGAAAATCGGCTAAGTGCCAGAAAGGTCACGATTTCGCGACATGTCGCGAAATCGCGACAGTTTTTGGAGAGAGAAGCAAGCTGTACGGAAGGGCACGATTTTGCGACATGTCGCGAAATCGCGACATGTCGCATTTTCACGATAGGAGAGAGAAAGTGGGCTGCAGAATGAAAAATCGGCTAAGTCGCAAACATGTTCCAAAATCACGGTCAACGCGGTCAACGTATGCAGGTAAGGGAACTGTCGCGATATCGTGACGTGTTCTAGAATCGCGGTAGGAAATCAAGAAGTTGTACGGATGCCAGGAAGGTCACGATTTCGCGACATGTCGCATTTTCATGGCCGACGAGGGAAAAAGTTGCCGATGCACTGGCAGGGTCGCGATTTCGTGACATGTCACGAAATCGTGACATGTTGCAGAATCGCGACAGGAGAGAGAAAGTCATAAGTTGACCTGAAAGTGCATTCCGACGGGAAACAGAAGGCATCCTGGGGTAGCGACACGTGTCAAAGCGTGAATGAGACAAGCAGAAGCCGACATGCAAGCTTATTTTGCGGATTTTAATCTGTTTTTAATGTTTTAAGCTTGGATTTAATGTTTATTAAAGTGCTAATATAATATTTTGTCTTTCATGCAGGATTCCACCTGGCACTTGCGGGACAACCGGGAAAGACCATAAAGGCAAATTTAAAGTGCAGATTTAGTCAAGGACCGCCATGCTAGGAGAGAAGCTGCCGGTGAGAGCATTCAATGACAAATTTATTGCAGAATTGATAGCATGAAGACCATTTCAACTCAAATATGGATTTGCGGGATCAAATTGATGGAGAAGTGGTGACTCATCCGGCTCACCAGCAGAATTAATGGAGGCATTTATTTGCAGCTGCAGATGAATGCAAGTTGCATTTGATTTTATCTTCTCCATTTATGGCAATTGACTGCATAGATTTGTCGAAGGGTTAAGTTCTATCCGGACTTTGATTTTTAAATGGATTTTTATTGTAAAACCCGGGTCCTAGGGTTTAAGTGCGATAAGATTTAGGGTTTGAAGAAGATATTTTGAAAAGATTAGGGTCTGTCCTGAGTCTATAAATACATATTCTAAATGTAATCGCGGGAGGTGGAGACTTAGAAATAAAAGGCTTATAAGCAATTTCTTGCAAATTTTGTGAAATCCTTTGTTTCTGGACTTGGAGTTGATGTGCTTTAGCTTTTCTGTGATAGCATGGCCAGGAGCCTAATATTTTGCAGAGTGTGATAAGTGTATCTTCTTTTGTTATCCGTTCCATTTAAAGTTTGTTAGATATATGCTATAAATCTGCCATTATCAAGTTTAAATATGTTGTTAGGCTTTAGTTGTTCTATTGTCTGCTAGGGGAAATTGTAGATTTGAGGTTAAGTTTGTTCTAATTGCTCTGTCTTCACTGTGTGAGCTAGGCTGCCGGTGAAAGATACCAGTTTTAACCAGCTACCCTTGGATTTATAATTTTTTGCTAGATCTGTTTCACTTTGCCTTGTGCTCTTAGTTGAAAGTGATCTTAGACTGACTGGACACTTTCTTCTTTGATTTGTTCTGTTGTGAAGCTGATAGCATAGATAAGATTGATAGTTTAGGGTTTTACAGTTTAAAGTCTGATAAGCTTCTCTTTCTGCCCTACCCTACCCTCTCTTTGTTTTCCATGAATGATCCATTTTTATTTTCTTTATTTGTCTTTTATTTAAATCTACGACCCATGAGAGCTAGATCAAGAATTCAAGCTAAATCTGATAAACAACTTTTGCAACTACTGAACAAGTTCAAGAACCCCCTGTAAGGTAACAGAGTAGTCCATATTGAAATCTATTCTAGAAGTGGAAAAGAGTGAATTTCCATTCGACCCAACTCTGTAACTCGCACCTTGGATAACCAACTAGATCCTAAAGATGAGTGGGATCCGTCCCGTGGGTGTCTCCGGAGCTTTCCTTGCCTCATCCTTTCTCGGGGTGTGCATGAAAGCCGGACCAACAACCTAATTGGCGCTAGAAGGAGGGCTGTTGAACTCAGTTCAAGTATTGTAAGGGCATAACAGCAACATTTGAAGGACCCACAGTGAACTCCGGACAATTTTGTAAATTGTCAGTATACAGTTTTCTAAATTGTCAGTGCAGTATTTAAAATTGCCAGAGAAGGCCTTAAGTTCAGTGGTTTGTTAAGAACAGTTCTATCATCACTTGCAGTTATCCAATTACAACTCAGAACATCACTGTCACCAAGTAATAATGGCAAATTGGTTGGGCCCCACTGCTTTGAATATCCCGGTATAGCCCATGACCTGCCCAGAATCCCGGAAAGGTACCTCCCTAGGTATAAACATGATGGGACAAGAACTGCAGAAGAACATCTGCTAGCTTTCAAAAATGCTCTAAGATTGTTAAATATACAGCATGAAGATGTTGCCTGTAGATTGTTCCCGTTCACTCTCCAGGAGGGAGCTTATGACTGGTTTTTAAACCTCACCAAAGAATTCCATTACTAGCTGGGATGATCTAGAGAAAGCTTTTATATCACAATTTGGGGAAGTGATAGACCCCAGCGTGTTATACCAACAATTTTCCAAGCATCAAGAGAGAGTCGGGAGAAACTCGTCAAGTCTTTCAATATGAGGTTCCAAAGAGCTTACTGGTAGAATGATCGGCCATTACATCCCAAATGCAAATTTGGCCTTAAAAATCTACAAGAATGCATTGGATTCGGTGACCTCTATTTTCCTCAAGAGAGACATCAATATCACAACCCTGGCAAGTGCTTATAAAGAAGCCTTAATTCTTGAAAGACATTTAGGGCCTCAAATTCTGAGCACTCCTTTGATATCCTATGTTACACAAAACATGCCTATTCCAGACCCCATTCCACATCATGAGTTAGTGCCAACATGTCATGCTCTACCCAAGGAGACTCCATTAACTGTCACATCCACTCAGAATATGCAAAATACAGAGAAAGGTTCTGACAAGTTCAAAGTGCAGGTGCTTGAACTGAACAGTTGTGATCTGGCACCACCCAAATCTGAAGTTTTTCCTGGTGAGTTAAATTTTCCTAGAGATCAAAGAAATATTGATATTTCTAGTTCACCCAAAAATAGTACAACCAGGGTTTCAGATTCTTTCACTTTTCTTGAAGAGACAGAAAGTCTTGTAGAGACTCCTGTGGATGAAATGCAAGATTTTCAACAGTTCAAAATGGACAGTTATAATTTGAGATGTCAGAGTCCAGAACCTAACAATGATCCTTCCTCATCATAGGATGATGAAAGTGAGATTCAATATCACTATGTAGAAGTAACTAAGGAGGATAACATCATTGAGGATATGAGGGAACTTAAAGCTGACATCACCCTCTATGAACTGCCTCAGATTGTTGAACAGAAGGTTAACTTGATTGAGGCTTACTCTGGACCACCTGTTGGATTTCAAGAAAAGGAGGAAAAGATAGTAAATATGAATGTGGTCAGCCAACTTGGAATTGATGAACTGTCTCAACATAAGCCTGCAACTTCTGAACATAATGTCAAAGAAAAGGCTATAAACTGTGTTGATGCAGATATTGGAGTTTATAATTTGGCAACTGAAAAGGTGAGAACAGTTACAACTCTAAACCATCACAACAGTGACAGTTGGATATTGCACATTGATGAGGTTAAATCTAAGCAAGGCTCAGGTGAAAAGGAAAATTGTAAGCATTCTTCTAGAGGGATAAAAATTGAAGTCCTGGATATTGAAGCAGTGTAGCAACCACAAAATGTTCAAGTTGTTAAGAACCAGGGCATACAGATAAAACATGATTTCTTTCACTTGTCACATAATTTTGAAGATGTGGTGGTCTCGGGTCTGTCAAGATTTTAAGGTATTTGATCCTCGGGGTTTTTTACATTCAAATTCTTTTGAAAGAACTCTGCAAACCCTTCAATTAGAAGCATAAACATGTTATCATATGATTTGTTATTATATGATTTGTTTAATTTGAAGGAGTTGCAGATTTGTTTTTCAAATGGGACAGGGAAGACAGTAAACCCAAGTCTTTCCCAGATAGCAAATTTTTGAAGCACAGTCTGGAGTGCATTTCGTCAACAGGACCCGAAAGGTAATTTTTCTAAATTACTTGCACATGGTCAAAAATTTTTAAGGCACCATTTCTCTGCTTTCCCAACTGCTGCATTTTTTGAGTATGAAGGGAAGTTGTAATATGTGTATACATTGTAAATAAGCTTTGAAGTTTTTCAGTTTTATTTCTTTGTCAGTGCAGTTTTATTTTTAAATGTCTGTACAGTTGCAGTTTTTCAGTTTTCTTTAATTGTTTTTCAGTTTTAGCTTGTGCAGTTTATTTCTTTTGTCAGTGCTTTTTTTCCTTTCTTTGTCTTTTTATGTCAGCTTGCTGTTTAAGTCTGTACAGTCATTTGTTTCAGTTCTTTTCTTTGTTGTCTATGCAGTTTTAATTTATTTGCTTCAGTTCTTAGTTTATTTGTTTTAGCTTAATTTTGCTGCCTGTACAGCTGTGCTTTGCATCCATTGTAAGTAAGCTTTCAGTTTTTTTAGTTTTATTTCTTTGTCTGTACAGTTTTAATCTGTTTCAGTTTAATTTTAATGCTCTGCAGTTTTAATTTATTTGTTTTTCAGTTTTCTTTTATTGTCTGTGCAGTTTTTATTCTGTTTTGCTTTAAAGCCTGTGCCTGTCCTTGGAAGCCTGTACAAAGTCCTTTGGCTTCTGAAATTCTGTCCTTTAACCTCTGCCTGAGCAATCAATGAAAAGTCAGCCTACTGAAGATTGTCTTATTCTAAGTTGATAAATCCTCAATCCAGTACCCCATTCTGTTCACCATTCCAATTGAGATAGTCTGCTTACTCTGAACAGTAGAACTATTTTGTTATTCAGGACAAAGGTAGAGAGATGATTGGATCTTGTGTCTTACTTGCCACAGTTGTTTTAATGATAGAAAAACTGCTATGTCGTTTAGTTGGAGGAACTCCCGGGGAATCCAAGAAAAGTCTGGTTATGAGAGGGGACTATGGTTCATGCAATTATTTGGGTGTCACCAGAGGCTATCAATGCCTAGACTGAAACAGTTCCAGATTGATCAAATGATAAAAAAAAATTGTAATTTCTCTAAGGTCTTCCAGATAGTGATATATTTCAAAAAGAAGAGAGATAAAAAAAAAAAAAAAAGAGAAAAAAGAGTTGAACAATTAAAAGAGGCAGCCAATATTAGATTCTGCCCTGCAGTTGTAAATTTGGGTCGTGTAAATCTAAAGGGTAACTCTGTCTAGGCTGTAAAAGGCTAAACTAGTAAACAGAGCTCTACTCGGTTTCCCCTTTTACAATCTAGAAAAGTTGATTAATCCAAGTTTATCATTCAATTCAGTCATCCTTGAAGAAAGTTTTATACCTTTTGAAATTGCACATCAAAAATCTTCCTTGAAGTAATCCAGCCTAGTATGTCCTTGGGAAATTTTAACAGCTTGCGTTAGCAGTCAATTTATTGTGAAGAATGTTCGTGGCAAGGCATGATGCATGGTCTTTTTGTTTTGAAACCAGAGTCTTGGGTTCTAAAATAGTGCTACTATTTTACCCGCAGATATCGCCATTTGTTGAGAAGCAACACACCCCCACTGAAAAATGCATTTCCATCCTCTTGAAGATTTTGAGATACCATTTTGCAGCAGGGACCCTCTTGATGATCTTCAGTTTTAAATCCAGATTTTGCTTGCCTCCTTTTTAAAGTTGTGTTTTTTCTTGCATTCTATCTGTGTTATCCAAGAATTCACTTTTTACATGCTAGAAATCATTCATGCTTAAGAAAATATTGCACCGGTACCGAGAAAAATCCAGAAAACAGTTGCATAAATTCACTGAAAAATCAAACTTTCCATTTTTGGTAGTGTCGCGATATCGCGACACTTCCATTTTCGGAAATGTCGCGATATCGCGACGGGTAAGTAAAAATGCAGCTAAGTCGAAAAAGTGTAGCGAAATCGTGACACTTTCCATTTTTGGAAGTGTCGCGATATCGCGACGTTTCCATTTTTGGAAACCGTCACAAAATCGCTGTCGACCGAAGGAGAGAGAAAGAAGGCGTACGAAGGTCGCGATTTCGCGACATGTCACGAAATCGCGACATGTCGCAGAATCACGGTAGGAGAGAGAAAATGCATGAAAATCGGCTAAGTGCCAGAAAGGTCACGATTTCGTGACATGTCGCGAAATCGCGACAGTTTTTGGAGAGAGAAGCAAGTTGTACGGAAGGGCGCGATTTTGTGACATGTCGCGAAATCGTGACATGTCGCATTTTCATGGTAGGAGAGAGAAAGTGGGCTGCAGAATGAAAAATCGGCTAAGTCGCAAACATGTTCCAAAATCGCGGTCAACGCGGTCAACGCATGCAGGTAAGGGAACTGTCGCGATATCGCAACGTGTTCTAGAATCGTGACAGGAAATCAAGAAGTTGTACGAAGGCCAGGAAGGTCGCGATTTCGTGACATGTCACGTTTTCACGGCCGATGAGGGAAGAAGTTGCCGATGCGCTAGCAGGGTCGCGATTTCGTGACATGTCACGAAATCGCGACATGTCGTAGAATCACGGCAGGAGAGAGAAAGTCATAAGTTGACCTGAAAGTGCATTCCGACGGGAAACAGAAGGCATCCTGGGGTAGCGACACGTGTCAAAGCGTGAGGCAGACAAGCGAAGCCGACATGCAAGCTTATTTTGTGGATTTTAATCTGTTTTTAATGTTTTAAGCTTGGATTTAATGTTTATTAAAGTGCTAATATAATCTTTTGTCTTTCATGCAGGATTCCACCTGGCACTTGCGGGACAACCGGGAAAGACCATAAAGGCAAATTTAAAGTGCAGATTTAGTCAAGGACCGCCATGCTAGGAGAGAAGCTGCCAGTGAGAGCATTCAATGACAAATTTATTGCAGAATTGATAGCATGAAGACCATTTCAACTCAAAGATGGATTTGCGGGATCAAATTGATGGAGAAGTGGTGACTCATCCGGCTCACCAGTAGAATTAATGGAGGCATTTATTTGCAGCTACGGATGAATGCAAGTTGCATTTAGATTTTATCTTCTCCATTTATGGCAGCTGACTGCACAGATTTGCAGAAGGGTTAAGTTCTATCCGGACTTTGATTTTTAAATGGATTTTTATTGTAAAACCCGGGTCCTAGGGTTTAAGTGCGATAAGATTTAGGTTTTGAAGAAGATATTTTGAAAAGATCAGGGTCTGTCCTGAGTCTATAAATACAGATTCTAAATGTAATCGCGGGAGGTGGAGACTTAGAAATAAAAGGCTTATAAGCAATTTCTTGTAAATTTTGTGAAATCCTTTGTTTCTGGACTTGGAGTTGATGTGCTTTAGCTTTTCTGTGATAGCATGGCCAGGAGCCTAATCTTTTGCAGAGTGTGATAAGTGTATCTTCTTTTGTTATCCGTTTCATTTAAAGTTTGTTAGATATATGCTGTAAATCTGCCATTATCAAGTTTAAATATGCTGTTAGGCTTTAGTTGTTCTATTGTCTGCTAGGGGAAATTACATATTTGAGGTTAAGTTTGTTCTAATTGCTCTGTTTTCACTGTGCGATCTAGGCTGTCGGTGAAAGATACCAGTTTTAACCAGCTGCCCTTGGATTTATAATTTTTTGCTAGATCTGTTTCACTTTGCCTTGTGCTCTTAGTTGAAAGTGATCTTAGACTGATCGGACACTTTCTTCTTTGATTTGTTCTCGTTGTGAAGCTAGTAGCATAGATAAGATTGATAGTTTAGAGTTTTACAGTTGATGTTTGATAAACTTCTCTTTCTGCCCTACCCTACCCTCTCTTTTGTTTTCGGTGAATGATCCATTTTTATTTTCTTTGTTTGCCTTTTATTTAAATCTGCTGACCCATGAGAGCTAGATCAAGAATTCAAGCTAAATCTGATAAACAAGTGACAACTACTGAACAAGTTCAGGAACCCCCTGTAAGGTAACAGAGCAGTCCATATTGAAATCTATTCCAGAAGTGGAAAAGAGTGAATTGCCATTCGACCCAACTCTGTAACTCGCACCTTGGATAACCAGCTAGATCCTAAAGATGAGTGGGATCCGTCCTGTGGGTGTCTCTGAAGCTTTCCTTGCCTCATCCTTTCCCGGGGTGCGCATGAAATCCGGACCAACACACCCCATATCCAACACAATCTTTTAAGTGTTGGTCAAATGTTAGAAAAGAACTACAAGTTGCTTTTTGATGAGGGTAAATGCACCATTTTTGATAAAAATAATAGTAATAGAATCATTACACAAGTGCCAATGACAAAGAATAGGCTATTCCCTCTAAATTTTGGTCAGCCAGGGGGAGATCAATTAGAAAATGTTGCTATTTCAAATCCAAGTGTGTTGTGGCACTTGAGATATGGTCATCTGAATTCAACTATTTTGAAGATGTTAACCTCTCAAGCAATGGTGACCAGACTTCCTGAAGTTCAGGACAATAAGGAATTATGTGAAGGTTGTGCCTTGGGAAAGCATGCTAGGTCCAAATTTCCTAAATGGCAAGCATGGCAGGCTAGTTATCCACTCCAGCTAGTGCATTCGGACATCTGTGGTCCAATGTAGACCAAGAGCATTGGTAACAACTCTTACTTTCTTCTTTTCATTGATGATTTTTCAAGAATGTGTTGGATATATTTTTTGAAGCATAAGGATGAGGCATTTGATTGCTTTGTAGATTTTAAAACAAGATTTGAAAATGAGAGTGGATATTTTGTTAAGTGTCTCAGATCAGATAGATGAGGAGAATACTCTAATGAATTTTTGATTTTTTTTAAAAAACATGGAATAAAGAGGTAGTTCACTACTGCCTACACTCCACAAAAAAATGGTGTGGCTGAGAGAAAGAACCGCACCATTGTAGAAATGTCTATGCTTCAAACAAAGTATTTTAGTAATATGTATTGGGTGGATACATCCAGGACCAGTGTGTATATTTTTAATAGGAGCCCTACTTCAAGTTTGAAAGGGAAAACTCCTTACCAAGCATGGTATGGTAAGAAACCAAATGTCAAGCATTTCAGAGTGTTTGGTTCACTGGTGTATTCACACATTCCTAATGAGCATAGAAAGAAGCTTGATCCTAAGAGTCAAGCATGCATTTTTGTAGGGTACTGTGAGACCACAAAAGCTTATAGACTCTACAATCCTAGGACTTGAAATATTGTGCTTTCAGGGATGTGATTTTTGATGAAGGGGGTGAGTGGGGCCATCCCCAAATATTTAGTGATGTTGAATCCCATGATGTACGTTCTACACAGATGCAGCAGATGGCTCCAAAGAAAGGCAAGGATACTCCTCTTCTAAGCCCAAGCAGACATTCATCCTCAAGTTCATCAACTTATTCACCAATTACTTCTCCATAAAGGTCAGTCAGTTCCTCACTAATGGATATTGATTCTCCATCCAGAGGTAAGAGAACACTCTAGCATCATCCTACTTATCAGATGCTGGATAAAACTTTCAAAGAAGTTATACTAGAAGTCAACCTAGTGAAATGAGTTCAATATTGCAAAGACTTGAAAATATGCATTTGTATGGTGATGATGACCCCTAAGAACCTCGAGGAGATATAGTTAACTATTCCTTTTTAACTAGTGCACAGCTTGAACCTTCTAGTTATGAGAAGGCATGTACTCAGAAAATTTGGTAAGATGCCATGAAAGAGGAGATAACCTCTATAAAAAACAATGACACTTGGGAGTTGGTAAAGCTTCCTAAAGGCAAGAAATGTGTTGGATGCAAATGGGTCTTCAAGACCAAGTTCAATGTTGATGGAAGTATTGAAAGGCACAAAGCAAGATTGGTTGCAAAAGGATTTACATAGAAGTATGGTATTGATTATGAGGAGACATTTGCTCCTGTAGCCAGACAAGAGACAATCAGATCAGTTCTTGCTTTAGCTGCTCACAAAGGTTGGAAAATTCAACACATGGATGTGAAGAGTGCCTTTCTCAATGGATACTTGACAGAGGAAGTGTATGTTGAGCAACCTCAATGATTTCAAGAGGAAGGTAAAGAGAACCTTGTTTACAGACTAAAAAAGGCACTCTATGGCCTCAAGCAGGCACCACGAGCTTGGTACTCACACATTGATGGGTACTTCAAAAATTTTGGATTCACCAGAAGAAAAAATGAACCCACCCTTTACTACCTGAAGCAAGGTAATGACATCCTCATATTTTGCTTGTATGTAGATGATCTCATATTCATGGGTAGTAATGAAAAAATGAATATGGATTTCAAGCACTCCATGATGAAGCAGTTTGGGATGAAGGATCTCATCTTAATGCACTACTTCCTTGGAATGGAGGTTCATCAGTCAGATACATGGATCTTCATCTATCAACATAAGTATGCTCAAGACATGATCAAGAATTTTGCTATGGAGCATTGCAAACCAATTGCAACTCCAGTTGGACATGGGATCCAATTAAGCAAATATGATGGAGCACCAAAAGTTGATGTGACCACTTTCAGAAGCATTGTTGGGAGTTTTATGTTTCTCGCAAACACCAGACCTGATATTCAGTATGTTGTTTCTCTTGTCTCTCGATTTATGTCTAGCCCTTCTAAGCTGTAATTATAGGAAGCTAAGAGAATTCTTAGATATGTGAAGGGTACATTGGATTTTGGAATCCAGTACCATAAATGTAACACTATCAAGCTTGTAGGATTCATTGATAGTGATTGGGGTAGCAACATTGATGACAAGAAATCAACTTTAGGGAACTATTTTAGTTTGGGATCAGGACTAATAACTTGGAGTTCCAAAAATCAAACTGTGGTAGATTTGTCTTCTACAAAAACTGAGTATGTATTAGTCACCTATGCTAGTACTCAAGCCTTGTGGTTAACAAAATTATTGGAAGATATTGGAGAGTAGCAAAGTGGTTTGACCATAATCTACTATGACAACATCAGTGCCATTCAGTTGGCATACAATCCAATCCACCATAGTAGAACAAAGCATTTTGATATGAAGTACCACTTCATATGAGACATGGTGGAGCAAGAGATTATTGAGCTTAAATTTTGTCACACTTTGGAGAACGTTGCAGATATCTTCACCAAAGTGATGGCTAAAGATCAATTTATAAATCTGAGAGACTGTCTAGTCAGTCCTCTCAACTTTAAGGGGGAGAGTGTTACAATGTGAATGCGTCCACATCCGAAGTAGCTTAGAAATAGCTGGCTCCAATGTGAATGCACATTTGAATGTCGGAAACCTTTTTTCTTCTCTCCCTATATTTCTTCTATTTCTCATCCTTCCCCTTATTCCTCATATCCTTTCACTCCTTATTCCTCTTATTTATCGTCTTCCTTATCCCTCCATATCATCCCTTATCCCTCCATCCCAATCCCCTCAAAATCTATGCGATTTGTTTTTACGTCTCATTATAAATATATGTGCTATCTAAGGTTACTATGAATGGAATAAAAAATTGGTTTTATTTCCTCACTTGGCACAAATCCCATGAACCCAATCCATATTGCCAAGGCTGATTCCAAGATCCATCACAGCCCGTGGGTTATAGCACACATCACCTTTTGGGGAGGTGTATCATAGACTACGGGTGAACTGGGTGAGGAACTGGTAGGACCTATGCTCCCTGGCCATGTGTGGACCTCATCACCACATATTATAGGTAGGATAACACAACTAGGATTTCATATCTAGGTTGTTGAGCTATGAGTATACAAGTGAAATCCAATTGAACATGATATTACAATCCAAAAATATTTCAAATACGTGACACAAGGTCATTCTTTACAAACAACACATCTGCAACACATGAAATAGTTTAGGGATTCACACTTAAAAATTAAAAGAGATAATCATCTGTCTTATTGAGTGTTTCTTTCTTGTATACTATTTTATTAAGAATTTGTAAAGAAGATAATCACTTGGGGTACTAATAGAGGAGCACAATGGTGTGCACCCGTAGCCAAGCCCAATCATGGGTGGAAGTTATGGAGAGTGGATTAGGAGACATGAATCATCTCTGATATAGCCCTAGGCACTTTTTTATACCTCCCTGGTGAGCCTCCACTCCACCTAGCCCCAAGATAGTAGGGCATGAGCCTCATCTCCAAAGGGATCCTCTCTAGGACACCCCAATGGATGACGAGCATTACTTGGGAGAGTGTTCCCGATATGTAGATATTTCATAGGCCTTCCTTTGTGAAAGGTAGCTGCACATTAAGGTGCTAATAGATAGAGTGATGCCACACATCCATGTACTTTTTAGGGCTGACACGCCTAAGCAGAGGTAGGAGTATGACTTCACACACTGGTCGAAGAAAGTTGACATGACTCTACCTCCGCACCACCTTGATAGGATATAGTATCTCATGCATCCTGATGGGAATGACACCCATTGGTCTGGGTGAGCCAGATCAGCCCTACATTTCCTCATTTAGGAGGGAAGGCATGAGGAGATCCCAAAATTTCCTTAGGAATAATATTTTGTGCATACCCGATGTGCCTCTGCGCTAGCTAAGTGTAATGAACATATGTTCTAGCCTGAGCCTCAAGTCAATGTGGTGAACCTCGAGATATGCAAGCACCCTATGGAGAACATAGAGTACCTTAGACAAGGTCGATCCTAGGGTGAGACTCCTAGGCCTCCTAGGCCTCACACTATGGATTAAATTAGGCAAGTGATTGTGAGATATACAGAACACCAAGCTCAGTTCAACAACTTTAGCGGGATAAAGAGTAACTGGACCTATTGAACCAGCTCAAGAAAGAAAGGATCGAATAACAAACCAATGATTTGTTTCAAAAAACTTTGATAGAGAGGGTCCCTACCCCTAAGACACATAGGCATGAGGTCCATCTGAGGTAACCCATGCTCGTTCGAGAGAGGTCCCCAAGACCTTATCAAATGTTGCTTCCACAACCTCCTAGGCTAGATCGAGAGATTTCTCCCAGGCAAAACATAAGGTGCCCACCATACATAAATACCCCCATTTATAGGCTAGGTCGAGAGATGCCTTATAGGGCTTATAATGAGCACGATCCAGAAGTAGAAAATGTTGATATGCCTTATCGAGGTAGGGGGCGACTTACCACCACCTCACCTTAGGTTGGAGGAGCCTAGAACTCCACCACAATATGTGAACAAAGATGAGGAGATCAAGTCCTCAGGTCCTTACAAAGCATTGTTAGAATGCCTAGAGTCAGTAGAGAACAAGACCTCTAGGTCAAGATCTCAAAAGCCCACTATGCGTCAATTGCATAGTCAACCTATCCATATGGTAGTACCTGCACCTCCTATCCAAAACAATTTAAGTTGCCTTAGTTGGATACCTTTAAGAGAGAATAGGATGCACAAGAACATTTAACTAGCTTCTTAGGTCAATGCTTTGGCATTCATGATGATGATACTTTGCTTTTGAGGACATTTATGACTACCCTATCCGACCCTACCTTCGAGTGGTTTTACCAACTCCCTAAGCATAACATCCATAATTTGGACCAACTGGCGAATGCATTACTAGAATGCTTTACCTTCAATACCAAGAGGAAGGCAACACTGGCCGATGTATCTGGGTTGAAACAATATGATGATGAGTCAATAAAAAATTATGGTAATATATGGTAAAACTTGCTTGCCAAGCTGCCTTATCTTCTCCCCATGTCGGAGTTGACTCAGATGTTCTTCAAAAGTTGCTTAAATCTGATCTCTTTGTTGCTATAGTTGCAACAATACCCCACTCTTGAATATGCCTTAGCATAGGCTAGGATCATCAAAGAAATCAAGATTCAATAGGGTGAGATTTTGAAGCCTCACAAGGAGTTCACAAGGAGTAGAGCAAGAACACTAATAATACCCTAGTGCAACCTACGTCAGTAGTAGTAAATCAGGTTTTCATTAGTGTCCCAAGGCCAACGCCAACTGTGCCATTTCAAAAGCCTAATTATCAGGCCACCCCTAGGAACTATGCCAAGGATAACCAAAATGGTCAAGGGCAAAATCAATAGTGTCACCCCAAGCGATAATTCACACCCATTGCAGAGTCTATGGATTCAATGTTTTATCACCTCTTGGAAGCCAATGCAATCCATCTACCTGACATTTGACCTATCAAACCTAATGCACCTAAGCCCACAAGATATAGATAAGACATATTGCAAATTTCATAGGCAAAATGGGCATGATGTGCAAATGTGCTATAAATTCAAACATCTGGTGCAAGACCTAATTGATAGGAATTCCCTCTAGGTAGATAACCCTATCACACAAAAAAACAAACATATTGGGGTCTTTAAGGACCCCTTGCCTACCCAAGTGGAGCAGGACAAACCAGTGCCCCAAGTGAACAAGGTTTACCATGCCCCTCCTAAGCAAGGATATGTTAGCATGGTCAGTATTGTGACAAGAAATATGCGGTATCCAAGTCCAGCCACACCACCTGAGGCTCTGAGTGATGTCCCTTCGACATCATAGCCTATACCACCTCCTGGATCAAGCCTCCCACCTAGGCCTATAGTCACCATTAAGAGCAAACTTGCTCAGAGCTTAAGAACAACATTTTCCCGACTCTCCATCTATGAGCTCATCCAACAATCGTAACCTCATAGAGAAGTCTTGATGGAGATCCTTAAGGTAATTGAGCTTCAACCCTAGGAGTCTAACTCCTTCAACAACTTTATGGGTCATGTGCGATAATGCATGGAACCGATAATTACTTTTAGAGAAGATGAACTTAAACTGGTTCCACATGATATGGTGGATTCCCTTTACACATTGTCGCACGTGTGAATGGAACACCATACAAGAGAGTATTGATAGATACTGGGTCTTCGAGCAACATCATAACTACAAGATCTCTAAAGCACCTGAAGCTTCCAGCATCTCATATTGTCACATCTACCTACACCCTCTAAGCATTTAATGATGCCATATTATCAATGATTCGTACAATCATCCTACCTATTTAAGTAGGAGAAAAGCATCTCGATGATGTGCCACATCCTAGAGGGTGATATGGCGTACAATACTTTGTTAGGAATACCATGGATCAAGGACATGAAGTGCATCCCTTCCATCACTCACCATTACCTCAAGTACACTCACAAAGGGTAAGTTCATGTCATCCCCACGAACCTAGAGCCTTTCAAGTACTACAACATGGTGCAACAATTACCCGAGTCGACCTTACCATTGATACATCTAGATTTTCAACCAAATAAATCTAGTTGAGGTTTGACCCCACCGCTATAGCATACCATACCCTCCTCATCATCAGCCCCACCCTAGATGCCTAATACATCAGTGGATCCTTTGCCTATGAACCCAAAGAAGTAGCCCATTGAGGAGGACCAACCAATCATATCCACTATCTCTATAGAGGAGATACTTAGCCCGAATTATGAAGAGACACCATGCGAGGTAAACAATGAGCTGAATCAAGTCTCACTCTCATCCCTCTTCTATTCATAGCCCCAGGTTACAATACATCTGGCTTCTACCAGATGGGGAGAGTACATGGTTAGGAATATTATCACTGCTCCTACTTTAGAGCCGATGCAAGACATGGGTAGACCCTATATTCCCATAGGCACTATCATGCCTCTCAGTATTCCCCTTAATCAAATGAATTTTATCTATGGGGGCCTTGACTATGGCATTTATCCTTACCAACAATATGAGGAATATGAGGAACCTTTTGGAGAGGATATTAACTACTTGTCTAACCCTAACTTCACCCTGAAGTACCTTGACATATGCAACTAGCATGGTTATGGGTTAATCCTGTATGAGCAAGGCACCAAAATCTCTTGTCAAGCGTAATATCAAATGCCTTATGACAAGTCGGTAGTGGGATGCAATAATCTATTGCCTCTAGATATCCTCTTAGACAACCTAAATCTCTTGAATATAGGCTACGATGGTAGGTTGGCCCAAGATCCTTATGCCAATCCTAACATAGTCTACTCCCTAGGGGATTACATTCCATGGCTAGATGGGAACCCCGTGATCCCCAGTGACATTCTCCCCATGATGATATTCCTTTGCCAAGCATAGATTCCCTAGTCGATGCCACCGTAGGACACAAAATGCTCTCCCTTATGGATGACTTCTCTGGGTATAATCAGATTCGTATCAACCCTGAATACCAACTCAAAATGGCATTCACAATGCCTTGGGGAACATTTTGTTACAAGGTCATGCTATTTGGCCTTAAGAATGTTGATGCCACCTACCAGCGTGCCATGACATATATCTTCCATGACTACATGCACAAAATTTTGGAAGATTACATGGATGACTTATTGGCTAAATATCTATTACGTCATGAGCACCTAGATGTCTTGTGCAAAGTCCTCGATCTTCTTATTTAACATAATGTGAGACTGAAACCCAAGAAGTGCATATTTGGCATCACATCTGGAAAGCTCTTGGGATTTATGGTTTTCAAATGAGGCATCGAAGTGGACCCTAAAAAAGTCAAGGCAATCCTTGAAATGCATACCCTGACTACCATCAAGAAGCTTCGTAGCTTGTAGGGGAGGATTGCATCCATAAAATTCTTCATAGCACAACTGTCGGACAAGTGTAGACCCATGAACAAAATTTTACACAAGGGGGTCACATTCCAATGGGACGATGAATGTCAGGATGCCTTTGACACAATAAAACAATACCTAGCTTCGTCGCCAATGTTAGCTCCATCTATACTAGGGTTGTCATTCTGATTATATATCTCAACTACTGAGGTTGCATTGGGTGCCATGTTAGCCCAAAATAATGAATTTCATAAGGAACAGGCCACATACTATCTCAATCGCACCATGGTGAGCTATGAGATTAAGTACACATATGTTGAAAAATTATGTCTAGCGGTGGTTTTTGCTACCAAGAAGCTACGACATCATTTGTGGTGGGAACCCCATGATCACTATATTGCATAATATCATTTATCGTTTTGGTATTCCATACAAAATCATTTTGGATAATGGGACATCATTCAAGAATAAATATGTGCACACTTTGACAGCAAAGTATAACATCCAACATAGCTTTTTGACACCCTATTATCCATAAGAAAATGGGCAAGCAGAAGCATCAAACAAGACATTAATTGCTATATTAAAGAAAATAGTCAAAGAGAATCATACCGATTGGCATACACAAATGCCGCTTGCATTTTGGGCTTACCACACTAGCATTTGGATGCCCACTGGGGCAACTCCATTTTCACTAGTGTATGGTGCTGAGGTAGTCATACCTCTAGAGTTAGAAATCCCATCACTGCACATATCCATGCAAGAGTTTATTGATGATGATACTGCACGACAAGCTCGCCTAGATCAACTTATGTTGGATGAGTGTCACATTAATGTACTTGAGAATATACGTGTGTATCAAGAGCGGTTCAAAAGAGCCTACAATATGAAAGTCCATATTAGAGACTTTCAGGTTGGTGATCTCATCCTGAAAGAGAACCAATAGAATTCTAGCTTACCACCCCACCTGCGAGACAAATTTATGACAAACTGATTAGGTCCCTTTGTCATCACTAGTCAAATAGGTCCTGGAACTTATTGCCTAGCTTCACTTGAAGGTGTTGAGGATCCTGAACCCTTGAACATCCTTCACTTGCAGCCATTTCATGCTTAGAGAGCACCCAAAATTCTCTTAGCGGGTTCTCACTGTCTAGGTCAAGTAAAAATGCTCCTAGGCTATCTATGATTGTCTAGGTCAACCCTAAAAGCCCCAAAGGCATAAGCCCTTTGGTCATAGCCAAATACTGGTAGGCAACTGTAGATACTTTTTAATTATCGTTGCACGTCTAGGTCACCCAAAATGCTCCTAGCGGGTTGCCACCATCTAGGTTAATTAAAATGATCCTAGACTATCTATGATCATCTAGGTCAACCCTAAAAGCCCCAAAGGCATCCCTAAGCCCCTTTGGTTATATCCAAATACCCCTAGGTAGTTGTAGACACTTTTAAGTTTCACTGCACGTCTAGTTCACCCAAAATGCTCCTAGCGGGTTCCCATCGTCTAGGTAAAGTAAAAATGATCTTAGAATATATACGACCATCTAGGTTAACCCTAAAATCCCTAAAGGTATCCCTAAGCCCTGTGGTCATAGCCAAATACCCCTAGGTAGTCGTAGACAATTTTTAAGTGCCGTTGCACATCTAGGTCACCCAAAACACTCCTAGCGGGTTCCCACCATCTAGGTCAAGTAAAAATGCTCCTATACTATCTATGATCATCTAGGTCAACCCTAAAATCCCCAAAGGCATCCCTAAGCCATTTGGTCATAACCAAATAACCCTAGGCAGTCGTAGACACTTTTTAAGTGTCGCATGTCTAGGTCACCCAAAAAGGCTTCGAGTGGGTTCTCATCATCTAGGTCAAGTAAAAACGTTCCTAGAATATCTATGATTGTCTAGGTCAAACCTAAAAGCCCCAAAGGCATCCCTAAGCCCTTTAGTCATAGCCAAATGCCCCTAGGCAGTCGTATACACTTTTTAAGTACTGCTACACATCTAGGTCACTCCCAAAGGTTCCTAGCAGGCTCTCACTATCTAGGTCAAGTAAAAATGCTCCTGGACTATCTACGATCGTCTAGGTCAAATATAAAAGTCCCAAAGGCCTCCATAAGCCCTTTCGTATCCCACAAATGCCCCAATGGCCCCCAAATAATCTTGTTGGTCACATGTTGTAGACACAAAAATAGCACCAATATGATTATGTGACTACAAGCACTGACCAAATTGGCATACATACCCCCTAGGGCAGCCTCCAGAGGTTGAAAAATGGTCCTAACCACTCCCAAATCAGTTTTGGAAGGTCAAAGGTCAGTTTTGCACCTTTTAAGCACTTTGCTCCCTATTCATCCCACCCTGGGACGATTACAATCCTATTCATCCCACCCTAGGATGATTACCAGCAATCACTCCAGGATGGGACGATTAGCAGGTTTGACTGGAAAAAAGTCAAACCTTGACAAATGGCAGCCCAAATCCACCACCTAGCTCCACCTTCAATGCATGGGAGTGCGAGGGATGGTTTCAAATCAGAGAGGCTTTAGTCAAGCCTGCCCTCAATCAAGGAGGCCCTAAATTAGGGAGGAATCTTCTCTCCCCCAAAAAGGCATAACGAGCCAAGTGGTGCCCTCGCATGTGCATTCAAAGGAGACTTTTGAGAAGCAACACACCTCCACTGAAAAAAATGAATTTCCATCCTTTGAAAATATTTAGCTTTCATTTGCCAGTAGGGACCCTCTTGATGTTTTCCAAGTTTTTATTCCAAATTTTGCTTGCCTCCTTCTTCTTCAAGTTTTGCATATATCAAAGTATCTAAGTAGTCTTGCATGTGACTTTAATTTAAATTTAGAATTCACTTCTTTAAATCTAGAAACATTATGAGTAAAAAGATCTTTCACAGATATGTAAAATGCAGAATGCAGATGAATTCATTGGAGTCAAATTTCCATTTTTGGAAAAGTCGCGATACCGCGACACTTTCCATTTTTTGAAATGTCGCGAAATCACGATGGGTCTTGGAAGAATTGGCTAAGTGCCGAAAACGTCGTGATATCGCGACACTTCCATTTTTGGAAAAGTCGCGATACCGCGACACTTTCCATTTTTGGAAATGTTGCGAAATCGCGACGGGTCTTGGAAGAATTGGCTAAGTGCCGAAAACGTCGCGATATCACGACACTTCCATTTTTGGAAAAGTCGCGATGCCGCGACACTTTCCATTTTTGGAAATGTCGCAAAATCGCGATGGGTCTTGGAAGAATTGACTAAGTGCCGGAAACGTCGCGATATCGCGACACTTCCATTTTTGAAAAGTCACGATACCGTGACACTTTCCATTTTTGGAAATGTCACGAAATTGCGACGGGTCTTGGAAGAATTGGCTAAGTGCCGAAAACATTGCGATATCGTGACACTTCCATTTTTGGAAAAGTCACGATACCATGACACTTTCCATTTTTGGAAATGTCGCGAAATTGCGACGGGTCTTGGAAGAATTAAAACATACTCTGGGCCTGCTACCAAATCTTTGGACAGGGGAAAGAAGATGGCAAATGCAAATGTAGCCATGTATAAAGAGAAAACTAAGGTTCCGCATTTTCTACTGACTGTTCATATTTTTGGGAAAAACTTACATAACTATCTGGTAGATTCGGGTGCTTCAGCTAATGTTATGCCTTTGGCCATTTGTCAACAATTGGGTTTGACTCCAATGAAGTCTGAAAGAAGAGTTGTCCAGTTGGACAAATCAGAGGTTAAAGTAGTAGGTGAACTTTAGAATATTCATATCCAGTTAGCATCTGAGCCAAGGGCACAACACAGAATTGAAATTCAGGTGGTGGATATTTCTGTGGGGTACGGGATGCTTCTGAGCAAGGATTGGTCAAAATATTTGAATGGATACTTGGAAACTGACTTTTCACACATGTGGTTGTCGTGGAAAGGAGTGGCAAACTGTAGCACCCTAAAATTGGCGCAGTAAAACCTTAACAATTATAATTACTCTAGTAAATAATTCAAATTCAAATTTTAACCTCCCAAACTACCCGTTAACTATCGCTTAATCCATTTCCTCCTTTCCCACACCATTTTTAGAGTTTGTTTTGATCGTTTGATGATATCGTCGTCGATCAGACGATATCGCCTCAGATCGAACGATTTCGTTTGGGCTAGGACGTCCAGACGATCTTGTCCCAAAACTAATTTTGCATAATTAGCTTATGTTCCAACGGGTCTCTAATTTGAGCAGAAGCGTGTCTGTGCCATTAGAGACCCTCCCCCGTTGGAGATCTCCCAAATAGGGATGATCTCCAACCTTCTAACCTCCCTCCTAAGCCTATTTAATCCTAAGACCTTCCCTTAGCACCCCCTGGCTGAAATTCCCTATAACTTGACTTCATACGCATTAAGACATCCCAAATTTCTATTTTCATTAGTTTTATACAATTTTTGTTGTAGGTACCTTAGTGTTTTTCAGTCGGAGCAAGCTTACATCGTCGTAGACGATCCTGTTCAGATCGGAGGTGATCCTGTCGAATTAGAGACGATTTCGTATCAATGCAAGATGATTTCGACTGTGGTCAACATTGAGGCAATTAGTGCCTAAAGTTTGCATTTTTTCATCTTTCAATCTGCTGTTTTATGCTATAATTAGCTAGTTTATTCAATATTTTATGCTATTCTGCATTTTGGAGTTCACCCATCTAGATCAAATGCATAATTAAGTCATAATTATTATTTAATCAGTATGATGCATTCATATTTCTGTTCATAATCCTCAGTTTGATATTGCTACTGTCAATTTATATTGTTTCCCTCTGTTAGAATAGTTGCATTTTTTGTGTTTTGCACCTATTTCTCTGTTTGCAGGTCTCTGACGAATTCGTCTGACGAATTCGTCAGATCTCAGATGATCCTATCAGATCTCAGACGATTCTGTCAAATTCCAGACGATCCTGACTACTTCAAGAATTAGAATCTTCATCAGACATCCGAATCAGGTATTTTCTTTTAACATTGCTTAATTTCTCTGTTTTCTATCTTAATCTTGTTTTCTGTATTCATTTAATCTGCATCTTCATATAGAATAGCTTAGACGCATTTTGGCCAAACCTAGGATATGGATATCTAAGGACAAAAATGAACACACAAAACACATTCCCAACCTAGGCGTGGAAACTGCCATTAAATGTTTCCTGGTGAACCCACCATCCATCGAAAAATCACCATAATACACCTCCCTTGAGAGGCGGGACCTTCGCAAGGCCTCTCAGTCCGAGGTACCACACCATCCTTTTCCCATCCTCCTTCTGGGCATGGATCCTATAGCCTGAAGGTAGGGATGTGAAAAATTTGGAGCGATACATTTTGGTGAACCCGACGTGAATGCACTTTAAACCTTTTGAAAACAAAAACAAAATAAAAATAAAACAACCAAAAACATAGATGCATTTCAAATCATTTACAATTAATAAGTTGCATGTCATGTTTAGATGGTAGCTCCTAAGAAAATATTAGCAGTTACTATAAATGTTGAAAACCAATTGGCAGCCATAGAAATTAATTTTGTGCTTAGTGTGCCTGAAACAGGATAGAAATCAACTCTTGTGGGATGAACTTGATAGAAGACTTAGTGTCATTTCATCTAGGTCAACAAAACTTAAACAAATCAAGAGGCTAGTCCTAGATAGAATCCTGGATCCTCATCAACTCATCTTTTACCATGAACTTCAGAGAGCCTGCCATAGATGGTTAGCTTATAGGAGAGCTCTTGTGTCTTCAAGATTTTTCACTTTCGAGGAATACCTCAAGAACACAGTTGTGGTATGTCAATTTCTAGTTCATATAGAATCCCAAGAAACTGATCTTATGATTAGAAGAAGATGGAACATAATTCCTAGAGCTATGTTGTATCGTGAATATTGTCATGAGAATTATTATTATCAACCAGAATCTAAAATACATGGTATTTCTATAGCTCTTTTCATTAAATTTTTGAAGGAAAACTTTCAATTTGAAGAAGAACACTTCATGACTCCTGAAGAACTTGAGCCCATTAATGATATTTATAAATTTTTTATAGAAAATTAGATTGTTACTTTCAGTATTATTTCTTGCATTTATTGTATTATTTGTTATCTTTACAATATTATTACAAAAACAAAGAAAAACTAAAAAACATAACAAAAACCAAAACCCTTCATTTTAAATATTGTAGTAGGTATATAATTAATATATACCTCTTAAGCTTGTTGCATATATATATATATATATATATATATATATATATATATATATATATATATTTACTGAAATCTAAAAAATTAAGCACAATGCCTAAACTTAGGAATGGTAAACAAACTTAAGGAGAAGAAGAAGATTGGTTAGAAGATAAAACTAGAGACCCAAATGTACTTCTTGAAGATCCAATTCCGGAAGGAGAAACTCTAGATCACCCCGAATATGACTTAGGTGAAGATAATGAACAAGAAGAAAATGTTAAAGAGGATGGACCCTCATCCCCTAGAGTAGCTCCAGATGGAACTATTGCTTTTGACAACGTAGATCATTTCCAAAAATTTCTCAATGATAACATTGATGCTCTTAATGTGGTAGTTCGTATTGATAAAGGGCAAATTAGTGACACTAAGGCAACCATGGAACATATGTTTGATGTGCACACTGATCCCTTGTCTTTCATTGATCAAGAAAGTGATAAGGCTGGACCATCCAATATAGATATGGTCACTATGATTCAAAACATGTCAAAACAACAGGTTACCCAACCTCCTAAGGAACCTATTATTTAGCCTAAAATCATTCCCACACAAAAGAAAACTTCCTTCCCTACTTTACTTCGCCAAACTATTGATCAATATGCTTCAAGTAAACAAAAACCTAAAATGAAGTCAAACACCAATTTTCAACATTCTGGAATACAACATAATACAACTTCAAAATTCCTTCATAACACCTTTCCTACCAACAATTTACACAATAGCAACTTAGCATCTAATCTTCATTTCCCTCCATCATATGCTCACAAAACCCATATCAATGCCCTACCAAACCAATATGGGGGGCAAACTAGTAATCTGGAAGCCATGGTGAAACAGTTAGCTTCGCGTATGGACCAGATAGATCCTTATCGTCCCTCGTATAATTATCGAGAGATATGTAGTCAACCTTTGGATCCCATAGTTGTAGCAAAACCTTACCCTAAGCATTTTCCCATGCCTATCTTGCCTATATATAAAGGAACCGAAGATCCCATAGAGCATCTTCGCATGTTTAGGATAGCATGTCATGATATATCACATGATGACTTGCTATTACTAAAAATGTTCTCGAAAAGTTTAGGTGGAATGGCATTAGAGTGGTACTATCAATTGCCCACTCATTCCTTGAGAAACTTTGAAGAAACAGCTGAATCTTTTGTCCATAAATTTAGTGCCTACATTGAGAGGCATGTAACCATTAAAGATTTATACAACTTAAAACAAGACAAGGATGAATGTTTTACCGATTTCTTAGCTAGATGGAGGCAGTTGACAGGAAAACTGCACTTTGTGCTACCTTATAGGGAAATGTTGGACATTTTTATCAATAATTTACAAGAACAAATATTTTATGAGCTATCAACTGCTACTTTAACTACCTTCGATCAAGCTATAGATTTAGCTCAAAGAGTAGAAGATGCCCTCATTAGGAGAGGCCAACTTAGGAAGAAGGATGATGAGAAAACCTCCAAAAATCAATATAAAAACAAACAAGTTGTTGGTGACGGAGTCACTAACAGCAGAAATGTTTCTAATATCAATGCAACGAAAACAACAAAAAAATTTATATTGAAACCTCCTGATAAACCTCCTCGAGAATTTACTAGATTGAATCAACCGTTATCAACTATTTTACCTCAATTACTCGAAAGAGGTTTGATCCAATTACCAGCTATCCAGGAACCTGATCCAACTATACCCGGATATAGAGCTGACTTACACTATGATTTCCATAGAGGACCTGGACATTCTACCAATGCTTGTAAAAGGTTGAAACATAAAATACAGGATCTAATTGATAATAATGAAATGGAGGTGCAAGCCTTCCAACCTAAAAAAAATGCTCCTAATAATACTCAAAAGACCATTCCCCAAAATCAAAATCAAAATGCTAATCAATCATTAGACATATTTCAACACCCTTTACCAAGACATGGTAAAGAGGTGGCCAATCAAATCGAACATCATAATGTTCCTCCTCCTACCCGATATGTAGGAACTATTAGTGGACATTTACTTAATCCTGATCCTCAAATATTTGACACAACCTTATACCTGGTTATGACCAGGCCCTTACATAATATTCCAACTTCAGATTCTAGTGATATAGAATTAGATACTGAAAGTGAAATGGACATCACTTCAAACCAATCGAATAGTTCTGAAAACAAATCAGATCCTATTCAACCCATCATAGATGCTATGGTTCCAGAAGAACCATTTCCTAGAAGAGTTACTACTCGACCTTCTTCTAATCAATTCATCCCTGATGAACAAGCTATAAATGCTAGACCAAGACCAGTTCAACGTCCTTAATATAACATTGTAGGTACCATTGGATTCGTTACCCGACAACAGGCTCAAAATTCTCAACAAGAACCAAACCAGAATGATGGATCAGCTCCATTCATTTTGAAAAATCCCAATAAATGGAATCATGCTTCCAATGTTCAACCTAAACCCCCTTACAATATTAATGAGCAATTATCCAATACTACAGCCAGAATTTCCCTTTTGGATTTATTAAGATCTTCTCCCACCCATAGGGATGAGTTGATGCTTACATTAAGCCAAATGATGGTACCTCAAAACATTCAACCTAAATCTATGACCAATACTATCATCACTCGAGAAGTTGATTGTATTGACTTTCGGGATAAAGATATCCCACAACACAATTTACATAAGGATAACCCCTTATATATTACTGCTCTAATTTGATATGTAGTTGTCAAATGAGTCTTGATTGATAATGGTTCATCTCTAAACATTTGCACTCTTGACTTCTACCAACGATTTGGCTTTAGAAGTGATGAAATGAGGAAAATTGATATGATTATCAAAGCTTTCAATGACGAAACACAAGAAACATGTGGAGTTATTACTATCCCATTGCAAGTTGGCCCTCAAACTCTAGATACCACTATGTTTATTGTACATTGCCCCGCATTGTACAATATACTCTTGGGTCGTCCTTGGATCAACGCAATGCGGGCTGTCCCATCAACTTTACACCAATGTGTTAAATTCAAATTTAAAAATCAGTTGGTCACTATCCATGGTGACCCTAGACCCTTTGATATGTGTGCTTTGGCAGAACCCGTTGGAGTGCAATTTTGCCCTGCTCTGTCATCCACACATCCTAACTCTTATTTTTCATCTAAAACTGTGAAACACACACCCATAGGTTCACCTATTTCCCCTCCATTAATTTCATCCTTCTATATAGATCAACAATATTCTAAACAAATCACTCTAGAACCTCAAAAGGATCTTCAATCTACAACCAATCCTTCATGTTCTATCCCTATAATTTCAAAACCTATAGACCCATCTATTAACACTTCCGCATTATCAACATCTATCATACCTTCCACATCTAAAGATATAGGGAATGATCCTTCTACATGTTATGCTCTTTCTGATGAACTTTTACTAGATTTATCCACAATCTTAATATCAGAAAAAACAAATGCTTTCATGCAAGATTCAATTCTTTTAAATAACTTGCCACCATCTCCTCGTACTTTGGGCCTCCCACAACCTATGGGAAGTACTTACCAAGTCGGGAGTTGTGCCTTCATTTATAAAGGATATGACTAGGGAAGAATCCCTCGAAATATCAAAACTCATCATGAGGGATATGCTCGGTGTTATTTTACCAATGAATATATTAAAGCTAAACCCATAATGCTTAAAATGGGATATCAAGGGAAAGGTTTGGGACCTTTCCAAAATGGCATGAAAGAACCTTTCGAGGTAGAACCGTGGCATGCCCGCTATGGTGTGGGCCTATTTCCTAGTAAGGGTCAACCCTTTCCTTTTGAAGATGATGATCAACTCATATGTTATCAAGATTATTTGGATAGGTGTGATGATTTGCCTCTAAAAAATCAGCCATTTATGTGTAACATGCTATCCATAGCTTACCCTAAAATGATTGCTGACTCCGATGAGGATTTGGAAGGAGATATCTTCCACGACGTCTTCGTTGAAGAGATGTTACACAATGGATTTTATTTTGATGGTTCTATACCAACTATAGCTCAACTTGAGACCACTAATCCTCAAGATGAATTATCCAAATTAACCTTACAAGAATTACAAGAATTGGGTGTTTCACCCGCCCCACCTAACTTTGAAAGAGATCTACACATGGAGGTAGAAAACGTCATTAAAATTAGCATTGGAACTGATGATAATCCTCACATAATCAATATTGGATCAGAATTAATTCAATAAAAACAAGAGCAATACATTGCATTCCTTAAAGAGTATGAAGATGTCTTCACTTGGACATACGAAGATATGCCAGGTCTAGACCCTTCTGTAGTCATACATCATCTAGTGGTCCATCCGGATGCTAAACCTGTTAAACAAAAACTTAGAAAAATGCATCCCAAAGTGGCTCTGCTAGTCAAAGGGGAGTTAGAAAAACTCCTGAATGTTGTCTTTATACAAGCTCTTGATTATGTTGAATGGATCTCAAATGTAGTTCCAATCACCAAGAAAGAAGCTACCAAAGTTAGGGTTTGCATAGATTTTAGAGATATTAACGATGCATGCCCTAAAGATGATTTTCCTCTTCCAAACATGGATCAAATCATTGAATTTACTATCGAGAGTGGGATGATGTCCTTAATGGATGGATTCTCCGATTATAATCAGATTAGGATAGCTCCTAAAGATCAGGCTAAAATAGCCTTTATTACCCCCTGGGGTACTTTTTGTTGGAAAGTGATGCCATTTGGCTTAAAGAACGCAAGTGCAACATATCAACGAGCTATGACTTATATTTTTCATGATATGATGCATGATATCCTACATGATTATGTAGATGATATTATAGCTCGCTCTATTAATGAAGACAATCATTTAGTTGATTTGAGAAAAGATTTTAATCGATTACGAGAATATCTTATTCGATTAAATCTAGCCAAATGCATATTCGAAGTTAAGTCCGGTAAACTATTAGGGGTTTTAGTTTCTTTATGTGGTATCAAAATCGACCCTCTCAAGATTGCGGCTATCACTGATATGCCCGCACCTACTAATATATCTGAGTTACGAAGTTTACAAGGTAAGCTTCAAGCCATCCGTCGCTTCATCGATAAGTTGGTGGACAAAACCGGTCCCTTTCTTAAACTTCTTAAGAAGGATGTCCCTTTTAATTGGGATGACAAATGTAGAGAAGATTTTGAACTTCTCAAGAAATACCTCCTTAATCCACCTGTGCTTTCACCGCCTAAACCTGATCGCCCATTCCTCCTGTATATTTCAGCTTCAGATTCTGCCTTAGGAGCTATGTTAGCTTAGCTTGATGATGAAAAGAGAGAACATGCTAATTATTATATTAGTCGAACCTTCATCAGTTATGAAACTCGCTATACAACATTAGAAAAACTATGTCTAGTAGTCGTGTTTGCTACGCAAAAATTACGCCATTATATGCTTAGTCAAAAAACTTATGTCATTGCTAAATACGATCCCTTAAGGTATCTCATGAGTTGACCTTATTTATCGGGTCGCACAGCCAAGTGGGTTCTTGCTCTAAGCGAGTTTGATCTCACATTCATAGGACAAAAGTCTGTTAAGGGTCAAATCATAGCAGATCAATTAGCTGCTACACCCTTAGAGTCTACCCATCCCCTCATCATTGAGTTTCCTGATGAATGCCTTCAATTAGAGGCAGACCATATTAAACAATGGTCCTTATACTTTGATGGAGCCCGATGCATGAGTGGGGCTGATGCGGGTATTATTTTAATATCCCCGCAAAAACATCTTATTCCTTTGTCCTTCAAGTTAACATTTGCTTGCACAAATAATACTACTGAATATGAAGCTCTAATCCTTGGATTACGAGCTGCCTTAGCACTAAAAATTAAACATCTGTTAGTTTTTGGTGATTCTCAACTTGTTATAAACCAAATTAATGAATTTTATCAGACCAGAGATGATAAAATGCACCCATATAAAACCTATGTTTTACAATTAATGTCTCTATTTGATCAAGTTACCTTGGAAGCTATTCCTCGAACTTGAAATCGTGCAGCTGATGCTATGGCCGCAGCCGCATCTCTCCTCCCATTGGAGTTAGATGACGAATATGCCACTGTCCTTATTCGTTGACTCCAGGAACCCGCTTCAAATAAGTCATGCTTAGAGCCTTTGGATGTGTTTCTAATCAATGAAACTACTCCTAAACCTTGGTATATAGATATATTTGATTTTCTCCAAAATGGGACTTTCCTTGCCAATTCTAATAGAAACCAGCGTCGGTTATTACGTAGACAAGCAAGTCAATTTGTAATAATTGGCAATACTTTGTATAGGAGATCTTTTGAAGGTATCCTATTAAGATGTTTGAATTTAGAAGAATCCAAATCAGCCTTGAGTGAAGCCCATGATGGATCTTGTGGAGGACACTTCAGTGGTAGTGTAATTGCTAAAAAGCTCCTTAGGATAGGATACTTTTGGCCTACCATGGAATAGGATGCACATGATTATGTGCACCATTGCGACAAGTGCCAGAAACATGCTGACCTTGTCCATGCGCCTGCACAAGAACTACAGGCTATTTCATCTCCTTGGAATCGCCACTGAGTATTTCATGAAGTGGGTTGAAGCTATGCCTTTAGCTTCTTGCACTGGCACACAAGTTTCTAAATTTATTTTTAATCAAATCATTTGTAGGTTTGGAATTCTTGCAAATCTCATCTCTGACAATGGAACTTGTTTCAAAAATAAATATGTTAAAAAATTATGCCAAAAATATAAGATTCAACATCGCTGGTCTACTCCCTATTATCCTCAGGGTAATGGTCAAGCAGAAGCATCTAACAAAACCTTAATCAAAATTCTTAAAATATTGGTCAATAAAATTGGCCGTGACTAGCACATTCAGTTATATCCAGCCTTGTGGGCCTATCGAACTAGTGTTCGAACCCCCACGGGAACTTCACCATTTGTTTTGGTTTATGGTGTTGAAGCCATTTTTCCATTTGAATTAGAAGTTCCTTCTTTGGCTTTGCTACTTCAAGATACCGAAGTAGGAGATGAATATCGATATGGCAGACTCAGTCAGCTGGAACTCCTGGATGAAAAACGCATTAATGCTTTGGAGCATCTCCATGCCTACCAAAACAAGCTTAAAATATCATATGCTAAAAAAGTGCGTCATCGATCCTTTGAGATCGACGACCTTGTTTTAAAAGAAAATAAAAAAAATACTAATGCAACTAAGGACCTTAAAGGTAAATTTGAGCCCAACTGGCTTGGACCATACATTATCACTACTAAATTTGAATCGGGAGCATACAAATTATCTACCTTAGATGGTAAAGAACTTAAAGAACCCATGAATATTTTGCATCTTAAATGTTACTATGTATAAAATTGGTCATTTCATCCTTGTATATATTTGTTTAAAATATTTCAAATTCATCTTGTATTTATTTCAATTTATCAATTCAAAAACACCAAAAACATTCATAATCATCAAAATCTTCAAAATTATTTGGCACTTGTTAATTCTTTCAATAATAAATAAAAATCAAAACAGCAATATTCTTGACTCTTTTGAAACCAAAACAATATAAAGAAGAAAGAAAGAGTCAACACTCTCAAAGCTTCTCAAAAACAATATTTATTTATATATATCTACTTACAAATGTTGCAATTATATGTTTCAAATTATTTTGGATAAATAAGCATTTATTTGGAATCTCTCACTTTCACAAACACAAAAATAAATATCTTGATTTTATCTGGCATGATTACTAATCTCTCTTATATCAAAGTTCACAAAATTCAATTAAATAACGTTTGAGCACAAAGAATTTATTTTGTTATTTACTTAAACCAAGTACATTCTTTCATAATAAAATGATTATATTTATAATTTACATGCTTTGCTACATAGTAGAACTGGTTTCTTGAGCAAAAAGTTTCCCCTGCTATCCTATCATGCACATGGTCTAGAATCTTTGAGAATTTGCAAAAGGACAAGCTCACCCCTACCCAGAATAAAAATCCCTTGCTCTACAGCTAATCCGAGCAAGTATCCCTAGTATAGAACAGAAAAGCAAAGTTCAAAAGAAGAAGAACAAAAAAAGAAACAAGTTATTTCAACATTATCTCAAAAATCAAGCAAAAATACAAAAAGAAAGCAAAAGAAAGCAAAAGCAAAAGCAATAAAATCCCTTTCCCTACCCTTTGAAAAGAAAAGAAGGGTTGATGAGCTTGAATCCCTGGAATTCTCAATTATTCAAAAACTGTGAGGTAAGCCCCATAACATGTGGTTTGTGCCCAACCTGCTTGGCCTTGGGTAACTCCTAGCGTGGCGATATGTCTGTCACATTAGCGACCTTCTTTTGTATAGACCTATGTCTACTTATGGATTAGCTAGCTCTTGATAATATGACCTACATAGTAGTCTAGTATGGTTATATGCATCTACATCATGGTTAATGAACACTTATTTGGTTCATTCAAATCACTTGTATCAAATTATCTTGCTCAAAACTGGTAAATGAACATAGCAATTGCACACACATTTTATATTTGAGAGATTTTGTGTATCATTATGATAAATAAAGATTGGAAATGAATTCACATATGCACATGGGGTTCCTTATAAATCTAACTTTTGTCTTCAAAGTACTTTGAAATATTTTGCAAATTGTTTGAAATAATTCATTTTCTTCTTTAAAGTACAGTTGTTTAGCTTAAAGACAACTACATACATAATAATCAAAATTTCTTTCAATACAATCAAAACATATATATATTATTGACTTTCGCGACGATGGTATAGTTCCAAAACCAAAATTGGAATTTTATGCTTAGCGCAAGTCCTCATCTGCATATTTTCTGTTTATTAAAAATCAACCATGCAATAAAACTATCTCTTTTTAGATTTTCGCGATGATGGTATAAGTCTATACCTACATATTCTATGCCTAGCGCAAACCATTGTAACAATTTTTATTCCCCATTTATTTGAAAAATCATGAAAAACCATATGACTTAAATCATTATGTTACACAATTATACTTTCAAAAGCATGCACATTATCACTATTTCATGTCATTATGTCAACCTTCAATTTTGCAATGATGGTATAATTCCTAGGGAATTATCCAAAAAATTTATCACACTTAGGAATTTATGCCTAGCAAAAATCATTTTAACATTATTTCATGCATACTATTTTTATGAAAATCTGAAAACAAACCATCATCATCATCATTCGCACCATTGCACCAAAGTCTTAAGACAGTCTCTTAAGCACTCTTTTACTTTTTAACAATACTTCTATACTGGGATTAGCTTGACGACCGAGTGAGCGACGACTCCATGAAATGGTCTATAATAGCGACAATGTCCTTTGAAATTATTGTTAGAAGTCTCTTTTTATCTTTTATCACATCACATCACAAACAACCATTTTGTTCTATCAGATTATTTCATTTACAATTTTACAAGCATGACATTCAAACCATAATATTTCCAACGACGTAATTACATGAATCATCAAATCAATCAATCAAAACATTAAAAAACATCATAAAAGTACATAAGACACAAGTCATATGATCAAAAACATATCTCATCTCATATATATATCAACAGTATATATACATCATATCAAAATTGGATTGGTATGCCACAATCTGTACCTCGGCATACTCAATCCTCTATCAAAAAATAATAAATGCTATCATATCAATATGTGCAATGCCATGCAGTAGTCTAGCCTCGAGAACCCCTCGAGCTCTCAGCCTCATCTCCTCCCCCGCCCTAAGGTGGATGAGGTGGCCCCATCGTAGTATGAGTGGTACTGCGAGTCCTAGTCGTCGATCGTGACGAAGTCCTCGATGACCCGATCTTGATCGGATCCATGATGTTAGCTGGCAGGGGTAGTATATCCTCCTCTGGCACCATCTGATAGTATAATGTCTGATAGAAAGTGATTTGGGCAATAGCCCGTGTCAGCTCCCTAGTGCTCGCCCCTCCGCCCCATGCTCTAAGGCATGCAATCTCATCTTTGAGCTATGTCACCTCAGCTCGGTGTCGTGCAACCTCCTCTTGTAGGGTCTGCACATGTGCCTGGAGACGGATTGTCTCTGCTCGAAGAGTCGATGTCTCTCTACTCTCCTCAGTGTCGACACCCTTGCCCTTATCGGGTGATGGTGGCCTCTCTCTCTGTGGAGAAGGGGGTATCTCCGCCCTCATCTCCCATTGTCGCTACCTCTCCTGTGCCTATGGCATCCTCTGCTCTCTCCCTCTGTGACCCTAGGCTACCTCCATAGCTTCCTGGCATCGCCTCCCTATCCGACACACAACTACGTGTATCGAACCCTGAGCCCTCGTCATTCGAGGAGGGCGGATGCCTGCGTACCAGGCATCGTAGCCATCAGCTACCCCTACATCGTCCCCATCCATTGGTTGAATGGGGGCATCGTTCGAGTCCTAACTCCAGAAGTGATGCATGTCTGAAGCCCCGCTCACTGTGGTGTTATCCTAAACAGTCTAAGAAAACTCATAATCCCTGAGAGATGGGATCTCCTGCTATAGACCAAACTGTCACAAAACTCGGTCGTAGCGGTGGAGCTCCACCTCTCCCCTCTCCATCCGCAACCAACAAACTCGCCTGATGCGAGCCAGCTCCTGTCCATCCTCAACCCACCCTGGGTGCTCTCGCCATGGCCTCTAGGTGATCTGGTCTGGGACAAGGTCATCCAATAGTCTCCGGGACATCGATAGGTCAATCCGCCGCTGTGACCCTCTCCGGAGCCACCAGTAGAAAACTTGGGGCCTCTCCCCGTCAATCCCTGTCAAAGGAAGCCCTACCGGCCTCCGCACTGCAATGTGCTCCCAGCACCAAACCTGTAGAAGCGATGTCATAACTAGACATTGGCCGCCATTGTACACGACCCCATGCAAGATCCTGTACAGCCGGCATAAAACAAAACTGCCCCAAGAGAATCTATAACCATGGTCTCGCATGTCGTAGATCACATATGCTAACACCCATGGTACTCTGCACCCGCTCTGGTGGCACAGCATAAGTCCACCAACCACTCCGACCAAAACTTGTATGAGTCTAGATGCCCTCGACATCTGACGTAGCACCTCGATGTTAACTCTGCCATTCTCCAGGGCGAAGCTCGGGTCACCACATAATCACATCATAGCATGGCCTTGATTGGCCATAGGAGTGATCAACCGTCCTTGTATGGGGATTCTCAGAATCCTTCATACATCCTCCATTGTGGGAGTCATCTCCCCTGTAGGTAGTCGAAAATAGGAAGAACTCGGATACCACCTCTCTGTCAGGGCTGTCAGTAGCCCCATGTCTGTAGACACTTGTGGCATTTCTGCCACATGCTGTAAGTCGGCTTGTGCCAGCTGATCCCGCTATGCTTGTGTCAGAGCAGCCAAGTCGTCTCTCAACCCCTCGTATTTCCATTCTCTGCTCTTTAGCAAACCTCTCTGCAACATAAACAACAATAAAAAACAAATCATTAATAAAAAATCATTAATTAAAAATGCAAGTTAAAATAAGTTCAATTTTATACAACTAATGATATCGTCCACAATTGGACGATATCGTCCCACATTTGAGCATAATCGTCTTCGATTTCGTGAGTCGAAATTGTCCCTAATTTGATGAAATCGTCCCCCTTTCGCCGATTTTGCCCTTAGACAAAATTGGCAAACTTGAGCATCAACGACCCAAAAATGGCCGCGATGCTCAAAATTTGATCAAAATTCACCTAACAAGCATGTAAATTCCAATTAAACAATTCTAAACTAATTTTAGACTCTTACCCATAGCCCACGCCGGACCTCTGTCGATTTGTGCGTTGTCTCCACCATTTTTGCTTGCAGAGCTCTAAAACTAGAACAATGAACAGTAAAAATGAATTAGGGTTTTACCCTATTTTTTTTAATTTTATTCAAAATACAATTAAAAACAATTCAAATTTTGCTTTTCCGTGTTTTTACCTCAAACATTCGATTTGGGTAAAAACACGGAGGGGGAACCATAGTAAGCTGTCGTACGATTCGACCAAGAATCGTCGCCTAAAAATGGGAATAATTTTTGCTTTCTCGTAAATAGAGAAGAACTCATATTTAACGCATTTTATTCAAAAAATTTGCTAAAGAGGGGGCAAAATGTAGCACCCTAAAATTGACGTAGTAAAACCTTAACAATTATAATTACTCTAGTAAATAATTCAAATTCAAATTTTAACCTCCCAAACCGCCCGTTAACCGCCGCTTAATCCGTTTCCTCCTTTCTCGTGCCATTTTTAGAGTTTGTTTTGACCATTTGACGATATCGTCGTCGATCAGACGATATCGCCTTAGATCGAACGATTTCGTCTGGGCTAGGACATCCAGACGATCTTGTCCCAAAACTAATTTTGCACAATTAGCTTCTGTTCCAACGAGTCTCTAATCCGGGCAGAAGCATGTCTGCGCCATTAGAGACCCTCCCCCATTGGAGATCTCCCAAATAGGGATGATCTCCAACCTCCTAACCTCCCTCATAAGCCTATTTAATCCTAAGCCCTTCTCTTAGCACCCCCCTGGCTGAAATTCCCTATAACTCGACTTCATATGCATTAAGACATCCCAAATTTCTATTTGCATTAGTTCTATACAATTTTTGTTACAGGTACCTTAGTGTTTTTCAACCGAAGCAAGCTTACATCATCACAGACGATCCTGTTTAGATCAGACGCGATATTGTCGAATCAAAGACGATTTCGTACCAATGCGAGATGATTTTGACTATGGTCAACATTGAGGCAATCAGTGCCTAAAGTTTGCATTTCTTCATCTTTCAATCTGTTGTTTTATGTTGTAATTAGCTAGTTTATTCAGTATTTTATGCTATTCTGCATTTTGGAGTTCACCCATCTAGATCAAATGCATAATTAAGTCATAATTATTATTTAATCAGTATGATGCATTCATATTTCTGTTCATAATCCTCAGTTTGATATTGCTACTATCAATTTATACTGTTTCCCTCTATTAGAATAGTTGCATTTTTTGTGTTTTGCATCTATTTCTCTATTTGCAGGTCTTTGAAGAATTCGTCAGATCTCAGATGATCCTGTCAGATCTCAGACAATTCTATCGAATTCCAGACGATCCTGACTGCTTCAAGAATCAGAATCTTCATCAGACATCCGGATAAGGTATTTTCTTTTAACATTGCTTAATTGCTCTGTTTTTTGTCTTAATCTTGTTTTCTGTATTCATTTAATCAGCATCTTCATATAGAATAGCTTAGACACATTTTTGCCAAACCTAGGATATGGATGTCTAAGGACAAAAATGAACACACAAAACACATTCCCAACCTAGGCATGGAAACTGCCATTAAATGTTTCCTGGTGAACCCACCATCCGTCAAAAAAATCACCATAATACACCTCCCTTGAGATGCGAGACCTTCGCAAGGCCTCTCAGTCCGAGGTACCGCGCCATCCTTTTCCCATCCTCCTTCAGGGCACGAATCCTATAGCCTAAAGGTAGGGATGTGAAAAATTTGGAGTGATAAACAAACCAATTAAGGGTCGAAAGAGAACCCAGATACAAACATACGATCACTGAATATAATGGAAAAAATGAGACTATAAATATTACTGATGTAGATATTGGAGTTTATAATTTAACAACAGGACAAAATGAGAAGTCTAGTAAAGCTCATCTTGTTCATAGTAATGAAGTTTGGACACTTCATGTGGATGGGGCTAAATCTAAACAGGGTTCTGGTATAGGGGCAGTCCTTAAAGGGCCTGAAAGTTAGACATATTTTATGTCTTATCGCCTACAGTTCCCTTGCACAAATAATTTAGCAGAATATGAAGCACTTGTGCTAGGATTGAAGTTTGCTTTAGACAAAGGAGCAAGAAATATTCAAGTTTTTATAGATTCAGAGTTGGTGGCTAATCAAGTTAAAGGTAAATTCCAGTGCAAAGCATCTTATTTAAAAGGATACAAACACCGAGCATGGGATCTCGTGGAATATTTTGATGCTTTTAATTTAATGCACATACCTAGAGAGCAGAATTCATGTGCAGATGTCTTGGCTTCATCAGCCACAAGTCTAAAACCACTGGAAGAATTCAAATGGAACAAGTTTTCGATCGAGTTAGTCCCTTGTCCTTCGGTCCCAAATAATGTGGATAATTTTCAGGTTTTCTCTGATGACCAGTAGATTATAAATTTTTTACAAAGTACCAAAGCATTTGAAAATGCTATAATCGATGATGGACAAAGGGATACTCTGCTAGAGCAGTTAGACGATGAAAGGGGAATAATAAGGTTGAAAGATAACAAAATTCCAAAAGGGATGGTAGAACTGGAGCGACTCTTTGATGTTGACCAAATCAAGTAAAAGGTGAGTTCTGAGGATTCTATGGGTGTAACAAACAATGAGACTAAGAACCTGAATGTGGGGACTGAAGAAGATCCCAGGCACCTCAAGTTGGCTAAAACTTGTGACCCCTAAATAAAAAGAAATATGATTGATTTTCTTCATAGGTCCAAGGATGTTATGGCCTGGTCTTACAAAGACTTAAAAGGTTTTTGATCCGAAAGTTTACACTCATGTTATACCTTTAAAAGAGTTTTGCAAATCTTTCTAGCAAAAATAAAGGCATGTCAACGCTCTGCTAGAGCCCCTCATCCAAAAAGAGGTAGAAAAATTATTGAGTGTCGCCATTATTTTTCTTGTTAGGCATTCTACTTGGGTGGCCAATTTGGTGCCGATCAGAAAGAAAAATGGAGAGATCCGCTTGTGTGTGGATTTTAGAAATTTGAACAAGGCATCTGAGAAATTAATTATCCTCTGCCTTCCATGTATGAGGTGCTACAGATTGTCAATGGTTCAAAAATGATGTCTTTCCTAGACGGTTTCTCAAGGTATAATCAGATATTAGTTGAAAAGGAAGACAGGATGAAAACTGCCTTCACAACCAAGTGGGGAACTTTTGCCTACAAAAGAATGTCGTTCGGATTGATTAATGCTGGAGCTACTTTTCAACGTGCGATGGATCATGCTTTCAAAGGCCTTATGGGTAAGTGCATTGTTGTTTACATGGATGACTTAACAATTTTCTCTAAATCTCGGTTTGACCACGTAAAACACTTGGAGTCTGTGTTCAACAAATGCAGGGAGTTTGGAATTTCTTTGAATTCGAGGAAGTGTGTTTTTGGTGTAACAGAAGGAAAGCTCCTTGGACACTTGATCACCAAATATGGTATTTCCATGGATCCTGACAGAGTTGAAGCCATATCCGGCATACCCTTTCCCAACTCTAAGAAAGAGTTAAGATCCTTTTTTGGGAAAATTAACTTTGTCAGGAAGTTCATCTCTGGTTTTGCAGAAATAGTCAAGCCACTGAATGACATGCTAAAGGAAACTGCTCAGATTTCCTAGACAATAGAAGCTAAAACAGTGTTCCAAAAAATCAAGACTGCCATCAAGCAAGCTCTAGTTCTGGTGAGCCCAGATTTTAGTGCAGATTTTTACCTGTACACCTTTTCTTCTGAACACACACTTGCTACAGTTCTGACCCAACGAAGAGAAACGAGGGAGCATCCAATTGCTTTCAAGAGTACCAATTTAAATGGGGCTGAGCTAAAATATTCTCGCTTAGATAAACAAGCCTATGCCTTGGTGAGAGCAGTTAAGTAGTTTAGGCACTACATACTAAGAAGCAGAGTTCATGCTATAGTTCCTGACCCAGCTGTTAAATACCTATTAAGCCAAGACGAATTGGGTGAACTAAGAGGTAATTGGGTTACAAGACTACAGAAATATGACTTAGAAATTCGGCTTGCAAAATTAATCAGAGGACTTGGTTTGTCTCGACACATTGCCGAAATACCTATACAAGAAGAAATTAATCAGTTGAATTTTGGATTCCATGACTGGTATGGGATATTATTCATCTGCTGCAATTTGGAATTTGTCCATCTCACTTGAATAGAACCCAAAGGAGAGCACTAAAGTCGAAAGTCTGCTCATTATCTCCTCAAAGGAGGCAACTTGTATAGATAAAATTATGCCGGCATTTTCTTAAGATGCATTTCTCGGAGTGAAGTCAATGAGGTGATGTCCAGTTTTCATGAAAAGTTAGGGGCGGGGGCATTCCTCGGGATCTGCTCATCGCGCATAAAATATTGAGAGCAGGCTATTACTGGCCTACATTGTTTAAAGATGTGCATCAGCATGTAAGAACTTGCCATCAATGTCAAACTTTTGCATCCAAAGAGGCCAATCAAGCTCTACCATTGCAGCCTGTTGTAATAAATAAACCTTTTATGCAATGAGGACTTGATTTTGTGGGAGTGATAAACCCAAATTCTTTAGCAGGGCATAAGTATGTTCTAACAGCTCATCGATTATTGCACAAGATGGGTTGAAGCGGCAGACCACCATGAGAAGTACAACTCATGAAGTGATCGAATTTCTAGAGTCAAATGTCATAACGAGGTTTGGGGTTCCTCTGAATTTGGTGTGCGATAATGGACCGGCCTTCCAATCATTAGATTTTGCAAAATGGGCATACCAGATGGGGATAGTTATCATATTTTCATCCAACTATTATCCCCAAGGTAATGGACTAGCAGAGTCCACGAATAAAAATTTAATGAATGCCATTAAGAAATCTACAGCAGACAAACCTAGACAATGGCATACATTATTGAAATATACACTTTGGGCTGACAGGATAAGATATAAAGTGGCTCTTAATACTTCCCCATTTGCTTTGTTGTATGGTACTCATCCCATTGTTCCCATCTCTCTGAAATTACCTACTTATCAATTTGTTTTAGACTATTTTGAGGATCAAGCAGATGCAGAGGCTCGTGTTTTGGATCTAATTTACAGGATGAACGACTCCAAGCCCTGGAACATTTTAGTCGGCACCAAGAAATCGTCAAGCGCTGGTTTGACAAAAGAGCTAGAGTGAAAGCTTTCAGACTTGCAGACCTGGTGCTTCTATGGGACAAGGCCCATGAAAAGAAAGGTAAACACACAAAGTTGCAACCGCTATGGATAGGGCCATACCAGATTGCTGAGATCCTGGGTAATAATGCATTTCATTTACAGGACCTTGATGGTAATTTTTTGAACCTCCCTGTTAATGGTCAATACCTAAAACATTATTTCTCAGCTGTTCCATCCAATATAACATTTGAATGAATCACAAAGACGTTGTAACATGTGTATATATTGTAAATAAGCTTTGAAGTAGTTATTTATTTATTTATTTATTTTATTTTGTTTAAGTTTAAAGTTCTGTGGGGTCTGTACAAAGTAGTTTTATTTTATTTTATTTTGTTTATCCTTCGGGGTCTGTACAAAGTAGTTTGTTTTTTATTTTATTTTGTTTGATTTTAAAGTTATGTGTTTTATCCTTTGGGGTCTGTATAAATTTCTTTTAGTTTTTAAATTTTTTTTTTTTTAAAGTTTTGCCTGAGCAGTAAAGAAAGAAGTCAGCCTTTAAAAAAAAAAAAAAACTGTTTTTATTTTGAGTTCAAAATCCCGTGTTCATTTTTTTTTATTCTAATTGAGAGATAGTCTACTTAAACTGAACAGTGGAACTATTTTGTTATTCAGAACAATAGTAGAAAGATAATTGGATTTTGTTTCTTTCTTGCCACAATTATTTTAATTATAAAGAAACTACTATACTGTTTGGTTGGAGAAACTCCCAAGGAATCCAAAAAAATTTGGTCATAAGAGGGGACTCTGATTCATGAAATTATTTGAGTATCCATAGAGGCTATCAGTACCCAGGCTGAAGCAGTTCCAGATCGATGAAATATAAAAAAAAAAAAAATTGTTTTTTTTAGCAAGGCTTTTTCAGATTTCGGTATATTTCAAAGGAGAGAGAGAGAGAAGGTGAAATTTGAGCAAGACAACATAAAATTGGCACTCTGTTATTTCCCACATAAAAAAAAAGGAAGGCAGAAGTTATGTAATGAAAGAGATAGCCAAGGCTTCAGAAGATGTTTTCTTTTACCAAGTTGTAGATACTACTTCACAGTTGTGAATTAGGGTCGTGAAAACCTAAAGAGTAACTCTGTCGGGGATGTAAAAGGCTAAACTAGTAAACAAAGCCCTACTCAGTTTCCCCTTTCACAATCTAGAAAAGTTGATCAATCCAGAGTAAAACATTCGAAGACCCAGTCATTCTTGAAGAAAGTTTTATACGCTTGTAATTGCACATTAGAAATCTTCCTTAAATGATTCAGCCTAGTATGTCCTTGGGAAATTTTGACAACTATCAGGTAGTAGTTAAATTATCTTGAAGAATATTTGTGGCAAGACATGGTACATGGTCTATATTGTTTTGAAACTAGAGTCCTGGATTCTAAAATAGTGCTACTATTTTCCCCGCAGATATCGCCATTTGTTGAGAAGCAACACACCCCCACTGAAAAAAAGATGAATTTCCATCATTTGAAAATATTTAGCTTTCATTTGCCAGTAGGAACCCTCTTGATGTTTTCCAGGTTTTTATTCCAAATTTTGTTTGCCTCCTTCTTCTTCAAGTTTTGCATATATCAAAGTATCTAAGTAGTCTTGCATGTGACTTTAATTTTAATTTAGAATTCACTTCTTTAAAGCTAGAAACATTATGAGTAAAAAGATCTTTCACAGATATGTAAAATGCAGAATGCAGATGAATTCATTAGAGTCAAATTTCCATTTTTGAAAAAGTCGCGATACCGCGACACTTTCCATTTTTGGAAATGTCACGAAATCGCGACGGGTCTTGGAAGAATTGGCTAAGTGCCGAAAACGTCGCGATATCGCGACACTTCCATTTTTGGAAAAGTCGCGATACCACGACACTTTCCATTTTTGGAAATGTCGCGAAATCGCGACGGGTCTTGGAAGAATTGGCTAAGTGCTGGAAACGTCGCGATATCGCGACACTTCCATTTTTGGAAAAGTCACGATGCCACGACACTTTCCATTTTTGGAAATGTCACGAAATCACGACGGGTCTTGGAAGAATTGACTAAGTACCGAAAACGTCACGATATCGTGTCCATTTTTGGAAAGTCGTGATACCGCGACACTTTCCATTTTTGGAAATGTCGTGAAATCACGACGAGTCTTGGAAGAATTGGATAAGTGCCGAAAACGTCGCGATATCGCGACACTTCCATTTTTGGAAAAGTCACGATACCGCGACACTTTTCATTTTTGGAAATGTCACAAAATCGTGACGGGTCTTGGAAGAATTGGCTAAGTGTCGAAAACGTCGCGATATCGCGACACTTCCATTTTTGAAAAAGTCGTGATACCGCGACACTTTCCATTTTTGGAAATGTCACGAAATCACGACGGGTCTTGGAAGAATTGGCTAAGTGCCGAAAACGTCGCGATATCGTGACACTTCCATTTTTGGAAATGTCACGATACCGCGACACTTTCCATTTTTGGAAATGTCGTGAAATCGCGATGGGTCTTGGAAGAAAAAGGAGAAGGCATGGAGGTGTCACGAAATCGCGATGTCGCGAAATCGCGACATGGTCGTAAAATGGAGCCAAGTGTAGGGACCGTCGCGATTTCACGACATGTCACGAAATCGTGACATGTCGCGGTTTCATGACGGATGAAAGAAAAGGGGAAGCAGACGCAGGGGACATCGCAATTTTGTGACATGTCACAAAATTGTGACATGTCACGGTTTCGCGACAAAGAGACCACAATGGACGCAAGGTGCAGGGGATGTCGCGATTTCGCGACATGTCGTGAAATCGCGACATGTCGCGGTTTCGCGGCAAAAGAGACAAAGAAGCCAAAATGAAAAGCAGCTTAAGGAAAACGTCGTGTTATCGCAACACGTGTCAAAAGAAAACAAGCCGATGTGTGATAAACATTAGAGGTTTAATTTAATAATATTAAAATGCTAACCCTTGCTTTTCTTTTGTAGAGAGCGATCCGACAGTTGCATGATGGCGGAAGTAATGACGAGAAAGACAAAGTTAAGCACAGATTAATCGAGGACCGTCACATTGAAATGGGAAACACCGAGATTTTTGGTCCGTCCAAATTTTACAGATCTGGCCGCAAAGAGACTTTACGGTGACTAAGCATCTGCTCATTTAATAGAATATGTCGGCAATTGACCTAAAAATGAAAATATCTACACATAGTTATCGGAGGTTGCCGATGGACACATTTAACAGGAGAATTTATGGTGAAAGTAATTGCGTGCAGAGAATTTTAACTCAGAGGCAGCTTTGCGAAGATAAAATTGTAAATGTGCGAACTAGAAAATATTATTCAGAGTGCAGTTTAAATAATAGTTACAATGTCGAGAATAGCACACCGGCGTAAACTGAACTGTTACAGGAGTTGTAACAGTGAGCTAAATAATGAAATAGAGACAAAATATGTTAAGTACGCTAACATCCCCCTTTATTACATTATTTGGGTAATGTAATAACTAATAGCTATACTAACATCCCCTTACATTATTTTGCAATACAAAGTGAGCTGCGAAACAATTCAAATTTGACACGTCCAAGTGCCTTAGTGAAAATGTCTGCAACTTGAGCATCGGTGGGAATGTCTTTGAAGCTGAATTCGGTGCTTTGGAACTTCCTCTCGAATGAAATGACATTGTGTGTCAATGTGCTTTGTTTTTTCATGATGGCTGGATTCTTGACGAGGTTCAGAACACCCTGATTGTCGCAAAACAAGTGTATTGGAGATTTTGATGGATGGCCCATACTTGTTAGAATGCGACGTAACCATATCACTTCGCACACAGCTTCACGTGCGGCGCGATATTCTGCCTCTGTTGAAGAAATAGCAACCACCTGTTGCTTCTTGCTGTGCCAAGAGACAGGACCGGATCCCAGATGAAAAATGTATCCAGAAGTTGACTTGCGATCATCAAATGATCCGGCATAGTCGGAGTCCGTGTATCCTTGCAAGAAGAATTTGTTGTTCCTCTTGTATTCTAGGCCATATTCTATAGTACCACGGACATAGTGAAGAACACGTTTTGCTGCTTTCCAATGAATAGTCTTAGGCTCCTGCATGAACCTCGAAAGATAGTTTACGACAAATACGAGATCTGGCCTAGTATTGGTCAGATATATGAGACTCCCAATCAGCTGTCGATAGAGAGTGCCATCTACACGGGGTGAGTCATCATATCGCGATAATCGAAGTCCATTCTCCATAGGAGTTGCCATTGGCTTGCGATCGGTCATGCGATATTTATCGAGCAATGTCTTGGCATACTTTTTCTGAGACACTTTGATGGTGTGCTCCTTCTGGCTGAATTCCAGACCAAGACAGTAATGGAGAAGTCCGAGATCTGTCATCTCAAAAGATTTGCACAAGTTTCTTTTGACAGTAGAGATCATATCTTTTGAACTCCCTGTAATGAGCAGATCATCCACATAGAGTACAAGCAACACTATCTCAGAACCCTGTTTCTTGAAATAGAGGTTTGCATCGACGGACATCTCTTAAATCCATGCTTGCATTAGGTGATTGTCCATTTTTATATACCAAGCTCGAGGAGCTTGTTTCGGACCATACAAGGATTTAACCAATTTGCAAACTTTCTGCTTGTTGGCCTTCCACTTCAAATCCTTGAGGTGAGTCATATAGACTTCTTCTTGGAGATCACCATTAAGAAAGGCACTTTTGACATCCATTTGGTGAACTTTCCACCCATATTGTGCTGCCATAGCACACATAACCCGAATTGTGGTCATCCGAGCGGTAGGTGCAAAAGTTTCTTCATAGTCGATGCCTTCCTTTTGAGCATAGCCCTTTGCAACAAGACGGGCCTTATGCTTATCAATTGTTCCATCTGCCTTGTACTTGACTTTGTATACCCATTTGCAGCCAATAGGTTTCTTTCCATGCGGGAGATCAACAAGCTTCCAAGTTTTATTCTTCATCGGAGACTCATACTCTGTATCCATAGCGGCCTTCCACTGAGGCTCACTAAGAGCATCTTGCAGCGATGCGGAGTTCAAGACTATCTATGGTAGACATGAATGCCCTGTCATCATCAATATCCATATCCTCAACTTCTCTACTTGGAGTCACGGAAAGTTCCTCAAAAGATTGACAAAGATCATCAACCTCACCGGTTTCTCGGCTTCTCTTTCCTTTTGAGCCATACTGCGTGTACGAGGTCTATCCAAATTCAAATTGGGAGGAGTGGATAAATTTGCATCTCCGATTGTATTTGTACACCATTTAGGATTACGCTCGGTGGTGGTGAAGAAGATGTAGAAGGACCTCCTGTCCGTGTTGACGAAGGAATCTCCTCTTCCTTTGGTTCCACAATATCCTGGTGTATTGTAGATGTGCTCTGTGATGTGAAAGCTTCATCAAAGACAACATCTCTGCTGATATGAATTTTCTTGGTCAAAGGATCTATCAACCGATATCCTTTAGAGTGCTCAGAATATCCAAGAAAAATACATCTCAGTGTTTTCTCATCTAGCTTCTTCCTTTTTTTCTTTCGGTATGTGCATGAAAGCTTGACACCCGAAAATACGTAGATGAGATATGGAGGGTTTTCGACCACTCCATGCTTCCTGTGGAGTCATTCCTTTTAGGACCTTTGTGGGTGCCCTATTCAAAAGATACTACTGCAGGTGGTGACGGCTTCTGCCCAATATTGTTGCCCAAGAGTTGCAACTGTGAGCATACAACGAACCATTTCCATGATAGAACGGTTCCTTCTCTCGGCAACTCCATTCTGTTTGAGGAGTATAGGCGGTTGTTAGCTGTCTCTTGATCCCATGTTTATCTAGGAATGCAGAAAATTCATTAGAGGTAAACTCTCCCCCTCGATCCGAGCGGAGGGTTTTAATAGAAGCCCACGACTCCTTCTCAACGGATTTCTTGAGCTCGTTGGAAGAATGCGAAAGCTTCGATTTCGGTTTGAGAAAGAAAACCCACATCTTTCGTGAGTAGTCATCTACGAATAACTGAAAGTACCTCTTCCCTCCAACACCTGTTGGGTGTGAAAGGACCGCATAGATCGGTGTGAATTAGCTCCGAGAGGTTTTCGTGCTCTTGTAGAGCTCTTCTCAAATGGTACTCTATGCTTGCTTTCACGCTAGCGATCGAAGCACTACTGGCAATGTGGCGAGAAAGGGAAGGAAGACCCTTTACCATCTCATACTTGCTGAGCTCAAGTAAGTAGCAGAACTAAGATGCCCATATCTCTTGTGCCATAGGGAAGTTGCCTCCTTGGTAGAGGCAGTCATGGCAACATGTGGAGTAGAGATAGCATCTAGTGCAAATAAGCCATGCTTATATGAAGCTGTTGCAATCTGCTTACCCTTCCTGGTAATTGTACAACACTTCTTTCCATTCTCAACACGAAAGTTGACAACCATATTTCTGTCCAGGATTTGTGTCATTGACAACAAATTGTTGGCCAATCCCGGAACATAGAGGACCTTGTCAATCTGACACTTGCCATCGGGAAGAGTGGCTGAAACCGTACCCTCTCCCCTGAACCACCGTAGGTTTTATCATCAGCAATGGTGACAGGTTTGCCCTCCTTGGCCACAAATGATTCAAACCACGATCTATCGCCAGTCATATGTTTACTAGCTCCAGAATCGACATACCAAATAGGATCCCTCTGAGTGGAATCTGTGGTAGTCATGAGCACCTTGTGTGCCCATTCAGAATCTGAGTCAGATTCTTCAATGACAACATTCGCACTGGGGTTGCTTGTTTTTATTTTGTGGTTTGTTTTGGCCTTTTTGCTTGTTCTTATGCCAACACTTTGTTGGTGTCATGGTTGTCTTTCTCACGGATCTTGCACCACCTCTTCTTCGTTGAGGTTGCTTGCCTTTTCCTTTCGTATCCTGTTGAGAATTTCCTCCTTTCCGAAAGTTGCCTCCTTTTTGCCCATTACCTTTCTTCCTAGAACCACTGCTGTTGGTGTATAGGGCTGTATTGGAAGAATCATCCTTGTGAAGTTGGCGTGCCTCCTGTTGTTGAAGCAGATTGACCAACTCGATGTAGGTAATTTGTCGTTGGGACACCTGGATGGAGGTTATCAACATGTCAAATGAAGAAGGTAAAGCTCTCATCACAAGTGAAATGAGAAGCTTTTCATCCACAATATCTCCTAGAGAACTCAATTTCTCTTTCAACTCGGACACTCTGCACTGAGAAAGAGTTCAAACTGTTTCACCCTGTCTCAAACTCAGGTTATGAAGTTGTTGTTGAAGATGAAGAATGGTGGATTCATTCTTCCCCTCATAGATGGTTCTAAGGGCATCCCATGCCTCTTTACCACTTGCTTTATCAGCTATATGAGGTTGCACTTCATCAGAAACAGACAAACAAAATGAGCACCTTTGCTCTCTTGTCTTTCTTGTCAAAAGTAATCTGATCTGCTGAAGGACCTATGGATCCTGCTGTTGGTGAAGGCCTTGTTGCTACTCCAGTAAAAATATCCCACAAATCTTCCATTTGGAGAATAGCCTTCATCTTATGTTTCCATGGTGTATAATTTGGACCTTTCAATAGCTGATGCGGATCAGTCATCAATTTTGCAACAGCGGCCATAGTGAAGGTTCCTTATATCACCAAATTGGTCCCCCTTTCGATATACCTTTTGCTAGGCCAATATATCGTACAAAATACCCGCCCTTACGTGAGGGAAACTATAGGTATTTAGAAAGATCAACAAAAATCACCCGCCCTTACGTGAGGGAGACTATAGGTGAATTTTAGAGATCATACGATACGTGGAACATAAGCGGTACTGAAAGGGAATCGCCTTGTTGATGGCACCTACCATAGAAGATTCTTCTCATGCGTGGGGCGTAACTTCCCCTAAACACTATGAAGAATACTTCGTCGGGATTTACGCCTAAACACAAGTGCGATAAAGGGTAGTGGATGGAGTAAAAAATGCAAAAAAGGCGTACTTATTCCTCCCCGACGATTTATAGAGAACAAGCTCAGACGTCGTTATAGCAGCTATATTAGGCGGCGGATACAGTAGCCAAATCACGACAGCTTTACCTGTAAGTGCCGGCCAGAGGTATCGCAAATACCGAACGACTGCGAGTGCAAATAAATTGCACGAGATGGGTTTTATATTCCGGGGACTTAGGGAGTGTTAGATTTTAATTTTTAATGTTATAGTGCAAAAATGAAATATGCAACATACAACAAAAAAAATGCCCACTAGAATAACCCACAAGGTGTCGGTCCACGGTCGAAAATGCACCTTTTACAATGCCAAATTGCTATTTTTCATAAAAAATTACTCTCAATCCCCCTTTGATTTTTTTGAAAAAAATCCCCCCCTTAAAAGGCTTTCTTTAACAAAGCATTTTTATAATTATTATCAATTTTAAAATTAAAATAAATAATTTTAATTTCTATAGTTTTAAACTTTAGAAAAAATAAATTAAAATTAAATTAAATTTATTAATGTTTAAAAACTATATTAAAAAAAAAATTAAAATTAAAAATTTTAATTAAAAATAATAAGAATAAAAAAATGACTTTGACCAAAAAAATTATACCTTGGGGGAGTCGGCGGGATTCGAACCCCCGACCTGTAGGCTCCCTGAGCCTTACCGCACGGCTCACGACCACGTGAGCCAGCGGGCTAATCCGAAAAGATCAGCAAGTCACCTCCCTTTTCAACACCCTCTGCAGCAGCCTCCGGCTCGGCTTCCTCTCTGCAAGTCGCAGCGAGAAATTTTTTTTTTTTTTTTTTTTTTTTTTTCGGCTCGGCTTCCTCTCGGCAAGTCTGCAGCAGCCTACGTCTAACCGCCCTTTTCCGCTCTCTGCCCGTTGTTTTTTTTTTTTTTTTTTTTTTTTTTTTTTAAAATCGGGGCCAGCCCCGCGCGCAGGGATTCGGGCTAGAGGGCCCTCGGCCCTTCTGCGCAACGACTGCGTCTCACGGACGCAGTCCCGCGGGGGGGGGGTTTATACCCCCTCCGTTTTCCCGCGCGGGCGGGAATTTGAATTCCCGCTCCGCGGGCGGGGAGTGGGGGTGGGGACGGGGGGGGCCTCCTCGGGGAGCGCGCGTGCGCGGTTGCGCGTCGCGCGTGGGTGGGGAGGGGGCGGGGGGGCCGCGAGCGCGCGCACGTAGATCGCGCGTCGCGCGTGGGTGGGGAGGGGGGGGGGGGGCCACCTCGGGGAGCGCGCGCGTCCGTTGACGCGTGACGCGTCCTCCCTCCAGCGCGCAACGTTTGCGGCTGCGCGGGGGTATTGGGGGGGGTTCTCCCCTCCTCGGTCGCCGCGCGCGGGTCCGGCCCGGCAGGTCTGCTCGCGCGCTCTGTCGTGCGTGGCCGCGTCGTGGCCTGCAGAGCGCGGGCTCGCGCTCGATCGTCGCGAGCTGGACGCGCGTTCGGCTCCTCCCCGCTCTGCGCGAGGTCCTGCACGTCCCTTTTTTTTTTTTTTTTTTTTTTTTTTTTTAACGCACGGACTGCGAGAAAAAAAAAACGCGCCCGAATAAAAAAAACGCACTCTGCTCCTCACCTCGCCCCTGGCTCTGATGCCATGTAAATGTGCGAACTAGAAAATATTATTCAGAGTGCAGTTTAAATAATAGTTACAATGCGGGAATAGCACACCGGCGTAAACTGAACTGTTACAGGAGTTGTAACAGTGAGCTAAATAATGAAATAGAGACAAAATATGTTAAGTACGCTAACAAAAATGTTAGAGAAACCAGTGACTCATCCAAATTTTTCTGAGGAGTTAATGAGACGTTCCTGGCAGATGCACCATCCGGGCAGAAAATGAAGATATTTACTTACAGTTACAGATGGATGAGAATAATATCAGATCATGCCTTTTCCATTTATGGCAAGTAACTGCACTAAGATTTGCAGAGTGGTTAGGGTTTTATTCAAAACTCTATTTTTAAAGGGGCTTATATTGTAAAACCGAGAGAGTAAGGTTTAGAGGATAAGTTTTAGGGTTTGAGAAGAAGATATTTTTGAAAAGATCAGGGTTTGTCCTGAGTCTATAAATACTTCTTCTGAATGTAAGTTCCAAGGATGCGAAAACTTAGAAATACAAGCTATTGGAGTAATTTCCTGCAAATCTTGTTTGAATGCTTTGTTCTGGACTTAGAGTTGGTGTGACTTTAATTTTCTGTGATAGCGTGGCCAGGAGCCTAATCTCTTTCAGATTGTGATAAGTTCATTTTCTTTTGTTTCTGTTTCATTAAGGTTTATTTAATTTATGCTGTAGATCTGTGTTACCAGGATTGGATATGCTACTAGGCTTCATTTTCTTTATTGTATGTTAGGAAAAATTATAGATTTAAGGTTCAGGCCTATTCTAATTGCTCTGTCCTCACTGTGCGAGCTAGGCTGCTGGTGAAAGATACCAATTTTAACCGACTTCCCTTCTGTTTGTGATTTTATTTCAGATCTGTTGTTGTCTTTGTCTTATGCTCTTAGTGGAAGGTGATCTTAGAAATCTGGACACTTTCCTCTTTGATTTTTTTCTATTTTGAAGCTAACCGGTATAACTAAAATTGGTAGTTTTGGTTTTGCAGCTAAGTTAGATAAATTTCTCTTTTTGCCCTACCCTACTCTCTCTGTTCCACCGATTGAATGATCCATTTTTATTTATTTTTACATTTGTCTTTTATTTAAATGCATTAACACATAAAGAGCTAGATCAAAGAACTGATTGTAAATCTGAGTGTCTACCAAGATAACCAATTCCAAAAACATTATTGAACAAGTTCAGAACCCGTTTTAAGGTAACAGATAGTCCACTTGAAACTATTCCAAAAGCAAAAAAGAGTGAATAGACATTTGACCCAACTCTGTAACTCATGCCTTGGATATCCAGTAAGATCCTAAAGTGAGTGGTATTTATCCCTTATAAGTGTTATCGGGATTTTATGTTCATTCTTCATAGGGTGTATATAAAAGTCGAACCAATAGAGACCCTTAGGTCTATAAAAATGTGAGCCTCATCACCCCAAAAAGAGAATAGAGCTGGAGCATTTGGAGCAACGAAGTTCTGCCAAATTATACCCCCATTCCTATTTTTGCTTCCTACATCCCTAATATCTCTCTTCTGGAAGAGAGGTTATCGGGTGAACACTAGGAACGTAATATAGATCCAAAGACCCAATAAATCAGCTACAATCCCAACCCAAACTCATCAACACAACCCCCAGGAGGTTTTGGACCTATCCCACTTGGATTGGTGTCAAAACTAGGCCTCAAATGGTGGGCGTCCCATCCCCAGGTGCCCACCCAAACTGCTACAGTCCTAATCGCCCCATCCCGGAGTGATTAGAAATATATGCATGGTTTTGCTACTATTATTTTTGCATTCTTTTATATTTAATATACTTATGCTGCTGTCCAAATTTCATTGCTTTCTGACATGATTTGACCTAGTTTTTGTCATTTTATGCGTCTACTAACCTACAGGGAGCACCTTCAGATATAGGATAAACTGGGTAGAATTTGCCAGATATGACCTTTTGGGTCATCTCAAAATGTTGTTTTTAGTCTAACCACAAATTTGCAAGAGTTTTGGAGGCCTTTGGGCAGGACATTTGCAAGGTCATTTTTTGCAAGTTTTGTTGTAGTCCCTAGCGTCCCACCCCGAAGAGATTAGAAATATGTGCATGATTTCCTTACTATTCCTTTTGAAATATGTCTCAGATGATATCCTAATTCCTCTGTTAAAATTTGAACTCATTCTGACATGATTTGACTGTTGTTTTACTATTTTATGTGTTAACTAGCTCGTAGGGCGCCCCTGTCACATATAAGATAATCTGGGTAGGATGTGAAAATTCCAAGCATCTGGGTAGTCTTAGAATTATATATAATGCCTAACCCATGATTTTTAGGTGATTTGGATGAGCATAGGTGGGACATTTGAGTACTCACTTTGGAGAGGCCCTGAACGGGCAAACAAGCATAACGGGGCCGTTCGACGTCGCTTCGATGCAAAATTAGGTGATACCAATTCTAGATGTTTTCCTTTACATTTATATATCATTCTGTAATTGATTAATTAATCTTATCTCTGATATCCGACAAGCATCTGCTGGAGGCCTTGGGTATTGCACATTTTTTTTGGACACGCATATGCTATTAACGATTTGTTGTCTTTATGTGTGTAATATCTCACCACCAGGAGTACTAGAGGGGCAGAAAAGAATGACGAATACATGGACACAAGCGGTGGCAACTTTTAGCCTGCCCACTTTGAATGTGGGCACGCAAAAGACGTTGGAAGCATACCGTTCGATCTTGGAAGCGTAGCTTCTATCGGGCATCCATTAATGTAACAAATTGTATCAAATATTCTGAGCCCTAGAAGATGGAAATATTTTAATAATATTAAAAGCAATTTCAATAAAGGAGGCCCCATTTTTTTTGCTCACATCCCGTTTCTACGTCATTTCCTTCATGCATTCATAGGACTTGGAATCTATATCTATTTTTGTTTTCATCACATTGGTACACCATTTTTCGGCATGCTTTCAGTGGAGATCATGATGGGACCCGGTCCCCTACTATTAGAATCAAGTTTATGATCCAAATTTTATGGTTTTCTTTGCAGGTGTTACTCATTCGGGCATTGACCTGCTACTCGTGCCACCCTAGGACAAATACGTATTCGTCCCACCCTGTGACGAATGTAGACCTGCTATTCATCCCACCCTGGGACAATTAGATCTCTGTGCATTTTTTGAGCAAAAAATTAGAGGAATCTAGTTTAGATAGAGAAGAGGTAGGCCTTTTGAACATCCTCTATGTTTTTCTACTTTCTGTTTTTGCAATTTTCTATTTTCTTTGTGTTATTTTCAGACACTTGCATAGAAAGGTTAAGTAGTTTGTTTTCCTTTCTTGCAATAAAAAATAAAAATAAAAAAATAAAAACATAGAGTAAATTAAATGGAAGGAACTTGATTAGGAATGCATGTTTCTCTAGTTTGCTTGCATGATACTTGCACAAATGGCAAGTCCTCATTATAGGTTTCAGTTCTAGTTAGGTTTTGTGATTTCCTTTTTGCTACTAATTGTCTCTAAAAGATAAAATGTACTTTAAAGCATTGCATTAGTGAGTCATATTTTGCTGTATGTTTTCTTTCTTTACATAATTAAAAGGAACTACACACACTACCTAATAAAATTAACATCAAGGAGTTGGTCTTAATACCCCAACACTTGATCAAGACCAACGATGGGTTTCATCACCACCTTGGCTTAGATTTTGCATACATATACCCTGATCATGACTGTTGCTAGACGTAAATCCTAACAAAAGTTGACCAAGTGTAGCGGGGGTGATTCCCCGTGCATGAGGATAAGTCTTCTAAGGTAGGTGTCAAAAATAGAGTGATCCCCCTTCCGTACCGCCTATGTTCCACTTACTATTCTGCTCTCACGTACCAATAGTTTCCCTCATGTAAGGGCGGGTATATTGAGAGGTTCGGTATAACGGCTTGGAAATGGTATATTGAAGGGGCGACCATTTTGGAGATACAAGAGCCCTCATTATGCATGTATAACAAAGTTTTCTTTATGATATTTACATAACAAAAATCAAACACACTGAACCAGATCTAGGACACACATTTAATCTGTAAACAAGATAATCATTTCTTTATTTGTGTGGTCCCCTTTTGTTTGGAACAGCACCAAAATTGTAAAGGAGATACAAATATACATATCTTTTTAGAAAAAACACCACCATGGTGTATACCCATAGCCAAGCCCAATCATGGGCAAAAACTACGAAAAGTATGCAAGGAGGTACAATTTGCCTTTGTTATAGCCCCAAGGACTTGGTTATACCACCTTGGTAGCCTGAACAACAACATAGTCCACACCATACCACGGCAGATCAGGACTATAGAGGCACCCCTTTGAGGGGCACTCTCGCTCAACACAGACCCTCTCAGGAGGAGTACACACATGGGAAGGCCCCCTTAGACACTCATTATGAGTGGCCACTGCACGATGAAGCGCTAAAGCAGCATAGGGTTCATAAGGAGGGCCCACATAATTATATCATTCCTCCTCCACCCCTCATTACTATTAGAACTAATAGGCCAAGTCTAGAGCGCAAGGCTCTTCATATAGGGTGACCCAACTCTGCCCATACCTTTCACATGTAGGAAAGGGAGCACGAGGAAAACCAATACATTCCTTAAGAGCAATACACTGCATGGGAGCAATGTGCCTCCGCACCTGCTGATTATCAAGATCACCTATTGAGGGCAGAGCCTCAGGTAAATGCTGCTAACCTCAATAGAGGAAAGTGACTCATAGATATCTCGGATCACCATGACCAAGATAGATACGTAGGGGAGGCATCTAGGCCTCCTAGACCTAGGACGACGAAACAAATCGACTTGGCATTTGCCAAACATACCGCCCACCAAGCACAAATCACATAGCTTAGGCAAGATCAGTAGTAGTTAGAACAACTATATCATCTTAACAAAGAGCGCATTCAATGCCAGACAGATGAGTTGTTCCAGAACACTATGCATGAGAGGATTCCAATCCCTCATATGCATAAGACATAAATTTATGAGAGGCACAAACCCTTAGTACGATACAGGTCTCCATGACCTTATCAATCGTTGCCTCCAAGACCTCCTAGACCTGAGAGGGAGGCCACTCCTAGAAATAATGATGGGCGCTTTCCTCAGTAACCCATCCATGTTTATAGGTCATGCCCAGAAACTCCTCATGAGGCCTATGAGAAATTTGAGCAAGAAGAAGAGTGGGCTAAAATGCCCTACCAAGGTAGGGGGGCGCTATCCGAATACCCCTCCATAGGCCTCAAGTTCCTCGCAATTCACAACAGGAACAAACCAAAGAAGAGGAAATCAAATCTTCTTATGCATACAAAGAACTGCTAGAGAACTTAGAGTCTGTGGAGACTAAGACTTCGGGGCCCCAAAAGCCCACCTTACACCAACTTCGTAGTCACCCTATGCATCCTTCAGTTACGACACCCCCATATCCTGACCACTTCAAAGTGCCTCAATTGGCAATATTTATAGGGGATGAGGATGCCCAAGAGCACGTAATAAGGTTCTTGAGTCAATGCTTTGGCATTCAGGACAACGATGCATTGCTTCTAAGAACGTTTATAACCATGTTCGTAGGCCCTACCTCGGATTGGTTCACCTAGTTGCCAAAGCATAGCATCAATAATCTAGACCAGCTAGTGGACGCATTCCTTGAACATTTTGCCTTCAAAACCAAGAAGAAGGCATCCTTAAGCGACCTAGCTAGACTTAAGCAGTATGATGATGATACCATGACTACTTATGGGAATAAGTGGAGGACATTGCTTTCAAAGCTACCTTACCTCCCTCCCATGGCCGACATGACTCAAATTTTTTCAAAGATTTGCTTAAGGTCGATCTCTGTGTTATTGTAGCTATAGCAATATTCCACCCTCGAAGAAGCCCTGGCGCAAGCCAGGATAATTGAGGAGTTAAAAATACAAGACGACGAGATTGCCAAACCGTGCAAGAAAGAGTGGTCCAAAATGCTAAAACTAGGCCCACGCAACTGAAACCCGCCACGGTCAATCAGGTTGCCATAACTATACCAAAGCCTGCACAAGCAACACAACCCCTAAAGGCTAATTATCAGACAGTTCCTCTTGATAACTATGAAAAGGAAAATTATAAACTAGAGAAAAATTAGTAGCATCGCCCTAGGCAAAAATTCACACATTTCACAGAGTCTAGAGACTCCTTGTTTGACTGCTTGTTCATGGCAAACATGAAGACTTATAGGGCTATAGGGAAGACTTATATTGTAGATTTCACTGACAAAAAGGACACAAAATATCCACTTGTTGGAAATTCAAATACTTAGTGTAGGACTTGATAGATAACAAAATGCTCATGGTAGATAGTCCTGTAGCGCTAAGCAACCAACAGATGGAGGTCTTCAAAGATCCCCTTATTTCCCATGATGCGCAGGCAAAGACTTTACAAGTGAATGAGGTAACACAAAATTTCCCCATCCAAGGATATGTAGGGATGATAAGCATCGTGACACAGAATAAAAGATACCCAAACATGGCTGCACCCGCTACAGCTACGGGAGATGTTCCATCAATGTCATAACCTCCACAACACCCTATGCAACGTCCCTCACCTAGGCTAGTGGCCATGATTCAAACCAAACTTACTCAAATTTTAAGGACCACATCGGCTAGGCTCTCCATTTATGAGCTCATCCAACAATCACCGCCCCATCGGGAGGCTCTAATGGAGATACTCAAAGCCATTGAGCTACAACCCCACAAAGCCAATTCTTTCAACAAATTCATGGGAAATGTGAGACAATGCACATAACCAATCATAACCTTTAAGGAAGACAAACTAAAACTAGTGATTGGTGATATTGTGGATCCACCCTTGCACGTCATTATGTAGGTCAATGGGATTCCATTCAAGAGGGTGTTGTTGGACACTAGCTCGTACAACAACATACTCACAATAGCGGCATTAAAACACCTTAACCTGCCAACATCCCACATTGTGGCATCCACTTACACTCTTTGAGCATTCAACAACGTGTTATGCTCGATGGCTAGCACAATTGTCCTACCCATCCAAGTAGGACAAGAGACCATTCCTACATTGTGTCACATTCTTGAGGGTGAGACGACCTACAATATCTTTCTAGGCCAGCCATGGATCAGGGACATGAAGTGTGTCCCTTTGATATCCCATAAATGCCTAAAATACACATATGAAGGGCAAGTAAATGTAGTCCCAGCATACTTAGAGCCTTTTAAGTTTTACAATGCGGTGCAGCTGATACCACAATTGACCCTCCCATTGACACATTTGGACTTTCAATTGAATTCGTCCACATAGGGTCTGATCTTGCCTACATCCTCGTTGTTGAGTCCCTCAACTCACCAACCTGGCCCATCTTCGTTGTTTGTTCCTTCACCAACAATGCCACCTATGGTGGCCACATCGAAGGACAACGGGAAGAAGCCCCTAGAGGAGGTACCACCATTAGTCTCAACCATCTCTATCGAAGAAGTGCCTAGCTGAATGGAAGTTGAGACACCTGGTTCACCCAACATGGTGTGGACTCAAGGAGGACCCCCATTCCCTCCCCCTAAACCGTCGATGATTTCTGTTCATATGGCCAATATGAGCCTGGGGGAGTACCTAGTGTGGAATGTTGTGGCAACACCCACGGTCGAATCCATGCAAGACATGGGGAGACCTCGCCTCCCCATAGGCACTATCGTCCCGTTAGGCTACCTGCCAAATCAGACCAATTTTGTATATGGGGACCTCGAGAATGGTATTGAACCCTACCTACAAGAGGAAGAGGATGAAGAGCCATTTGCTAAGAATGTTGACTATTTGTCCAACCCGGACTTCACCTTGAAATACCTAGACCAATGTAATTGACATGGATATGGATTGGGTAGATACGAACAAGGAACACGTATTCTTTGTCAACCGAGATACCAGATGCCATATGATAAATCAAGAGTAGGGTTCAACCACCCTTTGCCCCTTGACATATTGGTAGAAACCATGCAAGGCCTAGGTCTAGGCAACAGGGATGGGTTGGCACAAGATCCATATGCCAATCCCAACACAACATACACATTGGGGGATTATCTCCCATTGCTAACAACAAACCTTATTGACCTCAAAAACCCCTCCCCTTTGATCGAGAAAGGGGAAAGTTCAAGAATTAACCTCCAAGAGGGATATGAACAAGAACAAGGGGGGTCTTCTGAGGATGAGTCAGATTATGAGGTAGCACCTTGGGACCCTTTTGAGTCCAATAGCAATCACTCGCAGGTGACACCCATTAACGACTATCAAGAGAACTTTGTGGCAATGTTCCCCTTTAATGTTCCAATCAGGAAATTGCTACCTCCAGAGAATCTAGCCCTCCTCTAGAGAGCAGAACAACCTAGAAGAGACCAAATAAACTTGCTCAAACAAAATGAGCCTCCCATGCCAGCCATAAGCCCAAGTGATCCACCAGAGGAAGAAGATCTGAATATCTCCTTCAACATCGACTACCTGCATGCCAGATTTTTGGTTTTCATAGAGAGTGAGGATAGTGATCAAGAAACGCCTAGTGGGAGGCTATACCAGCTATAGGGGCACATAGTTGTCAAAGCCAATGAAGGCCTATGGATCTCCGATAGTGACTATGAGGATGAGACTGAGATGGCATATCTCAACCATATGAGGCAACAGGAATACCCCATAGACATCGATGATATATTTGAAAATCTAAATATGGGACCAAGGCATAGGTGGCATTTAAACCAAGTATAGTTAAACCAAGTGCTTCATCCACCACTTCGGGCATATAGGGAGCACCTCCCACCTAGAGACCCTATAGGGCCATCAATGCCAAGGGTAGACCCTATCCTTCTATCCACACATAGGGTTAATCCTTTTGTGCCAATACCCACAGAGCGAGATCCCGAGTACAAGAATCACCAAGGATATCTGGATCAACGCCCATGTGGCAATGGAGACCAAATTCATTCCATCAACATGATTTCCATTGATTTAATTGCCCCCATCTGTAATTCAACCGATCCAACACGACCATTGTATCTATACCTAGATGCCATAGACTGGGATCACATTGACTCACCACCATCCCCATTAGAGTACTAGCCTTGCGGTGAGATGTTTCATTTCACCCCAGGACAAACTCAAGATATCTTCCATGCTGAAGAGGAACCCGACATTCCCAACATAGATCTAAATTTAGTAAATGATATCCACCTGATCCCAACTCCACACCAGTTGGAGGATGGATCCCACATGTCAATCGAAGAGACGATTGATGCAGACATCGATTTTGATCCAATGAATCTGTAAATCATCAAGCTAGGGATAATTTTATCCCCTGAAGAGCAAGCCGATTACATTACCCTTCTCAAAGAGAAGAATGAGGTTTTTACATGGTCCTACAAATACATGTCGGGGCTAGACCCACAGCTAGTTACGCATAATCTAACACTTGATCCACCAATCAATCCAGTCAAGCAAAAGCTACGTAAGATGCACCCAAAAATGGCCTTAATGGTCAAATATGAGCTACAAAAGTTGTTAGATGCACAGTTTGTCATCTGCATAGATTACCCACCATAGTTGTCCAACATGGTACCCATCAAAAAGCCTAACGGGAGGATTCGCATATGCATTGATTTTTGAGATTTAAACAAAGCGAGTCCCAAGGATAATTTCCCCTTGCCTAGAATTGATGCATTGGTAGACGCTACAATAGGCCATGAAATTCTTTCTCTCATGGATGGTTTCTTGGGATACAACTAGATTTGTATCAATCTCGATGATCAACTAAAAATGGTGTTCACAACGCCTTGGGGGACATTTTGTTATAAGGTCATGCCCTTTGGCCTTAAAAACGCTGGCACCACCTACCAACGTGCTATGACATACATCTTCCATGATCACATGCATAAAAAATTGGATTATTATATGGATGATTTGTTGGCCAAATCTCTTTTGCACCAAAATCATCTTGATGACTTACGCAAGATCCTTGATCGCCTCATCGAACACAAGGTCAGGCTAAATCCTAAGAAGTGCTTATTTGGAGTCACATCTGGAAAACTCTTGGGTTTTGTAATCTCAAAATGAGGCATCGAGGTAGATCAAAATAAATTCAAGGCAATCCTTGAAATTCTTCCCCCAACCACCATCAGGCAGCTCAGAAGCTTACAGGGTAAGGTCACATCAATCAAGTGCAGTTATCCGACAAGTGCCGACCCATGAATAAATTATTACACAAGGGGGTTGCATTTCATTGGGATGATGAGTGCCAGTCAACCTTCGATGACATCAAAAAATACTTGTCTTCACCACCAGTATTGGCACCACCTAGACCAGGAGTGTTGTTCTATTTATACATCTCAGCTACTGAGGTGGCACTGGGTGCCATGTTATCCCAGAAAAATGAATTATAGAAATACCAAGCTAATTATTATCTTAGCCACACCCTAGTCAGTTATGAACTTAACTATGCATATGTTGAGAAGCTATGCTTGGCGGTGGTATTTTCCACCAAAAAGCTATGCCATTACATGCTAAGAAATACAATGTATGTTGTGTCTAAGGAGAATCCATTGTGGTACATGATGAGTCATACTTATCACAATAGTCGCATGATGAAATTGATCATGTTGTTGACGGAGTTTGACATCGAATTCATTGGACAAAATTCCATCAAAGGTCAAGTCATCACCGATCAACTAGCAGAGGCTCCTCAAAAATATGATCAGCCTCTGACCGTAGAGCTACCCGATGATGGGGTCTTCCATGTCTCAGAATCACCAAATTTTGATGAGCCTAAGTCACAGGCCGACATAACCCTATTTTTTGATGGTTCTAAATGTGAGCAAGGGGGTGGCATGAGAATCATGTTTTTCACATCACAAGGGGATCCAATACCTTTATCATTTAAACTTGATTTCTTGTGCACCAATAACAATGCTGATTATGAAGCCTTGCTCATAGGTCTTCAGATAGCCATCACCATGAACATAAAACACTTGAATATCTTTAGTGATTCGCTGTTAATTTTCAACCAAGTGAAAGGGGTATTCCAATGCAAATGCCTAGTTTTGTAGGCCTACAAAGCCCTTGTGGATAAATTCTTGGCAAATCTTGAATGGTATGACATCGAGGCACTCCCTCGATCATCGAATCATTTTGCGGACACCATGGCCTCCTTGGGGTCACTAATCCCGTAAGACATTTTTGGTGAGATGACAACCATTCAAGTCAAAACATTATTGCAATTCGTGATGGAGCATGCAAGCTCTAACATAATGCCAGGAATCCACTTGATCCAAATTGAACCATCTCAGCATAGGTTCTCTCAAATCCATGATAGTCTGAATCACATCAACTGGAGGTCTTTGTTCTCTCCAACCCCTCTTAATAGCAACATAATGCTATTTTTACAAGTTCTTTCCCACTCAGCTTTTTCTAGGGATGAACTTCAAGAGAGATCGGCCGTTCATACCATCGAGGTTTCTGATTAGTAGGATTGGTACACACCCATAAGATACTATCTCAAGTTAGGTAGCCTCCCACTTGGATTGTTGCACGCAGTGAAAAGATCATTCAAACAAAAAGTGGCAAAACATGTCTTACTAGGAGACATATTATACCATCGAAGCTACAAAGGAATCCTCCTCCATTGCTTGGACCAACAGGAGTCCACTTGGGTGATCACCCAAGTGCACGATGGTACATGCGGTGGCCACTTTAGTGGTATGGCCATCGTAAAGCGCATCCTTCGCATAGGTTATTATTGGCCATCTTTAGAGTGAGATTATTGTGCATATGTGCAAAAGTGCATGAAGTTTCAACACCATGCCAACTTGACACATGTACCTTCTTAGGCCTTGCAGTCGATCCAATTGGCTTGGAAATTTTTGCAGTGGGGCTTAGATCTCATCGAAAAGATCTCCCCTGCATCGTCAGGTCAAAACTCATTTATCATAACGACCATAGAGTACTTCACTAAGTGGGTGGAAGAAATTTCGCTTACCTATACAACTGGGACTTGCATTGTGGAGTTCATTTTACATAACATCGTATGTCATTTTGGTATTCCATCCAAGATCATATCGGATAATGGGATCTCATTTATGAACAAATATGTGTGTGCTTTGACAACAAAGTACAAAATTCAGCACAATCTTTTGACACCTTATTATCCGTAGGCAAATGGGAAAGCAAAGGTGTCAAACAAAATGCTAGTTGCCATCCTCAAAAATAAGGTCGCAGATAGTCATAAGGATTGACACATCCAAATACCACTTGCCCTATGGGCTTATCACACTAGAATTTGAATGCCCACTAGGGCAACTCAATTTTTGCTAGTGTATGGGTCCGAGGTAGTCATACCTCTTGAGTTGGAAATACCCTCCCTGCACATATCAATGCAAGAGTTCATCGATGATAACACTACATAGTAGGCCCAGTTAGACCAGCTTATGTTACTCGATGAACGACGCGTCAATGCTCTCGAGCATTTACGTATCTATTAAGAGCGACTTAAGAAATCATACAACATGAAAGTTCACCTGAGGGACTTTCAGGTCGGTGACCTGGTCTTAAAAGAGAACCAACAAAATTCTAACTTGTCGCCCCATCTAAGGGACAAGTTCACGGCAAATTGGTTAGGTCCTTATGTAATCAATAGTAAAATAGGACCTAGAACATACCGAATCACCTCTCTTGAAGGAATCAAGGAACTAGAACCCTTAAACATCAGTCATTTGAGGCCATTCAACATTTAGAGATCCATGGCCCACTCCAAAAGCTCCAAGGGTTCCTGCAATCACTTGGTCAACCTAAAATGCCCCAAATGTATCTATAATATCTTTGGTCAAAACAAAAGCTCCAAGGGTTCCCGCAACCACTTGGTCACAAAAAATGCCCCAAAGGTATCCATAATCCCTTTGGTCAAACCAAAAGCTCCAAGGGTTCTCGCCACCGCTTGGTCAACCCAAAATTCCCCAAAGGTATCCATAATCCCTTTGGTCAAACCAAAAACCCCAAGGATTCTCTCAATTGCTTGGTCAACCAAAAACACCCCAAAGGTATCCATAATTCCTTTGGTAAAACCAAAAGCTCCAAGGGTTCCCACAATATCTTAGTCAACCAAAAATGCCCTAAAGGTATCTATAATCCCTTTGGTCAAACCAAAAGCTCCAAGGATTCCTGCAATCGCTTGGTCAACCAAACGCCCCAAAGGTATCTATAATCCCTTTGGTCAAACCAAAAGCTCCAAGAATTCTCGTAATCCCTTTGGTCAAACCAAAAGCCCCAAGGATTCTCGTAATTGCTTGGTCAACATAAAACACCCCAAAGGTATCTATAATCCCTTTGGTCAATCCAAAATCTCCAAGGGTTCCCACAATCGCTGGTCAACCAAAAATTCCCCAAAGATATCTATAATCCCTTTGGTCAAACCAAAAGCAACAAGGGTTCTTGCCACCGCTTGGTCACCCAAAATGCCCCAAAGGTATCTATAATCCCTTTGGTCAAAACCTCCAAGGATCCGTAAGAATCACTTGGTCCACACCCATTCGGGTTAAACCATCCATAACAAATATTCAAAAACAACAAATAATAAAAAATAACAAAAAAATTGCATCTCACTTTCATGTATAATCTTAAAAATCAAAACACAAAAAAGCTACACTAGGCATCGCATACATACATTGCATATTTGCTGGTCATACATGTCAAACGCACCATAGACTGTAATTACTTGGTAATTCCATCATTTTCCAAAATTTTCCATTTTTTAAATGATCCAAAAAGAATAACGCCATGTGCATTTTTTCCATATCATAGTCATTTGTCTTTTAATGTCTTTAGGGTTTTCGTCATTCAGCTATCTTTAGATTTCTAGTCAAATGTTGTACAAATTTAGAAATTTTTTTACAAGGTAGAGTTTTACTAGGATCACGCCTTGTTACATAGCATCCCAACACAAGCTTAAAACACAAAAATTTCCAAGTTGTGTGAACGAAATATGAAACCTACAAAGTGGTCTAGGGTACTTTAAGAAAAAAATTTATCCTGCTCATCCCCCTGTGCGAATGGTTCAAGAATGCTTAGAGTTGACAAAAGTGTAGCACCCTAAAATTGGCATAGTTAAACCTTAGTAAAAATATAAAAATTTGAATTTTAACCCAAAACCACCCATTAACCGCCCGTTACCCGCTCCCCTTGTTTTTCGCACCATTTTTAGGATTTGTTTTGATCGTTGGACGATATCGTCGATGATTAGACGAAATCATCCCAGATCTGACGAAATCGTCTGGAATAGAACGTCCAAACGATTTTGTCCCAAAACTAATTTTCATAATTAGATTATATTTCAATAGCTTCTCTAACTTGGGCAGGAAGCGTGTCTGTGCAGTTAGAGTCTCCCCCGTTGGAGATATCCCAAATTGGGATGATCTCCAACCTCCTAACCTCTCGCTAATCCTATATAAACTAGGATTTTCTCAGTTTATCCCCCTGGCTAACAGATTTCCCTACAAATTTAGTTTCTTGTGCATTAGAACACCCTTGCACCATCGTTTGCATTTCATATTTCAAGTTTTTCTTGTAGGAATTTATTGTTTTTTAGTTGGAGCAAGCTCAGATTGTCTCAGGCGATTCTAGATGATTTTGGATGATCCTATTGTAGATCAGCAATGATCTCATACGATCGGAGGTGATATCGAATGCAGTCCAAATTAGGGGCAATCAGAGCCTGGACTTTGCATTTCTTTACCTTCTCTCTTCATTTCTTTATGCATTAACTTATTTTATTCCATTTTTGCATCCTAGAGTTCACCTCATTTAGCATAGATGCATGATAAAGTTAAAATAAATTATTAAAGTAATGCATTTATTTTAATTGTTATATGGATCTATAATTTAGGAAAATTTACTATTATTTCTATCATTTCCCCTTGCTTTTGTAGTTGCATTTTTGGTCCTTGGTATCTATTTCTGTGATTTCAGGTTTTTGACGAATTCATCAAATCAACGATGATCTCGTCTGATCTCAGATGATCAACTATGATTTGAGATGATTTTATGTAATTACAGATGATAATGTAATATTTGAGACGATCTGGACTTCTACAAACCTCAGAATATTCATCAGACATCCGAAATTAGGTACATTATGTCTTATTTAGCACACTTTCTATGTTCAACACTTATTCATGTTTTTTGTATCCATATAAATTAGCATTGGCATATAGAATAGCTTAGATTCATCTTGGAAAAACCTAGAAATTGAATGATTAAAGTACAAAATGAACACATCAAACCTATTCTCAACCTAGGCATGGAAACTGCCACTCAAAAGTTTCTTGGTGAACCCACCATTCGTCAAAAATTCACCCTTATACCCCTCCCCCGAGAGGCGTGACCTTCAAAGGGCCTCTTAGTCCAAGGTATTGTCCCATCCTTCTCGCATCCCCATTCCGGGCGTGGATCCTATAGCCTGAAGGTAAGGATGTGAAAAATTTGGAGTGATACATTTTGGTGAACCCCACGTGAAAACTAAAAACATTTTGAAAACAATCCAAAAAAATAAAAATAAATGCATTTAGAATCATCAGACAAACAAAGTAAGATTGCATATCATATTTAGATGGTAGATTATAATAAAAGACGAGTTGTCACCATAAATGTTGAAAATCAATTAGCAGCCATAGAGATTACTTCTGTGCTTAGAGTACCTCAAACAAATAGGGTTCAACCTTTGTGGGACGAACTTGATTGAGTATTATTTCATCTAGATCAACCAAACTTAGGCAAATCAAGAGGTTTATCCTAGATAGAATCCTGGATCCTGATAAAGTAATCTTATATCATGAGCTTCAGAGAGCTTGCCATAGGTGGTTAGCAGATAAAAGAGCCCTTGTGTCTTCTGAGTTGTACACCTTTGAGGAATACCTCGATAATGCAGTTGTAGTACATAAATTTCTATCTCGTATAGAGGATCAAGAGGTCGTCCTTACGGATAGAAAGAGATGAAATAAAGTTCCTAGAGCTGTGTTATATCGAGAGGATTACCATGAACTTTATTTCTACAGGTCAGAATCTGAAACAGATAATATCACTATAGCACACTTTGTCAAATTCTTGAAAAACCATTTCCAATTTGAAGAGGAGCATTTCATGACTCCTGATGAAATTGAGCCCATTAATGATATCCATAAACTATTTATAGAAAACTAAGCTATTCTTTTATTATTATTATTTCTTGCATTTAGTATGATGTTTGTTGTCTTTATAATATTATTATAAAAACAAAAAAAAATAATAAAACAAAAACAAAACAAAAATTTAACAAAAATTAAAACATTTTTTTTAAGTATTATAGTAGGTATATAATTAAAATATATACCTCCCAAACTTGCATATACATACATACACACACACACACACACACACACACACACACACACACATATATATATATATATATATATATAATATATATATATATATATATATATATATATATATATATATATATTTGCTAAAATCTAAGTTTAAGCATAATGACTAGACTTAGGAATGGAAAACAGACTAAAGTAGAAGAAGATTGGTTAGGAAAACCAGTAAATAAACCAGATGTCCTTCCTAAAGACCCAATTCAGGAAGAAGGAACCCTAGACCAACAAGAAGAAGAATTTTCTGAAGGAAATGAACAAAGAGAAAATCTTAGAGAGGAAGGATCCTCATCCCCTAAAATGTCTCCGAGAGGAGCTGTTACTTTTGATAACATGGAACATTTCTGGAAGTTCCTCAATACTAATATTAGCACTCTTAATAGAGCAGTCCATATGGACAAGGATCAAATTAGTGACACTAAAGAAACCCTAGAAGAAATATATCACACACGCTCTAATCCCTTGTCCTTCGTTGATCAAGAAATTGATCAAGTTGGACCATCCAATTTGGATATGGCCGCTATAATCTAGAACATGCAACAAAAACAGGTTACCCAACCACCTAGAGTGCCTTTTACCAAGCCTAGAGTTATTCCCACACAAAAGAAACCATCATTCACTACTCTATTTCACCAAGTTATTGATCAACATACCTCAAATCAACAAAAGCCCAAAACAAAACCAAACACCAATTTCCAACAATCTGGGATACAACATAATGCTACTACAAATCTTCTTCATAATACTCTTCCTACTAACCATTTGCATAATAGCAATATAGCATCTAATCCTTATGTCACACCATCATACGCTCATAAATCCCATACTCAGGTACCACCAAACCAATATGGTGGACAAACTAGTAATCTTGAAACTATGGTGAAACAGTTAGTTTCCCGCATGGACTAGATAGATCCCTATCGTCCCTCGTACAATTATCAAGAGATGTGTAGTCAACCTCTAGATCCTATAGTTGTAGCATAGCCATATCCTAAACACTTTCCTATGCCATTCCTACCTATATACAAAGGAACCGAAGATCCTATAGAGCATCTTTGTATGTTTAGGATAGCATGTCATGATATATCACATGATGAATTGTTATTACTAAAAATATTCCCAAAAAGTTTAGGAGGAATGGCATTGGAGTGGTATTATCAATTACCCACTCATTATTTGAGGAATTTCAAAGAAATAGTCAAGCATTTTGTTCATAAAATTAGTGCCTACATCGAAAGGCATGTAACCATTAAAGATTTGTACAACTTAAAACAAGACAAAGATGAATGTTTTGCTGATTTCCTAGCTCGGTGGAGGCAGTTGATAGGAAAATTACACCTTGTGTTACCTTATCGGGAAATGTTGGATATCTTTATCAATAATTTACAAGAACAACTATCTTATGAGTTATCAACTGCTACCTTGACCACCTTCGATCAAGCTATAGACTTAGCTCGAAGAGTGGAAGATGCTCTCATTCGGATAGGTCAGCTTAAAAAGGATGATGAGAAAAAATCCAAAAATCAATATAAAAATAAACAAGTTGTGGGTGATGGAGTCACTGATAGTAGAAATAGTGCTACTATTAATGCTACGAAGACAACGAAGAATTTTATACTAAAACCTCCTAATAAACCACCTCGAGAATTTACTAGGTTAAATCAACCTCTATCAACCATTCTACCACAATTATTAGAATGAGGTTTGATCCAATTACCAAATATCCAGGAACCTGATCCAACTATACCTAGATACAGAGCTGATTTACACTATGATTTCCATAGAGGACCTAGACACGCTACCAACTCTTGTAAAATATTAAAACATAAAATACAAGGCCTGATTGATAACAATGAGATGGAGATACAAGCCTTTCAACCTAAACAAAATCCTCCTAATAATGATCAAAAGAACATCCCCCAAAATTAGAATCAGAATGCCAATCAATCATTGGACATATTTCAACATCCTTTACCAAAGCATGGTAAAGAGGTGGCTAATCAAATTGAGCATCATAATGTTCCCCCTCTTACCCGATATGTAGGGACTATTAGTGGACATTCACCTTCTCATGATCTACAAATTTTTGACACAATTGTATCCATGGTTACGACCAGACCTCTATATAACATTCGGACACCTAATCTTAGTGATACAAAATACGATACTGAAAGTGACATGGAAATCACCTCAAATCAATCGAATAGTTCTGAAGATGAATTAGATGCTATTCAACCTATCACAAATTCTATGGTTCCGGAAGAACCATTTCCAAGAAGAGTTACTACTAGACCATCTTCTCACCAATTACTTTCTAATGAACAAGCCATAAATGCTAGACCAAGACCCATTCATCATCCGCAAAACAATATTGTAGGTACCATCGGAGCTGTTACTCGACAACAGGCTCAAAATTCTCAACAAAATCAAACTCAGAACAATGAATCAGCTCCATTTGTTTTGAAAGTTCCTAATAAATGGAATCATGCGCCTAATGTTCAACCTAAACCTCCTTATAATATTAATGAACAATTATCAAATACTACAGCTAGAATTTCCCTTTTGGAACTTTTAAAATATTCTCCTACACATAGGAATGAATTAATGCCCACATTAAGCCAAATGATAGTACCACAAAATATTCAACCTAAAGCCATGGCCAATACTATCATAACTCAAGAAGTCTATTGTATTGACTTTCGGGATAGAGATATACCACAACTTAGTTTACATAAGGATAACCCCTTATATATTACTACCCTAATTGGAGATGTAGCAGTTAAACGAGTCTTGATTGATAATGGTTCATCTTTAAACATTTACACTTTTGACTTATACCAAATATTTGGTTTTAGAAGTGACGAAATGAAAAGAATTGATATGATCATAAAAGCCTTCAATGACGAAACATAAGAAACATGTGGAGTTATTACTATACCATTGCAAGTTGGTCTAAGAACCTTAGATACAATCATGTTTATTATACATTGCTTTGCATCGTACAATATACTCTTGGGTCATCCTTGGATCAACATGATGCGAGATGTTCCCTCAACTTTACATCAGTGTGTTAAATTCGAATTTAAAAATTAGTTGGTTACCATTCATGGTGATCCCAGACCCTTTGATATGTGTGCTTTTGTAGAACCTGTCGGAGTTCAATTTTGCCCTACTCTATCATCCACACATACTAATTCTAATAATCCATCTAAATGTGTGAAACACACACCCATAACATCACCTACCTTTTCTCGATCAACGCCACCTCTACGTATAGCTCAACCATCTTCTGAACAAACCACATTAGGACCTTAACAAGATCCTAAACCCAAAACCAATGCTTCTTGTTTTACTCCTATAACTTCCATACCTATAGACCCGTCCATCGACATCTCTACAACATCTACACCTACCAGAGGCATATTTTCCACATTCGAAGATGTAGGAAATGTTCCTTCTACCTCTTACGCTCTTACTGATGAGATCTTACCCGATTTATCTAAAATTCTTATATCAAAAAAAACAAACGCTGCTATGCAAGATTCCCTTATTTTAAATAAATTGCCACCCTCTCCTTGTACCTTGGGCCTCCCATAGCCTATGGGAAGTATTTAACAAGTTGGGAGATGTGCTTTTATTTATAAGGGATATGACTGGGGAAGAATACCTAGAAACATCCAGACATATTATGATGGATATGCTCAATGTTATTTTACTAATGAGTATATTAAAGCTAAGCCTATAATGCTTAAATTGGGATATAAAGGGAAAGGTTTGGGACCTTTCCAAAATGGTATGAAAGAACCTTTTGAGGTAGAACCATGACCCGCCTGATGTGGTGTGGGCCTATTTCCTAGTAAGGGTCAGCCCTTTCGATTCGAGGATGATGACCAACTCATATGTTACCAAGATTATTTGGATAAACGTGATGCCTTACGTTTAATGAATAAGCCATTTACATGTAATATGCTATCCATTTACATGGAGGATATATATTCCATGATGTCTCCGTTGAGGAATTATTACATAACGAATTTTATTTTGATGGCTCCTTACCTAGTGAGGCCAGGACTCCCCAAGATGAATTATCCAAACTAACCTTGGAAGAATTACAAGAATTGGGCGTTTCACCCGCCCCACCTAATTTTGAGAGAGATCTACACATGGAAGTAGATAATGTCATAAAAATTAATATTGGAACCAACGATAACCCTCACATAATCAAGGATCAAAATTGAGTTAAGAAAAACAAGATAAATACATTGCATTTCTTAAATAATATGAAGATGTCTTTGCTTGGACATATGAGGATATGCCAGGATTAGACCCTTTCGTAGTCATGCATCACCTAGTAGTCCATCCGGATGCTAAACCTGTTAAACAAAAACTTAGAAAAATGCATCCTAAAGTGGCCTTACTAGTCAAAGGGGAATTAGAAAAACTCTCAAAGGTTGTTTTTATACAAGCCATTGATTATGCTGAATGGATCTCAAATGTAGTTCCAGTAACTAAGAAAGAAGCTACCAAAGTTAGGGTTTGTACAGACTTTAGAGATATTAATGCTACTTGCCCTAAAGACGATTTTCCTCTTCCCAACATGGATCAAATCATTGATTTTACTACTGGGAGTGGAATGATATCCTTAATGGATGGATTTTCTGATTATAATCAGATCAGGATAGCTCCTGAAGATCAGGCTAAAACAACCTTTATTACCCCTTGGGGGACCTTTTGTTGGAAAGTGATGCCATTCAGTTTAAAGAATGTAGGTGCAACATATCAACAAGCCATGACTTATATATTTCATGATATGATGCATGATATTCTACATGATTATATAGATGATATTATAGCTCATTCCATCAAAGAAGATGATCGTTTAGATGACTTGAGACAAGTCTTTGATCGGTTAAGGGAATATATTATCCGACTAAATCTAGCTAAATGTATATTCGGAGTTAAGTCCAATAAATTATTGGAGGTTATAATTTCTTTACGTGGCATTGAAATTGACCCCCTCAAGATTATGACTATCACTGATATGCCCGCACCCACAAATATATCTGAATTACGAAGTCTACAAAGTAAAATTCAAGTTATTCCTCACTTTGTCGAGAAGTTTGCAGACAAAAAAATACCCTTTCTTAAGCTTCTTAAGAAAGATGTCTCTTTTCATTGGGATGACGAATGTCAGGAAGCATTTGAACTCCTCAAACAATATCTCCTTAACCCACATGTGCTTTCACCACCTAGATCTGATCGCCCATTTATCTTGTATATTTCTGCTTCAGATTTTGCCTTAGGAGCTATGTTAGCTCAACTTGATGATGAGAAGAAAGAGCATGCTAATTATTATATCAGTAGAACCTTAATCAGTTATGAAACCTGCTACACAACATTAGAGAAGTTATGTCTAGTAGTCGTATTTTCTACACAGAAGCTATGCCATTATATGCTCAGTCAGAAAATATATGTTATTGCTAAATTCAATCCTTTGCGGTATTTTATGAGTCGACCGTACTTATCTGGTCACACAACAAAGTGGGTTCTTGCGCTAAGCGAGTTTGAACTCACGTTTATAGGACAAAAGTCTGTTAAGGATCAAATCATAGTAGATCAATTAGCTGCTACACCTTTAGAGTCTACCCATCCCATCATCATTGATTTTCTTGATGAATGCCTTAAAATAGAGGCAGACCATCCAGAGCAATGGTCCCTATACTTTGATGGAGCTCGATGCATGAGTGGGGCTGGTGCAGGTATTATTTTAATATCTTTGTATAAACATCTTATACCTCTGTCCTTTAAATTAATGTTTGCTTGCACTAATAACACTGCTGAATATGAGGCTCTAATCCTTGGATTACGAGTAGCCTTGGCACTGAAAATTAAAAATCTATTGGTTTTCGATGATTCTCAACTTATCATAAATAAAATCAATGATTTTTATCAAACCAAAATGATAAATTACATCCATATAAGGCATATGTCTTACAATAATTATCTTTATTTGATCAAGTTACCTTGGAAGCTATTCCTCAAACTAGCAATCATGCGGCTGATGCTTGTAACAAGTGTGAACAGGACTTAGCTTGAAACGGCTTAGAAAAATCTAGTTTTTCTAAGCCCAGTGTGAACACACTTACCTTTTGTCAGCTAATCTTGTCGGATGGTCGGCATGATATTCTTTCTCCCTTACCTTAATTTTTTCCTTATCCCTCCATTCTCCTTCCTCCTTTCCTACCGTCCATTTTCCCTTATAACTCCACTCCCTTCCTCTCTCCACTCTCCCTGCCACATCCCACTCCACTTTCTACTCCTCTATACTCTCTAATCTCCCCGATATTCCTCCACCTTCCCTTTCCTACTATTACGCATGGTCTAAGCCTATATAAGGTTTATTATAATGTAATTATCATGTTGATTAGTTTTATGAATAATTTTGGCTTTGTATATTTCGTGTCAATTATTACCTTGGCTAATGTTAATCTAAGGTTAATTTAATCTTGGAATCACACTGGTATCAGAGCAGAGGGGGCACGAATCTCGAGGGCCGAGGTAAGGCACGAAAGCTGAAGCACAGCAGATTCCAAGGTGTGACTGATGAGAGAATAGCACATGGATATCGAGGAACGACTGTTGCATGGATCCCAAGGAGTGCATAGATCCTAAGGAGCAGTAGAGAGGCTATCACATAGATCCTGAGGAGTGCACGAATCCCAAGGATCTGATTGGATGTTGATAGTAGGCTGACATGGCAACGGAGCTAGGTGGTAGCTACTGATGTGGAATGGAGCTGGTAGCATGTGGATCGAGGATGACTAGGAGCTGATGTGTACGACATGGCAGAGCTGACCAGGAGCTGACATGGACGACATGGTAGAGTGTGAGTTGACATGGCAGAGGAGCTGATGTGGTAGAGCGTGAGCTGACATGGTAGAGGAGCTGACATGGCAAAGCATGAGAAAACATGGATGAGTGCTGACATGGATGACATGGATTCTTTGGGTGTGTGCCACATGGTAAAAATTTTTTGGTCGACGAACGGGCAAAAGGTTGGCGAGATCGATTTCCCAAAGGCAATCGACCTATAGAGTGTTCGTAGGCTTTGATAAATCCTAGACGCACTCTCTGCCCACTGAATGTGGGACTAAATTTAAAAAAAAAAACATATTAGCCACTCGGTAGAAGTACTTTTGGATACCTTCATTCTCCCGTCTGCCTATAATGGTCTAGCGATCAAGTCTCCCGCCTTGTAGAGTAGAGACCTGGGGTCGAATCCCACCAGGGTTAAAAAAAAAGAGTTTTTTTTATTTTTTTTGTTCTTCGTCAATAGTAAGGGTTTAACATTGCTCTGTTTTACTCTCCCTACCACAACAGCTACATGGTGCAGTGGCTAAGTCTGCCGGGTAGACGGCGGAGGTTACCAGTTCGAATCTCATCTGGGATTTCAAAAAAAAAGGTTTATTTTTTTAATTAAATTTTTATTATTTGTTTTTTCTAAATTTTTTTTTAAAAAAAATAAATAATAATTTCTATATATATTTTTTATTATGTTTTTTTTAAATATCCATTTCATTTAAAAAAATAATTAAAATATATATAGGAAATTGTTAAAAAAAAAAATTAAAAAGGTCTTTATTAAAACAAATTTTAGAAAAAAAAAATTATAAAAATAAAAGGGTGCAAAGATATTTTGATATAAAAAGTTTTTTTTTGGCATCATACTAAGTTGTAACCCAGTTCATACGGTGTGATTCTGGGTAGATGATCCAGTCAACCGGATGCTATAATGTATTACTCTCTCTGTTGAGAAGAGAGACTCCTGATTCCTTTGATGGGAAAGTCCAGCGGTATGGACTTCATACAATGTTTTGCCAATTAGAGAATCAAGTGATTGCTCGTATGAGGAAACCAGATTCTAGCTATGAGGCAGATTCTGAAGATAATATCTTTGGGCAAAGGATAGTTGAATTCGATATGGTTGAAATAGTACCTGAAGGACAATCAAGTGACAGTTATTCACCTATAGTTCCTGAAGTAGAAACAAGTGAGAGCTATACACCACGCTCTCCTGATTCAAAACCAAAAGAAGCAGAAGAAGAAGAAGAAGAAGAAGAAGAGGAAGAAGAGGAAGAAGAACCAGTGGAGGTGAAACCTACAACTAAAGAATGAAATTTTCTCAAAAGAAGTTATGAACTAGTAGCAGCACAAGACATCATTATAATTAGTGACGATGAAGCAGACAATTTCACCTTGCCAATTTTGGGTGATCCTCGAGAAGAAGAACGCAAAATCAATGAGCATATTAAGAAAGCTAGATTTGATTTAAATCAGTAAATCAATGATCTATTTTGTACTTCTTTGTACTACTTGTTTGAAGTTGCAATAAAGTTTACTTTCTAAAATGGCTTCCAATACTAGTCTACCAATCCCTGAGTTCAATGGTGGTGATTACAAGTATTGGTCAATTAAAATGAAAACTCTTTTGATAGGCAAAGGTCTTTGGGATGTGATTGAAGAGGGATATACTAAACCTACTGCTGCTGATTGGGAAGCTTTGAATGTTGCTGATAAAAGGGCTAGAAAGGAAGCACAGAAGAATAATTCTTTTGCCCTTTATCATATCCAAGCCACCCTTGACAGAAGTATTTTCCCTAGAATAGCTTCTTTTATAACTGCTGAATCTGCTTGGAATGCTTTAAAATAAATTTATAGGGGTAGTGACCAAGTCAAACAAGTTAAACTACAAACCTTGAAATGAGAGTTTGAGACTCTTAAAATGCAAGAGTGAAAAGGTTGGTGATTACTGTGTGCGTGTGAAAGCCATAGTAGATAATATGGTCACTTTAGGAGAAGATGTAAAGCCTAAAGTTATAGTGAAGAAAGTGTTGAGGACACTTCTTCCTAAGTGGAATTCAGTTGCCATAATTATAGAAGAATCCAAAGACCTAACTTCTTTGTCTTTTGAATCCCTAATTGGCTCACTTCTCTCACATGAAGAGAGGTTACAGCAAACTCCTTCCACAAGTTACGGAGGAGATGATAAAGCCTTTTCTTCACAAGAAGACAAAGTTAGAGGCTGTGGTAGAGGACAATATAAAGGTAGAGGCAGATATAATCAGAGAGGTGGAACTCATAATAGAGGAGGAAATCAGAATAGATGAGGATTCTCAAACAAAGGTGAACAACAGAATAGAGGTGGACAACAAAATAGAGGAAAACAATCAGGCAGAGGCAAAGGAGGAGATAAGTCAAAACAATCTTGCTAAAACTATGGCAAACTTGGCCATTATGCTCGTGACTATTGGACAAAGACTTCACAAGGAACCAGTAGTAGCTAGAGCAGTCAGTTTGGAAATTTTGGAGAAGAGGAAGAGGCCACAAATATCTTTCTCTCTTATGGTCAGGCAGATCAGAACATGAATGATACATGGATCTTGGACACTGGGTGTTCAAACCATATGAGTGGTAAATAAGATCTCTTTGCTACTCTAAACTCTTCATACAAATCCAGCATCAAATTTTGAGACGATAACTCATTGGCAGTTGAAGGCATTGGAGCCATGGCAGTTCCAACTAAATAAGGCATAAAACATGTAAGTGATATCTATTACAAACCCCATATTCAACACAATATTTTAAGTGTTGGTCAAATGTTAGAAAAGAACTACAAGTTACTTTTTGATGAGGGTAAATGCACTATTTTTGATAAAATAACAGTAATAGAATCATTACACAAGTGCCAATGTCAAAGAATAGATTGTTTCCTTTAAATTTTGGCCGATCAGGGGGAGATAAGTTAGCAAATGTTGCTATTTCCAATCCAAGTGTCCTATGGCACTTGAGATATGGTCATTTGAATTCAGCTAGTTTGAAAATTCTAACTTCACAAGCGATGGTAACTGGACTTCCTAAGGTTCAGGATAGTATGGAAGTCTATGAAGGGTGCGCTCTTGGGAAGCATGCCAGATCAAAATTTCCTCATGGAAAAACATGGCGGGCCAGCTATCCACTCCAGCTAGTGCATACAGACATCTATGGTCCGATGCAGACCAAGAGTCTGGGTAACAACTTGTTGAGTGGTATTTTCACCCGATTGTGAAAACACACTCTCCGATAGGATTTGGGTTCTAAATCCTCTGCTTGCAAAGAAATTAAACATGTAATTTCTCCAAGGTTCCTGTTATGTTAGCATTTTGCATCTATGTATTAATGATCTCCAACAAAGATATTATATTAAAATGCTTGGAACACCTTAGTGGTTGCAAGTAACTGAAAACAAGGGGCACTATGGTTTATTTTACTGTGAAATTTTAATGATTGTTCATTGAACCCTAATAAAGTAAATGTGATTTGATCCTTAAATGACCATGCTGTAATTTCAGAATGGAAATTAATGAAATGCCCTGAAATGGAAATATTTTATTTTCAGGATTTGAAATTTTTAGCTTTTTATTTTTATTTATTTTAATACCTGTAAATAAAATAAAGTACAGAAAAAAAATGAAAATAAAATGTGAAAGAAAAAATGAATTTAAATTGCATTCAGTTTGATGCTATCTCGTCCGACAAAACCGAAGATGTGAGGTTTCCATGCATGCAACCTAACTTATTGAACCTGCAAACATGCACAATCCAGGTAAGTTAAGTGCTGGTCTCTGGGGTTTTACTGTGATTTTCCAGATTTAGACATTCGCATGAAGCAACCAAGAGAACTTGCATTAAACTTCATCTATAAACCTAGAAATATGAAAAGGAGAAAGATAAACATTAAATACTGCATGCAAAAAATCACTCCTTCTTTCTTGCCAACAAGATGCAAATTTTTGAACACTCTACATTAAAAATAAATCATGTTACAATAGCAGACTCTCTGGTTTTCTCAAAACCAGCAAAAGGAAGAAAAACACTCCCGAGCAGGCCTAGAATGGCTTATCGCCTTAGGCACTGCAACTCTGCCCATAGTGGTTTTCTGACCCTATCAATCTGTACCTCTGCATTTTATACTTGTTGGTAAATTGCTTCTCCTTCCCTGATGGTTCGTTTCGTCTTCTAGATTGCTTCATTTCATATTCCCGCCTTTCGAATTGCTTTTGACTTCATGCTCGACATTGAGATGCTTGATCTTCTCTACGACCTGTAACACTTCTACAGCCGTTACACATGTATGCCATGTGTTTTCGCACTTTTTTGCACGTTCTGTAATGGCCCCCTGCAAATCATGACCAAAAATAGCATGCAGCTTTGCCTCCTTACTTTCACCGCAAAAACGCGACATGTTGCGATATCGTGACATTTTTCTACGAACAGCCTCGTCCGCCTTCATGAGTTGTGAAAACGTGACATGTCGCGATATCATGACAACTTTTGATTTCGTACACTTTACTGTTTTTCTATCACGAAATCGTGACACTTTTCTATTCTATACATATTGGCTGCTTTCTGTCGTGAAATCGCTACGTTTTTCTCTTTCGGGCTGCTTATGCTGTTTCTGGCCGCAAAAACATGACATGTCGTAAAATCGCGACATATTTTCATTCCATACACTTTGCTGTTTTGGAGCCGCAAAAATGTGACCTGTCGCGATATCGCGACATTTTTCTGCTTTGTGCCTCTTTGCTGTTTTCTGTCGCGATATCGCGACAACTTTTCATTTCGTACACTTTGCTGTTCTTCTGTCACGAATTCATGATGTTTTTCCGCTTCGGCATGTCTTGCTGCTTCAGGTCATGAAAACGTGACATGTCGCGATATCGCGACAACTTTAGTGCCTTGCCCTATTTGACTGGTTTGACCCGCGATTTTGTGACATGTTGCGATTTCGTGATAATTTTCCATTCTACCTTTCTTTCTCCTCTTTGGACCACGATGGAGCAACATTTGATATTGAGACACTTTTCTATTTTTGGCCGCGACAGCGCAACATGTCGTGATATCGCGACACTTTTTCATTTTCGGCCGCGACAGCGCAACACGTCGCAAAATCATGACAATTTTCATTTTTCAGCAGCGATGGCGCAACATGTTGCAATATCGCGACAATTTTCATTTCTCAGTAGTGATGGCATGACATGTTGCGATATTGCGACACTTTTTATCCTTGTGCAATTTTGCCCCTTTTTCTTGATTTTTAGCATCTGGGTCACTAAGATCTTCTTTGAAAGCATGCAAAAAAATGTGGGTCCCCAATTTTGGGGTGTGTTGTGGATCAGCCACAACAAATGGCGACTCTGCTGTCAAATTCTCTTGAGCATTTTAGTGAGAACCCAACCTGGAAGTATACAAACTTGGAAACCAACATTAGTACATAAGAAATATAAATGAATGCCCATAGATAAAAAATACATGAATTATCAAAATTGTTAAGTATCAGCTCGGTGTGTGCAAGGTGTTTTCATTCCCTATCACTTGAACTTGATCAACATTCCATTGTCAGTTTTACATGAATGCATATGTGAGACTATGAATGACTTATGTAACCAAATAGATATTCTTAGAGATTTTTCTCATAGACCTTATAGTATCATACACAAACATTCAAGATTATCAAACCCTCTTAGGATCAACTATATGTATGCTTATTATATCCCAAAGTTGGTTATGAGTCCCTACTATCTTGAACCCATGTGCAAGTGAACATGAAATTACAACTTTGGGGAATCCAACTCCCAACCTAACCAAGATGGGAGTTTAACCCTATCCTTACTATTCTGATTTAGAATTCATTACCTCGCTTTGAGCAAAATAATTTAACCAATTATGGAAGAAATGGTCATGCTAGTCTAACCCTTGGGACAATTAGTGGTCTTGTTTTTTAGACAAGACATGCTGCCATGCATGGGCATACTTAAACCCATAATCCAAGACTTACCTTCATTTCTTTAGACCTTGGGGATGACTACCCATCCTTTGCAGAGGACAAGTAGTATGATCCTTCCAATCCGATATAAATATGAGATGGGAAAAAATAATTTTTTACTTCTTGGACCTTGGGGATGACTACCCATCCTTGCTAGGGACATGTAGTACAATCCTTCCAATCCAAGCTTTGGATAAAAATGGAAAATATTAATTTATTGCTTAGACCTTGGGGATGACTACCCATCCTTTGCAGAGGACAAGTAGTACGATCCTTCCAATCCAAGATTTAACATGAAATGAGACATAGGAGCTTTGGGGAATCAGATTCTCAACCTAAGCGAGATGAGAATTTATGCCCTATCCTTACTACTCCATGTAGGTCAAATCAAAGCTTTGGGGAGTTGGATCCTCAACCTAAGTTCGATGAGGATTTAGCCCTATCCTTACTACTCTGATTTTAGGCTTTAATATTTATGGAAGTGGTCAAAACCACTATCTTAAGGATCATGTTGCATAGTAGGATAGACATGAAATACTTCTTTCGCCCAATATTTTCTTCCAAGCAAGGTTTTGATCATTTTTCTCAAGATCCTTTTTAATGTGTATAAAATGTGCTTGGTTCTAGATATCTCAAGACTCAGTTCCCAACCTTAGGATTTTATTTATATTTATGTGATAGCATAACCTTAAGAGGATTTGACACAATTTAATGATTTGTATTTGAAATGCATATGCAACTAAGATAGCATGTATGTGCAAAGTGAGATGTAATATGAATGCATTGCCTTTTGAATGGCAGATGAAATATTGTCATATAAAACTGACTACTTCATGCATCACAAGTTTCAAACGATACTATTTAAATGTTTGTGTTACTTGTGGAGCTTCTACAACACAATTCCAATGTTCCATATTTCCCTGATCTAGAACATAAGTTAGCATCTCAAGGCAACTTTTTCATCATTTTTTTTTTTTATAGACAAACAAAGCATGTCAAATAAACACACAATTTTAAATTAAAACTTATTCAATCCAAAACCAAATTGCAATCCCAAAAATGAAAATTTGAAAACACAAACCAAAACCAAACCCAAAGTAACTTCAAAAACGATCTTGAAAACACAAACCAAAACCCAAAAAACCAAAATCTATATACAAATGTACAATATAATACAAGATGATGCAAAGCTTGGATTATCACTTTCTTGGATCCCAAACATGATTAGAACATTTCAACAAAAATATAACATGATATGCATGCCAAATGTTGTGGAAATCCCACAAAAATAAAACAAGACCAAACAATGCAACAAATTTCCACTTGCCATGCTCACCATACCAATTTGATTTAGTTCCAATAATACTCACATAGGTGAGCATCAAATTACTAAAATGATTAGACAATAAATGATTTTCAATTTTATCATGTCTATTCTTTAAAATGTGAATTTCATAATTCCCTCCTTGATTTAGAATTAGGCTATCCTTTTCAAATATGCAATTTTGTAAGCAGTAGCCTATTTCTACAAATTTCAAAGCCAAATGATTTTCCAAATTTGTAGGCCAATCAAATTTGTGTAACAATTTACAAGCATCTAGGATATTTACTAAATTAGGATCATTAAAAGTTTTTATCCTAGATTCAATTAATAATTGTTGATGAATTTGGTTTAACAATCCAAGTGCATCAACTTCTTTTTCATTCATTAAAACCATATTATTAAAGGTGTGATTAAAAATTATACCTTGTTTTTCATTTACCTTTAATGACATTTCATCATTCAAACTCAAAACATGGTCATGCAAATTTTCGACCCTCAAATGTTTTTGGTCAAAGTGTATGTCCCATGACTCATCTTGATGATCCTTCATTTGAGTTGCTTCCAATTGATCAATCTCTTTATCATTTGGTTCTAATTCTTTGTTCACTATACATGGTATCTCTTCATGTGAAATAGAAGTTTCCATATCTTGCATATCAAGTGAGATATGAGTTTCATCTATAGAGATGTGAGAAAAGAATGCATCATCATATCTCCCCCAACCATTGTAAAAATCGTCATCCAAATCCATAGAATGAAATTCCATGATGTTTGTGACATGATCTCTTGATTCATTCATAAATTCTTTTTCTTCTTTGTCCTTGGCAATAGGATCATTATAATCTTCCAAAATTTGATGAGATTTGAAACCCTCTTCCAAAACATCCTCGAATTGTACAGGAGTTGTAAAGTCTTCCTTTGAGTAGGCGATTATGTTGTCCTGTATATCAATGGGCACACAAGTTTCATTAGTAGTTTTGGAATGAGTGAAGTCTTCCCACTTCTTCCAAGCATCATAATAATCATCTTTCAAAATCAAGTGGTGACGTTCAACTACTTCTTCAACATCTTCCAATTCATCCATGTGTTTCTCATCAAATTCATCTTCACCTTCCTTAGATGGTTCAATTATTTCCAAAAGTGGGTTATTTCTTGAATTCAAATTTATAAGGCTATCATCGTCCAAATTAGTAACCCATGATTCAATTTTTTCATAATTTGGAGGGTGAAGAATTTCCTGATCTTTAATTTTACACATCTCATCAATAGTATCTTCCAAGAACAAGTGGTGAAACTCTATCATGTCTTCAAATTCATTTATTGGTTTTTTTTCAATTTCACTTTCAACCACTTCATTTAATTCTATGGTGGGTTCCGTATTATCACATATATCAAACATTTTTGAATTTAGAACCCCTTCATCTAGATAATCGTGTATCTCTACATGATCCTCACTAGTGGATGTTGGTTTAGCACTTTGCACCTCCCCTTGATCATTTACCTTAGATATCATTGGAGTGGAAGGTGCTATATTTGATGGTTGGTGTAGGTTGGCATCAATATCTTTAGAAGGACAATCTCTTATATGAGCATGTTGTGCCTTTTCTTCTTCAAGACCTTGTCGTTCTATCTCTTCTAAGATTTCATGGATTTTCTCTAAAGACAAACCACTCAGTTTTTCTTCAATAAGTGAAGCAAGTGTGGGGTGTATAGCTCCTAGGTATACTTCCATGGCTTCCTCTTCTAATGTATTAAAATTTTCCCACATTTGGGAGTGCAACTCATGAAATCTTCCATTGAATTGACTCAAGGATTCATTAGGCTCCTTACATATGGATGAAAACTGATTTTTCAGGATCTCTAAGTCAACCTGATTACCAAAATGGTAAAGATAGGTTGCTTCTAGTTGTATCCAAGAAGTCCTAACCTCCATGGGTAGTTGGCTATACCAAAATAATGGCTTATCATCCAAAATGTATGCAAATAACTTACAAGCCACCTCTTCATAGAAAATTTGGAATTTACATAATGTATCCTTGTAGACATGCAGTTTTTGCAAGTATCCTAGTGGCACCTCTTCATTAAAACATCGTAAAAAATCCAATAAAATTGTAGGAATTTGATAGGGTACCACAGGTATAGATAAACCCTTATAATGATCCTCTATCATTGATACCATTCTCTCTCTTAGAGACACTATTTCAGCTCTCAAGGATACACTTTGCTCCTCAAGTGTTGCCATTAGTGAACTTAAAATGTAATTTTAGAACCAAATCTGTTGAATATTCAAACTGCAATGTAGAGAAAATAAAATCGAGTTAGAACCAACTAAGAGATGTACTTATTAAAATCAAATGTCAAGTAATTGCATGAGACCAAAATTTGCAAAGTTAAATCAAATTACATATTTCTGTATGAACAATCAGAGAAGTGTTAGAATAATATACAGCATACCTAAAAAATAGAACATGTAAATAAATTCAGGTCGTCCTTTTTATAGTCTTCCGAGTGTTAGAGGACTAAAGCATAAAAATTTAAATTTAAACAACACTAAAATAAACCCGTTCGGCCCTCCTAGCACCAATCTGTTGAGTGGTGTTAGAGGCCGAAGATGCTAATCAAATGGACTTGAAATATTTAACAATGTAAAGCTCTTAAACAATTATAAACCCGTAGCATCTAAAATCATGATAAAATAAACCCTTCAAGCCCTCCTTCTAGCGCCAATTTGTTGAGTGGTATTTTCACCCGATTGTGAAAACACACTCTTCGATAGGATTTGGGTTCTAAATCCTCTGCTTGCAAAGAAATTAAACATGTAATTTCTCCAAGGTTCCTGTTATGTTAGCATTTTGCATCTGTGTATTAATGATCTCCAACAAAGATATTATATTAAAATTCTTGGAACACCTTAGTGGTTGCAAGTAACTGAAAATAAGGGGCACTGTGGTTTATTTTATTGTGAAATTTTAATGATTGTTCATTGAACCCTAATAAAGTAAATGCGATTTGATCCTTAAATGACCATGCTGTAATTTTAGAATGGAAATTAATGAAATGCTCTGAAATGGAAATATTTTATTTTCAGGCTTTGAAATTTTTTAGCTTTTTATTTTTATTTATTTTAATACATGTAAATAAAATAAAGTACAGAAAAAAAATGAAAATAAAATGTGAAAGAAAAAATGAATTTAAATTGCATTCAGTTTGATGCTATCCCGCCCTGACAAAACCGAAGATGTGAGGTTTCCATGCATGCAACCTAACTTATTGAACCTACAAACACGCACAATATAGGTAAGTTAAGTGCTGGTATATGGGGTTTTACTGTGATTTTCCAAATTTAGACATTCGCATGAAGCAACCAAGATAACTTGCATTAAACTTCACCTATAAGACTAGAAATCTGAAAAGGAGAAAGATAAACATTAAATCCTGCATGCAGAAAATGACTCCTTCTTTCTTGCCAACAAGATGCAAATTTTTGAACACTCTGCATTAAAAATAAATCATGTTACAATAGCAGACTCTCTGGTTTTCTCAAAACTAGCAAAAGGAAGAAAAACACTCCCGAGCAGGCCTAGAATGGCTTATCGCCTTAGGCACTGCAACTCTGCCCGCAACGATTTTTTGACCCTATAAATATATACCTCTGCATTTTATACTTGCTGGTAAATTGCTTCTCCTTCCATGATGGTTCGTTTCGTCTTCCAGATTGCTTTGTTTCATATTCCCGCCTTTCGAATTGCTTTTGACTTCATGCTCGACATTGAGATGCTTGATCTTCTCTACGACCTGTAACACTTCTACAGCCGTTACACATGTATGCCATGTGTTTTCGCACTTTTTTGCACGTTCTGTAATGGCCCCCTGCAAATCATGACCAAAAATAGCATGCAGCTTTGCCTCCTTACTTTCATCGTGAAAACGCGACATGTCGCGATATCGCGACATTTTTCTGCCAATAGCCTTGTCCGCCTTCATGCACCGCAAAAACGCGACATGTCACGATATCGCGACAACTTTTCATTTCGTACACTTTGTTGTTTTTCTGTCATGAAATCATGACACTTTTCTATTCCGTACATCTTGGCTGCTTTCTGTCTCGAAATCGCTATGCTTTTCTCTTTCGGGCTGCTTATGCTGTTTCTGGCCACGAAAACGCGGCATGTCGCAAAATCGTGACATATTTTCATTCCATACACTTTGTTGTTTTGGAGCCGCAAAAACGCGACCTATCGTGATATCACGATGTTTTTTCGCTTTATGCCTCTTTGTTGTTTTTTGTCGCGATATCGCGACAACTTTTCATTCCGTACACTTTGCTGTTTTTCTGTCGTGAAATCGTGACGTTTTTCCGCTTCGGCATGTTTTGCTGCTTTAGGTCACGAAAACGTGACATGTCACGATATCATGACAACTTTAGTGCCTTGCCCTGTTTGACTGGTTTAACCCATGATTTTGTGACATGTCGCGATTTCGCGACAATTTTCCATTCTGCATTTCTTTCTCCTCTCTGGACCGCGACGGAGCAACATGTCGCGATATCGCGACACTTTTCTATTTTTGGCCGCGACAGCGCAACATGTGATATCGCGACACTTTTTCATTTTTGGCCGCGACAGCGCAACACGTCATGAAATCACGACAATTTTCATTTTTCGATAGCGATGGCGCGACATGTCGCGATATCGCGACAATTTTCATTTTTCGGTAGCGATGGCGCGACATGTCGCGATATCGCGACAATTTTCATTTTTCAGCAGCGATGGCGCGACGTGACACTTTTTATCCTTGTGCAATTTTGCCCCTTTTTCTTGATTTTTAGCATCTGGGTCACTGAGATCTTCTTTGAAAGCATGCAAAAAAAGGTGGGTCCCCAATTTTGGGGTGTGTTGTGGATCAGCCACAACACAACTCTTACTTCCTACTCTTCATTGATGATTTTACTAGAATGTGCTAGATATATTTTTTGAAATATAAGGATGAAGCATTTGAATGCTTTGTCGATTTCAAAACAAGAGTTGAAAGTGAGAGTAGATATTTTGTAAAATGTCTTAGATCAGATAGGGGAGGAGAATACTCCTCTAATGAGTTCTTGAATTTATGTAAGCAACATGGCATTAAGAGGCAGTTCACAGCTGCTTACACTCCATAGAAGAATGGTGTCACAGAGAGGAAGAATCACACCATTATGGATATGGCCAGGTCTATGCTTCAGATGAAGCATTTTACTAATTCATATTGGGTAGATGCATCCAGGACCAACGTACATATCTTGAACATAAGTCCTACTGCAAGTTTGGAAGGACAGACACCTTACCAAGCTTGGTATGGTAAAAAGCCAAATGTTAAGTATTTTAGAGAGTTTGGCTCACTGGAATATTCTCACATTCTTGATGAGCTAAGAAATAAGCTCGATCCAAAGATTCAAGCATGCATCTTTGTAGGATATTGTGAGAATACAAAATCTTACAGACTCTACAATCCCAGGACTAGAAAGTTTGTGCTTTCTAGGGATGTGATTTTTGATGAAGGGGGAGAATGGGGTAAGCCCTAGATTTTTAGTGATGATGAATCTAGTGATGTAGGTTCTAATCAGGTGTAGCAATAGAAACCATAGAAAAGTAAGAAGTCTCCTCCCAGAGATCCAGGTTCATCTTCTGATTCAACTTCTTCACCAAGTCCTTCTCCGTAGAGATCAGTAATTTCCTCACCAATGGACATCGATTCTCCATCCAGAGGTAAGAGAACTCTATAGAATCATCCATCATATCAGATGATGGATAATAATTTTTCAAAAATATACACTAGGAGTCAAGCTAGTGAAAGGAATTCTATTCTACAAAGATTAGAAAATATGCACTTGTATGGTGATGATGTTTCCTAGTAGGAACCTAGGGGAGATTTAGTTAACTATGCTTTGTTAACTAATACACAGCTTGAACCTTCTAGTTATGAGAAGGCTTGTACTCAAAATATTTGGCAAGATGCCATGAAAGAGGAGATCACCTCTATACAAAATGACACTTGGGAGCTAGTGAAGCTTCCTAAAGGAAAGAAATGTGTTGGATATAAGTGGGTCTACAAGACCAAGTTTAATGCTAATGGTAGCATTGAGAGGCACAAGGCAAGATTAGTTGCAAAGGTATTTACTCAGAAATATGGAATTGATTATGAAGAGACTTTTGCTCCTGTCTCTAGACAGGAGACTATTAGAATAGTTCTTGCCTTAGCTACACACAAGGGATGGATAATCCAACACATGGATGTAAAACATGCATTTCTAAATGGTTACTTGACAGTGTATGTTGAGCAACCACATGGATTTGAAGAGAAAGATAAGGAACATCTTGTTTAAAAATTGAAGAAGGCTCTTTATGGCCTCAAGAAGGCACCAAGAGCTTGGTACTCATGCATTGATGGGTACTTTAAATATTATGGGTTCATCAAAAGCAAAAATGAACCCACGCTCTACTACCTAAATCAAGGAAATGACATCCTCATAGTTTGTTTGTATGTGGATGATCTCATTTTTATGGGTAGTAATGAAAAAGTTAACATGGAGTTCAAGCACTCCATGATGCAGGAATTTGAGATGAAGGATCTTGGCTTAATGAAATACTTTCTTGGAATGGAAGTACATCAGAAAGATTTAAAGATCTTCATCTGTCAACTTAAGTATGCTTGAGATATGATTTAGAAGTTTGCTATGGAGCAATGCAAATTAGTTGCAACTCCAATTGGACATGGGATCCAATTAAGCAAGGATGATGGAGCACCGAAAGTTGATGTGACCACTTTTAGAAGCATTTTTGGGAGTTTGATGTTTCTTGCCAACACCAGACCAGACATTTAGTATGTTGTATCTCTTGTTTCTAGATTTATGTCTAATCCATCTGAGCTGCATTTGCAGGTAGCTAAAAGTATTTTGAGATATGTGAAGGGTACATTGGATTTTGGAATCCAGTATTACAAAAGTGATACTATCAAGCTTGAAGGCTTTAGTGATAGTGATTGGGGCAACAATATTGATGATAGAAAATTGACATCGGGTAACTATTTTAGTCTTGGTTCAGGCCTAATAACTTGGAGTTCCAAGAAGCAGATAGTAGTAGCACTATATTCAATAGAAGTTGAGTATATAGCGGTTACTCATACTAGTACTCAAGCTCTATGGCTACAAAAGGTATTAGAAGATATTGGAGAGCAGAAAAGTGGTCCAACTCGAATGTTCTGTGACAATATCAGTGCCATTCAGTTGGCATACAATCCTGTCCACCATAGTAGATCAAAGCATTTTGATATGAAGTACCACTTCATCCGAGATATGGTGGAAACTGATATTGTTGAGATTCACTATTGCCACACTTTGGAGAACGTCGCTGACATCTTCACCAAGGCACTGGCTAAATCTCAATTTGTAAATCTGAGAGACTGTATAGTCAGTTCTCTCAAATTTAAGGGGGATAATGTAGCAAGTGTGAATAGGACTTAGCTTGAAACCTCTTAGAAAAATCTAGTTTTTCTAAGCCCAGTGTGAACACACTTACCTTTTGTCGGCTAATCTTGTCGGATGGTCGGCATGATATTCTTTCTCCCTTACCTTGATTTTTTCCTTATCTCTCCATTCTCCTTCCTCCTTTCCTGCCATCCATTTTCCCTTATCACTCCACTCTCTTCCTCTCCCCACGCTCGCTGCCACATCCCACTCCACTTCCTACTCTGTAATCTCTAATCTCCCCGATCTTTCTCCACCTTCCCTTTCCTACTATTACGCATGTTCTAAGACTATATAAGGTTTATTATAATGTAATTATCATGTTGATTAGTTTTATGAATAATTTTGGCTTTGTATATTTCATGTCAATTATTACCTTGGCTAATTTTAATCTAAGGTTAATTTAATCTTGGAATCACAATGCTATGGCTGTAGTTGCATCTCTTTTGCCCTTGGATTTAGATTACGAATATGCTACCATCATTATTTGTCTACTCCAAGAACCCGCTTCAAATAAATCATGCTTAGAACCTTTGGATGTTTTTCTAATCAATGAAACCACTCCTGAACCTTGGTACACTGATATACTTAATTTTCTCCAAAATGGGACCTTCCCTGAAGGTTGTAATAGCAACCAGCACCGGTTATTACGTAGAAGTGCAAGTCGCTTCATATTTATTGGCAATATGCTGTATAGAAGATCTTTTGAAGGCATCCTATTGAGATGTTTGAATCTAGAAGAATATAGATCAGATTTGAGTGAAGCCCACAATGGATCTTGTGGGGGACATTTAGTCGTAGCACCATCGCTAAGAAGCTCCTTAGGATAGGATATTTTTGGCCTACCATGGAGAATGATGCACATGATTATGTGCGCCATTGCGAAAAGTTCCAGAAACACGCTGACCTTGTCCATGCACCGGCACAAGAACTGTAGGCTATTTCATCTCCTTGGCCCTTTTAAAAATGGTGCCTAGACATCATTGGGAAAATCAATCCTATGTCATCTAATGGACACAAATTCATCATAACCACCACCGAGTATTTCACGAAGTGGGTTGAAGCTATACCCTTAGCTTCTTGCACTAGAACCCAAGTTTCCAAATTTATTTTTAATCAAATTATTTGTAGGTTCAAAATTCCTAAAAATATCATCTCGGATAATGGAACTTGTTTCAAAAATAAATATGTCAAGAAATTATGTCAAAAATATAAAATTCAACATCGTTGGTCCACTCCCTATTATCCTCAGGGTAATGTCCAAGCAGAAGCATCTAATAAAACATTAATTAAAATCCTCAAAAGACTGGACAATAAATCTAGCCATGATTGGCACATTCAACTATACCTTGCTTTGTGGGCTTATCGAACTAGCATTCGCACTCCCACGAGAACTTCACATTTTGTTTTGGTTTATGGTGCTGAGGCAGTTTTTCCCTTTGAATTAGAAGTTCCTTCTTTGGCTCTACTACTTCAAGATACTAAAGTAGGAGATGAATATCATGCTAGCAGATTTAGTTAGCTGGAACTCCTATATGAGAAGTGCATCAATGCTTTGGAACATCTTCGAGCCTACTAAAACAAGCTCAAGCGAGCATACCTTAAGAAAGTTCATCATCGATCCTTTGAGATCGACAACCTTGTCTTAAAAGAAAATAAAAAAAATACTAATGCAACTAAAGATCTTAAAGGTAAATTTGAACCTAAATGGCTTGGGCCATATATCATCACTGTTAAATTTGGATCGGGAGAATACTAATTAGCTACCTTAGATGGTAAAGATCTTAAAGAACCTATGAAAATTTTGCATCTTAAACGCTATTATGCATAAATCTGGTCATTTCATCATTGTATATATTGTTATTTTGCATATTGTTTTCTTTTAGTCATCCATCTAAAAATTTCAAAAATAGTAATAGTATTTATTCTTTCCATTTATAAGTTAAAATCAAAATATAAAACTTCAAAATCATCAAAATCTTCAAAACCATCTTTTATTTTTGTACTTGTCAATTCTTGACGTGTTGCAGTCATATTTTCAATTATTTTGGATAAATTAGCATTTATTTGGAATCCTACACTTTCACATTCACATGAATAAATATCTTGATTTTATTTAGTATGATTATTAATCTCTCTTATATCAAAGTCCACAGTTGAATTAAATAAAGTTTTTACCATAGATAACTGATCTTGTTATTTACTTGAACCAAGCATATCTTTTCACATTAAAATGATTTCATTGCAAATTCGATATGATGCTACATAGTAGAAATGGTTTCTTGAGCAAAAATTTTCCCCTGCTATCCTATCATGCACATGGTCTAGAATATTTGAGAATTGAAAAAATTCTCAAAAGGACAAGCTCACCCCTACCCAGAATAAAAATCCCTTGCTCTACACCCAATCCGAGCAAGTATCCCTAGTATAGGAAGAAAAAGAAAAGTCAAAGAAAATGAGAAAAATAAAAATATTATTTTGTACCATCGCAACAATATTTCAGCATCGTCTCAGTTCCAAGCAAAAATACAAAAAAAAAAGAAGAAGAAGAAAAAGAAAAAAAAAAAAAAAAAAAAGCAAAAAGAAATAAAATCCCCTTTCCCTACCCTTTGAAAATAAAAAAGGGGTGAATGAGCTTGAATCCCTGGAATTCTCAGTTATTCAAAAACTGTGAGGTAAGCCCCATAACAGGCGGTTTGTGCCCAACCCGCTTGGCCTTGGGTAATCCCTAGCATAGTGATATGTCTGTCACATTAGCGACCTTATTTTGTACAAACCTATGTCAGCTTATGGATTAGCTAGCTCTTGATGACCCAACTTACATAGTAGTTTGGTACGGTTACATGCATATAAATCATGGTCAACGAACACTTAGTTGGTTAATTCAAATTACTTGTATCAAATTATCTTGCTCAAAATTGGTGAATGAACAATACAATTGCACAAACATTTGTATTTGAGATATTTTGTATCATTATGATAAATCAAGATCAGTAATGAACTCACATTTGCACATGAGGGTTCCTTATAAATCTACATTTTTGTCTTTGAGATAATTTAAAATATCTTTGCAATTCTTTTCGAATCATTTCATCTTCTTATTTAAGAAAATTTGCTCAACATAAAAACAATTAATATATTTCTTTCCAAAAACCAAAATTTTCTTTCACGTCTTCAAAAACCTAGTAAATAAAACCATGTTTATATATTTTTCTATTTATCTAAAAATCAAAAATCAATCATGCAATAAAACTAAAATATCAATTTCTTTTTTTTGATTTCACGATGATGGTATAATTCTATACCTATAATTATATGCCTAGCGCAAAACATTGTTCTAAATTTATTTCCCATGCATTTTAATTCATAAAAACATATGGCTTACATCATTATGTTACACAATTGTGCTTTAAAAAGAACGCAAATTTTTCTATTTCATGTCATTATGTCAACATTCAACTTTGCAATGATGGTATAGTTCCTAGGGACTTATTCAAACATTTTATCACACTTAGGAATTTATGCCTAGTAAAAATCATATTTCTTTCTTATATCATGCATAATATTTTTATGAAAATCTGAAAACAAATCATCACCATCTTAATTTTTCATCATCACAACACAAAGTCTTAAGACAGTCTCTTAAGCACTCTTTTATTTTTAGCAAAATTTCTATACTGGGATTAGCTTGACGACCTAGCGAGCAATGACTCCATGAAATGGTCTATAACAACGACAATGTCCTTTGAAATTATTGTTAGAAGTCCCTTTTATTTTTCATCAAATCACACCACAAAACAACCAATTTGTTCACATCAGATTATTTCATTTAAATTTTATGGCATGACATAAAATTATAATTTATTTTCAACGACATAATTACATGAATAATTAATCAAACAAATCCAAAATTAAAGCATCATACAACATATACACAAGTCATATCATCAAAAAGACCATATATATATCAAAAAATTATGTACATCATCTCAAAACTGGATCAGTATGCCACAATCAATACCTCGACATACTCAATCCTCTCAAATATATATACAATCTCTATGTAGTCTATAGCAGCTAGTCTCGAGAAGCCCTCAAGATCTCAGCCTCATCTCCTCTCCCACCTTGGCATGGAGGAGGTGGTCCCATAGAGGTTCGTGTTGTGTCTCGGGTCCTCGTCATCGATCATGAGGATGTCCTCGATGATCCCACCTTGATTGGTTCTACAATGCCGGCTGGTAGCTGTAACCTCTGGCCCTCTGGAACCAGCTGGTAGTATACTCCCTGGTAGAACATGGTCTGAGCCATAGACTGCACTAACTCCTGCATGCTCGCCCCTCTGCTCTGAGCCTTGAGTCATGTAGCCTCATCCTGTAGAGTCTACACCTGAGCTCGTAGGTGGGCAACCTTAGCTTGGAGAGCCCCCATCTCGCTACTCTCCCCTACCTTGACACCCTTGCCCTTATCAAGCGATGGGGGCCTCTCCCCCTACTGATAATGGAATCCCTCCTCCCTCCTCCCTATCCATTACGATATCTGTGGAGCCTGTGCCATCCTCTGGCATCTCTCTTATGGAGATCGTCACTGCTCTCTCCCTTCGTGACCCTGCATTGCCTCAATGGCTGCCTGGCGTCACCTCCCCATTCGATGCATAATCACGTGCACCGGACCCTATGCCCTCATCATCCGAGGAGGGTAGATGCCTACGTACCAGGCATCGTATCCATCAGCAACCCTAGCATCGTCCCCATCCATTGGCTGGATAGGGGCATCATCCATGTCCTGACTCCAAAATCATTACATATCTAGAGCCCCACTCAGTGTAGTACTATCTCGAATAATCCAAGAGTACTCATAATCCTTGAGAGATGGGATACCCTACTGTAGACTAAACTATCACAAAACTCGGTCATAGCGGTGGAGCTCTACCTCTCCTCACTCCATCCTCAGCCAACAAACTCGCTTGATGCAAGCCAGCTCTTGTCCATCCTCTGCCCACCCTGGATGCTCTCTCCATGGCCTCCAAGTGATCTAGTCTGGGATGAGGTCTTCTAGCAACCTCCGTGACATCGAAAGATCTATCCACCATTGTGACCCTCTCTGTAGCCACTAATATAAAACCTGGGGTCTCTCCTAATCAACCCTTATTAGTGGGAGTCCTACCGGCCTCCGTACCGCGATGTGCTCCCAGAACCAAACCTGTAGCAGTGATGTCAAAACTAGACATCAACCTCCCTTGTATATGACCCCATGTAGGATCCTATACAAGCAACACAGTACAAAGCTACCCCATGAAAATTTGTACCCATGGTCTCTCATGTCGTAGACCACATCTGAAAGGAGACAGGGTAATCTGCACTCGCTCTGGTGGTACAACAGTAGGCCACCCACTATCCTGACCAAAACTTGAGTCAACCTAGATGCCCCAGGTATCTGCCTCAGTGACTCGATGTTCACTCCGCCCTTCTCCAGGGTGAAGCTTGGGTCTCTGCAAAGTCGCATCATAGCTTGGCCCTAATTGGTCGTAGGAGTCATGAACTGTCCTTGTATGGGGATACTCAATATCCTCCATGCGTCCTCTAGTGTGGGAGCCATATCCCCTATCAGTAATTGAAAGCAAGACAACCTCGAATACCATCTCTCTGTTAGGGCTGTCAGTAGCCCCATGTCTGTCGATACTTGTGGCATCTCTGCAACATGCTATAGTCTGACCTATGCTATTCGGTCTCGCTCCACCTGGTCGAGCGTAGCCACATCATCTCTCATCCCCCTATATTTCCATTCTCGACTCTTTAGTAATCCCATCTACAAAATAAACAATAAAAAAACAAAATTCATTAATAAACCAATTATTAAAATCAATTACATGCAATTCAAACAAACTTAATTTCATAAAAATGATGATATCGTCCACTATTGGATGATATCATCCTAAATTGGGTAAAATCATCCTTTGTAGGATGAAATCGTCTTCAATTTTGCAACTTGGGGATCGTCCCTATTTCGCCCATTTCGCCATCAAACGAAATCGATGATCTATGGACTATTTTAATGAAATTGGGACAATTTCATCTCGACATCATCATCAGCTTAAAAATGTTTGCTATGCCCCAAAACAGTCAAAATTTACATCAAAAAATTGCACAAATCAAAATAAAACATAATTCACTAGGTTTAGATCCTTACCCGTAGCCCGCGCTGGACCTTTGTCGATCTAGTAAAAATGAACAGTAAAAATGAATTAGGGTTTTACCCTATTTTTCTTAATTTTATTTAAAAACAACATTTTAATTTTGCTTTTTCGTGCTTTTACCTCAAACGTTCGATTTGGGTAAAAACACGGAGGGGGCACCATAGTAAACAGTCATACGATTCGACCTAGAATCATCGTCTATAAAATTGAGTAAATTTTTTCTTTCTCGTAAAACGGGAAGAACTCGTCTTTAATACATTTTCTTTAGAAAATTTGCTAAAGAGGGGGCAAAATGTAGCACCCTAAAATTGGTGCAGTTAAACCTTAGTAAAAAGATAAAAAATTGAATTTTAACCCAAAACGCCCGTTAACCACCCGTTACCCACTCCCCTTGTTTTTCGCACCATTTTTAGGATTTGTTTTTACCGTTGGACGATATCATCGACGATCAAATGAAATCATCCCAGATCTGATGAAATCGTGTAGAACAGAACGTCCAAACGATTTCATCCCAAAACTAATTTTCATAATTAGCTTCTGTTTCAATAGCTTCTCTAACTTGGGCAGAAAGCGTGTCTGTGCAGTTAGAGTCTCCCCCATTGGAGATCTCCCAAATTGGGATGATCTCCAACCTCCTAACCTCTCCCTAATCCTATATAAACTGGGATTTTCTTAGTTTATCCCCCTGGCTGATAGATTTCCCTACAAATTTAGTTTATTGTGCATTAGAACACCCTCACACCATCATTTGCATTCTGTATTTCAAGTTTTTCTTGTAAGAATTTATTGTTTTTCAGTTGGAGAAAGCTCGGATCATCTTAGGCGATTCCAGATGATTTCGAACGATCCTATTGCAGATCAGTGATGATCTCATACGATCGGAGGCGATCTTGATTGTAGTCCAAATTGGGGGCAATTAGAGCCCGAATTTTGCATTTCTTTACCTTCTCTCTTCATTTCTTTATGCATTAACTTATTTTATTCTATTTTTGCATCCTAGAGTTCACCTCATTTAGCATAGATGCATGATAAAGTTAAAATAAATTATTAAAGTAATGCATTTCTTTTAATCGTTATCTAGATCTATCATTTAGGCAAATTTATTGTTATTTCTATCATTTCCCCTTGCTTTTGCAGTTGTATTTTTGGTCCTTGGTATCTGTTTCTATGATTGTAGGTTTCTGACGAATTCGTTTGAATTCGTCAGATCGACGATGATCTCATCTGATCTCAGATGATCAACTATGATCTGAGATGATTTTGTGCAATTGTAGATGATAATGTAATATTTGAGATGATCTAGACTTCTACAAACCTCAGAATCTTCATCAGACATCTAGAATCAGGTACATTCTATCTTATTTAGCACACTTTCTATGTTTAGCACTTATTCATGTTTTTTGTATCCATATAAATCAGCATTGGCATATAGAATAGCTTAGATTCATCTTGGCCAAACCTAGTGTTGTGGTTGATCCACAACACACCCCAAAATTGGGGACCCACCTTTTTGCAGGCTTGCAGAGAAGAATCTCGGTGACCCAGATGCTAAAATTGAAGAAAAGAAAAAAATGCCTAAGTGTTGAAAGGTGTCGCGAAATCGCGACATGTCGCGCCATCGCGACCGAAGCCGGGAAACATGTAGCGATATCGCGACATGTCGCCATATCGCGGTCAACGCGGTCAACGGCAACAAAACAGAAAAATGGTCGCGATTTCGCGACGTGTTTCGGGGAGGCGTACGGAAAGAAAAAGCGGTAGCGATATCGCGACAGAAAGCTGCATGAAGGTCCGAGGGGGAAAAACGTCGCGATATCGCGACAGGTTTTGCCAAGACGTACGGATGATGAAAGGTGTCACGATTTCGTGACGCATTTTGGCATAGTTGTACGGTACAAGGAAGATGTCGCGAAATCGCGACGGAAATGAAAATCAGGCTCGAAGCAGAGAAACGGTAGCGATTTCGCTACGCCTTGCGGAAAGAAGACTCAAAGTTCAAAAATGGTAGCGAATCGCTACCATGTCACAAGGAGAAGGCTTGAAACGAAAGTGGTAGCGAATCGCTACCACATTTCAAAGGGACGCTGCAAGGCCAAGGTGGTAGCGATATCGCTACCACATTTTGAAAAGGGCTCAAAGTTAGAAAGTGGTAGCGATATCGCTACCATTCGAAGAGGAGGGCTCAAAATGTTGAAACGGTAGCGATATCGCTACGAGAAGTTGCCGGAGGTAGACAAACGAAAAACGGTCGCGACATCGCTACGGGGAGCTGATGAAGGCGTACGGCCGGGAAACATGTAGCGATATCGCACATGTCACGATTTCGCGACATGTCGCCATATCGCGGCTAAGAAGATGAACGGGCGGACTTGCAGTTTTGTCGATTTTTTTCGCAGGAAAGCGTTACACGGGGCACGGAAAAGCACGACACGTGGCGCACAGGTGTCAAACTTGCAGAGGCGTTACATGCAAAGATGAATTTCGAAGCGTTTTCAAATTTGAGCGTGAATCAAAGCGGGAAAGGCAGGAATTTGAAGGGTCGCCCACAGGAAGAGGAAATGAAGCGACGGAGGAAATCGAAGAGCCATAACATTGCTATAAAACCAGAATTGCAAATTGAAGAAGGGGTTGGAAATTGCCGAATACGGAGTTGCAGAGACGAGAGCTTTGTGCTATTCTGGGCCCGTACTTGGGCAATTTCCTTCTTTTTGTTCTGGGATTTTCTTTTACGCCTGGAACATTTTTGAATGTAATCGAGATATCATTTAAATACAAAATACAGAGAGTTGGCATCTTATTGGATGAGAAAGAAGGAGTAACTTTTGCATGCATGATTTAACGTTTATATTTCCCTTCCAGATTTCTTAGGTTTTTAGGTGAAGTTAATGCAAGATCTCTTGGTTGCTTCATGCGAATGCCTATTTTCTGGAATTACCACAGAAACCCTCGAGACTCGCACCTGGCCTATTTGGATTGTGTGAAAGTGCAGGTTCATTAGGTTAGGTTGCATGTAGAAAGCCTCAGTATCTTCGGTTTCATCAGATTAATGACAGCTTTCACGATCGTAATTTATTTTACGTTTTTATTTATTTTGCTTTGCTTTTCAAACCCATATTTTATTTTTAGCGGTTTAATTATTGTGTTTGAATAAATCACTTGAAAATCCATCGAATTAAAGGTTAAAACAGATTATATTCATTTTGAGTCCATTGAAAGTTCAAATTGATAAACCACGGTGCCCCTTTGTTAACATCCACTTGCAAACCCTAAGGTGTTCTTAGCATTTCATTTTAAACAGCATCCTTGATAATCAATAATTAGCATAATAAGAACCTTGGAGAAATCGTTTTTCTTTGCAAGCAGAGGATTTAGGACTCGGATCCTACAGGAGAGTGTGTTTTCACAATCGGGTTAAAACACCACTCAACAGATTGGCGCTAGAAGGAGGGCGAATCGGTTTATCTATTTCAATTTTTATATCTGAATATTTTATTTTTGATTTAATTCTGAAATTATTTACGGCTAAACTGCAACACTGTTTTTGTGTTTGTTGCAAGTTTTTTTCGAACTAGCCGAGGGTTTCCTCGAGCAGGCTGGACCCACCACGCCGTATTGCGACCAGGTCTCAAACAACCGAGGAAACCATTTTTCACGACCTTACTGGTACTCCCAAGGGTAAAGTCAAGCAAGTCGTAAGCACTCCAGTAGCAAAAGGCCTGTTTTCTCCAGGAACGTCGAGTGGACCTACGCCAATAATATCCGTTGCCCCTAGTGTGCCTATAGTTTGTAATATTTCTTCGGCTATTGTAGGTCTGTCTACATCAATTCTGAGTCAAATGGCTCAAGCTCCAGCAGCTCCTTGGTATGGAGCTAACAATACCCCTTTGAATATTGCTGGGGATATCCATGAAATACCCAAGAACATTGAAAGATTTCTGCCTAAATACAAGCCGGATGGCCTAAGAACAGCAGAAGAACATATCCAAACCTATAGAGATGTTTTAATTAGGTTGCAAGTTCAGCATGAATATGTAGCTTGCAGACTTTTCCCCATGAGCTTGGATCCAATAGCATATGAATGGTATATATGCTTGCCAACTGGTTCAATCACCTCTTGGACGCAAATGGAAAATGCATTTGTCAATCAATTTAGGTCGCCCTTAGATCCCGCAACTATTTACAATCAGTTTATTACATGCAAACGGGGCCAAGGGGAACCAATCCGAATGTTTAATCAGAGATTCCAAAAGAACTATAACAGAGCAATTAGACATTTTGCCATCGATCCTGCAGTAGCTTTGCGGATATATTTTGGGGCATTGGACCCCATGACAGCCATGTTTGCAAGGCGTAATCCTCAGGTCACCACGCTGGCTTTGGCCTATAATGAAGCCATGACTATTGAGCGAGCAATTGACACCGCAAGGCTACGGGTTTACCCGGATGCCTATGTTGGGACAAGTGTGCTCCATATGGTCAAGTTCCCCAGGAAAATCAACTCATGGCACCACAAATGCCAAGTATGAACGCCTTCCCATATCAGCAGCCGTATCCACCAGCACCCGCATATGCACCCATTCCAATCCAACCAATCACAGCCATTCCACCTGTTCCTGCATTTTTGCAGAACAGTCAATCAACTACGCAGGAAACTAGTCAAGTCAATCCTCAAGCCATAGTTCCTGTTCCGAATCCAATCCCAATTCAAGGTATCAATCCATATGGGAATCCAATTCCTCCGAACCCCACCCAAATGTGGAATCAAGACCCCATCAATTATGCAAATCCAATGGGGGTTAACAACAATGTGGTTCCACCGAAGGATGTCTTTTCGGAAGTCGAAGAGCTCAAGAAACTAGTGCATAAACTAAGTAATGACAGGGTTCAACAGCAGAAGCATGAGTCCCGTGCCCCTCACCCAAGTCAGAATTTTAACAATAGAGGGAGGCACTGGAACACTAAGCCAAACAATGGGGGAGTTCCTGCTCCCATTGCTAATCAATTAGATGCTTCTGTAGGCCCTAGCCAATCCAATTCTCTTTTGAATCTTTCAGATTTGGCATGGGAAAGAGGGTGCAGGTTACATAACACAAAAGAACACAATGAGAGGAATTGTCCTGAGATCGCTAGATACACTCATTGTCTTCAAGCACAAGTTGATGATTTGGAACTGGTATCAAATGAGGATCCATCGTATCAACAAGATGAAAATATTATGGTGATGGAAACAGTATATCACCAAGAGGGTGAGAGCGAGGAGGAAGAAGACGAAGTTTTGGAACAGGAGGTGCAAGCTTTTCGAGATTTCAGAAAGGGGACTCATGGGTACCATTTGAGGAGTAAGCCTAAAACCTCATCAACACCTCCAAACAGTTCTATTCTTCCTCCAGATACAAAGGCAAATAACAACCCTCCCCCTCCACTCAGAAGAGAAATGTCTAATGACGTCCAGAAGACTGTCAAATTCGAAAAACCAAATTATGACGTAGTGGAGGATATGAAGAAGTCCAAATCTAGCCTTTCATTCCTGGACGCAGCTAAATTACCCGGTCAAAAGGAGGCGTTGATAAGAGCTTTGAACTCACCTGATCCGATGTGGAAGGAAAAAATTGCTGAATCCCATCTGATTTTGCGAAAGGAGAGAAGGGATGTCCCGCCATTCTTATTAACTCGAGAATTGCGGGTAAGAACTTGCATAACTGTTTGGTAGACACAGGAGCCACGAGCAACCTCATGCCTACGGAGATATGTCAAATGTTGGGTCTACAACCGGTTTCATCCAAATGCACGGTCTTGCAATTGGACCGTTCAGAGGTAAATGTAGTAGGGACCTTATATGATGTCAAGATTCAATTAAATTCTGAACCCAGGGTCCAACAGGTTGTAGACATTTTGGTGGTTAACATCCCAAGTAGGTATGGAATGTTACTTGCGAGAGATTGGATGAAAACGCTGAATGGCTATTTTGCAACAGACTGCTCGCATATGTGGCTGCCATGGAAGGGCATTGCTAACCAAATCAGAGTGGAAAACGAACCGAGGCTTAAGGAGATTATAACGGATTTTAACAAGCCGAATGAGGTTCGGTTTTCTGAGCCAGACCTAGGGGTCTATGCTCTTGATGTTGAGAAAGCTGCTGATGAACTTAAAGAAGAAGTGTGTCATGGTGGTTCTTCTGAGGAAAAGGATTACACGTGGTTGCTCAAGTTTGATGGATCAAAATCTAGACAGGGAGCAGGAGCTGGAGTCGAGCTCACTGGTCCAGGAGGTAAACCATTATTGGCTGCCTACAGACTGCAATTTCCTTGCACAAACAATGTGGCAGAATACGAAGCATTGATCTACGGTTTACGTCTAGCATTGAGCAAACATGTTAAATGCTTGAAGGTTTTGGGAGATTCTGGAGTTGGTTGTCAAGCAAATCAAAGGACGAGTATACATGCCGCGACAAAATACCGAGCCTTTATAGGACTAGGGTTATGGACCTCATGGAGGAGTTTGATGCATTCAAAATAGCCCTTATTTCTAAGAGAGGAAATCGAATAGCAGACTCTCTTGCAATCACCGCGGGCATGTTAAACCCGGTGGATATAAAAAGATGTAAAAATTTTTCCATTGAGCTGGTTCCTTGTCCATCAATACCTGATAATGTGAAGAATTTCCAGGTTTTTGAGTGTGACAAGCACATCTTCAAGTTTGTCACAAACTCGGGTATTTTTGAAAATCGGGTGATCGATGAGGAACAAAGGTGGCTAGGATGAAACAGAAGAAAGTGAAACTGCGTATCAATCCAACAAAATTCCTAAAGACGTGGTTTCATTAGAAAAGATGTTCGACATGGAATGCAAGAACAAGAAAAGAAAAAGAGTCCCGCTCCCCAAAGATGCATGCGATTCAATTAATCCGGGAGTGCGAGACAATCCAAAGGAGGTGTACATAGCAAAGGCATGTAGAGAGGAAGAAAGGAGCAATATAATACGAGGCTTTGAAGCATTACATAGATTGTATTGCTTGGAACTACAATGAGGTGAAGACTTACAACCAGAACATTATCACGCATACCATCCCTTTGAAGCCAGACTCCAAGCCTTTTAGGCAAAGACAACGAGTTGTTAACCCGCTATTGGAGCCTTTGATCGAAAAGGAGGTTAAAATATTATTGGAAGCGAAAATCATTTTTCCTGTTAGGCACTCAACCCGGGTGGCCAACCTCGTTCCTAGTAAGAAAAAAGAGTGGAGAGATTAGGCTGTGCATAGATTTTCGAAATCTTAATAAAGCCTCTCAAAAAGATAATTATCCATTACCATCAATCGATGAAATTCTGCAAATGGTAAATGGATCTGAAATGATGTCCTTTCTCGATGGATATTCTGGGTACAACCAAGTTCTTATACATCTGGATGACAGGATGAAAACAGCCTTCACAACCAAGTGGGGGACATTTGCATATAAGAGAATGTCGTTCGGACTGTTAAACACTGGTGCAACTTTTCAACGCGCCATGGATTACACATTCAAAGGACTAATAGGCAAATGCATCATCGTGTATGTGGATGATATCCTAGTTTTATCGAAGAAGAGAGATGATCATGTTAAAGATTTGAAGAAAGTGCTTCAAAGATGCAGGGAACATGGAATTTCATTAAATCCCAAGAAATGCATTTTTGGAGTGACAGAAGGGAAGCTGCTAGGTCACATTATTTCAAAGGAGGGAATATCCATCGACCCAGAAAGGATACAAGCTATCCAAGACCTACCTCTCCCGAGCAGTAAAAAGAATTGAGGTCTTTCTTTGGGCAAGTCAATTTTGTGAGGAAGTTCATTTCTAGCTTTGCTGAGATAGCTAAACCTCTAAACCAGATGCTCAAGAAAGATGTGGACGTAAGGTGGAACGAGGAAAGTAGAGTGGCTTTCCAGAATATCAAAGACGCCATTTCCAGAGCCCCGGTCTTGATAAGCCCAGACTATTCCAAGCCTTTTTACATTTATGCTTTTGCATCGGAGCACTCCTTGGCGAGTGTATTAACCCAAAAAGGCGAAGATAATGCCGAAAAACCCATTGCATTTTTAAGTGCCCCCCTAAAAGATGCCCAATTAAGGTATTCAATCCTTGATAAGCAAATGTACGCACTTTTTAAAGCTGTGAAAAAATTTAGGCATTACATCGTACACAGCGAGAATTATCGCCATTGTGCCCGATTCTGCTTGTCAAGACCATGTTTTTGCAGAATGAACTAGGTGAAAAGAGAGGAAAGTGGATTGCAACCATCCAAGAATTTGATCTCGAAATCCAACCAATGAAACTAGTTCGAGGACAAGGGTCGGCAAAGGCGATCGCAGAAAATGATCCGCAAATAACAGGTCAATGCTCAAATACATAATACATGGCTAAGGAGGACTGGTATGTTGATATTGTGCAATTTTTATTGACTGGTAAGTGCCCTTCTAATTTGAATTCAACACAGAGGAGAGCTTTAAGGCTTAAATCTGTTAACTATCTGATAAAGTCTGGTGTGCTTTACAGGAAAAATCATGAAGGTATCTACCTGAGATGCTTGAGCAAAGATGAAGCCGCCAGGGTGTTGCAAGAATTTCATGGCAAGCATGGAACTGGTCATGGTGCAGCCAATGCTACAGCACATCAAATCCTACGAGCAGGATACTACTGGCCACATATTTTCAAGGATGCGCATACCCATGTACGAGCTTGTCACATCTGTCAAGTGGCTGCAAATAGAGAAAGAAATGCAGCCATGCCGTTGCGACTCGTAGTCGAAATGAGACCGTTTGCACGGTGGGGACTGGATTTTATCGGGGTTATTAACCCAAATTCCTCTGACTCTCACAAATTTATTTTGACAGCTACAGACTACTGTATAAGGTGGACGAAGCGATTCCCACTAAACATGCCACCACAGACGTTGTGATTAAATTTCTTGAGGATCAAATTATAACAAGATTTGGGATGCCCGACTCTATTGTCAGTGACAATGGTAAAGCTTTCATTTCCACACAATTTGCAGAGTGGGCATATGATAATAAAGTGAGCTTGAAATTTGCATCCAATTACTATCCTCAAGGAAATGGGTTGGCCGAATCTTCAAATAAGAATTTGTTGAATACTATTAAGAAGTTGCTGGAAAAGAATCCTCGGGACTGGCATAGTCAATTAAAGTTTGCCCTTTGGGCGGATAGGACCAGAGTGAAAGAATCCATAGGGAATACTCCCTATCATTTGGTCTATGGGCAAGACCCGATATTTCCAGCAAATTTGAAGTTGCAGACCTTACATTTCATACAAGAGTACTTGGGGACGAGATGATCAAGTTGAAGCCGAGGTTGAGCCGGTTGTTGCACCTTGATGAAAAGAGAGAAGAGGCCGTGAATCACATGAATAAACACCGAGGAAGTAATCAAGAGATGGTTTGACAGAAGGGCCAAAGTTAAATCATTCAGAATTTCAGATTTAGTATTACTATGGGACAAAAGACATGAGGAAAAAGGAAACCATCAAAAGTTTGATTGTCTTTGGTTAGGCCCATATCAGATTTCAGAGATTCTTGGGAAGAATACCTTCAGGCTAAAAACCTTAGAAGGGAAAGATTTCACGCTGCCGGTTAATGGGCAGATTTTAAAACATTATTTTAGCCCTTAGGTTGTGGGACTTTCATATTATTCTTTGATTTTGGTGGGATTTTCAGATCTTGTTTCATTGTTTAGGATTTTCAGATTTTGGTTTTTATTTAGGATTGCTAACCTAGTTAGGATTTTGATTCTGAATTTGATTTCAATTGTCATGTTTTGCTTTAAAAAAAAAAAAAAAATAAAAATTGAGATGCCAACTTATGCTTAGGATTAGGAGAATATGAAATATTGGAATTGTCTTGTAAAAGCTCCACAAATAGCATAAAACATTTTTAAGTTATATATTGTTTGACTTTGTGATACATGAAAGAATCAGTTTTGCATGACATATCATTTCATTTGCAAAGATAAGGCATTCATATTCCATCTCACCTCACACACATTTCATTTTAGTTACATATGCATCTTATGTACAAGCCATGAAAGTACGTCAAATTCTCTTAGGGTTATGTTATAACATAAATGTAAGTAGCTCCTAAGGTTGGAAACTGAGTCTTGAGATATCTAGAACCAAGCACGTCTCATAAATTAAAAAGGATCTTGAGCAAAATGATCAAAACCTAGCTTGGAGGAAAAGGTTGAGCGAAAGTGGTTTTCATGTCTATCCTATTATGCAACATGATCCTTAAAACAGTGGTTTTGACCACTTCCATAGAGCTTAAAGCTTAAAATCAGAGTAGTAAGGATAGGGTTAAATCCTCATCAAACTTAGGTTGAGGATCCAATTCCCCAAAGCTTTGATTTGACCCACATGGAGTAGTAAGGATAGGGCATAAATTCTCATCTTGGTTGGTTGAGAATCTGATTCCCCAAAGCTCTTATGTTTTCATTTCATAATTAGTCTTGGATTGTAAGGATCGTACTATTTGTCCTCTGCAAAGGATGGGTAGTCATCCCCAAGGTCTAAGTAATAAAATTAATATTCTCCATTCTCATCAGTCTTGGATTGTAAGGATCGTACTATTTGTCCTCTCGCAAAGGATGGGTAGTCATCCCCAAGGTTTAAGCAACAGAATTAATGATTTATATCTAAGGTTTGGATTGTAAGGATCGTACTACTTGTCCCTAACCGGGATGGGTAGTCATCCCCAAGGTCCAAGAAGTAAAAAGTAAATAAATTTTTCCCATCTCATCTTTATTTTGGATTGTAAGGATCGTACTACTTGTCCTCTCGCAAGGGATGGGTAGTCATCCCCAAGGTCCAAAGAAATGGAGATAAGTTTTGGATTGTGGGGTTAGATATGCCCATGCATGGCATCATGTCTTGCCTAAAAAACAAGACCACCGATTGTCTAGAGGGTTAGACTAGCATGACCATTTCTTCCATACCTGGTTTAATTATTTTGCTTAAAGTGAGGTAATGAACTCTAAATCAGAATAGTAAGGATAAGGTTAAACTCTCATCTCGGTTGGTTGGGAGTCTGATTCCCCAAAGTTCTGATTTCACATTCACTTGCACAAGGGTTCTAGATAGTAGGGACTCATAACCAACTTTGGGATACAATAAGGTAATGAATCAGTGGATCCTAAGAGGGTTTGGCAATCTTGAATGCTTGTACATAGTATTAGAAGAAGTACCATGCCTTTTATGGAAGCAAATCTCCTTGCACATTCATTAGGGTACACAAATCATTCACCATCCCACATATGCATTCATGCAAAACTGATGATGGAGTGTGGATCAAATTCAAATGATAGGGAAGGAATTCATTGCACACACTGAGCTAATACTTGAGGATTCTAATGATTCATGTACTTCTGATCTTTGGGCATTTGTTATTTTGCTTATGTGCTAACATGTATTTGCGAGTTTGTGATATGTTTCAGGTTGGGTTCTTACTAAAATGCTCAAGAGCATTTGACAGCAGAGTCGCCATTTGTTGTGGTTGATCCACAACACACCCCAAAATTGGGGACCCACCTTTTTGCAGGCTTGCAGAGAAGAATCTCGGTGACCCAGATGCTAAAATTGAAGAAAAGAAAAAAATGCCTAAGTGTTGGAAGGTGTCGCGAAATCGCGACATGTCACGAAATCGCGACTGGTTGCGCCATCGCGACCGAAGCCGGGAAACATGTAGCGATATCGCGACATGTCGCCATATCGCGGTCAACGCGGTCAACGGCAACAAAACAGAAAAATGGTCACGATTTCGCGACGTGTTTCGGGGAGGCGTACGGAAAGAAAAAGCGGTAGCGATATCGCGACGAAAGCTGCATGAAGGTCCGAGGGGGAAAAACGTCGCGATATCGCGACAGGTTTTGCCAAGACGTACGGATGATGAAAGGTGTCACGATTTCGCGACGCATTTTGGCATAGTTGTACGGTACAAGGAAGATGTCGCGAAATCGCGACGAAAATGAAAATCAGGCTCGAAGCAGAGAAACGGTAGCGATTTCGCTACGCCTTGCGGAAAGAAGACTCAAAGTTCAAAAATGGTAGCGAATCGCTACCATGTCACAAGGAGAAGGCTTGAAACGAAAGTGGTAGCGAATCGCTACCACATTTCAAAGGGACGTTGCAAGGCCAAGGTGGTAGCGATATCGCTACCACATTTTGAAAAGGGCTCAAAGTTAGAAAGTGGTAGCGATATCGCTACCATTCGAAGAGGAGGGCTCAAAATGTTGAAACGGTAGCGATATCGCTACGAGAAGTTGCCGGAGGTAGACAAACGAAAAATGGTCGCGACATCGCTACGGGGAGCTGATGAAGGCGTACGGCCAGGAAACATGTAGCGATATCGCGACATGTCGCGATTTCGCGACATGTCGCCATATCGCGGCTAAGAAGGTGAACGGGCGGACTTGCAGTTTTGTCAGGTTTTTGCAGAAAGCGTTACACGGGGCACAGAAAATGCATGACACGTGGCGCGCAGGTGTCAAACTTGCAGAGGCGTTACATGCGAGAGATGAATTTCGAAGCGTTTTCAAATTTGAGCGTGAATCAAAGCGGGAAAAGGCAGGAATTTGATGGGTCGCCCACTGGAAGAGGAAATGAAGCGACGGAGGAAATCGAAGAGCCATAGCAGTACTATAAAACCAGAATTGCAAATTGAAGAAAGGGTTGGAAATTGCCGAATACGGAGTTGCAGAGACGAGAGCTTTGTGCTATTCTGGGCCCGTACTTGGGCAATTTCTTTCTTTTTGTTCTGGGATTTTCTTTTACGCCTGGAACATTTTTGAATGTAATCGAGATATCATTTAAATACAAAATACGAGAGAGTTGGCATCTTATTGGATGAGAAAGAAGGAGTAACTTTTGCATGCATGATTTAACGTTTATATTTCCCTTCCAGATTTCTTAGGTTTTTAGGTGAAGTTAATGCAAGATCTCTTGGTTGCTTCATGCGAATACCTGTTTTCTGGAATTACCACAGAAACCCTCGAGACTCGCACCTGGCCTATTTGGATTGTGTGAAAGTGCAGGTTCATTAGGTTAGGTTGCATGTAGAAAGCCTCAGTATCTTCGGTTTCATCAGATTAATGACAACTTTTCTGATCGTAATTTATTTTACGTTTTTATTTATTTTGCTTTGCTTTTCAAACCCATATTTTATTTTTAGCAGTTTAATTACTGTGTTTGAATAAATCACTGAAAATCCATCAGAATTAAAGGTTAAAACAGATTTTATTCATTTTGAGTCCATTGAAAGTTCAAATTGATAAACCACAGTGCCCCTTGTTAACATCCACTTGCAAACCCTAAGGTGTTCTTAGCATTTCATTTTAAACAACATCCTTGATAATCAATAATTAGCATAATAAGAACCTTGGAGAAATCGTTTTTCTTTGCAAGCAGAGGATTTAGGACTCGGATCCTACAGGAGAGTGTGTTTTCACAATCGGGTTAAAACACCACTCAACACCTAGGAATTGAATGATTAAAGTACAAAATGAACACATCAAACCTATTCTCAACCTAGGCATGGAAACTGCCACTCAAAATTTTCCTGGTGAACCCACCATTCATCAAAAATTCATCCTTATACCCCTCCCCCGAGAGGTGCGACCTTCAAAGGGCCTCTTAGTCTAAGGTATTGTCCCATCCTTCTCGCATCCCCCTTTCGGTCGTACATCCTATATCCTGAAGGTAAGGATGCAAAAAAATTGGAGCGATACAAAAAGGACAAGCTCTTCCCCATCCAGTTCCTCAAAATAAATAGCGGTTTTCACCACTATCAAAATCCCAAACACCCTTGATCCCTAAATTCATAAGAATTCATACTACATGTCCCTGAGAAGGATGGTTAGTCATCCCCAAGGCCTAAAGGATCAATACCATTCCAAAGCAAAATCCCAAAAGTTCACCATCACAATTCCCAAACACCTTTGGTCCCCAAAGTCATAAGGATTCGTACTACACGTCCTTGAGAAGGATGGGTAGTCATCCCCAAGGCCTAAAGGATCAATACCATTCCAAAGAAAAATCCCAAAAGTTCACCATCAAAATTCCCAAACACCTTTGATCCCCAAAGTAGTAAGGATTTGTACTATATGCCCCTGAGAAGGATGGGTAGTCATCCTCAAGGCCTAAAGGATCAATGCCATTCACAAGCCAAAAATCCCACAAGCTCAACTTTAAAATTAAAATTTAAAATCTAACTCCTCAAAATGCAACAATAAAAAATAACAGTGGTTATCACCACTACTCAAACCCCTTGTAGCAAGTGTGAATAGGACTTACTTTGAAATGGCTTAGAAAAATTTAGTTTTTCTAAGCACAGTGTGAATGCACTTACCTTTTGTCGACTAATCTTGTCGGATGGTCGGCATGATATTCTTTCTCCATTACCTCTATTTTCTCCTTATCCCTCCATTGGCCTTCCTCCTTTCTTGCCATCCATTTTCCCTTATCACTCCACTCCCTTCCTCTCCCCACGCTCGCTGGAACCTCCCACTCCACTTCCTACTCCTTCGTTCTCTCTAATCTCCCCGATCTTCCTCCACCTTCCCTTCCCTACTATTGTGCATGTTCTAAGCCTATATAAGGTTTATTATAATGTAATATTCAACTTGTTAGTTTAATGAATAATTTTGGCTTTATTGTTATTCGTGTCAATTTTTACCTTGGCTAATGTTAATCTAAGCGTACCTTAACCTTAGATTCACACTGGTATCAGAGTTGAGGGGTCACGGATACCGATGGCCAAGGTAAGGCATGAAATTCGAAGCACAATGGATCCTGAGGTGCAATTGGAGAGATACTGGTGCATGGATCTTGAGGAACGGTTGTCGCACGGATCCTAAGGAGTGCATGGATCTCGAGGAGTGGTGGAGAGGCTATCGCATAGATCTTGAGGAGCACACGGATCTCGAGGATCTAACTGGATGTTGATAGTATGCTGAGGTGGCGGTGAAGCTAGGTAGCAGCTACTGACGTGGAATGGAGCTGGCAGCACATGGATCGAGGCTGACCAAGAGCTGATGTGGATGACGTGGCAGAGCGCGAGTTGACATGGCAGAGAGGAGTTGACGTGGCAAAGCGTGAGCAGATGTGGACAAGTGCTAACATGGATGACATGGACGGTCTAGGTGTGTGCCACATGGTAGAGTTTTTCTGGTCAACGGATGGGCAAAAGGTTGGCGAGATCGATTGCTCGAAGGCAATCGACCTAAAGAGTGTTCGTAGGCTTTGATAAAGCCTGGACACACTCTTTGCCCACTGAATGTGGGACTAATTTTTTTTTTTAACTATTTTAAGCTGACCATATCAAGTATAAACTCCTTCCTCTCTTTATTCGTCCGGCTAGAATGGTCTAGCGGTCAAGTCCCCCGCCTTGCAGAGAAGAGACCCGGGGTCGAATCTCGTCGGGGTAAAAAAAAAGGGTTTTTTATTTTTTTTGTCTCTTCACGATTAATGAAGGTTTAAAGTTGTTTTTTGGTTTTGTGCTACCATCAGTAGCCACATGGTGCAGCGGCTAAGACTGTCGAGTAGATGGTGGAGGTCTTCAGATCGATTCTCGTTGGGGGTTTAAAAAAAAGGTTAATTTTTATTGATTTTTTTTTTATTATTTGTTTTTTTTTAAAAAGGTTTAAAAAAAAAATTAGTAATTGCTATATATTTTTTATTATGTTTTTTTAAATATCCATTTTATTTAAAAATAATAATTAAAAATATATAAAGGAAATTGTTAAAAAAAATTTAAAGGGTCTTTATTAAAACAAATTTTAGAATTTTTTTTTTTTTTTTTAAAAGGGTGCAAAGATATTTTGATATATAATTTTTTTTTTGGCATCATACTAAGTTGTAACCTAGTTCATACGGTGTGATTATGGGTAGATGATCCGGTTAGCCGGATGCTATAATGCATTACTCTCTCTGTTGAGAAGAGAGACTCCTAATTCCTTTGACGGGAAAGTCCAGTGGTATGGAATTCATACAGTGTTTTGCCAATTAGAGAATCAAGTGATTGCTCATATGAGAAAAGTAGATTCTGGCTACGAGGTGGATTCTGAAGATAATATCTTCGGGAAAAGGATAGTTGAATCTGAGACAGTTGAAATAGTACCTGAAGGACAATCAAGTGACAATTATTCACCTGCAGTTCCTGAAGTAGAAACAAGTGAGAGCTATACTCCACGCTCTCTTGATTCAGAACCAGTAGAAGAAGAAGAAGAAGAAGAAGAAGAGGAAGAAGAACCAGTGGAGGCGAAACCTGCAACTGAAGAACGAAATGTTCTCAAACGAAGTTTTGAACCAACAACAGCACAAGAAGTAATTATAATTAGTGATGACGAAGCAGACAATTTCACCTTTCCATTTTTGGGTGATCCTCAAGAAGAACACCAAATCAGTGAGCATATTAAGAAAGCTAGATTTGATTTAAATTAGTAAATCAATGATCTATTTTGTACTTCTTTGTACTACTTGTTTGAAGTTGCAATAAAGTTTGCTTTCTAAAATGGCTTCCAATACTAGTCTACCAATTCCTGAGTTCAATGGTGGTGATTACGAGTATTGGTCAATTAAAATAAAAACTCTTTTGATAGGCAAAGGTCTTTGGGATGTGATTGAAGAGGGATATACTGAACCTACTGCTGCTGATTGGGAAGCTTTGAATGTTGCTGATAAAAGGGCTAGAAAGAAAGCACAGAAGAATAATTCTTTTGCACTTTATCATATCCAAGCCACCCTTGATAGAAGTATTTTTCCTAGAATAGCTTCTTTTATAACTGTTGAATCTTCTTGGAATGCTTTAAAAGAAAGTTATAGAGGTAGTGACCAAGTCAAACAAGTTAAACTACAAACCTTAAAATGAGAGTTTGAGACTCTTAAAATGCAAGAGAGTGAAAAGGTTGGTGATTACTGCGTGCATGTGAAAGTCATAGTAGATAAGATGGTCACTTTAGGAGAAGATGTAAAGCCTAAAGTTATAGTGAAGAAAGTATTGAGGACACTTCTTCCTAAGTGGAATTCAGTTGCCATAATTATAGAAGAATCCAAAGACCTAACTTCTCTATCTTTTGAATCCCTAATTGGCTCACTTCTCTCACATGAAGAGAGGTTACAACAAACTCCTTCCACAAGTTACGGAGGAGATGATAAAGCCTTTGCTTCACAAGAAGGCAGAGGTAGAGGCCATGGTAGAGGACAGTATAGAGGTAGAGGCAAAAATAATCAGAGAGGTGGAACTCCTAACAGAGGAGGATTCTCAAATAGAGGTGAACAACAGAATAGAGGAGGATAGCAAAATAGAGAAAAACAATCAGGTAGAGGCAAAGGAGGAGATAAGTCAAAACAATCTTGCTACAACTATGGCAAACTTGGCCATTATGCTCGTGACTATTGGACAAAGACTTCACAAGGAACTAGTAGCAGCCAAAGCAGTCAGTTTGGAAATTTTGGAGAAGAGGAAGAGGCCACAAATCTCTTTCTCTCTTATGGTCAGGCAGATTAGAACATGAATGATACATGGATCTTGGACACTGGGTGTTCAAACCATATGAGTGGCAAAGAAGAGCTCTTTGCTACCCTAAAATGCTCATACAAATCTAGCATCAAATTGGGAGATGATAAATCATTGGCAGTTGAAGGCATTGGACCAATGGCAGCTCCAACTAAAGAAGGCATCAAACATGTAAGTGATATCTATTACACACCCCATATTCAACACAATATTTTAAGTGTTGGTCAAATGTTAGAAAAGAACTACAAGTTGCTTTTTGATGAGGGTAAATGCACTATTTTTGATAAAAATAATAGTAATAGAATCATTACACAAGTGCCAATGTTAAAGAATAGATTGTTTCCTTTAAATTTTGGCCATCCAAGGGGAGATAAGTTAGAAAATGTTGCTATTTCCAATCCAAGTGTCCTATGGCACTTGAGATATGGTCATTTGAATTTAGCTAGTTTGAAAATGCTAACTTCACAAGCGATGGTAACCGGAATTCCTAAGGTTCAGGATAGAAAGGAAGTCTATGAAGGGTGTGCTCTTGGGAAGCATGCCAGATCCAAATTTCCTCATGGACAAGCATGGCGGGCCAACTATCAACTCTAGCTAGTGCATACAAACATCTATGGTCCGATGCAGACCAAGAGTCTTGGTAACAACTCTTACTTCCTACTCTTCATTGATGATTTTACTAGAATGTGCTGGATATATTTTTTGAAATATAAGGATGAAGCATTTGAATGTTTTGTCAATTTCAAAACAAGAGTTGAAAGTGAGAGTAGATATTTTGTAAAATGTATTAGATTAGATAGGGGAGGAGAATACTCCTCTAATGAGTTCTTGAATTTATGTAAGCAACATGGCATTAAGAGGCAGTTCACAGCTGCCTACACTCCACAGCAGAATGGTGTCACAGAGAGGAAGAATAACACCATTGTAGATATGGCAAGGTCTATGCTTCAGACGAAGCATTTGATTAATTCATATTGGGCAGATGCAGCTAGGACCAGCGTACATATCTTGAACAGAAGTCCTATTGCAAGTTTGGAAGGATAGACACCTTACCAAGCTTGGTATGGTAAAAATCCAAATGTTAAATATTTTAGAGTGTTTGGCTCATTGGCATATTCTCACATTCCTGGTGAGCTAAGAAATAATCTCGATACAAAGAGTCAGGCATGCATCTTTGTAGGATATTGTGAGAATACAAAAGCTTACAAACTCTACAATCCTAGGACTAGAAAGTTTGTGCTTTCCAGGGATGTGATTTTTGATGAAGGGGGAGAATGGGGTAAGCCCTAGATTTTTAGTGATGATGAATCTAGTGATGTAGGTTCTAAGCAGGTGCATGAGCAGACACCATAGAAAAGTAAGCAGTCTCCTCCCAGAGATCCAGGTTCATATTCTGATTCAACTTCTTCACCAAGTCCTTCTTCATAGAGATTAGTAATTTCCTCACCAATGGACACCGATTCTCCATACAAAGGTAAGAGAAATCTACAAAATCATCCATCATATCAGATGTTGGATAAAAAAATTTCAAAAAGATACACTAGGAGTCAAGCTAGTGAAATGAATTCTATTCTACAAAGATTAGAAAATATGCACTTGTATGGTGATGATGTTTCCCAAAGAGAACCTAGGGGAGATTTAGTTAACTATGCTTTGTTAACTAATACACAACTTGAAACTTCTAGTTATGAGAAGTTTTGTACTCAAAATATTTGGCAAGATGCCATGAAAGAGGAGATCACCTCTATAAAAAACAATGACACTTGGGAGATGGTGAAGCTTCTTAAAGGAAATAAACATGTTGGATGTAATTGGGTCTACAAGACCAAGTTTAATGCTGATGGTAGCATCGAGAGGCACAAGGCGATATTAGTTGCAAAGGTATTTACTTAGAAATATGGAATTGATTATGAAGAGACTTTTTCTCCTGTAGCCAGATAGAAGACTATCAAAACAATTCTTGTCTTAGCTGCACACAAGGGATGGACAGTCCAACACATGGATGTAAAGAGTGCATTTCTAAATTGTTACTTGATAGAAGAAGTGTATGTTGAGCAACCACAAGGATTTGAAGAGAAAAACAAGGAACATCTTGTTTACAAACTGAAGAATGCTCTTTATGGCCTCAATCAGGAATCGAGAGCTTGGTACTCACGCATTGATGGGTACTTTAAAGATTATGGGTTCATCAGAAGAAAAAATGAACCCATGCTCTACTACCTGAATCAAGGAAATGACATCCTCATAGTTTTTTTGTATGTGGATGATCTCATTTTTATGGGTAGTAATGAAAAATTTAACATGGAGTTCAAGCACTCCATGAAGCAGGAATTTTAGATGAAGGATCTTGGCTTAATGAAATACTTTCTTGGAATGGAAGTACATCAGATAGATTTAGGGATCTTCATATATCAACTTAAGTATGCTCGAGATATGATTCAAAATTTTTCTATGGAGCAATGCAAATCAGTTTCAAATCTAATTGGACATGGGATCCAATTAAGCAAGGATGATGGAGCACCGAAAGTTGACGTTACCATTTTTCAAAGCATTATTGGGAGTTTGATGTTTCTCACCAACACCAGACCAGACATTCAGTATGTTGTATCTCTTGTTTCTAGATTTATGTCTAATCCATCTGAGCTGCATTTGCAGGCAGCTAAAAGGATTTTGAGATATGTGAAGGGTACATTGGATTTTGGAATCCAATACTACAAAAGTGATACTATCAAGCTTGGAGGCTTTAGTGATAGTGATTGAGGCAGCAATATTGATGATAGAAAATCCACATCAAGTAATTGTTTTAGTCTTGGTTCGGGCTTAATAACTTGGAGTTACAAGAAGTAGACAGTAGTAGTGCTATCTTCAATAGAATCTAAGTATATAGTCGTTACTCATGCTATTACTCAAGCTCTATGGCTACGAAAGGTATTAGAAGAGATTGAAGAGAAGCAAAGTGGTCCAACTCGAATATTCTGTGACAACATAAGTGCCATTCAGTTGGCATACAATCCTGTCCACCATAGTAGATCAAAGAATTTTGATATGAAGTACCACTTTATCCGAGATATGGTGGAAAATGATATTGTTGAGCTTCACTATTGCCACACTTTGGAGAACGTCGCTGACATCTTCACCAAGGTGATGGCCAAAGCTCAATTTGTAAATCTGAGAGACTGTATAGTCAGTTCTCTCAACTTTAAGGGGGAGAATGTAGCAAGTGTGAGCAGAACTTAGTTTGAAATGGCTTAGAAAAATCTAGTTTTTCTAAGCACAGTGTGAACACACTTACCTTTTGTTGACTAATCTTATCGGATGGTCGGCATGATATTCTTTCTCCCTTACCTCTATTTTCTCCTTATCCCTCCATTGGCCTTCCTCCTTTCCTGCCATCCATTTTCCCTTATCACTCCACTCCCTTCCTCTCCCCACGCTCGCTGCCACCTCCCACTCCACTTCCTACTCCTCCGTTCTCTCTAATCTCCCCAATCTTCCTCCACCTTCTCTTCCCTACTATTGTGCATGTTCTAAGCCTATATAAGGTTTATTATAATGTAATATTCAACTTGTTAGTTTAATGAATAATTTTTGCTTTATTATTATTCGTGTCAATTTTTACCTTGGCTAATGTTAATCTAAGCTTACCTTAACCTTAGATTCACACCCCTTGCTCAAGAGAAGAAGAAAAACTCAAAATAAATAGTGATTTTCATCACTACATATGAGAGCAAGTATCCCAGCAAATTGAACAACTGAAAGACGTCTGAGCTTGAATCCCTGGAATTATCAGCATTTGAAAAAGCATTTAGGTGATCCTTATTATGAGTTTGGTGGATAGCCTACCTGGCAATGGCGGTATCCTAAATGCATGACGATACGTCTATCACATTAGCTTTGCATGTGTGTAGACCAATGATTGCATGTGGAAGAGCTAGCTTACGGTATCCTAGATTGCATCATAGATTAATCCTACTAAATACAACAAAGGAGTTAGTGGAGCTAATTACGTGATCCTCAGTACAGGTTTGGTGGACAACCTACCTGGCACTGGCGGTATCCTTACGAATGCCACATAAACAAACTCAATCGCACACACAGGGATGTGAAATAGCTTGGTCAAACTCAAGTCTGATTCGTACCTTATTCGAAAGTCTTGTAAGATAATGTATAGTCTTGACTAGTTAGTTAAATCATCTGAGTCTCAGAAAAACCTTATCTACATTCTAAAACAATTATTGTGTATTTCATTACTTACATCACCATCATAAAATACAAAAAAATTATTATAAAATGCAAAAGCTATTTCATAAAGCAATCACATAGTACGGAAAGCCAATAAATCCTGTATAGTCTATGGTGCCACCACCTGTATACCAACAAATCATTCCATCCATTCCATATGCATACATATATATCACATAGTTAAAATCATCCACAATCATAATAGCATATGCATACATCAACATAAATAAATGTGCATAAAGAAAAATAAACCATAACAAGTATATAATCAAACCAAAAATATTCATGTATATATATCAAGTCAAAAAGCCCTCAGGCTACAATAAGAAGGTCCTTTGACCTCACAAAAATCAAAAACTAAAAATACCCAAAGCCCAGGGAGTCAGCCACCATGATCACATAGGATCGATGCGACTGGAACTACCCCCAGTAGTATGGGTCCTATGGGACCTCTTAGGGTGGCTGTTGCCAGCCCTCGCACCCTACCCACCAACACTACCCTCATCTAGCCACTTGCAACGAGATGATACAGACTGCTCAGTCTCACTGCCTCTCGTACAACATGATGAACCACCTCCATCAAGCACATGTAACTGTCCACTGATGCAGAAAACCTCTATCTCTAACTCTATCCTGTATCGACCCCACTCCATATCTCGTCGGTGATACATAACCAATGCACTATCCTGCTGTGCCAAATGAGTCTATAGGAGATCCCTCTCCTATGTTACCTCCACTAAAGCATATCTATGCTCCTCCTCCCATATCCGTAGATGACCCTCCAATCATGCTATCTCAGCATGAAGCCTAGCCTCCACATCCCCTGAGATAGCCTAAGGCATGGTCACCTCCAGGATGGCCTGCTACTTTGGCACCCACTACTCCGGGACATCCTGTACATCTGACTACTCTGGAACCCCAAATCATCTCCATCGTCGGTGGAGTCATCAACCTCCACAATGTCAACATCATCAAGTGAAGCCCCCAACCATCCATCGGTGCCTTTGCACCCCCACCTCCTGCTACTGTGGTATCCATGCCTCCTAGAGGCCCCTCACCCAACCATCGCTACATAATCCACCATTGATTATACTCTGTAGTCACCCCAACATCATCCACGTCAGGTACTTCAATAACAACATCGAACCCCTTGCCCAGTAGCTCAATGGTAGGCTAGACTAGAGTCCTCTCATCACTATGATGTCGATATATCAAATGATCACCAGGAAATCCTTGGTGCACCCCAAAATGTCATGTCACTTAGACATATGGGAAGTACTCTTGCTTTGTCTTGTGTCACCCAATCAGCCATCTACCCCTGCATACATGTCAGAGCCACTCTCCAGCCTTAGGCTAGGCTGGACAGTCCTGGTATAGCTTCCAGAACACCTACCCTAGCACTAGATGAGAGAAGGCATTAGTATAGTGACCTACGTCACCTTCCCACCACCGACTCTATCCATGCTCCTCTGACCTTCACCATAAATCAGCATATCTGATTTCTTGATCCACATCTCACCTTGGGTGGTCCAAGGCAAACCCTATGCTTGCTCCACAGCTATGTGCTGCCACCCCTAGCACTACAAAAGATAGTTGCACCCATTCCCCTTCCACTTCCAATAGCAGACCTCGTATAGCTCGTCATGCAACTACACCAATAAATTCTGACTCCATCTCATAATAAGTGGAGCTGATGTAGGACACTCCACCAATGTGAAAACCAACTCAAGCAAGTTCCAATGGAACCTCACACATGAGGAGTCAGGAAGTAGCATATTAGAGATGAGGTTCATGATAAAAGCATGCCTCACCCCTAATACACCCTTCTCCAGCCACCACCACACTAGAATGTTGCCTATCTGGCAGTCAGCCTCTGCCCTCTCCATAGCCCTCTCAACCCTCCTCTCCACCACTAGACCAAAACACCGTGTCGATACCGTTGTCCACTGGTCACGATGGGTCATCCGGATAGGCATTCCATCTATCAAAATTTGTAGAATCTGATACACATCCTCTAGAGTAATAGTCATCTCCCCTATTGGGAGATGAAAAGTGTTGGTGCGGGGATCCCACAGATTGATCAAGGCAGTCAAATATGCTCGATCCCCCACCATAGGCTCCAGATGCATCACGTTCTTGATCCCAAGGGCATCAAACCACTCCCAATCCACAACTGTCAGGGCATCCCAAGCATCAAAGAAAATAGTCGACTGTCGGTACTGACTCTTCACAACTTGAAACAAAAAATAAAACAAAAAAAAAGATATTAAGTACATACTTAATATAAACAAAAACAATAAAATAAAATTGTATAGAAAATCGTATTAGGGTTTCTACCTTAATTTGAAAAAAAAAAAATCCTATTAGGGTTTCAACCTTAATGTGAACGCAAAAAAAAACAAAAAAAAAACATATTAGGGTTTCAACCTTAATATGGCAAAAACAAAAACAAAATAAAACATATTAGGGTTTCAACCATAATATGAACAAAAACAACAAAATAAAGAGAAGGAACATCATACCGGTCTCACCTCGGATCCTCCACTCAAATATCCAGTTCTTGCACTCATGATGTCCATGAAATTTAACAACACTTTTCTACGCGCACTCGCACTCCTCCTCCTTCACCAAGAAAAAAAAACTTGCATATGATCCCAAAACCTAGTTTTGGTCCTTATATAGGCTATTAGTCCTTTAATAATTCCACCCTAGGATGAGTGCTCTAGTTAGTGCTCGTAACACCCTGGTACGATTAAAAAATTGGTATTCGTCCCACCCTAGGATGATTACAGAGCAAGAAATAAAGCAACAAAAACTGCATCCAAAAAATGCACCAAAAATAGTAATAAATATTTCGAACAAAGGTGCCTTTGGACCTGACATTCATGGCATGAAAAACCACCATCGAGGTCACAAATACTCACTATCCTACTCCCTAAGAAGGATAGCATAGCCAAAACTCTCCACGAGAAGGAGTATTTTTGATAATTTCTACCCCAATAGGCGTCACAAAAAAAAAATAGGGTCAAAACCCACCAAAAATAGGTCCTATGGTTGGAAAACTGTAATAAGCGTTCAATGAAAAATACTAAAGGCACCCTTAAAAATTTCATATTGGGTCAAATGACTCATTGCTTTTCTCTTTTTTGGTCATTACCTCATCGATTCATCGCTTGAGGAGGTAGTCACACTTAGTCACCAATCAACAAATACACACCCAATCAAGGAAATGGCATGCATTCAAAGAATCATTGACAAAGACAATCACGCTCATGCTTGGGGCATAAAACAAGCAATAATCATAGGATAAACAAACACTTGGCATTCTGGAAGCATGAAGAAAAGGTTCCTCAGACAAAAGGTTGCACCTTTTGCCTATTCATGACTGAATAATGTCCAAGATCAAGTACATCTCACTGAAAAAGGTTACACTTGAGTTAAGCTCCTTAGATCTTCAAAAGCAAGGATTCAAGAATGCATGCCCTTTCCATACTTGGGGCATCAAATTTTGGTTAGGTTATTGAAAAAACTTAATCATTAAGTGCTTTCGTCATCTATTTTTGCTCAGCACTGTGCCACACACAGCGCATCCCAAAAAGGGGCATCTGTAGACACCAAAACAATACCAATCCTATTATGTGACTACAAGCATTGACCGAATTGGCATACATACCCCCTAGGGCAGCCTCTAAAGGTTTAACAGTGGTTCTAACCACTCTCAAATCATTTTTGGAAGGTAAAAGGTTAGTTTTGCACCTTTTAAGCACTTTGCTCCCTATTTGTCCCACCCTTGGATGATTAGAATCCTATTCGTCCCACCCTGAGATGATTAGCAGTAATCGCTCTAGGGTGGGATGATTAAAAAGTTTGTGTTAGGACCCTCCTAACATGTCCTAATTACTTATATTATTTATTCATTATATTCTAGGGTCACAACCCTTCACTCTTACAACTATTAGACTAGGTATTTAAATGCAATCCACATATGATAATAAGGCATCATCAAACTAATATATAAATTAAGTCTATTATGGGTTTTCTACCTTAAAATAAAAAAGTGATTCAATATAAAAATGATCTTGCTTCCCGCACAATTTAGTTTCATACCATCTGGATCAGAGCTAGATCAAGGAGCAAATTCACCATTAAAATTTTTTTCCATTGCACATTTCAGCCAGTCCACATTCGCGAGGACGTAAACAACATTCACGCTTCACGGATCCGTGTCAAAATCCTCGTAGAAAATTAAACCTTCTCCTAAGGTATGAATTAAGTTGTCTTACACCCAAATTGCTCGACTTTCACATGGTGACCGATGGCTATTTTGAAAAAGCTAAAATCTTCAACGCAACATCAAGGTTTTCGGCGTCCGAAACGCAAAGGAAAAAAAAAATTAAAATTAAAATTAATTTTTTATTTTTTATTTTTGCTCACCTGTACCAAGTCATATTGATCATTACCTACACCAACCACAATGGATGAAGGACGACGATCACTAGATTTCATTCATGAGAAACACGAAAGTCTCGTTGAAGAAGTTCACCAGGAAAGAGAGGAGAATACCCGTACTGATGAGGCCCAAAAATGCCTCATTATTGCACAATGTTTGACTCATTATTGAACAATGTTTTACTACCATATGATAAGTTAATTGCCAAATAGTTGACTAGAATATACTATTTGTTAAGTGTTTGCATTATTTTATGTTAGGAATACTATATCTCTGTTTTTGACTATTTTCAGCATTTTATGACTGATTTTGAGTGATTAAGTAGCAAGTAATAACATGCATTTAAATTAACCAAATGTGGCATGTTGATATCCATTAACTTCTCAATGGTTTTTGAATGTTTTCCTGCCTTCAACTTTTTTCAAATCCACATTGAAGACAAAAGTTTAGGACTGTCATAAATCTGAAAATCTAAAAAAAACAGCCATATAAAAATCAGCAAGCTGTCACTTTATAAGAACACCTTGAAGTTGTCAAGAAAAGCATGAGGATATGGATGGAATGAGTTCAGAAGGACTACAGAAGACATCTGACCTATTTAGAAGCATTCCCACATGTGTTTTTCTATGTGGTTTGTGTTGTGGTTTCTTTTATCTTTTTGTGCGTGTTTGGTTGTGCTTTTGTTTTTGACACACTCAAAGAGCATGTTTTTTATTTTATTTTATTATTTTTGTTGTTATTTACTTATTTTTAAATTGGTTTTGTGTGTTTGTTTGATCCTTGAGTATGTCAAAGGTGGTAGGCCAGGTTCGAGTCCTAGGCATTTTTTGTGGAATGGATACCCCCGCCTCCTTGGGTCTTACCCGAAAGTGGCATCCCTTTTGGGATATTTTTCACAAATAAAAAATATATATATGTGTAACTGTGTTATGTTGAACCTCTTGTTGATTCTTGTTAGGATTTGGTATTTTCCTAACCTTTCTTAGTATATAAGTCTTTAGGTTTGTAGAAGAAGTTTGTAATTTATGTTGAGGATTTGGATTTATTGTAGGTGCTGATTGATTTATGTTGAGTTGTAGTTTGATTCACCTTTTGATATGGGTCAGCTTGATTATATTTTATGCATGGCATCGGTCTTCCAGCCAATCAGAGAGCAGCTTCTAAAGCAGCCTCCGTAGAGTAATCTCCAGGGGGGAGTTGACCTTCTATTTCTATTACTTGATTAATGACTTCTATGTTATATTTTATAAATTTGGTAAAATATTGTGTAGATTTAAATATGAGATTACCTTCTTCATTCGTTTGAGGTTGAATATTGTATTATCCTTCTTCTTCTTTATTTATGTCTTCATCATATGATTCTGAAGTTACATAATCTTGAACGATTGGTTTATCAGGATCATCCTGAGTGGGCCCTTCCATAGGTGATTCTTGTATAAAATCATCTTATATTTGTTTACCATTCCTTAAAATTCTACGTATTTTGATAGATTAGGTTTTCACAAATTTATATGTTACATATATATATATGTGTGTGTGTGTGTTCAAATTTTGGGGATATATATTTAATATATATACCTAATTAATATGATATTGTTTTTGGGTTTTTGTAGTTTTAAATTGCATAGAATGAAGAAAAATAAAATAGAAAATATTATAGTGTAGATAGTATATCTTAATTTTCTTGTAAAATTAATAGGTTCTAACTCATCCGGTGTCATATAATGTTCTTCTTAAAATTATAAAAAAAAATTCAAGAACTTTATGAAGTGAGCTATGGTGATACAGTCAACTTCATAATAAGGCATACAAAAGTATAGCTCATGACAATATTCACGATACAACACAAATCTGGGAACTCTATTAAATCTTCTTTTATCTTCCAAGACAACTTCTTTATCCTCTATGTGTGACAAGAACTTGTGTACTACAATTGCATTCTTAATATATTCTTCAAAATAATAAAGTCTTAGGGAAATAAGGGCTCTCTTATCTGCTAACCACCTCTCACAAGCTCTTATAATGTCATTATAAAAGGATAACCTATCAGGATGCATGATTCTAGATAGATCAACCCTTATGATTTATTTAAGTTCATATTTTTTGGCTTCTATGATATCTAATCTTCTATCAAGTTCGTTCCAATGTTCTTAAAATATTAAGTTAGGACTACCAACTATTGAAGAGATTTCTTGTATTGACATTGATATACTAATATAAATTAGGATGGCTCTTCTTCTATTGTAATCTACCATCTATGATGATATGCAATTGTGTAACTAAGGATTTTGATGATTTTTGTTTTTTTTGTTTGTTTTATGAATTAGAATGGTATTTATGTGTTTCACATCGGGTTCACCAAAGAATGTAGCCCAAAAATTCTCGCACTCCTTTCTTCAAGGTTGATGGATTCACGCCTTAGAGGGGAATGGAAGAATGAATGGTCTACACCTCAAAAGATAGGTACTTAATCGTACCTTCTAAGTGGTGATTTTTCGACAAATTGGTTTGGGTTCACCAAGAAATATTTTGTGGCAATATTTGAGCATAGGTTTGGGATTTTTTTTGATGTGTTTATTTTGGTTCAAATTGCAAATATACCTAGTTTGGAAAAAATGCAACTATTCTATCCTAAATGCTATTTTGATTTAAATGTAGGCAGCGAAACAAAATTCAGAAAGACAAATGCAATTCTAGAAAGTAATTTTAGACCTTACCTTTATCCAGAAGTTTGTTGAAGTTTTTGATTTTTTGAGTGCAGTCCAAATTATATGCAACAGGTTAATATCAAACTATGATTTTTCAAGATCGTATTATGAATAGAGACAGACTGTTCTAATTTTTCCAAGGATCAACAAAACATAGGTAGAAATAGAAAACAAAAAATAAAAAGTTGTATTGATGATTATGAAATAATTAAGATCTAATGTCGGCTATTAGATAATTTTAATAACATGAATTGATGAATAAATGTTCAAAACTTACATAAACATGATATTATATGAAATTAAGTGAACTCCAGGAATGCAGATGCATAAATCTAGTATTCTATGAAATAAAGGATGATAAATGAAAGATTAATCCTAATGAAACAAAATTAAAATATGCAAACCATAGCTTGGGGTTGCCCCCAAGTGAGTTATAGGTAATATCATAGCCTGTAGGATAGGATCATACACCGAAATCACTTGGTCATATGACAATAGTGATATTCTTTCGATATGCAACAATATCCTCTGATCTTACACACAACTGCTAAATATATAAACTACATAATCAAGCGAAAGAATTCTAAAATATGAGGAGTCAGGGGAATTTCAGAGGGAGGGGTCTGGTTAAATAAGCAGGGAAGAATATCCAGAATAGGGAGGAGGTTGAGTTGTTACAACTTCTTTTAAGCTGGGTGAGACCAAATGGATCTGATCTCACATTTCTCCCACAGTTACACAGGTGGGGACAAAAATTGTTCAACTGCTTTTTGTCATTTTCCATTTTTTAATTTTCTATTTATGGGTAAGATCGTATTATGACCGGTGTTATCGTACATTGATTGCAAGGATCATAAGACTAAAATCATGTTACGATTTTGAAGGTCATACTATAATTTTGGGGGTCATAGTATGATCTCATCAAATATGCACAAATTTTGAGGTAATTAATGCAAACATGATCTTTTTACAATTCATGTTCTCATGCAAATGGGTCAAATTTAAGGTGCTACAACCTTCTTCCTCAATTGATCCTTTTGCTTCCTCTGAATATTCTTGTTTCTGCTTGTCTTTGGAAATTATTCTCTACACCACTTAGCCATATGTCCAACATTATTACACTTATAACACTTTATGTTATGATTCTTTAAAGGTGCAAATATCTTGTAGTTCATCCTGGTGAAACCATGTCCATTCCTATCATGAACCTTGTAATTAACTGCCTTATGACAAAACTAATTACAAGAGTAGCAATACCCTTGAAATAGATACCCATTTATGAAATTTTTATTGGAGAAATCATGTTCCTTTCTTTCATGTGTCCTGCATAGCATAGCCTTGTGACCAAACCTATGACATGAGAAGCAACATCCATTGAAGAAACCTTACCTTGACCCCATTGGTCTCTTAGTCTCTTTTCCCTGTGATGTTTCCTATTCCATATGTTCCTTATTTGTGCATTGTTCCTTTCCTTGTTGAACCTTCTATTTTCCAACTTATCCTCAAAATTCTCACTTTCTCTTTCACTCTCTTATTCTGAATCTTCTTCTTCTTTGAAGCTTGATATTGACTCCGCTCCTTGTTCTCTATGTTCCTATTCAAAACCAAGTCCTATTTTATTGTATGAAGATCTTTGTACCTTGATAATTTTATCCAAGGCCTTTGAGCTTCTCCCAAACCTATGTAGCTTGTCTTTAGACTCTTTTACTTCCTTCATTAGTGAAGCTACATCATGATCTAATCTTTCACATTCTAAAACTTTTGCCTCTAACTTCTCTTTATATCTCCTTGTCTTAGATATTGAATCTAACAGATCTTGTATAAGCTTTCCTTTTTCTTCATCACATTCCTAAAATTGAATCTTGAGTTTTGAGTTTTGCTTTCTTACCTTTCTTAATTCCTTAAGAGCAAAAATAAGTTCACCTTCAAGATCAACTTCTCCTTCCTCTTCATTTTTTGATTCTTTGTCATATTCATTCTTTTTTTATTCATTTCCACTAGGAGCACTTCCTTCTTCTTCTATTGCCATAAGAAGACTTTCTTCTTTTGGAACTTCAAGAGCATCTTCATATTCATATTCATTAAAACTAAACCCATTCCTTGTGCAATGATATTCAAGATGACCAAAGTTTCCACACCTAAAACACTTGAGAATTATTGGTTCCATTTTTACCTTTTTCTTAACATCTTCTTTTGCTACTATCAGAAATATAATTTCTTCTTCTTCATTATCTGAGGACCTAACATCACTATCACTTGAACTCTTGCCTATATTTTTTGCATAAAAACTCTTCTTATGTCTTTGGAAAAACTTCTTTCCTTGCTTTCTTTGTCCATCCTTGCTTTTATTTTGATACATGTATTTTCTTATTTCCCTATTCTTATGATCTTGTTTCTCTTCACCACTACTATTTCCATATTCTAGAAAATCATATGCATAGTGACCATATTTACCACATTTGAAACACTAAATCATTTTCATATTTCCTTGTGTCCTTGTTCCTTCTACTATAGTTTACTTCTTCATCACTGGATAACTCATTACTTGAATATGGCTTGTTATCCTTTGTCTTCTTTGTTACTTTGAAGGCTTCTTATTTTTGGGGGATAGGATTCTCTCTTATTCTTATCTCAAAAGTTGTGAGAGTTCCATGTAACTCATCCCTTGTCAATTTTTTAATATCTTTTGTTTCTTCTATGGTTGAAACCTTTTCACTATACCTCTTAGGGAGTGACCTTACAATATTTTGACAAGCATCTATTTCTTCAAATTTAAACCCAAGTCCTTTCATGGAGTTAAAAAAATCATCCACATGAAGTAAGTATGTAGCAATATCTTCTTCATCCTTCATATTTAGGTCTTCAAATATTTTATTATAATTTTGTAATTTTGCCATCTTGATCTTCTTGTCCCCCTCATATATTTTCTGCAACTCTTCCCAAATCTCTTTTATTAATGTACAATGCATAACTTTTACAAAATTAGATTCATGTAAACTACTTAAGATTCCATTCATTACCTTTGCATTATTTAGATGTAGGATCTTACCATATTTATCTATATGAGGAGTATCTGGTGGTGTGTATTCATCCTCAACTACTTACCATATATTATTTCCTTGTGCCATTAGATAAATATTCATTATTATACTCCAAAATGAATAATTATTTCCATAGAACAATGGTGCTTTATTTCTTGAAGATCCACTCTAATAATCCATCTGTGTTCTTGTAAGATTTTCCTTCAAGATATTAAAATCTTCCGAAGGAACCCGCTCTGATACCAATTGAAGAACATAAAATTATACTGAGAGGGGGTGAACAGTATAAGATCAACTTTTACTTTTCTTTCCCAAACAATATTATCTAATATTATCAATGGAAATATCAAAATAAATAATCAAAGAAATGCAAAAATCATCATACACAATAGAGACACCAATTTAATGTGGTTCACCCAATGTGGGCTACTCCATGAAAAAAATATTTCACTAAAATTTTCTCAACAAATCTCTTGGGAATCCTTCCCTATTACAATATTTATGGACCTATGTCCAAAGGAGACACCAATACCCTAATCAAGTTCATGAACCTTTGTCTACTAGAGAACTCCTTCTCCTCTACTATTTTATGGATCTCTATCGACAAGGGAACTCCTTATCCTCTACTCTTGTTTGTGATATCTTAGAAGACTACTACCTCTACTGCACTAGCTTGTGTATATCTCTCCATATAAGACCTATGTACTCACTCAAAATACCTTTATCCTCACTATCCTGGCTAATGGATCTCTAGCCATTGGAGACTATTATCCTCTACTTTGTCACCTCCAAATATTGTTCTCGACTCTACTCAATATTTATCTCAAATCTACACTAAGCACTGTCATTGATATAGCACAAATCTACTCTCAAATTTGTCTCTGGTCTAGCACAAATATGCCCTTAAATCTGCACCAAACTTTGTTCTCAAATATATCCTCAAATATTTCCTCAATCCTTATCTTAAAGCTTGATCAAATCATAAATTAACTCTGCTCAGATTTGCCCCAAGCCTTACCACAAATCTTGAACAAATAAATAAATCAATTATTCTCTCAAGTCTTCTCATAGACTTGCCTCAAATATTTCCACACGTCCTCTCAAGAACTTGCTCAAAAAATATTCACCAAGACTTACCTCAAATCTTCTCAACAATTCTTCACCAAGACTTGGCCAATATGCTCAACAAGTCTTCACCAAGACTTGTCTCAAATCTATTATACAATTCCTCCCTATAACTTATTCAATATGCTCAAAAAGTCTTCACCAATACTTACCTCAAATCTACTTGTAATATTTCATAAAATCTCACACAAATCTATCCTTAAGCTTTCACAAAAGCTTACTCAATTATGTCCTTAAGTCCCCTTTAGGACTTACTCAAATCTGCTAACAAGATTTTCCAAAGCTTATTCAAATCAATTACAAAACTTACATACAAAAACTCAACTTAATATCTTTTAGAACACCTTTTCAATTACACAAACAAGTTTCACTAAGAATCTTGTTTGATCACAAAAACATATAGATAATGATCAAAGACTCAATATGATTCACACTCATGATGTTTTGTACTCAATAAAACAATCTATCACTTTCAAACTCTCTTTCAACTCAATTCAAAAAAAAAATCAATAATGCTCAACCAACCTCACTCAAACATCCACTCAATGAAACACAACTAGCTTACAAACCTTAACCAAGTGTTTCACTATACTTCCAAAAACTCACACATTTGGAACTCAAACCTTGACTCAAGTGATTCTAATGTCACATAACAATGATACTCATGTTCTTTTACAAACCCTAGTTCAAGATAGTTTTTAATCTCACATAACAATGATACTCATGTTCTTTCACAAACCCTAGTTCAAGATAGTTCTAAATCTCACATAACAATGATACTCATGTTCTTTCAACATCCACAAATCATGTACATGAACACTCACTCAAACATTTCCAACAATTCTTATCAAACAATCCTTTTCACTCCACCTTTGCATTTCACAACATTCAATCCAACAATATTTCACTCATAAGGAAAATGTTTCCATACCTTTTGTTTTGATGGAGATATATCTTTAAAACCTGTCTTAATCACAATCAAATCTTCTTTGCCAATTTCAAGGCTAAGTAGAAATAATCTATCTCAAAATCTCCATACAAATATTTTCCCAATAATTATTTTACCTTACAAAAATAACAAGTCTCAAATACACCTTATAATCTTCAAACTCTCAAAATATAAGTCAAAAATTTTACTATAGGAAAACATACATAATAATTTCCTTTATGCACCTTATTTCTCCTCTAAAAAATAATTATCACAATGTAGCTTTATTTCAAAATACAAAATATAATTTTCCTTGCATACTTTATCACTCCTACCTTGTAAAATAAATTTTAACCACCAAAAATTAAAATAAATTTTAATTTTCTTATTTCTTATATCTCCCTTGAAAAACTCACAAACTGCATTTTAAATCTCATGAAACCCTTTAATGCAGATTTCTAAATATCAAAAACCTTCAAAAAAATTAAATCATGAAATGCATACCTTTCATTTTAATTCTACCCAAAAAGTGCTTCTAGAGAAATTCGAACACATGACCTCACCTTTCTAACATCCTAGCCCAAAGCTAGACCACTAGTTGGGCTACGCACCGACATAGAATCAAGGAGTGCACGAACCGCCTTTTATTCCTTGTCTCTTCTCACACCTATCACAAACAAAATGATTTTGTCTTTGCAAAACACAATCGTGTGAATCGAACCCACGATCTTGCCCTCACAACGCCCTAGCTTTACCTCTACTACCACTTGCACTAACGATGCTGGTGGAACCTCTTTGCCACATCGCTTGCACTTGAACCCTCATCTGCCTCTAAAATTTAAAATGTGAATTCCCTCTTCTTACTTAGTAAAGTAGCGCACAAAATCTTTTTCTTAGCATAGCATTTGAATCACATATCATCGGGGAGGAAAAATAAAAATTATTTCCCTTGCCCTTACATGTCGGCCCGAATTCAAATTTTGAAACTCAAATTTAAATTTAAATATTAAACTTAAAACCTTTTGCACCCAGTATTTATTTAAATTAAAATTTTAACCATAGGTTAAAATTTTTTACTTTAAATAAATTAAATTAAATCCTTTACGAGCTACTCAATGGGTATTTTCAAGGATATATTATTTTTAATAATTCCCTAGACCTCGTTTTATTCACCTTATCATTTTTCCTAAAATATTATAATATTATTATTTCTTTTTAAACCTGCTTCTCCTTCCTTGGGTCTTCAATCTTTTAGGCCTCTTTAGGCATATAATATTTAAAATAAATATTATATCCTAATTCTTTTAAACACTCCCTTGCCTTTTATAAAAACAACCTGATGACATTTATGATGATGAAACTTGGACATCAACCTCTTGGCATCAATGACAACAAAACGTGCTCAAATTTCCAAAAATCCAAATAGGTGTGAGATTAGAAAGTCTAAAACTAGAAAAACTTATCGCAAATTCAAATAGAACCACAAACAACCTCTACATGCTAAGTGATATTAAAGGAGATAAGTGTTTTCTATCACAAGAAGATGAGATTTGGTTGTGGCATAGAATAATGGGTCTTTTGAAATTTAAAAATATAGTGAACATAAGCAATAAGCAGGCTATCAGTGATTTACCCAAAGATAAAAAGGCCATAAAACATAATATGTGCACAATGCCAACATGGGAAGCAAGCTAGAAAAAGTTTCAAGTCAAAAGGATTTATGTCATCTGAAGCATTAAAACTAATACACACTAACCTATGTGGTCCTACAAGGACAAAGAGTCTACAAGGTGAAATTTACTTTATATTATTTATAGATGATTATTCTAAAATGATTTGGGTAGATTTCTTGAAAGAAAAGTCAAAGGCTATTGAGAAGTTTAAAGATTTTAAAGAATTAGTGGAAAATGAAATATGTAGAAGGATTAAGGGTTTAATATCAGATAGAGGAGGATAATTTACCTCAAATGAGTTCAGATATTTTTGTGAACAACATGGGATCAAAAGAGAAAATTCAACAACAAGAACTCCTCAATAAAATGGGATAGTTGAAAGGAAAAACAAGACAGTTGAAAATATGGCCAGATCCATGTTAAATGAGTCTAATATTTTAGATGGTTTTTGAAAATAGGTAGTACATACAACAATGTATATCATCAATAGAGCTCAAGTAAGAGTAAATCATCACAAAATTCTACATGAGCTTTAGAAAGGAAGATGAGCCACCATAAAGTATTTCAAAATTTTTGGAAGCAAATGTTACATAAGACAGGAAGAGAAAAATTAGGGTAAATTTGACTCAAGATGTGATGAAGATATTTTTTTTGGCTATTCCACTAAGAGCAAAGCCTATAGATGCTATAACAAGAGGACACATACTATTATAGAAAGTATAAATGTAATAGTTGATGAGAAGATAGGGTCAAGAGAACCAACTTGAGAAATTGTGTATCAAGAAGAAGAAAGTTGCCAAGAAGAGTTAGGTGAAGAATCATAAGAAGAAGAAGAAACACATAATTTTTCCTAAGACTCCATCCAGATATTTGTAGAAAAATCATCTAAGAGATCTAATCATTGGTAATCTATATGAGATATAGACAAGGAGGAAGATAATAACAACAAATGGAGCATGTTAATGTTTCTCTATTATCTAAAATTGAGCCAAAAGACTTCAATGAGGCAAGTGAAGATGAGTTTTGGATTAAGGAAATGAATGAGGAACTAGATCAAATAGAGAAAAGTAAGACTTGGGAACTTGTCCCATGACCAAAAGGTAAGAATGTGATTGGCACTAAATGGGTATTTAGAAATAAGTTAAATGAGGATGGTTAGGTAGTTAGAAAAAAGAAAGCAATATTAGTATGCAAAGGTTATGCACAGGTTGAGGGAATTGATTTTGATGAAATTTTTGCTCCAGTTGCATGACTTGAAGCTATAATAATGTTCTTAGCCTTCTCAAGTTTCAAAAATTTCAAAGTATATCAAATGGATGTTAAATCAACCTTTCTAAATCGTGTCTTGGAAGAAGAGCTTTACATTGAGCAACCAGAGGGATTCAGCCTAACTGATAAACCAGACTATGTATGCAGATTGAAGAAGGCACTTTATGGACTAAAACAAGCTCCTAGATATTGGTATTTGATATTGGATAAGTAAATTCAGGAACAGGGTTTCAGGAAAGGAATAGTTAATAGTAACTTATACATAAAAAATGAAGGGAATGACTTACTAATTATGGTTGTTTGTGCGGATGATATTATTTTTGGAGGTAGCAAATGATAAGATGTGTTAAAAAAATTTAAAGAGCATGGAGAATGAATTTGAGATTTCAATGCTTGGTGAGTTGTCCTTCTTTCTTGGACTTTAGATTTCACAATCAGAGAAAGGTGTATTTATCTCACAAACCAAGTATATAAAAGAGATGCTAAAGAAATTCAAGTTAGAATATTGCAAACCAGTGAGTACCCCCATGGTTATAGGATGCAAGTTAAGTAAATATGATGAATCTCTAGAGGCAAATTAAAAATTGTACAGATCTATGATTGGCATCTTACTGTATGTCACAACTACAAGACCAGATATAATGCAGGTATTGGGACTAGTGGCAAGGTTTTAAGTAGCATCCAAGGAGACACATGTAGTAGCAATAAAAATGATTCTTAGGTATTTAAAAGGGACTATGGATTTTGGGCTCTAGTACTCCAAAAGCGATAATTTCACTCTCATAGCATATACAAATGCAGATTGTGTTGGCAGCATTGATGATATAAAAAGCACAAGTGGAAGAGCATTCTTTATTTGAGATTGTTTAGTATCTTGGCTAAGTAAGAAATAAGCATTTGTATCCTTATCCATAGCAAAGGCAGAGTATATTGCAACAGTTGCTTGTTGTACATAGGTATTATGGATGAATTAAACTTTAGAGGACTTCAAGATAAAACATGATCACCCTATTCTCATATTATGTGATAATACAAGTGTAATAAATATCTCAAAGAATCCAGTGATGCATTCCAGGACCAAGCACATTATGATAAAATATCATTTTCTAAGAAACCAGGTGATAGATAAGCAAGTCAGGTTGGAATATGTAACTACAAAGGAGCAGATTGCAGATATTTTCACTAAGCCACTTCCAAAAGGTACTTTTGAGTATCTTAGAGAAATATTGGGAGTAATTCTACTCCCACCCCAAAATTAATCACCTCAAAGAGAGGAGGTGGAGAGGGGGCTAAGCTAAGAGTCTTATCTTTAGCCTCAAAGGATTCCCTTTGTCATTGATGACAAAGGGGAGGATATTTGAGTTAGGGGGAGAGTGATGAGCATCGAAAATGCTCATTTTATATACATTATTTAGGGGTTGTTAGCATATAAGTTTTTAATGTTAGATATTTAAAAAATAATATCTATGACGACATCATCGACATATAGGTTAGAGTGTTTGATTTTAATTGAATTGGTATCTCCCTAAATTAGAATTAATAGTTAGCAGTTATTCTGACCTCTACACTATATAACCCTTTGTATTTTTTTCTAAGGTAATGGAATTATTTGGCTTTTAAAATTTCATTTGGTATCAGAGCAAGGGGCAAGGGTCGAGGACTTGACATGGAATCCAAGAATGTAATTCGAGGAGTAGACCGCAGAGGATCTGAAGCCCTAGGAACACATCCTAAGGAGCAGACCATAGAGGAGCCATCGCACTAACATGGCACCCCTAGCATGCATCTCGAGGAATGGCCTATAGAGCTAGAACAAGATCGTAGAACAAGCATCGATGTAGCACGTGGATCGAGGTAGCTAATTGGACTGACATCTAGAGCTGATGTGGTAGAGATGGTAGTAGATGGCATGATTTCCAAGGTAGTTGATGTTGCAAACACCTAGCGCTGATTGGGTATGGGAAACAAGACATGTGGTAGAGCTTTGAGGCTGATGTGGTAGGTTTCAATTGGCAGAGAGGAGCTGACATGTCGGTTTTTTTTGTTAGAGTAGAGCTGACATGTCGGGTTCTTATTGGTAGAGTGGGGCAGTAAATGGGTGACGTGGTGATTGCCCAAAGGCAATCACGTTATCTATGGCATGATTTTAGTTTTAAATCCTTCAAACATTTCTACAGGGGCAATGTGGGACTAAATGTCCCGTTTCTTTTTCTTTGCCCACCGTGGACAACATTACAAAGGGAAAATACTTCCCTTTGGTACCCAAAGGTACCATAGCCCAAATGGCATTGCAAGCTAGTATTAGGGCGCTCGTCCATGATCGAGCACGGATCGAGTCCCATCAAGGCTATTTTTTGTTAAAAAAAAGGGCGCTTTGAGGCGCTTGGCAATAAGGTGATAAGGTAATTCAAAATTTTTGCATATTTTTTATTTTTATCAATTTTTTTTAATTTAATTAAAAAAAAAATTTATTAGTTTAAATGTTTCTTTTTTAGTTAAAATTAAAATTTTATTAGTTAAAATTTTTGATAAAGCTTTTATGCAATATATATAAAAAAAAAAACTTGCAAATATTTTTTAACTATTTCCTAAGAGGCAATTTTTGTAAGTGATTCGCATCATTGCCTAAGATGTAATCTTTGTAAAAATGGGAAGCATAAAAGTGTTTACTTTCTACTTTAAAGGGGGAATATTTTTCCATCAAAGGGGGATAATTTTATAGCCATTAATGTTAAGGTCAACTAGAAGCTACTTTACCCTACAATCTCTTCTAGCAAGAGAAACCCCTGAATATTTTGATGAAAAAGTTTAAATGTATGGATTGAATATTGTATTCAATCATCTTCAAAATTTTGTAATAGCCAATCAAAGAGCACCATATGCAGGATATGAGGCCGATTCTGAAGATAATTATTTTGGTATCAGATATGAGGAGTTAGAATCCATAGAAGTTGCACCACAGGAGCCAGAGATTATTTATTTAAGTGTAGACACCAAAATCCAGCCACTTGTAAGTCATCTATACCTTCCTGTTAGCCACGTGTCAGTCATCCACCTTCCCGCCATTATTTGGCCCAATTTCACCTTTTCCCACCATTATTTGGCCCAATTTCACCTTTCTCGCCATTTTTCATTCCCAAATTTATTTAAATTAATATTTATATATATATATATATATTTTAATATTTTAATATATATAAAGATACTTTAAGTGATTTAATCTAAGCCATCCATCCTTCATTTAATCTCATCCGTCCATCCATCTTAATTTGTTTCACAACCTATATTTATTCTCTACCCTTGGATCCACTTTAATCTTAGCCACACGTTCAAAGTGTCGTTAAAACCCTAAAGTGTGCCCTAAGAGTAGATTATAAATTGAGTCACCTTGATGGCTCAAACACTATGTCTTTTACTACTTCTATCTTGGCTATATTTGCTATCTTTGCTATATTTTGGACCTATCTCTTCTATTTCATCTATCTCTTCAGCCATCCATCGCCGCCCCTTTTTGTCGCATCCATCGTCGCATCCGTCGCCAACTTCACCGCCATCTCTTCTGCAGTACTCTGCAGAATTCCCCATTCTTGTCATAAGTGCCCACGAGCATTTACCCGCAGCCACAGACTCAGACCGACGTCTGAAACCTTGATCCAAAAGCACACGAGCGTTCAGCGAGTGCACCAGGGTGCCTTCTACAGCCGATTTGACAGCCACATTACTTCCAGATGCCGCCTGGTCTAGCCGTGTTAACAGAGAATAGGTATAAATCAGTTTAAATCAAGTAACTTCTTTTCTTTTATTAATCTGTTGTTGAACTCTCGCATTCTATTTTTCTAGGGTTTTAAACTGTTTCTGAGGGCTCACACTGTGGAGCCCTCTTATTAATTTCTAACTCCTTGATAGTGTTAATGTGTGCAAGATTTTAATGGCAGATCTGGTGTGTTGATAGCAGCTATTTAAGCTGGAGTGGTCCAAGCCAAAGGATACAACAAAACCCACTCACTTTGTTGGGATTAAGGATACGTCTTCGAAAATGCCACCACTTTGTGCCAGCTAGGGTTTCGGAGAACCCTAGCACGAATTGTAATTTTTGTATCACAAAAAGGGTTACAGGCCCTGTTGTACTCAAAAGGAGTTTTTAAACTCCACTGATTAATAAAAATTGTTTGTTTTGTGCAACTTTCCTGTATTCCATACCAGAACCCAAGCATCTAGTCCCTGCCAATATTGAAAGGATGGAGGGTTTTCCCTCTCACTATTTCCACAGACATAATTGGTAGCAATTTGGCTTAGGTCGATACGAGCAAGGGGTAACTGAACGCATCGATATGCCATACCAGAGACCCACTGAGCATTTTGGTCTGGGCTACCAACCACTTCCATCCCTTTCTTCTTTTGAGCAAGCTTTTCAAAGCATTAATCTTAATTCAGAAGAAGAAATCCTCCACCCCGACGAATCCGAAGATGAAGTCTATGAAGAATTTGACGTCATGTCAAATGGTGATGAATCTAAAGAAGAGTCGACGCCCATTGTTCCCCTCACTAAACAAGACGAGTTTTATCTCCAATTGTTCCCTCTCCAAGAGGCCATATTTCGCTTGCTTCTTCCACAAGAACGAGGTGAACCACCCCCTTCGCCACATCCATAAGCCATAATCCAAACTTGTATTATATGTATATACTAAAATAGTGGTTTTCACTAATACCAAAAAAAAAAATCAGAAAATTCCAAAAAAAAAAAAAATCAAAATATATAAAAATACTTTATTGCTTTATGTATGTGTGTAATAGTGGTTTTCACCACTACAAAAAAAAACAAAAAAAAAAAAAAAACTCAAACTACAAAAAAAAAAAAAAAAAACTGAAAAACTATGTTGTTTTGCACTTCAGGTCTTACGAGGTCTTCACCGGTTTTCCCTTCCATTCCGCCATTCTTTCTTCCATAATTTGACAATGAATTTTGAAGACTTATTCACCTTGCTCCATAATCCATATGATCCGGATAAGCCAATCCTAATCAACCCCAGCCTGATTGACATGGATCGGATTTCATCCCCTCCATCTATTTTAGAGTTCATCCTTTCCGAGGAATTGTTAAAGGCTTCCGCCAACTACATTCCTCCTTCACCTCCACATTCACCTTCATCTTCTAAGCCAGAGGTCTTCCAGGCAGACATAGACGAGAGCAAGGCACAGGAGCTTGATGACATTTTAGATGACATAAATCTAATCCCTACTCCCCATCAGCTTGAGGAAGGTTCCCACATGTCTATTGAAGAAACTATCGATGTAGACCTTAGTACAGACCAAGATGGCACCCAAATTGTGAAACTGGCTAAAAGTCTATCATCAGAGGAACAAGAGCAAATGATTGCTCTACTCAAGCGAAAGAAGGAGATATTTGCATGGTCTTACAAAGACATGCCAGGCCTAGACCCTAATTTGGTTGTCCATAACCTCACCTTACAAAAAGATGCTAAACCTGTCAAACAAAAACTTAGGAAAATGCATCCTACCGTGGCCCTCATAGTTAAATCGGAGATTCAAAAACTTCTGGATGTTAAATTTGTCGTCTCGATTGATTATCCTGAGTGGCTTTCTAACATGGTACCCGTTCGCAAGCCTAACGGGGGGATACGTGTTTGCATCGATTTTTGAGATCTAAATAAAGCATGTCCTAAGTATGACTTTCCTCTTCCAAACATTGATACTCTTGTCGACACCTGCGCTGGTCATGAAATGCTTTCGTTCATGGATGGATTTTCAAGATACAACCAGATTCGAATAAACCCTGAAGATCAACACAAAACAACATTTACCACACCTTGGGGAACTTTTTGTTACAGGGTGATGCCCTTTGGCCTTAAGAATGCAAGTGCAACCTATCAACGAGCCATGACTTATATTTTCCATGATTATATGCATAAGATTATCGAAGATTATGTGGATGATTTATTGGCAAAATCTAAAACTCGACAAGAGCATTTTGATGTATTGGAAAAAGTTTTTGATAGGCTTCTAGAGCATAAAGTAATGTTGAACCCTAAGAAATGTGTCTTTGGTGTTACCTCAGGCAAACTCCTAGGTTTTATTATCTCTAAACGAGGTATTGAGGTGGACCCAAACAAGGTCAAAGCCATTATGGAAATGTGTCCCCCAACTAATTTGAAGGAGTTGCGTAGTCTGCAAGGAAAGATTAATTCAATCCGTCGCTTTATTGCATAACTTTCTGATAAATGTAGGCCATTTTGCCACCTACTACAAAAGGGGGTACAATTTTCATGGACAGATGAGTGTCAGAAAGCCTTTGATGACATCAAGCAGTACTTAGCATCTCCTCCAGTCTTAGCTCCGCCTCATCCAGGGGTCCCTTTCAATCTTTATATCTCAGCAACGGACTTTGCCTTAGGGACAATGCTTGCACAAAAGAATTAACAAAATCGTGAGGAAGTTGTCTACTATATTAGTCGAACATTGGTAAGCTATGAAACCCGATATGCTTATGTGGAAAAGTTATGCTTAGCAGTGGTTTTTGCCACTAAGAAACTTCATCATTATATGCTTAGCCAAACAACATATGTCATAGCTAGAGAAAACCCTCTGCGTTATATGATGTCTCGCACTTATAATAACACTCGTACCACTAAATGGATAATGTTGCTTACCGAATTCGATCTTGAATTCATTAGCCAAAAATCCGTTAAAGGTCAAGTTATAGCCGATCAACTTGCGGAAGCTCCACTACCTAGTGATCATCCTTTGATTATTGAGCTCCCAGATGATTCGGTATTTGCTATCACTGAACAAGAAGAGGACATCATTTCGGAGGAAGATGTTGACATCACGCTATTCTTTGATGGCTCTAAGTGCGCGAAAGGTCAAGGTGCTGGAGTTGTGTTTCATAAAGGGATTCCCATCCCTTTATCATTCAAACTAGACTTCCAATGCACCAATAATACAGCAGAGTATGAAGCCTTAATTTTAGGTCTTCAATCAACCATAGCTATGAGCATTAAGCGTATTCAAATATTTGGGGATTCTCAACTCGTGGTTAAACAAATTACAGGAGAATACCAAGCCAAAGAACCTACCATTAAGCTTTATCATGATGTAGCAATGAAGTTGCTCTCTAAGTTTGATTGGTATGAGATCACTAGTTTGCCTCGTTCGACTAATAGATTTGCGGATGCCATGGCCTCTCTTGGATCATTGATTCCAAAGGACTCCCTTGGAGAGGTACAACCCCTAATCATTTCCATAATCTCTAAGTCTGCAATTGTTCGTGCTGATTCTAAGGATGAAAAAGATGTTTGCTTTATCCATTCGGATCCATATGAGCCTTGGTCTAGTGAGATAGTATCCTTCCTCAAGTTTGGAACACTCCCATTTGATTTGTCTCGAACTACACGCCACTGTTTTAAGCAAAAGGCAGCTTGTTTTTTTCTTTTGGGAGATGTGTTGTATAAATGTGGATATGATGGAGTACTCCTCTGTTATCTAGAAGCAGGTGAAACACATAGAGCTATTGCTGAAGCCCATGATGGTACTTGTGGTGGTCATTTTAGTGGAATGGCCATTGCGAGCGTATTTTACGTATGGGGTATTATTGGCCCACTATGGAACAAGATTGTTGCAAATATGTTAAACAATGTAAAAAGTGTCAAGAACACGCTAATTTAATCCATATACCATCACAAGCTTTACAGCCCATCCAAAGCCTTTGGCCCTTCTCACAATGGGGTCTCGATTTAATTGGCAAGATTTCACCTGCCTCTTCAAGACAACATACTTTCATCATTACAGCCATCGAATACTTCACAAAGTGGGTTGAAGCTATTCCTCTAACCAGGATCTGACATGTCCTAGAATTGTGGAGTTTATACTTCACCATATCATTTGTCGTTTTGGTATTCCCTCTAAAATCATTTTTGATAACGGCAAGTCTTTTAAGAATAAGGATGTTCGAGCTCTTTGCGAAAAGTATAATATCCAACATAGTTTCTCAACTCCTTACTACCCACAAGCCAATGGACAAGTTGAAGCTTCCAATAAGACCATAATTGCTATTCTTAAGAAACTTGTTAAAGAAAATCATAAAGATTGGCATACACAAATCCCCTTGGCATTATGGGCTTACAGAACAAGCATCAAAACTCCCATTGGGGCAACGCCATTTTCTTTGGTCTATGGAGCTGAAGCAATCATGCCTCTTGAGCTCGAGATCCCTTCCTTGCGAATTTCTTTGCAGGAATTTATCGATGATGATACTGCTAGACAAGCACGTCTTGATAAACTCACACTCATAGATGAAAAACGAATCAATGCTTTAGAGCATTTGCGAGTTTATCAAGACCGATTGAAACGTGCTTACAATGCCAAAGTTCATCTAAGAGAATTTCAAGTAGGGGATCTTGTCCTTAAAGAGAATCAACAAAACACCAATGCATTGCCGCATCTTCGAGATAAATTCACGGCTAATTGGTTAGGTCCATATATGGTCACCGAAAGAGTGGGTAATGGAACTTATAGACTTGCCAGTTTAGAGGGAGAGGAAGAACCCAAACCACTTAATGTTATACACTTGAGGGCATTCTACGCATAGTTTGAATTTTATATGTACATATATACATGGCTTGTACAAAAAAAAAAAAAAAAAACAAATAAAATAAAAAGAATTTGCATTTCATTGTTAGTTGCATACATCTCATTCAAAAACATTGCATTTCATGTGCATACATCTCATTGAAAACCATAACATTTCATTTTCAGCCATAGTTGCATATCATGTTAGAGACCATTCTATCTTTTGGATATAAAATTTGGTCAAGCAAAAGTCATGTTGCCTTAATCAGGGGCACCTTCATAAAATCCATCAAACCGAATTGTCATTCGTACACCCATTTTCCATTTGCACATATTTACATTGCCAAAATGTTTTTAGTCACTCAGCCATTCCTAGTGTTTTAAGCAAACTTCGAAATGCATGTCAAAGTTCTCTAGGGCCATATCACAAATTACACTAAATAAAATCTTGAGTATTGGGAAATGATTTCAAAAGCGGTCTTGAACCTATCACATTTTCACATCTTAAAAACATCTTGTGTCAAAGAGAGATAACACCATCCTTGGGTTGTGCCTTGAAGTGAAAAGGGTAATCCTCGTTTGTCCTATCATGCAAACATAGTCCATAAAACAGTGGTTCTTACCACTATCACAAGCAATCACAAAATATAAATATAAATAGAGTAGTAAGGATAGGGTAAAATTCTCATCATACTTCGGTTGAGAATCCGATTCCCCAAAGCTCTAAGGAAATGAACATTTTTCACACACCACTGATCCCAAATAAGTTGTAAGGATCGTACTACTTGTCCTATCAGACGGATAGGTAGTCATCCCCAAGGCTTACAAAGGTCAAAAACAACATGGACTATGGAGTTAACCTTCACCGGGGCTATAGACGCTTGATTGGCAGTGGAGTATACTCATTGCGTGGTGACATGTCTCTCCTCAAAAAGAGACCTCTGAATGCTCATACGGACAAACTAGCTTCGGGGTCTTCTCCATAACAGGGTTACCTAATTTATGCAAGATGAGGTTAATGAACACACTTGCACACACACAGGTTTTTGATTGCCTAGAGTCACTACCATGCTTCTGATTTGGTTAATGAACTCGCATGCACACACATTTGGTCCTAGTTGAATTAGGCAGTATTAGTAAGTTTGTTTGATACCACTAGCATGTTTGAGTCTTTGTAAAATAGTCTTCCTCCATATCTTCTTCCATATCGTCCTCCATATCTTCTTCCATATTCATGTCATTCCATACGTCATCCATTCACAAGCCACCAAGTTCGGTGCCCCTGATTAAACAATTATGATAACAGTTGGCTAAATCTAACTATCTAAAAGTATGAGTGCTTCTTAGTGCATATTTCATTTACTTAGTTTGCAATCGTTTACTGTCGCAACGTGAATGTTATATAAGTCTCGCATTAATCATCTATAATTTTGCATTCCATTCCATCACATATGCATCAAAAACATTAAAACATATAAAAACATGCATCACAAAAACATAGGCATTCACACAAAAGAGAGTAAAACACCAAATAAATAAAAGCCATGTATATATATATATATATATGTATAAAGGACAAACTATACGAGGAATGCCAAAAGGCTACAATATACAATAGAGCACCAAGGCTCATAAAGAGTGCATCTAAGCACTAAGCTAACCATCAAAAGAGGACCCCTGTGACCTAGTAGGAGCCCTAGACCTAGTGGTGTGCCTAGACTCACTACGCCTAGAGACAAAAGAGGATGGAGGATCAGGAAACACAATGTGATGCCTAAACAATGTGTCCTCCAGAGCCTCAATGTAACGAGTCCTAGACCTAAGCCTAGCTATGTCTATCCCGTGCCGTCGCTCCCGCTCCGCTAGCTCTGCCTGGAGTCTCGTCACCCTGTCATATTGGGGCACCCTAGTCGCTCCATCCAAGTCCACCTGTAGCTGGGCCATCCTCTCCTCCTGAGCAGCTAACAGGGCATCCCGCTCTGCTGCCTGCTGCTCCAACCGAGCTATCCTCTCATCCCGAACAGCTAGCATAGCATCACGCTCTGCTATCTGCTACTACAGCTGTGCCAACTCATCCTCGTGCCCGCTAGGGGGTACTTCCCTAGCCTCTCCTGCGGCCTCTCCTAGGCCCTCTCCATCATCCTCCCCATCATCTCCGCTCTTCGAAGCCTGTCATGCCATCTTCCCCTTTTGCCTTCGACTATCAGATCGAAGGCGGGGACCCTCCCTACGCTTGGGAACCTCCGCGGTTCCCTCGCCCTCTCCAGCCCTAGCCTCGGGCTCTCCGGCTCCACCAGCCACCAATGGTGGCTCCCACCTCGGCTCTGTGGCCATCCATGCTGCATACTCAGTTGTCACCCCGATGTCATCCATGTCGGGGATCTCCATGTCCTCATCGTCCTCTGCCGCCTCCCTCCATGGCTCAACACACGGCAAATCCCCCTCTGATCTGTGCCTCCGGTAGCGCACTGGCTCACCGGGGACATCCCGCCTCAATCCGACCTGGCGGAGTACTCGAGACATCTGTATGTACTCCGCCTCACCGTGGCTCCGCCCCACTACCCATCTGGCCTATCGCACCCGTCTCAGGTGCTCTCCATCCCCGATCCACCTCGCCTCCCGCCAGGGCCTCCAAATGACTTGGGCATCTGTCAAGTCTGCCCATAGTCTCCTATACCATTGCCCCGATCTCACGGGGCGGCTCGGATGTCTCTCCTTCGCCACTGGCCATCTCCTACCATAAGCCTGGCTCACGTCCTAGTGAGCCCATGGCAACCCCTCCGGTCGGGCCACTCTAAAGTGCTCCCAGCCCCAGCACTGGAGCACCACACTGCAACCCAGGCCCTTTCGGCCCCGTCTTCGAACCTCATACAACTCCCGGTACACCTGTGCCAATAAAGCGGGCGCCCAGGCATACACTACCCTATTAGTGAGCATCTCGCTCACTACACCCATCAGGTTCCATGGGAACCTACACCCGATGCTATTCGGGGCCACAATGTTGGCCAACACGAACATCATCAGAGCCTCCACCGCTACCAACTCCTTGGCCGTATACATGGCCAAGTATGGGATCCCCCCGCTCTCCATTCGGATCTCCCTCCAGTCATCCCCAAACAACTTGGCCATCTTCGTGGCCCTATCTCATCCAACCTCCACCTGTGTCCCCTCCACGGGCACCTTGAGGATGCGGTATACATCCTCAAGCGTCACCGTCATCTCTCCAGTCGAGAGCTGGAACGTCCCCCGATCTGGATCCCACCTCTCGACCAAAGCCGAGAGGTACCCCTCATCCGCCCGAACTACCTCCAATCGGGCTGCCTCCGCTAGCCCCACTACCTCCAATATCTCCCAGTATGCCTGCCTGGGACAATGACCTCCTCATCCTCGGAATGATAGGGGAGAATCGGTGTCGTGCCTCTAACACCCTAAGCTACAAAACAACAAAACAAAAATTTGTTACAAATTTTTTCCAAAAAAAAAAAAAAAAAACACATAATAAGTACTTGCTTAAATGAACAAATACCTCAGCTGGCTGCACTGGCGCATCCGCTCCCATCTCCGCCATAGCTCCCGCGTGCTTCACTCTCCCACACAACCTTTCACTTCACTCCACTCCCTCAGACGCACTTCTCTCAAGCTCGAACGCACAAATGAGCGAAATTCTCGCTGAAACTGTTTAAATAGCTGGTTTTGGCGCCCTAAAACGTAGTGGGGCATTTCATGGCACATTCAGATGCAGTGCTACATCTGCAGAGTGCCTAAACACCGACGGGCGTCTCTGCCACCCCCAAATGCAGACCGGCGTTTGGTGTCAGTATTGAATAAAGGAACAAAACTAGCAAAATTGAAGCTTACCTCCTCCAAATTTCATCAAATTGCATTCATCCATTCTTCTTATCATAATAAAACATTTTGTGAAGGTTACAATAGTTTTGGACACAAATTTTGTCATTTCGCTCAAAAAGCGCATCATTCATCATTGTTTTACAAATTGGGTTAAAAATATTCAAAACCTTCACAAAATTAACCACATTCATCAATTCTTCTGATCTATCGTCAATTTCATTCATTCTTCTTTCATCATGCATATTTTTGCCAAATCAAATTAAAGTAAACCTCGTATCTAGTGGTATATTCTATCACCTTGGCGATTGCAGCGATTTGAATCCATGCAATTCGGTAAGAGGATTAAACCACCATAAGGACACTTACCATTTATCATCATCAATTATTTTATTGTTTGAAAATTGGAAATCAATTTTGGGTATTCTACTTTTCAAGTGACCTCATACCAAGATTAATTTGCTCAACAGCTTGTCATTGATGGCCTAGTTCATGGGGCCTTAAACATGGACAATCTTTAATATCATCATTATTTTGAGTCTTGCTAGAGATTGAGGCTACCTAGGTTGATTGGTTCCGACCCGAGGAATTATCCATACAATCACTAGGAGCATCTCTGAGTTCTGGACTCTTTCATGCATCTTTCATCTCTGCATATCAATGGCGCCAACAAGGCAATTTCATCAACAGTATGGATTCACACACAGGAGTTGGGGCATCCGTTATCAATTTCTAATTTTCCTATAGTGGAATTCATCTTACATGATCATGGAATTTACAATTTGGCAAAAAATCCCTTTATAACCGTTGGGGCAGAAAACGGTCCATCTTTCACATCACTCATATCGTCTTCAATCATATTCTTTTCTGGTTTGTACACCAACCCCTTTCCTGTTGGGACATAAACAGATGGTTCATACACCAACCCCTTTTTTTCACCGTTGGGGCAAAAACGGTTCATTTTCTTCCGAATTTCTTCCAATTGGCTTGTGAGAACCATTCTCGCTCGCCAATTGAGGGGGTAAGCTGAAAAATTTTAAATATTCTTTTATTCTTTGGTCTTCAAAGTTGTGCTTTAGTCTTGAGAGAGAGTTGCGTCTGATCCAGCTTTTTAGGTGTCTTAAGTTTTTGTGCTGCATTGTGTCTTCACACAAAGCAGCTCAAAAAGGGGCATCTGTAGACACCAAAATCCAGCCACTTGTAAGTCATCTATACCTTCCTGTCAGCCACGTGTCAGTCATCCATCCTTCCCGCCATTATTTGGCCCAAATCCACACTTTCCCACCATTATTTGGCCCAATTTCACCTTTCCTGCCATTTTTCATCCCCAAATTTATTTAAATTAATATTTATATATATATTTTAATATTTTAATATATTTTAATATATATATATAAAGATAGTTTAAGTGATTTAATCTGAGCCGTCCATCCTTCATTTAATCTCATCCGTCCATCCATCTTAATCCGTTTCACAACCTAGATTTATTCTCTACCCTTGGATCCACTTTAATCTTAGCCACACGTTCAAAGTGTCGTTAAAACCCTAAAGTGTGCCCTAAGAGTAGATTATAAATTGAGTCACCTTGATGGCTCAAACCCTATCTTTCTTTTACTATCTTTTGCTATCTTTTTATCTATCTTCTATTCTTCTTCGCTAACCTACCCATCTATCGCCATCCTTTTCGCCGCATCCATCGCTCCGTCGCCACTTGCCATCTTCCTCTTCCCCATTCTTGTCGCAAGTGCCCGCGCTTTACCCGCAACATCAGAGCACGGGGGGCGGGCCTTTGTGATACTTCGTGCCCTGGTCTCACCGCGTTAACGAGAGAATAGGTATAAATTAGTTTAAAGCAAGTAACTTCTTTTATTTTATTAATCTGTTGTTGAATTCCTACATTCTATTTTTCTAGGGTTTTAAATTGTTTCTGAGGGCTCACACAGTGGAGCCCTCTTATTAATTTCTAACTCCTTGATAGTGTTAATGTGTGCAGGATTTTAATGGTAGATCTGGTGTGTTGATAGCAGCTATTTAAGCTGGAGTGGTCCGAGCTACAGGATACAACGAAGCCCACTCACTCTGTTGGGATTAAGGATACATCTTCCGAAAATGCCACCACTTTATGCCAGCTAGGGTTTCGGAGAACCCTAGCATGAATTGTAATTTTTGTATCACAAAAAGGGTTATAGGCTGTTGTACTCAAAAGGAGTTTTTATCAACTCACATTCATAAATAAAAATCATTTTTTGCAATTTTATCAATGCTTTAGAGCATTTACGAGTTTATCAAGACCGATTGAAACGTGCTTACAATGCCAAAGTTCATCTAAGAGAATTTCAAGTAGGGGATCTTGTCCTTAAAGAGAATCAACAAAACACCAATGCATTGCCGCATCTTCGAGATAAATTCGCGGCTAATTGGTTAGGTCCATATATGGTCACCGAAAGAGTGGGTAATGGAACTTATAGACTTGCCAGTTTAGAGGGAGAGGAAGAACCCGAACCACTTAATGTTATACACTTGAGGGCATTCTACGCATAGTTTGAATTTTATATGTACATATATACATGGCTTGTACAAAAAAAAAAAAAAAAACAAATAAAATAAAAAGAATTTGCATTTCATTGTTAGTTGCATACATCTCATTCAAAAACATTGCATTTCATGTGCATACATCTCATTCAAAACCATAACATTTCATTTTCAGCCATAGTTGCATATCATGTTAGAGACCATTCTATCTTTTGGATATAAAATTTGGTCAAGCAAAAGTCATGTTGCCTTAATCAGGGGCACCTTCATAAAATCCATCAAACCGAATTGTCATTCGTACACCCATTTTCCATTTGCACATATTTACATTGCCAAAATGTTTTCAATCACTCAACCATTCCTAGTGTTTTAAGCAAACTTTGAAATGCATGTCAAAGTTCTCTAGGGCCATATCACAAATTACACTAAATAAAATCTTGAGTATTGGGAAATGATTTCAAAAGCGGTCTTGAACCTATCACATTTTCACATCTTAAAAACATCTTGTGTCAAAGAGAGATAACACCATCCTTGGGTTGTGCCTTGAAGTGAAAAGGGTAATCCTCGTTTGTCCTATCATGCAAACATAGTCCATAAAATAGTGGTTCTTACCACTATCACAAGCAATCACAAAATATAAATATAAACAGAGTAGTAAGGATAGGGTAAAATTCTCATCATACTTCGGTTGAGAATCCGATTCCCCAAAGCTCTAAGGAAATGAACATTTTTTCACACACCACTGATCCCAAATAAGTTGTAAGGATCGTACTACTTGTCCAATCAGACGGATAGGTAGTCATCCCCAAGGCTTACAAAGGTCAAAAACAACATGGACTATGGAGTTAACCTTCACCGGGGCTATAGACGCTTGATTGGCAAGTGGAGTATACTCATTGCGTGGCGACATGTCTCTCCTCAAAAAGAGACCTCTGAATGCTCATACGGACAAACTAGCTTTGGGGTCTTCTCCATAACAGGGTTACCTAATTTATGCAAGATGAGGTTAATGAACACACTTGCACACACACAGGTTTTTGATTGCCTAGAGTCACTACCATGCTTTCGATTTGGTTAATGAACTCACATGCACACACATTTGGTCCTAGTTGAATTGGGTAGTGTTAGTAAGTTTGTTTGATACCACTAGCATGTTTGAGTCTTTGTAAAATAGTCTTCCATATCAACCTCCATATCTTCCTTCATATCTTCTTCCATATCACCCTCCATATCTTCTTCCATATTCATGTCATTCCATACGTCATCCATTCACAAGCCACCAAGTTCGGTGCCCCTGATTAAACAATTATGATAACAGATTGGCTAAATCTAACTATCTAAAAATATGAGTGCTTCTTAGTGCATATTTCATTTACTTAGTCTTGCATAATACCATTTATATACTTAGTCTCGCATTAATCATCTATAAGTTTGCATTCCATTCCATCACATATGCATCAAAAACATTAAAACATATAAAAACATGCATCACAAAAACATAGGCATTCACACAAAAGAGAGTAAAACACCAAATAAATAAAAAGCCATGTATATATATATATTGTATAAAGGACAAACTATACGAGGAATGCCAAAAGGCTACAATATACAATAGAGCACCAAGGCTCATAAAGAGTGCATCTAAGCACTAAGCTAACCATCAAAAGAGGACCCCTAAGACCTAGTAGGAGCCCTAGACCTAGTGGTGTGTCTAGACTCACTACGCCTAGAGACAAAAGAGGATGGAGGATCAGGCAACACAATGTGATGCCTAAACAATGTGTCCTCCAGAGCCTCAATGTAACGAGTCCTCGACCTAAACCTAGCTATGTCTATCCCGTGTCGTCGCTCCCGCTCCGCTAGCTCTGCTTGGAGTCTCGTCACCCTGTCATCCTGGGGCACCCTGGTCGCTCTATCCAAGTCCGCCTGCAGCTGGGCCATCCTCTCCTCTTGAGCAGCTAATCGGGCATCCCGCTCCACCGCCTGCTGCTCCAGCTGAGCTATCCTCTCGTCTCGGGCAGCTAGCATAGCATCACGCTCTGCTATCTGTACTGCAGCTGTGCCAGCTCGTCCTCGTGCCCGCTAGGGGGTACCTCCCTAGCCTCTCCTACGGCCTCTCCTAGGCCCTCTCCGCCATCCTCCTCGTCATTTGCTCCTTCGCGCCATCTTCCCCTTTTGCCTTCGACTGTCAGATCGAAGGCGGGGACCCTCCCTACGCTTGGGAACCTCCACGGTTCCCTCGCCCTCTCCAGCCCCAGCCTCGGGCTCTCCGGCTCCACCAGCCACCAATGGTGGCTCCCACCTCGGCTCTGTGGCCATCCATGCTGCATACTCAGCTGTCACCCCGATGTCATCCATGTCGGGGATCTCCATGTCCTCATCGTCCTCTGTCGCCTCCCTCCATGGCTCGGCACATGGCAAATCCCCCTCTGATCTGTGCCTCCGGTAGCGCACTGGCTCACCGGGGACATCCTGCCTCAATCCGACCTGGCGGAGTACTCGAGACATCTGTATGTACTCCACCTCGCTATGGCCCCACCCCACTACCCATCTGGCCTATCGCACCCATCTCAGGTGCTCTCCATCCCCGATCCACCTCGCCTCCCGCCAGGGCCTCCAAATGACTTGGGCATCTGTCAAGTCTGCCCATAGTCTCCTATACCATTGCCTCGATCTCACGGGGCGGCTAGGCTATCTCTCCTCCACCACTGGCCATCTCCTACCATAAGCCTGGCTCATGTCCCAGTGAGCCCATGGCAACCCCTCCGGTCGAGCCACTCTAAAGTGCTCCCAGCCCCAGCACTAGAGAACCACACTGCAACCTAGGCCCTTCCGGCCCCGTCTTCGAACCTCATACAACTCCCGGTACACCTGCACCAATAAAGCGGGCGCCCAGGCATACACTACCCTATTAGTGAGCATCTCGCTCACTACACCCATCAGGTTCCATGGGAACCTACACCCGATGTTGTTCGGGGCCACAATGTTGGCCAACACGAACATCATCAGAGCCTCCACCGCTACCAACTCCTTGGCCGTATACATGGCCAAGTATGGGATCCCCCCGCTCTCCGTCCGGATCTCCCTCCAGTCATCCCCAAACAACTTGGCCATCTCCGTGGCCCTATCTCATCCAACCTCCACCCGTGCCCCCTCCACGGGCACCTTGAGGATGCGGTATACATCCTCAAGTGTCACCGTCATCTCTCCAGTCGGGAGCTGGAACGTCCCCCGATCTGGATCCCACCTCTCGGCCAAAGCCGAGAGGTACCCCTCATCCGCCCGAACTACCTCCAATCGGGCTGCCTCCACTAGCCCCACTACCTCCAATATCTCCCAGTCTGCCTGGGACAATGACCTCCTCATCCCTAGAATGATAGGGGAGAATCGGTGTCGTGCCTCTAACACCCTAAGCTGCAAAACAACAAAACAAAAATTTGTTACAAATTTTTCCCAAAAAAAAAAAAAAACACATAATAAGTACTTGCTTAAATGAACAAATACCTCAACTGGCTGCACTGGCGTGTCCGCTCCCATCTCCGCCATAGCTCCCACGTGCTTCACTCTCCCACACAACCTTTCACTCCACTCCCTCAGACGCACTTCTCTCAAGCTCGAACGCACAAATGAGCGAAATTCTCACTGAAACTATTTAAATAGCTGGTTTTGGCACCCTGAAATGCAGTGGGGCATTTCATGGCACATTCAGACATAGTGCTGCGTCTGCAGAGTGCCTAAACACCGACGGGCGTCTCTGCCACCCCCAAATGCAGACCGGCGTTTGGTGTCAGTATTGAATAAAGGAACAAAACTTGCAAAATTGAAGCTTACCTCCTCCAAATTTCATCAAATTGCATTCATCCATTCTTCTTATCATAATAAAACATTTTGTGAAGGTTACAATAGTTTTGGACACAAATTTTGTCATTTCGCTCAAAAAGCGCATCATTCATCATTGTTTTACAAATTGGGTTAAAAATATTCAAAACCTTCACAAAATTAACCACATTCATCAATTCTTCTGATCTATCGTCAATTTCATTCATTCTTCTTTCATCATGCATATTTTTGCCAAATCAAATTAAAGTAAACCTCGTATCTAGTGGTATATTCTATCACCTTGGCGATTGCAGCGATTTGCATCCATGCAATTCGGTAAGAGGATTAAACCACCATAAGGACACTTACCATTTATCATCATCAATTATTTCACTTGTTTGAAAATTGGAAATCAATTTTGGGTATTCTACTTTTCAAGTGACCTCATACCAAGATTAATTTGCTCAACAGTTGTCATTGATGGCCTAGTTCATGGGGCCTTAAACATGGACAATCTTTAATATCATCATTATTTTGAGTCTTGCTAGAGATTGAGGCTACCTAGGTTGATTGGTTCCGACCCGAGGAATTATCCATATAGTCACTAGGAGCATCTCTGAGTTCTGGACTCTTTTCATGCATCTTTCATCTCTGCATATCAATGGTGCCAACAAGGCAATTTCATCAACAGTATGGATTCACACACAGGAGTTGGGGCATCCGTTATCAATTTCTAATTTTCCTATAGTGGAATTCATCTTACATGATCATGGAATTTACAATTTGGCAAAAATCCCTTTATAACCGTTGGGGCAGAAAACGGTCCATCTTTCACATCACTCATATCGTCTTCAATCATATTCTTTTCTGGTTTGTACACCAACCCCTTTCCTGTTGGGACATAAACAGATGGTTCATACACCAACCCCTTTTTTCACCGTTGGGGCAAAAACGGTTCATTTTCTTCCGAATTTCTTCCAATTGGCTTGTGAGAACCATTCTCGCTCGCCAATTGAGGGGGTAAGCTGATAAAATTTTAAATATTCTTTTATTCTTTGGTCTTCAAAGTTGTGCTTTAGTCTTGAGAGAGAGTTGCGTCTGATCCAGCTTTTCAGGTGTCTTAAGTTTTTGTGTTGCATTGTGTCTTCACACAAAGCAGCTCAAAAAGGGGCATCTGTAGACACCAAAATCCAGCCACTTGTAAGTCATCTATACCTTCCTGTTAGCCACGTGTCAGTCATCCACCTTCCCACCATTATTTGGCCCAATTTCACCTTTCCCGCCATTTTTCATTTCCAAATTTATTTAAATTAATATTTATATATATATATATATATATTATATATATTTTTAATATTTTAATATATTTTAATATATATATATATATAAAGATACTTTAAGTGATTTAATCTGAGCCGTCCATCCTTCATTTAATCTCATCCGTCCATCCATCTTAATCCGTTTCACAACCTAGATTTATTCTCTACCCTTGGATCCACTTTAATCTTAGCCACACGTTCAAAGTGTCGTTAAAACCCTAAAGTGTGCCCTAAGAGTAGATTATAAATTGAGTCACCTTGATGGCTCAAACCCTATGTCTTTTACTACTTCTATCTTGGCTATCTTTGCTATCTTTGCTATCTTTTGGACCTATCTCTTCTATTTCATCTATCTCTTCAGCCATCCATCGCCGCCCCTTTTCGCCGCATCCATCGCCGCATCCGTCGCCAACTTCGCCGCCATATCTTCTGCAGTACTCTGCAAAATTCCCCATTCTTGTCACAAGTGCCCATGGGCATTTACCCACAGCCACAAAATTAGACCGGCATCTAAAACCTTGATCCAGAAGCACGCGGGCATTTAGCGAGTGCACCAGGGCACCTTTTGCAGCCGATTTGACAGCCACATTACTTCCAGATGTCGCCTGGTCTAGCCGTGTTAACAGAGAACAGGTATAAATCGGTTTAAAGCAAGTAACTTCTTTTCTTTTATTAATCTATTGTTGAATTCCTGCATTCTATTTTTCTAGGGTTTTAAATTGTTTCTGAGGGCTCACACGGTGGAGCCCTCTTATTAATTTCTAACTCCTTGATAGTGTTAATGTGTGCAAGATTTTAATGGCAGATCTGGTGTGTTGATAGCAGCTGTTTAAGCTGGAGTGGTCCGAGCCAAAGGATACAACAAAGCCCACTCACTTTGTTGGGATTAAGGATACGTCTTCATAAATGCCACCACTTTATGCCAGCTAGGGTTTCGGAGAACCCTAGCACGAATTGTAATTTTTGTATCACAAAAAGGGTTACAGGCCCTGTTGTACTCAAAAGGAGTTTTTAAACTCCACTGATTAATAAAAATTGTTTGTTTTGTGCAACTTTCCTGTATTCCATTATTGTGGTTTTATTTCTGTTTGGCGTTGTATTTTTAATCTACACTAAGTGACAATGATTCTGTTAAGGAAGTGGAGCTAGAACCTTATTCACCTGAAGTCATAATTTTTAGTGAAAACAGTGAGTCTGTTGCTGAAATTTTTTTCAATCAAGTGATAGGAGATCCTATGCAAGTAGAACATGATATCTATGAGAGAGTAGATCAAGTTATATTTGATTTAAATCTGTATTTTTTCTTTGAAAAGCATAGTGCATTGATTGTATTGAGAAATAAAAGAAGTATGTTTCTAGTTTATTTCAAATGTTATGACATCAAATAATAATCTACCCATACCTAAATTCAGTGGGTTAGATTATGAGTATTGGTCCATCAATATGAGGACCTTAATCATTGGCAAAGGACTATAGGATGTAGTTGAATAATGTTATGCAGAACCTTCAAATTGGACCACTTTGAGTGCAGCATATAAGAAGACCAAAAGGATGCCCAAAAGAGAAATTCTCCTGCCCTCTACCATCTCCAAGAAGCCTTGGAGAAGAGCATATTTCCAAGGACTGCTTCTTGTTTATCTACCCAATACGTATGGAAATCCTTGAAAGATAGTTATAAAGGTAGTGATCAGGTGAAGCAAGTGAGGCTTCAAACCTTGAAAAGGGATTTTGAAAACTTAAAAATGTAAAATGATGAGAATTTTGGTGATTATTGCATTAGAGTGAAATCCATAGTAATGGAGATGACATCAAAATGGAAGTAGTGGTAAAGAAAGTGTTAAGGACACTTATTTCCAAATGGAATCATATAGATATAATTATTGAGGAGTCAAAATATATTTCTAGCCTATTTTTTGATGCTCTAATTAGTTCCTTGATGTCTCATGAAGAAAGATTACAGGGTTCTCCTTCAAAAAGCTATGGAGGATATGACAAAGCTTTCTCATCCAATGAGGGTGCAGGAAGAGGCCAAGGAAGAAGCCAAGGTAGAGGATAAATAAGAGGCATAGGAAGAAGCAACTCAAGATGTGGCAATCAAGGCAAAAGTTTCAATCAAGGCAGAGGTGGAAATCAAGGATAGAATAGCAACCAAGGAAGATGAGGTGACAAAACAAATAAAGGTTGTTTCAATTGTGGCAAGCCTGGTCATTTTTCTCGAGATTGTTGGTCCAATACTTATCAAGGAGTAAGAGGTCAATATGGCAAGTATGGTGAAGAAGAAGGAACTTCAAATCTATTTCTTACTTATAAAAAATCAGACCAAAATCTAAATGACCCTTGGATTTTGGATACTGGTTGTTCTAATCACATGAGTGGCAAAGAAGAGATCTTTGCTACAATGGATTCCATCTACAAATCAAGAATCATGTTGGGAGATAAAAAATCTCTACAAGTTGAAGGTATTGGAGCCATGAAGGTTAAAACAAAAGAAGGCACCAAAAAGGTGAATGACATCTATTACACCCCAAACTCCAACATAATTTCCTTGGTGTTGGACAAATGATGGAGAAAATTATAGACTTATTTTTTATGAAGGCAAATGTGTATTTTTTATAAGAACAATTGTAATAGATTTATTACACAAGTACCTATTACAAATAATATGTTGTTTCCTCTTAAGTTTGGGGAAAATGGGGGTGCTCAACTTGCTAGTATTGCTATAGCAAATCCAAGTGTACTTTGGCACTTGAGATATGGTCATCTAAATTCTGCAAGCTTGAAACTGTTAACTTCTCAAGATATGGTGTGTGGACTTCCAAAAGTTGATGAAAACAAGGAGGTTTATGAAGGGTGTGCTTTGGGAAAGCACTCTAGATCAAATTTTCCAAGAGGAAAAGCGTGGAGAGCCATTTATCCACTCTAACTAGTGAATTCAGACATTTATGGTCCAATGCAAACAAAAAGCATTGGTAATAATTATTACTTTCTCACTTTCATAGATGATTTCTCTAGGATGTGTTGGATCTATTTTTTAAAAACTATAGATGAAGCTTTTGATTATTTCATAGATTTCAAAAATAATGTAGAGAAACAAAATGATTTTGTTGTAAAAAGTCTAAGGACTGATAGAGGAGGAGATTATTCTTCAAATGAATTTCTAAAATATTGTAAAAATTATGGAATAAAAATGTAATTCACAACTGCCTACACTCCACAAAAAAATGGTGTGGCTAAAAGAAATAACCATACCATAGTAGAAATGGCTAGATCAATGCTGCAAACAAAGCATCTCAGCAACATGTATTTGGTTGATGATGTAAGAACTAGTCTTTACATTTTAAATAGGAGTCCTACTTCTAGTATAGATGGGATCACTCCTTATGCAGTATGGAATGGCAAAAAGCCAAATGTAAAACACTTTAAGGTTTTTGGTTGTCTTGCATATGCCCACATTCCTAATGAAAAATAAATAAACTTGACCCCAAAATTCAAGCATGTATTTTTATTGGACATTGTGAGTCTACCAAAGCATATAAACTCTCCAATACCAAAACACATAAAATTGTACTTTCCAGGGATGTAATTTTTTATGAATGGGGAGAATGGGGTCATCAAAAACTTTTTATTGATGATGGATCTCATGATGCAAGTACCTCTCAAGTGCAGCAAGTGCAGCCCAAAAACAGCAAAGGAAGTCCTCCAAGACCAATTATGAGTACTAATTCAAGTACATCAGATGCTACTCCAAGTCCTTCTCCATAAAGATCATTAATTTCTTCATTGATGGACATTGATTCTCCATCAAGAGGTAAAAGAATTATTTAGCACCATCCATATGTTCAAATGTTGGATAAGAATTTCTAGAAAAGATACACTAGAAGTCAAGCTAGTGAAATGAATGTAGTTTTAAAAATACTTGAAAATCTGCATATGTATGGTGATGATGACTCCCAAGAGCCTAAGGGAGATGTAGTCAATTATGATTTAATGACTAGTGCACATCTAGATCCATCTAGCCATGATAAAGCATACACTCATGATGTATGGCAGTTTACCATGGAAGAGGAAATATCCTCTATAAAAAGGAATGATACTTGGGAGCTTGTGAAGCTTCCTAAAGGTAAAAAATGTGTTGGATGCAAATGGGTCTACAAGACAAAATTCAATTTTGATGGAAGAATTGAAAGACACAAGGCAAGACTTGTAGCGAAAGGCTTCACTCAGAAGTATGGTATTGACTATGAGGAGACATTTTCTCCTGTTGCTAGACAGGAGACTATCAAATTAGTACTTTCCTTGGCTGCCCACAAAGGATGGAAAATTCAGCACATGGATGTAAAGAGTACCTTTCTCAATGGGTACTTGAATGAAGAGGTTTTTGTGCAATAACCTCAAGTTTTTCAAGAACAAGGTAAGGATAAACTTGTCTACAAACTGAAAAAAGCACTATATGGCCTCAAGCAAGTACCAAGGACATGATACTCTCACATTGATGGTTACTTTAAGGACTATGGATTCACTTGGAGCAAAAGTGAACCTACTCTCTACTACCTAAAGCAAGGTAAAGATATTCTCATAGTATGTTTATATATGGATGATCTAATATTTATGGGTAGTAATGACAAGATGAATAAGGAGTTAAAACACTCCATGATGAGTGAATTTGAAATGAAATATCTAGGCTTAATGCATTGCTTCCTAGGCATGGAAGTTCATCGAACAGATAAAGGGATATTCATATGTCAACATAAATATGCTCAAGATATGATTAAGAAGTTTGATATGGAGCAATGCAAGCCTGTTGCAACTCCAACGGATCATGGGATCCAATTGAGAAAATATTATGGAGCACAAAAAGTTGACATGACCACTTACAGGAGCATGGTTGGGAATCTGATGTTTCTCACCAACATAAGACCTGATATTTAATATGTTGTTTCTCTTGTTTCAGGTTTTATGGCTGATCCATATGAACTACATTTTCAAGAAACTAAGATAATTCTGATATATGTAAAAGGTACATTGGATTTTGAGATCCATTACCACCGATGTAATTCTATAAAATTAGTTGGTTTTGGTGATAGTGATTGGGGCAAAAATATAGATAATAGAAAATCTACATCAAGGAACTGTTTAGTCTTGGGTCAGGACTAATTACATGGAGTTCCAAAAAGCAAATTGTTGTAGCATTGTCATCTACTAAGGCTGAGCATATAGAAATCACTCATGCTAGTACTCAATCTCTATGGTTAAGAAAAGTCCTTGAAGAGATTGGAGAACAACAAAGTGGTCCTACAAGATTGTACTATGACAATATGAGTGCCATCCAATTGGAACATAATCCTATCCATCATAGCAGGTCAAAACACTTTGATATGAAGTATTACTTCATTCACGACATGGTGGAAAAATAGGTAGTTGAGCTTCAACATTGCAGCACTTTGGACAACATGGCGGACATCTTCACCAAAGGAGTTGCTAAAGCTCAATATGTAAAGCTGAGAGATTGTCTTGTCAGCCCTCTCAACTTTAAGGGGGAGAATGTTAGCATATAAGTTTTTAAGGTTAGATATTTAAAAAATAATATCTATGATGGCATGGTCGACATATAGGTTAGAGTGTTTGATTTTAATTGAATTAGCATCTCCCCAAATTAGGATTTATAGTTAGCGGTTATTCCGACCTCTACACTATATAGCCCTTTGTATTTTTTCCTAAGGTAATGGAATTATTTGGCTTCCAAAATTTTAGGGGCATCATTACTGGTTTAATTAGCATGTGAGATGTATTTTTATATAACTTATGCATATAATTGATAGAAAGTTTGGTATTATAATTAATGGGTGTTTTTAGTGGAAACTATGTATAAATGCAGGTTTTGCTACTAATATGATGTTTTCCAGTCTACACCCTACTTGGACCTGGAAATGTACAAGAAGAAGCCTTACTTAGGTGGTGCTTTACTCTTGTGCCTTACTCTGGTGGTGCCTTACTCTGATGCCTTACTCTAGATCCTTACTCAGGTAGGCGCCTTACTCATGCAGGCGCCTTACTCATGCAGGCGCCTTACTCAGGTAGGCACCTTACTTAGGCAGACACCTTATTCAGGTAGGCACCTTACTCAGGCAGGCTCCAAGCAGGTGCCTTGCTCCCATTTGTTGAAGACACCCACATTGGAGATGCCATATGACCAAGTCAACTTTGACAAGTTGACCAGTAAGCTAAGAAGGTTGTTGCACGTGAAGACAAAGGAGGAATATTTTAAGCATGAATTTATTAAATAGAATAAAGTATATTTTATTGTTATCAACCGATTTATGAATTTATTATTATTAAATAGAATAAAGTATATTTATTTTCCTGCACTTTATTTTCAGCATTTCATTTCCAACATTATAATTTATTTATTTAATTTTTCCGCACTTAGTTTATTTAGTTTGGCTGAAATTTAAATGCATGAACATCTCTCACCAAACTAAATAAGGTGCAGCCAGATTCATTCCCCCACATTGCAGACATATATTGTGCGTGACACTCGTAAGTTTACGAACTTACCGGATTGATAATTTATGGAAGAGAAATGATTATTTTTCGAGACATGATTTATGCTCACCATTTTGGTGTCATTGCCAAGGAGTGTCAAAACTGTAGTGTTATGATTTATAGGTTAGATAAAAATCCCATTTAAAATACTTGTAGATCTTCTACCTGAGAAGTGTGAGTCCACCAAGGGATTTTTTACAAGACCAAAATAGTTATCGGTATAGTTATAGCCAAATACCATAGGCAACAATTTAAATTTACCAACTTCTCAGGTAAATTCAGGAATGAACCTGATGTACCAGATTAAGTGTAGAAGTAGGAATAAATTGTGTTGTTGAAAAAAATTAGAAAAATCTGGCAATGAAGGATTTCTATCATATTCTCAATGGTTTTAGGAAAACAAAAGAAATAGCACAACCCAGGTCTGATATAATTGAAAATTTTTAGGGATGTGTTTTTATATTGAAGCCATTGCAGAATTATGCCTCCAAAATATTAGTTTTAAATGATAAATTTTTACAGGCTTAACCTTTCTCAGCACATTGGTGAATTTTTAATGATGAAATTAATAGCAGGAAAAATGACAAAGCAAAATTTAAAAAACATCTTGTTTTGGAGTATGCTCTTCACTTGAACTTGAGGTGACCTGGTGAATCAGAAACTAGCATGTGTTTTTAAAATACTGCTATGCCATGTTTTTTCCAAGTTGCTAACCTATAGATAGTCATTTTCTAGCTTGCACATTTTTCCATTATGTTGAGAAATTTTGGTTTTGAGGCCATGGGATAAAATTCTCTTCTCATGCTATGATGTATTAAACTAGTTGATAATGAAGCAGATTATTTTTGAAAGACTAGTTTAAATATAGGTGTGGGGGAAACCCCACATTCATCATTGCCACCAACAGCACAATAAAAATTGTCTAAAAAATATATATATATATATCTTTTGTTGAAAAAGGCTCCAAGTTAAAATGCAGATAAACAAAATAGAAGCTTTATTTTTTCGTTACTTTTTGGAAGAGAGTATCCTCTTTCCCTAGGACCAAGTTGGTCCAGAAGGGAAATGATAAATCTCCAACCGATCACTAAATAAAGCAGGGGAGGGTCCTTGAAGTAATCAAAAGATGAAAAAAATAATAATTAAAAATTAAAAATTAAAAATGGTTAGAATTTTATTTTAATGCATTTATTTTAGATTTATCTTTTGTGTTTTGCAGGACAACATGAAGTGCGATGTAGAAAAATAAGGACGTGTCTATGAAAATTTTATAAATTGAGATTTATATATGGAGTTCGTAATAACACTATATGAACTGTCATGTGTACCTTGATCGTATAGCATCCAGTCTAATAAGTGAAAGCTAGAAAAGCTTTACCTTGGCAACATTGGCACCTAAAGGCAGGCTAAGTAACCCTGATCAAGCGAAAGGCTTCCAGCCCAAGGTGCTTATGGAAATTTGGGAAAGTTTTGTTGTAAGGTGTGTCACTGTTACAACCTGAGTAAATGATAAGCAGAGTCAGAGATGCTACACCAAGTGTAGAGTAGAGTACCGAGACAATGTTCGAGTAACGGTCGATGAGCTCCATTCACAATCGCCTCACATTTACAAGAGTGGATCATACATCGGTATGGGTGATACCGCATACCATACTAGTAGCTTGAGCAAATTTTTAACATTCGTTGAAAAATAATAATAATGAAAAAAAAACTAAGATACATTGAAAAAAAAGGGAGGATATGTGAATGAAAAAAAAAGAGACAAGGCATATTGATGTCATGTATCAAGGGTACCTTACAAAAAAAAATGATGAAGTGCCTTACTATTGGCACCTTACTCTAGAGTAAGGCGCCTTACTACTAGCACCTTACTCTAGAGGAAGGCACCTTACTCTAGAAGCAAGTGCCTCAATATCAAGGTGTATTGAATGAAGTGGTTGAGGAGTATTTAATTCTCCGTATTTTACCTTCAACTCTACATTATGAAGAGCATCCATGGAGACCACCAACCGCATGAGTTGTCCCAGCCACATTCAAGGAAGCGCATAACCGCTCAATGAGGTAGAACATGATCGACACTAAAATCACATTGATAGATATTCTACCTATGGGAAACGACAAAGAGAAGTTAACTGTTGTATCAGGTACCTACTACCATTTTACACAACAAAGATATCTTGATCCATTTCCCACACCCAGGCAGTTTGATAAAAAACAATTATGTGAATCCTCCCAATAAAATAAAATAAAATAAAGAGATTGTATGGAGCATGTCTTGCTTAGCATAAATTTTATTTTTATTTTCTTTGCAAGAAATCATGGACTGCATGCAAGTACATGCATCTAGGGAAACCAGGCATGTCACGCATAGAGTCATAATTTTTGTTTTCATTGTTTTCGTGTGTTAGTTTTACAGGATACAACCATGAGCACAATCTGTAGGTAGAGCCATCTTAAACTAGGCCTAACAGATGTGATATCTCGTGCCCTACAATTAAGAGTGTGGTGAAGAAAAAAATGCACTTACTTCCCACCAGGAAGAGAGTGCCTACAATCAGCCCAATACAGTCATGCCTTTTTCCACCTAGAGGAAGGTACCAATAAGTGATGATCTTCTCCCTTAGATGAGGGTGCCTATTTTTCAGTATGGGACTTGATGTTTCGAAGGCTGTAGAATTTTTGAACAGACAAACCTGTTACTGACAAAGAGGGCATCACCATTTTAATATATGAGACTATAAAAAAACATCTTTTGCTAAAATGGCTCCACGTTAAAATGCAAATCAGAAACAGAGATTTATTTTTGCTAACTGTTGGAAGAAAGTATCCTCTTTCCCGAGGACCAGCCTGGTCCAGAAGGGAAATGAGAAATATCCAACCGACAGCCAAATAAAACAAGGGATGAGCTTAAAAAAAAATTAGATGTCAAATCTCTACAAGAGCTAAGAATATCATCACATAAAATTAGCATGATGTGTCTCATAGAAACGTGGCACCGGAATGCCCGATAGATGTTGTGAATGATGATGAAAAAAAATTATTTATCCTCACTCCAAGAAATAGAGGATCGTAGTGTGACTCTAATTTTTCCTGTGAAGTAAATAATTTAGAATGGGATATCGTCTTGATTCGTACATACGTCTATCAGGGCAATATAAATTTGAAAAGAGTGACAAGTTCAGGAGAACACAATGAGAAAATAATAATGCACAAATATTAATCCTGCAAGTGCATTTAGAGAGAGATACGTCAATGTAGGATTAAAATATTTTTTTATGTGTCATTGTTAAAGAGTTGGGTATTTTAAAGTTTGGAGTTATTGGCAATTGACTGCCATCAATCCTCTAAATGGTGGTATATGGGATGAAAAATTCACTCTTTAATCAAAAATTCTCATATTACTGTTTCTCTGGAAATATTTTATTTCCATTAAAATATGTGGAAAAAATATATATACAGAGAAGAGGCAGAATTTTATTATGATGAGAAGAATGCCAAATTTGTAAGGAGATAGTGAGAAAATGAAATCAGGGAGAAATTTATTTTCATAACGGAAAGATTCCATTATTTCTCACACAGTCTGGTGGAGAAGACGTTCCTGAACAAAACAAATTCAGCCAAATTCCTAGGACGGTTCAATTGATAGTTCTCCAGCTTGGAAACCTAAAATTCACCAGCTCATTTGTTGCATATTGACTATGTTATTTAATGCATATGACAAAAAAAAAAGCCAAGATATGTTTTGTTCTTGGCAGAGAGAAAAAAAAGGAGCCAAGATCTATTTTGTTCTTGGCAGAGAGAGATAAAGAAAAAAAAAGAGCCAAGATCTATTCTGTTCTTGGTAGAGAAAAAAAAAGAGTCAAGATTTGTTCTTGGTAGAAAAAAAAAGAGTCAAGATCTGTTCTGTTCATGGTAGAACAAATGAAAATAAAAATAAAAATAAAAACATTACTCCAAGATGGACCAACAAACTTATTTTCTGGTGCACCATGATTACAAGCAGCACGAAGACATTTCACACCATTAGGAACATACACATCCGACTCTACGAAATTCACCCAGGTATGCACTGATTTTTCCATTTATAAGTAGAGTTATTTTAAAAATCATTTTGATGTTAATGCTAGTATATGCCTCTATAAATTATTTTTGTCGATATCTCCCTGCCACATGATATGCCTTGGATATAAAAAATATATATTGAGTACCCCAAGAACAATTGAAAAAAAAAAAATCTTGGGGGGCTGTTGTCATGAGGACTTGATAATCTTTAGGCATGGGGGGAAGAACAATAGTTCAAAGAATAGCAGTTAGGGTAATTCACCCTTTGGTGTAAAACTGAGAAGATACATAGCAATGGAAGTATATTGAAAAAAAAAAGACCTATGATGTTGCATGAATAAAATTGGTATTGTTTCATTGTTGCATCATGAGAATGGCATACAACATGAAATTTGCTCTCACCAAATATTACCAATGGGTAAAAGTGAAAAATGCATCCCTATGATATCTACGTGAAGGCTCAGATAGGCAATAGCATGGCAATATTTATCAAAATCAATGCAGTGTGCTTCCATTGGTGTCGTAGTGCTTCTACTGGTGTTGTAGTACAAGAAATAGAGATGTTAAAAAAAAAGAAAAAAAGACTCTCAATGCCTAACTCCCATGTAAAAATGGTGCCTTACTCTCGGTGCCTAACTCCCATGTAAAAGAGGTGCCTTACTCTCAGTGCCTAATTTCCATGTAAAATAGGAACCTTACTCTCGATGCCTAACTTTCGTGTAAAATAGGCGCCTTACTCTCAGCACCTAACTCCCGTATACAAAAAATAAAATAAAAAATTTTGGGAGTTGTTGTCACGAGGACGTGACAATATTTAGGCATAGGGGGATGATGAGCACCGGAAATGCTCATTTTTTATACACTGTTTAGGGGTATCATTACTGGTTTAATTAGCATATGATATGTATTTTTATATAACTTATGCATGTAATTGATAGAAATTTCGGTATTATACTTAACGGGTGTTTTTAGTGGAAATTATGTAGAAATGCAGGTTTTTCTACTAATATGGTATTTTCAATCTACACCCCACTTGGACCTACCAGTGTGCAAGGAGTCTTACTCTAGTGCCTTACTCAGGTTTCGCCTTACTTTGGTGCCTTACTTTAGTGGTGCCTTTCTCTGGCGCCTTACTCTAGCACCGTACTCAGGTATGTGCCTTACTCGGGTAGGTGCCTTACTTAGGCAGGCGCCAAGCAGGCACCTTACTCTCATACTTTGAAGACACCCACATTGGAGATTGCATACGACCAAGTCAACTTTGACCAGTTGACTAGTAATCTAAGGAGGTTGTTGCATGTGAAGACAAAGAAGGAATATTTTAAGCATGAATTTATTAAATAGAATAAAGTATATTTTATTATTATCAACTAATTGGCTGGTTGACCTTGTAAAGCTCTTAAAACATTATTTTTAGGATGCATTAGTTTAGGATTTTTTTGTTACGTACACCTAAGGATTTTTATATTTATCCTTCTGGTGAACGAACATGCTTTAAAATAAAAGAATAAAATCTATGTAGAAACCAATTGTAACTAATCACGTCATGTGATTAGAATAGGTTGATTTGTTATTGTAACGAAATATGGCTACACTTTATATAAATATGTAGGCCAGATGAACAGGGGGATCAATGATTAATTTTACACAGAGATTATTTTATTTTATTCTTTGTCTAAATTATTAAGAGTGCAACTCCTCTTATTCAAGCAAGCTCTATGTAGCTAGCCGGGTGGACTATCTGCGGGAGCTTGGGCCCACTCCTTGCAGTAGTCCTCCCCTATTTTATTTATGTATTTATTTTTTGTAGATTAGTTTATTGCTTTATTTACTGATTTATTTAATTTTAGTTGTGTGTTTATTTATGTACATTTATTTTCTTGCACTTTATTTTCAGCATTTCATTTTCAGCATTGTAATTTATTTATTTAATTTTTCTGCACTTAGTTTATTTAGTTTGGCTGAAATTCAAATGCATGAACATCCCCCACCAAACTAAATAAGGTACAACCAGATTCATTCCCCCACATTGTAGGCATATACTGTGTGTGACACTTGTAAGTTTATGGACTTACTGGATTGATAATTTATGGAAGAGAAATGATTATTTTTCGAGACATGATTTATGCTCACCAGAAAACATTCAATCAGGGGGAGCAATTTCTCAAGGGGAGAAAAACTAAAAAATGTAAAAGAAATGATTAAATAAAAAAGAGTTGTCATCAATGACAAAGGGGGAGATTGTTGGAAATTTGAGCAAGTTTTGTTGTCATTGATATCAAGAGGTTTGATGTCTAGTTTTGTCATCATTGATGTCATAAGGTTATTTTTCCAAAAGGTAAGGAAGTGGTTAAAAGAAAAAGGATATAATATTTATTTTAATACAATATGCTGAAAGAGACCTAAAAGGTTGAAGATCCAAGGGAAGAGAAGCAGGTTTAAAGAGAAATAATAATATTATAATATTTAATATTATAATATTTTGGGAAAAAGAAAGAGGTGAAGAATAATGAACTCCAAGGAATCATTAAAAATATATATCCTTGAAAAGACCCATTGAGTATATTATAAAGGTTTTAATTTAATTTATTTAAATTAAAATATTTTAACCTATGGTTAAAATTTTAATTTAAATAATCAAAAGGCACCAAGGTTAAAATTTAAATTTGAATTTGAAATTCGAAATTCAAATGGGCCAACGTGTTTAAGTGCAAAGGATAAAGTATAAATAGGAAATGATTTTCATTTCCAAATTACAATGCTATTTTGTATGCCAAGGTGGATATAATATTTGTGCGCTGCATTGTTGAAAAGAAGAGTATATTCATGAGGTTTTAAATTAAAGGAGGCAAAATCGTGTTCAAATATACGTGACATGACAAATCCATTCCAAGGTGCTAGGTAGCGCAGATGGTGGTCGAAGGTTTGCTAAGGTGCTCGTAAAGGGGAGGTCATGGTTTCGAATCCCACGCGATTCATTTTTTGCAAAGGAGTAGAAGCTTTTTGTTTTCACCAAAATCTATGTGGTATCATTAGTAAGAGAAGGTGGACTTGGGTCCACGTGTGGGCATGTAGCCTAGGTGGTAGCTTGCCTTGGGCTAAGGCACTATGGTGGCTTTGGTTGCGGGTTTGAGTTTGGGTGTAGTCGAAGACGTGCACAATAACAATCCAAGAAATCCAATCAAACAAAACTACATCAATCATAATTTTCAAATTAAACCTATTTAATTTGGCACACATTTCAAAGCAAAACAATGCACAAAATACATGATAAAAAATATCGACATAATAGTCATACATTTGAACACCCATTTTGACATTTCATGGCAAAATTTCAATCTGATGTGACAAACAACATCATTTGGACTCCCAAAAACCCAGTTCAAATTTACAACTACCTATTAATTGATATGTAAATAAAAAATAATCCAAACAACATCTGCAAAAACAAATATCACTTTTGGATACTCATTTGCCCATTTATCGGTAAATTTGTTGATAAAATTCAAAAACAATTCACCAATTTACATAGATCTAACAGTCAACTCTGTCATAAATACACCAAAACCGAACACACATCTAAACACACAATCTAAAGATAATAGTCATATTTTTAGATACCCATTTGCCCACTTAGCGGTGAAAGTTCAAAAAGATGTTGAGTACAGTCTAAATCGAGCTCTCTATAGCTCATTTTCAGTTTACCACTACTCTACACCTTGGCATGCAAATCAAAGGCAAACCAAATGAAGGCAATCATCAAAACAACTAACATTTTTGGACACCCATTTTGCCCTTCTGCAGTGAAATTTTCATCGGTTTTCCAAAATTTTATGCCTAACATGTCAAATCTAACAGTCTAGGTTTGATAAATTACTTCTAAAAGCGACAAATGCTAAAATCACATCAAACGAAGTCAAAAAAATAAATCAATTGCATAACGAAATACCCATTTCCTACTTTAGCGGACAAAATGCAAAAACATGTTAATGTCAGTACATTGTTACTTCAAAAACTGATAGTCAAACTTCATATCGACTCTACCCATTACCCAGTCAAATCTACAATAAAACAAGTCTAATTTTGAAACGGATCTCATTTTTGGGTACCCATTTGGCTCGTCTACCACTATGTGTTCAAATTTCCATTAAAAATTACAAAAAAAATTAAATCGGGACAAAAACCTCCCCCCCCCTCATTCACATTTCTTGGGAAAATTAAAACAAAAACAAAAAAAACACAAAAGAACACTTATCGGTGGGTCCCTGCACCTGCTACGAGCTTCTATGTGTCCCTTCGTAATTGTAGCTACTGAAGTCATCGCTTTTGCTCTCCTTGTGTCATTGGATGCTTCCACAAATCACTTTTCACCATCGTGCAAAGTCAAAATGAGCCTATTTTAAGAAAATTAGGGCTTAAATATGCATTTATCACCGATTTACCCCTCAAGGGGAAAAATGAATCCAATTTGTCCCCTTGGTTACAATTTGGGTCAAATTCACCCCCTGGGTGGTGAATTCAGCCAAAACACCCCTAAACCCCTATGAAAACAGGCAAATGGCCTATAAAACCCTAAGAACCTTCAAAATTTATTTTTTCAACTCCACTTTCAATCATATTCATCATGCATTAATATTTATTTATCAATCACTGCATCATAAATTCATCACACTTCATTCGCCTCATTGTTGATTCCTCATTTGAGGGGTATTCATATCCAAAGTTAGCTTTGCATACAACCACAACATAAAAAATCCAAAAGCGTAGTTAGCACATTTGTCTACAAAAATGTTTGTTGAAGATTATCATATGATTATAATCTCAATCCCAAATAGACATGGGTTACATCATGAGAGTCACGCATTTCCGTGGAGAATTCAATCTAGCATTCATGTATGTCGAGTACATAACGGATGATACATTTGATTAATCTTAGCACAACATTTGGAAATAGACTTTGTGACCACGCTGATCTGGTCATGAGTTGACGATCCAAATATTAAACTAAATCAAATGGTTTGACACTTGTCACCATGTTCTCATCAATTAATCAACAACAAATATTTAGTTAGGCTTTTGTCCTAATTATACTTTTGGACCACGTTGATCTGGTCGCAAAAGCAAAACAGTCAAACGTTGTCCTTCTCAAGCAACTGGTATGGCATTGAAAGATGTCATACAGACTCAGCAAAATCACATCATTGCATTCATAATCATTCATTTTCCTTTACCATTATTGTTTTTATCTCTTTCCTCTCTTCTTCCCCTATGGATATTAGGTTGATGTTATATGGGCACGCTTCAAGCGGCTACATACCTTTGATTATATTCCATTATTTCTCTTCTTTTCCCTGGATACCTAATTGATTTGTATGGTCACGCTTCAAGCGGCTACATACCCTTTGATTGGATTTCATTCCCCTTTTATCCCCTTTCTTTCTACAAAATCCCTTCACATTTTTGTATTAAATTGTGTTCTACATAGTATAGTAGAAAAAGGGGCAAATGTGGACACCCAAAAGTTGCACACTGTTATACCTACGTACTTGTAGATCCTTCTAGACACTTGTAGGTTCACATAGGACATCCTAGGTACCCCTAGGCTATCGTAGACCAATGTAGACTATTGTAGATCATCCTAGACATGTGTATATTGTTGTAGTCATGCATAGTCATGCATAGATCACCATAGATTGTGATAGCATCGTGTATACTCCCATATACTACTTCACCAGCTTTAAGGTAATAAACCCTCATAAGCCTTACAAATTACATCTGGCACATTGGGATATCATTCTACGGTCTATTCACATGCAATTAAGTCATCCACGGGGTATTAGTTGGCCAAAATAATTAATAAGTCAATTACAAAATTCTAATTTAATGTTGACTTCACTTAAGTCACCTTTTAGGGTAAATTTGATTAAAATAATCCTTAATATTGATTAGCACTAATCATATCCTCCCACATGTGTGAAATTAGGGTTTGTTGAGATATTTCTTTAATCATGTCTTAAATTGGCTTAAACACCTCCTAATCAGGATTAGCCCTAATCCATCCTCACACATGTGTGAGGATGAGATATTTCTCATAAGGAATGTGATGTTTCCACATTGCATTTCTTAACCTAACCCTATTCAGAATAAAACCTATGTTTAGTCTATCTAGCCTCCCTTGCACCTTGCCTTTGCCTATAAATAATGTGTCCCAAATCCCTAATTAAGTCTGATTCCTAAATTCAACAAAGCATAGTTACTCTGTTGAAATGGAAATCCAACATTGAACAGTTACTTCCCGGTGCATGCAGTCATATTTCAATGGTACACAAAGGCACCCCAGCTACCTAGGAGTTGACCTACTAGAAGTATTTTGTAGAAGAGGCATCACATCTCAGATCACCCCTTGCCCCATGAATCTGGCCTCAGTTCACCCCTCGTGTGGCGAATTGGGTCCACAGGACCCAAATCACTCCAAATTTGGGTGGTAAGCTCCCTTTTGCTATATTATTACTTTTTGCATAGTTTATTTCATGTTTTGTTATGGTTTTATAGTCATTCATCTTTATAAATATGGGGCCTGACTAAGGCAAGCCCCCCAACGTATTGATCCCTTTTTGCAAGTTTCTTTTAGGTTATCCAGCAAATTTGAAGGAGAAGAAAACCAACAAACAACAACCTGGTGGTGGCCCACATACAAATAATCCCACCTACACTGAGGGACATCAAAATAAGGCATCATGCCTATAATGTATTCATGAAAGGAAAAAGGGGAATTTGTCTGTTGGTCACGAATCTGCCACAGGAAAGGATTTTCTAAAAACTATGCACCCTAGACCCGGCCAACATTGAAAGGCTGGGAGAAAGAAATGTCTCCCAGACCAATATCCAGAGAGGGCTGGTTCCCTTACTAATACTAAGTTTGATTTCAGATTAGAGTTGCTGGAAAGAAATTATAAATGTGCGGAAAGAAACAGGAAAAAACATGGAAAGAGATGGGAAATATAGCCGTAGGCTGAATTTGTTAGATCGGGAAAGAAACTCAGCAAGAATTAAACCTCAAGTGTATAAACAACATATAATTTTAGAATATAGCATAATCCACTTACGACTTTGTGCAGACAACCTTCAGAATTGCATTCCAGAACTCACTTTCTTTTAAGCAATATTCAAACTCAAATGCAGAATTTGAATCTAACAGCAGATTGGAAAGACGAGCTTAACTAAGAAATACATGAAATAGAAGGAAATCATTACACAGAAAGACGCTTGCGAAATCAGAGGCCAAATATTTCTTATTTATGCAAATAACTTGAATGTTTAGAGCAAAATGTCTCTCAAACTCCCGATCCCTTTTTCTGAGATCTACATTGATTTATATAGAAGTCTTGCTTCTTTACAACATTTAAAACTTGCAACGAACTTCCTCGAGATCTACAACATGTGCAACAGAAACAAGGAAATCATCCCCTTAAACCAATCTCAGAGAACCCAAAAATTGAATGGAATGAGGAGTCGGTCGTCTTCATTAAATGGCCGTTCTTGAAACATGCTTGAACCGTTAGAAAAATCATGAACATCCACTTTGGATAATGGAAATCTTTAATTATGATGGCTTGGACACGTTCTTCTACCTTGCTCGCATCGAAAAGTAGCAAAACATTTAATTCTGGAGTGCTTTGAATCATCGAAACTCGCAAAACTTCATCGGACCGTTTGAAATGCTTTCTGGCGTGAAACTATAACAGGTCACGAAAACATGACATGTCACGAAATCGTGACGTCTTTCTACTCCATACGCTTTTTCACTTTGGAACCGTGAAAACCATCCATGTCGCAAAATCGTGATGCTCCGTACAATTATGCTCCTTCTAAGCTCCGTTTCGTGAAAATGTGACAATGCACGATTTCGTGACGTTCTTCATCCATGTTGTTCTTTAGCTGCTTCAAATCGCGAAAACACGACACTGCGTGATTTCGCTACACTTTCTCTCTTTCTGTGTCTCACTTATACATCGCGAAAACAAGACAAGTCACGCTTTCGCTACGTTTTCCCATCGGCATCTTTGTTTCATCTTCTAAGTCACGAAAATCAGACCAGTCGCGAAATCGCTACACCATCTCGCCGCTGCTCAATCTTCTCTTCTAAGTCGCGAAAACGTGACATGTCACGATTTTGCTACAATTTCATGCATTCTGTACGGTCCTGCTTCTAACCCGCGAAAATGTGACACTCTTGCCTCAAGGATTCTTCAATCTTCATCATGTCACGAAATCGTGACAATTTGCTGCACTTAGTCTTTCTTGCCCAATGTGTCATGAAATCGCGACGTTTCTTGCTGCTAGGCTTTATCTCCACAAATGTCACGAAATCGCGACGCCAACTTCTTTCTTGCCCTCATATTTAAAAATGGCACAAAATCGCTACATGTTTTATGCCTTAAGTCTTTTGTTTCAACTGCGTCGTGACCACGCAACACGTCGCGATTTCGCGACGTCTTTCACCTTTTGTGCCGCGTTCGATATTCTGTCGCGATATCGCTACCAAGTTTATTGCCATCACCCTTTGCTGAGTTATGTCACGATTTCGTGACCTTTTCTAACCTTATGCTCCCTGGCCATCGCAAGTCATGAAAATGCGACATGTCATGATTTCATGACAATTTTGTCGCTCTGCCTCCGTTGACCACTTTGACCACGATTTTTTGACACGTCGCGAAATCGCGACGGTTTTACCCCCTGCTGCCGTTGACTACGTTGACCGTGATTTTTTGACACGTCGTGAAATCGCGATGGTTTTGCGTTTTATTTCTCTCTCCTCACCAGACCCGTGATAACGCGACATGTCGCGATATCGCGATGGTTTTCAACTTTGGCTCTCCATGCTATTTTTTGTCACGATTTCGCGACAGTCTTCGGACTTAGGCATTTTTTTGCATCAAAACCTGTATAGGAGTGAGAATTTCAACATCTTATGCATGAATAATCAATAATCAACACAATGTGGCAAAAATGCCAACATTCTTGGTGGCTCACGGGGTATATAGTTCTACTGTATGCACGAATCCCAAGCCTGAATCCATTGGGCAACAGAGTCAAGAAAAACTGAGAACAGAAAGCTGGCTGATGGGATACATCTCGGCAGACTGCTGCAACAACTCTTGCTAAATGACTAAAACTTCAAGTAAATCTGTATTTGGCTTAGCTGACCATGGAATGGAAATGATAAATGATGGAATAATGGAATGGAGGGAGTGATGCGATAGATACAGTAACAGAGTGCTTTGTGCTACCAACTGCTATGAAAGGGAAATGGAAGTGAATGGAATAAATAGAATGATGACCAACAAATGTGTAGGCTATGGAATGAGAATGGAATGGGAAAATGAACTATGGATAAATGCTTAAAACAACAATGTAGTTAGAAGAAAAGGAAAAGAAGAACCGAGAATATTAGAAAAGGGGAAAAGAAACAACAATAGTGGCTTGATTACTTGCAGAGGAAAAAGGAGTAGGAGAAGGAGGGAATGAAGAGGGGAAGGGAAGAAATAGAGAGGAATCCACTAACTACTGGGAAAGAAGAAGAAAAAAGAAATAAATACGTACCTGCGGGCTTGCATGCAAAAAGAGCCGAAGTGGACAGAGGAAAACAATACTTTTTTTTTCTTTTTTTGTTTTTTCTTTTTTTTTATATATGTACAAGGTGATACTGGACTCACAGTTCATAGAGTGTAGGCTTTCAGATGAAATCCATTCACCGAAATAGGAAGTGGGCTGCCATCCAAATCTTCCAGATGAAACAAATTTGGTGCACCAGCACTGACAATGCGAAACGGGCCTTCCCACAAAGCATCAAACTTCTTGTGCTTCCCAGGCTTAGCTTTCTTTTCATTCCATTTCAAGACCAAATCACCCACCTTAAGCGGACTATCAGTGGAATTTTTATGAAACCACTTTGAAATAACCTGTGTATGCTTTGCAAACTCCTCATAGGCCAAAGAACATTGCTCTTCAAACTGTAACAACTGAGCCAACCGCATATCCATGGAATCTACATTTGTTTCATCATCCTAAAATCCCTGCAACTACTGCAATACTGGCAACTCTATATGAATAGGAAACCTTGCCTCTTTTCCATATACCAGGGCGTATGGTGAAGTCTTGATAGACTTCTTGATTGAAATCCTATCTGCCCATAAAGCTTGATTCAATAGAAGGTGCCATGATCTCTTGTTATCCCCCAAAGACCTCTTTAAAATTCGGAGCAAATTTTTATTTGTGGACTCTACCAAGCCATTTCCCTGAGGGTAATAGTTAGAGGATGTCTTCAGAAAAACACCATACTTATTTGCAAATTCAGCTAGCTCAGCTCCAATAAATGGAGTTCCATTATCTGTAATAATAGCATCAGGGATGCCAAAATGTGTAATCAGCCCTTCAATGAAAGAAATCACCACATTTTGATTTGCAACCCTGGTCGGAATAGCTTCAGAACACCTTGTAAAATAATCTCTAGCTGTCAAAATATACTTGTGTCCAGATGAAGAATTCGGATCAATAATCCCAATAAAGTCCAATCCCCACTGCTGAAAAGGTGCTTCAACCTGAATTGGATGCAGGGGCAATGATGCATTTCTAACCCTTCCTGTATACCTCTGACATTTGTCACATGCTTGGGCAATCCTGAAAGCATCTGTGAACAAGGTTGGCCAATAATAACCAGCCCAAATAATTTTTAAAGCCATTGGTCTACCTGCATAGTGTCCTCCTGATATGCCAGAATGAAACTCCTCCAGGAGCCTTGCCTTCTCTGATTCCTTGACACACCTTAAAAGAACGCCATCAATGTTCTTAAAAAATAATCCTTCGGACAACAACACATACCTGAGAGCTTGCAGACGAAACCTTCTCCGTTGTGAGGCATTTAACTGTGAAGGGCATCTACCAATTGTGAAATAGTCAATGAGGTCATCTGCCCAATCTTGTTCTTGTACTAAGAGGTTCACCAGACTGTTATCTCTAGCAGAATCATCTACTTGATAATCAACTATTTCAGATGCTGCAGTCTTTGCTAAATGCTGGCATAAGGCTTTACCCCGCACTAGCTTGGCCGGATGAATCTCAACATCAAATTCTTGAATTTTGGTGACCCAACCTGCACGTTTATCACCCATCTCACCCTAAATGATGAAATTCCTTACATCGGGATGAATAACATAGATGACTATTCTACTCTGAGATATGAAATGCTTGAATTTTTTAAGAGACTTCATAACAACATACACCTGTTTTTCAATGAAATTATACTTTGCCTCATGAGGTAAGATAATCTGACTAAGGAAAGCAATGGGTCTTTCATTCCCATCATCTCCTTTCTGTGTGAGCACTGCGGCATAGCTTTCATCTTCACCAACTGCATACAGAATGAAATCTTTTGAATAATCTGGATTAACTAATATAGGAGCCTACGCTATTCTGTCCTTAATTTCCTGGAATGCCTCCTTTCTCTGAGTTGTCCATTTAAATTCAGCATCCTTCTTCAACAACTCAGTCATGGGCTTGACAACCTGGGCAAAATCAAAAATGAACTTCCTGATAAAATTAATTTGTCCAAAGAAAGACTGCAGCTCTTTCTTATTGGCAGGTAGCGTTAGTTTCTTCAATGCTTCGACTCGAGATGGATCAATTGCCAAACCATCTTCTGAAATGACATGCCCCAAGAGTTTACCTTCCTTCACTACAAACACCGACTTCTTTGGATTAATGGAAATACCAAACTCTCTACATTTTCCAAAGATTTGCCTCAGATGCGAACCGTGATCTTCCCGTCTATGTGAAAAGACAGTCATATCATCAAGATAAATAACAATAATCTTGTTCAAGAGCTCTTCAAATGCAATGTCCATGGCTCTCTGGAATGTGGCCCTAGCATTTGATAATCCGAAAGGCATTCGCTGATAAGCAAAAGTGCCCCACTTAGTTGTGAATGTTGTCTTGTATTGGTCCTCATCCCTAACCCAAATCTGGTTATATCTAGAGAATCCGTCCAGCAATGAGAAATGCTGAGCCCCAGCCACAACATGCAGTATCTGATCAATACGAGGCAAGGGATAGTGATCTTTCAGAGATGCACGATTCAGATTTCAAAAATCTACACATAGTCGTATGTCTCCATTTTTCTTCCGAATCGGAACCAGATTAGCCACCCAAGTCGAGTGCTTAACCGGGTATATAATCTTAGCCTGCAACATTTTCACAAGTTCGGCCCTCATGAGAGTCTCAATATTTGGATTCACTGGTCGTTGCTTTTGCCTGAAGGGTCTGACTCCTTCTTCCAACTCAATAGTATGCTAAACAATCTGTTTATCATATCCCCTCAGATCCTCATAACTCCAGGCCACAATATCAAAAAATTCTTGACATAGTTGCCTAATTTCTTGCAGTTCATCAGGAGTAGAATCAGTCCCAATCTTAATGACCTTATTGGGTTCCAACTGCAATTCCATGTACTCTTTCTTATCAATCTCAATCCGATGTTTTTTGGACCGATCATGCTGATCAAACAAACTTTCTAGAGTGATAAGACCCTTCGAAATATGATTATTCCACAACTGAATTAGACCTTCGGCTTCTTCATGCTCCAAGGTTCTTCCTTCGATGGTGGCAACTTCTTGAATCAAAAAGTTAACAATTTGCTCATCACTCTCGAAGACCTGCCAAAAAGTATCTTTGTCTGGGACACTAGGCCTGTACACCATCCTTACTGTCTTTGGCTTCCTGACTACCTGCTCAATGGGAGAAAAATTTGCTCCAAGAGATGCTAGGAGATCTGCATGCTTATTCAGCTCTCGAGAAATGGCCTGAATATTCAGAGCTATGAAAAACTCAAACAGGTCCCAAAATTGGTTGCGGTATGCTTTGAGATAATGCTGCTTGGAAATACACCTGTTTGTTACTTGGTTTACAATCAGATCAGAATCACCAAAAATTTGCAACTGTTCGATTCCCAACTTCCTTGCCTTTTTCAAGCCTAGGCATAGTGCTTCGTACTCGACAACATTGTTAGTACAATTCCAAGTAAGACGGTATGAATATGTTCTTTGTAAACCAGAGAGAGAAATCAAAACAATACCTGATCCTGCACCGTTTTTGCATCTAGCCCCATCAAAATATAACTTCCATAGTTGATCAGTGACAGAGCTCTGATCATCTTGGTTTGGAAATACCTGCCTTGTGCCATCCTCGGGTCTTGTGATGGAATAACAGCCAATTTCGGTCTCCAGCATAGCATTGAAATCAAGCATGGAAAACTTGTCTTCCAACTGAAGCTCATCTAAAACCCTATTCATCAAATCAGAATCCTCTAACTCTTCGGTTAGCATGTTAACAGACTGCATGGTCTTTCCTGCTTCTTCCAGCTTCTCTATATGAAAAGAGGAAGGTTTTTCATTTTGAATCCGGAGTCTTTTACCTTTGAAAGGGATTTCCAAGTGGGAATAATCCAGTGCAAGGTAACCTCCCAACTTTGTAGTAAACTCTCTAGATAAGCACATACTGAAATACGGTTCTAGATCCACCACAACAATCTCTTGAATAACTGTAATCTGAGGCATAGTGTGTAAAACAATCGGGACATCCTTGATTACACCCACCATTTTCACAGGAGTACCATCTAACTGCAAGACTCCAGGGCTACTTCATGTGTATTCCATACCCATAACTTCACAAACTACCTTTGGCATGACAGTTGTAGCGGCTCCAGAGTCGATCATGCAGTTATGCACGATCCAACCCTCTATTTGCAGTGATAGATAAAACGGGGGTGGTCTATTTTTACCAGTGATAGAAGTGGTTAAGGCCTGAGCATAAATTGTCTAGGTAGAACCCTTTTCACTATCCTTCATAGATTTTAAAGATTCTTGCAATAAATCTACCTTCCCAGGCAATTGCAATGCATCGTAAAGACTAACCTTAGCTCGGGTCTTCTTCAGTTCTTCGACAATGTTGTATGCAACCATAGTAGATTCCTTCTTTTCAATGGGGTGATCATATCTGTTTCGATACTGTTGCGTGGCTTCTACTCTCAGTCTCTTTGTCAATGAAGGGTACTTCAGCTTTTCTCTAGCTTGCTCCTCTGCTTCTGATCTTGCCTGTGCAGTTGCGGCTTTTTCTTGTACTCTGTGTTGAACAGGATCTTTCGGAAAAATAGGTGCATCAGGCTTTGATGCTTGCACAGGAGTTTTCACTATTTTTTTCAAATCAGTTGGCACTTTTAATGGCTCTAACTCAGCAGGATCTACTATAATAGGCTTCTTTCCAGTCCTTGTGAGAACCGAAACTTGCTCTTCCAATGGAACCATTAAACTATGGCCTGCTTCAGAGATCATATTGACTTGCCCTCCCAAAGAACTAGCAGCCAATGTCTACACATAATTCAAATGAACCATGCAAGTGTCTTCTCCATGGGGATCATTGCATGTTGAACACCAATATGTTCTTTCAGCAAGGACTACATCTTCATTTGCCAAAGTAGTCAGGTTCTTCTCGGGTGCTTTTCTTGTTGAAGCAGCTTGTTCTCTAGTAATCGACGGAGGTTGAAATCTCCTGGGCTAGAAATCTCGCTCAGCTTGCTTCCTTTCAATAAGCGTGATCTTATTACCCATTGCTCTTATTGCAGAATTGGCAGATTTTACCTCTTGTAGGAGTGTTGTATAAGGATCAGGATTTATAGGTGCAGGAGGTGCTGGTAAGGGCAAAGGTGCTGGTGGTGCCGATAATGCTAGGAATGAAGTGGAAGCAGGGAATGGCAGAATGTTGGGTGCAGGCAACTAGGGATTTGCTGAAGTAGACAATTGAGGAACTGGGATAGGTGCAATTTGAGGTGCACTAGAATTCCATGATGGAACAGGGTACATAGAAGACATAGATTGCAAAAAAGAACTAGGATATAAATGTTGTGGAATATCAGGTAAAATGGGCATTGCTACCTTTGGGGGAAGCCTACCGATTGCAATCAAGTTTGCCTCCGCCTTTTGTGCTTGCTCGAATAGTTCTGGGAAATTCATCACATTGGACTGCCTGATCGCCAAGCCAATGTTTGTATTGAACGCTCGAAGGTAGTAAAACGTAGCTTGCTCAGGGGTAGGGCGAAGTCCTTCAGGCACTCGCTGCCAGCTTCTAGTGAAACGAACATTGAAATCTATAATTGCCTCCTGCGGGTGCCTATGGATTGCATTAAACTGATGCAATAATGAAAATGGGTCAGCCTGTTCATGAAAATTCTTAACTAACAACTCTCCTAGCTGATCCCAGGACGCAATAGTGCCTGGTTGCAGAGATCGATACCAGTACAACAATTTTCCTCTTAAGGATAACACTAATAGCTTCACCATCACATCTTCGTCTGTTATATCGTGAATGGCTGCCAGAGAAGCTACATCATGAATATGTTCGTATGCAGTCTTTCCCGTACCATCATAGGTTGGCAATGCTTTCAAAGTAGCCTGGGGAACTGGATTCTGAGCCTGTAAATTCAAGGCACCTGAGCTGTTCCATGCTAAAAATTGTCAAGGTGGAGGATACTGGGCCATTGGAACTAGTGTATATAACTGAGAAGATGGAAAACTAGTAACAATACCAGGGATTTGTGTGGATATGGCAGATGATGCAAGCGATGGGGAAACCAACCTAGAGTGTTCACCTCTTTTTGTGTTGTCAAGTTCAAAAAACTCAACAAGATCTTCAAATTTTTTGGACTTTGATCTCGTGATCATGAAGTACAGCTTTCATTGCATCCACGTTCAGAGATTTCTGGGTACTACGAAGTCACCAAATGTTCTAACTTTACGACATGAAGGCGAACATTAAACCTTCAATACTATAGGATCTTTCTGAGATAGAAACAGTCTATCCGATCCTGCCGTTTTCCCCGCCTTGTCTGTCCCACCGGCGTGCCAAAAACTATTGGTCACGAATCTGCCACAGGAAAGGATTTTCTAAAAACTATGCACCCTAGACCCGGCCAACATTGAAATGCTAGGAGAAAGAAATGTCTCCCAGACCAATCTCTAGAGAGGGCTGGTTCCCTTACTAATACTAATTTTGATTTCATATTAGAGTTGCTGGAAAGAAATTATAAATGTGCGGAAAGAAATAGGAAAAAACATGGAAAGAGATGGGAAATATAGCCGTAGGCTGAATTTGTTAGATCGGGAAAGAAACTCAGCAAGAATTAAACCTCAAGTGTATAAACAACATATAATTTCAGAATATAGCATAATCCACTTACGACTTTGCGCAGACAACCTTCAGAATTGCATTCCAGAACTCACTTTCTTTTAAGCAATATTCAAACTCAAATGCAGAATTTGAATCTAACAGCAGATTGGAAAGACGAGCTTAACTAAGAAATACATGAAATAGAAGGAAATCATTACACAGGAAGACGCTTGTGAAATTAGAGGCCAAATATTTCTTATTTACGCAAATAACTTGAATGTTTCCAGCAAAATGTCTCTCAAACTCCCGATCCCTTTTTCTGAGATCTACATTGATTTATATAGAAGTCTTGCTTCTTTACAACATTTAAAACTTGCAACGAAATTCCTCGAGATCTACAACATGTGCAACAGAAACAAGGAAATCATCCCCTTAAACCAGTCTCGAAGAACCCAAAAATTGAATGGAACGAGGAGTCGATCGTCTTCATTAAATGGCCGTTCTTGAAACATGCTTGAACCATTAGAAAAATCATGAACAACCACTTTGGATAATGGAAATATTTAATTCTGATGGCTTGGACATGTTCTTCTACCTTGCTCGCATCGAAAAGTAGCAAAACATTTAATTTTGGAGCGCTTTGAATCATCGAAACTCGCAAAACTTCATCGGACCATTTGAAATGCTTTCTGGCATGAAACTGTAACAGGTCGTGAAAACGCGACATGTCACGAAATCACGATGTCTTTCTGCTCCGTACGCTTTTTCACTTTGGAACCGCGAAAACCATCCATGTCATGAAATCGTGACGTATTCGGCTCCTTTGTCTCCTTCGCTACCCTGAACCGCGAAATCGCGATGCGTCGCGAAATCGTGACGCTCCGTACAATTATGCTCCTTCTAAGCTCCGTTTTCGCGAAAATGTGACAATGCGCGATTTCGCGAAGTTCTTCATCCATGTTGTTCTTTAGCTGCTTCAAATCGCAAAAACACGACACTGCGTGATTTTGCTACACTTTCTCTCTTTTGGTTGTGTCTCACTTATACATCGTGAAAACAAGACAAGTCATGCTTTCGCTATGTTTTCCCATCGACATATTTGTTTCATCTTCTAAGTCATGAAAATAGACCAGTCGCGAAATCGCTACACCATCTCATCGCTGCTCAATCTTCTCTTCTAAGTCGTGAAAACGCGACATGTCACGATTTCGCTACAATTTCATGCATTATGTACGGTCCTGCTTCTAACCCGCTAAAACGTGACACTCTTGCTTAAAGGATTCTTCAATCTTCATCATGTCACGAAATCGTTACAATTTGCCACACTTAGTCTTTCTTGCCCAATGTGTCACGAAATCGCGACATTTTTTGTTGCTAGGCTTTATCTCCACAAATGTTGCGAAATCGTGACGCCAACTTCTTTCTTGCCCTCATCTTTAAAAATGGCACAAAATCGCTACATGTTTTATGCCTTAAGTCTTTTGTTTCAACTGCGCCGCATTCGATATTTTGTCGCGATATCGCTACCAAGTTTATTGCCATCACCCTTTGCTGAGTTATGTTGCAATTTCGCGACCTTTTCTAACCTTATGCTCCCTGGCCATTGCAAGTCACGAAAACGCGACATGTCATGATTTCGCGACAATTTTGTCGCTCTGCCTCCGTTGACCACTTTGACCGTGATTTTTTGACACGTCGCGAAATCGCGACGGTTTTACCCCTGCTGTAGTTGACTGCGTTGACCGCGATTTTTTGACATGTCATGAAATCGTGATGGTTTTGCGTTTGATTTCTCTCTCCTCACCAGACCCGCGATAACGCGACATGTCGCGATATCGTGACGGTTTTCAACTTTGGCTCTCCATGCTATTTTTTGTCCCGATTTCACGACAGTCTTCAGACATAGGCATTTTTTTACATCAAAACCTGTATAGGAGTGAGGAATTTCAACATCTTATGCATGAATAATTAATAATCAACACAATGTGGCAAAAATGCCAACATTGCCCTATTTGTAACCCATATCAAATTTATCATGAATAAAGAACATATTTCTGAATGACTTGTGTTATTACTTGTTGTTAGATCAAATATCAACTTCTGGTTGTTTCAGTTTGATGATATGATTTGTTTCTATGTGGGAATTTTTAAGGTTTTTCCTAAGACTTCAAACACTCTAGTTATCTGATTGACAACTATGTACTTACCATACAAGACTTTTGAAAATCAAGTTTGACCATGTCCTTGGATATTCATTATCTCTATGTGTGCAAATTAATATATATTTTGAGATAGAACCCAAGCATTTCCTTCGATGTCAGGCGGGATCATTTCAGCCCATTGCTAAGATCAGGGATCCTCAAGTGTTCATATCATCCTTATGTTGGACTTAGTTGGACTATACCACTAGGCAATATGAGTTAACTAAGCTAGCTCATCCGCATTCAAATATTGGTCTATACAAATGCTAGAAACTATTTTAATAGACATATCGCCATGCGTAAGGATTTCTCCTTCTAGTTTTATGCAATGCTGAGATTTCTAGGGATTCAAGCTCTATTCCCTTCTTTTCTTCATTTCATTTGGGATATTTGCTCTTGTGTAGTGATGAAAATCATTGTTTATTTTCATTGATTTTTCTTTTGAGCAAGGGATCTATGTAGTGATGATAATCACTATTTGCTTTGTTTGTGAACTATGACTTTGAAATTTGGGACTTTGAATTTGTGCTTTGTTTTGATATTTTTACTTGTATTAATGAAAGCATGGGATTCATGTAGTGATGATAATCACTCATTTCTAGGTAGGGCAAAACTTGTCCTTTTACCAATTCTTAGCACCTTTAAACTGGTTGCACAGGGGGATAAACAAGGAAGATCCTTTTCGCTTAAGGTAACCTAGACCACTTTGTTGTTTTCATCTTTCCCTTGTACCAACTAGGATTTTAGTGTTTTAATTAGTTATGGAATCATGAATATCTAGGGTATTATCACAACTAGACCCTACCCTCTACTAATCAAAGTGGATTTCTACAAAAGTTTATAAGACCACTAGACATGGTTGAAATACTAGGAAACTTTAGTATACTCCTCATAGCAACAAGATATGGTTGTGTTGAAAAAAATAGTTACACACATGGATGCATGGATGAAGATGGACTTGAATATTGTGATTGTGATATGATTGTGGCATCATTTGTAAGAATGTAATCATAACCTATGTGAATGCAATGGATACATCTGTTATAATGAAATGCAACTATGCGGGTGCAATGTAAGATGTAAATATTTTTGGATTTTTGATTTTGACCAAAGGGCTTTAAGATGCCTTTGGAGCGTTTTTATGAAGATTTGACCAAAAGGCTTTAATATGCCTTTGGGGCATTTTTATGAAGATTTGATTTTTGACCAAAGGGGTTTGAAATGCCTTTGGATGCTTTTGATGATGATTTGACCAAGCAACTTAGAGATGCCTTTGGATCGTTTGTGATGATTTGACCAAAGGGCTTTAAGATGCCTTTGGAGCATTTTTATTGATTTGATTTTTTTTTTAAATTGAAAAACCCCTTGCAGAGCCGCCTTGGTATGAGAGACCATGAATAGGGGTTTCTACACCATCAAAGTCACCCAGGGGTCACACCCGACCCTGCCCGCACCAACATTATCAATTGGATTTTGGATACCCAATTCAATTTTTTTGTAGGGTGGAGATTTGAACCTGGTACCTCCCTTGGAGGATTGCCCTCTCATCTCCAACTCACCTACAACACCTGTGTATTGATTTGATTTTTGACCAAAGGGCTTAGAGATGCCTTTGGAGTGTTTTTGGTTATTTGGCCAAAGTGCTTTAAGATGCCTTTGGAGCGTTTTTATGATGATTTGACCAAAGTGCTTTAAGATGCCTTTGGAGTGTTTGTGATGATTTGACCAAAGGGCTTTAAGATGCCTTTGGAGCATTTTGATTGATTTGATTTTTTACCAAAGGGCTTAGAGATGCCTTTGGAGCATTTTTGATGATTTGACCAAAGGGCTTTGAGATGCCTATGGAGTGTTTTTATGAAGATTTGACCAAAGGGCTTTAAGATGCCTTTGGAGCATTTTTATGATGATTTGACCAAAGGGCTTTAAGATGCCTTTGGAGCGTTTGTGATGATTTGACCAAAGGGCTTTAAGATGCCTTTGGAGCGTTTGTGATGATTTGACCAAAGGAATTTAAGATGCCTTTGGAGCATTTTTATGATTATTTGACCAAAGGGCTTTAAGATGGCTGTGGAGCGTTTTTATGATGATTTGACCAAACGGATTTAAGATGCATTTGGAGAGTTTGTGATTTTTATGACATATTTGAATGCTTTTGATTTTTATGACATATTTGAAAGATTTTTATTTTTATGACATATTTGAATATTTTTTATTTTTATGACATATTTGAATGTTTTTTATTTTTATGATATATTTGAATGTTTTTGTGTTTTTATGACATATTTGAATGTTTTTTATTTTTATGACATATTTGAATGATTTTTTTCTATATGACATATTTGAATGTTTTTGTGTTTTATGTGTAAAATTTCCTCAAGTGGATGATATTGAGATTCTCGGGCTCTTAAACACCATCCAATGATGTAAGGCGATATGCTCTAGGCCCGACCTTCTCTAAAATCATGTAGGAACCTATCCAATTTTCAGCAAATTTTTCTCACAAATGTAGTGGTAGATTTGAGTTCTATTGGTTTTCTTTGAGCACAAGATCTCCAACTTTGAATTCCCTCAAATAGATTTTACTATTGTATGCTCATGCAAGGTGATTTTTATAAACACAAAGATGCTCCAAGGCATTTTCTTGTCGTTCATCAAGAAGCATTAACTGATCAAGGCGGTCTTGTCATGCGGTGTCATCATCTATGAAGTCCTTCAATGCTACATGCAAGGTTGGAATCTCCAACTCTAGGGGCATGATGGCCTCAGTGCCATATACAAGTGAAAATGGTGTTGCCCCAGTGGGCATCTACACACTAGTCTTGTATGCCCATAATGCAAGAGGTAACTACAAATGCCAATCCTTATGATTATCTCTCATTATTTTCCTTAAGATGGAGATGATTGTTTTGTTTGAGGCTTCTACTTGCCCATTTGCTTGCGGATAATAGGGTGTTGAAAAACTATGCTAGATGTGGTATTTGTCCATTAAAGCATGCACATTTTTATTCTTGAAATATGGTCCATTATCCGATATAATCTTCGAAGGGACCCCAAAATGACTTATGATATTGTGGAGTATAAACTCCGCAATCCTTGGTCCAATTGTCGATGTCAAGGGGATCGCTTCGACCCATTTGGTGAAATACTCAGTGGTCATTATGATGAATGTGTGTCAGCCTAAGGATGGGGGTGAAAATTTCCAATCAAGTCTAATCCCCACTGTAATAAGGTCCATGCTTCCTGGATGGGTTGCAAGGCTTGTGATGGCAAGTGGGTGAGGTTTTCATGATGCTAACACTTGACGCATTTACTAACATACTCACAATAGTATTTTTTAATAGTGGTCCAATATTAACCCATCCTCAAAATGCGTTTAACGATGGCCATACCACTAAAGTGACCACCACACGTACCATTGTGAGCTTGCAAAATTGCCTAGGATGCTTCCTAGGGCTCAAGACAATGATGGAGCATTCCATCGTAACCTCGCCTATAAAGGATATCTCCTAGAAAAATATATCTTGTTGCCTTATATTTAAATGTTCATATTTCAGCATGCGATAGGTCTTGCAGTACCATTCCAATCTTTAGGAAGTCCCACATTTGGGAAAGCCAATCCTGATAAGCCACAACTTCTATTGATAACATGGCATGCTACTCTTGTGATCCAGAATCTGAGAACATAGATTGAGAGGCAACCCAGTGGTGAATGGTTGTACCACACTCCGTAGGACCTTAAGAGATCAAATATTTCCAAGGTTCTATTTGTAAGAAAGCTCTAGCTTTGAAGGACCAATCCTAATTTGGTTCATTCTGGATCAAGTTGACCGACTCTAGGTTGTCAATAACCTCATGTTGTATTGCTAAAAATGCAAGCACTTTCACATGAACATTTGTGAAGTCAATAGATGGATTCTGAGGGATTAAGGATCCCAACGATGCCATGGTGTCTTAAAATTTGTTTGACATACGAGGGATTGCTTCGATGTCATACCATTCTAGTTAGGCCAGGTAGGTGTCAACAAGCTTCTTGTAAACTTTCAAGAGTGGTCACCTGCATTGGAATAATCATTTGAATTGGTTAACTATGAGCAAGGAGTCACCAAAGATATTCAATATTTTAATGCCCATTGCCATAGCCATTTGAAGTCCCAAAATCAAGGTCTCATATTCTGTGTTATTTTTCATACAAGGGAAGTCTAGCTTGAATGATAAGGGCAATGGATCACCCTGTAGTGTGATAAATACTATCCCTGCTCTGCTCCCTTGCTCGTACTTTAAACCATAGAAGAAAAATGTCATGTATCTTTGTTTATCAGGTTCTTCAAGTTCTGGAAGATCTGATAATGCTAAGATTGCATCATCAGGCAATTCTATGGTGAGAGGTTTGCTATCCTGAAGAGGTGCCTCTGCTAATTGATCTGCTATAACTTATACATTGATGTACTTTTGGCTTATGAATTCTAGATCAAATTCTATCAACAACATGATCCACTTTGCAGTACGTATATTATGATATGTCGCGTTCATCATACTGCAAAGGATTTTTTTTGGATATAATGTAGGTCATATGTCTCAACATGTATGGTCACACTTTTTTGGTTGTAAATACCACTGCTAACCACAAATTTTCTACATATGCATATGAAGAACACAAACTTATACTGAGAGGGGGGGGGTGAACAATATAAGACCTCTTTTTATTTTTTCCTTTATACTTCAATACAGTAAAGCAATATACCCAAAGCAATATCAAAGCAATGCACAATATCATCCACAAAGTGACACCAATTTTAACGTGGTTCACCCAGAATGGTCGGGCTACGTCCACAAAACTTTTCTCTAAAAGTTATCTCAAAGTTCTTTGGGAATTCTTCCCAATTACAATGTTTATGAGCCTCGGCCCAAAGGAGATACCTTCCCCCAATCAGAATTTATGAGCCTCTGCTCAAAGGAGATACCTTCCCCCAATCAAAATTTATGAGCCTCTGCTCAAAGGAGATACCTTCCCCTCTGCTTTGGAAATGATCCCTCAGAAGATCAACTACCTCTACCTCTTGCCAGCATGTGGAACTCCTTTCCACCAAAGACCTCTTGTCCTCAATGCTTAGCCTAAGAGACCTCTACCTTCTATGATCACGTCCACAATAGCTCAAGCAACTCTGTACCAAACACAGTCAGTCAGTCTAGTACAAGTCTTCCTCTATCTGTCAGATCTGTCCAAATATTGAACAAAACAATCTGCATACAAGACTTCTCAAAGACTTGCCAACTATCCTCAGGTTCTTCTCATAGAACCAATGCACTTCTATCCTCAAGTTCTCTGATAGAACTATCAAACTTAGCTCACAAGTCCTCTGCTAGGACCTGTCCAAATCTTCTCACAAGTCCCCACCGAAACCTGTCCAAAACTGCTCACAAGTCCCCACCGGAACCTGTCCAAAACTGATCATAAGTCCCCACTAGAACCTGTCCAAGAACTGCTCACAAGTCCCCACTGGAACCTGTCCAAAAACTCAGCAAGCTCACCAAGAAAAATTTCTTAGTAGGAAATCACAAAGTGAATTGTTAGAGACCCAATGTGATTTGTCAAACTCATAGAAGCATAAAGAGAATTTTTAGAGACTCAATATGTTCTATACTCAAATCCCAATCTCAAAACTCAACTCAAATCAACTCAACTCAATCTCAATCTCAAATATGAAAACTCAACTCAATATCTGAAATGGATAGGATAGAATGTTTTCTTTCAAGAACATGAAACCCTAACAATTGCCAACTATGCAAAGAATCACATAACAATGATACTCATGTTCTTTTCACCATCAATTAGGGTTTCAACAACAATTCTCATCAAACAAGGTTTAGTCAACCAACACCATTCAACTCAACATCAACCTTGAAGCATTCAACCAATCATCACAAGAAAAGGAAACAAGTAGAAATCCTTTTCCCTCCAAATATATTTGAACAAAACATCCACCAACACAATATCACCAACACAATATCAACTCAATGGAGTAATCCCAATATCATGAATCAAGTAAAGCAATAACTTGATCAAACAACCTCTATGGAAGCAACTCAACCATCAAACTCAAAACAGCCAACCAAGGGTTTCACCAACTCAAAGCAAGTAGCAAGACTCACAAACATAAACCCTAGTGCACAATGCTTCCACTACCTCAAACCAGAATTATGCATTCACCAAAAATTTCATCAAGGATAACAATGAATAAGAATTCTTCAACAAACCAGAAAATAGGATTTACACCCAACCAAAGGAAACCTAGTTGAAAACCTTTTCACTCCAATCTTATTTCAGAAAAACATACACCAATCATACTCATAAGGAAAATGTGCCCATACCTTTTTGGAGTAGAAGAAAATTGATCCTTAAAGCTGTCACCACACACAACCCTCAAAATTCCAACCAAGTTAGGATTAGAACCAAGATAAATGAGCATATAGAAAAACTTTCCTTAATACACCTTTTAGCTCCTCTTCTTTAAAAACAACCACCAAAGAAGCCAAAAACACAACAACCAAAACTTACACCTTATATCTCCATTTTTAAATTTAGCATAGCAAAAGACTAATCTCAAAAATACAACCAAAGAACTATCCCCTTATTTCTCCTATGTCTTTTAAACAATGCTAAACAATGCCAAAAATCATATCAAGAAAATAATCACACCTTATAATGGCTGCCCTTGAAGAAACCGAAATTCATGGCACAAAACATGTTTTAATAAAAACGTGACTAATCCATGCACAGCTCCCTCCGCGGGGATCGAAATGCAGACCTCCGCCTATGCAAGGCCCAAACGCAGCCTTCGCTACCACTAGCCCACAAGGGGCTTATGAAGTCCAAGACGGACTTCCTTCCACATAAATGGTCAAGCTTTCCGAAAGCTTTTCAAACCACGAGCTCTCCTCTTTCGTAGCGTAAACAGAACATTCGATCGCAGCCAAACCAATTAATTGCATTTGATTTTTCAAGAGGGTTTAACCTTAGGAACCTTCTCATATTTATAGTCCATACGTGGACTTTAGAACATGTCGGCTGTAAAGAAAAGTAATTTCGAATTTAATCGAAATTTGCTTTCTAAAGGGTTTAAAAACCCTTAAAGTATTTTTAATAAATTAAAAATAATTTCTCCCTTAATTAATTAAATAATTAATTAATTAAAACCTTGAAGGGTTTTAAATAATAATTAAATAAATAATAAAGAGAACCTCCATTGGTTTTAATAAAAACCATTGCCAATGGAATCTCTCCGAATTCTCTTAAAAATATTCTCTTGGAATCTTCCACCTTTGAAGCCAACACATCCTCTTAAAATTAATGTCATTTCCTTTTGACATCAATGACAACTCATAGACAAGAAGCTAGGATCTCAAAACCAAAATTGCCAACAGCATATCCTATATCATAACTCACCAAGATACGACTAATGCAATATATGACTTGCTCTTTGTCTTGCGTATTATTTTGGGCCAACATGGTACCCAAAGCAAAATAAGTAGCTGATATGTATAGAAAAATGGTATGTCTAGCCTTGGTGGATCCAGTACTAGTGGTGTTGCCAAGTAATTTTTGATCTCTGTAAAGGCTTTTTGGCACTCTTCATCCCAATGAAATGGGACATCCTTGTGTAGCAACCGGTTCATGGGTCGACATTTGTCTAAAAATTGAGCAATGAACCATTTTATGGATGCTACCTTGCCTTGTAGGCTTCTTAGCTCCCTAATGTTGGTAGGGGCAGCCATTTTTGTTATAGCTTTCACCTTTGTAGGATCGACTTCAATGCATCTATTAGAAATGATGAACCTTAAGAGCTTTTTAGAAGTTACGCCAAACATGCACTTATTAGGATTCAATTTGACATTGTGCTCTATGAGGTGATCAAAGACCTTTGTCAGGACTTCAGTGTGCTCTTGCCACAATAAATATTTGGCCAGCAAGTCATCCATGTAGTCTTCCAAGATTATGTGCATGTAGTCATGAAATATGTATGTCATGTCCTGTTGGTATGTGGCACCAACATTCTTTAGGCCAAATGACATCACTTTGTAATAGAAAGTTCCCCATGGAGTAATGAATGTAGTCTTATGTTGGTATTTGGGTTTGATTCAGATTTTATTGTATCCAAATAACCCATACATTAGGGAGAGCATCTAATGACCTGCAGTGGTGTCAAAAAGAGCGTCTATGTTTGGCAACAGGAATGAATCCTTTGGAATTGCCCTATTCAAGTCCCTAAAATCTATGCAAATGCGCACTCTTCCATCTGGTTTTCCCATGAGCACCATGTTTGAGACCCATTTAGGATAGTCAATGGGAACTATGAAAATTGCATCCAATAGTTTTTGTAACTCATTCTTCACCATCAAAGCGACGGTTGGATGCATTTTCCTCAATTTTTGCTTGATTGGTTTCTTTAGGGGATCCAATGAAAGGTTGTGAACAACTAACTTTGGATCGATACCTGGAATGTCTTTGTAAGTCCAAGAAAAAATATTTGACCTTTCTTTAAGGAGAGGAATAATGATGGCTTGTTCCTTTTGAGACAGACTCTCTCTGAACTTGACTTTCTTTTGTTGAGTAGGATCATCACTGATGTCCATCTCGAAAGTTACTTCTATAGCCATATGTGACCCATCATCCAACTGGTGAGGCATGGGTATCAAGTGAATGTCATTGGTGGGATTTATAGGTCCTACTGACTCAGTATCCATACCAGTATGGAACACATCATATGCACAGCCCAATGAAAAATGGAATAGTTGTAACATCTCTTAATTAGAGAAAATATCCTCATGCTCTATGGGTGAATTAGTACGATTCCAATCAATAGTCTCTGTATCAAGACACAAAGGTTTAGTGGGATCTGTTGGGTTATGAATTGGAGTGGTCAAATCAATGGAGATCATGTTGATGGATGGAATGAAATCTCTAGGACCACATGGGTGAAATTTTATCTTAGATGTTTCCCTTATATACTCACGATGATGCTCTGGAGCAAAAGGAATCTCTAGATCTAGCCCATGAGCTGGTTCGATAATAGGATCATCAGGCTCTAATAGTTGTTTGAATGTCGATGTAGGGGGATTGACCACACGGTGAATAGCAACTAGGTCGATAGGTCTTCCTAGAAACCACAAACTAAGGTCTATGGAATGAAGTGCCACCTCTCTTTCTACGAGTGCATTGACTTGCTACAAGTGGTGAGGCCCAAGATAGACCATCTCGATTTTGTATTCAAATTCATCATCACTTATCCAGAAACCATTAGCATCGATATGTGGCCCCAAGACAAGAGGCTCATGTCTTAGCCCTAAGTAGGCCATTTTTGTATCATCTTAATAATCTTCATCACTTATGAAGAAGCCATTTGCATTAGTATGATGTCCCAAGTCATGGGGCCATTGTCTTATTCCTAGATAGGCTCTCTCTATTGAGTCCTCTGACTCATAACCACTTTCATCTTATATGAATCCACTGTCGTTTTGTATGGACTAGGTAAATCTATGTAAATAGTGATGCCCATGATAGGCTAAGCTTGCTTTTGCTTCATCATCACTTGCCACATATCCATTTTCTTCTTGCTCACAATTCCATGAGTTGTAACCCGTTGAGGTGGAATCAATTGTGGGGCTTGAATGATAAGTTTCGGGTGGTGGTATGCTCACCATGACCACTTGTCTGTTGTTCGGGTATCTTACACTTGGTGGATGATAAGGAATAAAATCGATGTCTTCTCATAAAACTAAGCTTAATCTATCCAAGGTTGCTTCTAGAGAGTCATCCTGACCTCTGATACGATAGCCTAACCCAAACCTATCATACGGAAGCTAGTACTATGGCTCGAATGGCCACCTATGCCCCTACTCGTATATACCAAGACCGTAACCATGCCAATAGCAATATTCAAAGTAGCTTAGAGAAAAATCATGGTTAGAGAGATAATAAAAATTAATAGTGAATAATTCATTATTGTCCTCTTCTGCATCGGTAGACTGATGGGTGCATTCTAGTCCATCATAGACAAAGTTTATCTAATTGGGAGGGATCCCAAGCAGGACCACTATTCCCACTGGTGGTCTTAAGTATTTTGGTCATCCCATGTCTTGTGTGGACTCTATTATGAACTTAAATGTTATGTTATGCATAAGATACTCTCCTATCCCTGTATTTTCCAAATGTATTATCACATGCAATGTGGATGATCCTACAGATGACACTTGTTAAACGAGCTCTAGTATCTCCTTAACTTGATCTTGGAGATCTTCCTCCTCCATGTGAATCAGACTCTTCTTAACATCTATGATTAGCACTTCCTTAAGCCCTCTTTCTTGACCATGGGCACCTTTAGCTTCTGATTGTCTTTTGGTTTAGGCATTGATTTTATCTTAGAAGCATTAGTCATGTTGGGTGCTATATGAGGTGTTTATGTAGATGGGTATTTTTGAACCCCTTTGCTCTTATCATTAAGTTGCATATCTGGAGATGAAGGTCCCACATACAAGTGGGCAGAAGGAATCACAAAATCTCCTATACAATCCACTTGATGAACATACTTGAATGGATCTTCATCAGCCAACACCACATAGACCTTATTATCATGCACATACTTTACACATTGGTGTAATATTAAAGGAACACACTTCATGTTCCTTATCCAAGGTCACTCTAAGAGGATGTTGTATTGCATGGACCCTTTCAAGATATGACACATCACGAGGATGGTCTTATGCCCCACCTTGATAGGTAGGACTATCATTCCCACAATATTGCATAAAATATCATTGAAAACCCTTAATGTGTAGGCTCCTGGAATGATATTGGACTTGGGGATCTTAAGGTGTTCTATTATTGTTGTTGTGATGATGTTGATTTATGAACCTGTATCAATAAAGATATGTTTGAAAGGTAAATTGTTGACTGACGCCATAACGTGTAGTGGAGGGTCTGGTAAGGCAATAGGCACTATATTAATCTTGTAATCATAAAATTGGATTATAGGTTCCTGGAATTCTTGTACTTCTCCCACAAAATGGATGAATGCATTTGGATCTTGTGGTTAGAGCCTGATTGACCTTAAAATCTCCATCAAGGTCTTCATGTGCTTTGGGGACTGTTGTATGAGCTCATAAATGGATAGATTATCTAGAGTCATTTGTAAGTTTTTCTCAAGTCTACTTTGAATAAGTACCATAGGTCGGGTTGGTGGACCTCAAAGGTTTTTTTACCCCTGCCTCTGCCTAGGTGTAGTAGGGATGTTAATGGGAGCTACGGGAGGTTGTGGTTGACCATATTGTCTACTCCTAGTTGCTATATTGACAATTTCAACCATCCCAATGCACCTGTGGGTAGGCATATCAATTCAGACCTGACTGAATTGTGCACCTTGTCCTCTAGGGACCTCATGGTTTGGAAGTAGGTTTTTGTAGATGCCCATATCTCTATTATCAAGAGCCAATGAGTTGTCAACTTTAAGTTCTCCTACCTCAATCTTGTTTTGCACATAGTGCTTGAAACCAACACAAACCTCAATATTATACCCCGGTATCCTATGGTAAGGGTAAAATTGATCTTTCCTATACCCTTTTGGCTTAGGATGGTTGGGATCTATATGAGGTATATCAGGGAACCTGATATTTCCTGCCTCACTCAATTGGTTGAAGATTAATTGCATTGATTTTTTTAATGGTGTGAAATAGAGAGGGGGCTTGCATTCTTTATTTCACCCTTAATTATTCTTTTGATCATAATTGGATGGCGGGGGCTATTCTTGATAATTTTGGGGTTGGTGCACAGCCCCATTCTTAGTCATAGCCAATACCACTTGATTAAATAGAGTAGGGGTTGCCTTCTTCTGCTTGTGTTTTCCATTTTTGTCATTTTTGTTCCACTCCTTCTTGGTTCAAAGTTTGATGGTTCCCTCATCTACTTTTATTTCCTCAATGAGTTTAGCCTATTCCAAGGCTTCCTCAAATGAGGGGTATTTTTGAAGTTGTAGCAAGAGGGAAATGTGTTTGGAACAACTCTTGGTGAAAATTCGAACAATCTCTTCTATGGGGACGAAGAATGATAATTTTACCATGACTTTTCTCCATCTATTCCTATAATCCATTACTGGCTTATCGTCGTAATATCTAAAATTGGCTAGGTATTAAAGGTTTACCTTCCTCTTAGCACGAAAAGAGAAACACTTCAGGAAAACATTCACTATTTTTTTAAAATTGGATATGCTATGCTTGGGCAGCTGGTTGAACCATTGAGTGGTGACGCCCAAAAATGTCATTATGAATATCCTCAACATAAAAGCATCGTTGTCTTCAAGATGAAAATATGCATTGATGAAATTGGTAACATTCTCTTGTGCATCTTCTTCACCCTTAAAATTCTTAAACCTAGGCATCTCAAAATGCTTAGGGTATGCAGGGCTAGGGATAGATGGACATAATGGTTGATTGTGTATTTTTCTCAATGTTTGTTGGCTACCCGTCGTCTCTTGTTTTTCAAGGGAATTCATATTTTTAGCAAGTTATTAGAATACCTTTGAGAGGAGGAGTTCCTCCTCTTGTAGACCCCCACAGTGGTGGTGGATGTAACCCTCTATCCATTTGATTTACTCTATTTTCTTCTCTCCTATGAGGGGATTCAAGAGGTGTCTGATCCTGTTCTATTAGGTCTACCCTTTCACCACCAATTAGATTTCACTCATGATTTAGAGGGTGGTTTTGTTATAGGTTTCCTTCTTGTCTAGTGTGCTCCTCTCTTGGTGAGTTAGTGCATTGATATCTTTGATGATAATTTCTATTTGCTTGTTGGTTGATACGAGCTAGTTGCTCAACTTGCTCTCTTAAATATTTCTCATGTTGGTGCAACAACTGTTATATTTGTTTATCATGTTCAAGAGCTTCTACAAGCTCTTGCTATTTATGCAAGGCATTTTATAACTGTCACATGTGGTTAACTTGTGCGGTCATATAAGACTCATGCTTATCTGATCTTGTTCTAGTGGTTTTGATTCACAAATTTCTTGAAGATGTTTCTACTATTTCTTTACTCTAGCTAGCTAATGTGATTTGTTTAGTATATTGTTGAGTGTCTCCATGATTACACTCTATATGTTTACTGTGGGGTCACCTTGAGGTAACCCCAGTTTGAGAAGTGGTCTTAGAAGTCACAGTTCATGAACTTCTAGATGCAAAATTCTCTATGGCTATGGTTTTAGGAGGTGGTCTCAAATAAATCTGATCCACCTCATCTAACTATCCTGTTTTCCATGGCTGATCTTATGGGGTGTCATTTACCCTAATGAGATCATATTCTAATGGAATCCTTCCTCTTGTTTGAATGATATCTTTTTTTTATTGTATATTACTGGATGTATCTCTAGTTTCATGCCCCTTAGTGGTTTGACTTGTTCTAAGTGTCCCATGTGAATGTTGGGATGTTGTGACTCTTGTGTGTCATTTTGGTGATGAGGGTTTTATGGCCCTCTCTACCCTCCATAAGGATGGATATGGGAAAACCTCATCATCACTGTGTGAATAATGAGGTCTAGAACCCTCCTTATGTCCATGTGAGGAGGAATTTCTTGAAGCTTCCTCATGTCTTTGAGAAGTTTCTATGTGTTTAGAGGAAGCCCTCGATATTTTCTCATGTCTCCTTGATGATGATGGTCATGAGGCATCTCTATGTTTATGTGATGTAGTTTCATGATGTGGTTCCCTGTTTGAGGTTTCTTGAGAAGAAATACTAAGGATTGAGTTATCACCCCTTAGACTCACATAACTACATCTCATGGTCTTTTGAGTAGGTCTTTCAATGTTACTACGACTTCACTTAAGGGTGTGTATTGCTTTAGATTCTCCCTCGATATCAGACCGAGGATGTTTACTTCTTGTTTTGACCATTGTTTTTGGGAATTTAGATTTTGTGCTGCACTTAAATATAATCAAACAATATCAAGCAAATATTTATCTTGATTACCAATTTAAGTGTGCCCTAAACTATTTGTTGTATTTTGATGTTTTTTTATTTCTTGTTTCTTGTTCTTGCTTTGGATTTAGAATGAGGAGACTCATCCATAGTGATAATAAAGAACACTTATGCTAAATATAATTTCTTAAAATAGACTAGGGTACACCGCTTAAATCCTAGTGGGGGGTTTTCCTAGCTCTCCCACTCTAAACCAATGATTATTCCAATAGTGGGAGACAGTTTGAACACAAGTAACTTAGTTTCACTATAAGTAAGTTCCTCAATCCATTTCTAGGAAGCTCTAGGGGGTAAAATTGTGGAAGGAGATGAATGCCAACGTCATCGAACTGAATTGAGGGTTGGTGATGAAATCCAACTTCTCAATGTTTAAAATATGTGTGTGTGTGGAGTTCATTTTAAATTTTTCATGAATAAGAATGCATCGTACAACAACAATGACTCTTTCCTATATGCCTAATGCAAAATGCATTTTAATTTTTAGAAATATGTATAACTAATATGAGATTAATGGATGCACTTTATTAGGTGCAAGTATGACCTTTAGAAAGGTCTCAAAGCAAGCAAAAAATACACAGTGTCTGAACTTTACAGACATAAGCCACTGTTCCTAGCAATGCCTAGTGGAAAATCTAAAATAAAACCTAAGATGTGCAAGATGCAAGTTCTTTCTCTTTCATTATTTTAGTTTTCCAAATTGAAATATGTCTTAATTACCACTATTTTTAAGAAAATAGAAACATATAGACAACCATAAAGTGTCAAAAAAGCTATAACAACCTTTAATATATCTCATAGAATCAATTATTTGACCTATGCTGCACTCCAGTTCTGGTCATTGTTGACTAGAGTGATTGATTTCTAGCCACTATAGCATAGAGTGGCTAACTCCTAGCCACTGTAGAAAGAGAGGATAATTTATTACCACTACATATTAGAGCAACTAAAATTGCACACAAAAATCGAGTCAATAAAGCAGTAGAAAATGAAAGTAAACTAAATAACTGGGCAAGAGTCCCACCATGATCGCCATCTGTAATGACCTTGGGGAAGCGGTGCACTGTCCACCAACTACTCTACTTGCATTTTGATTGAATCCTTTAATGTTTAAACATGCAATAAATGAAAGGCACAAAGCATATATAACCAAAATGTGAAGAAATAAATGAATGAATGCTCTTTTGTATTGATATTCCCAATATTTGATTACATATGAATCCCTCTAAGGGATACCCTTCATTTGATACATGATTTTACACACAAAGATGGAAGCAGGTGTATAAAATATTCCCTCGTACAGGGTGCATGCTTTATAATGCTTCCTGGTGATGCAAATGAAAATTTATGAGGGCTTATAGATGCCTATTTCTCTAGGTTTGATTTCTAGAGGGATCCTCTTCCTTTCATATGTTACAAATTTGCCCGATGAACTTGTAGTCCTAAAATCAATAAAACAACAACACACACTTAGATGTCTGAAATTTCCTCCTCGTATGAGGTTGTTAAAAATGAATAGGCTCAATAGATGCAATGAAACTAGTACTATGCAAGTGAATAACTAAAATAAAGCATATGGTAATGAAATAAAAGAGAAAGTATAATAAAATAAACTAACACCTAAAACCCTAGACTAGGTTGTAGGCCACTGTCTAGGACAACGACCGCTAAGGTGAAATCTCTCTCTATTGATCCAATGGCTATGGGCTCAAGTCTGCTACTAATGTTAAAATGATTACCTTATGTGTTCAAATTTTCCCTCCAATATGATAGGGCTCTGCTACAAGAATCAATCTCCAAGGGAAGCTCTCCTCAATGATCCACTTTATTCAAAGTTTTTATGTATGATGTTCTCTCTCTGTGATTGATCAAAGAAGATCGTAGAAGGTCCCCTAGTGCTTTTAGTTTTACTCCTTATAATTTTTTTGAAGCCCTAGGTCAATTTTCCAAACCCTAGGACTGAATCCCTCATGTGTACTAGGTGTTAGCATGAGAAGCTCTTTGTTTTTCTATGTTTAACCGAAGTCTAAATCAATACTGGAGTCTTCCATGTAGACTGGTTGTGAGGAGGAATGCAAAGTTGTTCCTTATCATCCTTATTGCATTCAAACTACTACTTCCACCAAATATTAGGCTATATTGGTGGAAAAATGCATTTAAATCTTATTCGTTGTCATCTATAGGAGCTAAGGTTTGGCCACTCTGGTCTACAACGATCAGGCTTGGATGGGCTGAAAATACCCCATATGAGTGGCCAGAACCACTTTTGACACTTGGAAGATCCTAAGGTTTAGTCACATGACCTATTAGTGTTCCTATGTGAGTAGTCTCCCTAAAAATGACATGTTTTAGGTGTCTATACCTAGTCAAGTGGATGTATGAAGTGATTTTTCAAGTTCCATAAAACAAATTATTCAATATTCTAAATTTATTTGAGAAAGAGGTTGAGTGTTGATGAGTGTGAAACATATTGAGTATCTAAAAATTATCCATATGTTTTTGTGATAAAAGAGAGATTGAAAGTGATTGAAATTTTGTGAGTGTGAAGCATATTGAATATCTAAAAATTCTCTATATGTTTCTAAAAGATTAATTAAAAGTAATTGAGAATCAAAGTGAATGTGAAGCGTATTGAGTCTCTAACAATTCTCTATATGTTTCTAAAAGAGTAATTGAAATTAATTTATCATTGAAGTGAATGTGAAGTGTATTGAGTCTCTAACAATTCTCTATATGTTTCTAAAAGAGTGATTGAAAGTGATTGAGCATTGAAATGAATGTGAAGCATATTGAGTCTCTAACAATTCTCTATATGTTTCTAAGAGAGTGATTGAAAGTGATTGAGCATTGTGATGTGTGTAGAGCATATTGAGTCTCTAACAATTCTCTTTTATGTTTCTATGAGATTTGACAAGTTCTAGTGTGGACTTGTTGAGCATATTTGAGGTAAGTCTCTGAGAAGACTTGTGGACAGATGTGTGTGAGCTTTTATGGAAGCTTACAATAAAGATTGAGATCAGATTTGGATAGCTTCTAGGGAAGACTTATTAAGAAGATTTGGACAAGTTATAGAGAGGACTTGTGGATAGATTAGTGTGAGCTTTTGTGGAAGCTTACAAGGAATATTTGAGACAAGTCTTTGAGTAGACTTGTGAGTAGAGTTGATTGATTGATTTGTTCAAACCTTGAGTTAAGGTTTGGCGAAGATCCAACAGATTTGATTTGAGATTGAGTTAAGATTTGAGTTAAGGCTTGAGGATAGATATTGAGGATATATTTGTGCTATATTGAAGGACTATGTTTAGTACAGATTTGAGGATAAAGTTTGGTGTATATTTGAGTACAGTTTTGTGCTAGACCACAGATAGAAACTAAGAAAATTTATGTTAGAAAAAAATACTGTGTTTAGTACATATTTGAGATAGATATTTGGAGGTGATAGATTACAGAGGATGACAGTCTCCAGTGGATAGAGATCCATTATCCAGGGTAGTGAGGATAGGTGTCTTCAGTGTATAGAGATCCATTAGCTAGAGAAGTGGGGGTAACCGTTCTTCTAGAAGATCACCAACTAGAGCAAGAGGAGAAAGGAGTTCTCCTATGGATAGAGATCCATGAAATTTATTAGGGGATTGGTTTCTCCTTTGGATAAAGGTCCATAAACATTGCAATAGAGAAAGGATTCCCAGGAGATTTATTGAGAAAATATTAGTGAAATATTTTCTCCATGGAGTAGCCCACATTGGTGAACCATGTTAAATTTGTGTCTCTATTGTTTGTAATGATTTATGCATTGCTTTGGTTACTACTATTGATATTGCCATTGATTATATTGGATAATACTATTTGGAAAAGAAAAGTAAAAAGTGGTCTTATACTGTTCACCCCTCCTCTTAGTATAAGCTTGTGTTCTTCAATTGGTATCAGAGCTGGTTCTTTAGAAAAATGTTTAACAGCTTGAAGGAAGATCTTACAAGAACACAAATGGCAAATAAAGGCAAAGGTAGAACCATGAGACATAATAAGAAAAGAACACACATGGTCATGAAAGAAAAAGAAGATGAATTTGATATTGTTGTTTTTGGAGAAAGAATAGAAATAGATTTAAGAGATGAATCAAGCAGTGGAGAGTTAACCAGATTGATAAAGTTTAGTACTATATGTAGGTAGATAGGTCACCTTGTAGTTCATTATTCACAAGAAGGTGAAGAATATTTTGTTTTTGTACAACTCGATCATGATGCAGGTTATTGCAATGGATTTAGTAGTGGTGAAGATGAAGATGGTTCAGAAAAGGATAACATGGATAGCCAAAACATGTATGAATAAGAAACTCTACTTTGGACAATAGAAGAAATTGAATACCAAAGGAAAGAGAAAATTTTATAAAGAGAAAAGAAGGAAGTCACTCTTAAGGAACTTTTTGAGTTAAAAAGGGAGAACTTAGAATTAAAGGCTCAAATAAAAGAGGATGATAAATGTAAGACAAAACTTCTACAAGATCTCTCTGACTTGAAAGTTAAGGTTGAAAAGGTAAGCTCAAGCTCAAAAAGATATGGTTATTGCATCAAAGGTAAAAGAGCAAGAATGTAAAAGACTTAGTGTTGATATTGAAGAATTAAAAATGTGTAGACACCTAAATCGTGTAAATCAGATAAGACTATCAGTGCATCACATATGCCCTCTTATTGACAATATATGGCCCTATTGGGCACCCCTCTAGGCTGTAAAAAGGCTTGCATAAGGCTCCAAAACTTATTTTGGTGGGTTTCTAGTAGTTTAGGGCAGTTTTGGGGCCCCTACTAGTGACCGTCCCACTAAGGGATGATCACAGTTGGTGACCATCCCACCCAGGGATGGCCATATATAACCATCCTTGGGTGGGACGGCCCCCAAGCAAACCCTTCAAAAATTAAAAGGATGCACTAAATGGCAATCAAATATTACCATTAACACGTCCAATCACCCCAAATTGATTGGGGACCTACAAATGGACTTAGGGATAGTAGATTGGAAGCCCCAAATGGGTAACATTCCCTCTCCAACACATGTCAAGCAATGTTATAAATGGTAGCACTTACCTCCCATGGCAATACTTGCCCCTTTACCCTAGATGCCCTTTTGGGCTATAAAAGAAGGTGAAAACACCCAAATTAAAAAGAGAGAACAAGAAGCATTTGATAAACAAACTACACAAATTAGCCCTCACCTTTTGCAAACCAAAAACTCACCCTACCTAAGCCTTGAAACCCTCTTCATTTGAAGGTGATTTTTAGGGCAATAGGCTTGATCCACCAATTCAAAACTATCCAAATTGAAGGAATATTTGGCCCCATCTATCTACAACACCCTTACCCAAGTTTTAGACCAAATCCCATTGGCATAGGTGAAAAAACTAAGCTAGTTTTGTGACTGCCCCACCTAGGGATGGTTAGCAGTATATAGATGTCACACCTAGGGATGGTCACCAAATAGATTTAAATTTTAGAGAAATTTCTTCCTAGACCCATTTGGAATGCCTAGATGAACCTCTAGACCAAATTTGGTGCAATTTGGAGCAGATTTGATTATGGATTTGAGGTCCCCAATGTTGTAGGTTCAGTTGTCCCTGTCAAGGATGGTCATTGTTTCTGCATATTTTTAACTTTAATATTGCTTTAAAATCTTCTCATTTGCATTTATATTAGTTTATAATATGTTTATGCTCTATTTAGATCAGTTTCCATGCATGTAGATAAATTTTTGATGTTGTATATGAAGCTCCTTTTCTATGGTTTTATTATTTTCTTCTATAACATAGGTGCTATTAACCCCATTTAAATCTGTTTTCTTCAGGAACATGAATACTAGATATAAGGAGGAGCTAAAGAGTCATAATCTTGTCATCCCAATACTATATCTCGAGTGTGGTAAGTGGATTTTCACACAATAGAAATTCGCCTTAAAGGCCTCCTTTCAAGGGACTAGATCCCTTGAATATTGTAATGTTGAATGTATCAAGTTTGTAAATGCCCTGGAGGGGAACATTGTAATCTCATTTTGGAGCAATAGAAGAATTAATAAAAGGAGAAATCCACTTATTTTGTTATACATTTTCTTCATTCTATCTAGATTACAACTTTATGTTGTTTTCCTTTGAATGCATTTACACTACTTTTTCATTGCAATAGAGTGCCCTTAAGGCGATGTCATGAAATTCACTTCTTCAGTGGTGATCATGGTATCTGAGATTTTTCTATATCCCCCTTGGATGGTGCTAATTTGGACCTCCATTTTTGGTTTTGTAGGTTGTAGGTACTGACCATTCTGATCAAAAATGACCCCTTTGCTGCTAGGTGGCACTGGGTGAGATGGCCAGCTAGGTGGCACTGGGTGGAACAACCCCAAATATGCCACCATTCCTGATAAGGATGGCCACAAAAATAGAGGGTTTATGCAGAAATTTTTAGAAACAACAACTTTCAAGTTCAATTTTACACCCCTCTACACTTCCAATTTGCATTTATACTGTCCAAAATGACAAAATTTCATGTTTTCTTGCTTCTTCTTTGCATAGAAAGGTTAGATTATTTCTTTCTAAAATCATGCATTAATTAGCTCAGAAAAAAAAAAAAAATCACAGTAGAAGTTTCTACTTTTTGTTTGGTTTGCTTGTTTGAACCTTACCCAAGAAGGTTAAGGTCATATAGGCTTTGCATTTTTGTGTTTTCCTTTTATGTTACTAATGTTTCTAAAATAAAAATGTCATTTTATGCATTTAGTGAATCATCATTGAGTGATATATTATTTTATTTCAATATTTAAAAGGAACCACACACACCACAAGGTATTTTAACATCAACGGTGGTAGTGGATGTAATTACTGCTTGAGTGGCTAGCTTGAAATAGTATCATCGAGACCCAACTTACTAGCCAATATCGACTTCAAGATCTATCCTAACCATGCAAAATAGCATGCATTCCTTTTATGATGGGTGTATCATTGTGCATAGGGTGCTGGGTGAGGATCAACAGGACCTATGCTCCCTGATCGAGATATGGAATTAATCATTGTATCTTAGATTGGTTTACATGACCGAAATAATATGGAATTTATCACCATACCGGTTGTCGAGCTACGAGTGTATAGGTGAAATCCTTTAAAATTTGATAATATCATTCAACAAAATATCAAACACACCAAGTATTTTCTTTACAAAGCAACACATCATTGAAACACAACAAACAATTTAGGGATTCACATTTAAAAGATTTTAAAATGAGATAATCACTTCTATGCTTGTGTGTCTCTATTAATTGTTTGTTTAAAATTCATATAAATTTTAAAGAAGATAAACACATAGTAGTTAGAGTACATAGCTATGGTACATACCTGTAGCCAAGCCCATTCAGGGGCAAAAGCTATGGGTAATAGAGAAGAGGATATAGAATATCCTCATGTTGAGCCTAGGGATATGATCATTCCTCCCTGGAAATAAACTACTCTCCCTAGGCATATACCAACATATGAGTGTATGGTTAGTCCTAGAGTGTTAAATAGAAGGCTTAGCTTACAAGGGACTCCTTCGTAAGGTACCCCTACAGGTCATAGTCCTAGTTTGGGAAACTATCTCCCTAACTCACATGCTATAAATACCTTCTTTCAAGAAGATTCACCATGCAATGAAACACCTACACATAGAGCAGTACCACTCATTTGCGTGCCTTATCAATATTCTACTCCTATTCATACATAGGAGCAAGAGCTCACACCTCGAGTAGGGTTGAATTATCATCTCAAGATTTCAAGTCACCCTACTCCAAGGTATCAAAATCACGATGAGTATGATACTCATCAACTTAGGTGACCTTATTCTACCTTACCTTTCCTTTTTTACAATGGAATACCTGAGGAACATCTAGATTATCCTCATGAAAATATGTCAACACAAGCATGTTGTTCCTCTACGCTAGTAGTCTCTCAAAAAAACTTGTTTAGGAGAAAACATAAAGTCAATGCGACTGCCCTTGATCAATGGAAGCACGTAATTGATCTCACAAATCCTCCTGAACATGATAGACAACAAGGAAATAGTGCTAAGGCACTTAGACCTAATATAGCTAATCAAATTAATAATTTGGTCCAGAGATATGCTGACCGCCAGACCGAGTTTAATCGACTTAGGTCAGATAAACATCGCCTAGATATTTTAGAGTAGTGGCAACAATTAGAGAAAGAAAATCTTGAATGAAAAATTCAAGAAACTTTGCATCATGGATCTGTAACTCCAAGCATGCGTAGACAAGAGTATCACTCAAGGCAACCAAATTTCTAACAAGATAGGTCTTGAAGAACTAATAAAATATTTCCTGCTAGACCTCGTAGGCTTTAATAGAATGCTTATGATAGGCCAAACATAGATCACCTCCAACAGGCATTTATTCATCCTTGTAGGCCCATACTTGAAACACCTTATGGGTCTTATGGTGATTTGGAATAGAATGAGGATTATATAGAAGCACCATATGGATGTGTGGATGATTTCAATCAACCACCCCAACATAGGCTTAATATTCCTTGTCCAACTCTATGAGTTCAAAAGAAGGAAGAGTATATCAAATCCTCAAATGCATATCAAGCTTTGCTTGCACACTTAGAAACTGTAGAAGGTAATACAGTTGGCAATGGGCTTCAAAAGCCTACTTTACATCAACTAAAGAACCAACCATTACATCCATACATTCCTTCCTCGGTCTATCCTGAGCATTTCAAAATTCCCAAATTTGATAGATTCAAGGACGAAGAAGATGCTGAAGAGCACGTCACTAGATTTATAAATTTGTGGTTCAACATACAGGACAATGACGCATTGCTCCTAAGAACTTTTTGAGTACCCTTTATGGTCCTGCCATTGAGTGGTTCAACCTGTAACCATCAAAAAGGGTCTCACACAATTGTGGCTCCTATTGCGATAAATGGTAAAGATATAACATGCATACAAGTAAAAAAAATTGACAACAAATGAAACAAGAAAGAAAACGCTTTATTCCATTATATTTGAAGTCAAAACCTAATTACAAGTACGTTCGTCGTAGGGATATTCATTTTGATACAATATTATAATAGGATTGCTCAATTATTTTCCCTCTTAAGAGTAGGTGTGATTTCTGAATGCCTCTCAGAATGGCATGAACTGCTCTAGGGTGGAGGTGCCCTCTTCTTCGCAACAGGGAAGGAATTTGATGGTTTTCTCTCCTTTGAAACTATTCCCTGTGGTCAATAAAAAACAAGAATGTCAAAAATATAGGCAACCTCTCATGATGAGGCCCTTTTAGGTAAAATGCATAATGACACCATTAACATGCATAATAAATAAAGTATAAAAGGTGCTTCTAAACTATGCAAATCGAATCAAGATTCATACAATAGCATAAAGAAAGACAGTAGCTACTCTATGCATGGATTAGATATATGAAATAAGGCATGAAAGTGCATAAAGAACTTATTAATGTCCTAATTGAAGCATAAACATAAAGAAGCTAAACTAACCTAAATCTACGATCAGAAGTTTGCTAAAATGTCCTAGTGCATGGTCTACACTATAAACCATGGCTAACAGCTACGGTTAGTGCTCTGATAGGCTTATCCTCAATTCCAAGGGTATTGGGCTTAACCTCCTTGTCCAATTGATGTTCAAGGGTCACCTTTAATGTCCTTTTGATAGATTTGATGGTCAAATCACTGTGATGGGCCTTTGTTTGCCTAAATTTATGTTTCTTGGCTCTCCTAGACTCTTAGGGCATCCATAATTTAATTCATCATGAATCTTGGCAAGTAGGTAGGGGATAAGTGCAATAGCTCTCTCTCAGTATACTCGGTTGAGTGTACAATTTGATAGGCTCCGCTGCTCAAATCTCCAATGCTCTCTCTTCTTGTATTTTGATAGTGCTTCGCTATCAAAATACTTTATATATTTATCTTGATTCTGAGGGGTACTTATAGGACTACCCAAGGGCTAGGGGTGGCTTCCTGGAGAAGCCAATATTAATAAGGGGTGGTTAGGATAGTTGAAATGGAAGCTTCCACCCTTTAACCACCTTCTTCTAGATCCAATGGTCATTTCAACTTATTTGGCTCAGATTGAAGGCCAACTGAACTTCAATTAAGACCACAAGTCATAGCTACGGTCTGGACTACAAACCGTAGGTCTCAACAATGGTTCAACTATAAACCACATGTCTAGATTGCAGTTTAGAATGATTAGGCCAAGGAGATCAAATTGAGTGGTTAGAACCACTACTTTATCTTGGAGTCTATCCAAGATATTCCATATGGTCTTGTAGCATATCCATATGAGTAGTCACCCTCGACATGATGCATTTTAGGTGTCTACAGTTGCCCTTTTTGAGATGCGTTGTGAGATCAAACAATGTTGAGCAAAAATAAACCTCCTAAAATGATACCGAAGGTTCTATGATGATAATTAGTTAGATCAACATTAGATTCCCCAAGTCCAGCAAAAGGATGCGCATATTGGAATCATTGCTTCCAACTCTTTGCAGGCTTAAACTTGAAAGAGTTTACACACGTCATCAGACATTCGAGTATCTTTGGCACTATAATAGGAGTTAGGCCTATATAACCGAAAGGATGAGAGTTACAAACAAATTATCATTTTTGCTATTTTCCCCAAGCAAAGGGGTAAGCTTATGATAGTTTTTTACAATGATTCACAAGGACGAACGCAATTTTGTTAAGATCAAGGGATCTACGATCTCTAAGAATTATTGATTTTGATTATGATTTTGATATTATGACTACCCCCTCAAGCGATGAGTCGATGAGAGTAATGACAATGAATAAAGCAATGATGTCGCTTGAACACTATGAATTATCTAAATAAATTTAGATTTGAGCTTATTAATGCCTTGGCTAGGCCTAGTTCAGATTTTGATTCCAACTATTAATAGTATTTGCATGCTTCTATCCCATGGAGTAGTCGGGCTACAATAGCCATATTAGGGAATCAAATTGATACAAATCCAATCAGTTTTTTGTTGAATCAAATTATCGATTATTTGCTAAAAAAGAGGTCATAGAAGAAATGGCATTCAATGCCTCATTCCTGTGGAGCATTTTAGCCATGTAGGCCTTCTTAGGGATTTAAAAGAAGCATATCAGATCAATGATGACAATTTTTGCCCCAAATGTCCTTATGGTAATTTACTCATCTTGTCGGATTACATGGGTCGCAAGTCGCTGCAACCACCAAGTATATAGGGTAAATTACTGAATACGAGGCGCATTTGGTGTTTTAATTGTTTGATTTTTTTTCTTGAATATTTTGAATTATGCATTGAGCTTATTTACTTGGTTGGGAGGTGTGTCACTCCATGAAAGGATTATCATAGCGATGACCTCGGTTGTACTTTATAATCTTAGCCAATTTTTTTTATTTTTGATTGGATCCTAATGCTTGATTATCACCAAATTTCCAAATTAACTTGCTTTTATTGCATTCTGACCCAATGGGAGGCATTAATTGATCTTTTTGGCCCTTCCCATGGTGGTATTTTCTAGAATTATCTACCAATTACAAACCATGGCTAGGGTTTGTGGTCCCCATTTGCAAAATTGGGAACCACGGCTAGGGCCTACGGTCTGCGTTGAATATGAGAAGTCTATAAAATTTCTAAATTTCAAATATCTCTTATTATTCCTTGATAGTGACCTGCAACTGGAGCTCTGATAGTGACAGCTGACTAAAATGACCTAAAACCTAGCATACCTTACCCAGAAACCAACTTATAGCATGATGGCAGGGCGCAGGCAAGCATCTTCTAGCTGCGGAGGATGAGGGGAGGGTAAGGTAACTCAAAACCCAAGACCTCCCATCCATTACTAGTAAAATGAACCCAATTAAGTAATCGATAAATCAATTTTACTAAACTGTTGGCAATGAACCACAAGAAATCCCTACCCTTTAAATGTGAAGAAAAGAAATGGGTATTGAACTTGAATCCTTGGAATTTCTCAGTTATTCGAAAGCCATGAGGTAAACCCCATAACAGGTGATTTATGCCCAACTTGCTTGGCCTTGGGTAATTCCTTTCACATGGTGACATGTCTATCACATTAGTGACCTTATTTTGTACAGACCAATATCCGCTTATGGATCAAATAACTTTTGGTAATTTGATTTACATAGTAGTTCAGTACCAATGCATGCACAAAATCATGGTTAAATGAACATTTCACATGCACACACATTGGTTCATTCAAGATCGCTTTATCATTATCTTACTCAAAATCAGTAAATTAACCTCACAAAGCACACAGATTTGTTACTTGAGATATTTTGTATCATCATGACAATCAAAATGGATAATGAATTCACTTTTCACACACTGGTTCTAGATAAATTTGAATTTGTCTTTGAAATAAGTTAAAATATTTCTTTGAGATTTTGTTAGATAATTAATTTCAATCCTTTGTATTAGTTCCTACAAATTATTTTATCACCATAATACAGTAATTTATTCCAAATAATATTACAAAATTAAAAATCATTCATCATGCATTTCATTTTAATTTTCGTGATGATGGTATAGTTCCTAAGTAATTATTTCTCTTCAAATTTCACGCTTAGGAATTTTTATGCCTAGCGCAAGTCATATTTCTAATTTTTTATGCCCAAATTTAGTCCATATATTTTCATAAAAATTATATAATATTTTTGGAACATGTGACACAATGATTTATCTTACATTACTTTGCATTAAAAAAAACAAATAATTTCATATCATTATACATTTCATTTTTTGATTTCACGATGATGGTATAGTTCCTAAGTAATTATTTTTTTTACATATTCACACTTAGAAATTTTATGCTTAGTACAAGTCATATTACCAATTTTTCATGCTTAATTATTTTCTCATCAGCATGTTAATCCACAAAAAAATTATCTCAAAATCAATTACCAAAATCAACATTTTCTTTTATCATCCTAAAGTCTTAAGATTATTCTTAAGCACACAACTATTAGCAATATTAAACACTTCTTCACAATAGGATCAACTTCATGACCTAGCGAGCATCGATCTCCAACGGTCATATAACAACACAACATCCTTCGAATTTTATTGCTAATCTATTAAATCTATCATTATACAACATCTTTTTTTAAAACACATTGAGGCCTCAAAAATAAAAACAAAATAACAAAATAAAACAACAAAATTCAAAAATAGCACCAAGTACGATCGAGGAGTCAATACATACCCGCGTGGTGCCATCTCCTCCACTGGATGCTCTGGTCTGCTAACTCATGGTGTCCTGGATCGATTTCAACAGTGCTTCACTGCACATAATTTCTCTCCTCCTCACCACTCTAATCGCCAAAGAAAACTTGCAATAATGGCCCCACATCACGATTTTAGGGGATTTATAGGCTATTATGGGTTGTACTCATCCTAAGGTGGGATGAGCACATTATTTTGTGATTTTACCATCCTGGAATGAATACAAAAATTGTATTCACCCCACCCCGAGATAAATACAACTCGGAATTTTCAAAACAACCAAAAATAGCTCCAAACGGGCTAGAAAAACAACATAAAAACTACCTAAACTTGGTCGATTTTGCACCCAAGCATAATGGCACAATAAACCACCATCGAGGTCATTGAGAGAATCTAATTTACTCCCTAATAAGGCTAATATAGCTAGACCACTCCATGAGAACAAGGTTTTTCTCTCTCTCTCTCTCTCTCTCTCTCTCTCTCTTACTCCGAAAAGGTACCAAAAATGGTTTAAAACCCACCAAAAACAAGTCAAATTTGATGGAATTCATTCAAAATCAAGATAGAATTCAAAAGCACCATAGAGGTCTGATAGTTACTCCTTCAGTCCCTAATAAAGCCTTGATGGCTGGACCGCTCCATGGGAACGAAGTTTTTGACTCTCTCTCCTCCAGGCAACATCTATCGGATCAACAATATCCTCCCAAAATTGCCATAATCTTCATGAGTACACCTCAAGGCAACCCAAAAAAAGTCATCTAGGTCAAGTGACTCATTGCTTTTATCACTAAGTCATTCCCTCATTGACTCATCGCTTGAGGGGGTAGTCATACTCATACTCATAATCAATAATTAAACACTCAATCATGCAAATTACATTCATCCAATGAATCTTTGACAAATACAATCACGCTCTTGCTTGGGGTAGCAAACAAGCACAAAATCATTCAATTAAAAAACTTGGCATCTAGTATGCATGTGTAACACCGAGGAACACTTGTTTTATGACTGAATGACATCCAAGATAAAGTAGACTCCTTAGCACGTCAAAAGCAAGGATTCAAGAATGCATACTCTTTCCATGATTGAGGCATCTAAATTTTGTTAGGTTACTTAGTAACCTTAATAATTGAGCACCTTGGTGATATATTTTTTCTCAATGATGTTCTGCACACAACGCTTCTCAAAAAGGGGCATCTGTAGACACCAAAACAACACTAATCCGATAATACTACCAAGGCATTGATAAAGTTGATGCACAAAGCCCATAGGATAGCCCTCAGAGGTCAAGCAATGGTTCTAACCACTCCCAAAGTAGTTTTGGAAGGTTCCCAGATCAATTGGGGACTTTTTGAGGTCTAGTTCCTATTCATCCCACCCTAGAACGAATAACAATTTCTATTCATCCCACCCCAGAGCAAATAACAGCATTCATCCCAGGGTGGAGCGAATAGCAGGTTTGACAAGCAAAAAATAAAATCTGGACAAGTGGCCACCTGAAAATGCCACTTTCCCTACTCTTCGAAGCATACATGTCATAACCCAGGGCATGCCTATGACAGTCCTCATCAATGAGGCCATTTTGGGGAGATTTTTTTCCCCCGCCTATACATGCCCTTGCATGCCCTTTGCACATTTGACCTCATAGGTCTATAAAATGGATGACATTCTCATCCAAAGAGTGGAAGGTTATTGCTAGGATTCACGATGAAGTGCTACCGAGTTATCACCTCACCCCTATTGCTCCTTTTTCATCCATAATTTCTCCTTAGTGAGAGAGGTTATTGGGTGGTACAAGAAGGTGCAATTTGACTCCAAAACTAAATTCATTATTTGAATACCCACACCAATTTTTTCTAAAACACTTCCCCTATAGTTTTGCATCAATCTCCCTTGGTTTGGTGTGGAAATTTAGGAGATTTTGGCGGGCATGTTGCCCCTGGGCACCCCCCAATTTGTGACAGTCAAATTTGTCCCACCCATGAACGAATAGAAATTCATGCATAATTTTAGAACTATTTTTAATTTCTAATTTTGAATATATCTATGATATGATTCAGTTTAAATTTCACTACTTTTTGATGCATATTGACTGATATATTGCTATTTTATGATTTGTTTGTATGCGGGTCCCACTTTTTCATGCAGGAGTATTTGGGCAGGATCTCTAGAATATGATCACATGGGTTATCTCAAAATGTTATTTTATGCTTACTCACCAAATTTTGTAGGTTTCTAACATGTTTTGGTAGGAGAATCGCTTGTTTGCCTTTTGTAGGTTCACCATGGGTGACGGGACTAAAAGCAGTGATTGAGCACCAATATTTTACAAAACTAGGTGATATCATCCCAAAACCATCTCTTTTACATCACTATCGAGTTTTGATTTGTTTGGGATTCATTTGATATACACCTCACATGTGCCTTCTCAGGCTGTGGGGATTGCATGCATTAATATCATACACCTATGCTTTTGATTCTCTTTTGCTTTCCTGTGTGCATATTCAAGTGCCAAAATGTAATAGGTGATATTGGAGGACAAGGGTCACATTGACATAAGCAATGACGACATTGAGCCTGCCCACCCCAAGTGTGGGCATGCGGGAGAACAATGGATGTGCACCATGTTCTTTGAGAGATTGATATCTCTTAGCACCCCTTTATCATAAAAAATTGTATCAAGTTGATTAAAGTACTCAAAGGGAGGTATTGTAATTTAGTTTGAATTTTTTAATAAGGATAACACCTCATTTGCTTTATTACTTGTTATACATTGCCTCTTGCTTGCATGCTTTGCTTCAATATTTCATAGGACTTATAACGCATTTACATTATGTTGCTTTAGTTGAGGTGCACCATTTTTCCATTGCTACAATATGAAATAACAACATCATTATCTTTCTAAAGCACGTGGTGAAATTCCATTTTTTCTTTCATACCATCTTTGTATCCATTTTTAGATTTACCTTCTTCAATAAATAGTTCATCTTCAATTTCAAACAGTTCATCTTCCTCAAGAAATAAGTTTTTAGGATCAGTCATTTAAACCATCATAATCGAGGTATTATTTTCTTGTAATCCCTTACAATATTCAATGAAATCACATCTATGATCATTCAATTCTTTAAATTTACTTGTTTGAACATCACACTCATTATCCTCCTGAAACAAATGATAAAAATCTATCATTTCTTCTATATATTCTTCAGATTCATTTTCAAATTCATTTTCTTTAATTTCAAAAAATTCATCTTTCTCAGATTCATCCTCCTTAATTTCAAATAATTTGTCTTCCTCAAATTCATCCTTTGGTAAGACAAGAGTTTCTTCAATGGGATCAATTTCAGTATTTTGTTTTATAAGATCATCCCAATCCTCTTTTTTGAATGATGGCTCTATGTCAGTTTCTATATTTTGAATAACTTGATCATCACAATTTTCATTGATGGGTATTGATTATGAAACCTGCACCTCATTATCAACATCTAAAGTAGTTGTGACATATAAACTATCAATATCAACCTGACTCTTTTGTGATCTTTGATTATGAGTTTTAGGTCTAAGTCTGTATATTTGTTCCATATTAACACCTTGAGATATCAATTTTTGTTCAAATGTTTCTGCCTTATTGTAATCTCTAAGCAATGATGTAATTTTAAGACCTTCCAAAAACATAGCAGTAACATGATCTAAGGTCCCCATTTATATTTGAGTAGCCCTGTCTTCTAAAATGATAAAATGTGTTCTCACCTCGGTATACAACCTATGGAATTTATCATTAAATGATCTAATGGGTTTGTTAAATTTTTTACAAATGGAGACAAATTGATTTAACATTATAACTGGGTCATCTAATTTTCTAAAATTTTTAAGAAATGCTTTTACTAGTTTAACCCAAGAAGTAGCATACCTTACAGGTAATTGTATGTACCACTTAAGCGCAACCTCATCCAATGGTTATGAAAATAATTTGCAAGGAACATCTCCCTGCATGAGTTGCAAATGACTTAACACACTCTTGTATCTTTGAATATGATCATTGGCTTGATCCACATCATGCCTAAATATGGGTAAAAAACTTCTACACCTTCAAAAATTTGATGAATAGGCATGTTTAAACTGCTATAATAATCACCTATCCAAGAAGCCATCATTTGCTTTACTGAAGTAGGTGATGCCATTAGTGAACTTTAAAGAACATAATTTTAATGCCAATCTTATTAATCAAAGAAATATATTTTGCAAATAAGCATAAAATGACTAATAATTAATCAAAAGATATGCATCAATTAAACCTTGGCATTAAATAACATCCTTCAATTTGCATTTTTTTTAACTACGATTTGAATAACTATGAATTAAAATCGAATATTTACCTTTCGGTCCCTCCTTCTAGTGCCAATTTGTTGATGTGCAACTTTTTCCAGGCACAAAATCACTCAACAACTAGGATTTAGAACATCCTGTCTTGCAAAGAAACGAGTATTTCTTCAAGTTTCTCACTTAAAGTATCATGTATCATGTATAAGGGTCAATAAGTGCTTGAACAACTCTATGGTGGTTTGCAAAATAGTTGTTAACAAGGAGCCTAAGAATCACAAATTGATTTCGAATCTATTGTATGATGTATATCAATTCAACAAAATATAATTTTGGTTTTATGATATTAAATTGTAGTACATCAAACTTTCATTTCATCTCATCAATCTATTGTCCTCATAATGCTTTGAATGATATTAATGTAAAATATGTGTCCTTTTTCAAATTAAATTTCAAACAATTTTAAGCAAATCAAAATTGTGGAAATTTAATTGCACTTTGAACAAGTTTAATAAACCTTAAAATGTAAACATTATAAACCAAGGTCTATTTGACAAATTTTATTCCACATATTTATGAGATCATATCTGTGATATTTCGTGTAAATAAATAAATGGAATAATGTCTTACCCAACCTTATGAAATATTTTAGATTTATCAACACTAAGGTCTCTGGGCTTAATATAAATTCAATTTAGAATATTTTGATTTTATGATAAAATGCTATTCATAAATTGAATTATAATATTTATTTTAAAATATTTATTAAATTAAATATTTAAAACTATAAATATTATTTTGGAACTTGCAATTTGGACCATTCTGTAATAGATCAACAATAATGTCCAATTAAGACAGTATTTTCTGAAATATATCCACCCTATCTTAACCTTATGAAATTAAGATTAAGGTCAAGATATTCATTTATCTTAAAATTTATTGATTTAAATATCAATTGCCTTGATATTATAAATCATAAATTTAAATAAAGTGACCTAGTAAAATGATTTATCTAAATCACTGTGGAACTAGGCCTAACAGAATACATGCATGTGAGAAACCTTAAATTTGTATTCGAAAAAATTAGATTTGTAGATCCTAAACCAAATCACAGAAACTTAACCAGAACCATTGATTTCCAAAATTCACACAAAAAATCAGTAGCCTGATGCTATCTTCAAAGGGATCTCAATTTTAACAATTATGTGAAACATATGTATACATCCAAACCCAGAAATTCTTGAATTAAAATGTCTCATATAATTATTTATGATGTTACAAATAAAACCTGTTTCTACAATCTGTTGCCTGTCTACCCTTTCAGAGTGTTGTCTTCATTCCTTTCCTTCTATCACTGACCTCCTCTGCATAAAATGTCCCCCCTTCTATCATTCTATGGCATTATATTTAAAACCTTCATTTCAACTGTCTCCATTTCGTTTTTTCATTTTTGGTCTTCGTAACCTGTTTTGTAACTAACATATCATCCGACCTTCTTATGGTAATGCTTTTATTAAATCTTACAATATTACCATGCATTGTCTTCATCATATTGGAAATATAAATTATTCTTGCTTCCTTTAATGAACACATAATAATTTTTTTATATATGTATTTTATTTTCTTATCATGTGACCATATGTCCATTATTAACAAACAAAAAAAAAATCCCCTCTTGGGGCCGATGTCATTCGAATTTATTCGTGAATATCTCCACTATAGCTTGCCAGGTATTTTATGACTCATTTCACCAGGTTTTTGTGACTGCAATCGTCAAGTGGCTTTAATATCTACCCAACATTGCATCTACATTCCACTTTAATACCTCATCTAGCTACTGAATAATATCATATTCCAAACTATCGTCTTTGAGAGATTCAAACATACAATGCTGAAACTACCCGAGTATTCCACCTGTGTAGGTTTTGTTAAATTATGAACTTCTTAATTGAACATGCTGGTTTTCTTTGAATTGAAAATAACGTTAGTATCCCCATTTCCAGATTTCAATGATTATAACCTATCTCTTGTGTCTTCAACAAATACTGCAATGTCTGCCCCTTTGGAGTACATTAAAGCGATATTGAGTTCTAAATATTTTCTTCCTCTTTGTGCACAAATAAGATTACACCTTAATTTATTAAGTGATAAATGAGAGAATACGAATTCGGTAATAAAAACTTCTGACATACGGTGATAGCATCCTGAGAGCACTCCCCGGCACCTATGATGGTGATTCTTCAATGTTGTCTTGTAACTTGTCACGACGACTATTTACATTTGGACCTGCACATTGCGCATCCATACAATTACTTGCAGCAAATTTTATCTGCACCTCTGTTATGCTGCACTCATCTTGAGTACTCCTTATAATTCTTGAGTGCCTTCGAGTGCTTCTCCTTTACTACCAAGTACCTTTGAGCGTCCTCCATTATTCGTGAGCACCCACAGGCATTTTCTGTAGCCACCGAGCACCCACGGGTGCTTTTTGCAACCATCAATCACCCACAGGTGTTTTACACCAAAATTTTATAGCCTTCTTAGCCTTCGGGTGATTCTAGGTTATCATCACACCAATCCACTGCAACTAACTACATCAAATCAAAGAACGGTAGATAAGCAAGGTAAATAAAAATCATTTTGTTATATTTTATTATGTTGTTAGAATCTGTTCATATTTTATTATTGCATAGCTAGGGTTTAGTCTTGATTTTTGAGGATCTCACACTATGGAGCCCTCATTGTTATTACTGACTCATTTGTTATTTTCTTGTGTGTAGATCTGGTAGCATTAAAATAGCATTGGATAACTACTTAAGCTGGAGTGGCCCAACATCAGATAATCAGAAGCCCACTCACTTCTATTGGGAGAAAGAATGCATTTTAAAGACACTGCCATATTTTTTTTCTAGGGTTTCAAAGAACCCTATCTATTGTAAAATTTGTATCAAAGGAATTCAAAGATTCATATTGTAACAATGGATTTTTGAGGCTCCCCCATTAATATAAAATTATTCATTATGCAATATTATCTTTTGAGTTTAATTTATATCTTGTTATTTGGTGTTGCATTTTTGTCTCTTCACTCCTCACAAATCTGGTCTAAAAACCTACTCAGGTCTATCCTCAAATCTTACTCACAAATACTGCTCAAATCTGCTCTAAAACCTGCTCTAAAACCTGCTTACAAATACTGCTCAAATCTACTCCAAAACCTGCTCACAAACACTGGTCAAATTTGCTCCAAAACCTGCTCACAAACACTACTCAAATCTGCTCCAAAATCTTATCAATAATGGCATCAGGTCTTCACCGTTTCTTGAGTTTGCTTTCTTCAACTAAAAATCAATTTAGACATATTCTACCCATAATTCTTTTAAATTCATGAAAATATAGAGGATGATATGCACTAGTGTAGAAATATTCAAATGACCAATATGTTCTTCACATTCATTTAGTCTTTTGCTTCCACATATCTCATATTTATTACATTTTAAAGGTAGCCCAAGTCTAGTATTAGATAACTTACTTGTGTGTTGAATTGGAGATGCTAATACCTTGCTTTTCTTTCACTATCATGTGAATCTTTTCTTCTTCTTGAGCTGGCTGAATTGTCCTTCCTTTTAATTGAATGTTTGGGTCAATAGGTGCACTTAATCCTCTTACTCTATTCCTTGAATCCTTGACTTGTTTCAAATTTATGCCCTCCAAATTTACCTCAATAAAGATGATATTTCTTTTGCATGTACTTTCTAAATCTGCCTTAATAATGATTATCTTATTTTGAAACTTATAAAATAAAGCTTTGTATCAACAACATGACTCCTTATATCTCCATTTTAAAATTTTTAAAATAAAACTTTGTATTAGCAATATGAATCCTTATATCCCCCCTTTTATAACTTGTAAAATAAAACTTTATAATAACAACATGACTCCTTATATCTCTAATTTATTAAATTTAATTAAAAACTTTACCCTTACCTTGCACAACAAAACTTAGCAAACCATGGATGAGATTCGAACTTCTGATTGTGCACCCTAACACAGGATCATGACCAACTAAGTTAACCCAGAAGTTGAAACCAAAGGGTCACAATAAAATATATGGATCCTTCGTCATGCTATCTCAAATAAAAAAACCACAACAAAAAAGCACCGAGGGGATTCGACCTTCAAACCTTCTACACCGCAGCACCCTAACACAAGCTAGGCAATCGGATGGGATAACCCAATGGTTGAGATTAAAGTGGCACAATCAAGTATTTAAACCTTCCATACCTTGCACTTCGATCACACAACAAAAATATGCCGAGGGGATTTGAACTTTGAACCTTCTGCACCGCAACACACTAATGCAGGCTAGGTAACCAGTTGGGATAACCATACGATTGAGTGAAGAACACAAGCTTATAATTAGAGGGGGGGTAAATAGTATAAGACCACTTTTTACTTTTCTTTCCTAATCAATATTATGCAATATAAATATAGCAATATCAATAGCGGTAATTAAAGCAATGCACAAATCACCACACATAATAGAGACACCAATTTTACGTGGTTCACCCAATGTGGGCTACTCCACAGAGAAAATATTTCACTAAAATTTTCTCAATCAATCTCTTGAGAATCCTTTCCCTATTACAATGTTTATGGATCTCTATCCAAAGGAGACACCAATCCCCTAATCAAGTTCATGGATCTCTATCCATAGGAGAACTCCTTTATCCTTAGCTCTGACTAGTGATCTTCTAGAAGAATTGTTGCCCCCACTGCTCTGGCTAATGGATCTCTATCCACTGAAGAGACTTGTCCTCACTACCCTAGATAATGGATCTCTATCCACTGGAGAATGTAGTATTTTATACTCTATCACCTTCAAATATCTGTCTCAAATTTGCACTAAACACATTCCTTCAGTATAGCACAAATTTTTTATCTCTATATCTAGTCTGGCACAAACCTATCCTTAAATCTACACCAAAATCTATCTTCAAATATGAACTAAACACAGTCCTTCAGTCTAGCACAAATCTATCCTCAATACCTGTCCTCAAGCCTTTACACAAAGCTTGACTCAATCTCAAATCAACTCTTATGGATCTGTCCCAAACCTTAACTCAAGGTTTGAACAAATCAATCATTCAAATCTGCTCTCAAGTATTCTTAAATACTTGTCTCAAATCTATCTTGTAAGCTTCCATAAAATCTCACACTAATCTATCCACAAGTCTTTTCTAGAACTTGTCCAAATCTACTCTACAAGTCTTCACTAGAACTTGTCCAAATCTTTTCAATAAGTCCTCACTAGAAATTATCCAAATATGCTCTCAACCTGTATTGTAAGCTTTCACAAAAGCTCACACAAATCTGTCCACAAGTCTTCTCAAAGACTTACCTCCAATCTACTTAATGAGTCCATACTAGAACTTGTCCAATATCATAGAAACATAAAGAGAATTGTTAGAGACTCCATATGTTATATACTCATCACAATGATCAATCACTTTCAATCACTCTTTTGAAACATACCGAGAATTGTTAAAGACTCAATATGCTTCACATTCACCTCAATACTTAATCACTTTCAATCACTATTTTTAAACATACAGAGAATTGTTAGAGACTCAATATGCTTCACATTCACCTCAATACTCAATCACTTTCAATCACTCTCTTATCACGGAAACATATAGAGAATTGCTAGAGCTACGAAGGAGCCTCTATGTGATTTTAATTATCGAGGTGGATTGCCTTCTAGATGTTTCTTTGATTAAGTAGCTCATGGCACACCTATTTTCTTTGTTAAGATAGGAGGCACATTCAAAACATGTGTCGACTATCACTCTGGTTGCTCAAACTAAAACACCTAAAATTAATCATTAATTAGGCATGCATTTGCATTTTCATTCCACTACATCCATCTTCTTGCTCATATTGCATTGTTATATATCATAATATGTATGATTTTCTTGACATTTAATTCAACTTGCATGTTTGATTATCATCTTTTGCATGATTGTCTATTCATGAATGATTGATCATATATATTTGTGAGGATTTTGTGACAATGACATTTGATGGTAGCTAGTTAGGTAGTAGCTCACATGCATTACACTTTCACTAGGGTTCTGATGCCTAGAAAAATCCCCACCTAGGAATTTTTCTTCTTTTACTTTCCTCTTCTTCTTCTTCTTCTTCTTCTTTGTTGTTCTACCATTTTCTTGGCCTTGAAAGTATTATTTATGACCATCATTTTCCCTCAAGTCAAGGATGATAACTTCTTGTAGATATATCCTTGTCACCTTTTTATTATCTTTTCTTTTGTCTCTTGCCTAGACAAGGATATATGTCCTCCTATATTATCATGATTGTTCTCTACTTTTGATCACTTACACTCACAAGTAATATTTTCTTGGCTTTTGCTTTCACATGTTGCACATATCACACCCCTACCAAGGGTAGCACTCGTTCACTCTTTTCATTCACATATATTACATCCCACATGGGATGGTACACATCCTAGCATATCTCTTTGGGTATGTTCACCTATTAGGTTATACTCATCTTGACTCAACGGGCCCAACACCCCATTATAGGATAAGCACTGTGGCTATTTTAGTAGGTCACACCATACATCCTAGTGGGTAATCACCCCATAGCAGTCAATAGCAAGCACCACCCATAGTGGATCACACTCCAGTATTTGATCATCTTAAGTGAGCACTACACTCATAACGTGTTCAAATCCATTTTCATGTTTAATTCATGATATTTGGTCACACTAGTCTACCACAATCTACGCTAATTTAAATACCATTCTTTAATCACCTCTTTTTAACCTTGATTGTTGACCTTTGCTTCTTCTCATTTTTCCTTTTCTTCCTTATGCTTCTTCTTCCATATCACATCCACCTCATTTTGCATTCACATAGTCCATGCATTACATAGTTAGTTTCATGCATAAAACATGATAATTTAGAAGGTAACCCTCTAAATGGCCACTTTCGACATCTCTCCTACCCTCTAAAAATTCACCTATAACATATGGATCCCATCGCTATCTTGGCTACTCCTAATAGCAACCATCCCCTATGCTCGGGCTGCATCCCTCTCTATCTCTATAGTTCCCAAGGCACTCTACAACCCCTCAATCCTACTGGACCTATACTCTTAGAGGAGATCCATCTCCCTTTATAGAGTCACTAATTGTGCTCATAGTGCCTCTATCTCCCTCCTTGGTTACCCCTTACCTAAGGCCTCACCTAGGCTTGTTAATACTAATGTGAAGGTCTCTCCAAATTCTCTACTCAGTGGTACTCTAGCCACTATGGGGGAAACTCCAGCTACCCCTACTTCCCTGGTTCCTATAGTGATAGCATCTTCCATCACTATCTTGACTTGAACTCATGCCTATCTCTACCTTGGAACTACTTGGACCTACTACTATATGTTTGTATCTCTGTGAAGGCTTGCTACATGCTTGGGTCCATCACCTAGCACCTTTATAACAATAATGGATTGGAGACCCTTTGGGGTATGACTCCTCTATACCATATTCAATATTCGAAGTCCACTCCTGCATCATCCACCCTAGGGTCCACGTAAGGTGGATCATGCAAGTCCTCCTCTACCCACCTAGCTATATAGATCTCCCCTCTAAATCCTATTGGGTCTTGGTACACCCTCTTGTACTAGTAGTCTCCTAAGTCTAGCATCCCCTACAAGATATTGAACTAGCATTGAACTCTATAAAATTGGAAGACCTTTGACTCCCCTTTGTCTATGGTCAGCCATCTGATCATCCTCACCCTATCTATATCCACTTCATCTTCAGTCTATCCTAGGTGTAGATGTTACGGTCACCATATAATTTGTGCCTCCCTCAGCTCATCTATTACCTACCTCACTAGTGGTAGGTTCCCGGCATAGGTCCTCTAGACCCGCTAAAGTGATCTGGACCACCTATATGCAGTTGGTTGCTTTGGTGTGGGTAGTGGTCCTGGCAGTGCATACAGCCTTTGCACTGCTATGTGTTTCGAGCTTCATACCTGGAGCAATATCATACACACTATCCTTATATGTCGCTTGTACATGATGTTGTACAACATCCTATACAAGCGGGCCAACACATGTGGGCCCCATGAGAACTACACTCTCTGGTCCCACATATCTGCCACTACACCTACCATCATCCATGGTAGATTTTGCCTAATAGTGTGGCATGTTAGCAAGCCCACAACCACCCCGTAGAGCATGATCATTAATGGGTCAGCTCCATTACACCCCACCAGGTCATATACTATCATCGTGCTCTCCTGCACTCGATACGTCCATCCTCCTAGCAGCTACTACAATATAGTTTATCACCCTCGAGCTCTATAAATTGCTCTTCCATTGATGGGGATGCATAAGATGCACCACATGTCCTCCAGTGGGATGGCCATCTCCCTTGTTAGTAGTTGGAAGGTCGATGACTTCAGATACCATCTCTCTACTAGCACTATCAACAACACTCTATCCGCCTCCACTCAAGGCATCATAGCTAGGTGGTCTAGCCCCACTACCCCTAGCATGTTTCTCTTTGCTTTCTTGATTTCACGAAGCTCCAGCTCCAAGGAGCTCGATCGTCACTCGTGGATCTCGAGTACATGAAGCTGCATCCATAAAAATAACATAAATTTAATTAGTACAACTACATAATTAAAATTAAAAAAAATTAAGCCCTTGCTTGCTTGCATCTCTCTTTCTCTATTTTTTTGTCTCTCTATATTTTTTTCTCTCTTTCTCTCATTTTAATTTTTTCTTGCTTTTCCTTTTTTTCTCTCTCTCCAAAAAAATCGTGCCCAATTTTGCACAACCACAATTTCACCTTTTGCTCTCCTCCTGCGAAATCATGTCCTATATCCACGAGGTATAAGTTTGTGAAATTGCACTCAATTTTTCTTGGGCACAATTTTGTGAAATTGCACCCAATTTTTCTCAGGCATGATTTTATCCACCACTGCAAACCAGTGTGAAATTGTATTCAGGATGTGAAATTGCACCCAGTTCGTATGCGATAAACCCACCAGATTTGGTGGAAAAACCCTCGAAATTGATGAAATTTGAAAAAAATCTACACAAAAACTTGCAAAAATTTTGCTCAAAAAGATGACCTCGTCCCTCGCGATCACTGAACGATGCGCTGGTATAGGGTTATGCATAAGGGGTTGGACTCAAAATGTATTTTTAAAAAAATGGTGAATCCTAATCAAAATCAAGGCGAATCATGGAGAATCCTAAGCAAATCAAATCAAATATATTCATACCAAACTTTGGGGTATTTGAAGTCCTAAAATGTAAGGTCATATTTGGGACCACTTTTGACCTATTAAATCATATTATAACTTCATAAAAATACCACCATTAGATCAAGATTGAAAAGAGCTTTCCAACGAGTACAAATATACCTATGTTTGGATATATATTGTGGTGAATTAACCCTAATAAAACATTGGTCCTAAAAATTTTAGGTGAATGGGCCGACATTGAGGGTCCTCATATTCACCAATTTATAATTTTGAAAATCCTAATATTCGCCCAAATTGCGAATATTCACCACTGTGCATAACCCTTACTGGTAACACCATCTCTAGTTTTTCTCCAAAGATCTTTTTTCTCCTTGCATGATAAAAATGAATTAGGGTTTTTCACCTCTTTTCCTTTTTATGTCTATTTTTGTCGTTCCTCTTTTTTTTGTTTTTGTTTTTTTTTTTGCTTTTTCTTCTTTTGAGTCCGTTGTTTTGAGTTTCATTAGTAATTTGACATTCCTCATGAAACTTGAGGGGATACCTTGGCCTACGAGGTATTCTTGTGCCTAATGCCTTGATTTATATGAAAAATAAGAGTGTCCAAAACGACATCGTTTTCTACACCACCCTTTTCTTCTAAACTAGCCACTTCTTTTCTTCTTATTGTCTTCCGCTTATAGGAATCTACATCTTTCTTTGACACATTTATTAGGCCATAAATGCATCAAAGAGGTGGTAAAATGTAGACACATAAAATTGATCCACTTGAATGAGTCATTTTCCCTAGGTCCTGAGAGAGGCTCTTAAGACTTACCCAAGGCAAGAATAGACCTCCTTGTGCCCTTATTTTTTCCCCTTTCAACGAAATTGCAGTCATCCCCAACAGGGCGCAATTTCACCTAAGAAAAATTATGGTCGATCCTGATGGGGTGCGATTTTTCCTAATTAGAGTTTTTCCTTATAAAACCCTAATTTCTAAAGTTGGCATCTTTAGGCATTGACTTATATTGGTTTTCCTGCTCGTTCCTCTTTCAAATCCACTATAAAAATAGGGTTTGAAATATTTTTTGAGAGCAAGTGATTTTTCTCACCAAGTAATTTTAGTATAAAGTAATCTAATCACGCCAAACCTCTTAAGTAATTTTACATTCATCTTCTTCTGCAAGTAAACTAACTTGCAAGTGTGTAATATAGTATGTTGAAGCTCTATTTGTTTGTTGCATTGGATTATTTGTTGCTAATCTTGGTGGACGAGTGTTGAAGCCCTAAGGAGAGATCAACTACTCAGAGATCTTCACCTTTCTACCTACATTTTTACTATCTACCAAGTGTTTTCGCTTATCTACATCCGTATTTTAACTAGATTTTTTATTATGCATATGTTAAATCATGTTTTCTAAGCTTTCTTGTCACTTCTGTAAAATCACACTTTGTTATATCGAGGTATAATTTCATCGGTCTATGAAATATGATCAATTTTTGTGGGGCTCATTTTCACACAGATCGCGTTTGGGGGTAACCTACTACCCCCAAACTCTAGATAAGTGTTATATGTTGTATTTAGGTCATACTAGTGCATTTTATGCTCTATTTTATCATTATATTATATTGTATTCTATAACGCTTGTTCATCTTCCAAAGGTCAACTTTCGTTTCTATTTTCAAAGGTCAGTTAAAAGGATTAGGTGGCCCGACTGCTATGCCTACAAGCATTGATGTACAATGGCTCAAGTAGGCTCCCTAATGCTAATCACATTTTTTGAGTATTTTCCAAGTTATTTTGTAGGAACAAGAATTGTTGGACCTCGATAGATAGGAGATAAAAACTTGGATCAACCATCAGATGAGATAAGTGTCCTAGTTAATCTTTAGGTTGTTTTTTGAGTGTTTATTATTTTTGTTAAAACCCTAGATCTAAATTAAAATATATATATTTAATTAATTTCTAGGCATTTGAAAATAAACAACATATAGTGTGCACCAAGGATTTAATATTGTTTGTGCATCTTCTCTTGAACCATTGATCAAAGAATTTCATTTTGCAACCCTAGGGTTAGAAAGCATTCAAACAAAGAATCATTCTAGGGTTAGCTCTTGTTTTCATGCATTATATATTTTTGCATTATTCGTTATCTTTCATAGCATAGTTCTAGAAAGGCCAAACATAGGTGATTATCTCAAACTGAATACATCAACACATTCCCCCCAAACTTAGAGTGAGTCCTACAACCATTCATGGTGAACCCTTCTTCCTTATTTTACATCGATGTGTAGAGAACAATATACCTCCATGATCACCTTAGTTTCCTTGTGGATCTAGCTGAGAATCATACACGGTAGGGTAGTCTTCCCCTCTACAACAACCATTTATCACTGACTGCTAAAACTAAAATTTATTTCAATATGCTTATATAATTATAGACATAGGTGAACAACGTGGTATTGAAGGTGGCTAATTTATAGACTCTTATCTACCTTTGGGTTAATGCCCCATACATGGTGGATTGTACCTTGCCAACCTGTATATGTAGGAATTGGTCCCTCAGTCACCACAGCCAGGCTTTGCATGCTCCTCATCAAAGTCCTCATCATAGAGTAGGGGACTAGGATCACTCACAACCTCGTCCCTCTTAGCCTTATGACTAGGGATCCAAAGGATCACGCAACAACAAGTTTTCCTATCTTGGTATAATTTTTTATAAAAAGAGTAACATTCATTTTTTTGCCTATTTCATGCTTAGGAATGTTGAATGTAATAAATACAAAGCTATTTTAGATAGACATAGAAAAACTATTGTTACTGTTATCTCTACATCAAAGCCTTCATATATGCCACAAAAAACTATGGAACCATAGGTCGGGCCATCTTATCGTCCTGTTCTATACAAGCTCAAGCATGGAACTCTAGAGATTGACCCCCTTATTCCTCTAGATGGGACCTAGTGATTGCTTCGATGACAGAGTATGCCCTAGGGATTAGGGAGAGTGTCAACACGCAGATGATGGAAGCCCATTTCCAAGGAACCTAACCTAAAGGTTGAGTGAGGTAATCCCTCATATAAATATCTCTCTTCTATTGTTGTTATTTTTTGTTGTTATATAATTTCTAATGGACTCTTGCTTTTTTAATTAAACTTTAGTTTTCTAGGTATAACCTTATGCTATATGATTTCTAGCAGACTCTTACTTTTTTTTAAATTGAGCTTTAGTTTTTAATCTTGAAAATCATGTTTAAATTCTAGGTAGAACCTTTGACATAATTTTTTTGAAAACCAAACCCTTTAGAAAAAGAGAGGGGCCACCAAACTTATAGATAGAGAGCAAGTACAACACCAACCTTTTAGATAGGGTTCAGGCATCACCACAAACAACACCAAATATCGGACCTCAAGACATGGACGGAATCGACTTCTATTAACACCTCAAGACAATTAATCCCATCGCATACCCTTAATCTGCTTAACACCTTAAGATCATCCAAATAAAACCAACCAAATCAAAGTAGAGAAAACCACACCTTTATTATGATACTTGGACACACCTCTATATTTTGAAAAGGGCAAACAAAACCCCAAACCCAAATACACGACATCCACTTTTTCCAACAAAACACATCCAGAATCACAAGATACCGAATTGTTAGAGTTTTTTTAAAGAGGTTTGATGCATCTCAACACCAAATTTCATTTTTCTTTACAGCTCATCACAATATGAGCCTCATATAAAGCCTAAAGCCAAGGCAAGAAAATTTCACTAAAGCGGCTCTTTCTCTATTGAGCTTTGAGAAGGGAGAGGCGGTTCTATCAACAGAATGAAAAGATTCCATTAAATCCATCCATAGAACCTTTGGATGAAACCCTTTTGATTTGAAAAGCCCAAAAAAGAGATCATCTTTCTCTTCTCTCTCTTCTTTTAAATGGTGAGGTGAGGAGGGGAGAGGCCCAACAAAGCCATATCTCATTAAAGGTGGAAAAGGAATCAAGAAACAAAGGAATTTTTAATAAATCTTACCTCTCCTCTCTAATTTGTGTTGTAAATGTGAACAGGGATTCACCTAACTAGGCTTAGAAAGATCCCTATCCTAAGCCTAAGTGTGAACACACCCTACATTTGTCGACAATTTTTTGTCGGCAAATTCCCGTACCTTCTCTCCTAATATCCCTCCTAACTTCTTCCTATTTTTCCTCCTCCTTATCCCTCCGTAAATCCTTCTTCCCCCTTATCCCTCCACTTCCTCTCTTTTCCTTATCCCTTCAACCTCCTTATCTCCTATTTTCCCCTTATCTCTCCTTTGCCGACATTCCTCCTATTCCATTTCTATATATTATGTAATTCGAATATGTTGAAGGTTGAATGCTTCAATTTTAATAAAGTTGTTAATTTTTCTGCATTTTTCTGTGATTTGACTGCATTCGAGTTCAATAATTTGATGGTATGGAATGATGGAGGCATTTTTTGGACAAAGAGAGAAAGAGCCAAACTTAGAAAATAAACAAGGAAAGCATCACAGGAAGAGGAAAAGGGAGAAGGAATCAAGAATCAACGGAACGAAATGAAGGAACATAATGGGATATCTAAAAGGATTCTTCCCACAGGGTAAGATCAACCAATCCAAAAAGCATTCCAAGGAATATCTACTCCTCTACCAGATACCCCTATCCAGAAAGGATTCGAAGGAATATCTAAAGCAAGGAGAATAAATCTCGGAGAGCAACGAAAACAAGAAACGAATTTTGAGGAGGGGATTGGGATTTCTTACTACAAAAAGCAGAAAGGAAGCAAACAAAATATCTTATTACATAAAGGAATAGAGAATCCAATAACTTATTGGGATGGTTGGGGAGGTAAAGGATTACCGAAAAAGCCATATCAAAAATACGAGAAAAGCAACCCCAATATTAGGTTTATACTTGAACCCCCTTTATTTTCAAATCTCCCTACCTCTCCTCTCTAATAAATAATGTGTTTCTTCTATTCTTAAAACTAGACCTCGCTTTAAAGGCTTTTTTAACAAGAGCATGAGGCTTTGACTTTTCAAAAAGGAAGGATTTGATCTTAATTAAAATAAGATTCAACCGGGATTGAGTGGGGAAGCCCACACTAAGACTCTTCTCTACCTATAAAAAAAATCAAATCAATCATCTTTTTCTAAAAGACCTTTTTTAAAATAGGGGATCCTCCCCTTTTTAAAATAGAGAGGTACCAAGCCCCCTAGTTTTATAGAGAGCAAAACATTTCAAAATAGAGGTGAGAGCTCCTACCATCCATCATTTATGAGAGGAGCAAATAACAACTCTTAGATGGATGCGTTAAATCTCGATACCTGTACTCACCCTCCAGGCTCTTAAAGAAATAGCCTCCACCTTTAGTCATTTTTGATAGGGGCATTGTCGCCCCTAAAAATAATGGGATAATGGCAGATACCATTTCTATAAAACGGTGAGCACGTAAATCAATACACCTCAAGGAAGGGAATCCATCTTATAACCTTCAATGATTGATTTGGTTGAAAAGTGCCGTCACCTTTTCTTTATAAGAAGGAAAGGCGCGAGCCAACCGTCTTTCTTCTGGACACTGCTTATAGTACAAATTTGAAAAGCGGAAGACTACAAATCCGGAAAGGGCACCTGTTTGGCACCTGAGTATTAGAGAGAGGGCACCTGTTTGGCATTGCGCAATTATTCTTAATATTTGTGGGACATATTTAAAAGTTTGATGCATAGTTGACTTTGGTTCCATGCTTTATTGAAATCAATTGAATGTGGTGGTCGGTTTTAAATTTGTATTCATCCGCCGTCCCACCTGCATAATGGTCCGATGCATTATAGAATCTTAATTGTTGGTGGAAAACGAAGATCAGATGGAATGCGAATGCTCAAAGTCGTAGGGGCTAGATTATACAAGTTGAGTTGGAATTATGGAACTTTGAATAAAGGTTGGAAATATTATTTTTATAATAATTATTTTTTTTATAATTTTTATAATAATTATTATGAAAGATAAAATGTTATATTATTATAAAAATAAAAATAATTTTTTTTAAGTTTAATTTATAATGGTTGTTTTTTTATTTAGATCTAATTTTTCTCAAATAATATGTTGATAAAAAAGTTGAACAAGGTGAGGGGATGTGGTGAGGAGAGATCTTAATCTAAGAAGATTTAAGTTCTATCGTTAAGATATATTATATGTAAATTATAATTAAAATTAAATTTATATAATGTAAGTTTTTAAAGAACTTTTTCAAGTTTTTAAAGTTTTTTAGGTCTTCCAAAAGATTAAATTAAATGCATTATGGAAGGTCAACATGTTTTATCAAAACTCTCTAATATTATCAATAGGTTTTTAAGGCCTAACCTTTTGTGCTTGAGCAAGATCTTGCTTTCTAACACTGTACAAATGTGAACAATTGTTCATAAAAGATAATTGTGAGATGTCATCTTCTCCATACCCAATGATGGTTTTCCTATGAATTTTACAAATCCTAAAGGACACTATTGGTCAATATTTCTTTTAGGTCTATTTGGAAGCATTCCATACCAATATGTTAGGAAATCGTATCAACAAGGGTAATACTAAATTCATACCTAAAACTGGATATCCAAAAGAAATCTGTAATTGAAATCCTATTACCTTATTGAATGTTTCTTACAAAATCATTGCTAAGGCTTTGGCACTCTATCTATGAAACCTGTTTTTGCTAATTGTTCATCTTGAATAGACAAGATTCATTAAAAGCAAGTTTATTTTAGATAACATAATTGTTGTGTGGGAAGGTATGGAATGAGCTCGAACCTCTCAACAGAAAGCCTTGTTTATTAAAAATGATTTTTCAAAGCTTATGATCGTATCGAATGGCTTTTCATCATTGCAATGTTACAAAATTTGATCTTTAGGTCAACCTTCATTCACTTTATTAATAAATTTTATGGAAATACCTCTGCTTTTTTTACCATAAATGGTAAACAATGCCCCTTCTTTGGTATCTTTCGATCTATTCGACAAGGTTGTCCACTTACTCCAATACTTTATGTGCTATCTATTGAGGGATTTAGGAATTTACTTACCCACACAATTTTTCAAGGTTGGGTTAAGGGCATCTCCCTTTCCCACGCTAGTCAATATCTAGTTAATGACTACTTTGTAGATGACTCCTTGCTCACTCTAGTAGACAAAGAAACCAGTTTCAAACAAACATTACAATGCTTGGACATATTCTACCTATCATCTAACTCTAGAATTCAATGTCAAAATATGAAATGTTATCGTCAATCCTTCCTCCCCAAGACTTCTTGGTTTAATAAATTTATTTAAAAATGGATTGATCATGGTGAAATATTCAGGTTTCTTAGAGGCCTCTTTGTGTTTCAATGTTCTTTCTCTACTCTTTATTAATTTATAATTATCAAGGTTGAGAAGTTACAATATTGGATTTCAAAACTGATATCTTTAGCAAACAAATTCCAAGTTTGCTCCAAGGTGCTTCATGCAACCCATGTGTCCTACTCCTCTTGTTGGACTCCCTCCAAAGCTTCTTACTAGAAGCTTGAAAAACTTCTCAATGATTTTTTATGGGCTTACTATGAGCAAACAAAAGGCTTTCATCATGTTTCCTGGGAATTTTATTATCTCCCATATGAATTTAGAGGTCTTGGACTCTTGGATATTAATCGCCAAGGGTTTTTCCTTTGTGCAAAATGGATCATTCAATCTCTAGAAGAAAATGAAGACTAAAAAGTTTTGCTTCATCATTACATTCTTTTAGGCACTCCATATGATCGATAGGCCTATAAGGATATTTGTCTTTAGACCATCCTTATTCTCAAATTGCCTATCCAAATATATCAAGGTACCTTTATGGATAAAAGTATTTGAAATCTTGGGAAACCATTAAACCCTAGATAATTTGGAGTCTATAGTCTACCAAGAGAATTGGCAATGCAAATTTTAAACATATGGTCTATAATTATGGAACCCAAGGTTACTCATTTTTCTTGTTGTATCCTTTATCAAGGTCCCCTCTTGGTGACAGACTGGATCATTTAGGGGTTGTCAACCCATGATGCCCATTCTATGGGTAACATGAAAACATAAAGCATATCCTTTTGTTTTGTCCCAAAGCCCAAACAACATGGACATGAGTTATGATTTCTTTAGGCCTTTTAGACCCAATCCTTTCTCATGGTACATGATTCTTCTAGGTGACTAGACCAACATGTCAGCCAAATAGACATAGCTATGGAACACTTTTAGAGTGAAGATTTTATTTGATATTTGGAAAGAAGATATTTTTTCTAGAGCATCTATTGACACCTATGTATCATTGATTTCCAAATCTAAAATTTATATCAATTAGGTTTTATAATTCTAGGTACAAGTGAACAAGGTGGCATTGAAAGTGGCTAATTTATAGACTCTTATGGACCTTTGGATTAATACCCCATGCATGGTGGATTGTTTCTTTCCAACCTCTCCATGTAGAAATTTGTCCCTCAGTCACCACAGTCAGGCTTTGCATGCTCCTCATTAAAGTTCTTATCATAGAGTAGGAGATTAGAATCACTCACAACCTCATTCCTCTTAGCCTTTTGACTAGGGATCCCAAGGATCGCACAACAACAAGTTTTCCTATCTTCACCTCACAATATCCCTTAGGAGGGATGCAAAATATAACTAGGTAGATAAACCAATTGGTGAAGGTGTCAAATCGAGATGAGATCCTCCACCACACACTGGGTCTCATTCATTGTCATGGATGTGTATTGGATATAATGTTGTCATGTTGTGTTGGTTGTTACCTTTGGTTATAATATGTTTGCAATTTCTTGGGATTATATAATGTGGTAAGGGTGCATACTCTCCACAACCAAGATATTATGATCTATTCAAGTGTTATCAATATAATTGGAGGTTCCAATGTGTCTATGGTCATGTGTCCATTGGAGGACATGAAGGATGTTGATATGTTGGAGGTTAGTGGTTCAAGTCCTTTCATTTTCACACTATTTTGAGTTGGCTATTAGCTTGGTTGTTGATGATTAGGTATTTATCTATCAATATATACACACACATGTATAAACACATACATGTATATTTCTAAGTGATTCAATATCCAAATTTTAACTCACACAAAGATATATCTTGTTCATATAGTCACTTGTATAAATAATAATAAACTTAGTAAAAAAGTGGTAGCCTCTTTTAGATCAATATAATGATATGTGGAAATAGTGGATTCATTGAAGGTAATTTAGAAGTTTTTGTATTTTTTCAAAGGATTTAGTGGCATTTATGTGATTTATAAGCCAAACATCTTTATGCCATAGCTTCTTCATATATATGAATTTTAAGGCCTTTTTTAATCATAGTTTTTAAAGTTGTTTGTTGTGCCAATGGTAATTTTGAATAGGTTTTGATGTAAGTGACTAATTGTTTTTTAGGAATTAAATGGAGTTTTCATTATAATTTCCCACTCTTACTAGGTGTAGCACCCTAAAATTGGCATGGTTAAAACATTAGTAAAAAGATAAAATATTAAAATTTGAATTTTAACCCCAAACTACCCGTTAAACCGCCTTTTACCCGCTTTCCCCGTTTTCCGCACCATTTTTAGGATTTGTTTTGACCGTTGGATGATATCGTCTCAAATTAGAAGAAATTGTCCCCGATCTGACGAATTTGTCTGGAATAGAACATCTAGACGATTTTGTCCCAAAACTAAATTTTTATAATTAGCTTTTGTTTCAACAGCCTCTCCAACTCGAGCAGAACTGTGTCTGCACAGTTGGATATTTCCCTGTTGGAGATCTCCCAGATTGGGATGATCCCCAACCTCCCAAACCTCTTCCTAATCCTATATAAACTAGGATTTTTCTAGTTTATCCCCCTGATTCCCCTTGACTGACTGGCTTATTCTCCTTGAACCCCCAACCCCTTAGTTGATGGATTTCATTGCAGAGTTAGCTCTTTATCCCCTCACATTATTTTGCTTGCATTCGGTATTTTTATGTTTTTATTGCAGGAACTCTACTATTTTTCAGTCGAAGCTAGCTTGGATCATCGTGGACGATCTTAGACGATTGCGGACGATCTTGTACGATTGGAGGCGATCCTGACTGTAGTCCATATTGAGGGCAGCCCGAGTTTAGAGTTTGCATTTTCTTAGCTTTTTCTACATTCTTCATATCATATCTCTGCACTGTTTTAAGTTATTATGTTTTATGCATCTTGGAGTTCACCTCATTTAGCATAATCGCATGATAAATTTGAAATCAATCATTAAAATTATTGCATTTCCTTATTTGTTATTAGAATCTATTATTTAGGCATGTTTGCTATTATTTCTACCATTATCCTTTGCTTCTGCACTTGCATATTCGGTATTTTGCATCTATTTTTATGATTGCAATTTTTTGACGAATTCATCAGATTTCAGATGATTCTGTCTGATTTCAGATGACCTTCTGTGATTTGGAATTATCCTGAGAAATATCAGACAATTATGTACAAATTGAGACAATCTGAACTGCTACAAGACTCAGAATCTTCATCAAACATCTGAAATCAGGTATGACACCTTCTAGTTAGCATATTCTGTGTTATTTGCATCCATTTATGTTTTATGTATTCATTTAAATCAGCACTGGCATATAGAATAGTTTAGATTCATATCAGCCAAACCTAGGAGTTGAATGATCAAACATAAAAATGAACACATCAAACACACTATCAACCTAGGCATGGAAACTGCCATTCAAAAGTTTCCTGGTGAACCCACCATCCATCAAAAATTCACCCTTATACACCTCCCCCGAGAGGCGGGACCTTCAAAGGGCCTCTCAGTCCGAGGTATTGTCCCATACTTTTCACATCCCCCTTTCGGGCGTGGATCCTATAGCCTGAAGGTAAGGGTGCGAAAAATTTGGAGCGATACATTTTGGTGAACCCGACGTGAAGCATAAACCTTTTGAAAACAAAAACTTTCTAAAAAAATAATAATAATAATAAGAAAACAAAACATAAATGCATTTAGACTTAAGAAAATTTGCATGTCATATTTAGATGGTAGACTATAATAAGAGACGAGTTGTCACCATTAATGTTGAAAATCAATTAGCAGCTATAGAGATTACTTCTGTTCTTAGAGTACCTCAAACAAGTAGGGTTCAACCTTTGTGGGACGAACTTGATAGGAGATTGAATCTCATTTCATCTAGAGCAACCGAACTTAGGCAAATTAAGAGGTTTGTCCTAGATAAAATCCTGGATCCCGATCAATTGATTTTTTATCATGAACTTTAGAGAGATTGCCATAGGTGGTTAGCAGATAAAAGAGCCCTTGTGTCTTCTGAGTTATATACCTTTGAGGAATACCTTGAGAATGCAGCCATAGTACATCAATTTCTAGCTCGTATAGAGGACCAAGAAGCTAATCTTACAAATAGAAAGAGATGGAATAGAGTTCCTAGAGCTGTGTTATATCGAGAATATTGCCATGAGATTTATTTTTACAAAACAAAATCTAAAACAGATAATATCACCATAGCACACTTTGTTGACTTCTTGAAAAACAGTTTTCAATTTGAAGAGGAGCACTTTATGACTCCTGATGAACTTGATCCTATCAATGATATCTATAAACTATTTATAGAAAACTAAGTTATTATTTTATTATTGTTATTTCTTGTATTTAGTGTGTTTTTTATTGTCTTTATAAGCATAAAAAAAACAAAAACAAAAACAAAAAAAAATCATAACAAAAAAAAATCAAAACATTTTCTTTTAAGTATTATAGTAGGTATATAATTAAAATATATACCTCCCAAGATCTGTTGCAAATATATTAATATATATTTGCTAAAACCTAAATTTAGACATAATGACTAGACTCGGGAATGGAAAACAAATTGAAGTAGAAGAATATTGGTTAGGAAAAACAACAAATAAACCAGATGCCCTTCTTGAAGACCCAATTCAGGAAGAAGTAACCTTAAACCAACAAGAAGAAGAATTTGTGGATGCAAATGAACAAAAAGAAAATGATAGAGAGGAAGGATCCTCATCTCCTAAAATAACTCCAAAAGGAGCTGTTACTTTTGAGAACATGGACCATTTTTGGAAATTTCTCAATAATAATATTGGCACCCTTAATAGAGCAGTTCATATGGATAAATATCAAATTAGTGATACTCAAGCAACCCTAGAAGACATATATCACACATGCACTAATCCTTTGTTGATCAAGAGAGTGATCAAGCTAGACCGTCCAATTTGGACATGGCTGCTATAATCCAAAACATGCAACAACAACAGGCTACCCAACCACCTAGAGTACCTGTTACCAAGCCAAGGGTTATTCCCACACAAAAGAAACCTTCATTCACTACTTTTTTTTGCCAAGCTATTGATCAATATACCTCAAATCAACAAAAGCCTAAAACAAAACCAAACACCAATTTCCAACAATTTGGGATACACCATAATGCTACAACAAATCTTCTTCATAATACTCTTCCTACCAACCATTTGCATAACAACAACATAGCATCTAATCCTTATGTCCCGCCTTCCTATGGTCACAAATCCCATACTCCTATACCACCAAACCAATATGGTGGACAAACTGGTAATTTGGAAGCCATGATGAAACAGTTAGTCTCTCGCATGGACCAGATAGATCCCTACCATCCCTCGTACAATTATCGAGAGATGTGTAGTCAACCTCTAGATCCTATAGTTGTAGCACAATCATATCCCAAACACTTTCCTATGCCTATCCTACCTATATATAAAGGAACTGAAGATCCCATAGAGCATCTTCGTATGTTTAGGATAGCATGTCATGACATACCACATGATGATCTGCTATTACTAAAAATGTTCCCGAAAATCTTAAGGGGGATGGCATTGGAGTGGTATTATCAACTACCCACTCATTCTTTGAGAAATTTCGAAGAGACCATCGAATCTTTTATGCATCAATTTAGTGCTTATATCGAAATGCATGTAACCATTAAAGATTTGTACAATCTAAAACAAGACAAATATGAGTGTTTTGTTGACTTCTTAGCTCGATGGAGGCAGTTGATAGGAAAATTACACTTTGTGTTACCTTATCGAGAAATGTTGGATATTTTTATCAATAATTTACAAGAACAACTTTCCTATGAATTATCAACTGCTACCTTGACCACCTTCGATCAAGCTATAGACTTAGCTTGAAGGGTGGAAGATGCTCTCATTAGAAGAGGTCAGCTCAAAAAGAAAGATGATGAGAAAACATCCAGAAATCAATATAAAAATAAACAAGTTGTGGGTGATAGAGTCACTAATAGTAGAAACATTGCTAATGTTAATACTGCAAAAACAACAGAGAAGTTTATATTGAAACCTCCTAATAAACCACCCCGAGAATTTACTAGGTTAAATCAACCTTTATCAACCATTCTCCCACAATTACTAGCATGAAGCTTGATCCAATTACCAGCTATCCGGGAACCTGATCCAACCATACCTGAATACAGAGCTTATTTATATTATGATTTTCATAGAGGACCTAGACACGCTACCAACTCTTGTAAAATATTAAAACATAAAATACAATATTTTATTGATAACAATGATATGGAGGTGCAAGCCTTCCAACCTAAACAAAATCCTTCTAATAACGCTCAAAAGAACATTCCCCAAAATCAGAATCAGAATGCCAATCAATCATTGGACATATTTCAACATCCTTTACCAAAACATGGTAAAGAGGTGGCCAACCAAATTGAGCATCACAATGTTCCTCCTCTTACCTGATATGTAGGGACTATTAGTGGACAATTACCTGTTCATGATCCTCAAATATTTAACACAACTTTATCCATAGTTACGACCAAACCTCTACATAATATTCGGATACTTGATCTTAGTGACACCGAATATGAGACTGAACGTGACATGGAAATCACCTCAAATCAATCGAATAGTTCTGAAGATGAATCAGATCCTATTCAACCTATCACCAGTTCTATTGTTCCAGAAGAACCATTTCCTAGAAGAGTCACTACTAGACCATCTTCTCACCAAATAGTTTCTAATGAACAAGCCATAAACGCTAGACCAAGACCTATTCATCACCCACAAAATAACATTGTAGGAACCATCAGAGCCGTTACCATACAACAGGCTCAAACTTCTCAACAGGATCAAACTCAGAATGATGGATCAACCCCATTTGTTTTGAAAAATCCCAATAAATGGAATTATGCGTCTAATGTTCAACCTAAACCTCCTTACAATATTAATGAACAATTATCCAATACTACAGCCAAAATTTCCCTTTCGGACCTGTTATGATCTTCTCCTACCCATAGGGATGAATTAATGCTCACATTAAGCCAAATGATGGTACCACAAAATATTCAACCTGAAGCCATGTCAAATACTATCATAACTCGTGAAGTCGATTGTATTGACTTTCAATATAAATATATCTTGCAACATAGTTTACATAAGGATAACCTCTTATATATTACTACTCTAATTGGAGATGTAGTTGTTAAACGAGTCTTGATTGATAATGGTTCATCTTTAAACATCTGCACTTTTGACTTCTACCAACGATTTGGGTTTAAAAGTGACAAAATGAAAAGAACTGATATGATTATAAAAGCCTTCAATGATGAGACACAAGAAATGTGTGGAGTCATTACTATACCCTTGCAAGTTGGTCCTAGAACCCTAGATATGACCATGTTTATTGTACACTGCCCTGCATCGTACAATATACTTTTGGGTCACCCTTGGATCAATGCGACGCGAGTGGTTCCTTCCACTTTACATCAGTGTGTTAAATTCAAATTTAAAAACCAATTGGCTACCATTCATGGTGATCCTAGACCCTTTGATATGTGTGCTTTGGCAGAACCTGTTGGAGTTCAATTTTGCCCTACCCTGTCATCCACACATCCTAATCCTTATCATTCATCCAAACATGTGAAACACACACACATAACATCATCTACTCTTTCAACTACACCTATACATATAGCTCAACCATCTTATGAACAAACCACACTAGGACCTCGAAAAGATCCTAAAAATACAACCAATGCTTCTTGTTTTACTCCTATATCTTCCATACCTATAGACTCATCCATCAATATCCCTATGAAATCCACATCCACTACAGGAATCCTTTCTACACCTGACGATGTAGGAAATGTTCCTTCTACCTCTTATACTCTTACTGATGAGCTCTTACCTGATTTATCTAAAATTCTTATATCAGAAGAAACCAACACTGCCATGCAGACTTCCCTTATTTTAAATAAACTCCCACCCTCTCCTCATACCTTGGGCCTCCCACAGCCTATGGGAAGTATCTACCAAGTCAGGAGTTGTGATTTCATTTATAAGGGATATGATTGGGGAAGAATACCTAGAAACATTAAGACACATTATGATGGATATGCTAGATGCTATTTTGCTAATGATTATTTTAAAGCTAAGCCCATAATGCTTAAATTGGGATATAAAGGGAAAGGTTTGGGACCTTTCCAAAATGGTATGAAAGAACCTTTTGAGGTAGAACCGTAGCCTTCCCACTGTGGTGTGGGCCTATTTTCTAGTAAAGGTCAGCCCTTTCCATTTGAGGATGATGACCATCTCGTATGTTATCAAGATTATCTAGATAAACAAGATTCTTTGCGTCTAAAGAATAATTATTTTACCTGCAATATGCTATCCATAGCCTACCCTAAAATGATTTCCAAATCCGATGACGAGTTGGAAGGAGATATCTTTCATGATGTTTCCATTGAGGAATTGTTATATAATGAATTTTATTTTAATGACTCTATCCCGAGTATAGCCCAGCTTGAAGCTACGACTTCTCAAGACGAATTCTCCAAGTTAACCTTGGAAGAATTACAAGAATTAGGTGTTTCATCTGCCCCACCTAATTTTGAGAGATATTTACATATGGAAGTTGAAAACATCATAAAAATTAACATTGGAACCGAACATAACCCTCACATAATCAATATTGGATCAGAATTGAGTCAAGAAAAACAAGATAAATACATTTCATTTCTTAAAGACTATGAAGATGTATTTGCTTGGACATATGAAGACATGCCAGGTTTGGACCCTTTCGTAGTTATGCATCATCTAGTAGTCCATCCAGATGCTAAACTTGTTAAACAAAAACTTTGAAAAATGCATCCTAAAGTGGCCTTACTAGTCAAAGGAGAACTAGAAAAAATGTTGAAAGTCATTTTTATACAAGCCATTGATTATGCCGAATGGATCTCAAATGTAGTTCCAGTAACTAAGAAAGAAGCCACTAAAGTTAGGGTTTGTACCGATTTTAGAGACATTAATGCTGCATGCCCTAAAGATGATTTTCCTCTTCCCAACATGGATCAGATCATTGAATTTACTGCTGGAAGTGGAATGATATCCTTAATGGATGGAATTTTTGGTTATAATCAGATCAAGATAGCTCCTAAATATCAGGCCAAAATAGCCTTTATTACCCCTTGGGGAACATTTTGTTGGAAAGTGATGCCATTTGGCTTAAAGAATGCAGGTGCAACCTATCAACGAGCTATGACTTATATTTTTCACGATATGATGCATGATATCCTACATGATTATGTAGATGATATCATAGCTCATTCCTTCAAAGAAGATGATCATTTAAATGACTTAAGGAAAGTATTTTATCGGTTAAGGGAATATCTTATCCGACTAAATCCAACTAAATGCATATTCGGAGTTAAGTCCGATAAATTATTAGGGGTTATAGTTTCTTTACGTGGCATTGAAATTGACCCTCTCAAGATCGTGGCTATCACAGATATTCTTGCACCCACCAATATATCAGAATTACGAAGTTTACAAGGTAAGCTTCAAGTTATTCGCTGCTTCATCGACAAGTTGGCCGACAAAACTAGACCCTTTCTTAAGCTTCTTAAGAAAGATGCCTCTTTTCATTGGGACGAAGAATGCCAAGAAGCATTTGAACTCCTTAAGAAATATCTCCTCAAACCACCAGTGCTTTCCCTACCTATATCTGATCGTCCATTTATCTTGTACATTTTTGCTTTCGATTCTACCTTAGGAGCTATATTAGCTTAGCTTGACGATGAGAAGAAAGAACGTGCTAATTATTACATTAGCAAAACCTTAATCAGTTATGAAACTCGTTATACCATATTAGATAAATTATGCCTAGCAGTCGTATTTTCTACACAAAAATTATGACATTATATGCTCAGTCAGAAAACATATGTTATTGCCAAATTCGACCCTTTGTGATATCTCATGAGTCAACCATATTTATCTGGTCACACAGCCAAGTGGGTTCTTGCGTTAAGCAAATTTGAACTCACCTTCATAGGACATAAGTCTGTTAAAGTTCAAATCATAGCAGATCAATTAGCTGCTGCACCCTTAGAATCTACTCATCCTCTCATCATTGAGTTTCCTAATGAATGCCTTAAACTAGAGGCAGACCATTCAGAGCAATGGTCCCTATACTTTGATGGAGCCCGATGCATGAGTGGGGCTAGAGCGGGTATTATTTTAATATCTCCACAAAAACATCTTATACCTCTGTCCTTCAAATTAACATTTGCTTGCACCAATAACACTGCTGAATATGAAGCTCTTATCCTTGGATTACGAGCTACCTTGGCATTGAAAATTAAAAGTTTATTGGTTTTCGGTGACTCCCAACTTGTCATAAACCAAATCAATAATTTTTATCAGACCAGAGATGATAAATTACACCCATATAAAGCATATGTTTTGTAGTTATTATCCTTGTTTGATCAAGTTACTTTGGAAGCTATTCCTCAAACTAGAAATTGTGCGACTGACGCTATGGCTACAGCTGCATCTCTTTTACCCTTGGAGTTAGACGATGAATATGCTACCATCATTATTCGTCGACTCCAGGAACCCGCTTCAAGAAAATTATGCTTAGAACCTTTGGATGTGTTTCTCATCAACGAAACCACTCCTGAACCATGGTATACTGATATATTTATTTTTTTGCAGAAAGGAACCTTCCCTGATAGTTGTACTAGCAACCGGCGTAGGTTATTACGAAGACAAGCAAGTCGCTTCGTGATTATTGGTAATACCTTGTACAGAAGATCTTTTGAAGGCATATTATTGAGATGTTTTAATCTAGAAGAATCTAGATCAGCTTTGAATGAAGCCCACAATGGATCTTGTGGGGGACATTTTAGTGGTAGCGCCATTGCTAAGAAACTCCTTTGGATAGGATGTTTTTGGCCTACCATGGAAAATTATGCACATACTTATGTGCAACATTGTGACAAGTGCCATAAACACGCTGACCTTGTCCATGCGCCTGCACAATAACTGCAGGCTATTTCATCTCCTTGGCCTTTTTCAAAATGGGGCCTAGACATCATTGGAAAAATCAACCCTGTGTCATTCGATGGACACAAATTCATCATAATCGCCACTGAGTATTTCACGAAGTGGGTTGAAGCTATGCCATTAGCTTCTTGCATTGGAACACAAGTTTCCAAGTTTATTTTTAATCAAATTATTTGTAGGTTTGGAATTCCTACCAATCTCATTTTTGATAATGGAACTTGTTTCAAAAATAAAGATGTCAAGAAATTATGTCAAAAATATAAAATTCAACATCGCTGGTCCACTCCCTATTATCCTCAGGGTAATGGTCAAGCAGAAGCATCTAATAAAACCTTAATCAAAATTCTCAAAAAATTGGTCAATAAAATCGGTTGAGATTGGCACATTCAGTTATATCCTGCTTTATGGGCCTATCGAACTAATGTTCGAACCCCCACTAGAACTTCACCTTTTGTCTTGGTTTATGGTGCTGAAGCCATTTTTCCCTTTGAATTAGAAGTTCCTTGAATATCGTGCTGGTAGATTTAGTCAGCTAGAACTTCTAGATGAAAAGCGCATCAATGCTTTGGAGCATCTTCGCGCCTATCAAAACAAGCTTAAGAGAGCATATCTTAAGAAAGTTCATCCTTGATCCTTCGAGATCGGTGACCTTGTCTTAAAAGAAAATCAAAAAAATACTAATGCAACTAAAAACCTTAAAGGTAAATTTGAGCCCAACTGGCTTGGACCATATGTCATCACTGCTAAATTTGGATCAAGAGCATACAAATTATCTACCTTGGATGGTAAAGAACTTAAAGAACCTATGAACATTATGCATCTTAAATGTTACTATGCATAAAAATTGGTCATTTCATCGTTATATATATTTGTTTTGCATATTATTTCCTTTTTAGTCACTTATTTAAAACATTTCAAAAAAAAAAAATAATCATCTTGTATTTCTTTCAATTCATAACTTAAAAATAAAAAACATTCAAATCATCAAAATCTTCAAAAACATATTTTATTTTGTACCTATCAAATTGTGAAGTATTGCAGTTATATTTTCAGTTATTTTGGATAAATTAGGATTTATTTGGAATCCTGCACTTTCACATTCACATGTATAAATATCTTGATTTTATTTGGTATGATTATTCATCTCTCTTATATCAAAGTCCACGGTTGAATTAAATAAAGTTTTGAGCATAGAGAACTGATCTTGTTATTTACTTGAACCAAGTATATCTTTTCACATTAAAATGATTTCATTGCAAATTCGATATGATGCTACATAGTAGAAATGGTTTCCTGAGTGAAAAGTTTCCCCTGCTATCCTATCATGCACATGGTCTAGAATCTTTGAGAATTGACAAAAGGACAAGCTCACCCCTACCCAAAATAAAAATCCCTTGCTCTACAGCTAATCCAAACAAGTATCCCTAGCATAGGAAGAAAAAAAAAAGAGAAAAAGAAAAAGGTTATTTTGTATCATCACAACAATATTTCAGTATTTTCTCCAATATCAAGCAAAAATACAAAAGTACAAAAAAAAAAAAAAAAAAAAAAACACAAAAGCAAAATGCAATAAAATCCTTTCCCTACCCCTTGAAAATAAAAGAAGGGTGAATGAGCTTGAATCCCTAGAATTCTCAATTATTCGAAAACTGTGAGGTAAGCTCCATAACAGGTGGTTTGTACCTGTTGGTCACGAATCTGCCACAGGAAAGGATTTTTATATAAACTGCACCCTAGACCTGGCCAACATTGAAAGGCTGGAAGCAAGAAATGGCTCCCAGACCAATATCCATAGTGGGCTGGTTCCCTTACTAAACTAAGTTTGTTTTAAGATAAGGGTTGTTGGAAAGAAATTAAAAGTTGCAAAAAGAAATGGAAATATGGCCGCAGGCCAGAGTTATGGGATCAGAAGAACAACAACATAAAACTTAAAGTGCAGCAACAGCAAGCAACAAAATATAATGACTCAACTCTCACACAACTGTATGCAAAAAATCTCTCCAAGATTACACTCTAGGAATCATATCCTTACAAGCAAGATTTGAATCCAATATGCAGAATTTGAATGTAACAGCACTTAAGGAATATAAATTCTATTAGAAATGCAAAAGGAACAGAAAAGACAATCACCTAAACAACTGCTTGAAAAATCTGAAGCCAATACTTTATTCTCGCAAATGCACTTCCAGTTTTTAGCAAAACTTCCAACACTTGCAAATGAGATTTACATTGATTTTTATAGAGGGCTGGCCTCTTTGCAGCATTTAAAATTTGCAACAGACCTCCTTGAGATCTACAATCTGTGCAACGAAAACAATGAACATGATCCCCTTAATTGCAGCCTCGAAGAACCCAAAAGTTAAATGCCATAAAGAGTCGGCAGTCTTCATTAAATTGTGTTCTTGAAAATGTGCATGAAACCATTAGAACAATCCGCAAACAACAACTTCGAATAAATAAAATCTTCAATTCTGGTAGCTTGGGCGTTCTTCTATCTTGACCGCATTGGAAATCCTCAAAATATTTAATTTTGGACTGCTTTTAATCATCGAAACTCACAAAACTGCATTGGGCCACATCTTAAGCATGCATAATCAATAATGACAATAAATGTGGCAAAAATGCCAACATTCTTGGCGGCTCGCGGGGTATACAGTTCTGCTGTATGCAAGAATCCCAGGCCTGAATCCATTGGGCACAGAGTCATAAAACTTAGAACAAAAAGCTGGTTGCTGTGGTACATCTCAGTGGACTGCTGCAATAGAAACTTTTGCTGAATAATCGAAAGTTAAAGAAATCTGCATTTGGCTCAACTGAACATAGAATGGAAATGAATGGAATGAGATCCTACGGATTGCACAGGCGGTGAAATGCAAATGGAATAGTAAAATGATGGAATGAATGGAATAAAAAAAGTAATGCGGTAAACACAGTAATGCAGAATGCTGCTATACTACCAGCTGCAATGGAAATGGAATGAAAGTAAATGAACTAATGGAATGTAAATGGAAATATGAAGGCTGTGGAATGAGAATGAACTGAACTGTAAATAAATGCGTAAAATGACAGAACTTAGAAGAAAGGGGTAAGAAGGAACGGGAATAATAGGAAAGGGGAAAAGAAACAACAGCCGTGGCTTTTTTTTTTATTGCAGAAGAAAAAGAAGAAGGAAGAAGATGAAGAAAGGAAGAAAAGAAAAAGGGAAGGGAAAGGAAGAATTTTCTAGAAAGCCACCAACTGCTGGGAAAAGAAAAACAAAAGAAAAACAAGCACCTACGGCTCGCATGCAAAAAGAGCCGAGATGAACAAATAAAAACAATACCTCTTTTTTTTTTTTTTTCTTCTTTTCTATTTTTTTTTGTTTTTGTTTTTTATACTATATACAATAGTTCACAACATGATTGGCATGTCGCCACCACAAACCCAGTCTCAGAGGGTTATTCGGTAAATCTGCAGTGTCCTGACCAGATCCGATCATACTTAAGTCGGTCCTTGAAATTGAGCTGGCTTCTTCCTGAAGTTCTTCATGTTTTAGACATGGGCAAGTTATCATGCATGCCAGTACCCACACAATTGACAAATAATGTAGCAAAGAAATTTACCATATGACGGGCTCCCGTAGGTACCAGTTGTAGTAATGACTGAAGCCAATCCCACCATATTGAAGGGTTCTCTGCGTGTGGACTGAGAACAGGTTCCTCCAACTCCTGGATCTGATCATAGAAATTTTCCAAGAACAATCCTTTCTTCAAGATCTCTGCAGATTCTTCCTCTTGATCCGGCATATTTAACAGGTTCTGACTAAATGCTTGCGTGTCATGCATAGCTATGCCTTCTTGGTGCTCAGGTTCTTGAACTTGAATCTCTTCTTCTTCTTCTTTTATATCCTTTGGATCCATATCCTTATGAAAACTACAAGCAACCATATTGTTCATTGCCAGGAAAGTTCTTGCATATTCCAATCCTTGGCTTTGGATGAGATCTGTCCCTTGAGCTCCACACAACTGCATCTCAGGTTTCTGCTCAGTATAAGGGATCTGGCATGAAAAATACTGCATGGGATATACAGGAGCAGCAACTACTGGAGAAAGTGATGGAGTTTCTCCCCACGATAATTTACTTGATAAGAGCAAAAGCTGTTCTGCTCGCACTGCTTCTTCAAATATTTGTGGGAACCTTTGTTCACCTGATTGCAAAGAAGAGGAGACCTATGTCAGAATGGAAAGCTCAAACATAGAAGAGGTGGTCTTGGGTGGGTGTCGGTCAGATCTTCTCTGGAATTATCTTCCAGCTTCTCAAGAATCGGACACTGAAGTCCATGATGCTCTCTAGAGGTGCTCGCTTGATGTACATTAAAAACTGATAAAGATCCAAAGAACTATAAAAGGGATCTTCATCAAATATTTTGATTAGTGCTCTCGCTAGATCATCCCATGAGATGATGCTTTGACGCCTGAGCAGTCTGTACCACTGCAATGCCCTTCCTTCCAAATATTGAACCAGAAGTCTGATCATGACATCTTCATGATTTATGACATGGATCATTGACAAAGTAGCAATATCTTCAACATGCTCCAAAACCATGCCTTCGGTACCATCATATTTTGCTAGGGCCTTCAGGGCACCTTTGGGAATTTCATGCCGGATTTGGAGATTCAGAGGGCCAGGATCATCCCATCTAGGAAAAACCCTCGCCTTTGTGGCAGTGGTCTGCGGGATCACGGCTATCGCCATTAAGTCAGAGTCACCAGATGAACATTCTTTTAGCTTTAAAAAAGGTAGGCATCCACGATCAAAAAATTTGGATCTTCAACTCAGCAAAGTCACCAGATGAACTTACAAATCTTCGCTATGAGGCCAAGACAGCTCATCAAATCTTGAGACCTCCGGGTATTAAACAATAAAACTTATGGATATTTTGAGACAAAAGAAGTCTGTCCCACCGAGCATGCCAAAAACTGTTTGTCATGAATCTGCCATAGGAAAGGATTTTTATATAAACTACACCCTAGACCCGGCCAACATTGAAATGCTGGAAGCAAGAAATGGCTCCCAGACCAATCTCCAGAGTGGGATGGTTCCCTTACTAAACTAAGTTTGTTTTAAGATAAGGGTTGCTGGAAAGAAATTAAAAGTTGCAGAAAGAAATGGAAATATGGCCGCAGGTCGGAGTTATGGGATCGGAAGAACAATAGCATAAAACTTAAAGTGCAACAACAGCAAGCAACAAAATATAATGACTCAACTCTCACACAACTGTATGCAGAAAATCTCTCCAAGATTACACTCCAGGAATCATATCCTTACAAGCAAGATTCGAATCCAATATGCAGAATTTGAATGTAACAACACTTAAGGAATATAAATTCTATTAGAAATGCAAAAGGAACAGAAAAGACAATCACCTAAACAACTGCTTGAAAAATCTGAAGCCAATACTTTATTCTCGCAAATGCACTTCCAATTTTTAGCAAAACTTCCAACACTTGCAAATGATATTTACATTGATTTTTATAGAGGGTTGGCCTCTTTGCAGCATTTAAAATTTGCAACAGACCTCCTTGAGATCTACAATTTGTGCAACGAAAACAATGAACATGATCCCCTTAATTGCAGCCTCGAAGAACCCAAAAGTTAAATGCCATAAAGAGTCGGCAGTCTTCATTAAATTGTGTTCTTGAAAATGTGCATGAAACCGTTAGAACAATCCGCGAACAGCAGCTTCGAATAAATAAAATCTTCAATTCTGGTAGCTTGGGCATTCTTCTATCTTGACCGCATTGGAAATCCACAAAATATTTAATTTTGGACTGCTTTTAATCATCGAAACTCACAAAACTGCATTGGGCCACAGCTTAAGCATGCATAATCAATAATGACAATAAATGTGGCAAAAATGCCAACAGTACCCAACCCGCTTGGCCTTGGGTAATCCCTAGCGTGGCGATATGTCTGTCACATTAGTGACCTTCTTTTGTATAGACCTTTGTCAGCTTATGGATTAGCTAGCTCTTGATAACCTAACCTACATAGTAGTCTGGTATGGTTACATGCATATAAATCATGGTCAACGAACATTCATTTGGTTACGGCAAATTACTTGTATCAAATTATCTTGCTCAAAATTGGTGAATGAACAATACAATCGCACACAAATTTGTATTTGAGAGATTTTGTATCATTATGATAAATCAATATCGGTAATGAACTCACATTTGCACATGAGGATTCCTTATAAATCTACATTTCTCTTTGAGATAATTTAAAATATGTCTGTAACTCTTTTCGAAATAATTTTATCCTTTTATTTCAAAATTTTTTGTTTGTATAAAAGCAATTACATACATCTTCTCACAAAATCTTAAAAATAATTTCAAACAAAATTTTCATATTATTATTTTTCTATTTATCAAAGGTCAAAAATTCATCTTGCAATAAAACCAACAATTTATTTTCTTCTTTGGATTTCGCGATGATGGTATAAGTCTATACCTATAATTCTATGCCTAGTGCAAACCATTGTTCTAATTTTATTTTCCATTTATTTTAAAACAAATTCATCAAAACATATGACTTGCATCATTATGTTACACAATTATGCTTTACCAACAAACGAACACCTATTCTATTTCATGTCATTATGTTCAAATTCAATTTTGCAACCATGGTATAAATTCTAAGGAATTGTTCAAAATTTTATCACACTTAGGAATTTATGCCTAGCAAAATTATATTTCTTTTCGTATCTCATGCATACTATTTTTATGAAAATCTGAAAACAAATCATCAAACCATCATTATCTCCATCATTACAACACAAAGTCTTAAGACAATCTCTTAAGCACTCTTTTACTTTTAACAATATTTCTATACTGGGATTAGCTTGACGACCGAGTGAGCGGCGACTCCATGAAATGGTCTATAACAGTGACAATGTCCTTTGAAATTATTGTTAGAAGTCCCTTTTATTTTTCATCAAATCACACCACAACCACCAATTGTTTACATTAGATTATTTCATTTAAAATCTTACAACATGACATCAAATTATAATATTTCCACACGACATAATTACATGCATCCTCAATCAAATAAGCAAACAATTCAAACATTAAAGCATCATAACAACATATGAACAAGTCATATCATCAGAAACAAAGATCATATATATATATATATATATATATATATATATATATATATATATATATATATATCTCAAAAATTATATACATCATATCAAAACTGGATTGGTATGCCACAATCTATACCTTGGCATACTCAATCCTCTCAACAATCTCTACAAAATCTATAGTCTCTAGCACCTAGCCTCGAGAAGCCCTCGAGCTCTCAGCCTCATCTCCTCCCCCTCCCTGACGTGGAGGAGGTGGTCCCATAGAACAGTAAAAGTGAATAATACAAATGAATTAGGGTTTTCTCTATTTTCTTTAATTTATTTAAAAATCAGCATTTTAAATTTTTTTTTTTTCGTGTTTTTACCTCAAACGTTCGATTTGGGTAAAAAAACGGAGGGGGCACCATAGTCAGCATTCGTACGATTCGACCAAGAATCATCGTCTAAAAAATTGAGTATATTTTTTGCTTTCTCGTAAAACAGGAAAAACTCGTCTTTAATGCATTTTCTTCGGAAAATTCGCTAAAGAGGGGGCAAAATGTAGCACCCTAAAATTGGCACGGTTAAAACATTAGTAAAAATATAAAATATTAAAATTTGAATTTTAACCCCAAACTGCCCGTTAAACCGCCTTTTACCCGCTTTACCTCTTTTTCGTGCCATTTTTAGGATTTGTTTTGATCGTTGGACGATATCATCTCAGATTAGACGATATCATCTCAGATTAGACGAAATCGTCCCCGATCTGACGAATTCGTCTAGAACAAAATGTCCAGACGATTTTGTCCCAAAACCAAATTTTCATAATTAGCTTATGTTTCAATAGCCTCTCCAACTCGGGCAGAACCGTGTCTGCGCAGTTGGAGATTTCCCTGTTAGAGATCTCCCAGATTGGGATGATCCCCAACCTCCCAAACCTCTTCCTAATCCTATATAAACTAGGATTTTTCTAGTTTATCCCCCTGATTCCCCCTGGCTGACTGGCTGATTCTCCCTGAACCCCCAACCCCTTAGTTGATGGATTTCATTGCAGAGTTAGCTCCTTATCCCCTCACATTATTTTTCTTGCATTCAGTATTTTTATGTTTTTATTGCAGGAACTCTACTGTTTTTCAGTCGAAGCTAGCTTGGATCGTCGCGGACGATCTCGTACGATTGGAGGCGATCCTAACTATAGTCTAGATTGAGGGCAGCCCGAGTTTAGAGTTTGCATTTTCTTAGATTTTTCTACATTCTTCATGTCATATCTCTGCACTATTTTAAGTTATTATGTTTTATGCATCTTGGAGTTCACCTCATTTAGCATAATTGCATGATAAAGTTAAAATCAATCATTAAATTTACTGCATTTCCTTATTTGTTATTAGAATCTATTATTTAGGCATGTTTGTTGTTATTTCTACCATTATCCTTTGCTTTTGCACTTGCATATTCGGTATTTTGCGTCTATTTTTATGATTGCGGGTTTTTGATGAATTCGTTTGATGAATTCGTCAGATTTCAGACGATTCTATCTGATTTCAGATGACCTTCTATGATTTGGGACGATCCCAAGAAATATCAGATGATTACTTACAAATTGAGACGATATGAACTGCTACAAGACTCAGAATCTTCATCAGACATCCGAAATCAGGTATGACACCTTCTAGTTAGCATATTCTATGTTATTTGCATCCATTTATGTTTTTTGTATTCATTTAAATCAGCACTGGCATATAGAATAGTTTAGATTCATATCGGCCAAACCTAGGAGTTGAATGATCAAACATAAAAATGAACACATCAAACACACTATCAACCTAGGCGTGGAAACTGTCATTCAAAAGTTTCCTGGTGAACCCACCATCCGTCGAAAATTCACCCTTATAAACCTCCCCCGAGAGGCAAGACCTTCAAAGGGCCTCTCAGTCCGAGGTATTGTCCCATCCTTTTCACATCCCCCTTCCGAGCGCGGATCCTATAGCCTGAAGGTAAGGGTGCAAAAAATTTGGAGCGATACACTAGGCAATATTATGGATCATGTAAGATCAATATAGAACATACACTACTTAACAAGGGATTAGAGAGGTATACTAATAAACTTCTAGCTAACATTGATTTTGATGTGAAATATGACATATACCAATCAAATAATGATGGATGTAATACTTATCTCTTATTTTCATAAGGTGATAATGATAATGAAGGAAAGACTTTACAATAACATGTTAGTATTCATTAAACCTATTAAACCTCTACATCTTCAAATAAATTGATCATAGATTCAAGCATTTCATTGTATAGTAAAGCATCAGATCTTTTGATAGATTATAATGGATAACATCATGGTGAGAATTGGTCATTGTTTATTATTCCTATTTACAAGTATAGATGTGATGAAGTGACTCTTGGATCCCCATTATTTTGAGAATTTCTTCATGTTTTAGAAATGTGGTCCATATTCTTCTTTTTATGTAATACATCATGCATATTAATATATTGTGGACTATTTTTTCGATAGGTAGGTAATTAAGGATATTGTTGATGGTTTTTCCATAGTGGATTCAATGTATTATGATGATTTTGATGATAAATATAACAACTTGGTGAGAACCCATCCTATTATTATTCCTAAAATAATAAAGGTTTTGTTTTATGGTGGATAAAGCAGATGACATCAGTAGGCATTGGCATCATAGGCTTGGGAACATCAACTATGAATCCGTAAGGAACATGAGTCAACTTTAGATGGAAGAAAATATTTCTTCTACTACTCCTAATGGTGTTTTAGAGGAATTTATATTATGGAAGGATCATCAAGATCCTTTTCTAGAAAGGAAATCTATATGTTCTACTTAGCCTTTATAGATCATTCATAGAGATATTTATGGGTCTGTGATTGGTCATTCTTTCTTTGAGAATAGGTACTTTTATATATTTATTGATGATTTCTATATTACTTATGGATCTACATCATTTTTTTAAGGATGAATTATTTGAAAGGTTTAATACGAGTAAATATTTAATATAGAATCAATTTGAGAGGAAAACTTATTATTTTTTTACACTTTTGGGCTATTGCATGGTATCATATCCCCAAAAATAAATAGGATAAAATTGAGGAAAATGTTTATCTATGTATTTATGTGGATTATTGTAATACTTCTAAGGCTTGCTTCCCTTAAGACATAATAAGTTAAGATATTCATATCATCATTTTTCATGATATGATATTTGATGTCATTACTCTATGAAATATAGTCATACCATTCTATGTATTGCTTCTTCTATCCCTCTAAAGGTTCCTATTGATTATTCTATAGATATTATAGCTTGTCATACTATTGGTTTGAGTACTCAAATGGATCACAATGACACAATTATTTCTATTCCATATTTTCCATTTAAGGACCCTTATTTAGATGAGCTTGGTCTCCGTATGCATTGCACAATAGTTTTTAATGATGTGATAAATAGTGAATATTTATTGAAGGCATTAATTTATTTTTCTAATAGTATATCTATACACAATGTTTCCCTAACATTTTATGGGTACTAAACTTTCCAAGAGGACTTAGACCCTTATTTAGGATGCTTATATCAATATTTTTTAGGATCATCATTAGAAACCTCCTTGATCCTTGGCATATCAGGTTGAAAATTTTGGATTACCTTCTACTTACTCCTAGGCCAAAGGATGTCCTAAGTAGAAATTTATTGTGATGGTGGAGTATGAGTCTTTGATAAAGAATCATATATGGGATCTTGTTTCTTTATTGAAAGGTAAGGATATTATTGGTTGCAAGTGGTTCTACAAGAACAACCATACATCAAATGCTTAGTTTGAGAGGCACAAACTATACCTTTTTGCTAAGGGTTTCTCTTAATAGAAGGGAATTTATTACTTAGAGATATTTTTCTATATTGCTCAAATGAATCACATAGAAATGAGTCTATATTGCTATTTACTATGGATGGAAAGTTTATATTATGGATGTGAAGAGTTATTTTCTTCATGGGGAGCTCTAGGAAGATATCTATATATATATGTATCTACCAAAATTGAGCTTGATGGGCATATTCCATTGTTTTAAGAGATCCTTGTATGGGGTTAAGTAGGATCCATATACCTCATATAAGTGGATTCATTATTGATGTATGTTGTTCTCTATACCTAAAGTATTTAGTATTTTTATGCTTCTATATAAGGAGAAAGATATTTATCTCTTTTAAAATAGATATAGGTAGTGTAGAGTATGATATTTACATTAAACATTACAATGGAATTTTTTTGGTTATTTTAATATATTTCATAACCTTTTCATTACAATAATCTTAATATCCTTAATTCTTAAGATGATAAATTTGGGTCTTCTTCACTATATTTTATGGATTGTATTGACCAATTGCCCTCTATGATCATTATATCATAGGCTAAGTATACCATAGGTCTTCTATAATGATTTTATATAGAGGAGTGTAACCATTTCTAGACTCCATATGATTTAGAGCTCAAGCTTTGAGAAAAGTATTCTACTCTTTTCTAGATGCCACTTTATATCCGTTTCTCATTTGAGGACTTCTCTGCGTCACATACACTAGGTAAAACATTGATTAGTTGTTAGCTATTTTTCAAGTTAAATGTAGGCACTACATGAGAGACACTAGACAACAACTAAGTGGATCTTATGGTACATGAGATGTGTACGATACATGAACATCCATAAGTTAGTTAGATATCCTCATGTGTTGATGGGTTTCATTGATTCATAACGGGCATGTAATTTGGACCAACAATATTCAACCACTAGTTTTATGTTTTTATCTTGGTTCTATCTAGGTATCTTGGAGTTCTCAATAATATTCCACCATATGTTAGTCCTTTATGTAAGATGAGTATTGTGCTACTATTGATATTGCCAAATACATTTAATGGATTCTTAAGCAATTAAGTCTACTTGTGGAGTATCCAATAACCCTTATTACAAAAATAATAATTTCATCAAGCTTATTCATAATCTTATTTTTCATCAGTAGGAAAATAATGATAATGTCATGACCCTCCCTGGTGGACTTTGTGGCATGGAAAATAATGTATTTATTTGATGATGCTTTAATACTTGGTTTTGTGCAATTGAACAATTGCGCGATTATTAGCTTAATTTTGAAGAATATGGTACTCCTAACATATTGCCAATGTGTAGGATTAGGTATAATCATAGGTGGAAGAAGTAGAATTATCCACCATAGGTGATGGTACTTGAGGTTGGGAAAGTTATGATTTCGAAAACTCAGGGGTAACATTGATAGATACCTTCATATAGGCATGCATTATCGGTTAGGGATAATCATGAATAGGTAGGGATAATTATAGGCCTGGTAGCTATCATAAATTCTTAGGCTGAGACAGGTGACTGAGTTGACAGAAAGACTCCCTCTTTATCTATTGCATATGTTTGATTATCTTTTACTTCATCACTATCTGCATTGGTGGTTTGGAAAATAAAAGCATGCATAAGTTGGTTGCCTTTGAAAGCTCTTTGTTTTGTTTAAACCTTTCAAAAGAATAACATGATGTTAATATTAAAAAAAACCTCTTACTCTGTATTTTAGTTACATAAAATCAATTTTATTTTAAAATGATAATGTAATTTCATTTTATAAATAATGGTTGTTTTATTTTAAAATGATAATGGAATTTCATTTTATTAATAATGGTTGTTTTATTTTAAAATAATAATGGAATTTCATCCAATAAATAATGGTTGTTTTATTTTAAAATAATAATAGAATTTCATTTTATAAATAATGGTTATTTTATACTAAATATTATTAGAAATTTATTTGAAAGAATGAGTATTTTACTTTTTAAAATGAAATGGAATTTCTTTAAAATAGGAGATAATAAATACTTTTTTTTTAATGTTGGTGGCAGTTCCTTTAAACACTAAAGACTCTATTTCAATGAAAAAGAAGAAGTCATTTAAGTAGTAGAGATATTATCTTTGCAAAATCAAAGGGGAATATAGAACCTTTGGATTTATGTATTATATAAAAAATAAGTTTTGTGATATAGTATTTATGATAAAAGTGTTGTGGCATGTGTTGAGACGAACGAAAGTTTCTACGACCATGGAGAGGGAGCTCCATTAACTACGAATCTTAAAAAAAATGATGGAAGGATCAAAAGGACACATGCGATCATCATAGGGGCAGTTGGAAAAGTAATGATGGGCGATGGAATATTGGGAAAAGAGAGAATGGTTAGAATGTAGAATGAAAGGGGGGAGAGATTTTGGATCGAGAGTAGTGCAGTGGGAAGCAATAACAGAGGAACTGTAGAAAAATGATGCCAAAATTGATGCTTGGGAAAACACAGAAGCAAGAAACCAAGATGGATAAACTAGGTAGGATTTATGGAGGCATCACTTTTACCTTAAGCTTGGTTGATATTGTTTGCTTCGCTGGTCCTTTGAAATCGGTCTGTCGGTTGGTTTTGCTTGCATAAATTATCTTTAGCTTAAGTCAATGCTTAGCTCTTGTTCCTTTGTTGGGTTTGTTGTTGAACCTTGTGTTGGCTTCCCAACATCCTTGGGTGCTATGTTTCTTTAATTGGGAAACACCTTGTTGGATGGGAGCTATGTTGATCTCTATAGCTTTGTTAAACCTTGTAGTTATTTAGCACCACAATTGATTGCAATTTTCCCTCATCAACTGGGTAGTTACTCTTTATCAGTCATCTCTCATCATTGTGATAGTTGATTCATCAGTATTTCCTATCTTGTCATTGTTGTGAATCGTTCTCCATTGGAGGAGGTATATCTTTATATCTAGTAGCTCGACCTTCACCCCCTAGTTGTCCACCACTTATGTTGCTTATGTGTTCTTTGTGAGCCACTCTTCAAAAAGGTGTTGTTCTCCTTCTTGGAATTTCACGTTGACTTGTTTTTAGGTGGGCTTGGATTAACCCCATAGCTGGAAAATGCTTGAATGTATGTCCCACATGGACCACCTTAGTAATGATAGTTCTTAGTATAACCAGCAGGAGTCGAGTAGGGGAGTTTCCCCTTTGCTTTCGAAAGTTTAATAAATTCAAGCGAAGCTTTAATTAATTAAATTGGTCGCCTTTACTTGTGTAGTTCTTTATTTTTTTGAAGAAAAAATTTGGTATTTGGTGTTGGAATCTTATGTTTATAAGAGATTAAAGTTTATTTAAATAATTGAAGATGTAGTGCTTTGATTATGTTAAATAAAGAGATTAAAGTTTATTTAAATAATTGAATATGTAGTGCTTTGATTATGTTAAATAAAGAGATTAAAGTTTATTTAAATAATTGAAGATGTAGTGCTTTGATTATGTTAAATAAAGAGATTAAAGTTTATTTAAATAATTGAATATGTAGAGCTTTGATTATGTTAAATAAAGAGATTAAGTTTATCTTATAATTAAAGAAATGGATTATTTATGAATTAAAGTATTTGGTCTTTGATTTATTAAATAAAATAAAGATAGTTTATTTTATGGATTAAAGGTATGGGACTTTGATTTATAAAATAAAATAGAAAAGGATTATTTAAGTATTTGGTATTTGAATTATTAAATAAAAGAAAGATGGTTTGTTTTATTGATTAATGGTATGGGATTTTGATTAATAAAATAAAGAAAAAAATGATTATTTATGAATTGAAGTATTTAGTATTTGATTTATTAAATGAAGAAATGTAGTTTGTTTTATAAATTAAAGGTATGGGACTTTGATTTATGAAGTAAATGAACCTAGCTTATTTGATGATTAAAGGTATGGGATTTTAACTTTTTGAATAAAGTTTGAAAGAATTGATTAAACTAAAACTTGTGATCAAGTTGTAATAGTTAAAAGACTCTCATTGGATAATGAGAGGGGAAAATGAAAATAGAGAATTTTATTGATATCAACTATGTAGTAGATGGTTATCAACTAAAATTAGTTTGTTTTTGAATGACACATCACACTAGGCAAGAGTATGGTGAAACGATGTGGTACACAGGTGAGAGTGTGGTGAAGGAAATGGAATTATTGTTGGACCCTGAGCTCGCTTCGGCAGTCCCTGTGGTTGTGAAGGCTTCCCCACCTATGTGGAACGATGGTGCTTTGAGGCTTAGAATCGTGATTGTTGTTGAGGAGTATTGGCTCCTGGTTTCTTAGCCTAGTATTTTTTATGGTCATGAAAATGGGCTTACTTGGTTTCTGGCTACCCTTGTCTCTTTTCCTCAGGTGGTGTCTGATGTGCTTGCTTGCAGTGCCTTTTCCTCACACATTATGGGTGGTGTTGCATCTGTTTGTGTTTGTCCTGATTTAGGGTTTGGTGGGTTTTCTTTTGTGGATGGTGGAGTTGTTGCCATGATTTTCCTTGTGCTGGATTTAGAGGAATCCCTTGTTTTAGCTTTCTCCAATTCGGTATTGGGATGGGGGATGGATAGCCTGATTTCTTTAGTTGATGTTGGTTGGTTGTGTTGTTGGTTTTCATCCCTAGTACTTGATTTTTTCTTATTCTTGTTTATGGAACTTGAACCGATGGGCGTTGGGGGCTCTTAGTATCTAGTTGTCTATGGGGGTTTCTTCCCACAGGCATCTGGGTTCTAGGTTCCTTTTATAACCCTATGTTTTGACCTCCATGTTCTTCTCTATGGAGGCTTGTCTGGTTTGACTTAGGTGTTAGGTATCCTTGCCTTGCTCTACTGCTTTGGATGATGATCTCTTATAAGGGTGTCAGGACTATGGTTTGTGCTCGATTTCAGGGCTATTATTTTTTGGTTTGTAAAAAATGCCCTATTTTAGAGCTTTGATGGTTTGGTGGTTCTAGAGATAAGTCCCTATTGCATAGGGATGGTTTCAGTTTTGTTTTCTAGGTAGTTTGCTCCAAACAGGATGGTTTTTATGGCTCTGGTTTTCCTAGTTTCTAGTTTCATTTTATGGTGGCCAGTCTGCATTGGTACTCTATTTTTTCTCTCTCTTCCCAAGAGACCTCATTTTCTCTTGAAAACTCAAGCAAGATATTTGTATTTTCTATTCTTTATTGCTTTGCTCTTTGATAGTTAGTTTTTTTGGCTTTTGGGTTCCCTAGTTTTTTGTTTGGCTCATGGGCTCTCGTACATCTTCTTGGTCAAGGTCAAGCGGGCATTTTTTAAATTTTAAATTTTAAACCTTTACCGCTTGGTTTCTCGACAGATGGTTTCTATGACTAGTGTTTTCCCATGGTTTCTGCACTCTCTATCCGGCTCGTCGTTGCCATGTGGTTTCTACACTCTTTATCTGGATCGTGGGTTTCTTTTCTAGCGGGAGCTTTTTAAATTTCTAATCTTCCTGCTCAGTTCCTTAGCTACTAGTTTTGATGGCTCATGGGTCCCTTTGATCCTCTGCCTTTTGGGTGTTTGGCTCCTTTTGGAGTGGTTTTCTATGGATGGTTTATCCGATGTTTTACCCCTTTAAACATGACTGTTTTCTTGTGTATTGTTCCTTTTGTTTCTCTAGGGTTGTAATCCTTTGGGATTTGTTGTTTTAGGTTGTGGGACCCTTTAAAACCCTCTATATTAGGTTGTGGGACCATTTAAAACCTTATTCTTCTTAATATTACCAAAAAAAAAACTATGTAGTAGATGGTTAGTTACTTTGATTTAAATTGTAGAGTTACAATTTGGTAAAGAAATGGGTAAATACATTTTGAAGCATGTCTATCATGGAACCATGAGTGCCCTGATACCCTACTATCTTCAAATGATCAATGGGAAGAGGTGAAGGTCTAAAGAGGCAGTTCAAACCATTGCACTAGTTTGTTCTCTACTTGCAATTATTTACTTATGCTCAAATAGACTAGAATTGTAGGGAGATATCCCTAAATGAATATGATGTATTACTTATTATTTAAAGTATGGAGGTTTTACCATACTAATATGTATGTAATAAAATTGAAATTATGGAAACTATATATTTTATTTACTGTTAAGGATTGCCTAGGAATTGTATTAACTTCTCCTCTATTTAATGCTTACATTATTTAAATGTTGTTTCCTTCCTAGTATCTTTTGAGTGCTTTATGAATTATTCTCATTTTAAGATTTAGTATCTAGAATTATTCACCTAAGAAACAAGTTATAGGGTGAACTTAGAGTATGACCTAAGGGATTAAGACCCCTTAGGGTTAACATAGGTGACTTAAGGTATTGAGACCCCTTAGGGAGAATGATAACTAAGTTTATGGAAATAATAAATCTGAGTTAAGATAGCTTGTTGTGGAGATGATATGGATAGATTTACTCATAATATGCATATCATACCTACACATATTGGTTTGTGTATGTAATGGATATGGGTGTATACCTTCTATTGAATGAAGGTGATAAGTTTAGCTCATCAAGAGTAATAAGATAGATAAAATTATTTATAGTAACACATAATACATCTACATAGATGGAATTGTATGAGGGTATTTTGTGAGATGTAGCTCTTAAGGAAAACTTAGGGGTTTTGTTTAACAATAGATTAACTAAAGGTCGGTTAGGGGTTTATGAATCTCTCTCCTAAAAAAAACTTTTCTTTCTTGTGTGTTTTCATGTAGCTATATTTTGGATCATTAAATTTTGTATCAGAGCTCTAGGTACGAGGGTATAGAGCTTCTTGTGTGCTAAAGGGATTTGGATGTATTCAATGAAGATTTGCTTAAATTTTAAGCTAAATCTGGGATGATTGAGAATATCCTATTTGCTAGAAAGTAATGGGAACTAATCCCAAGGATGAATGAGTGTTATTATACCTTACATATAGTGATTATGGGCTTTGGTATTAATATTACATCATAACCTTGGAATACCATCCTAATTAGATTATTAATGCTTATAGCAAGAGAAATTTGTATTGTGGTTTTAATTAGTGGTATAATTCAGAGTGAAGTTGTAACCTAGTATTTTTCTTGGCTGTAACTAGGTTAAAATACCACCTAAATCCATCGAGAAGAGGTCTACACCTTCAACTATATAAGCTCAAAAAAATAATATTGAAGGGATCTAGGATGAGGATCCAATAATTTCCAATAGAGAGGTAGAATACCTCACTTCTATGGTTTCTACCATGTAGAATCAAATGTGACTAATGTTGGAAACCATTGCAAATTGGAACTCGCAAGCTAGATACTTAGAGGTTAGCCAAGTCGATGGACTAACTATAGATCAATTGCAAGCAAGAGCCCTTATAGAGAAAGAAATTACTAGGGATATGAAAAACATTTGTATCTCCAATTTTGATGGAGAAGGTGAAGGGGATGCATTTGAAGCTTGGATGAGAGAATTAGAAGTTTATTTTATAGTAAAAATCTATTCCCAAATAACACAAATAGTTTGGGCCATGATAAAATTAGAAGGGGCTACTTTAGATTGGTGGGGAACCTACTATAAAAATAATAAGGTTGAACCTATTGATATTAAATGGAAATATTTTGTTGAAATCTTCAAAAAGAGGTTTCTCACAGAACACTTATATGCCTTAAAGTTTGAAGAATTTTCTAGAATTTGGCAAGGGACTAAAATAGTGGATATTTATCATAAGAAGTTAAGTATGTGCATGCTTACACGAGAAGATTATGATTCACAAGTTTATTCGCGGGTTAGAATCTAAAGTGAAGCATTATGTAAACATGCATGAACCTAAATCACTACAAAAGTCGTATGACTTGCCAAGAAAGTATAGTCTCACCTGCAATTCAACTATGTTGCCCTATCTAAGCAAGATTAGTAAACACTGAGGAAGAGGAATAGTCAAGGTTTCTTGAAATGGGAAGATGAACATGTCACAAAATAGAGCATAGGTGAATTAATTAAATTATATTCAATAGGTAGTCCTTAAATACAAATAACATAGGCTAGAAATAGCCTTAGGAAATATTAGGAAATAATATCCCCTAACTATGCTAACAACTACGCGTAATAGGTTACCCCCTTGTGAAGGTAGCTAACCACTAACCACTAACATAGTCAAAATGACTACAATGACTAACTAACCCTAGGTAAATAGTAAATAGTAAAAACTAGTGGTAAAAAGTAACAAACTACTTTTTACCATGCGATAAAAAACATTTATCTAGGTGAATCTTACAAATTACCAAATTAGGTAATAATTTATAGTTATTGTAGTATAGTAACTCTAACATCCCCCCTTATTACATTATTTGGGTAATGTATATAACTACCCCAATACAGTGGAAAAAGATGTCGATTTGTTGGTTCTTGCTTTGGCTGCTCCTAAGCAAAAAGTGGGTCATTCCTCACTTTGTCTTCACATCAATGAATATCCTTATTATAATCTTCTCATCCAACCGGATTGCATGGGTAACCAGCCATTGCAACTTCTAGGTGTACTATAGTAGATCACTTCATACGAGGTTCATTTTGTTTGCAATATGATTATACAAAAAAGTGTTGATAAAGTAGCTAAGGTGTCGATCGCTGTCGAAAATGCACCCTTCTAAGTTTTCCCCCTTGTTGCAAAACATATTGTAATAGAATTTATGAAATAAGTGTGACTAAGGTGTCGGTCGCTTTCGAAAATTCACCCTTATAAGTCTTCTTACATTTTTACAAAAAATTATGTGACATAGGAAAAGAAATGTTTATTCCCCCTTAAGGTGTGGATCGCTTCCGAAAATGCACCCTTATAAGTCTTCTTACATTTTTACAAAAAATTATGTGACGTTGGAAAAGAAATGTTTATTCCCCCTTAATTGCAAAATATGTGCAACTCATGAAGCTTTTGTTAAGGTTTTTACAAAGATTACCTCCTCGACAAATTTTACACCAAAAAATCCCCCCTTTTGTTACAAGTACTTCAAACAAAGATATTTTTCTATCTATGAGGCCTAAAAGAGGTACAATCACCCCTTTATTACAAGTACTTCAAACAAAAACTTATTTTATTTATGAACCCTAAAAAGAGTGTAGATAGTGCTTGCCTAAGATGATAAATTTGTTTCCCTTTACAATATTGTCTTAGCCATGAGCACTTTGTGTGCTCTTTCTAAACTAGAATTGGAATCAAAAACTTCACTAGAAACATGGCCTCTGTGATGTGCCTTTGCCATTTTAGTTTTTCTTGTTTTGAAACCAACACCGATTGGTGTCATGGTTGTCCTTTTTACAATTTGTGCAAAACTTTGCCTCCTAGGCAATTTTATCAAAAAAGTTCACCAAATAATCCTTCCTTATTGCAAGTACTTCAAGCATGGTTGCTATTATGAAGCCTAAAAAAAAGGTATAATTTTGATGACTTCTACTTTTCTGATTACCTTTACAAGTTTTATCTCCCTCTTGTCAAAATTTGTGTTTGAAGGAAGAAAGGAATTATCCCCCCTTAGTGCAAAAGATTGCTGCTTTCAAGGTTCCTTATTTTACAAAAACTTATTTTTTCTTTTGATATAACCTAAAAGAGTACCAAAAGATAATTCACTTAAAAATATATTTAATGGCACCTGCCTAAAAATACTCCTTAAGAAGGATAATCAGTTTGAGGAAATTGAGCCAAACAAATAAGAGTGAATTAGGGGTTTTGATTTAGGAGAGAATTTCAATTTTTAAAATGGCTTTATATTTGTGCAAATGAATTATACAAATGAGTGTGAAATTTGGGGTATTTGAGTGCTCTTGATTTGTATGACTTATAATTAGAGAAAAAAAATTAAATTCAATAATCAATCAAAGAGTCAAATTATTATCACTTAGGTGTCGGTCAGTACCAAAAATGCATCTAATTTGCTAATTTTGTAATAAAGGTGTCAAGTAAAATCGAAAATGCACATTATTATGATTTAATTTTTGAAATAAAATTTGAATTTGTGTTGTGCAAAAATTTGATATTTTATGTCTCCTCTTGTTTTTTAAATTTGCAAAGAATGTGGCATAAAAACAATTGCCTTTCCTTTTTCTTTTGCAAATTTAACAAGTTTGATTTTTAACTGCTCCTCACTTTGTGTTACAATTTTGCAAAGAAATAATATTTCTTGTATTTCCCCCTTTGTTTTGCAAAATTAACAAAATAGCACTCCTTTCAAGTCAAGTTGACATATGACTTGCATTTGAAAGGATTCCAGAACCAGTCGACAAACGACTTGGATTTTATGGACCCAAGGTCTTCAATTTCTTCTTAATTTTTGCAAAAAATAATAGAATGTACAATTTCATGTATGATATCCCCCCTTGGAGAAAAAAATGCACACTTTGCCTTTGAATTTTTACAAAATTTTGTGTCTCCTTGTTTTCCAATTTTGCAAGAAAGAATCAAATGTCTTGATTTTGTCCCCCTTTGATTGTGCAAAATTAACAAGGTTGAGAAGATTTTAGGCTCCCTAATTTTGCAAAAAAAAAAGGTGCTCTTATTTGTCTTATATCCCTAGTTTTGGAGAAAACAAAAGCCCTCTTTTTATTGAAGTTGCAAAATATAGGTCCCTTCCTTTTCTTTTAATTTTAATTTGCAAAATTTTTAAACAAAAAAAATAATCATATAATTTAAATAAATAATAAAAATAAACTAATATTTTATTTAAAAAATCAATTTATAAAAAATGATTTTTTATAAATATAAGTCATATTTGAATTTTTAAAAATATAATTCATATTTGAATTAAAAACAAAAAATTAAATTAAAAAAATAGTATCTTACCTTTGTAGGGTTTCTTGTTTCTAGCACTTTGTTTTTTTTCTAATACAAAAAATTGTTTGTGGGCTCCTCGACAGAAGTTGAACTCGTGAGCCTGCGAGAGCCCGCCTTAGTGTTGGCTCCCACTACCGACCAGGCTAGCTTGCCCGATAGGTAGGAGGGGAGGTTGGCTTCATTTTGAAGGTGACCATTTAACCATGCAAGGGAATAAATGTGGGGATTAATCCCACATGCACCATGAAGGTGCTCCCCCACCTATTTTAAAGGATAAAATACCCTCCTTTACATGATTACCTTCGAGAAATCACAAGACTCCATTTTGTCGCCTGTTGAAACTAATGTCACTTCACCATGTAGACGAGCAGTCATCCAATCAATGACCTCTATGCCACTCATCCTGATGCCACTAACTAACCACCACGTGTCAGATCCATAGATCAAATTGTGCCAAGTGTCTGCCTAGTCAGTGCCTCGATATACGTGTTATCTACCAGCAACGAAACATGTCAAATATTCGCCTATGACCACTTCATTTCACTACCTTAGGATTCATGCATCCACATTAGCTTTTTGCTTATCACCACGTTAGCTCATTGCCTTGGGTTTCATGTCGATCCATGTTAGTTATCTGCTTGTCACCATGTTATCTCACAATCTTGGGAGTCATGTCAGTTTAGGTCAGTTGTTCGCTTGTCACCACATGTGCACCAGTTTGTTGGTTGATGCCATGTGAGCACCTCAGGGTGCACATGCCACCTCAACTATCTTTGTGTTGTCTGCTAACTTTAGCTTTAGGATTCGCTCCAGTTGTCATATTTGGAGCACGTTAGATTTTATCAAAGTGTCTACCTATCAGTTCTGTAATAACATCAGTGTGCTTAGGTCAAAGTCAGTGTTTTCATTGTCAGCACCTATGGTCACTACGTGGGAGTGGTCAGATCTCCAAAGTTTGAGATCCAAGTGTTCTAGGTTCAATATCAAGGTCAAAATGTGATATTAGATCCATTCTTTGGAGGGTTTAAAGCACATATGTTAGTGCAACTTAGTTTTCACCGTCAGCGTCTGGTTCCAACACTACAACATCTAATAGCCTACAAATGTTGTTAGACTAACAGTGATAGATGAAATTTAGCCCTTACAGGTTCTATACAAATGAAATGGCAGGGTAAACACAAAATAATTATGAAGGAATAAAATGCCACAAAATATCAGCAATAAGATCCGTGAAGGATTTTTGTCACAAGATTCCCCACCAGCCTAGCAGATGCCTCAATTTCCATGCAGGTTCTATATCAATGAGCTACCTCGAAATACGAGCCTATCTAGGGGATATTGCACCTTGGGAATTATACCCCTTGGTCCAACTAGAATGAGAAGGTCTCTTGCCTTGTCCAATTTTGTAATTCCCGCTTAGGTAAGCCGCAACTCTGATACCAATGTTACAAAATAGAGCATAGGCGAATTAATTAAATTATATTCAATAGGTAGTCCTTAAATACAAATAACATAGGCTATAAATAGCCTTAGGAAATATTAGGAAATAATATCCCCTAATTATGCTAACAACTATGCATAATAGGTTGCCCCCCTATGAAGGTAGCTAACCACTAACCACTAATGTAGTCAAAATGACTACAATGACTAACTAACCCTAGGTAAATAGTAAATAGTAAAAACTAGTGGTAAAAAGTAACAAACTACTTTTTACCATGCATTAAATTAAATCTACCTAGGTGAATCTTACAAATTACCAAATGAGGTAATAATTTGTAGTTACTATAGCATAGTAACTCTAACAAAATAGGGCTAAAAAGCCAAGAATTTCCCAAAATATGAGAAAGGAAATAAAGGGAATCAAAAGAAGTTCAAGAAGAACTTTCACAAGAAGAGCAACAACAATCCCAATAATGCTAAACCTTAATCTCAAAAACTATAAACTACAACTCCAACAATTAAGGTGAATGAGCAAAAAATAGAAATGCAACAAGGACCCAAGGATGGGTGTTACAATTGTAGAGGCCCTCATTTTTTTAATCAGTATCCATATGGACCAGGGCCAAGTACATCCAATGTCAAGGGAAAGGAACCCATGCACCGGATTCATGCTACAATTGGGAATCAAAAGCTATATGGGCAAGCCACCCCATTGCTTTTGAAAGGTAATATTTTTAATAAGCAAATAAAATTTTTAATTGATAGTGGGGCCACTGATAGTTTTATTTCTTCTATGTTAGTAAGGGATATGCCAAAAATGCCAGGATATTTAGCCCATAAATGGAAGGTCGAGTATGGTTTGGGGTAAACCTACTCAGTAAACCAGTGTTTTCCAATGACACAAATTACAATAAACTAGTGGTACCACTAAAGGTTGCTTCTATGTAGCTCCACTTCATGTCTTTGATGTAATCCTAGGGATGGATTGGTTGCAGGTCCACAAAGTCTTGATTAATTTCCAAGATAGATAGATAGAGTATTTAGAGAAATATAAGGAAATACTGAGAATTTATAACAAGTAGGAGTATTAAAACCCCAGATGCTATTGGCTATGCAATTGAAGAAAGCCATTAAGAAAGAAGGGATATTTTATGTTGTAAATTTCAATGAAGGAGGAGATGATCAGAAGAGAGAGGTGGTTGGGAAGCATCCAATTTTATAGTATTTTAAACTTGTGTTCCTAGAGGATTTACCTAGACTCCCTCCTTTACAAGAATTTGATTTTACAATTGACCTTATGCTAGGAGCTAAACCTATTCATAGATCTCCATATAGGATGAATCCTATCAATATGCAGGAACTAAAGTTTCAACTATAAGGTTTATTATAAAATGTATTGATAAAACCAAGTGTGTCACCTTGGGGTGCATCAGTATTATTTTTGAAAAATAAAGATGGTTCCTTGAGTTTGTGTATTGATTACAGAATTCTTAATAAGGCTACAATCAAGAACCGATAACATACCTATAATCGAAGATTTGTTTGATCAAATAAGAGATGCCACAATATTCACTAATATTAATCTGATATTAGGTTATTATCAATTAAGAATATGTGAGGAGGACACCCACAATACAACATTGAAAACTAGGTATGGGCATTATGAGTTCATTGTCCTACCCTTTGGACTAACTAACTTTCCAATTATATTCATGAATTTAATGAATAGTGTGTTCAGAAGACACCTAGACTAGTTTTTCCTTGTATTCCTAGATGATATATTAATATACTCAGAATAAGGAATAGCATTATAAACATCTCAAGATCATGTTAGAGTTGTTGAGAGAGAACCAACTCTATGAAAATCTAGCCAAAAGTAATTTATATATTTTAGAGGTACAATATCTTGGGCATATTATATCAGTAGAAGGAATTGTTATAGATCCAGATAAAATTGAGGCCATCCTAAATTGGTATCCCCTACTAATGTGACTGAGGTGCAAAGCTTCATGGGGTTAATGGACTACTATAGACGTTATATTAAGGATTACTACAAGATTGTTGTATCAATAATTAACCTTTAAAATAAGGTAAAATAATTTAAGTGGTCAAAAAAGTGTGAAGTTGCCTTTGCATTGCTAAAATATTTACTCATTTTTGCACCAATATTGAAAATTTTGGACCCTCAAGGAAGTTTTTTAGTATGTACAGATGCATCATTGGAAGGGTTAGGAGGAGTACTCTCACAATAAGAGTTAGTAGTAGCATATACTTCAAGGAAGCTTAAAAATAATGAATTCAATTATGCTACACATGATTTAGAGCTAGTTGTTCTAGTGCACACTCTAAAGGTATGGTGCCACTACTTGGTGGGAAGTCCTTTTCAATTGAAATCTGACCATCAAAGTCTAAGGTACATATTTATCCAACCAATAATCAATGCAATATAGAGAAGATGGGTCGATTTTATCACTGAGTATGACTTTAAAATTAAGTACATAAAGGGGAATAAAAATAATGGTGTTGATGCCTTGAGCAGAATGAATCACATAACATCCATAACCAGGAGTCACATAAAACTAATGGATCAAGTAATATAGGAGCAATATCGGGTTGAGTATTATCAAGAAATTCAAACTAAGATAATCCAAGACCCTAAGGGTAATAAGAAATTTGGCATGAGTGATGATATGTTGTGTTATAAATATAGGATCATCATACCAAAAATGGGTGACTTAAGGAAGCTAGTAATGCAAGAAGCCCATAGATCCCCTTATTCTACTCACCCTATAGGAGCTAAGATGAGGGAAAACATGAAAATAACCTTCTTCTGGGTAGGAATGAAGAAGGATATTACTGATTTTATCGATTGATACCTCGAATGTCAGAAGGTCAAGACTAAATGCAAGAATCCTAAAAGATAATTGTATCCACATTATGTACCTACATAGAAATGGTAAGTTATATCTATGGAATTTATAGTAGGTTTACCCAAGACTAGGTATCAACATGATATAATCCTTGTAGTAGTTAATAGGCTGACAAATGTTACACATTTTATACCATGGAACATCAAGGATGATGCTCAGGTGGTGGCTAGAAAATTTTCTAGAGAGGTATTTCGATTGCATGGGTTTCTTGAGATAATAATTTCAGATAGGGATTCCAAATTCAATTTTGAATTTTCGAAAGACTTTCACAGTATAGTAGGCACAAAACTGAATAGCATTTTGGCATAACACCCTAATATCGATGGTCAAATAGAATGGGTAAACCAAGTACTAGAATACATGCTCCACATGTACTACATGGATCATAAGTATCATTGGGAATACTACTTGCATCTTGTAGAGTTCTTCTACAACAATGGACATCACTCCTCACTAGGAATGGCTCCTTTTGATGCCTTGTATGGATGGAAGTGCAGAACGTCATTGTCTTGGTACAACCTAGAGGATCGAGTTGTGACTGGACCAGATATGGTTAGATAAATGGAAGACCAGTTAAATATAATCAGACAAAAACTTAAATAAGCTACTGATAGGTAAAATAGTTATGCTAATTTGAAGAAGACTCTGATAGAGTAATAAATTGGAGATAAAGTGTTCATAAGGGTTAAACCGATGAAAAGTGTGATCAATTCCACAAATTGGATCCTCTATTTGTGGAACCCTTTGATATCACTAAAAATATCAATATAGTTTCTTATTGACTTGCTTTACCTCCTAACCTATCAAATATCCATGACATCTTCCACATATCCTTGCTTAGAAAATATGTCGCTGACCCTGAACATGTGTTGGATGTTTCTAAATTGCAGATGGTAAATCCAGAGGCTATTGAAGTGATTCCAGTAAAGGTTCTTAAGTTCTATTCTAATTATATGAGGAATCACACTCTTGATAAATGTAAGGTCTAATGGGACCAATTTGTTTGAAAGAAATACCACTTAATATAGAATGGATAATATGCAAAAATATTTTTCTTTTTTGTTTGAAAATATATGATGTAATAATTTTATTTTTGAATTAGAAACACCTAGGACAGTGTTTAGTCCCAGGGGGTAGGATTTCATGACCCTCCCTAGTATAATTTATGGTATGGAAAATAATGTATTAATTTGATGATGCTTTAATACTTAGTTTTGTGCAATTGAACAGTTGTGTGATGTTTAGTTTGATTTTGAAGAACATGGTACTACTAACATATTGCTAATGTGTTGGCAATTTTGGGTACCTTGGGTACATTGCATTTGCTCAAGTGTAGTTGTCATTGATGTCAAGAAGCTCTTGAAGGAATTTGATTTAATGTCAGATTATTCAGAGCATGGACAGTGGGTTTCCAAAAATATCATAGTAGCCCATTTGCAAAAGATCAAAGAAAAAAAGACAAGTTGGAAAAAGTTTGCAGCAGGCTAGAAAAACTGTCGCGATTTCACGACATGTTGGAAGAGAGAGAAGAAGCTGGAAAAACTGTCACGATTTCGTGACATGTTGGAAGAGAGAGAAGAAGCTGGAAAAACTGTCGTGATTTCGTGACATGTTGGCAGAGAAGGAGAGCAAGGTGGAAAGTGTCGCGATTTCATGACATGTCGCATTTTCGCGACTCGAAAAGTGTAGGAAGGCAGAAAAGGAAAAGTATCGCGATTTCGCGACATATTGCAAAGAAGATTGTATGGACCAAAAAGTGTCGTGATTTCATGACATGTTGCAGGAGAGGGAGTCTGAAAGGAAAAATGTCACGATTTCATGACATAATGCTGAAAGGAGAGTCCACAGTGTGAACTGTCGCGATTTCACGACAAGTTCGAAGAGAGAGAAAGTTACTCGAAAGGTGTCACAATTTCGCGACATGCTAAAGAGTTTGAAGTGAGAACAGTCATGATTTCTCAACATGCTGCAAAAGACAAAGTGAGGACTTTCATGATTTTGCGACATGCTGAAAAGCTTGAAGTGAGAACTGTCGTGATTTCATGACATGCAGCAAAGGGAAGAGTCTGAAATGAGAAGCGTCGCGATTTTGTGACGGGCTACAAAGAAAGCGTACGAAAGCTGAAAGCGTTGCGATTTCATGATAGGATGAAATAAAAGCGTACGAATGCAGAAAGTGTCATGATTTCACAACAGGTAGAAGTGAAGAAGCTAGCGGATGAAGATGTAGCGATTTCGCGACAGGATGAAAGAAAAGCGTACGGATGGAGAAAGTGTCATAATTTTACGACAAAAATTGGAAGCAGGTCTTCTATAGGAGAAGTTTCATGATTTCACGACAGATGTAGAAAGGAAGGCTATAAAGACAAAAGCATCATGATTTCATGACATGTTCCAGTTTCACGGGAGTAAGGCAGAGAGAAGCTCAAGGCAGCGAAAGTGTCACGATTTCGTGACATGTTCCGTTTTTGCTAGTGCAAGCCAAGAAAAGGTTGAGAAAGTAATAAGGGTCATGATTTCATGACAAGAGTGAAGATGATGTCAGCAAAGGTAGTAGTGTCATGATTTCATGATAAAAGCAGAGAAGAAGGCCATGAAGTCAAAAGGGTCACGATTTTGCGACAGAAGAGAAGATGACATCAGCAGAAGCAGAAAGTGTCATGATATCATGACAAAAGCCATAAGATAGTGTTCGGTTGCAAAGGTGTCATGATATCGTGACATGTTGTAGTTTCACGAGAAAATCTACAGAACCACAGAGGCGGTTGAAGCCGACAGAGTTGAATTTGAGCCAACACAGTTTAGGGTTTTACAACCGATGAAATTAAGGGTAGCAGCTGACTAAGATCAAGGTTTTGATCTTGAAAGTTTTAGTATAAAAGCAGGGCTGCTTGGAGAGAAAAAAATATCGATCAAAGTGTGTGTTCAAAGAGCGGCGTTCGTAGACTGTGCAAAGTGAAGAAGTTCGATCATCGAGAGCAGAGTGCATTCTATCGAATCTTCCAAGTGAGAGAGTTTGCAAGGAAACAGAGTGCATGAAGACTATGCAGCTGTAATTGCGCAGAGGTGCAAAGGTCAAGGGCAGCTGTGATTGCATAAAAAGAGCGAAGGACTGTGTTTTTGTGTAGACCAAAAAAAGAGGACAAAAGACGTCTGTGCCAGACCGAAGGACTGTGTTCGATGCAGATCAGAGAAAGAGAAATCGAGGACATTTGTGCTAGATCGAAGGACTATGTTTAGTGCAATTTTAAGGACCATATTTGGAGGTGATAGAGTTGAGGACAGAGGTCTCTAGCCAGAGTAGGGAAGATAGGTGTCTTCTATGGATAGAGTTCCATTTGCTAAGGGTAGAGGAGGCAGAGGTCTTCTAGAGGATCACCAGCCAGAATAGAGCTAGGGGATTGGTGTCTCCTTTGGGTTGATACCCATAAATATTGTAATCGGGAAAGGTATTCCCAGATTTTGAGTTGATAAAATTTAGTCAAAGATTTTATCCGTGGAGTAGCCCGCTTTGGGTGAACCACGTAAATTGTTGTGTCTCTTTTGTGGATGGTGTTTTGTGCATTGTTTTAATTACTGCTGTTGATATTGCTTTCTATACTCTGCATAATATTGATTTGAAAGTTGATTTGGAGAAAAAAGGTAAAAAGCGGTCTTATATTGTTCACCCCCCCTCTCAGTATAAGCTTGTGTTCTTCATAATGTGTAGGATCAGGTACACTTGTAGGTTGAATAAATAGAATCATCCACTATAGGTAATGGTACTTGAGGTTCGGGAAGTGATGATTCAGGTAAATTGGAGGAAACATTGATAGATACATTCATATAGGTATGCATTATTGGTTAGAGATAATCATCAACAACTAGCCACCTTGAGCCTCAACTTGATAGCCTAGTAGCTATTGTAAATTCTCAGATGGAGATAGGTTACTGAGTTGACATAAATATTCCCTCTTTGTCTATTGCTAATGTTTGATTGTCTTTTACTTCATCACTATCTTCATTGGTGGTTTGAAAAATAAAAACATGCATAAGTTGGTTGCCTTTAAAAAGCTCTTTATTTTGCTTAAACCTTTCAAAAGAATAACATGATGTTAGTATTAAAATAAAAAACCTCTTACTCTAAATTTTAGTTATACATTAAGTCAGTTTTATTTTAAAATGATAATGGAATTTCATTTTATAAATAATTGTTGTTTTATTTTAAAATGATAATAGAATTTCATTTTATAAATAATGGTTATTTTATACTAAATATTAATAGAAATTCATTTGAAATAATGAGTATTTTACTTTTTAAAATGAAATGGAATTTCTTTAAAATGGGAGATAATAAAGACTTTGTTTGAATGTTGGTGGGAGTTCATTTAAACACTAAGGACTCTATTTCAATGAAAAAAGGAAGTCATTTAAGTAGTAGAGATCTTATATTTGCAAAATCAAAGGGGGATATAGAACCTTTGGATTTATATATTATAAAAAAAAAAGATTTTGCAATCTAGTCTTTATGAGAAGAGCATTGTGGCATGCGTTGAGATGAAAGGAAGTTTCTACTGACCATGGAGAGGGAGCTCCATTAACTACAATATTTAGAAAAAGGATGGAGTTATCAAAAGTACACCTGTAGTCATCGTAGGGGAAGTTGAAAAAGTAATGATAAGCGATGGAATACTGGAAAAATGGAGAATGGGTAGAATGTAGAATGAAGGGGGGGAGAGATTTTGGATTGAGAGTAGTGAAGTGGGAAGCAAGAACAGAGGAACTGTAGAAAAATGACACTAGAACTAATGCTTGGGAAAACAAGGAAGCAAGCAACGAAGATGAATAAACCAGATAAGATTTATGGAGGCATTGCTTGTACCTTAAACATGGTTGAGTTTGTTTACTTTGTTGGTCCTTTAAAATCGGTTTGTCAATTGGTTTTGCTTGCATAAATCATCTTTTGCTTAATCAAATGCTTAAATTTGGTTCCTTTGTTGTTTTGTTGTTGAACCTTGTGTTGGCTTCCCAACATACTTGGGTGCTATGTTTCTTTTGTTGGAAATACCTTGTTGGAAGGGAGCTACGTTGATCTCTATAACTTTGTTAAACCCTCTAGTTTTTTAGCACTGCAGTCGATTGCAAGTTGTCCATGTCATCTGGGTAGTTACTCTTTGTAATTCACCTCTTGTCATTGTGATAGCTAGTTCACTGACCTTTCCTATCTTTTCACCATTATGAATCACTCTTCATTGGAGGAGGTGCATCTTTGTGTCCAGTAGCTTAACCTTCACCCCTTGGTTGTCCGCCACCTATGTTGATTTCATGTTCTATGTGAGCCACTCTTTGGAAGGGTGGTTTTCCTCTTCTTAGAATTTCGTGTTGACTTGTTGTTAGTTGGGTTTGGGTTAACCCCAGAGCTGTCAAATGCTCGAATGGGCATCCCACGTGGACCACATTGATAACGATCATTCTTACTATAAGCATCAGAAGACGAGTAGGGGAGTTTCCCCTTTGGTTTGGGAAGTTTAATTAATTCAACCGGGGGCTTTAATTAATTAAATGGGATGACTTTATTTGTGTAGTTCTTTCTTTTGTTGAAGAAAAAATTTAGTATTTGGTGGTAGAATCTTATGTTTATAAGATATTAAAGTTTATTTAATTAAATATGTAGTGCTTTGATTATGTTAAATAAAGAGATTAAATTTTATTTAAATATTTTAAGATGTAGTGCTTTGATTATGTTAAATAAAAAGATTAAAGTTTATTTAAATAATTGAAGATGTAGTGCTTTGATTATGTTAAATAAAGAGATTAAAGTTTATTTAAATAATTGAATATGTAGAGCTTTGATTATGTTAAATAAAGAGATTAAGTTTATATTATAATTAGAGAAAAGGAGTATTTATGAATTAAAGCAGTGGTCTTTGATTTATTAAATAAAATAAATATAGTTTGTTTTATGGATTAAAGGTATGGGACTTTGATTTATAAAACAAATAAGAAAAGGATTATTTATGAATTAAAGTATTTGGTCTTTGATTTATTAAATAGACAAATAGTTTGTGGATTAAAGGTATGGGACTTTGATTAATAAAATCAAGGAAAAGTATTTAGTCTTTGATTTATTAAATAAAGAAATGTAGTTTGTTTTATGAATTAAAGGTATGGGACTTTGATTTATGAAATAAAAAAACCTAGCTTATTTGATGATTAAAGGTATGGGACTTTAACTTGTCAAATAAAGGTTGAAATAATTGATTAAAGTAAAACCTATGATCTAGCTGTAATAGTTGAAAGACTCTCATTGGGTAATGAGAGGGGAAAATGAAAATAGATATTTTTATTGATATCAACTATGTAGTAGATGGTTAGTTACTTTGATTTAAATTGTATAGTTACAATTTCATAAATAAATGAGTAAATGCATTTAGAAGCATGTCTATCATGTAACCATGAGTGTTGTGATCCCCCTATCCTCAAATGATCGATGGAAAGAGGTGGAGGACTAAAGAGGTAGTTGGAACCATTGCACCAGTTTGTTCTCTACTTGCAATTATTTACTTATGCTCAAATAGACTAGAATTGTAGGGAGATATCCCTAAATTAATATGATGTATTACTTATTATTTAAAGTATGGAGGTTTTACCATACTAAGATGTATGTAATAAATGTGGAATGATGGAAACTATATATTTTATTTGTTGTTAAGGATTGACAAGGAATTGTATTAACTTCTCCTCCATCTAATGCTTACCTTCTTTAAATGTTGCTTCCTTCCTAGGAATTGTATTATTATTTTTTTCTTGCTAAACAACAAAAAAAACCTAAGAAACAAGTTCTAGGGTGAACTTAGAGGATGACCTAAGGGATTAAGACCACTTAGGGTGAACATAGGTGACCTAAGGGATTGATACCCCTTAGGGATAATGATAAATAAGTTTATGGAAATAATATATCTAAGCTAAGATAGCTTGTCATGGAGATAATATGGATAGCTTAACTTGCAATACACGTAGCATGCCTACACAAACTGGCTTGTGTGTGGTATGGAGATGGGTGCATACCTTCGATTGACTGAAGGCGATAAGTTTAGCTCATCAAGAGTGATGAGATAGATAAACTTATTTGTGGTAACACATAATACACCTACACAGATGGACTTGTGTGAGGGTATATTGTGATATGTAGCTCTTGGAGAAAACTTAGGGATTTTTTTTAACAATAGATTAACTAAAGGTCGGGTTAGGGGTTTATGAATCCCTCTCCTAAAAAAACAAAAAATCTTTTCTTTTCTATGTGCTTTCTTGTAGCTATATTTTGGGTCATTATATATAAAGTATATATACTGCTATATTTTATAACTTCATTCTTATGGGATACTTGATCCATTCTATGTCCTTCAATAGAGCAAATAACAAATATCTTAACCAAGGTCAGGCGCTAGGTTCTTTTTGTGCAATTAATGTATTGGAGGAGGAGAGTGTCCCTTAAGGGTAGTTGACTAATAAGTATCTCTATTGTGTACCCTATTTAGATTAAGAGGGGATGTTGAAATATGTGGTGTTAATTGTCACTTAAGGATATGAAATACCTTATATTATATTCACTTGAGTATTTCCCTATGGGCCATTATAATCCTTCTATAGGTGGTTTTATTTTTAATATTATAATATTAGCCTTGTGGTTAGTTCTTTAACCTTAATCTAAGGTAACTTGTAATTTAGGTATATATACCCTCTTTAAGTCCATCCATTTCTTCATTAGTTTAAGAAATTTTTCTATTCATTATTATGATTATTTGTTTCCTATGGGAACCTTTTATATTTTGTTACTATTATATGAGATTTATGTTTTCTTGTTGGTTAATGTGTCAATTATATTCATTTTTGTATATATTGATGTTGCCCACTGGTTTCCCTAAAGTTGTTAGGCCAAATGACCTTGGGTGTGTTAAAATTATGAACTAGCTAGGACATGAACCCATGAACTTCTAACAATTAAAATGTTATTGGTAACACTAGGGAAGAGCTTGTAAATAACATCAATTTAGACATGAATACATAGTGTTATATTTGGCTCTAGGTATAAGACCATTAAACTAAGGTTCGTAAATTACCATAAGTTTAGTTTGTACATCCATGTGCCCTTATGGATCTATAATATGTCAGCATATGGGATTAGAACAATATTTTATGTGATGGAAATTTATTCTTCACATCCGAAACATATTGGGTATCCATAATTATATACTATGTTTATATATAATTTTATTTTCTAGTAAACATTTATCTTGTTCAATAATATCTTTCTTAATTGGCTATATGGGACTTAAATAGGTCCCACTTATATTAGATCATCACCTCATCATAATAGAATTTTGATAAACCATAGTGGTATTAAAATAAACCACATTGGTAATTATGCACATAAGATCTATCAAAATTCGTACGTAGATACTTTATTTGGTAATCCATGCTTTTAACCATTTGATTTGATATCAATGGTATCATTTTAAATAACACTTGTTTATTTATTTATTTATTTTAGGCGAAAAACCCCTTACGGGGCCGCATTGGTCTGAGAGACCACAAACAAGGGGTTCTACACCATCAAATTCACCTGGGAGTCGCACTCGACCCTACCCGCACCAACATTATCGATTGGATTTTGGATACCCAATTCAGCTTTTTGGTAGGGTGGAGATTTGAACCTGGGACCTCCCTTGGAGGATTGTCCTCTCCTCTCCAACTCACCTACAACACCTGGGTAATAACACTTGTTTATTATAACACTAGTATTTATATAATTTTATTTAAAATATATTATTTTAATGGAATGGTATGTATTTTAGGTTATAGTGAAGTCAAGACAACATACTCAAGGTCATATACCCTTTACATATACATTGAACTTCTTTTAAATGACCCATGTCAACTATTTGACCTTAGCTCAATGTACTATTATTTTAATTTGAATATAGTTGTTTTATTTATTAATACCATTTATGAATTTTATTGTGTAATTTTTTTTATTTTAAGTATATAAATTTTTTAATATAGATGTATACAAATGAAAAAATCAAAAAATTAATATTAATTAAAATAAATTATCAATTTTATAGTGAATCAAGAATAAGTTTTAAAATGTTACAATAATAAACAAGAGGAATGTGTCCCGAGGGGACAATGCAACGGTTTAGGCTTTGGCCTCTCTTTGGGAGGTCCTGTTGGAACAAAATATGCCTTTGGTTAATTGTATTGCACCTTAGACCTTGCCAACATTGAATATACGGACTTATCTTGGGAATATCCGTCTAATCTCCCTAGTAGGCTGGTTCATTTTTGCTTTGTTTAGAGAAAAGAGAATTATAAAGAAGGGAAATTATTGTAAAGGGAAATATAGCCAAGGCTAGAATATTTTATCACTGTACCGTTTAGACAACAACATGATAAAACATACGTATTACTGTTACAAGCTTTATTTTATACCTTTAGGTATAAATCATAATTTTCTAAGTGTGATTCAAATGTTTTCATCTAACACATATAAGCATACTTAATATTAACTCCAACAATATAATTCATGCATGTATAGTCTAGATTTAGAACATATACAGTCTAGAATTCAATAATGTAAATAGAAGTCAAGAACCAGATACATACACTTGCACACAGAAAATTAGAAGCCAAGAGAAGAGTAGCTTTATTTGCTTGTATCTAGAATGATGTACTCCAATCTTGTAAACGTCTAAGAGCTGACCTCTATTCAAAATGCATCTACCACTATATATACCCAAAATGGGTATCTTTTACAACTAGTACATCTTGGATCCCAAATCAATTACAAGCAATTAACTACAGTTTCTAATAATAAGCAAAATATCTTCTGCAAATTGGATTCTAAAAAATCTGATACTTCTCTTTTATATGAAACCCCTAGAGATCAAAAATTTGGTGTAATGGCATGTTTTGGTTGCTAATAATATATCTTGTCAGGAACAGTTGTCATGTCATGAAATCGTGACGTCTTCAAACGCTCTACTTCATTTTCCTCTTGCTTCAACGAAAACAAAACATGTTGCAAAATGGAGACACTTTAGCCTTGTAAGTTTCTCTCATTCTCATGCCAAAAACTAACATGTCATGAAATCGCAACATTCTCTTCTCTTCTACTCTTTTCCCACTTCTCGATGACAAAAATGCAACATGTCACGAAATCGTGACATCTTCATCCTTTCAACTCCCTTTTGCCCTCTACGGCTGTGAAAATGCAACATGTCACGAAAATCACAACAAAATTTAGGCATGTCGCAAAATCATGACATCTTCCTTGTCTTGGACTTGTCTTCTTGATTTATCAGCGAAAACATAACATGTCGCGAAATCGTGACACTTTCATCTGCTTGACTTTCTTGCACTGTTTTGCCACAAAAATTAGACATGTCTCAAAATCGTGACATCGTCTTTCCTTAGCTCATTTTCCCTTTCTGTTGCCCTTCAAAAAAACTCCATCAAGCTTTTCAAAATGGCCTCCTATTGCAAAATCTCTGCTATCTTCTAGAGGTAGTATTTTTAGACTAACATTCTTGGCACCTTCCAGAGGATTTTTTGCTAGCAAAATATTATAATACAAGCCCTTCATCCATTGGGAAACAGAGTCAAAAAATACAAAATAAGAAATTATAGAAAGAAAAGAGTAAGGGAAAATGCACTTCTAATGAGTAAGCATTACCTTTTCAAAAACTCTTCTTATAGCTTAGAGACTTATTACTAAAATACATTAAATACTTTAGAAGGGGAATCTAAACACTTGTCTTAATTTTGGGTACTATTCCCAGCTTCTGTCAATTGCTTCTAGCCATTATGCTTTGATTTTCTGATTTTTGCCACTATAGCTACCACTTCCTGATAGGTTTTACAAATATGTTTCCAATATCCATCGTCCAGGTCTGAGGAATCAATGAATATCTAGTAGATATACTGAAGATCTTCCACTCTATCATATGAAATCATTTTTTGCCTAAATATTAATTCTTGCAAATAGGTTTTAACCTGTGTGAGCTTCTGAACCATCTCCATTACTCGTGTATCTTCTATGGGCTCACTCTAGCCTTCATCTTCAATAAAAAATTTCAAGGATGAGGAGAGTGCACTTTCATTAAGGACTTTTGAGTTATCATCCCAGAGATATGGGAGTCCACTTTGGATAGCCAAATCCAAATTCTTTAGTAACCCTTTTGCTTTGGTCTCTAGCTCCTGTAGGATTTTATTCCCTTGGGTCACTAATTTAAACTTTCTAAAGAAGTTCTTGGCTGCAATATTGGCTTGATACCAAGCTTCACTTCATACCTTTGTTGCTATACTCTCTGGCATCTTCTCAGATAATATCTGGATTTTAGTAGCAACATCTTCTCTTTTTTGCAAAATAATTAACTACAACTTTGAACTCTTCACCCACTACTTCAATCGTTTCCTTGACTTTAGCTAGGTATAACAATAAAGGTCGTGCTTTCAAGCCTAATCTCAACAAATATTTCAACAATTTTTTCCTCATATCTCTTACCTTTTCTTTTGAAAATCCAGATAGAGTATTCTGCTGATCTATCAATTGTTGCTAGAGCTCTTGAACCTGGAGATTCAAGGCTTGAATCTGTGCATCTACCTGTCCTAATTTTTCTTTATATTTGGCTACCTCATTAGCAGCAATACTAAACTTATCCTCCCACTATTTTACCTCCAACTTTAAATCTTTTTCTATATGTCTCTCTTCTTGCAAAACTGATTCTAACTCTTTCCTCTTTTCATTTTCTTTCAAAAATTTCTCTAAGTAATGTCCACCATGCAGATATATAGTTCCTATATGTGCTTGGAATTTTACCCATTCATCTTGCATAGGAAACTGAGGAATATCTTCATTGATTTCTTCTGCATGGTAATCTTCAATAGTCATTTCACCCTTAGATTTCTTTGTTACCGGGGTTAACTTTACTTTCTTCCTTTGCATGGTAGCAGGATCCAGGGCAATAATTTCATGAACACTGGCAGGTGTCTTTGGATCTTCAACGGAGTGAGAAGTCCACCAGTCTAAAGCATTCTTACTAACCCTTTTCAAATTTTCTATCTTTGATAGAGTTGGATGATTCTTGTCAATTTGGAAGGATGTGGCTTCAATTGTTGGAATGCCAATGTTGGGAAAGAAAGGGATGGGGACCAACGCAATATTGACGTCGAGTTGAGAATGGGAATATGTTGCCATTTATGGGAAAGCAAACCATTTTTGAAAGGATAATTATATCTTTCTTCATATCAAAAAATGAGGGAGAGTAAAAATAGGAATGAGTAGAAGAAAAAAAGGAGATAAGAAAAGAGACATACCTGGTCCCGTCTGAAGTTGTTGTTGATCCCTTTCCTCTTCTTCAATATCATAATTATTATTTGATAATTCTTCATCTTGAATTCCACCATCATCATGTATCTTAGTATTCTCATTCTGCTTACTTTTGTTATCACTTTCATCAAGATTAATTATTTGTATATTTTGGGGAAATTCCCCATGTTGTTCTTTCTCACCTTCCCCAACCTCTTGCTTCACTAGCACTTCTTTTACAATATCTGGATTCTGGCTCTCTTGAGCCAGATTTGGTAAACCATTTGTGTCTTCCATCTGAGAAATTTCTTGCTCAGCATCCTGAGCATCAGTATTATTACCTTCCTCATTCACTTTATCCCTTTCAGAATCCTCAACTGTATTATCTTGAACATCTTGAACATTTTGTTCACTAAGAGAAGTTTGAGTAACATTCTTGTCTTTATTTTGTCCATCAGCCAGGGATTTTAATATTTTCATCCTCTCAACTATAGGTTCTTCATATGATTATGAAGTCGAGTCGGAGGGAGGAATAAACTTCACAACTTTAGAAGTATAATCTTGTTAAGTTGAAGCATCATCTCCAAGTGCCAGATGTCTTTCCCTCACCTCTACTTGTATGGTTTAAGTCATTCCTTGCCCTCCTTTTCCTAGGCCTTTTCCTTCATACCCCATTTTTAGCATCATCTGAGCAGCCTTGCCATAGGTCTACCCCTGCTCTTGGGTAAAAAATTCTTCTATTGACCACTTTCTAGAATTTCTAGGCTTTGTCTAAACCAAGGATAACTTATGCTCGACTACTATTTGTTTTCCCTTACCCTTATTAGTTTCCTACCCTTGTGGTGCTTCAGGGCTGGTTCTGCTACTACTTCCAATGTTGGGAGGTATTTTTATGAGAAAAACCCCTTCCCAAGATGCATGATGCAAATTATATTGAATATTAAATTCATTATCATTTTTCAATGGGTACCTTGAAGAAATCATATTTGTTTGTACCCTCATTAGCCACCATTCATGAATCTTCACGATTTTCCAGTCAACCCCCCTCTTCTATATCCTACTAATCCTCTCATTCATTAACTGATGTTTTGTATTGTTTAGGGGATCATAATTCACTACTTGCTCATAGAAATCATGCCAAGGGGGTAGAGGTTCCATTCTCTCAATGTGCCATTCCAAGGCATCATCTTCACTGTTATTTCTTTTTTCCTCTATATCTGGCCTGACTGTAGCATGATATTTTTTCATTTCAGTTTTATTCAGAATAGCTTGTTTTTTAGTAAATCTATCCAAGGGATCATACTTCCACCTCTGTGGAATTTCAATCAGCCCCAATTCTCTTAAATATTCTGCAATCTATTCATTCTAATCCCTTTTTGTTACAACTATCCATTTGAAACTAAATGGCATGTTATAGGTGCTGGTCTTCCCAATACCAGAGCCAAATTTTACATTTATTTGTTTAGTTTGTCGAACATACTCTAATGCAAATAGTCTATCTGTAACATAATGAGGGAGTAAAAATGGTTTCTGAGTGAAACCATACAATCTAATACAAACCCCTTGGGTGAGGATAAACCAATCACCCTCTTCAACATATTTAGTTTGTAGAAATTTTTCCACCTTAGGGGTTAATCTTCTAATATTCCCATACATTATTTTCAGAGCAGGGCCTAAGAATTCCTTGTTGAAATCATAAAAGGATTATGTTTTATACAACACATTTGTCCATTCACAAACAGGAAAAACCCTGCCCTGTTCATCTTTGTCTCTCATTGAGATAAAAGCTAATTCTTTAGACATGAAAAAGAAAAACAACCATATTAAGTATGACGAGAATCAAAAATATAATTGAGACCCTTTCTTAAGCGATGCTAACCCTTCATGAATCTCTGAACATAAGAAACATGGACAATTGAAGAATATTGGATTCATGCTTTTGCTCATGACAAAAGAATCATAATTTTTGGGGTTAGAAAAGCATTCAACCAAAGTAATTTGACATTTTTGAACCTTTTCATCAGTCTTGAGGCCTGCGATCATAGCTAAAATAGAATACAACTTTGGATTTTTGAACTCTGTGATATTAATAGGAGGCTCAGGTGGGTTTTCCCCTATAGGTAATTCTTTCAGTTGGGAAACCAAAAAATTCCTTATCTTCTCGGAAGGACCAAAGTATCTAGCCTGGTATTTGAGGTCAAAGGCTTTTGGCTCAAATGCAGGAACATGACCCGCAGTGAAAGTAGAAATAAAATCATCTTTGCTTAAAGTAAATAAAACTCTCCCTTTACAATTTCTTACATTCTTCCCTTTTTTGTCATAAAAATTAGCAATTGCCCTCATCAACTCGGGGTAGGGATGCACATGCACATATATATACTAGTATAGAACGAAATGGAAGAAAAAAGTGGAAGGAGAATATGTTGAGACTTTGGTAGCTACCCGGTCTACTATGTTGCTTCTGATTTTTCCCAAGTCCTTCCAAGTCACAATTGTATTGCTTATTCTCGCATCTTTGTCAATAAATTTGTTACTCATCTCTTCTATTTTTCTCACCACTGAAGTTTTTGGAGATGACGCAGCTACTGCTTCCTACTTATTTCCATTTCTATGAGCCATGAAAGAATAACATGCGACTAATATTTTAAAATTTTTCTTGAAAATTGCTTCGAAATCTCCTTTTGTCAAGAAAACTGAAAATTCTGAGTATCACAGTAGGGGTTGGGTTTTCTCTCTTCTCTCTACGAGAGCTGGAAATAGCAAGTGACAGTATGAAACTTCACTTAGACAAAAATTTAGCTTTCTTTTTTCATGTCATTTGGGAGAAACATGTGATAAATCGCATTAATTGTGGTTGGTGGCAGCAATTATCTTGGGATTTCTTCGAATTTTGCTTCTGCCACCTTTCCTAGAATGTTTTTCTAGAAACGCTAACCATCCAATTAATATTGTGCAGAAAATAGCAATAAATCCTAGTAAACTTTGTGCTACCTGACCGATCAATCATTCCCTCCCATTTATTCCTTGGCACGTGGATACTCAAGAATTTCTTAGGCGACCATTTTTATAAGCTTTTCGCAAGGAGGAAAATAACGCTTCTCAAGGGGTTATTTTAATAATTTCTTCCCACCAACCTTTTAGGACCACGTGGAGATTTTGAATTTAAAATTTCAAAACAAAAAAAAGGAACCTTTCTCTCTTCTTTCTACTACGTTGTTGAACTGTGATTGGTTACAACAAAAACTTTTACTAAACCGCAAATTAAAGAATATTTACAATTTTTATAATGCCTCTACTATACTGTACATATAGCTCTAATTTGTATTTTACTTGAAATATAACTTTAGGTGAAATGCATTCACCGTGATAGGAAGGATCCAACCATGTTGATATTTCAGTTGGAAAGAATTGAACTATTTTTTTGAAATTATTTCAAATGGTCCTTCCCAGAAAGCATCGAACTTGTCATGGTTTCCTGGCTTAGCTTTCTTTACATTCCACTTCAAAACTTGGTCTCCAACTTTGAATTTTCTGAAAGTAGTCTTCTTATCAAATCACACTATTGTATTAATCATGTATTTCTTGTGGTGATCATAAGCTTGTTCTTTGGACTCTTCTAATTGCAAATTTTGCATCAATCGGGCATCCATCGGCTGACCTTCCTCTTTGTCTATCTGATTCAGTAGTTTCAATGCTGGTATCTCCATATGAATAGGCAAAACAACTTCTTTACCATAAACTAGAGCATATGGAGATGTATTAATGGACTTCTTTATTGATATTCTATCATCCGAGAAAGCTTGGGTAAAGAATGAATGCAAGTCTCTCTTGTTATCTTATGGCATCCTTTTTAGAATCTTGAGTATATTCTTATTGGTAGACTCAGCTAAACCATTACCTTGTGGATAATAGTTAGAAGATGTTTTCAAATATATTCCATACCTACTGGAAAACTCAATCATTTTGGCTCCAGTGAAAGAAGATCCATTATCTATGATCAATGAGTCGAGTATGCCGAATCTAGTAATTAGACTTTCTACAAACTCTATCATGACTTCTACATCAACTTTCTTTTTAGGAACTGCTTCTGCCCATTTCGTGAAGTAATCTTTGGCAGTGAGTATATATTTATGGACTTATGATGAGTTCGGTTCGATTATTCCCATAAAATCTAAACCCCACTGCTGGAAAGGTTCTTTGACCTGTATAGACTTCAAAGGCATAGGAGCATTTCTGTTTATTCCTACATACCTCTGACACTGTTCATATTTCTGAGTCACTTTATATGTATCTGAAAAATAGAAGGCCAATAACAACCAGCTCTGAGAATCTTCAAAGTTGTTGTTCTACCTTAATAATGACCACCCGAGAGGCCTCCATGGAATTCTTCTAATACTTTTTTCTTCTTATCATCACCTATACATTTCAGTAGTACACCATCAATGTTTATTCTATACAACCCCTCTGTTCGAAGGGTATACTTTAGTTCTTGCATTCTAAACCTCCTCCTTTGTAAGCATTCAGATTTTTAGGGCATATCCCAGTCTGCAAATACCTTACCAAATCATTAATATAATTAGTACCTTCTCTAACTTGATCTTGTTCGGTATTCACCATTATCTCTTGACTTTCGACATACCAAGTTTTCGCTTGTCTGGCCAACTCTTGGCATAGAGCTCTACCTATGACTATCTTGGTTGGATGTATCTCTACATTGTATTCATGTATACGAGTTACCCATCCTACTATTTTTTACCAAGATCTCCTTGTATTATGAAATTTCTAACATCTGGGTGAATTACATAAACAATGGTGTGACTTTGGGATAGGAAATACTTTAATTTATTCAATGATTTCATGACAACATACACCTATTTCTCGATAAATATATATCTCTCTTCGTGCTTGTGCATGGTAGAACTTAAAAAGGCTATGGGTCTTTCCTCATTATCTGCTCCCTTCTGAGTAAGAACCACAACATAGTTGTCTTGCTCTCCAACAACATATAAAATGAAACTTTGGGAGTAGTCGGGGTTGACTAAAATGGGAGCTTGAGCTATGGCCTCCAATATTTTCTTAAAGGTATCTTTCCTTGAATCTGTCCATTTGAAAGGTGCATCCTTTTTTAACAATTCAGTCATTGGTTTAACAGTTTGAGCAAAATCTACGATGAAATTTCGAACAAAATTTATTTTCCCAAAGAAATATTGTAATCCTTTCTTATTGATTGGTAGTGAAAGTTCCAAGAGTGCTTTTACTCTGTCAGGATCAATGGACAATCCAAATTTAGAGATAACGTGGTCGAGCAATATACCTTCTTCTATAATAAATATGGATTTCTTTGGGTTTAAAGATATTCCAAATTAGGTCCGAGGTGTAGACCAATTGGTTCATCCAAACCCCATAAGGGGGGTGGAGGTCCAAGGTTCAAATCTCGGGCCTCGTCGGACTGAACGCTTGTCCCTTTCCTGGTGCTTTCAGCAGCATAAAAGGTTTAAAATGATTGTGGCATGGTGGTTATAGGGGTGTATTGTGCGAAGATATGTGTGGCGGATTCTGGTGCGGATAGCACAGAATTCTGTGACAGCCATAAAAGTTGTACAACCTGCCCGGATTCGTAGCGGCTACCAATTCCACCATTTAAATTAAAAAAAAAAAAAAGATATTCCAAATTCTTTGTATTTTTCAAATATTTTTTGTAGATGGGTGGCATGATCTCGCTTATCATGAGAAAATATTGTCATGTCATCTAGATAGACGACGATGATTTTATTTGCGAGCTCACCAAACGCCATGTCCATAGCTCTTTGGAACATTGCTCCGACATTTGATAACCCACAATATATTCTTTGGTAGGCAAACATTCCCCATTTAGTAGTGAATGCAGTTTTATATTGATCTTCATTTTTTACCCAAACCTGGTTATATCCAGAAAAACCATCTAATAGAGACTCCTACCACTCTATGAAGGATTGGGTCAATATGAGTCAAAGGATAATGATACTTAAGTGAAGCTTTGTTCAAATTTCAAAAATCTACACACAATATGATTTCTCCATTCTTTTTCCTAACTGGGACCAGAATTGCCACCCAGGTAGAATGTTTAATGGGATATACTATTTTAGCTTGTAAGAGTTTCAATAACTCTTGTTTCATTAAGGCTTCAATTTTTGGATTTACAAGCCTTTGTCTTTGCCTGAAGGGTTTAGCTCCTTCTTCCAATTCAGTGGTGTTTTGGATCACTTATTTCTTATATACTTTCAAATCACTATATGTTTAGGCTATAATATCTGGACACTTTTTATATAATTCTTTAACTTGATTCAATTCTTCCACTGTACAATTGGTACCTACCTTTATCATTTTTCTCAGATCTAATTCCACCTCTTTATACCAGCGTTTGTCAATTTTAATCCTTCGACCTGTTGCTCTATCATTGTTGTCGAAGAGACTCTCAAGGGTGATCAGTCCCTTGGGAATGTGATTTTTTTTTAATTATATTAAGCTTTCCTCCTCTTCATCTTGTAATGCTCTATCACTGGAGCAGTTCATTTCATGGACTATAAAATCCAATATTTGTTCATCACTCTCAAACACTTGCCATAAGATATCTTTGTCATGCACAGAAGGCCTATATATAAGTCTCACTGTTTTAGATTTTTGGATGACATTACTGACTGGACAGAAGTTAGATCCCACGGATGCCAACAGGTCTGGATGAGTATTACTTTCTCTTGGCATTGGATTTATGTTCGGAGCTTCAAAATTTTCCAAGAGGCCCAACACTTTATTTTTGTAAGCTCTTAAATAGTGTTGTTTACAAATACATTTTCCAGTGACCTATTTCAGAATAAGCTTTGAATCTCCATAAACCAGTATTTGTTTTGCACCTAATTTTTTAGCCTTTTTGAGTCCTAAAAATAATGCTTTGTACTCATCCGCGTTATTGGAGCAACTCCATGTCGATCTATATGAATTTTCTTTTCTTTTCTTGTAGGATAAATTAAAACTATCCCAGCACCTACTCCATTTTTGCATCTGGATCCATCAAAGTAAAGTTTCCAAAGCTAGCTAGTGGAAGTATTTTCTTTAGGGACAAAGATAGATAGGTTTTTTGGTTTCCCAATAGAGTATCTCCCTGTCTCTTTTTCCACCATGGCATTAATTTTTTTTAAAGAAAACTGATCTTCGGATTGGAGTTCCTCCAAGGTTTCCTCCATCAAATATATATCTCCTATATCTTCGGTCATCATACTCACAGTACTGGTTTCTTCGAGTCTTGCCACATGAAAAGTAGATGGCTTTTCATTAAAAATATTGACCCTCTTACCTTTGAAAGGTATTTCTAAATGTGAATAATCTAAGGATAAATAACCTCCCATTTTTGCTATAAATTCTCTAGATAGACACATACCAAAGTATGGTTCTAGATCTATGACCACCACTTCCTATATAACAACTATTTGGGGCATCCTATGGAGTTGTATGAGGATATATTTGATTACTCCTATGGTTTTCATCGGAGTACCATCTAATTGCAACACTCCTGAATGACTTCTGGTGTACTCCATTCCCATGATATCACATACTGCCTTAGGCATAACTACAGTAGTTGCTCCTGAGTCGATCATATAGTTATGTACTACTTACCCTTCCATATGAAAATACAAATAGAAAGGAGGTGGTCTATTTTTTTACTATGATAGAAGTAGCATTAGCTTGTATAGAATTTTGAAAAGAGGGGATTTTGCTCTTACGATTCATCATCTTTAAATATTCTTTAAGGAGATCAATCTGCCTAGGGAACTGCAAAGCGTCATACATGCTAGTTTTTGAGGGACTCTTTTTCATCTCCTCGATGATATTGAATGAAGGTGTCTTGAAAATTTTCTCCTTTTCTCTGGTGGATGGATCATATTTATTCTTATAAACCTGAGTTGCTTCTGTTCTTTGCCTTTTTTTTAACGAAGGGAATCTGATTTTCTCTCTTGCTTGATCTTGAGTTTCGCTCTCCTTTCTTGGAGAAAACTCTCTTATTGGTGCTGGAACAAAACTCTGACAAGGATTAGAGAGTCCATTTTCACTTGACTGATCCTTCTGAGGCATAGCTTTGGGAGCTGGAGGGAAACTTAATGACTGAAGTTCTTGGGGATCAACTTGTATAGGTTTCCTTCCCGATATTATCAGGACTATGACGTGTTCTACAAATGGTATTTCCAAATTGTGATCAAATTCTCTGATCATGTTTACATGACCTTTCATTGTTTCTTTCACTCTCTCATTTTCTACACTTTGTACATGATTCTGGTGAAACATACACGAATCTTCTCCATGATGGTCATTACACGTGGAACACCAATAATCTAAGTTAGAGGGTTCTCCATTATCTCTTGTTTCATTAGCATAAATGACATTTTTTCTTTCCTGTCCTCTGCCACTTGTTGAAGCCCCATATCTGGTTATCTGAGGAAATATCCTTGACTAGAAACTTCTCTCAGCTTCTCTCTTTTTCATGGATGACATATCATTTGCCAAATTTTTCATCGTGTCTATTATGGTTGTCATCTGATTCTCCTGGGGGATTGCTCGGAGAGGTATAGCAGGCAATATGGGAAGGGGAGGAGTAGGAGGTAATTCTAGTAGATTCTGAGGCAACTGAACAACTAGAATGACTGGTTGCTCATTCCATTTTAGGGGATGTGCTGAAGGATTTAAGCTTGGAGCTTGGGGAATATCTAGAAAAATTGGTAGTGGAACCTTTGGAGGATATTTCCTAGTAGCAATAAGATCAACTTCAACTTTAGATACTTCTAAATAGATAACATGGAAAGTTAAAACACGTGATTTTTGAATAATCATACTAATATCTGAATCAAAAGCTATCGGATAATAACATATTTCTTGCTCTATGGTAGGTTTTAACCCAGCATGTACTCTATCCCAAGTATGTGTGAACCTAATGTTAAAATTTGCAATCTCTTCCTATGGATGTCTCCTGACGATTGTGAATTGATTGAGTAATGAGAAAGTATCTGTATGTACATTGAATTCATCAACCAGACGACCAGCAAGAATCACCCAAGAAGTGATAGATCCTGGAGGGATTTCTCTATACCAATGGAGCATTTTTCCTTTTAAAGATATGACCAACAACCTGACCATTATTCTTCCTAGGTGATATTATAAACTGCTCCTAATGATGAAACATCTAGGCAATGTTCATCTACCATTTTACCTATACCATCATATGATGGCAAAGCTTTCAGGGCTGCCTAGGGAACTTGATTCTGGGCTGCCAAGTTCAGTGGGCCAGTTTGATTCCATACAAGATGAGCCGAGATAGGAGTAGCCATTATGGCTACTGTATTTGTTGTTACTATAGAGCTATTTGAGGATATTCCAATAGTAGGTACAAGGGAGCTTATACTAGTACCAGGTGGATTAGATCTTGCAGCTAGCACAAGATGTGCTTTCAAGCTACCAAGGTGTAACTCGAAGAAATCGATAGGATCTTCAGAGTTTCTTGCTTGGGATCTGGTTATCATATGCATAGGCAATCATGAGTTTGTAACCAGATAGTTTATACAAGGTATTTCTTAGGTCTAAAATACTATGAACGAAGTCACCAGGTGGTTTTATTCTTTATTTAGGTTATAAAAAAAATGTTTTAAAGAAAAAACACCAAAACTTATAGAAAAATTGTGGGACTTCGAGTCCACCGAGCGTGCCAAAATCTGTTGGAACAAAATTTGCCTTTGGTTAATTGTATTGCGCCTTAGACCTTGCCAACATTGAATAGACATACTTATCTTGGGAATATTCGTCTAATCTCTAGAGTAGGTTGGTTCCTTTTTGCTTTGTTTAGAGAAAAGAGAACATAAATAAGGGAAATGCTTGTAAAGGGAAATATAGCCGAGGCTAGAAGATTTTCTCATATTATAGTTTAGACAACAACTAGGATAAAACATACGTATTACTGTTACAAGCTTTATTTTATACCTTCATGTAGAAATCATAACTTTCTAAGTGTGATTTAGACGTTTTCATATAAAAAATATAAGCATACTTAATCTTAACTCCAGTAATATAATTCATGCACGTATAGTCCAGATTTAGAACAAATACAATCTAGAATTAAATAATGTAAATAGAAGTCAAGAACCAGATACATACACTTGCACACAGAAAATTAGAAGCTAGGAGAAGAGTAGCTTTTTTTGCTTGTATCCAGAATGATGTACTTCAATCTTGTAAACGTCCAAGAGCCGACCTCTATTCAAAATGCATCTACCACTATATATACCAAAAATGGGTATATTTTACAACTAGTACATCTTGGATCTTGAATCAATTACAATAAATTAACTATAGTTTCTAATAATAAGTAAAAGATCTTCTGCAAATTGGATTCTAATAGATCTGATACTTCTTTTTTATCTCACACCCCCAAAGATAAAATATTTGGTGTAAGGGTATGTTTTAGTTGCTAAGAATATATCTTGTCAGGAACAACTGTCATATCGTGAAATCATGATGTCTTCAAACGCTCTACTTCATTTACCTCTTGCTTTAGCGAAAACAAAACATGTCACGAAATCGAGACACTTTAACCTTGTAATTTTTGTTTCTCTTTCTCATGGTGAAAACTGACATGTAACAAAATCGTAACATTCTCTTCTCTTGTACTCTTTTCCTACTTCTCGGTCACAAAAATATAATATGTCACGAAATCACGATGTCTTCATCTTTTAGCTCCCTTTTGCCCTCTGCAACCGTGAAAATGCAACATGTCGCAAAATCGTGATGGAATTTAGGCATGTCGTAAAATCACGACATCTTCCTTATCTTGGACTTGTCATCTTTATTTATAAGCAAAAACACGTCGTGAAATCGTGACACTTTCATCTGCTTGACTTTCTTGCGTTGTTTTGCTGCGAAAATTAGACGTCTTGAAATTGCGACGTCGTATTTCCTTAGCTCATTTTCCCTTTCTATTGCCCTTCAAAAATAGACTGCATCAAGCTTTTCAAAATGGCCCCCTATTGCAAAATCTTTGTTGTCTTCTAGAGGTAGTATTTTTAGACTAACATGTCCAAGGTTCAAACTATGGTGTGTGTGTGATCATCCCTTATTGATAATCTTAGCTCTTGCCCTTATGATGGGTCATGGTTGGGAATTCTCAGTCGTAAGCGTTGGTCATATGGGCTTCTCACCAATTAAAAATATATATAAAACCAATAATAATCAACTTATAAATGAAAAAAAGTACCTTCAACTTTTTGTTCTTATTTATATGAATGAATTTAATTAACAAATTAAACCAAACAATTATCCATTCTAAGTCCTAACCTAGTAAAACTCATTTTTATTTGTATTTCATTCCAATGAAATCTAATGATAAATAAAAGGATATAAATCATTTGAATAATATAAGTATACACACAATAAAAAATTATGATGAAATTCATTGATATTCTACTTCATATTGCATGAGTTCAAGTCCTTATTGGTTAACATTTACTCTATTAACTATAAGTTATAAAATATTTTTCTTAAATTTAATAAGGGTTAGGATTTCTAAATCATGGGAGTGGGAGCAGGAGAGCGAGGGAGCCAGAGAGAGTTAGGATGGATGTGCTTCTTTGGTACTGGAGGCTTGCAATGGATTTTTGAAACTAGTTTTGTTGTTTGAGTAGATTTGGAGCCTACGGGAATTGGGGTGGATTTGGACCCCCGTTGTTTTTGTTGTTTTCATAGGTTTCATTGGTGGTCCTTTCTCATTATTTATGGGTGAGAAAAACACCCTTATTTTTTCAATCGTGAGTGGGTTTCTCATGAAGCCCTTTCAAGATTATCCCAAAGGTGCCTGGAATGTTGGTGTCGTTCTTTCCCATGAAGGTGAAAATCCTTGTGGTTTTCACCCTATTGGTTTTTAGGGACAGGGACCAGAAGGACCCCCTATCTCTTAAATAGGGTGTGTCACTACAGTTCTATATTAGGACGGTGAACACTATGGACGTGGGTGCATGCATCTATAATTCCTAAAATTTTAGGAGTTTTTTAAGGGTCTAGGAGGGTCTCTTGTCTTCCATAAGTGGTGTGTGCCTACTTCCTCTTCCTGTGGGTACATGCATCATCAATTCCCAATATCTTAGGAGCTCTAATAGGGGCCAGGAGGCCCTTCTATATTCCAACAAAGGTGTGCACCCATTTTTCCATTCTAGATATGCAGATTCTATGGATAAGTACACCATTGAGTCCCAATTTCTTGGGAGTACCATAAGGATCCAAGAGGACCCTTTCTATTCCAATAATGGTGTGTATCTTCCTTCCCATTCTGGGAGAGTTAAACCCATGGATGCATGCACCATCGATTTCTAGTTTATTGGGAGTTCTACTAAGGGCCAAGGGCCAAGAGGACTCCCTGTCTTTCAACAGTATTGTTCTTTCCCTTTAGCATCCTAGGAGAGCAAATCTATTGGTCACAGTTCATGAAGATCTGAATGAGATACCCTCATTTGTTGACATGGTGGATACCATGTTGTTTCTCCATGGAATCATGATTCAAGGGAGACCTCCACAAAAAATATTTTAGCGTATTCTTGGATTAAGCAAGAAATTTTTTAATTTCATCTTGAGTGGGATGTTATTTGGTTGTTTCCTTGATTAGGTAGGAATTTTCAAATTTCAAGTTCCTTTTATTTTCGAGTGGGCAGGAAATGTATTCCTTCTACTTCCCCTTTTCCTTGTGTAATCTTTTTGGTGCACGTTTTCCTATGTGGTCACCCTCATTTGGGCCCCTATTTTTGCTTTCTCTATCTTTGTAGTTGGAGGGTCTTCCCCTATTCAGTTTCAGTTTCAAGATTTCCTCCCTTTTATTTTTGAGAGTTTGATAAGTTGGTTCCTTCCCTAGGTTCTTATCCTTTTGTAAAAGGTTCGAGAACCCTTTAAAAATATATTGTATAAGGTTTAGGAACCTTTTCAATATCTCTTCATCCAACATATAACAAAAATCACTTTATTTATTTTACTACATTAATATGTTATATGTATTTATATTTTAATATATGGATAAAATTTTAAATTATCATTTAAATGAAAGTTGAGTTACTTCCTCTACATCAAGGTTGAAGGGGAAAATATATATAACTTGATTTTTTCCAAAGAATTATTTTTTGTTACCATTATGTAAAGGGTAAAATAATATTTGAAGGGTTGAGAAGATTACAATTTTAATGTTAGTTTGATACCAAAATTAATGAATAACAAAATTGTATAAGTGTGCAAGTGTAAAGATATCTAAAATACATTAACGTGAATATAGGTGATTGTAAAAAATAAAAATAAACAAGATACAAAAAATATATATACTCATATTTAAATATATAAACTATCTTATATTTTGATATAAATATATTTCTTTAATAGTGTCCTTAGAAGTTGTGGACAAGTTGTGGGAATAGGGAAGTGAGGTGATGAGGTTGTTTGGTTAGGGAGTGATGGTTGCTGATTTTGGGGGTTCTTGGGGGTTCTCTCAGTGGGTCAAGGGTCTCCGACTGGTAAGTTTGAGATTGGTACCCCTAACGATAGTCACCAAAATATTCTTAATCCCTTTGATCCTTGTGACTTGTATGCCAACATTATTTCTAGAGGTGTTCGTTTTGGTGGCCCCAAAGCTCTTTTTTACCCCTCTCTAGTTAATAATAAAATATGTATTTTGAGAGAGCTTATCCAACTCACCTTGAGTGAAGGCAATTGTAATATGGTGGGAAAATTCCAAGGTGGAAGACTAAATCTGAACTCAATTAGAAGGTGGGCCATGGAAAAATGGAAACCCTTGGGTTCTATGGAAATTATAGTAGTTTCCAAATCTTTCTTTATTATCAAGCTAAATTGTATGGAGGATTCGAACTGCATATTAGGAGGAGGCCCTTAGTTTTTTTGGAAAAAGGGGTTTGTTCCTTCGAAAATGGGACCCTAACTTTAATATTCTCATTCAAAAGGTCAAATCAGTCCCTCTTTGGATCTGGATCCTTAGACTTCCATTATAGCTTTGGCATAAGGATATTTTGAGAGGGGTAGCAAAGGTGATGGGGGATATTATTTAAATTGATTCGATAACCAGAGCGAAATCTAGAATGGTTTTTATGAGGATGTGTGTCATGGAAGACCACGAGATGGATCTTCCTCCGTCTATTAAAATTAACTCATATTTGGGTTCATGGATACAACACATTATCTACCAAAATAGACCCTTTGCTTGCCCTAGTTGTGGTAAAATGGGCCATAGACTGGACCATTGTCCTTTAAGGAAGAAACAGGGGGAAAAAAGAAAATTAGAATAGAAAAATTGAAAAATAAGAAATTGATCTAAAAGGAGAGTGCTCCTACTCTAGAATACCAAAAATATTTTGGATGTGAATCTTCTAAGGTTGGGTAAGAGGATACCCGATATCTTGTGGAATATGAACCACCACTTAAGTTCTCAAAATTGGTAGAACTTATATCTTTTGATAACGCCTCCAACGTGCAAAATCAATTGACTTAGAGTGAGGAAAAGTTGAAGGAGGTTAAAAAATTTGAGACCTGTGAAGGCCCTTGTGGTTGAGGTAATTCCTTCGAATCTCCTTTTAGAAGTTCTTGTTGAAAATAAATTTATTCAAAATTCCTTTAGCTACTTAGAGATGGATTTGGATTAGAAGAATACATATTTGACCTCTCAATCAGTTCCCCAAAATCCTATTTTCCTATCTAGGTCTTTGGTTCCCTATTTTGAGAAAGGGTCAACGGGGACCTAAGACACAATAAAAAAAAAGGGTCCATTGATGTGGGCATTTTGAAGAAATTTGGAAAAACCCTAAATAAAACCTTGAGAAAAATATAGATGGAATCTGAGATTTCTAATGGGTCTCAAACTTTGTTGAAATTTGAAAAAGGAAAATATCTCGGTGTGAAACAACTTAGATTAGAATATTTTTTCTAGCTTACCCATTATTTGTTGGGGAATAGAAAGTCCCACCCTAAAAAATTTAAATGAAGTTCCTCTCATGGTTTAGGGACTTAAGCAACCCCTTAAAATAGTGGTTGGTAGCATTCATCAACAACATCGATTTTCGTTGGCGATCCAGTTATTGGTTCAAGTGCAGAGCATGTGGATTTTGGTTGTTTTAAGGGCTTGTTTTGTTGTGAGAGGAATCCTAGCCATAAATTTTCCACTAGCCTTAGGTTTGTTTTGTTTGACATAATAGGTCCTTTAGTGGATCTAAAGTAGTTCCAAATATTGTAGATGTTTAGTCCTTTAGTGGATCTAGAGCTTATCTAGCTTATACAATTGGTGGAATTTGTTTTTCATGATTTTGGGAGGACTGAAGTCTCCTTTTCTATTTTAAGTTGAGAACCAACTTTGGGGAGGTCTCCATGGTTCTTTTTTCAGGATGGTGGTGGTTGGACAACCCTGATTTACCCATAATATTGGTCCTTGTTGTCTTCCTATTGTGGTTATGATCTAAGTAGTCTATGGTTTATAGGTTTATAGGAAGTGTTGTAGAGAGCCCCATTCCCCACTGAGTTGGGGTGGGAATTTCTCAATTTGAAAATTTTTAATTCCCTGGCTTAGATGCATCTTTCTCCCCTTGGGCAAGATTTTTTTAGTTTAAACGTTTTTAAATTCTCTTGGAACAATTATGTGATTCTTGTATTGGGCATGAATATGTATTAAAATTTTGATTTTAAATCTTCCAAGTTAAGGTAGAAAAGTTTTGGGATCTGAATTTTATGGATTTGCATATTTCGATATTTTCTCAGCATTTACAACAAGTTTAACCCTCAGTTTATAGATGTTTGCCTTGGACCCTTGGGATTTGGCTTCTCCTGGATCCTTGTTTTTTGGTTCATGTTTCAGCTTTTCTTGTGGTTGTTGGTTCCCCAGATGTGTGGTTTTAGTTTGGGTATGATTTATTTATAATTTGGACATTTTTGGTTCAATTTGGAGTAGAGCCGACTGAGCTTGTTCTTTATTGTGGTCGAAGTTTAGTCTCTAATTCCCTTGGGTGGGTCAGACCCCTTGGTGTTTCACTTTAATTCCTCTTTGGATGCCTTTATTGATTTATCTTAGGTTTAGGGGACCCCTTGGTGTTTTACTTTGGTTCCTCTTTGGATACATTTATTACTTTGTCTTAAGTTTAGGAACCTTCCAAAACCCCTCTTGTAAAAATTTTGAGACTCTTTCAAAACTCCTTGCATTTAATAATAAATAAATATATATTTCTTTAAGAAATGAACAATTAACTTCTAAATTCAAACACAATAAAATTTTTAATATTTTTATTTACATCTTAATTATAAAAAATACATTAAAAATAACTATCATAAAATAAATCCCAATTAATTTTAGTTTTTATCTTAATATTACCTAAATTTATTAACAGTTAAATAACTTTTAAAATATACATTATTAAGCATTAATATTTGTGCAAGCCATACCTTCAATTTAAGGCTAGCCATTTATGTTCTTTAAGTGGTATTTCTTATCTCTCCTGGTTACTTATTCTACACGAGAATTAAGACCCTTAGAAAATTGAGATTAAGTTATAATGTATTACTATTTTTAAGAATTAGGTAGATTGGTAATTTCTTGTCTAGGTATTTATTAAGAAGAGATTTTGGATCAAACTTTAGGGTGTCAAATTGTAAAGGTAGTAGTCTGCTCTAAATGTTTTGAGTGTACACCCGATCGATGACGATGGTACCAACCTTGAGCGACTAGTGGTTCCCTCTCATGTCGGGTCAACAACAATGAGATAAAATCAACTTGTTGAAAGCATCCCTATGATTTGAACCTTACATTCTATCACTGTAACTAACTCTCTTATATATGAAAAATATTGCACCATACAAGTAAAGGAAACTACTCCGCAACCTTCGCTGATCTTGCATGCTTGAGCCGTATCAGTGTCGTCTCCTCCATCTAGGGTTTGGTTCCAACCACCTTTTTTGGGTGGGGTTACGTCTTGTCCTGTCCTGTCCTTGCCTTAACGCCACCTCGGGCGGTGTTATTCGCCACCTTTATTAATGGCTAATGTTCTTACGACCAACTCAGTTTCTACGGAGTCGGTTGGAGCATCCCATGGCGCCAGGGAAACATCCTCGCAAGTTCATCCCAAAAGTATACCACGAGGTAAAGGTTTTGTCCCTGAATACTGTATTCCATTACCAGATTATGAGAATGCATGTGCTTGGTTTGAAATTCATACTTTAATTGGGTACTTTCTGGGTCGTATTCCCAATGATTCTGTTATTCGTACCTGGGTTCACCAAGTCTGGAGTCCGCATGGAGTGAAGGTGGAAAACATTCAGAATTTAACCAAGGGTTATTTTTTGTTTCATTTTTCTGACCCCTCTCAAGCCCACAAAGTTCTTTTCAAAGGTCCTTGGTCTGTTCGTAATTCCTTGTTGGTCCTTCAACCTTATTCTCAAAATTTTGTTGTCAGTGAACATGCGTCCTTGGAAGTGCCAGTTTGGGTGGAATTCCTTGGTTTACCTGTTCCTTTGTGGGGTTATTTACATGAAATTGGTGCCCGCTTGGGCAAGTTTGTCTGCCTTGAACCTAAAAAATGGTTTTCTGCTCGACCTTCCCGTAGGGTTTGTGTGAAAGTAGATTTGACTAAGGATTTACAGGAATATATGAATATCACAGTGGGGGATGTTACCTATCAACAACGTATCATGTATATCAATGTGTCGAACACCTATTATCGGTGTCAGTCATCTGCTCATAAGATTAAGGATTATCCCTTAATGGAAGGGAGATTTAAATAGACCCTGCATCCTTCTTCTATTTCTACCGCCACTCCATCTTCTACTGTTCCTCCAGCTCCTGCAGCTCCGACTAATGGTGCTTCTAGTGGACCCAATGACTGGGTGACGGTTTCTAATAGGAAATCTCATGCTAATCATCCTCATGATTCTGTTGGTTCTTCGCAATAGCCTCTTTCAACCAATTTACCTACCATGCAACCTCCTTTGGTCACTCATGTTACCACAAATCTGACCCCTATTGTTTCCCTTCCATCGTCAGTTGCCATGCAACCTTCCCAAGCCCCCGCTACTTCTCCATCCTAGCCCCCCATTGTTTCTTTATGGTCTGGCCCTTCTTTTGCATCAGTACTCACCAATAAGCCTTCCCCTGAAGGTGGTCAGTCTGCACCCTCTGATGTTGGTCCTATTTTCAAAGCCCATCATTCTCGCAGTCCTTTGCGAGATGATAGGAGCCCCTCCTTTGACTGGCACCACCAAACTGAGTCTAATTCTTTTGACTCTTTAAGACAGTTGGGCGACACAGAGAATGCCATGGCTATGTTGCATCCTGATGGGTCTTAATGCTTTTCTTCTCTTGGAATGTTCGAGGACTAATGGATCCAGTCCGTAAATACCTGGTCCGAAGTGAGTTGGTTCGCACTTCTCACCTATTTGGTAGTTTGGATGTGATATGTTTGCAAGAAGTCAAAATTAATGATTTCCTTCTGTAGTGTACTTGTAACTTTTTGTGGCCTCGTAGTATTTTTTATGCCACCAATCACTCTTTTGGTAAAGGAGGTGCAGTCACTATTTTTGCTCCTAAGTGGCAAGATCATGTGGTCTCTTGGGGTGTTGACCCTTCAAACCAAGCGGTTTGGACTTTGCTTGAGATCTGTGGTAAACCGCTAGGGATTGTAAATATTTATGCTTCTAATGACCCTCCCCAAAGGTGTTCTCTTTGGTGTTGGCTTGCTTTAAATTTACCTTTTGCCACATGGATTTTCTGTGGTGATTTTAATATGGTGGAAAAACTTGTTGATAAGCTGAGTCAAACCTATATGCGATGGTGCACTGGGGAGCGTGCAACTTGGTATTTCATGAAAAGTAAACTTAAACTTTTTGATCCCAACTCCCTTTATTCTCCTTCTGACTTTCCTCAGGAGTTGTGGTTTACCTGGACTAATTTTCAAGTTGGCTCGGCTAGAATTTTTGAACGCCTTGATAGGGCTATGATTTTTGATTGTGATCATTTTCATGTCTCTCGTCTCAAGCATTCTCTTCCTCATGTTGTTGTTGTTGCCAATACTACTTTATCTGATCATTCTCCCATTATATTTCAAGTTGATTCTCAGAGGATAAAGCCCCCTTCTTTTCCTTCACAATTTTATTTAAATGTCTCATTTTTGCATAGTCTTTCCATGAAAGCCCATATTGTTCGTATCTAGAATTTGCTCCCCAGACCTTCTGGATCTGTTGGTTGGATAGCCTGGTGGAATTCGACTATTAACCGTACTACCAATTTGTTGAGAAGCCTGGGAGTTGAGGTTGCTAAGCACAGGCGTCATTCTAATTCTGCTCTGAAAGCTGAATTAGCTCGAGCTTCAGTTCACCTTGAAGCTTCTCCCTTTAATGTCGCTCTACAAGCTCAAGTTGTTGCCATACGCCATGAAATTAAGAAATCTAAAATTTATGAAGCTAAAGGTGCTCAGCTTTGAGCTAGGATGCATTGGCTTCAAGTTGGAGATAAGGTGTCTAAGGAATTTTTCCAAAGACTTCGCCCTCCTGCTCACTATTCTGAATTTCAAGCCATTCAAATAGAAGATGCAAGAGTTACTGCTCTTTCGGATATTATACAAGTCTTTGTTGCCCATTATCAGAAAGTCTTTGCTTCCCAACCTCTTTCATCTGTCCGCCAATGAGCATTGGAGGAATGTTGTTCTGTTGTTCCTATCAAACTTAATTCAGACCAGCTTGCTTTTTGTGATAGACCTTTATCTCTGGATGATCTTTCTGATGCTCTTTCTCACATGGCAAATGATAAGGCTCCTGGATTAGATGGTTACCCTTGTGAATTTTATAAAGCATTTTGGGATATGCTAGGGCCTGATCTTCTTCAGGTATATCATGAGGCAATGAATTGTGGGTCACTTGGCTCTATCATCAATCAGGGTAATGTTAAGTTTATTCCTAAAATAGGGGATCCTGAAGTCATCACCAATTGGCGACCCATTACTCTTCTCAATGTCAGTTATAATATTATTGCTAAAGCTTTAGCTTTAAAACTCAGGCCTCTTTTGCCTTTGATCATTAGGCCTGAACAAACTGGTTTTGTACAGAGCAGATACATTCTTGATAATGTTTTGGCAGTTTGGGAAGGTATGGAGTGGGCTCGAACTTCTGCTCAAGATACTTTATTCATCAAAGTCGACTTTGAAAAAGCATATGACCGAATTGAATGGTATTTTATCACTTCTATGCTCTAGGCTTTGGGTTTTGGTCCTTATTTCATTAATTCTGTTCGTATGCTTTTCAATGATGCATTAGTTGTTCTTACATTGAATAAATGTAAGTCTGAACAAATTCACCTTGGTAGGTCAGTTCACCAGGGTTGTCCTCTTGCTCCATCTCTTTTTATTTTGGTTGCCAAAGCTTTTGGATATCTGCTAGCAAATAAAGTTTCTCAAGGCTTGATTCGAGGCATCACCCTTCCTAATTCCACTCAACATCTTGTTAATGGCCATTTTGTCGATGATTCTTTTTTTACTATTAGGGAGGACGAACAATCCTTTTCCACTGCTATTCAGTGTTTGGATACCTTTTGTCTTGCTTCTGGATCCAATGTTCAATGGCGAAAAACTTCCTGCTATAGACAATCTGTTCATCCTATTCCTTCCTGGCTTTGTCACATCCCATGGTCTTGGATCCAACCTAGGGAAGTTTTTAAGTTTCTGGGTATCCCTTTTGCTTTTCAAGGCTCTCCTCCTCAGTTATGGCAATATGTTGTGCAAAATGTTGAAAAGAAATTATCCTATTGGTCATCTAAGCAATTATCCTTAGCTAGGAAATTTCAGATTTGTTCTAAAATTCTTGCTTCTACTCATGTGTATTATTCTTCCTGTTGGGTTCCTTCTAAGGCCTGTTATCACAAATTAGAAAAGCTCTTACGAGATTTTCTATGGACCAAGGATAATGGTACAAAAGACTTTCACAGAGTAGCCTGGGAGTTTTGTTGTCTTCCTAAAGCAAGTGGTGGAATGGGGTTATTTGATTGTCAAAAACAAGGGTTCTCTCTTTGTGCCAAGTGGATTATTCGAGCCCTTACAGGTGATGCAACTTGGAAAGTTCTTATTAGACATTGCTTGTCTCATGGTTTACCTTATGGCAAAAAGGTATGGAAGGGGCTTAGTCTTCAAGTTGTTCTTACTGCTCCTGTTCCTATTCAAATTCCTGGCTCTTTCGTCATTAAGAGTATTTGGAAAGCCTGGGAGGCTTTGAAGCCTTGGTTGTCCTGGAATGGCTCTACCTCAAGAGCTGGTGCTTCAATCTCCACTATTAACGTTTGGTGGTCTCCTGCTATTACCTATCAAGGTTTGCCTTTGGCTCAAGTTCAGTGGATTAGAGCTAAGCATTTTTATAAAAAAGGTATTGCTTGCTTGTCTGATTTTTTTTTAACCACACCAGAGATTGGCTATCTTGGGATTCTTTTAAGCAATATTATAATCTTCAACAGGCAGACAAATCCACTTATGAAATGGTGATTGAACAGATTCCTTTCTCTATTTGGAGAAAAATTAATAGGTATTTTCAAAAACCCTGGTGGGTTGACTGGTTTTGGCCAAACCATCGGCCATTCTTGCAATACAGGGTAAAGTTGGGATACAGTTGGTTGACGCCACATGTTCCCATGTGGGATAGGTTGAATGCAAGATGGGATTTGCTTTCTACACATACCTGCTGGAAGCAGAGATTTAAAATGGCATGGGCCTCCTATGTTGAACCTAAACAACAATTTTTTGCATGGAGTATTTTGCATCAAGGGTTACCTGTTGGGGCACGTCTTCTTTATCTTGGGGTGGACAATCCTACTTGCATATTTTGCCATCAACCTGAGGATTTTTTGCATCTTTTCTGGCATTGTTTGCGTGCGCAGCTGGCTTGGGACTAGCTTCTTTCATTTTTTAGACCGTTTATGCTGAGCTCTTTCTCTTGGCCTCATGCTCTTCTAGGAGACCATATTGATTTTGTTGATAATATGCAAGCAGTTTGGAATATTTTCAGAATCAACACTCTTTTTCACTTGTGGAAGACTCGCAATCGTGCTATTTTTTCTGCACAAGATGTATCCCCTGCATTTTCTCTTGCTGACAAATATTCCATTTTTTATGACTACTGGTTACAGATTTCTGTTCAGGTTGAGAAGGTGAATGTTGAGCTTCAACATCTGCAGAATCTGATGGCCCATTGGGGCAATGCTCCTTGCACTGTCAACCGCGTTCCACCTCAATCTCCCAGAGACCCTTCCTCTTCTAGGGTTCATCTCAGGCAGACCCCTCGACCTCTGTGTCCTTCTGTGTTTCAGGAGCAACACCGGTCTTCGTCTCCTCCAAATAGAAAGTGGCTCAATTCTGCTGGTAGGAGCTCTTCACGCCATTCTGGTTGGGATGTGGTTCCAGAGCCCTCTGCACCTATTGATGGTTGGGGTACTCATGCTGTAATTATTCAGCCTGTTGTTACTGCGTATGCGGACGAGGGAGGCATTGGTGAGCTCACTGCAATTAATGATGATGGTTGGAGTTATGCTGATAGGGAGGATATTGTCCCCCCACAGGCTGGAATGTTTAATCTTGGGTTTTGGTTTGCTACTGTTGTCTGTCGTTATGCTATTTTGGGAGTGGTCCTAACCCATGTGGTTCTTTAGTGTTTTTTATTTGGTTGGCATGTATTGTTGATTGTTGCTCCTAACCGTATCGGTTAGTGTGAACACTGGGGTGTGTTAATTCCACCCACCCAGTTTTGTATGGTTTAGCTATTTAATATGATTTGGCTTTTCCATTAAAAAAAATAATGCACCCCATCCTTGCGAGATAGGGAATGGATAACATGGACCGCTTTTAAATTATTTTAATACATGAACGTGGCCCAAGTTCAACTATGCATCAACACCTTCCACAAATGTGCGAGACTAATTGCGCACATAGCGACAACAAACACAAGATAGGGGATGGATACAACATGGACCGCTTTTAAATTATTTTAATATTGTAATACATGAACGTGGCCCAAGTTCAACCATGCATCAAGACTAATTGCGCACATACCGACAACAAACACATGACCTCAATTTCAAACAATAAAGTTAATTTAAAAAAAAAATCAATTTAAAACCATTTATTAACATATATTTAACTGTATTGGGTCCCCGTGTTTTTTTTTTTTTTTTTTGTTGGTGTGGGGGGGGGGGGGGGGGGGGGGGGGGGGGGGGGGGGGGGGCCCCCCCGGCTGGGGTTCGGGGCCTTCCCCCCTGTAAAAAAAAAAACATTGCAACTAACCAATCTATCTTTCTTTAATTTTTTTAAATTATTATCTTCCTCTCGACAGGGCGACCGCAGTGGCAGCCTCCATTTTTTATGCCCCAAGAAAAGAAGAAACGCCTACATCTGATTATTCCTTCAAACTCCAAGGGTACACTCTTCCAGAATGAGAAACGAGAAATCTCTGACACGTTGACCAACTCGTTTTGGACCCGCTGGATTGCATCCATTGATTGTTAGATTCACCCTCAAATATTCTCCCACATAGTTAATTCAATTATCTAATCATCCGATCTGATTAAAAATAATAACCAGTCCCATGACAAATGCTTGATCTGCTCCAGGCTGGATCACCAAGCTGAAAACATCATCCCCCAGCATCACCTCCGATTTCGCTTCCTTTCGTTTCACCTGCCCAGATACCTTCATCAATTTTTCCAGGTCTAATCCAATTCTTCATAAATAAACGAAAGATTGTTGATTGAAAACAGTTTCGTACCTCTGCAATAACGTCTCCATAGGCGTTGAATACGGTGCACGAGGGCTTGCAGAAGCATCCCTCGATTTGGTAATCCCATTGCTTGCTTTGAGGGCTGGAGTTCAAAAACACATTGGCGGTGGTTTTATTGGAGAAGCGCGACGATTTTGTAAGGGTAAAGGCTGGCTTCTCAGAATGGGGCAGGTCTCCTCTGAATGCTTCCCATCGATTGCGAATGCTGAATCTCTGCGGATAAAAAAGAACATATCAGATAAGTGACATCCACAAATGGAAAAATCTCATAAAAAAACACAAGAGTCACCCATTACCTTACGACGCATTGTAATTAGAACGTTTCCTGCGTGATCCATCAGCTCTATTTCTTTGCTGGCATTAGATGCGTAATTATCGACCCTGAAAACCAGATTTCCAGATGCGTCGAAGACGGTGAAGCCTTTGCTGTTGAATACGAGGGATTTCTTCCACACTGTGAAGTTGGTAATGGAATCGGAACAAAATTCAGGATGGATCAACACAGGGGGCGAGGAGGACGGCCGAGGATGCACTTGAGGCATTCTTGTTTCAATCGAGGAACTAACAGCAATTGTTGGATTGAGGAAATCTAAGGGAAAAAAAATGGTATCTATTTCTAAGAGCCGCTGAATCGGTTCTCAATAATTGGCGCGTTATATAGAGTTTGTGGTTCTCGCTAAAGCATGGAATACATATGATCGTGGGGTGGTTTGTTTTTAATTTGTAATGAGGGCTGATTTAGTGGGCATAGGTACCCTTTTCCGTTGACCGGTGCACTCTTAAACAACGTCAACTTCACATATACACAAGGCTTCCTCAATTTAGCGTATATAACTTTTATAATCCGGTTTTCTTATTTTTTAAAGGTTTAAAGAAATGATTGAATTGAATGGTAGGATAGAGTTTTTTTTTAAGGTTTTGTTGACTTTCAATTTACTAAAGTTTAATAACAGCATCAATAATATTACATTCCCTATATATATTTAAAATTTAAAATCCCAAAAAAAAAAAAAAAAAAATTAGGAAAAATCTCGTGACTTACAAATCTGACCATTCGCGTGGAGATACCATTCGTAAAACTTTGAGGGGACATTTCATGTAATAATTTTGAAGACGTGAAAGGTTCGAATCGTAGTGGGTTTGAAATTTTTATTTAATAATGTGAAAATATAATAAATCTTATATTAAAAGAAATTTAGGGTAATATAAGTTATTAATATTTAAGAATTTTGAAAAATGTGCTTCAAACAATGATTATATCATATGGATTATTTAAATATGGAGGTGATATTCTTAACTTATTTGATATCCGTTTAGATATCATTTAAATATTGATACTACCATTAGCTTCAAGTTTATTGCATTAGTTTCAAGTTTATTGTATTGGTAAGGGTTTTAGCTTCTCTTTGAGAGAGGTTTAAGGTTCAAACTCCATTCAGTGTGAGGGGACCAAAACCCTTCATAAAAACTTGTGTAAACTCATTAAGAGTTGTAAGCTTGCTGTAGTGGTATGGGTTTTGGCCTCTTTTTGAGAGGTCCAAGGTTCAAACCCCACTCAGTATGAGGGAATCGAGATCCCTCATAAAAAATTATTTAAACTCATTGAATTTTGACAAGGATAATACAATGGTTAGGGCTTTGGCCTCCCTTTAGAGAGGTCCAATGTTCAAAACATAGTGTACCTAGAAGGGGATAGAGTGGATGGTAGTGGTCGAGTGTTTTCCAGTTAGCTATCCTAGTTCGATGTCCTCGTGGAGGGTCGAGGATCAATGGTAACTCCATTTATATGCCATGGAGGGTTGACTCTTAGAGTAGCAATACCTAATAATGTTACTAATTCCCGTATGTGTGTATGTGTGTATATATATATATATATAATATATATTATATATAATATGAGGTATATTAGTTTTGAAATTAATAAATATACATATATTAATAGAATAAAATATAATAAGTTGAGTTAACTTTTATATAACGTACTTAATAGAAATTAAAAATGAAATATCATACTTAACCCTCTCCAAAATAAAACAAAACATGAATTTAATGACTAAGCAAGTTTGAGTAATTTATTTTTAGACAATTACTAGAAACGTTATTATCATTGAATTTTTATATAAACTAAGGAGTGCTTGTCACAGTGCACAATCTCGTCGTCATTAGGTAACTCGGTCACCTCTACCAACATACGAATATTGACCTTAAATTGAAGTCCTCTTAGCATCACGTGACCTTTATCCCAGGATGAAGTGAATTCCTAGGATAACTTAGGATCATTTCCACTAAATTTACGGATAAAGGGAAGAAAACCATGGATTTTCATAAACTCCTCCATGATGGCATCTACTTGTGGTGACACAGGTTTGATCAATACCATCCTCTTAGCAGTCCACCTCTGATACTACCAAGCAACCTACCTCTAAAAAATTCCAACAACCCACCTCGAAAAGCTTCGAACAACCCTTTTCACGTCGACCCACCATAGAACCGCCCACTTCAAAAAAAAACTATACACCCCACATTAGAAACACATCAGCAAACAACTTAATGAGAACATCATTATTGCTCATGTTATTTTAAAGGACCTCTAGGAAATCAAAATGTTAGTCTTTTGGAGTATGCATGTTGCCTATTCGAGAAGCTCTCTCGCAATAGAATCATTGAATGATCAAAATATGCTAGAAGAGCTTAGTTGGATGCGCTCAATCAATGTTGGAGCCATTGCAACCAATGATGTCGAACGGTGATTTAAAAATTGGTCTAGCTCTAATGGTGGGTTTCATGGGGAAGGTAAGGGATCAAACCCTCCCCTTTATTGGAAATGAATTTGTGGATGAGTACATTGAAAAATGCCACTAGCACAAGAATTTTTAACTATGTAGCACTCATAGGCTAGGTTGAAGTGCCACGTGAACATCACAAGACTAGGGGCATAGATGGGGTAATGATTACGAGAATTAAGTAGATTAAGGAATTGGTAAATTAGGGAATACTTATTCTTTTGGTGAAAAATATGATAATTCATGATGTGGATGACAATAGAAGGTCTTGGTTGAATTTACATGCCTTGTTGGCTAAGAAGCCCTCAAAGATAGGTGATAATGCTAAAGCAATGAGGATTCAGGCATTGACAAATCAGAGAAGATATCTCATATTGGCTCTTTTGGTGAATAAAATGATAATTTGTGATGTGGATGGTAATAGGTGATCTTGGTTGAAATTGCATGCCTTGTTGGCTAAGAAACCTCAAAAGAAATGTGACAATGCTAAAGAAACGTGGATTCATTGTTGTTGCTATTATTGAAAAGGGTATGAGGAAAGTTATCATACTAGATGCAAAGAGACTCTTCATCAAGACCAAGGTTGGCTAAGACGTCGACAACCTTGTTACCCTCTTTTTATATGTGCTGAATAATAACATTGTTGTATTTACGTAGAAATCTTCTTGACACTTCTATCATGTTGAAGATACTCCCCTCAAGATACTTAGTTCCTTTGAGGTTGTTGATGATGTTCAGAGAGTCACCCTCAATGATAAGATTATTAAAATGGAGTCCATCAAGGATGAAGAATCCTTGGTATAAGGCTCTGACTTCAGCCAAATGATTGGTTTGAATACCAATATTCTTTGTAAACACTAGGATGATCTTAGGGAGGTCATATCTAACAATACCACAACAAATAGCTTTACCTATATTTACTTTGGTGGCTCTGTCAAAATTGAATTTGATCCATCCAACTAGTGGAGGAGACTAACTTACATTGAATCTATCAACAGGAGGAGCCATCGGCTGAGGAGTGCTAGAGAGGTTGAAAGAAGCAATAAGCTTGGACTCTAAACCACACCTAGGGGTCTCGAAAGAAGGAACTAGGAGAGCGTTTTCAATGGAAGCCTTCAAAACTCGTAGATGAATAGAGAAGGGGTCACAAGACACACCATTAAAGGCTCTATTATTTATTTCTAATCCAATTTTCTAGAGAAAGAGAGGTCGAAGAAGACCCAAAGAAAACTAATATGTTGGTGAAGGAAAGAATTAGGCCATTACACAAATAGATCACAAACTAAGTTGGGTTGGGTCCATGAAATACAGAATAATGAGAAGAGGGAGTATAACACAAAAGAAGAGAATGGAGATCTAAGGAACAAATAAGTCATCGACTACAAATCAAACAAATAAAGAAAATAGTGATTAGGAATGACTAGACCTCTAAAGAGGAGGTTGTCCACTATCAAGACTTTATCCTGGATGGCCAACTGAGAAAATAAGGTAATCTTAGGGATAAGATGTTTGAGCCAAATGAGGCTAGTCAGGAAAATATTGGCAACGGGTTCATCCAGAATGTGGTAAGCATATTTGAAATAGAAAAAGGTTGCTATCATTGGCATTCCAAAAGGGAGCATCATACAAGGGGAACCTTGGGATGATGAAGGTTCTGAGAAGGCTAGAAAGGAGATTAGCAGTAGCAGTTTGATCAGCACATAAGCCATTAAGAGGGAAGGTCTTCTAAACATAGGATGATGAAGGTCCTTGAGTGATGAAATTGGAGAAAGAGATCCTAAAAATATGAATACTGAGAGGATTAAGGGCAATAAGACTAGGAACATTGATCAAAGGTTGGTCCTTCAACCAAGGGTCTTCCCAAAACTGAATGTGCCTTCCATTACGAAATCACCATATAAGGCCTTTTATGAGGATGGATCTATATTTGGTGATATAATTCCATAAGGATGATCCATCTAGAAGGAGGCCTTTGTCTAAGAATGAGTTCCTCTAAAGATATTTGCTTTTAATGATCTCCACCCAGGAATTTTTGACATTGGAAAGGATTCTCCGTCCTTGCTTGGTGATGAGAGCCATATTCATCTTGCTCACATTCCTGAAGCCTAAGATACATTGGATTTTTTGGAGCAAACCTTATCCCAAGCAACTAAGTGGAATCCTTTTTGGTTTTCAATCCCTGAGCAGAGAAATCTCCTTTGAATTTACTCAATTTTTGGTAGGTATTGATCGAAGCTTTGAAGATAGACATGAAGGAAACCAAAATGCTCTGGAGATAAGCTTAGACAAGGGTGGCTTTGGTGGCCTGGTTGAGAAGGGTTGCTTTCCATCCCATAAGATTTTTCATAATTCTTTCAATGAAAATATTCCACATGTTTGCTATCGGGCTTCCCTGGAAGATAGGGAGACCCATATAAGTGGATGACAAGTTAGAGATCATGTACCCCAAGATTTTGGTAATTTTCATTTGTCTATCAATAAGGGTATTTATGAATAAAACCTTACTTTTTAAGAAGTTTACTTTCTATCCAGTAGCTTCTTCATAATATTTTAGAAGGCTCTTGATGGTCTTGGATTCAAGAATTGAAGAGAGAGTGACCAGGATAGTATCATCAACAAACTACTGGTGAGTAATCGAATGGAGTCTAGAAGATGTCTTAATGCTCGATATAGCTCCCAAAGAGTAAGCAAGCTCGAGGGTTCTGTCCAGGGACTCAGCTAGGATGATGAAAAGAAAGGGAGACATAGGATCACCTTGCCTTAAGCCCCTAAATCTCTTAAAGTATCTTGCAATGGAACCATTTAGGAGAATAGAGAACCAAGCAGAAGAAACACTCTTTAATGAGAGCAATCCAATATTCATGGAAGTCAAATTGGGTAAGATCAACAAAGAGGAAGTCCCATGAAACTTTATCGAAGGCTTTATTCATGTTGAGCTTGAGGAAGAGGCCAACTCTTTTGCTTTTGGATACTGAATGGATGAGCTCATGGATGGTGATAACACCATTAGTGATGAGCCTATCCTTCCTTGGTAAGGGTCGATGATGATAGGAAGGACTTATTTCAACCTATTGGTAATCGCTTTGGATATGATCTTGTAGATGACATTGCATAGGCTAATGGGTCAAAAGTTCGATAGAGATCAACAAATATGGGACTTTGGGATGAAAGCATGGAAGGTAGAATTGATATCTTTAGGTAAAAATTTATTTCTCTAGACTTCTTGAATGGCCTCTATGAGGTTTTGGAAAATAATAACCTCAAAATACTGGAAGAATATTGGAGGAAACTCATCAAGGTTAGTGGCTTTATTAGAAGCCATAGAAAAAAGGGCCTCTTTGATTTCTTCCTTGGAAAAGGTTTGAATAAGTTTGGTATTGAAGTATGAAATAATGAGGCACGGTCTATTTTGGAGAAGGAAATTCGAGGCTTGAGCTGGGCAAGGATGACAAGGTCCTAGGATGCCTTCAAAATGGGTGTCCACCTTGGCTCTTATCTCCAAGATGTTGTTGGTAACAAATCCATCATTCTTGAGCAGTTCTCTTATCTTGTTAGAGATTCTATGTTTGAGAGTCGAGGCATAAAAATATTTTGTGTTGGAGTCACCCTCCTTGATCCATAGAGCTCTAGATTTCTATCTCCATAAGACTTCCTCCTTGGCAAGCATGTTATGAAATTTTGACAAAATATATTTCTCTTTGAGTCTGATTTTAGGAGTTGAGATCCTAGATTGAACCTCTTCATCAATAGTTTTGAGTTGTCTTGGAATGTGTTCTTTACAATCAAATATATTACCAAAAACCTCTTTGTTCCAGACTATGATTTTATCTTTAATAACGCACAATTTCTTAGAAATTTGGGAAATGCATGGGCCTAAAAAACTTTTACTCCACTAGTCTGCTCTTCTATCTCTACTATATGGATGGTTGAGCCACATCAAATCAAAACAGAAGGGAATCATAAAGGAAGAGGCCAGCTTGAGACATTTAAAAACTAGAGGATTATGGTTGAAACCAATTCTGGGGAGTGAATAAAGGGTAGCATTGCTGAACAAATGAATAGATTCTTTGGATAAGAGAAATTTTTCCAGTCTCAATTGGATGAATTGGCTTATGATTCTCCTATTTCTCCAAGTGAACCTAATTTCTTTTATATGAATGTCCATCAATTAATTATTATCGATGAAAATGATAAATTCCTCCTAGCATCTTGGAGTTATGGGAGTGCCCCCATTATTATCAAAGGGATAAATAGGAGTGTTGAAATACCCTACAAGCATCCAAGCTTTGTTTTGAAAAATATTTATCATTTTGATTAGAGTATGCCATAAAGATACAAACAATAAAAAGATGCACCATAGAAAATATGTAAATAAAGCAAGAAAATATGTATGCATTATATTGTGTATGTTTTCTTCCTATTTGATTACAATATTGACCCTCATAGGGGTTACTAAGGTTATGCATAAGGGGTCAACCCCAAAATGTATTTATAAAAATTTGGTGAATTAGTTTCGAAATCCAGGTGAATAGTGTCCAAACGCATGTAGAAGGTTCACTATTATTAGGGGAAATGTTGGAAATTTAAACTTAAAATGGTCAAATTATTATAAAATTGGGGTGAATCGACCCAAAAAAAATTTTGCACCCAAAAATTTTTGGCTAATGGGCCCTGGTCAAGGGTCCCAAATATTATCCAATTCCAAATTTCAAAAATCCTAATTTTATCAAATTTGGTAATAAATATCCACTATGCATAACCTTGGAGGTTACATAAGCATTAAGGGACTATATTCTCTTTTTTAAAATAATTATGGTGCCTTGGTCCTTTTGTCACTACAACACTAGAGGGTGGGTTTTCATGACTGTTGCTTCTGCTAGATCTAAGTATTTGCATATTCGTATGCATCTCCATATGGTGGATATATTTGTGATCATCCAGATCTATCTCTGGATTTGATCATCAAGAAGGTCGATGACTATGTACTCTGATTGTCTGTGTTCTAGATGGTTGCAATCTTCGATCGTCTTGGGTCGAATGGTCGAGCATTGGAGTCTCCTACTACTACATTCGGGTCTAGGTTGGCATTTGGATATGCTTGCTCTGAGATCTATATATTTGCATACAAGTGAAATATAACTGGTCAATAATATTTGTCAGGCCTCCCAAGCTGAGGTCTAATTTTCAAACTAGATTAAAAACCAAATATGTAGAAAGAAAGGGAAATTTGTAAAAGAATAATATTGAATAGAGCATAAATGAATCTTACCCTTTTTTGTTGTCATTGTTGTTTCTATTACTATATATTTTTGTGTTGGGTTACATCATGATGCATCAAGCTACATTGTGTTGCATCTGGAGGTCTATGTGCAAGTTGAATGACCACTGTATGGGTCTAGATGATCATGAATGCAGACCATATAGAGTTAGATAATTATAGGTTGTGGCATTATTTTGCTAAAACAAATTTGGATCGAGGCTTGCAAGGTGTCACGATCAGGGTCTGGCACAGGACGGGGATGGTTGCACGGGATTTACTTTGGGCGTTTGGGTGTGAAGTATGCTCAGGATTTTAGTAGTGCTTTGATGCATATACCATCCTCTTCGTAATGAGGGTAAAGGGGGTTCATTTATAGAATTCCTAGGGGGAATGGATGAGATGGTGGCTTAATTAGTTAAGTGGGATTAATTGATGTTTCACCTCTACATTAATTTTATCATTGAAGATGCATGCTTGCAAAAGGAAGATAAGCTCACCTCGTGATTATCACCAAATATGTGTGCACATTAAACTAGTTGTGCATGATGAATTAGATGTGCATATTGAGTTAAGTGATCCTGTTGAACTGACTATGCATTTGAAATATCCCATGTGTGCAACTATGAGTTACTGGAGTTCAATTGTGGAACAAGGGTGATTCTTTCTTGCGTGTGACCAAAATGGGGAATGGAAGGTGGAACTGGAGTGAACTGTAGATGATGTGGCCATGGAGGATTGAGGGGTGAATGCTCTCATGAGGAGGGATGAGTGGTTGTGTAACTTAGGTAATAATTAACCAATAATTAAATAGATTAATTAATTAATACTTAGAAAAATGCATATTAATTTAATATTAAATATACTAATTAATTATGACTAATTAATTAGTGTTTATTATGCTTGATTTTGGTGTCTACAGATGCTCCTTTTTTTATCGTGTTGTGTGAAAACACAATGCGATGCAAAAATAAATGACACCTATCATTGTGTGATTGGATGATGACTTTTGTGCTTGAGGGATTGACGTTTGATTGCCCTAGATCAAGAGCAATGTAAGATGCCCCAATGATGGAGGTGATGAATATATTTGAACCTTATCATTGACAAATTGATGAGTGCATAAAGATGCTAACTAATAACTAAACTATTGAGACCTAAAGTCTCTATGCTAGAAGTTGTGCTAATGTGACCTGGAGTCAGTATGCAAAAATTGAAACAATATTATGTGCATGAAAGTCTCAGACAAGGTTCTTGGAAAAACATCGAGTCCAACATGAATGTTTGGTTATTGAACTTGTTTGGATTAGATTTTATTGGTATTGTCTACCCCCTAAAGCGGCGAGTTGATGGAGTATAAAATGGATGATAATGACAAGGTGATTGACCTTAGTGAGATTAGGCATGGACTGGATGGATGAATGGGCAGTTGATGGTGATTGGATGTGGGCCATTTATTTTTATTTTTCAAATGATGATCATATTGAACAGTTAAATTCCTAGACTTTTTGGGACAATCGCAATGTGATCATCTCAGACGGTCCTGTACCGAAAGGTATAAATAGAATTTTAGGCATGGGAGTGGTCATTTTCACCATTGTGAATGAGGAATGAGGGGAAAGTGAGGTGTGTGAGTGGAAAATTGACACAGAGGTCTTGCCAATTTTTGAGTGGGGTTGACCGAATGTCTTTGGGAGGTGGAGTGGTTGGAATTGGAGGGAGTGTAGGATCGGTAAGTAACAGAATTGAACCTTTTTGCAATTCTCTTTGGATGAAATGAATCCATGGTGTGTTTATTTGTTCACACTTGCATGTTATTATTGCTTGTGTGTGATTGTTGTAATATTTGATTTTTTTTGTATTTTTGTTTGTTTATTTTTTTTTTTGTGCATGGTGAATGTGTGTGATGGCCATATAGGGACTAGATGGTTGGTGTGTCTTTGAATTATTCTTTGTTTGCATATGATGGATTGATGTGTTTATGATCATCCAGGGAAAAATTATGATGACCAAAGGTCGTCCTCCTGTCAAACAGTTGTTCGGTGTGTTGATTTTTTTGTATGGTTAATTTATATTGTTGTGACCATCGAGGATCTAGAAATTGATGGCCAAAGGCCATCCATTCATTGAATGATCAATGTTTTTTTTAGATTTTTGGTGGTTTGATATTTTTGTGATCATCCTGGTGTAGGATGGTGTTAGTCAGTGGTTATATGGTGTTTGGACGGTTGCTTGTATTGGTCGTTCGACCATTGGATGATAGTGATGTGTAACCATCGGTTATCTGGATGATTTTTTTAGATGTATAGCATGGTGCTGATGATTTGATGTGATTTTTTATGTTATGTAATAAATATTACTAAGATAGAGGTATTGGTTCAAGGGCATATTTTATAAATCTCAACAATGAATGGCAGAGGTAGACTAGAGGTGGTTTGATGTGATTGGGTTGTAGTATATAACCAAATTAGAGAATGTGCATGCATATCATGCATATTTGACTACATTATAAGACCAATGGGATCCTAATGCATACACCTTTCACATGTCTAGGAGAGAGATCACCATCATGCTTATGGATATTTATCAGATTTTTTGAATACTAGTAGAGGGTGATAATATTGAGAGAGCTCTGACACACTAGAGTAGGACCCTACTACAATGGGTGTGTATGACTCATTGGGTGGTGGTTATTGTGGATAATGGGGGAATGGATGTTGATATTCATTATTGAATATAGTGTCTGACAATGAGGTATATGATTTTGATGACATTGATCTCCAATGTCATACTACCATATTCATCAGGTGCTTAGTTCCCATGGAACTTGCTTTGGCTGGTGCAGGATTTGGTAGAGGAGCCCAAGGTGATGGCATGGACTCCAATGCTTCTGGTACAAACTTACCAAGAGCTATATCAGATTTGATATTGAGGTATATTTGGTTTGGACTATAGTTTGCTACTACAAATTTGGGTATGGGAGCATTTTACGGTTGGATGACCTAAGGGGTTGTCCTGGTTAGGGGTAAAGAACATGGGTGCTAGCATTCCTTATGCCATATGATTGAGTAAGGATTGAGAGAAGGACAAGAGATACCCATTCATAGGGGTATGGACATATTATGCCAATTTGTTTTCAGGATTGTGTCTAGGGTAGGTGATGTGGAGGCTCTATAGGGAGGGTCTGAGCTGGTCGAAGGATGGATTACATTTGCTATGGGTTTGATGGGGGATATGGGTGGTAGATTTCCATGGGACTAATTACAAGTTTTTCTAGTATGATCACGTGTTTTCGTAGTTTGTATTGCCCCAGGGTGTTCATCTAACCCTTGTAGTATAAAAATGATGGCATACTAAGGAAGACATTGATATAAAGTATGAAATTGTAGGGATGTACGTGGATGCAATACTAACTATGGCAGATGTGGATGATGCTAAGACAACACTAGAGTATGACATGTGGATTGGTGTACAAGCTATGTAACCAGAGGTAGGGGGTAACACCACATGTGGTGATGAGGGAGGACCTAAGGATCCTATAGGGTGATGAGTAATATGGTAGTTGGATCTTGGGGTAGGATCATCATGATATGTAGGGAAGGGGATTTTAAAGGAGATCTCTAGAGGGTAGGGGCATAGTCATAGTAGTGAATCTATAGTAGAGTATATTGTTATGTCTAATTAGGTGTGCGTGATGGAGAGGTAGAAGGTAGAGTTAGAGACTACCATTGCCCAGGAGTGGAGTCAATGGGATGGGGAGCACCAAAAATGGCAAATCTAGGGGGAGGAGTGGGATATGTTGTAGGCTCATATGTAGAGCTTGTAAGAGGAGTGGGATAGATTGGTGAGATACAAGCAAAGCTTTTGGTTTCCACCATTTGAAAAAAGTAAGAGAAAACTTTTAAAGTGAATGTGCACTAAGTGAATAAATATTGGGAAGATTCCTCCTTGGACTAGCACAAGTAACATCTATTAGGAACCATCATACCACATTTTTGGAGGTTATCTATGGTAAATATTTTATTTAAAATAGATATCCAAAGAAATGAATTCACTTTAGGGGTAAGGCCTCTTATCTAGACTAGCCAACTTGGGAACCAGGGTGGGGATGGACCTTCCAAAAATTGATAAGCAGACTTCACTAAAAAGACTCCACTGCTCTCTCCTTTCCAAATAAAAAGATCTTCATCCTTAGAGATTTTAACTACCTACATTTTGAGATGATCTAAAATTTCTTTCCAGGCCTCTTTCTCAACCTGAGATAAGTTAAGGATAGATAAAGGCTTTCACATTTTCTTGTTGTCAATTATGAGCCTTGAAAATGCTCATTTTTGTACAAGATTTCCATATATATTATGGAATTTATTTTAATAGAAATATGTGTTTCTATGCAACTTTTATATGTGTTTAACAATTTATTGTGCATGTTCTTTAATATTTGTTTCTGAGTGCATTTTGTGTAGATTTTACAAAATTTACTGTTGATTAGTATGATTACATTGAGGTCCCTCTCGGACTTGGTACTTTCAATTTTATGATGGCAAAATTCAAGGCAAAATGTTTACAGTACATCGATGTGAAGCACTAAGTCAAGCGCTCGATTCAATTTCAAGCGCCCAATTCCCATTTGGTGTTGTGTTGTCGGGTGCTCAATTCTTATTTGGCACTTGACTATGGAGTGTCTGATTCCTATTAGTCACCTAGATCCCATTTTTGTGCTTGATTATCGGCTTATTCAAATAAGGCACATGATTCCCATTGATGGAGAATTATGACACGACTCCTATTGCCAGTAAAATAGAATGGAAATTTCAGCGATGGATGCAGATGGATTCTCAATAGTGAAAGCGGACCAAGGACAACATAAAATATCACCAATTGTCTATTTTTTAGTAGTAATGTAAAATATCGATGTAATCGAATAAGAGTGGAAATATTAGATGTATTCTATTATGATAAAATAGAATACATTGATTGGTCTGAAACTAATATTTTATTCGATCTCCTTCATTTATGCATATTATTGTAAAATAAAAATCTAAATTTGATTTACCTTCATGATGTAATAGGGTATGGCTGCATATCTTATAAATATGTAGGCCACCCCTAAAATAAATATCCTCGATCTTTTTTGTAACTTTCTCTGCTGCAAATTAATAAAATACACCGTTTTTTGTAACTTTCATCCATATTATTTAAGTGTTCGGTGTATGATTGAATGTAGGTAGAATATGTTGGAAGCATGGGCCCACTCTCAATAGTATTTCTCCCTTCTCTTTTCTTGTTTTCTATCATTTTTAATCTAGTTTCCAATTTTTTGTACTTAGCTTAATTTATGTTATTTCCCCTATTTTCTATAATTTCCAGCAAGTGTGCAATATTTATTTTTGAATATAGTTTAGGCATGTCTTGATAATTTAAGATAGATTAATGGTTTGGAAACTAAACCAAAACTCCAAAGAAACAACAACACCCCCCAAACCATAAATCTAAGGGACTCATCTCATTGGAGGGAATTACAAGCATATATTGTGCAAGGTTGCTCACAAGTTTACGAGTTGCCCCGGGTTGACAAATTAAATGAAGCAATGAATCTGGACATAGAAAACTAACCAATATTTTGCCCAAAATTTTGGCACCGTTGCTAGTGAGTAGCCTATTGTAATTTATTATTCTAAATAAATCATGTTATTAGTATTTTAGGTTGCTTTCCGTAAAACCTCCATTTTAGCTTTGTATGAGTCTACCTAAGAATAGAGGACTAGATGGTTGTTTTGTTAAAAACAAAGACATTTCTCAAAATTCTTCTACTTCAACTGCACCTAATCCTGAGATTGAAACCTCTCCTCCATAATCTCCACCTGTGCATTGGCTTGAACATCCAATATTTGCATAGGATCATTGTAAATCAAATCAACAAAATCTTAGAGAAGTATCTGATATAAGTAGAGTTCAGTCTGAGGAATATTTATTGAACCTTCAATGCTGGCAAGCAGTTAGAGAAGGAACTATATCAAACATAGATCTAGTAATCCTTATATAGGATAAGAGAAACAAATTAGAAGCCTTGAAAGGTGCTTTGAATGTAGCTGGTGTAGATACCATGTTCATAGACAAGATGACTAATGCAGAGGAAGCATCCACTATTTTTAATTTTCCATAGGAAATTCAGGAGGAGACCACAAAATGAAACATATCTCCCCTACACACCTTCCAATATTTAGAGGACTACCAACAAAATATCCAAATCTATTTCAGTTTAAATTAGATATCTTACGCATATCAATGGATTATACAATTGATACCCAAAAACCTAAAGTTATTTTCTTCCACTTTTGATGATTCAACTTTAAACTAGTTCATCAGTTTGGGGAATAAATGGATAACTACCTAGGAAGAATAAAAAAAAAAAATTTCTAGATCAGTACCATGATTTTGGCAGAGCATGTGATGCAAGGTAAGAAGTCTTAGATATGACAAAAAAGAAAGGAGAATCTACAGAGGAATATTTGGATAGGTTCAATTTTAATTTGCAAAGATCACCCCATTCAAAACTAGGAGACAGGTCCCTAAGAAGCATTTTATTAAAGGGACTTACAAATGAAAATTTGGAAGCCTTAAACATGATTTCTAGAGAGGATATTTATCAACATAAAATGGATGATATTCGATAGTTGTGTCAAAAAATTTCATGGAGGAAAGGTAAGTTGACCCCTAGAAATATTAAACAATCAACCACTGTAACTAAAATAGAAATAGGAAATATTCTTGAAGACCTCAAGAGCGAGATGTTATCATATTTTGCTCTACAAATGGACACCCTTCTACTTAAAAAAAAAAGTAGGAAAATGAGGCAGCATTGGCCTACTTTTGTCCTAAATGCAGGTGAAAACACCCTAGAAATGAATGTCCTAAAAATAAAATTTGAGTGTGTGTTGTATGCCAAAAGGATCACAAAACAAAGTTGTGTCCACAGTTATCAAAACATAGAGAGGAACCTGAGGTAGTAGAAGAATACTTTGTGGGTAATAGAAGAAAATAGCAGAAGTATCCTATGGGAAACAACATGCTAGTAGGAATGTCGTCTTATGGGGGCACTAATTTTTAGAACTAAGGTCAAGTTCATCCACTCAACATGGGATGGTGGTGAAAAAGCCTTGGAATCAATATCTCCAATGAGCAAATCCTTATAACCCCTACCCATGGGTACAATACTAATAACTTGGACAACAATGGAGGAATTAGAATGCTTGGAAACAAAACCCATTGCATGTTGCTCTTGTTCCACTACAACCAACCCTGTAAGCTCCTCCTACTTTTGGTCCTACTCAATTGCAAGCACAACCTACAGCCAATCCAAATAATAAATTATATCCAACGTATCAAATGGAGAATGAGATGTAGCCAATGTACAATATTAAAGTAGATTTTAGTCTAATACAATTAAGGTCAGGAAAATAAGTAGGTGTATAAGTCACTCCTCTAATAGAAGAGGAGAAAAACATAGAATTAGAAAAGGAGGAATCACCTCTTATAGTAGAAGTAGAAGAAGAATCAACACATGTAAATAACAATGAAGGGATTCCACATTTTCCACAAAGGTTGTAGGAACCCAAGAAGCTAGTACAATCAGAAATTGATATTCTCTCTAGTCTAAAGAACTTGACAGTCATAATTCCTTTCTTTCAAGACATCAAAGATATTCCTATCTATGGCAAGGCCATAAGAGAATTGTGCCTAAAAAAACTAGGAAGAAAACTTGTAAAGTCAATTAGTTTGGTAGGTCAGTTAGCTGATCTTATGTTAGGGAATACCTATAGATAAAAATACTCAAATCCAGGAAGCCCTATCCTAACTATACAAATAGAGAGTTGTGTTTTACCCAATACATTAGTAGATTTGGGGGCTGCCATTAATTTCATGCCCAAAGAAACCATGCAAAAGCTTAAACTGTCTAACCTAAATCCAACCATGACTGTTTTGCAATTTGTAGATAGGTCTACAGTGCTCCTAGAGGGAATTTTGGAGGACATCACTATTATATTGGATGCATGGGAGTATCTAGCATATTTTTTAGTGTTACAATCCAAGTCTAGGTTGGGTGGATATCCATTAATCTTTGGTAGACCTTGGATGGAAAAAACTGATGCGTACATAAGTTTTAGATATGGGTAAATGACCATTTCTAATGGTCAAAACATAAAAAAATTGATCATCCATCCACCTACACAACCTACAGAATTGTTGAGAGAATATAAAGATGAAAAATAGAACTTCGGTCGTCTATCAATGATCCAATCTGTCATGGAACTTGATGATTTGGAATATGAGAGTGATAAGGATAGGATAATATCAAAATATTTCCAAGGAGAACCCTCATGTACTCCTCCAGAGTTACCATTAGTAGAGGTCAAAGACCACCATATACAACAAATTGAATTTTCACTTGGAAGAGTCTTAAACATAAATGATGGGTTGACATCTAAAAAACATACAAACTAAGGGAAAACTTAGTCAACCATAAAAATGCCTTTGCTTGGGAATATTTAGATATGAGAGGAATAGATCCTAAAACCTATACTCATCAAATATATTTGGAAGATCAAATTAAACTAGTAAGGCAACCATAGAGAAGAATAAATCCAACAATGAAGGAAATTGTCAAAATTGAATTGCAGAAACTCCTCATAGTTGGGTTCATTTACCCCATTTTAGATTGTGAATGGGTATCACCTTTGGTGGTGGTGCCTAAGAAAAATGGCAAGTGGCAAATTTGTATGGATTATAGGTTGCTGAATAAAGCAAATAAGAAACACAACTTCCCCTTACCCTTCATAAATCGGTTCCTTGACACCTTATCAGGTAAGAAGTACTTTTCTTTCCTAGATGGGTTCAGTGGATATAATAAGATTCAAATAGGGGAAGAAGATCAATACAAGACCACATTTACTTGTCCTTAGGGACTTTTTCTTATCAAGTTTTACCTTTTGGTTTGTGCAATGCACCTGCCATATTTCAAAGGGTATTTTTGATCATATTCTCTTATATGATTGGAGAAACTATGGAGGTATACAAGGATGATTTCACTGTATATGGTGAAACTTTTGAAACAACCATAGAAAATTTGGAGAAAACACTTAAGCAGTGTGAGGAAACTAACATGTCCCTAGGCAATGAGAAATTTTATATTCTAATGCAAGAAGGGATAGTTTTAGGACATCACATTTCTATAGATGAGATCAAAGTAGATAGGAAGAAGATAGAAGTTATCCAAAATCTGCCTACTCCTAAAACACATAAGGATATCCGTAGTTTCTTGGGATCAGCTGGTTACTATAGGAGGTTTATAACAGACTTTATAAAAACTTCTAAACCCTTCAGCACATTGTTATCAAAGGACGTAGAGTTTATATGGACAAAGGAATGTGAACACACATTTAACACCTTAAAAGGAAATTTTATTGCATCTCCAATACAAAGAGGTCCGAATTGGACCATACATTTTCACATATTTGTTGATGCATATAACAATGCAATAGGATCAATGCTAGGATAGAAGGATGCTGATTATTTCCATGCCATATATTATGTCAGCAAACACCTCATAGGTGTTGAATTCAATTATATTGTCACAAAAAATGAATTTCTTGGTTATACATGCTCTTAACAAATTTCATCATTATATCATAGGATATCAGGTTTTTGTACATATTGATCACTCCACTATCAGATACCTGACAAACAAACCTAGGATTAGGGGTAGAATTATTAGATGGTTGTTTATTCTACAAAAAATTAACATGACAATAGTAGATAATCCAGGTAAGGATAATGTGGTAGCTGATTTCTTATCCAGGTTGATACCTCCAGACCATGCAACTACATATGACAAATTTCTAGATGATCATTTTCTTACTCTAAATGAAAAAATACCATGGTACGCATATATGGCTAATTATTTAGCCACTGGTAAAGTATCCCCTGCACTTTCACCATGTGAGAAATAAACTTTAATTGAGAAAAGTGCAGACTTCTCATGGATTAATGGGTGCCTATTTAAAATAGGACCTGATTAGATCATAAGAAGATGTGTTATTGATAATGAGATAATAGAAATATTGAAGGCTTTCCATGTTGAACCTTGTGGTGGCCATTTTTCAAGGAAAAGGACTACCTATAAAGTATTGTAGGCTGGCTACTACTAGCCTTCACTATTCAAATATGAATCCAAGCATGTGAGATTGTGTGATAAATGTCAGAGGATGGGCAGATCAACTCTCAAAGATGAGATGCCCCTCCAACCACATGTACATATAAATCCATTTGATAAATGGGTGATGGACTTCGTAGGACTCATTAATCCACAATCAGTAGGTAAGAGTTATATCTTAGTTTGTACTGACTATGTGACCAAGTGGGTTGAAGTGTAGGCATTACATGATTCAAAATAGAATATTGTGGTAAAATTATTATATTCATCTATTTTCACAAGGTTTGGAGTTCAAAGAAAAATCACAATTGATCAAGGACCTCAATTTACTTCAAATATGACTCATGCAGCAATATAAAATCAGGTATAACAAATCCACTCTCTATCACCCACAAGCATATGGGTAAGTTGAGGTAACCAACCAAGAATTGTAAAATATCCTGACAAAGATAGTACATTTACATAGGAAGGACTGGGCCACTAGATTATCATAAGTAGTGTGGGCCTACAGAACCTCCTGGAACACTACTACTGGTTTCACACCATTCTAGCTAGTATATGGGAAGAATTTTATGATGCCCATAGAGTTTGAAGTTAAAAAACTTAGAACTATAGTAGAGTTGAATATAAACCTGGATGATGTGTAGAAGGTATAGATTCATCAGCTTAACCAACTGGATGAATACCAAATATATGCTCTGCAAAGAATATAGGTCATCTAGAAATAAAGGGCCAAGTAGTATGACCACCATACCGAGCCAAAGTATCTCAAAGTGGGAGAATGGGAATTAATGTATGACTCTTGATTACAAAAAAGGAAATTCAAGCTCATGCAACATTAGATGGGGCCATATGAAGTGACTGAATTCATCAATAATGGAGTTGTTAGGATCAGAAAAATTAATGATAGCAACATTATGTTAATAGTCAATGGTCACTGCCTGCATCCATATCATGTGTTTGAAACATACATGATGAAGTCCATATTAAGCATGGAAGAGACCCCAGTTGATTCTAGTTTCAAATTGAGTTAGTGAAAACATGAGATTCCAGAAACAAAAAGGAAAAACTAAACGAAATCGTATTAAAAGGAAGGAACACAAATGAATGAACACAAGATATAAGAACAATATGAAATGTAGCCCTTTTTTTATTGATATTCTTTTTGATTCGTGTTACAATACGTCTCCTTCCTTTTTAGGGGATAGGAGCGTTAGATATTGTTCTCTACAACTTGTCTCTGAATTCCTTCTTTCGCGTGCCCACATATAAAATGGGCGAACCAAAACGTTGTCGTCGCTTGCATTGACAAAGGTTGATTCCTCGCTGCTCCTTCAATAGACCTGAAATATGTGTTCAAAGAAACAAACAAAGAATCAGTAGCACCTGTGTATGAAAAATAAAAGATAAATCTAACTATAGCTGAAATGAATCTAAATGCACTAAAAACTTGATAAATGCATAAACATGAAACTAGCTAAAATACTATAAATGAAGTAAAGCGGGGAGGTGCCCGAAGGCAAACCACCCATGGATAAAACCTTGCTTCGACACCAATCCGCTTGAGATGGGTCCGAAACCTGATGTGATGTGTTGTCGTCAAATTGATAGAATATTGTGGTCAAAATATTGGGGATTGGGCGCAAATCGCAAGTAAGTGAATTAACAGCACTTCGTTGCTCAGAATTCTCCTGCTCGGTATCTCTTTTGGGTGAGGAAACTCACCATTTTATAGACCCAAGGGGTCTCTTTGAATTAACATGCAAAAGTGTTTCTTTGCATGAATGCTTTTGTTTGTGAAGAGAAGACTTCTTCTTGATCAAGGGCTTCTTAACTGCCTCTGTGCATGTCTTTGTGTGTTTTAGAAAAGCTCACTTGCACTCCCATGCAATGCATGAAAAGTTGAGTGGTAGTTCTGAGTTGTCATGCACTGAGGTCTAAATTTTTGTTGGTCAAACCTGGCGTTCGTCCCACCTCGGAGCGAGCGCTAATAATCGTCCCTGGGTGAAACAAGTACAAATCCATACTTGTCCTTGGGTAGGACGAGTACAAATTCGCACTCGTCCCTGGGTGGGACGAATAAGAAATAAAGTGTCTAAAAGGTGCCAAACTAATTTTGGACTTGCAAAACTGCTATGTAAGTGGTTAGAACCACTGTTTAACCTCTGGGGGCTACCCTGGGGGCTATGTGTGTTAATGTGATCAGTGTTTGTAGTCACATAATCGGATTGGTGCTGTTTTGGTGTCTACAGATGCCCCTTTTTGGGAAGCGTTGTGCATGGCACAGCGTCGAGCAAAAATAGATAACCAAAGCACTAATGATTAGGGTTTCTTAGTAACCTAACCAACTCTTGATGCCCCAAGCATGGAAAGGGCATGCATTCTTGAATCCTTGCTTCTGAAAAGCTAAGGAATTTGATTTCAAGTATTAACCTGTTTTGGTGAGGTGTGACTTGAGCTTGGACATTGATCAGTCATGAATAGGCAAAGGGCGCAATCTTTTATCCACGGGGGAACCTTGTGTTCATGCTTCGGGAATGCCAAGTGTTTAATAAGTTTGTGATAATTGCTTGTTTGCTGCCCCAAGCAGGAGCATGATTGTCTTTGTCAATGATTCTTTGAATGCATGCTATTACCGTGATTGGGTGTGTTGTTGTTGATTGGTGACTTAAGTGTGACTACCCCCTCAAGTGACGAATCGATGAAGGAAGGACTACCATGAGAAAAGCGACGAGTCGCTTGACCCAAGATGACTTAAGTGAGGGTGCCTTTAGATGTTGTCCGTTGAATGCTCGAGCAGTTTCTCGATTCTTTTGACCTATTTTTGGTGGGTGTGAACCCATTTTGGGATGCCATTTGGGGGTAACATTGGCGAAAATCCGTCTTCCCATGGAGCGGTCCGGCTATGGTAGCCTTCTTGGGGAGTAGGATAACGACAAGGTAGACCCCGACATCAATTTTCTAATGCGAAGAGGTTAAGTGCAAGAGCACTTTTGTCCGGCAATGTTTAGTGTTTTTGGTGGCATTTGTCATTTTTATATTTTGGTTGTTTTGTTGTGTTTGTTTTTTTTTTTTTGTGGTGTGTTTTGTATTTATGTGTTTGATGTATGCAGAGGTGATTATGAATGTGATGTTTCTAATTTGTATGATGTATAGATATGGAATGAATGAAATGAGTTGTTGATGATGTGTTGATGCACCATAGACTGTACAAGATTTGACTGACTTGCTATACTAATGGGATGACTTTGTGGAATGACTTGGCATGTGATAACTGTGTGTTTTTGTATTTTGCATATATTTTGATGGTGATGTACAAAATAAAATGTGACAGTTGTTTTTAAACTGTAGTTAAGCTTTTCTTAGATTCAGATATTTTAACTAACTAGCCAAGACTGTACATTTATCTCGCAAGACTTTTGAACAAGGTATAAATTCGACTTGAATTTAACCAAGTTATTTCACATCCCTGTGTGTGCAATTGAGTTCGTTTATGTGTTATTCATCAGGATACCACCAGTGCCAGATGGGCTTTCAACCGAACCTGTACTGAGGATCACCTAATTAGCTCCACTAACTCCTTGATTGTGTTTGGTTAGATTAATCTGCGATGCTATCTAGGATACCATAAGCTAGCTCATCCACATGCAAACATTGATCTATACACAAGTTAATGTGACAGATATATCATCATGCGGGAGGTTTACTATCAGTGACTGATAAGCTATCAACCAAATCGGTACTGAAGCTTGCCTCATGACCTATCGAAATGCTGAGAATTCCAGGGATTCAAGTTCGACTCCCTGCTTTTCTTCAATTGTATTGGGATACTTGCTCTTTATAGTGATAAGATCACTGTTTATTGAAAACACGAGATTCCGAAAACAAAAAGGAAAAACTAAACGAAATCGTATTAAAAGGAAGGAACACAAATGAATGAACACAAGATATAAGAACAATATGAAATGTAGCCCTTTTTTTATTGATATTCTTTTCAATTCGTGTTACAATACGTCTCCTTCCTTTTTAGGGGATAGGAGCGTTAGATATTGTTCTCTACAACTTGTCTCTGAATTCCTTCTTCCGCGTGCCCACATATAAAATGGGCGAACCAAAACGTTGTCGCCGCTTGCATTGACAAAGGTCGATTCCTCGCTGCTCCTTCAATAGACCTAAAATCTGTGTTCAAAGAAACAAACAAAGAATCAGTAGCACCTGTGTATGAAAAATAAAAGATAAATCTAACTATAGCTGAAATGAATCTAAATGCACTAAAAACTTGATAAATGCATAAACATGAAACTAGCTAAAATACTATAAATGAAGTAAAGCGGGGAGGTGCCCGAAGGCAAACCACCCGCGGATAAAACCTTGCTTCGACACCAATCCGCTTGAGATGGGTCCGAAACCTGATGTGATGTGTTGTCGTCAAATTGATAGAATATTGTGGTCAAAAGATTGGGGTTTGGGCGCAAATCGCAAGTAAGTGAATTAACAGCACTTCGTTGCTCAGAATGCTCCTGCTCGGTATCTCTTTTGGGTGAGGAAACTCACCATTTTATAGACCCAAGGGGTCTCTTTGAATTAACATGCAAAAGTGTTTCTTTGCATGAATGCTTTTGTTTGTGAAGAGAAGACTTCTTCTTGATCAAGGGCTTCTTAATTGCCTCTGTGCATGTCTTTGTGTGTTTTAGAAAACTCACTTGCACTCCTATGTCATGCATGAAAAGCTGAGTGGTAGTTCTGAGTTGTCATGCGCTGAGGTCTGACTTTTTGCTGGTCAAACCTGGCATTCGTCCCACCCCGGAGCGAGCGCTAATAATCGTCCCTGGGTGAAACGAGTACAAATCCATACTCGTCCTTGGGTAGGACGAGTACAAATTCGCACTCGTCCCTGGGTGGGACGAATAAGAAATAAAGTGTCTAAAAGGTGCCAAACTGATTTTTGACTTGCAAAACTGCTTGTGTAAGTGGTTAGAACCACTGTTTAACCTCTGGGGGCTACCCTGGGGGCTGTGTGTGTTAATGTGATCAGTGTTTGTAGTCACATAATCGGATTGGTGCTGTTTTGGTGTCTACAGATGCCCCTTTTTGGGAAGCGTTGTGCATGGCACAGCACCGAGCAAAAATAGATAACCAAAGCACTAATGATTAGGGTTTCTTAGTAACCTAACCAACTCTTGATGCCCCAAGCATGGAAAGGGCATGCATTCTTGAATCCTTGCTTCTGACGAGCTAAGGAATTTGATTTCAAGTATTAACCTATTTTGGTGAGGTGTGACTTGAGCTTGGACATTGATCAGTCATGAATAGGCAAAGGGCGCAACCTTTTATCCACGGGGGAACCTTGTGTTCATGCTTCGGGAATGCCAAGTGTTTGATCAATTTTGTGATAATTGCTTGTTTGCTGCCCCAAGCAGGAGCGTGATTGTCTTTGTCAATGATTCTTTGAATGCATGCTATTGCTGTGATTGGGTGTGTTTTTGTTGATTGGTGACTTAAGTGTGACTACCCCCTCAAGCGACGAATCGATGAAGGAATGACTGACATGAGAAAAGCGACGAGTCGCTTGACCCAAGATGACTTAAGTGAGGGTGCCTTCAGATGTTGTCCGTTGAATGCTCGAGCAGTTTCTCGATTTTTTTTGACCTATTTTTGGTGGGTGTGAACCCATTTTGGGATGCCATTTGGGGGTAACATTGGCAAAAATCCGTCTTCCCGTGGAGCGGTCCGGCTATGGTAGCCTTCTTGGGGAGTAGGATAACGACAAGGTAGACCCCGACATCAATTTTCTAATGCGAAGAGGTTAAGTGCAAGAGCACTTTTGTCCGGCAATTTTTAGTGTTTTTGTTGGCATTTGTCATTTTTATATTTTGGTTGTTTTGTTGTGTTTGTTTTTTTTTTTTTTTTTGTGGTGTGTTTTTATGTATGTGTTTGATGTATGCAGAGGCGATTATGAATGTGATGTTTCTAATTTGTATGATGTATGGATAGGGAATGAATGAAATGAGGTGTTGATGATGTGTCGATGCACCATAGACTGTACAAGATTTGACTGACTTGCTATACTAATGGGATGACTTTGTGGAATGACTTGGCATGTGATAACTGTGTGTTTTTGTATTTTGCATATATTTTGATGGTGATGTACTGAATAAAATGTGACAGTTGTTTTTAAAATGTAGTTAAGCTTTTCTTAGATTCAGATATTTTAACTAACTAGCCAAGACTGTACATTTATCTCGCAAGACTTTTGAACAAGGTATAAATTCGACTTGAATTTAACCAAGTTATTTCACATCCCCGTGTGTGCAATTGAGTTCATTTATGTGTTATTCATCAGGATACCGCCAGTGCCGGATGGGCTTTCAACCGAACCTGTACTGAGGATCACCTAATTAGCTCCACTAACTCCTTGATTGTGTTTGGTTAGATTAATCTGCGATGCTATCTAGGATACCATAAGCTAGCTCATCCACATGCAAACATTGATCTATACACAAGTTAATGTGACAGATATATCGTCATGCGGGAGGTTTACTATCAGTGACTGATAGGCTATCAACCAAACCGGTACTGAAGCTTGCCTCATGACCTGTCGAAATGCTGAGAATTCCAGGGATTCAAGTTCGACTCCCTGCTTTTCTTCAATTGTATTGGGATACTTGCTCTTTATAGTGATAAGATCACTGTTTATTTTGTTTTATTGATGTTTTTTTTTTTTTTTTTTTGAGCAAGGGATAGGGAGTGACGAGAATCACTATTGTACGTGCCTTTTGATGTGTGCACTGTAGGATGTCAATTTTGAATGTTTTGACGTTTTGCAAATTTTTGATGTTTTGCAACTTTTGAGAACTTGGGATTCATGGGGAATTGGGTAGGGAGGATGCTTGTCCTTTTGCCAACTCTCAGCATTCCTAGGGTCATTCGCAAGGGGGATAAGCAAGATAGCCGTTTCGCTTATGGTGACCTGGATTACGGTGCAGGTTTCATCTTTCGTTCACACAACTTAGGAATTTTTATGTGTGTTAATTTGTGTTGGGACGTGACGTAACAAGGTGTGATCCAAGTAAAACTTTCCCGTGTAAAATCTGTTTAATCGTGTACGGTTTTTGGCTAGAAATTTAAAGACATCTGAATGACGAAAACCCTATATACATTAGGAAACAACTCGACTATGCTAAAATAAAAAGGTGATATGTTGGATGTATGCGTTTATGGAAATGGATTTGAGGTGGAAATGATGGAATTGCCAAGTAATGACAGCCTATGGTGCTTTTGACTTGTATGACCTATCGAAGTATGCAAGGGATGGATGCAATGTTTAATGCAACCTATATTTTTGTATTTTGATTTTTATGAAAATGCATGCAAATGTTTTGGTGATTTCGTTTTTTTTTTTTTTATGAGAATGTATGGAAAATGCAAATGTTTTTGTGATTTTGTTTTTTTATGAGAATGCATGTAATTGAAATGCAATTGTTTTTGTGATTTTGATTTTTGTTTTTTTTTTATGAGTATGCATGGAATTGAAATGCAATTGTTTTTGTAATTTTGATGTGTTATGAGAATGCATGGAATTGAAATGCAAATGTTTTTGTGATTTTGATTTTTGTGTTGTTTTTGTTGATTTTTGAATACTTATGTTGACCAAGCAATTATGGTAACTCTTGGAGCTTTTGGGTTGACCAAGCGATTGTGGTAATCCTTGGAGCTTTTGGGTTGACCAAAGAGATTGTAGATAATCCTTGGAGCTTTTGGGGATTTGACCAAGAGATTGTGATAATCCTTGGAGCTTTTGGGGATGACCAAGCGATTGCGATAATCCTTGGAGCTTTTTGGGATGACCAAGCGATTGCGATAATCCTTGGAGCTTTTGGGGATGACCAAGAGATTGCGATAATCCTTGGAGCTTTTTGGGATGACCAAGAGATTGCGATAATCCTTGGAGCTTTTGGGGATGACCAAGAGATTGCGATAATCCTTGGAGCTTTTGGGATGACCAAGAGATTGCGATAATCCTTGGAGCTTTTGGGATGACCAAGAGATTGCGATAATCCTTGGAGCTTTTGGGATGACCAAGCGATTGCGATAATCCTTGGAGCTTTTGGGATGACCAAGCGATTGCGATAATCCTTGGAGCTTTTGGGATGACCAAGAGATTGCGATAATCCTTGGAGCTTTTGGGATGACCAAGAGATTGCGATAATCCTTGGAGCTTTTGGGTTGACCAAGAGATTATGATAATCCTTGGAGCTTTTGGTTTGACCAAAGGGTTTATGGACACCTTTGGAGCATTTGGTTTGACCAAAGGGTTTATGGACACCTTTGGAGCGTTTGGTGTAACCCACTGGCTCTTCAGGGAATAGAGGTACCCCCAGCGTGATGATCTTTGTGCACCGGATCCGGCTCTATAGGAATTGGCACGAATGGATCGGCCTTATGCATGGATAGGAGGGCAGGGTCCGCCCTCGGCACCGATGGTGCTATGATATCTCTCGGGTGGAAGGTGCTCGCGATCTTCCCAAAGGAGTGGGATCAACATGTGATGCCAGTGGGTCGGGTCTATGCGCCACTCATGCCCTAGTCTTATGCCTAGTTGGGCCATTAGTTCGTCATGGGTGACAGGGTGATTGTGCCGTCGTGCATGATTGAGATAAGCCATCTCAGTTTCATCTTCGTAATCATTGTCAGTGATCCAAAGGCCCTCGTTGGCCTCGATAGCTGTCTGCGACATGTTAAGCTCTTCTTGTTCGAGCAGATTGACGTGGTCCCGATGGGGTTGTTCCGCGCTTTGCGGGGGGACCAGATTTTCTGGCAATGGCACGGGCTCGATGGGAGCCTCCAAAGGGAGTAATGTTAGGAGAATTTTGTGATGCTCATCCATGGGGACCACCCGTGAATTAGTGCTGTCAGACTCGAATGGGTCCCATGGCACTATTGCATATGCTGACTCGTCTTTGGCGAGAGAGTCAAGCTTATCAGAATCTGGTGATTCTAAGATATGGAAGACCTCATCATCAGGTAGCTCTACAACCAGGGGTTGATCCTCTTTGAGAGGAGTTTCACGTGAGTTGGGCTTTTGGGGCCCCAAAATCTTGGTCTCTACCGACTCTAAGTGCTTGGGCAGCGCATTGCTTGTATCGAGGGATTTGAGCTCCTCCTGTTTGATTTGTTCCCGTTGCAAGTTGTGGGAAACTTGATGCCTTGAGAGGGATGACTGAATAGCACCCCCATGCTTTGGTATTTCATTTTAGTCCACTCTTTTTCTAGCTCGGGTTCCTCGGAGGCTTCTTGAAGAATTTTTGGGGGTGGTCCATGAACCCGGGTGGGCGCCCGAAGAAGGCACCCGTCATTGGTCTTAGGATTGGCCTCCCGCTCAAGTCTAGGAGGCGTCGAGGGCAACGTTTGATAAGGTCGTAGAGACCTGTCTTGCACCTAGTTGTGTTTCTCATAATGTTTTGTCTTATGCATGCGAGGGGTTGGAGTCTTCGCCCGCATAGTGTGCTAGAACAACTCATCCTCCCGGCGCCCGAAGGCACTCTTGATTTAAAAGATATTGTTGCTCTAATTGTTGTTGTTCCAGCTCAAGTATCGTGAGTTGCATCCGACGTGCAATATGCTTGGCAGATTCTAAGATAGTTGGTCCTGTCGTCTCATGTCTAGAAGGCCTAGATGCCTCTCCTAGATATCTATCTCGGTCATGGTGATCCGAGATCTCTATAGGTCGCCTCCCTCTAGTTGGGGGTAGCGGCATTCCCCCGAGGCTTTGGCCTCAATAGGTAATCCTGAAAGCTAGCAATTGCGGAGGCGTGTTGCTCCTGCGATGTATATTGTTCTTGAGGAAGGTAAGGGTTTTCCTCGTGCTCTCTTTTGTAAGTGAAAGAGGAATGGGAAGAGTTGGCTCGCCCCACCTGAGGAGCCTTGTGCTCTGAATTTGTCCTTGTAGTCCTGACAACTAGAGGGGGTGAAGGAGGGATAGTGTAATCATGTGGTTCCTCCCGTCGAACCCTATGTTGACCTAGCGCTTCATCATGCGATGACCACTCATAGCGAGCATCTAAGGGAGCTCTCCTATGGATGTACCCCTCATGGGAGGGTGTGTGTTGGGTGCTATGCTGAACAAGAGTGCCCCTAGAAGAGGTGCCCCTATAGTCCCTTTCCGTTAAGGTGTGTAGGGGACTGCTTTGTATGTTAGGTCGCCAAGGTGGTATGACCAAATCTTGGGGACTATACCGGAGGCGACTTGTGCCTCCTTGGATATTCCCCACAACATTCGCCCGTGATTGGGCTTGGCTGCAGGTGAGCACCATGACGATGTCTCTCTAAAAACCCTAAAATTGAAAATGAGTCATATGGGGCCCAAAATTGGTGTGCGCATCCCTCTTATAGTAGATAAGCCAAAAATGAAGTTTCAAGTCCTAACTCTAAATACATTAGGAGATATTAACCTTCGAACAGCTCAAAAAGCGCAAAAAATTAGGTAAGCAATTTTAAAACCTAATTTTGAGGCCCTAGATGATGGAATTTGGCCCCGAAAATGAGTTTTTTGGGAAAATACAACTCTAGGGAGTTATATTTGTTTAAAAATCTCCCAACTAACTCCCTGTAAAATTTCACGTCAATCGGAGCTACGGTTGAGAAGTTATGGCCCCGGCAAGATGCACTAAAATTTAGGGAAAAATACAAGATTTCCCATATTTTTTTGGATGGTCTTGCATCACTTATGGGCACCTTCAGGGTGCTTTTGGGTTGACCAAAGGGTTCATGGACACCTTTGGGGCATTTTGGAGTGACCAAGCGATTGCGGGAATCCTTGGAGCTTTTTTTTTTTTTGGAGTGAGTGACAAAATGCGTAGATTTTTATCTTTGTTTATGATTTTTTTGATTTTTGATTTTTTTTTGTCTAAACAGAAAATAGCATACACACACAAGCAATGATTATCTCTTTTAAAGATTAATAGTGTGCCCTAAATCTGGTTTAGTGTGTTTTTGTTGTTTGTTTTGTTTTTTGAAGATTTTTGTGAAACGTTTAAATGCAAGTATGAAGGCTCTTATGACTCCCAATATGGTCGCCCCTTCAATATACCATTGCCGGACCGATATACCAACCTCTCTATATACCCGCCCTTACGTGAGGGAGACTATAGGTACGTGAGAGCAGATGATACGTGGAACATAGGCGGTACGGAAGGGGAATCGCTCCGTTTATGACACCTACCATAGAAGACTTATCCTCGCGTGTCGGGAATCACCCCAAGCTACACTCGGTCAGCTTTCGTCGGGATTTACGTCTAGCAACAGTCGCGATCGAGGTAATGGATGCAATATATCAAGCCAAAGTGATAATGGAATCCACCTTTGGTCTTGTTCAAGGGTTGGGGTTTTACGACCAACGCCTTGGTTTAAAATGCCTCGTGATGTGTGGGGTTCGTTTTAATTGTGCAAAATTGAAACAGGCAAACGAAAAGAAATCTTTCCCTAAGCCATACAAACTGAAAACCAAAAAACAAAAAAATAGAAATTTGACAGAAGCTGTAAAAACCCCTACCTCTTCTCTGCCTAACAGGATGTCTCTGATTTGCTCTAAAAATTGCACAAAATTATAATCGTCCCTGGGTGGAGCGAATAACAGACCGTAATCGTCCCAGGGTGGAACGAATAGTTTATTCGTCCCGGGGTGAGACGAGTACCAATTCTGTAATCGTCACGTGCAGAGACGAATAACAGTTCGAGGTTAAAAAATAGGTACTGTAAAAACAAGCAATTTTAGATCAGTAAATTAACCTAAAAAAATAGAGGACAGTCGTCCCACCGTGATCGCCATTGAAAACACGAGATTCCGGAAACAAAAAGGAAAGACTAAACGAAATCGTATTAAAAGGAAGGAACACAAATGAATGAACACAAGATATAAGAACAATATGAAATGTAGCCCTTTTTTTATTGATATTCTTTTCAATTCGTGTTACAATACGTCTCCTTCCTTTTTAGGGGATAGGAGCGTTAGATATTGTTCTCTACAACTTGTCTCAGAATTCCTTCTTCCGCGTGCCCACATATAAAATGGGCGAACCAAAACGTTGTCGCCGCTTGCATTGACAAAGGTCGATTCCTCGTCTGCTCCTTCAATAGACCTGAAATCTGTGTTCAAAGAAACAAACAAAGAATCGATAGCATCTGTGTATGAAAAATAAAAGATAAATCTAACTATAGCTGAAATGAATCTAAATGCACTAAAAACTTGATAAATGCATAAACATGAAACTAGCTAAAATACTATAAATGAAGTAAAGCGGGGAGGTGCCCGAAGGCAAACCACCCGCGGATAAAACCTTGCTTCGACACCAATCCGCTTGAGATGGGTCCGAAACCTGATGTGATGTGTTGTCGTCAAATTGATAGAATATTGTGGTCAAAAGATTGGGGTTTGGGCGCAAATCGCAAGTAAGTGAATTAACAGCACTTCGTTGCTCAGAATGCTCCTGCTCGGTATCTCTTTTGGGTGAGGAAACTCACCATTTTATAGACCCAAGGGGTCTCTTTGAATTAACATGCAAAAGTGTTTCTTTGCATGAATGCTTTTGTTTGTGAAGAGAAGACTTCTTCTTGATCAAGGGCTTCTTAATTGCCTCTGTGCATGTCTTTGTGTGTTTTAGAAAACTCACTTGCACTCCCATGTCATGCATGAACAGCTAAGTGGTAGTTCTGAGTTGTCATGCGCTGAGGTCTGACTTTTTGCTGGTCAAACCTGGCATTCGTCCCACCCCGGAGCGAGCGCTAATAATCGTCCCCGGGTGAAACGAGTACAAATCCATACTCGTCCTTGGGTAGGACGAGTACAAATTCGCACTCGTCCCCGGGTGGGACGAATAAGAAATAAAGTGTCTAAAAGGTGCCAAACTGATTTTTGACTTGCAAAGCTGTCGTGTAAGTGGTTAGAACCACTGTTTAACCTTTTGGGGCTACCCTGGGGGCTGTGTGTGTTAATGTGATCAGTGTTTGTAGTCACATAATCGGATTGGTGCTGTTTTGGTGTCTATAGTTAGTAATATGTAGAAATTGTCCACATGCTCCCAAACAATTATTCTTTTAAAATTTTCCTTTTTTAGTTGTATTTCTATTTTGCAGGAATGATACCCTAAGTACAGTTGTTAGGCAGCCTAGGAAACCTAAGCCTAACAAGCACAAGATCCATGAACCTGCACCTTCCTATCTTTCTAGAAGAATTGTTTACAGTAGGAGTAGTTTATCCCCACTTAGAAAGGGGGATACTATACCTGAATATGTACATGAGTGTTTGGGTTGGTATTTATGGACAATAAAACACTCAACTACTGGTTAAGGTAGCGGATGATGATTTTGTCATTGTTCTTCAACTAGATTGCTAAAGGCCTGATCAACCATAAGAATACATAAGTGGACATATGAAGCAGACATTGAAATAAAGGAGGAGCACTAGTTTTCCATTTTATGATGAGAAATGCATTTAATTCTTGGTTTTTAAAGCAAATGGTGCCCGATTCTCGTTTTAAGAAATAAAAAAATTGATTCCTATATTTTGGGAAGGTGGTTCCCGATTCCCATTTGTATGGTACAAGGAATTTGAATCCTAGTATGTCAAGAAAAAGGTGTCTACGCCCCGTTTTCGTGTAGACTGGCATCTAATTCCTATTTTTCCAAGGATATGGCGTTTGACTTCCATTTTTTTTGAGAAAGTGACACTTAATTTCTTAAACATACCATCTTAAAAAAAGGTCGTGTATAAATTTTGAGTTTTGTATAAATTTTTCTTTAAGTACGGTGTCCAATTACCAGTAAAAAGTGCCTGCTTTTTATGTTAAGTATGACGCCCGATTGCTAAGGCACCTGCTTTATATTTTCTAAGCACCTGGTTACTTTGATTCAAAAGAAGGTTGTCTACTTTCTATTTTCCAAGCACCTACATACTTTGATTTGAAAGAAAGTGCCTGATCTCCACATAGTAGCAAGTTATTGCTTTCTATTTTCACGAGCGTTGAAGATTTGTGCACATTCCAAAGTCATCTGCGAACAATTTTCGAGGAGGGGATGTTTGTCATCCCAAGAAGATGTGTTTTCCTAATTTTTTTTTGAAAATGTGCAAGAATTCTCAAAGGTATCAAATGACAGCAACCGAGAACCAATTAAAATAGAGAGAAATTCACCGCATGGAAAAATACCTATCATTATTTGTTCTAGAATGTCTAGTCATCATCAAGCAACCAATATGAGTGTACAACGAGTGTCTGCACATTACACATGCACAAAATATAATATGGGTACGTGCATATTTTTTTTTTTCTTGTATATATTATTTTCATAGGCATATGTTTCTAGAAAATAATGTTGGCACAACCCCCATAAAATTACTAGCCACCCATCTCTCTCCACTTGGCATTTTTTTATGTGGTGATGCTTTAATTGGGGAAAACACTCATGGTCATCCTCTACAAAAAATATAGTACATGCTTTAACAAGATTTTGCTTAGATAACCATAATTATTTCTAATTACGACAATCAAGCACCTGCGTTCATGTATGTAGGTAATTTAAACCATGCATTAGAAAAACTTTCTACAAGAAATAAGAGAGTTGCAGGTGATATAAATTCAAACCACAGAGAAATCTAAACTTTGCCAAGGGGTAAAATTGACCAACCACTAATTGAAAAAAGAATGAGCCTATATATTGTTCAGACATCAATGAGGATGTACGAATGCAATTTGATGCCTTAGGATGGTTGGACTACTACCATCTAGTTAGCCAAAACCAAGATGTAGAGGTGGCTAATGAATTTATGGCATCCATGAGGGACAGAGTCGATCGCATGCAGGGATTGGAAATCCCAATCATCGAAGAATACATTGTCATAGTAATAGGTATTTCCTGAATAGGGGAACATACATATGAGGAGAACCCCACACTCTATGCATAAATATTGTTCAGGAATCCAATACAGTACCTAATGCATGTTTGTTTGTCCAAGTAGCACATCCTCGAGCTCTAGAGGTTTGTTTTCAAGTAGATTCCTTGGTTCTTCACTTGCACAGGTAGGCTTTCCAAGCTAAAATCTATCCATTTTTATTTCCTCAACCATATACTACATGGGGATAAGATCAATTTCTCTAATTGCATTGCATATGCACTCAAATATGAGGCCAAATGATACCAGATAGGCACAACATTTACCTTGGCTTACCGTGGCCTAATTTTGGCCTTGGTACGATATGTAGAGTCACACAAAAATGTGACATTTGAGGAATCTAAGGAAAATAATACAATTTCAGGGGCAGAGGAAGAAGTGGAGGTTCCATAATAAAATGATCAATCAATCGATAAGATGACTAAGCAAGAAGAGACAGTGCCTGCATCCTTGCCTAAGGAAAATACACGGGAAGTAGGACAAACCTCATCCCCTATTTTTCCCCAATATGATGAGGAAGTAGGACATGCTTCATTCCCTATTGTCCATAAATTTTATGATGAGGTAGGGCATGATCCGCCAAGCCCTAATTTCATGCCATTTTCCACCAAAAGTAGAAGGACAAAGGCATCTATGGTGTTTTTTATCTCATTTGATGATGATGCAGAAATTGACGAGAAAAAACAAGGATGAGTTCATGGTCCACATATTATGGAATTTTTCTAGGGGTCATACTCCTCAATAGGAAATACAAATAGAGGACCTATAGTAGTAGCTACAAATATTGAAAGAGCAGGCCTGCATATTGGGAGGCCAATCTGCCCTAGGCCAAGGTTGCTGAGAAATCCAACATCTCATTTGGTGATGAATTTGCAGTATCTATGGGAGAATGTTTACCCCTTCACCATGAATATTAGCCCGCATTCTAGAAGGATGCATCCACTTTTATTGGTGACTACTTGAAAATTAAGAAAGAAAATATAACCTGGATAAGGGAAAATCCAGGTAAAGGAGCAGGTCCAAGTCATCCAGTTTGGTGTAGAAAGTGCTAGAGACAATATAAACATGAGGAAGCCACTCCCAAAGCATTGAAAGGGTGAAAATTTAATGATAAGGAAAAATCTAAGGATACTGAAATGCTCATTTTTTTTATAAACTTTCCATATATATTGCAACATTTATTTTAATATAAATATGTGTTTCTATGTAAATTTTATATGTGTTTAACAATTTATTGTGCGTGTTCTTTAATATTTGTTTATGAGTTCATTTTGTGTATATTTTACAAAAAAAATTTTTGATTAGTATGATTACATTGATGTCCCACTCAAACCTAGAACTTTCATTTTTATTATGCTAAAATTCAAGGTAAAACATTTGCAGTACACCGGTGTGAAGTGCTAAGTCAAGCGCCCAATTCCCTTTCAAGTACCTAATTCTCATTTAGTGCTTGACTGTCGTGCACTCGATTCCCATTTGGTTCTTGACTATTGGGCGCATGATTCTTGTTAGGTGCCTGAATCCCATTTTTGCACCTTCTTCCCAACTTCTATAAATAAGGTGCTTGATTCCCATTGATGCAGAATTATGACACGAATCCTGTTGTCGGTAAATGAGAATCACAATTTTAGTGATGGATGCAGATGGATTATCAATAGCAGAAGCAGACCAAGGACAACATAAAAGATCACCAATTGTATATTTTTTAGCAGTAATGTAAAATATTTATGTAATCGAATAAGAGTGGAAATATCAAACATATTTTGTTCTGATAAAATAGAATATGTTGATTGGTCTGAAATTGATATTTATTCAATCTCCTTCATCTATGTATATTGTTGTAAAATAAGAATTTGAATTTGATTTACCTTCATGATGTAATAGGTTATGGTCACATATCCTAAAAATATGCAGGTGACCCCTAAAATAAAGATCCTAGATCTTTTTTGTAACTTTCTCTACTACAAATTAATAAAATACACCTGTGTATTTTCATCCATCTTCTTTAAGTGTTCGGTGTATGATTGAATGTAAGCAGAATGTGTTGGAAGCATTGGCCCACTCTAAATAGTATTCCTCCCTTATCTTTTCTTATTTTATTTTAATTTTAATCTAGTTTCTAGTTTTCTGTACTTAGCTTAATTTTTGTTATTTCCCCTGTTTTCTTTAATTTCCAGCAAGTGTGCAATCTTGGTTTTTGAATATATTTTAGGCATGTCTTGATAATTTAGAATAGATTACTAGTTTGGAAACTAAACCAGAACTCGAGAGAAACAACAAAACCCCCCAAACCATAAATATGAGGGACTCATCTCATTGGAGGAAATTACAAGAATATATTGTGTAAGGTTTCTCACAAGTTTACGAGCTACTTCGGGTTGTCAATGATGTTTACACAATGACACTGAGAGGGGGGGGTGAATCAGTGTAGCTATTAAATTTTTATATCTACAGCATTTAATATGAAATAAAGAGAACAAAAAAAACTTGAACAAGAGAGCAAACCACAACACTCAATATACCGAGGTTCACCAATTTGGCTACTCCTCAAAAATGACCGCTTGGACTCCAATCCAAATCCGAGTCTTTGCAAAATCAATTTTACAAACACTTTACCAAAGACCAACTGGAAGGAGCACCAACCCTTGTAATTTTCTGCCGCAATAGATGGAGCACCAACTCCTAGTACCAAGCACCAACTTGGACTGCAATTCTGATAAATTTAGAATGACATAAAAATGTCTTCACTTTATGCACGACCCTGACTGGTCCGCAATTAACTCAACTCGCACACTCTCACGGCTCGCTTATTTTTCTCTTGATTCTTTTCTAACTCTCCTTTTACAGACAATTTCTCTCTAACAATGACAACATCTTCTCTCGTATGATTATTCTTTTATAACCTTTCAATCCTGCATGCAATCGAATCACATACTCTGACTGTTCAAATCCATGCAATACGGCTGTTCGGTTCCATGCACTTCGACTGTTCGAAACCCTGCAATACGTCTTTTGGAAACCATGCAATACGGCAATTTTGTTTCATGTACTTTGACTGTTCGATTTCTTCGAATACGGCTTTTCGAATGCTTTTTCGAAACTCCATATATGATTCTGAGAAAGCTTTTCGATTCTTCATGTTCGGCTTTTCTGTATGCTTCAAATACGTCTGTTAGAATGCCTGCAAATTCGACCTTTCGAATGCTTTTATTATCCTTCAAATTCGGCTTTTCGAATGCGTTTCAATTTTGCATGTTTGGTTGTTGCATTGCATGTCCAACACCCGTCAACGATTAATCGTATCGACTTCGACTTCGCCATTTTTACGTAATCGGTCTGCATGATTTTCCCTGTCGCTTTTTTGACACATGTCACTTTGCATGTTCCTGCGGGTTTTACATCCCAGACTGTTACCTGTCGTGATATCGCGACACTTTTGACTTATGCCGACGTCACCTCGAAGGTTGTCGCGAAATCGTGACCATTTTGGCCTTGAAAGCTTTTCCCTCGCTCATGTCGTGATATCGCGACACTTAGAACTTTTGCCGACGTCATCCTTAAGCATGTCGCGAAATCACGATCGCTTCTGGCTTCCGGAAGCTTTCCTTTCATCTTGTCGTGAAATCGCGACACTTTTCAATTTTGCTGACGTCATCCTCAATGCTGTCACGAAATCGCGATGCTTCCGGCTTCCAGCAGCTTTCCTTTCATCCTGTCGCGAAATCGTGACACTTTTCAACTTTGCTGACGTCATCATCCTGCTTGTCGCGAAATCACGACGCTTCTGGCTTCCAGCAGATTTCCTTTCATCCTATCATGAAATTGCGACACTTTTCAACTTTGCTGATGTCATCATCCTGCTTGTCCGAAATCGCGACACTTTCGGCTTCCGTACACTCTTCTTTGCCAGCAGCAGCGAAAAAGGAACATGTCACGAAATCGCGACACTTTGTTCTTCCGTACAACTCTCCTTGCCAACTCCAGTGAAAATGGAACATGTCACGAAATCGCGACACTTTGCTCTTCCGTACAGCTTTCCTTGCCAACTCCAGCGAAAATGGAACATGTCGCGAAATCGCGACGCTTTGCTCTTCCGTACAGCTTTCCTTGCCAACTCCAGCGAAAATGGAACATGTCACGAAATCGCGACGCTTTCGGCTCTTGCTGACGTCATCAATCTTCTTGTCGCGAAATCGCGACGCTTCTGGCTTCCGTACGCTCTTTGCTCCATGCAGTAGCGAAATCGCTACAACTTTTTGCCTTGTGCTTTTACCTTGTCTTTTTTTTTATGAAATTTTGACTTGTAATATCAATGCTGCATCTTTCAGATCTACACTTTTGACTAGTAGCGAAATCGCTACACCTTAGTTTCCCCTTGTTCCAACATGTAGCGCCATCGCTACACCTTATTTTCTCTTTGTTTCAACCTGTAGCGAAATCGCTACACCTTAGTTTCTCCTTGTTTCAACATGTAGCGAAATCGCTACACCTTAGTTTCTCCTTGTTTCAACATGTAGCGAAATCGCTACACCTTAGTTCCATGTATTTTCATCATGCAGCGATATCGCTACACCTTTGTTTCCTTTCATTTCAACATGTAGCGATATCGCTACACCTTTGTTTCCTTCTTCGCCGACATGTCGCGAAATCGTGACAGTTTTGCTCGCATCTTCTCTCTCCTCGACCATGTCGCGAAATCGCGACAATTTGGCGTGCATTTTCTCTCTCCTACTTTTTGTCGCGATATCGCGACACATTTTCTCTCTCCTCAGTGAAAACTTGACATGTCGCGAAATCGTGACATTTTCGGCTGCGCCTTCTCTCTCCTCGACCATGTCGCGAAATCGCGACAGAAAACATGTCGCGATATCGCGACAATTTTCTTCCTTGTCTCTTTTTGCCAGTTTCTGAATCTGGGTCACTTCTGTTTTCCTTGAAACTTTCTGCACTTGATCTGACTGACCTCTGAACTGTATCAACTGCATCAATCTGACCGTGTTGACAACAATGACAATACTTTTGCAATTCTTTTGCTGCACCTTGCTCAACAATCTCCCCCTTTGGAATTGTTGGCAACACACTCGCAACCTTGCTTAATTTCTTCTCCCCCTTTGCCAATAATACCAAAGGGCTGTCTGTAGACTCCCCCGAGTCTATGCACAACATTCTCAGACTTAAAAAGTTTGAATGCTCCCCCTGAGAATGTGTTTCCCATAGCTAGTCAGTGCTTGGGTGGTGTGACTACTCCCAACTTCTTCCGAAGGTATTCAAACACTTCCTTAGGCAAAGGTTTTGTGAATATATCAGCTACTTGCTCTGTAGTTGGAACAAAATCCAATTTAACCTCTCCTTCTGCAACTTTATCCTTCAAGAAATGATATCGGATTGCAATATGTTTGGTTCTTGAATGCATTACTGGATTCTTGGATATGTTGATAGCACTAGTGTTATCACATTTAATTGAAATTGGTTCATTGAAATGAATACCAAGATCTTTCAACGTTTGTCTCATCCATAATATCTGAGTACAAAATGTTGTTGCTGCAATGTATTCTGCCTCTACAGTGGATAGAGATACTGATTCTTGTTTCTTGCTGTGCCATGCTACCAGCCTGTCACCAAGATAAAATGCTCCTCCACTTGTGCTCTTTCTATCATCAATACATCCTGCCCAATCTGCATCAGAATATGCAATCAAAGTGAAATATTTACCTTTTGGGTACCACAACCCATAATCCATAGTGCCCTTGAGATATCTCGAAAATCCTCTTTATAGTCGTTACATGAGTTTCTTTGGGACTGGCCTGAAATCTTGCAACCATACATACCGCTTGTAATATATCTGGTCTAGTGGTCGTTAAATACAAGCAGGCTTCCAATCATAGACCCGTACATTGTTTGATCTACATCCGGGGATTTATCATCCTTGCTCAACTTGCGACTCGTTGTCATGGGAGTGCTTGACCGGTTTACTCGTCTTCCATTGTGAACTTTTTCAGCATTTCTTTTACATATTTAACTTGAGAAATAAAAATGCATTTTTCATTTTGATTGACCTGCGAGTCCTAAGAAATAAGAAAGTTCACCAATCATTGACATCTCAAATTCTTTTTTCATTTTAATTGATATGTCTTTGCAGTATTCATCCATGCCGCTGCCAAATATTATGTCATCTACATAAACAACAAGAACAATAAGATGACCCTTCTCTGTTTTGACATATAAGTTGCTATCCACCAAACCTTTCTTAAACCCTTGTTTAATTAGATAATTATCCAGCCTTGCATACCATGCTCTGGGTGCCTGTTTTAATCCATATAAAGCTTTCTTTAACCTGCAAACAAAATCTGGATTTTCACCAAGTTGGAAGCCATCGGGTTGTTCAATATAAACCTCTTCTTCCAGTTTTCCATTCAAAAATGCTGATTTTACATCCATTTGATATACTTTGAAGTTTTTATGAACTGCTAATGCCAGAAACATCCCGATTGCCTCTAGTCTTGCTACCGGTGCAAAAGTTTCTTCAAAATCAATGCCTTCAACCTGAGCATAGCCTTTACATACCAATCTTGCCTTATTTCTGACAACCTGCCCATCTTCATTCAATTTATTTCTAAAAACCCATTTAGTACCAATTATGTTTTTATTTGTTGGTCTAGGTACTAATTCCCCGGTATTGTTTTTCTCTATCTGATCTAGTTCTTCATTGATTGCCTTCATCCAACTTTCATCGAGTGCTTGCTTCAGCAACATTTTTAGGTTCAATACTAGATAACAGAGAATAGTTCCTCACTGCTGTTCTTCTTGTTTGAATACCATCTGTGGGATCCCCAATAATCTGTTCACTTGGATGATTTTTCTGCCAGTTGCCTGTTTTAAATTTCCTGTTTTCTTCTTCTTCAGATTCAGTTTTTACACTATCTGGATCAATTTTCTGATTCTTCTCTGTTTCTTTTTCATCATCACCTTCAATGACTTCTTCATACATAGGGTAGTTTTCTTGATAAGTAGTTTCTTGTTCTCTACCTTCATCAACTTTTACATCAGCACTTTCAACAATTTTCTTCAACTTCTTGTTGTAACATGTGTATGCCTTGCTTTTTGTTGAGTAACCGAGAAAGATACCTTCATCAGCTCTATCTTCAAATTTACCAAGGTTATCTTCAGTCCGTTTTATGTAGCACTTGCTGCCAAATACTTTGAAATGTCTTGTTGTTGCCTTTCTGCCAAACCACAACTCATAAGTTGTTTTGCTTTCATGTGGTCTCAGCATGCACCTGTTTTGAATGTAAACTGCAGTATGAACTGCCTCTTTCCAAAATCTGTCAGCTATTTTGTTTTCTGCCAGCATTGTCCTTGCCATTTCCTGCACTGTTCTATTCTTCCTTTCTACAACACCATTCTGCTGAGGTGTCCTAGCTGCTGAAAACTGTCTTCTTATCCCATGTTTTTGACAATATTCTGCAAATTCTTCGGAGATAAACTCTCCTCCCCTGTCTGATCTTAGGCATTTAATTCTTTTTCCTGATTGATTTTCAACAAGATTTTTGAAGGTTTTAAACATTTCAAAGGCTTCTGACTTGAGTTTCATAAATAGTACCCATGTCATTCTTGAGTAGTCATCTATACACAGCATAAAATATTTGTGTCCATTTATGCTTTCAGTTCTCATGGGTCCACATAGATCAGTGTGAATTAGTTCTAATGGCTTGCTAGTGAAGTATTCTTTTGCTTTGAAAGTGGCTCTGGTTTGTTTTCCCTTTTGGCATGACTCACATATGCTATTTACAGGTTTGCCAATGTTTGGTATGTCTCTAACTGCTCTTTTTGAACTGATTTTTTCCAGATTGTCAAAACTAATATGCCCAAGCCTCTTGTGCCATAGCCAGTTTTCATCTTCCTGTCCCATCAAGCATGTTCCTTCTATAGTTTCTGAAAGTGTATACATATTTCCTGAAGTTCTCAGTCCAGTGGCTATTAACTTTCCATTTTTTGTCTTTCTTACTTCACAGCCCTCCTTCTTGAAGATTACATCATGACCTCTGTCACATATTTGACTTACACTTAGCAAGTTATGCTTCAGGCCAATTACAAACAAGACTTCTTTTGATTTTATATTGCCATCACTGATCTTGACTGATCCCTTTCCAACAATCTTTGCTCCATCATTATTTCCAAATTTCACGGAACCACCTTCATAATTCTGTAAATTCTCAAACTTTTGCTTGTCACCTGTCATGTGACTGGAACAACCACTGTCAAGTATCCAAGGTGCTGATTTGTTCTGAGCTTTAAAAGTAGTCTGGACAATCAAAGATTCCTTTTCTTTCCATTCTGGTTTGATAGCAGATTTTGCTATTTGTTTTGCCTTTGTCCTTTCATTAGCATGTGCCTGTTTTACAGGAAATTTCTGGTTTTGTTTCAACCCACTTAGCTGAGATTTTCTGCCCTGATAATTATTTGATGAAAAAGTGCTTCTGCAGTTTCTAGCAATATGTCCAAAATTATGACAATTATAACATTCAACTGCATAATTCATTAAAGGAGAAAAAACATTTCTGCTGGTAAAATTCCTTTGAGATACATTATGCCTGCAATCTGAAATTTTATGGCCATAAGCATTGCATTTAAAACAATAACCAAAAAATGCATGATTAAACCTGGGTGCCGGTCTTTGCCAGTTTGAAGTAGGAGCCATGACTCTTCTCCTCCTCGGATGTGTGACTTTTGTGAATCCATCTTTGTCAGTATTCTTCTTGAATCTGGCATTATTGTTTTCTTTTGCATTATTTTGTTTTTCTGGTTCAACCCTGATCTTTTCTTCTTTCTTTGTGGGTTCTATATTCAAGTTCTTTGAATCCTTTGAAGATTCTCCTTCATCAAAGCCTAAACCAAATTTGATGCCAGAAGGCCTTTGGTTATTTAGCATTTTATCCAGCTTTACAGTACTTTCTTCAAACTTATGAAAACAGTTCAATTTTCTATTCATCTCCTCTAACCGCATCCTTAACTTAAGGATGTCTTCCTCTAGCTTGCTGCATTCAACTGTCTTTACAGTTAATTGTTCATCAAGAACTTCGGACATTTTCTTGAATTCCTCTCGTCTTGTATTTTCGGATTGTTTATTATGTCTGTGGCATTCTCTAATTTCTTTGAAAAATTTTTATTCTTCTTCCTTTCTGCACTCAACTCTTCAAGTGCAGCAACCAATTCTCCTTCCAAATACACTTCAGCTTCATCCTTGGAATTTTCATCACCTTCCCGATTTTCCTCTGTTCTTTCTTCTTCAAGTGCCATGAACAGAGCTTCACCTCCTTCTTCTTCGGACTCCTCATCCGTGCTTTCTTCGAACTCGCTGACATTCTTGGTTATGAAGCTTTTCTTCTTGAAGTTATTCTTTCCGAAATTTTGTTTCTTCTTCCAGTCACCTTTTTCTTGGTGTGACCCTTCACCATTTTTGGTTCTCTCCCCGCATTGGACATTTGGCTGCAAAATGACCGACTCCTCCACAATTGAAGCATTTAAAAGGTAGCTTCCCTCTATATTTTCCTTTTCCTTTTGTGAGTTTTCGAACAAAATTGGCTTCTGTTTCATCCAGTGTTCCTTCATCCTCAGATTCATGTTCAGCTTTTACATTCTTGTGTGCTTTAAAAGCCGCTTCTCTGTCTGTAGACTTGGTTTGTCCTATTCTCATTTCATATGCTTGTCAGGGAACCATGCAACTCATCCATGCTGAAGTTGTTTAGATCTTTTGCCTCTTCTATTGCAGAGACTTTGGAGTTAAATCTTTTGTGAAGTGTTCTGAGAACCTTTTTCACCACAACTGCATCATCAATTTCTTCACCAAGTCCTCTGATTGCATTAATAATTCCGTTGACTCTCAGCATATAAATTTCTATGTTTTCATCTTCCTTCATTTGCAGTGCTTCGAACTGTGCTCGATGAGTTTGCAATTTTGCTTCCTTAATCTTACTGTCTCCTTCATGGATGCTCTTCAGTTTATCCCACATGTCCTTTGCTGATTTACAACTCATGACTCTTATCAGTTCACCGTCAACAAGCCCACACATTATGGCATTCTTAGCTTTGGAGTTGTTTTCAAATTTCTTTTTCTCAGCAGTATCTGTTGGAGGGGTAGTGGGTGCTGTGTATCCACTATCTACAGAATCCCAAATATCGTATCCCAATGCACTCAGATATGTTTGCATTCTGAGTTTCCAGAAGGTGTAATTTGTTCCATCAAATAAGGGAGCTTTGTTGGATGAAAATCCTTCACCACCTGCCATTGTTTCTTCCAAGATCTCCTTAGCTGATTAAGCTTGTACAAGGAACCTGTGCTCTGATACCAATTGATGTTTACACAATGACACTGAGAGGGGGGGTGAATCAGTGTAGCTATTAAATTTTTATATCTACAACATTTAATATGAAATAAAGAGAACAAAAAAAAACTTGAACAAGAGAGCAAACCACAACACTCAATATACCGAGGTTCACCAATTTGGCTACTCCTCAAAAATGACTGCTTGGACTCCAATCCAAATCCAGTCTTTGCAAAATCAATTTTACAAACACTTTACCAACACCAACTGGAAGGAGCACCAACCCCTGTAATTTTCTGCTGCAATAGATGGAGCACCAACTCCTAGTACCAAGCACCAACTTGGACTGCAATTCTGATAAATTTAGAATGACATAAAAATGTCTTCACTTTATGCACGACCCTGACTGGTCTGCAATTAACTCAACTCTGCACACTCTCACGGCTCTGCTTATTTTTCTCTTGATTCTTTTCTAACTCTCCTTTTACAGCAATTTCTCTCTAACAGCAGCAACATCTTCTCTGTACGATTATTCTTTTATAACCTTTCAATCCTGCATGCAATCGAATCACATACTCTGACTGTTCGAATCCATGCAATACGGTTGTTCGGTTCCATGCACTTCGACTGTTCGAAACCCTGCAATACGTCTTTTGGAAACCATGCAATACGGCAATTTTGTTTCATGTACTTTGACTGTTCGATTTCTTCGAATACGACTTTTCGAATGCTTTTTCGAAACTCCATATATGATTCTTTGAAAGCTTTTCGATTCTTCATGTTCGGCTTTTCTGTATGCTTCAAATACGTCTGTTAGAATGCCTACAAATTTGACCTTTCGAATGCTTTTATTATCCTTCAAATTCGGCTTTTCGAATGCGTTTCAATTATGCATGTTTGGTCGTTGCATTGCATGTCCAACACCTGTCAACGATTAACTGTCTGTCTGACTTCAGTTACTTTTTACGTAACTGGCTGCATGATTTTCCTGTCTGCTTTTTTGACACGTGTCACCTTGCATGTTCCTGCGGGTTTTACATGCCAGACTGTTACCTGTCGCGATATCGCGACACTTTTGACTTATGCTGATGTCACCCTGAAGGTTGTCACGAAATCATGACCATTTTGGCCTTGAAAGCTTTTCCTCGCTCATGTCGCGATATCGCGACACTTAGAACTTTTGCTGACGTCATCCTCAATGCTGTCGCGAAATCACGACGCTTTCGGCTTCCAGCAACTTTCCTTTCATCCTGTCGCGAAATCGCGACACTTTTCACTTTTGTCGACGTCATCCTCAATCGTCGTCACGAAATCACGACGCTTCTGCTTCCAGCAGCTTTCCTTTCATCCTGTCGCGAAATCGTGACACTTTTCAACTTTGCTGACGTCATCATCAATGCTGTCGCGAAATCGCGACGCTTCCGGCTTCCAGCAGCTTTCCTTTCATCCTGTCGCGAAATCACGACACTTTTCAACTTTGCTGACGTCATCATCCTGCTTGTCGCGAAATCGTGACACTTTCGGCTTTCGTACACTCTTCTTTGCCAACAGCAGTGAAAAAGGAACATGTCACGAAATCGTGACACTTTGTTCTTTCGTACAACTCTCCTTTCCAACTCCAGCGAAATGGAACATGTCGCGAAATCGCGACACTTTGCTCTTCCGTACAGCTTTCCTTGCCAACTCCAACAAAAATGGAACATGTCACGAAATCGCGACGCTTTGCTCTTCCGTACAGCTTTCCTTGCCAACTCCAGTGAAAATGGAACATGTCACGAAATCGCGACGCTTCCGGCTCTTGCTGACGTCATCATCCTTCTTGTCGTGAAATCGCGACGCTTCTGGCTTGCTGACGTCATCAATCTTCTTGTCGTGAAATCGCGACGCTTCTGGCTTCCGTACGCTCTTTGCTCCATGCAGTAGCGAAATCGCTACAACTTTTTGCCTTGTGCTTTTACCTTGTCTTTTTTTTCATGAAATTTTGACTTGTAATATCAATGCTGCATCTTTCAGATCTACACTTTTGACTAGTAGCGAAATCGCTACACCTTAGTTTCCCCTTGTTCCAACATGTAGCGCCATCGCTACACCTTATTTTCTCTTTGTTTCAACCTGTAGCGAAATCGCTACACCTTAGTTTCTCCTTGTTTCAACATGTAGCGAAATCGCTACACCTTAGTTTCTCCTTGTTTCAACACGTAGCGAAATCGCTACACCTTAGTTCCATGTATTTTCATCATGCAGCGATATCGCTACACCTTTGTTTCCTTTCATTTCAACATGTCGCGAAATCGCGACAGTTTTGCTCGCATCTTCTCTCTCCTCGACCATGTCGCGAAATCGCGACAATTTGGCGTGCATTTTCTCTCTCCTACTTTTTGTCGCGATATCGCGACACATTTTCTCTCTCCTCAGCGAAAACTTGACATGTCGCGAAATCGCGACATTTTCGGCTGCGCCTTCTCTCTCCTCGACCATGTCGCGAAATCGCGACAGAAAACATGTCGCGATATCGCGACAGTTTTCTTCCTTGTCTCTTTTTGCCAGTTTCTGAATCTGGGTCACTTCTGTTTTCCTTGAAACTTTCTGCACTTGATCTGACTGACCTCTGAACTGTATCAACTGCATCAATCTGACCGTGTTGACAACAATGACAATACTTTTGCAATTCTTTTGCTGCACCTTGCTCAACAGTCAAATTAAATGAGGCAATGAATCTAAACGTAGAAAACTAACCAATGTTTTGCCCAACAATAAATAATTTTAATATAATTAGCCATGTTAGAACCAAAGAATTGCCTGGAAATTGGTTCCACAATCATCACATTAGGGAAGGAAATTAGGGGGTGCTCCAACAACCAAGTATCATTCCATAATTCAATGCTCCTCCCCTTACCCAAATTCCATCTTCCTCCCTTGACAATAGTAGATCTGTATTTGGTGATGCTTAGCTAAAAGGTTGATGCTATAAAGGCCACTTGGTCAGATAAGAACTTCTCTCTATTGTTTAGGTATTTTGCCTTCAATATTTTCACTCGACCAACCTTATCATTCTAGGATAGCTACCAACCCTATTTGGCTATGAGATATTTATTCATCAGGCCCATTTTCCATAATCCTAGTCCTCCATTCTCTCTACTATTTCAAGTTTTCTCCTAGGATGCTAAATATATATTTTTTCCTCTGCTCCCTACCATATGAAGGATTTTTGAGGTTGTTACATCCTCTAGAGGATTTTACCAAGAATTTTAAAAAGAGATGAAAAAAATATGAATACTTTAGAGAGTGGTTTTAACCAAAAGTGCTTTTCTAGCCTAACTAAGAAGGGTGCCTTTCTGGCTAGCCAAATTCCATTGAAATATTTCCATAATTGGATCCCAAAGTTTAGCCTTTACACTACCTTTGAAAAGAGGTATTCTGAGGTAAAATAAGGGGAACTCCATGATTTCATAGCCCAAAATATTAGATATTCTCCTTTGTCTAAAAAGGGGTGTGTTAAGGAATAATATCTTGCTCTTTAGGAAATTCACTTTCTGACTTGCTACATTTTCAAAGAAAATAAGGATATCTTTTATAACTAAGGCTAATGATATAGAAGTGATAAAGGAGAGTAGCATGTCATCAAGAATTTGATGGTGGAATATGGATTCTAAGGAGAGATATGGTTTGATGCCCACCATCTTGGAATAAACCTTCAAATTCTTACCCAAAGCTTTAGCCATAAGTATGAAGAGTTAAGGAGAGAGTAGGTCCCCCTACCAGACTCCTTTGCAACTTTAAAAGTATACAACCGAGCCTACAATATATCTCGCTCCTCTTACATGCTCTACATATAAAGCAAGATTTTGGTTCTAACTTTAATATTCATCGAGTCAATAATGGTAGGACCAATTTATTTCATGAAAAGAAAAAGAATCTCTAGAAGATATTTAATCACCTGCACAATCAAAATTTAGGTATCTATAACACCCCATTCCCCAACCATTAACAAAAAGCTCCCAATAAACAATAGAGAGTGAATCAAAATTAGGGTCAAGGGTTTAATCAAGGTGGCCACAAAAATTATAATCAAGGATATAATTAAGGCAACTAGGATGGGGGTCAAAATCATCAAAATAAAAATGGTAATTACTCTCAAAATTAAAATCCTAGATCTTGCACTTCTCGAAATTCCTCTCAAGTATTTGTCCAACTTGAAACAAATGAAGAACGTATTTATAATCAACCAAATATGGCTCATTATATCAACATTTTAGAGGCTCAAAGAGACGATTACATCCTTAGAATAATGAAATGTTTCTATTACTAGGAATGGACCTCGATATAAAAAGAAGTAACCTTTTAAGGATGGAAAATAAAAGAAGGATAAAAGAAAAAGACCTATTTGAGTGATAGTTAACCATGCTATTATTGATAAAATTTCAAACCCTCCTTTAGTCATTTAATAACTTGCGATAAATGCAAAAACATCCAAAAATGTAGAAAATGTTTATGGTAACTTCTAAATATTGTTTATGGAACATGTCATTTTAAAAAATACCAAAAGACCAAGATCACCACTTAAAGAATCAATATTGACACCCATAATAGAAAAATGATATGGTATCACTCAACCCAAGGATTCACTACTTAAAGTAGTCATGAGAAAAACAAAAATATGGGCTATTTTCGAAGAGTTATGTGCAACCCCTTGTAAGGTCCCATACTTGGAATTATTAAATACATATTTTCAACAACAATGGTTAAGATCCTATTTAGATGAAATAGAGATACCTAGACCAATAATTTTCAACATCATGCCCATCATTTTAGGGTCTTAGAAAATGTATTACATAAAATCCCATAAAGCAAATATTTATATTGATGCATATACTAGCCCTGATTTAGTCATAGAGTTTCTTTTGAAGAACATGATTATTGTTGATTATTTAGCAAGGGTTGATGACCGACCATTGATGATAACACTTATCTATAATAATATAGTAGTCTATAAGAATTTGTTTAATAAAGGGAGTGATACTTGTGTTATGTCATTATCCTTATAGATAAACTAATGATCCCTAGAGAAAATATCCTTTCTACTAAAATTCATTGCTATGCTTATAAGTATAGTTCTTAATGTCCTATAGGTTGTATTGGGTTACCAATTTTATTTGGGCCTAAAGAAGTAAGAGTAAATTTTATGGTGTTTGATTTTTAGACCTACTATAACATGCTATTAAGTAAACCTTGGACTAGTATGATGAGAGCCATAACTTCTATTGCTTGTTAAGTGGTTAAGTATACCTATGATGATATAGTTTTCACCATAGAATGAGACTTAGATTCTTGGGAGCCTCATTCTCTAAACCATGATAGCTATTTTATTCCTTCTACGAATGAAACACGAAAAGTTTCAATTTTGGACTTCTAGAAGGAAGTTATATAAGGAGCATCCTAAATTTTACTTGAAATACCCCCAAGAAAGGTATGAAATCAAAGATGATCAATTTGATATATATGTTATTAATTCCCTTCCTCAAGAGGTAACCAAAAAATTGCCACCATTGTCAAAACCCAAACAAAGAGAAGATCCTATTTTATTCTATAAATGGTTGGTCAAGTTATAAACCATTAGGATGCTATAAAATTGAAACAGGTAATATTCTATATAGATAATGACAACATGGGGACGAAACTGATAGTGATATAGAAGTGTTTTATATCAAGCCTTTAACATTGAAATTGGGAATGATCCTTCTATTTGTCCTATTTTTAATGTGGTTGTGGGGCATTACCAAGTAGGTGCAATGAAAGTTCTTGTTCTAAAATAAAATGATAATAAATTTGGTATAATTTTTTATGAAATAAGTAACATTCATGCTTAAGAATGTTAAATGTAATCAATACAAAACTAAGTTAGACGGACATAAAACAACTATTGCTATTGTTATCTCTATATCAAAGCTTTCACATATGCCATAAAGAATTATGGAACCAAAGGTCGGGCCATCTTCTCGTCCTGTTCCCTACAAGCTCAAGCATGGAACTCTAGAGATTAGTCCCCTTCTTCCTCTAGATGGGATATGACGATTGCTTTGATGGCAGACGACACTCTAGGGATCACGGGGAGTGCCAACACTCAGATGATAAAAGTGAAGTTTTATTTTGTAATCGCCGTGGGCTCGGGCGAGGGGCTCGAACTCGGCTTCGTCGGGATGTCTCGGTTTGTTTATTTATTGCGCTCTCAACTATTTTACTATGCGTAACTTGTCTTTAATGGGAACTTGTCGCTTGGGTTGTCCAAAATATGTCTGGGATCACATGATAATCTCAAGTGGGAGTGCAATGCGCTGTTTCGTCGTTTGCCCGTGGTGATAGCTCGCTTGGCATTTTTGCCTTGCAATTTTTGCACTTCTACACATTTTTCTTGCTTCGATCGGGGAACCGTTTAATCAATTTTGGGATCGGTTAATTTTAGAACACTAAATGCTCGAGGTATTGTCAACAATCATTTTTATGTGCGGTAACGCACCCGATGCCTTACTAACTTTTATTCTTATAAGCGGGTTACAATGTCCTCAATTGAGAAAACTAACTTGACTATGTAGATAAGAGAGGAAAACAATGTGAGTCTTGTCGACTTAACATATGAGTCCTCTGAAATTATCTCGTCTACTAATCTACGAATGACTTCTTTTCTCTTGCCTATTTCCCCAAATTTCCCCCACTCTTTTTTTTTGAAGATCCGAACTATCTTATATAGCCGCAGGGAGAGGAAGATAGAGGTTCTCCTTTGGTTCCACTTTTCTAACCAATCGTCAACTACTTAACTTATGTGTGATCGTCGTCATGTCCATATGTGAGCATCGTGTCGTCAATTTTTGGGATCTCGACTTCGCGAGTCCACTTCACCCAAGTTCTTGCGAGGCGTATTAGATTTATTTCTAACACCCTCATTTAAACCTAATTTCATGCGCTTTACTCCAAGTCTCACGTTTGCTAGTTTCCTCTTTCAAAGGCTTCATGAAATTCTTTCATTGCTCCTTGATCGTTTGTTTCTTGACTTCACCAACTCTCCGATGTGATACGTATCGTTTTCTTCCAACCATGGAAATGGGTCTTTCTTTCAAATTTTATCATTTTGCATGCCTTCCGGATGTTCTTAACTCTTTGCATCCAAGTTGCATGCGGTTGACATGGCAATGACATTTTTGCTTTATTGTGGCAACGCATGATTGTTCTTCTTGCCATGGCCCCTCGATTCAATATGGAAAGCATACCCAAATGTGCTCTTCCAATCGTTGTCTACCCATCCTTGAGCCTACCTTCATGGTTTCGTTAGGTAATTGTTCCACGTCCCATTGACATAGCGCAAGATACTCTTTCTTTTCCAATGCATGTCCTTAGAGTCTCCATAATGGTGATCGCTCGACATAATTTTTTCAATACATCGCCCGTGCTCTCTTTGTCTATATTCCTCTTTGATCTTCTCCTTCCTCTTTGTGATTTGTTGTCCTCCATATTGAACCACTTGACATCCTTCACATACTTCCCGTATAAGATTTCTCGTTTTGGTCAACTTCAATGCCAAGAAATCATCATCCCTAAGTATATTTGAACTCCTTCTTCATCTGGGCAAACAATGTTGTGCTATTTCCTTAAATATCCACATACAGGCAGACGATTATGAGCTCACCTACATCATTTGTCTTCATGTATAGGGTGTGCTCATATGGGAATTTTACAAACCCATTTTGTTGAAAATAACTATCAATCTGGTTGTACCAAGCCCGGGGCGCCTGCTTCAAATCGTACAGGGCCTTCTTCAGCTTCAGGACTTTTCCCTTCTGGCCTTCAATTTCATAACCTAGTGGCTGGTCTATGTAGACCTCTTCCTCCAACACTTTGTTGAGGAAGGCTGTCTTGACATCCATCTGGCACATATTCCAACCCTATTGGGCTGCCAATGCCAGGATCATCTTGACTATGTCAAGTCAGGCTACAGGTGCATAAACCTCATGGTAATCGATGCCTGACTTTTGCTTGTAGTCCTTTGCCACCAGTTTGGCCTTATGCTTGTCAAAGTCTCCTTAGGCATTGAACTTTGTCTTATACACCCACTTGACCCCAATGGTCTTCTTCCCTACTGGAAGATCTATCAGTTGCCATGTATCATTATTTTCAATGACTTTAATCTCCTCGTCCATCGCCTACACCCACTTTCGATTTTGACTTGCATCTTCAAACTCTACTGAATCAACTTCAGTAAAGAATGCAAAATCAGAGTACCATTCATCTCCATGGGTTTGGGTTGCCTCGTAGATTTCTTGCAAGCTCCTTGTCTTCGCTGGCGTCACTAGGTTCTAGATTCTACTTGCACCTAAAGGCGACCGAGATGGAGTGGCTGTGCTACTATTGGCACCACTGTTGCTGTTGCTGGAGGTTGTAGGTGGCTGCACACTTCCTTCTTCCAAGTCAACATAATCTATTACTGCTAGCTTTGACTGGCTAGTCTCTGTCTTCTAATTCCAGGCTTCATCTTTAAGAAATTTCACATCATGGCTGATGATGAGCTTCTTCATCACAGGGTTGTATAGCCTATATGCCTTCGCCTGCTCACTTTACCCTATGAAAATGCACTTCTCAGCTCTATCATTCAACTTCTAGCACTTCTCTTCTGGAACATGTGCATATGCAATGCACCCAAACACACGCAAGTGAGCCACACTTGGCTTCACACTGCTCTAGTCCTCCTAAGGGATTTTGTCCTTCACACTTTTGGTGGGACATCTGTTCAGTAGGTAGACTGCACATGTTACAACCTCTGTCCAAAATTCATGTAGAAATCCCTTCGCCTTCATCATGCTTCGTGCCATCTCCATGATGGTCTGGTTCTTCCATGATGAACTGCATTCGAATTACGTGCTGCTTGTAGTAGTTATGGAATTCATTGGAGATGTATTCACCTCCGCAATTTGTTTTGAGAGTCTTGATCTGATATCTACTCTATTTCTCCACCAGAGCCTTGAACTCTTTGAATCTGGCAAATGCTTCTGACTTCAGCTTGATGGCATAGATCCAAGTCTTTTGGATGAAGTCATCTATGAACGTTAAGAAGTATTTATTGCCGGCAAACGTGCTGGTCTGCATCGAACCGTAAATGTCTGAGTTCACCAACTCTAGTGGTTGTGATGCTCTCCAAGAATGACCAGAAGGGAATGAATCCCTATGTTGTTTTCCAACTAAGAAAACCTCACACACTTTATTTTGTTGCTCTATCAGGGGTAAACCCTTCACCATCTGCTTCTTGTGTAGTTGATTCAGGCCACTGAAGTGCAGGTGACCAAATCTGAGATGCCACAGCAAGGTAGCATCTTTCACAACTGCACTTAAAGACATCAATGATTCATTCTGAATCTGCAGTGGAAACATTTTATTCTTTGTCATGGACACTATAGCAATCTGCCCATGCGACTTATCTTTGATGGTGCAAGCTTCGTATTTGAACTGGATCGTATGCCCCTTTTGCATGAGCTATCCAACGCTCAGTAGGTTGTGCTTCAGGCCAGACACATAGTAGACATCACAAATATGCTTTCGTTCATCGTGCCTAGTGTGGATGAGGATCTTTCCTTTCTTAATTATGGGAACCTTGTTGTTCCCCATATTCACCTCAGACTAGACTGTTTCATCCAGTTGGGAGAACATCTCCTTGTTCCCGATCATGTGGTTGCTGCACCCGTTGTCTAAATACTAGACATTCTTCTGGCACTCCTCAATGTTGCAAGTCAACAACATGTTTCCTCCTACCACATTTCTGGTTTCGTTCATGTAATGGGCTTGCTACTGGTTATCCTTGGCTATCCATTTTCTGCACTATGAGATGTAATGTCCAAACTTCTTACAAAAATAGCACTGGACCTTTGACATGTCCTTCTTCTGAGCAGATCCATCTTGCTAATTTTTTGAGCTGCCTCTTCCACATTGCTGATGGAAATTAAAATTGGTCTCTCCTTCGCTAGGGTTTGTCTATCCTTCTTGCTTGTTGCCTTTCCCACGCCTGGCTCTGCATCTTGGCCCGTAAGAACTAGAGGCGTCATGGTGGGAATCTTGTCTACCGTTGTCTCGAATTAAGACCTGAGCCTTGAATGCTTGCTCTAGAGAGGTCTGAGACAAACGGCTCAACCTCTGTTCATGTGTCTGTAACGAACCCATGAGCTCGTATGTCGAGAGGGGTTGTCAGATCCCTTGACTCTTCGATTGGTATCACAACCAAGTCAAACTTGGCAGGAAAACTTCTGAGAATTTTCTCCATGATTCTCTGGCTCTGCATAATTTCTTCGTTCAACCGCATCTGGTTGATAATGCTCGTCGTCTAGGTGAAGAAATCACTCATTTGTAGATTTTCAAACTCCCTCTTAAGCATCTGCAACTTCACCAACTTTACCTTATTGGTGCCCTCGTACGAGCTGGCCAGAATCTCTCAGGCCTGCTTTGCCTTGGTGGCTGATGCGATCCACGGGAATGTGGACTCCTCGATTGCTTGCATGATGTAGAAGAGGGCCTTTTGGTCCTTCTTCATGTTCTCTTTCAACAGGTCTTTGTCTACTTGAGAGAGGGCGACCAATGCTGTTGCATCTATCGGTTTTGGGTAGCCGTTCTCGACTAACTCCCACAGCTCTTGAGATCCGAACATGATCTTCATCTAGATGCTCTAGTAATCGTAATTCTTTTCGTTGAAGCGTAGGATTTGCAACTGCAAGTTGTTGCTACTAGAAGCCATTCTGCTTCGGTCTTTACATCAAGGGATCAGTAGCTCTGATACCAATTTGAAGTTTTATTTTGTAATCACCGTCAACAGGAGCATAGGGAGAAGGGGGGCCCCGAAGTCGGGCTATGCAGTCGAAGTCGGGTTGTGCACCCGAAGTTCAGTTGCACTCCCGACTATTGCGCAGTCGGGTTGCACAAGTAAAACTTGCGCAGTCGGGTTGCGCACGTGAACTTGTGCGCAGTCAGGTTGTGCACAAAAAAAGTGCGTAATCAGGCTACGCACAAAATAAAGTACTCAAGTCGGGGAACGGATGGTCAACGCCCGACTGCGCTGGTCAAAGGCAGCAAAGTCCGACTTCACTGTGCAGTCAGGTGAACAACTCCAAACTTTGGCAAATTTTTGCCTTGCAGAATTTTGTTGTCTAGAGGCTTGCGCGACTATAGCGATGTTTTGCTTGGCTTGGCAAGAACTGTACGGGGAGGAGAGAAACACCGAATCTGAAGGCAATGTTTGGGATCTGAGTTCAAATTTATAGAACACGAAATAAAAACGCTCTGAGGTGATTGTACAAACAATGACAAAACCCTGCAGATGCCTTAAACAACAACAAATTTTATTCTGATAAGACGAGGGTTACAAAATGTCCTCAATTGAGGAAAAACTAAGATCTGCAGACTAAAGCTGCAAGATAAACTAAGAGGGAAAACAAATGTCGAGTCTGCTGCTCGGACATTAAACATATGAGCTACACAACTCACTAAAATGATATCGTCTGCTGCTCTGCGAATGACTTCTTTTCTCTTGCCTGTTTCCCAAAATTTCCCCTACTCTCCTCTCTTTGTCTGAAGACCCGAATTGTCTTATATAGCCGCGGGGAGAGGAAGATAGAGGTTCTCCTCTTACGGTGTTCCCGGACCCGAACTAGGGTTTCTGACCAATCGCCGAACTGACATTAACTTATGCGGCGATCGGATCTGTCAGACGTCACATTTGTCAAAAGGCACGTGCGACGTCAAGTCAAAAAAGTTTGTTGGGATGCTCGACTTCGTGAGCGCAGTCCGACTTCGCTCAAATTCAAAGCGCAGTTGGACGGAGGTGTGAAATTTGGATTAATATTTCTAACCAAAAAAAAAAAAACCATTTACAAGCAACCTAACCTACAGGTTGAGTGGGGCAATCCCTCATATAAAAATCCCCGTTCTGTCATTGCTATTTTTTTTGTTGCTATATAATTTCTAACGATTTTTTTTTTAATTGAACTTTAGTTTTTAATCCCAAAATCATTAGATTCTAGCTAGAACCTTATGCTATATGATTTTAGCGGGCTCTTGTTTTTTTTTTTCCAATGGGTTTTAGTTTTTAATCCCAAAATCATGTTTAAACGTCTACGAGCGTAGTGACAAAGTGCAGATTACCATTTTGTACGAGAAATATATCTATAACTCTGTAGCAAGTTCTCTTATCGTGCTATATGATTTACGCGTGCCAAAATATCGGAATATATCTATAACTCTGTAGCAAGTTCTCTTATCGTGCTACATGCTTTACGCCTGCCAAAATATGTGAATAATCCAAGTGATATGCGTCATTGTTGCTTACGTTATTTTTGTTTTCCTCAAATACAGTATCAATTGAAATAATATTTCACTTAAATTAAGAGGTGGAAGGAGAGAGAATTTCAGTTGAAGGCCCGCCTGACTATTAATTACAAAGAGGCCACCTGTTTGGAATTGCGCAGTTATTCTTACCATTTGTGGGACATATTTGAAAGTTTGATCCATAGTTGACTTTGGTCCCATGCTTTATGTATTGAAATCAATGGAATGTGGTGGTCGGTTTTAAATTTGTATCCATCCGCCGTCCCACCTGCATAATGGTCCGATGCATTATAGATTCCTAATTGTCGGTGGAAACAGAAGAGCAGAGGGAATGAGAATGCTCAAAGTCGTATGGGGCTTGGATTATACAAGTTGAGGGAATGAGAATGCTCAAAATCGTATGGGGCTGGATTGTACAAGTTGAGTGGAAATTATGAGACTTTGTAGATTTTAATTTTATAATAATTATTGTTAAGGATAAAATATTATATTATAATAAACAAAAATTAATAGTTTTTTTAATATTTTGTTTAATTTATAATAAATTATTGTATTTTTATTTAGAATTATTTTTATTTCAAAATAATATGTTGATAAAAAAGTTAAATAAGGTGAGGGGATGTGATCACGAGAGACTCAGATCTAAGTTTGATTATTATAATATATGTAAATTATAATTAAAATTAAATTTATAAAATGTAAGTTTCCAAAGAGCTTTTTTAAGTTTTTTGAGCTTTTCATGTCTCCCAAAAGATTAAACATATTAAGAGAAGGTTAACATGTTCTATAAAAGCTCTCTATATCTCAGAAGGCTTTGTTTGACATTATCAATAGGTTTTCAAGGGTTAACCTTCTTGTGTAAGCAAGATCTTTCTCTACAACAATGTACAAATATGAACAACTACTCATAAAAGATAATTGTAAGAGGTCATCTTCTCCATGGCCAATGATAATGCCTTTGGTTGTGATGGCTACCCTATGAATTTTACAAATCCTATGGGATACTATCGCTCAATATTTTTTCAGGTCTATTTGGAAGCATTCCATACCAATATGTTAGGCAATCTCATCAACAAGGGTAATATTAAATTCATACCTAAAACTAGATATCCAAAATAAATCTACAATTGGAGGTCTATTACCTTATTGAATGTTTCTTACAAAATCATCACTAAGGCTTTGGCACTCTATCTATGAAACCTAATTTTGTTAATTGTTCATCTTGAATAGAAGAGATTAATTAAAAGCAAGTTTATTTTACACAACATAATTGTTGTGTGGGAAGGTATGGAATGGGCTCGAACCTCTCAAAATAAAGCCTTGTTTATTAAAATTGATTTCTCAAAGCTTATGATTGTATCAAATGGATTTTCATTATTGCAATGTTATAAACTTGGAGCTTTAGGCCAACCTTCATTCACTTTATTAAGTTATTTTATGCAAATGCCTTTGCCTTTTTTACCATAAATGGTAAACAATCCTCCTCCTTTGGCCTCTTTCGATCTATTCGATAGGGTTGTCCACTTGCTCCAAAATTTTATGTGTTATCTATTAAGGGATTTAGAAATTTACTTGCCCATGCAATTTCTCAAGGTCAAGGTTAAGGGCATATCCCTTTCCTACACTACTCAATATCTAGTTAATGACTACTTTGTAGATGACTCCTTCCACACTCTAGTAGACAAAGAAACTAGTGTCAAACAAACATTACAATGCTTGGACACAATCTACCTATCATCTGGCTCTAGCATTCAATGACAAAAGATGAAATGTTATCACCAATCCTTCCTCCCCAAGACTTCTTGGCTTAATCAATTTGTTTGAAAATGGATTGACCATGGTGAAATATTTAGGTTTCTTGGAGCCCTCTTTGCCTTTCACTCTTCTTCATCTACTCTTTAGCAATTTTTAATTTCCAAAGTTGAGAAGTTACAATATTGGATTTCAAAACTGCTATCTCTATCAAATAAATTCTAAGTTTTCTCCAAGGTGCTCATTGCAACCCATGTGTACTACTACTCTTGTTGGGCTCCCTCCAAAGCTTCTTACTAGAAGCTTGAAAAAATTCTTAGAGACTTTTTATGGGCTTTATATGAGCAAGCAAAAGGTTTTCATTATGTCGCTAGGAAATTTTATTGTCTCCCATGTGACTCTAGAGGTCTTCGACTCTTGGACATCCATCGCCAAGGGTTTTCCCTTTGTGCAAAATGGGTCATTCGATGCCTAGAAGGCAATGAAGACTAGAATGTTTTGCTTCATCACTACATTATTTTAGGCACTCCATATGGTTGATAGGCCTAGAAGGAGCTTGGTCTTTAGACCATCATTACTCTCAAATTGCCTATCTAAATAAATCAAGGTATCTTTATGGCCAAAAGTATTTGAAAGCTTGGATAGCCATTAGACCCTAGATAATTTAGAATGAGAATGGATTCAATATTGGACTTTAAATTAACCGATAGTATTCATTGTGTTCATCTATAATCATTCACCAAGACTGACCCCTTGCCAAGGTCCCATGGATTCATGCTTTAAAATTATTTCATCAAGGGATTTGAGTGGTTTCAAACCTCTTTTATAGAGTGACAAGAAATTGATTTTCTTGGATTAAATCTAAAACTAAATTCAAATTGGCTAATTAGGATATAAAATTCTTCTATGTGGTGGTGGACTCTTTCCCTCCATAAATTCTTCATAAAATTGAGATCATAGCCTCTTATCCCTAATGGATATATTGGAAATGGATTTTATATACCCCATTTTGTAGGGACTAGCCAAACAAAGGATACAAATAGTTTTTCCTCATCTCTCGATGGTGCAAAAACTTAATGATAGATGGAGTCTTTAGTCTACCAAAATAATTTGGTAATGCAAATTTCAAACTATATGGTCTACAATTATGGAACCCAAACCTAAACCTATCCACTTTTCTTGGTGTATCCTCTATCAAGGTCTCCCCTTGGTGATATATTGGCTCATTTAGGGGTAGTCAACCCATGATGCCCATTCTATGGGTGACATGAAAACATAAAGAATATATTTTGGTTTTATCCTAGAGTTGAAATAACATGGACATAGATGTAGGTCCAAAATGGCCACATCCTTAGAAAACATTGAAAATTTTATTCTAAGGTATGAAATCTTCATTCCACATAGTTCCTAGTGTATTTTGGAGCGGATCCACAACGAGTGTTTTCCAATCCACCAAACACTTATTGTTTTCTACCTTAAAGTAAGCTAAATTCCATCCACTTAGTTTATAGTGTATTTGCTAAGCGAATTCCAAGCGAGTCCTGATTCTATAAAACTTTTGGGCAATGATGATGTCAGCACGAAAAGAAATACTAAATGGTGATCGTGGTCGATTTTTACATGCTCCGAGCAGCTAAGTGTTGATGAGTTCTCATTCCACTAAATTTCAAGAGTAATTCATTGCAGAATGATGATAAATGTGATTTTACACTGCAAAGAGTGCATAATGGTGATAAAAGCTATCTTGTACTAGATTTGATGCAGATTGAAGACATGAAGGCCTAAAACACTAAAAGAAGTGTGAAATGGTGATAAACACAATTTTGCACTACTTTTGATGCAAAATGACGATAAAGTCTTTTTTGAATTAGATTCAATACGGATTGGTGATTCTGCATTTCGGCGAAGGAAAAGATGACATCAACATACTATTTTACGAATTGCAATTTACGAGAACCCAAGAAATAAGGTTAGTGAGCGGATTGATAGTTGAATGCATCCCACTTGCTCCTTAGTGCATTTTATACCAAAATTTGATTTTGCAGAATCAAGGCGACAAATGATTATGTTAGCAATTAAAAAGTGTAGAATGGTGCTTTCGTCTTTCCCCACCAATTTGTAGAGTATTTTTGGATGTTTAATCATAGTCATCCACAATGGAGCTCAACAGTATAGAACTTTTGGACATTGTTGAAGTATTTAAAAGTGAATTCTTGCCAGACCAGAGAACAATTAGTTGAAGGGTAGGAAGACAAAGCAACAAAGGGTTTTCAAGAACGATAACCAGAAGCAGTTGCAGATCTGCAAAAGAGTGAGCTTCCAAGAATGATCGATGGATCAGATGTGGTCTCTAATGACCTGAATACCAACTGCCATCAATGAACCAACAATTTGTAGAGAGCCAAGATGCCATGGTGGATTACTCATAGTAATTTTCCCAGAGATCGTCGACCAGTAAGATAATGCCAACAAAAATCTCTGTTGCATTGTAAATTTGTGATATTTGTAATGTCTCCTTAATAATATTTCATTTTACAAACTATAAATAGAGGTTGAACCCTCATTTTTAAGGGTCGCCTCTAGTGCATTTTCTTGCCCTACCATAAATATTCCTGTGAGCTAATGGAAGGAGCATTACTCTGATTATTGACTCAAAATTTATCATCTTCACCATCTTTATGGAAGAGATTTGAAGCCTTGAGCTACATTTATGTTAATACTTTAGTGGTTAGTTCATTTTATCTTATTGGAATACTAGTTGTGAGAGTAATTAAAATTTGTTCATGGTTAGATATGTGTTGTTAGGAATTTTATTTCTATTAAATCTAATTATTTGTTTATTATTCTAATTTGGATTATCAATATTAGATGTTGGAATTGCTTTCTGCAGTATATACCTGTTTATGCTTTAATGTGTGAATATTTCATGGGTTTGGGTGCTATTAATTTTGAGTTATGGGATGCTGGAAATAGTTTGTGGAAGCCTTTTGTTGTAGTTGTCTATGCTGTTAGCCTATCCGACCACTATTTTTCATAATATCTCTAACTCTAAACCTTTTCTAACCCTATTCTTAAAATCTATTTGAGCTTTAATTGCATCAACACCATTCTAAGTTGATAAGGAACCAACCTACTCTAGAGGTTGGATTGAAGTTATCTTTGACCCATCCAATGTTTGAGTGTCGAGCTATGACTATCGGGTGCATGCCTGGATAGAAAATAGGAAGATAGACAGTCACAGTGTTGAGTAAAACTTGATGTCAATTTGGTGCCCAACAATTTTTGGTATGCACGGTGGGACCAGTTCACAAGGAACACGAAAACCCATCATATGAGTTATTGTTTTATCTCTACCTAGAGGAATCAATATTTGGTGAATTATCTTGACCTTGCTAAGCAGAGAATAGAAAATTTACTTGGTGACTCCCTGGTCTTTAAACCCAGAAAATAATTACCCCTGTAGACTAGTGTCCTTTCATGTATACCAGGTCTTTCAAAAGGAATAACCCTAAATCATTTTTCTATTGTGAGTTACCTTATATAGGGTCCACTATTATAAGTAATTTAAACCAATATTTTCATTCAGAAGAAGAGCTTCCTGAGTAAAACCCTACAGTTAATCCAACAGACCCTCCTATAGGACCTACACTTGAAAACATGGCTGGAAATGTAGTCCTAAACCAGGGTAATGTACCCCCAAATCAACATTTTTAGAAATACCCTAGCTGGAACACAGTTGGTCCCCTCAGATTAGCCTATATGCATGGCATTCCTTAGGATGTATCTAAGGCTATTCCCACTTATGATGGATTTGGAAAGAATTCATATGAACACTATCAGGATATCTTGAATCTGACAACAATCCATAATATAAAGAATGAGGATGCTATTGTGAGAATCCTATCCCTGTCCTTCAGAGGAAAGATTTTGCATTGGTTTAGGACTCTTGAAGATAACACCATCACTTCATGGGTAGAACTGGTTGAGCCTTTTTTGAAATAATTTAATGAATCTGCTGACCCTTTCTCCTTGCTTAATCAGTTCACATCTATGCAGAAGCACCATCAAGAAATTGTCTCAGATTTTAATTTGAGGTTTAGCAAAACTTGGAAAACAATTCCCCTTGTAGTTAGACCAACTACATTCCTTACTTATATGTATTATATCAGAGCTCTTAGATCATATCTAGACCTTCAAACCCAAAAATATGGGATGGAAATATTTCCACAAGTTTATAATGTAGCAGTTCATGCAAAAAATGTCCTAATTAATGTGGGGAAATTACCACCCAAAGTTGTGCTATCTTACGATTTGGAAACCACTAATATCCAAATCCAAGCTGCTACTTCATATTATATGGACCCCCCTTCATTATAATCTCTTTGCAAATGACTCCCATTCCACAGCCAAAAGCACCTTATGCTACAGATCCTTTCCCCCCACTTCCTTCTCAAACTCCTCAAGAGTTTTCTGTCATGCTTGATATACATAATACTTTGAAATCTTGAAAACTTTCTGGGGTATAGGTATCAAGGTTTTCATATGTGAAAAAATATCAAACCGGTCCTGTTGGGTGTTGGGGGTGTTTGGACAGGTTTGGGAAAAACTAAGCTCTCTATAGGTTAAAATGTATATTATATTATATGGACCCCCATTCATTATAATATCTTTGAAAATGACTCCCATTCCACATCCAAAAGCACCTTATGCTACAGATCATTTCCCCCCACTTCCTTCTCAAACTCCTCAAGAGTTTTCTGTCATGCTTGATATACATAATACTTTGAAAACTCTTAGAAATAAAACTAATTCAATGGATAAGAGAGATATGGAGAGGTCTCAACAAAGGAGATTTCCATATGTGAAAAAATATCAAAGACCTGGTCCTAGTAGTATTACTGGGGTCGGAATAAATGTAGCTTATGAAGAACCTAAGTGTTCTTCAGAGACAAGTCTGGTAAATATCTAGTGTTTGGTATGTAATGATTCACAATCTTGTGTTATGTACCAAGACCATGTCCAACAAGCTATGGATCAAGTATAAATGAATCAAAATGGAAGAGTAAATATGATATGACAACCTGAACAGATCATGGTTGGGAAAGAGCTGGATGACAATGGCCCTATTGTTGTCATGACAAGGTCATGGAAGAAAACCTTGCAAGTTGATCCATAGAAGATGGGCCAATTTTAGGTTCCTTCCCAGAAAAAGAATGACCCACCTCCCCAAAGCAGTGACACTTTTCCAATACCCTAAGCCAAAGGAAAAGAAAAGATAGACAATATCCCTAAGAGATTTGAGAAAGAAACTGAGGGAGACAGAATTAGGTCCAAGGATGAGGTACAAGAGAGGCTTATATTACCTTATATCACCAAAATACAGATAATAGAGGCCACTCAACAATATAAGAGAAAATATGGTGAGCCAGAAAGAAGGCCTGAGAGACCCACTTTGGCTAAGTTTGAATACAATATTATGGAAGAGATGAAGAAGATACCATCAAAAGCTAGTTTATATGATACTCTCTTCATTCTTGGCCAGATAGACTTGCTTAAATATTCTCTTAAAAAGTATCCACAGGATAGGCAGGCCACCACAATCCTTAGTAGTCCCTCTAAAAATAAATAAATATCCATGGCTATTTTAAAGAACAAACCCCCTCCTTTCTATATCTCTCTAAGAATGGAAGGTTGGGTAGTCCGAAATTGTATGATATACTTAGGAGCATCAACTACAGTTATGCCTAAAGCAATCTATGAAGATCTGTGTATGGAGTATACTCGATCTTGCCCTGGAGTGTTGTAGTTGGATGGAACACCTATGAAAATAGTGGGAGTAATAAATGATGTTTTAATGAGGCTACATAGATCCCCTGAGGTGACAATAGTACCATAAATAGTAGTGGTGGACCTAGAGCTCTACTTTGCTTTATGCCTCTAAAGGGAGTTCACTGTAAAATTAGATGGATGCATGTATATGGATTAGTATGGTTATTCCCTTAAAATAAAAGAGGATAAGTATAACACTTGAAAAGACTATGTCTTATAACATAGAAAAAATTGAAGAAGACGTGCAATATCACCCCTCTTGAAGAATTTGAAATTTTGGACAAGTTTGAAAAGATAAAATTAGAAGATGAATTACCTTTTAGATAAGAATAAAATAAGTTTGGGATAGGCATGGGCACATATAGTATTTCTGTAGAATCAAAAAAGAAAATTCTTGCTATATCTAATCAGTCTCTTAGAGAGATAAAATTATGGACCATGCACTTCGATGGCGCCAGATGTAGAAATGGTGTTGGTGTTGGTGTGGTATTACAGTCCCAATCAGAAGGGATAAATATTTTTACCTACAGATTAACATGGTCATGCACCAATAACACTACAAAATATGAGGCTCTATACCTTGGATTAATGCAAGCTAAAAATATGGGCATTAAAATCTTGAACATATATGGCGACTCTGAGTTAATCGTCCATCAAGTAAGAAAAAGGTGCAATAGTAAGCACCATTACTTAAAAGCATACAAAAATAGGGTATGGGATCTGATGGAATCCTTTGATGCCCTGAACATAAACTTTATTCCCATAGAAAATAATACTTTGGTAGACTCCTTAGTAGCAAGGGGAGTAGGGAATCAAAATTATTTTTAGACCTATGGTGTCAGATAAGAAGATTTTCTAGTAGGTATTTGAAAGTGATGAATAAATAATTGATTTTCTAGTAATAGAAGCCTATCTTTCCACTATCCAAGAGGAAAATCCAAAGGAAATTGATCAATAGGATGACATTCTGCTTAAGAAAAATCACATACCTAGAGGTTTGGTTACGCTAGAGAGTCTGTTTGACAATGAAGATAGGAAAAGGATAAGATCCATGGAAGTCAATGAGAAAATTTATAAAGAAGTTGAAGTTGGAACTAAAAATAAGCTCAAGGTTGGAATCAGATGTTCACTAGAGGAAGAAGAAGATATCAAGGCTTTATGCCTAAAGTACCAAGACATTGTAGCTTGGTCATATGAAGACCTCAAAGTGTATGATAAAAAGGTAATCCAACACACCATTGAGCTAGAGTCTAATGCAAAATATTTTAGGCATAATCAAAGGCCTATAAATCCAAGGATAGAAGCCATAATGAGATATGAGCTCTTAAAGTTATTAAAGACTAATATCATATATCCAACTAAAAATTCAACCTGGGTATCCAACTTGGTACCTATGAGGAAAAAGAATGGTGATATTCATCTCTGTGTCGATTTTAGAAATCTTAATCAGGCATCATTAAAGGATCACTACCCCTCCCATAGATTGATAAAATCTTACAGATAGTGGTAGGGACAGAAAGGTTCTCATTGTTGGACGGTTTCTATGGATATAACCAGATTTGGGTGAAGAATGAAAATCAGTATAAAACAACATTCACCACAAAATGGGGCACATTTGCCTACCAGAGAATACCTTTTGGGCTATCCAATGTGGGAGCCACATTTCAGAGAGCCATGGACTATGACTTTGGGGAATTGATTAACAAGGTTATTCTAATTTATTTAGATGACATGATTGTGTTTTTCCACAATAAGCATGACCACTTAGCACACCTTGAGCAAGTTTTTCAAAAGTGTAGATAATTTGGAATCTTCCTCAATCCTAAGAAATCATTCTTTGTAGTCCATGAGGGAAAGTTGCTAGTTCATGTGGTTTCAAAAGAAGGTATGGCTATATATCCGGATAGAATCAAATCCATTCTTTCTCTTCCACTGCCTATAAACAAGAAAGCCTTGTAGTCCTTCTTTGGTCAAATAAACTTTGTTAGGAAATTCATTTTTGACTTTGCTCAAAAGGTGAGGCCTATATCTAAACTACTCAAGAAAAATGCAGAGTTCAAATGGACTGAAGTAAGAAAATTAGCCTTCAAAATAATCAATCAGTTCATTTTCATAGCTCCAATGCTAGTAAATCTAGATTTTAATAAGGATTTTATTATTTACGCTTATAGAGCTAAAGAAAATTATGCCTCGATGCTCACCCAAAAGAATGATCAAGGAGAAGAACATCCCATATCCTTTTGGATCTAGACTCTCCATGATTACCAGGTTAAGTATAATTTTATCTAGAAACAAGTATTTGTTGTGATGAAGTCATTGAAGAAATTTAGGTAGTATTTGGTTCAAAGCAAGACCTTGGTTTATGTTGTTCATCCGGATGTAAGAAGCTTTATTCTACAAGGTGAACTAGGAGATAAGAGGGTTGGTTGGATCACCAAAATCCAAGAATATGATGTGGAGATCCATCCCACCAAGCTGGTAAGAGGAAGAGCCCTATGCCAAGGTCTGATAGAAGCAACAATCTCAGTAGAGGTAACAACTTGTCAAGCAATAGTAGATGATCAGATTGAAGGATTGCATTAAGATAAATCAAACTGGATAGATCATATGATTAAGTATTTTCAAAATAGAGTATACACTTTTGATATTAATGCATCACAAAGAAGAAGATACATGTAGCAAGCTTTGAAGTATGTCTTACTACTAGAGGGCTTGTACAAAAGGAACCTTGATGGAGTTCTCATTAGGTGTTTAAAGGGTGATCAACAACAAAATGTCATTGATGAGTTTCATGGAGGACTATTTGGAGGACATTTCTTACGTAGAGTTACAACCTTGAAAATTATCAAAGTAGGCTACTAATAACCTACCATATTTATTGATACCTTCAAAATCCCTAGAGCCTGTGACAAATGCCAGTGACATGTAGGGAGGACAAGAAATGCTTCATTCCCCCTTAAGCCAATACAAGTGGAAGAGCCCTTTCAACAGTGGGGTTTGGACTTCATAGGATTTATTAACCCTCATTCTTCAACTGAGCACAAGTACATTCTAACTGCTATAGACTACCTCACTAGATGGGTAGAATTTATCCATACTAAGAAATTAGACCAGGAAGTGGTGATCAATTTCATGGAAAGTTTGATTTCAATGTTCGATGTTCTAGAAGCCTTGGTGAGTGACAATGGACCAACATTCATAGGAGCTAAGTACATTGATTTTTCCAATAAGTATGGCATCACCACTAAGAATACTTCAAATTACTGCCCTCAAGACAATGGACTTGCAGAATCAACTAACAAAAACCTATTAAGGATTTTTAGAATATCACTAGAAGGTAACAAAAGAAGTTGGCACCTAATTTTGGAGAAATCTTTGTGGGCAGACATAATTATTATCAATAAGTCCATAAAAAACTTCACCTTATACCTTAGTCTATGGCAAGAAAGTAGTGTTACCTGTCCATTTAGAGATTCTGGTACTCAAAATGATAAATATAGAAGAGGAATCTGAGTAAAATCCAGTGGAGACAATAATGACACACCTGTTACAGTTAGAAGAGAAAAGGACATAGGCCTATGAAAAATTTCAAAAGCATTCAATGGACATCAAGGCCTGGTTTGACAAGAAGGAAATGTTCAAAAAATTATAGGTTGGAGACTCAGTACTCAGGTGGAATATTGAAATAGCTAAACCAGGACATCGTCATAATTTTGATTCATTCTAGGATGGACCTTTCAAGATAATAGAAGTTAAAAAAATCAATGTTTTCCAGCTTGAATATCTGGAGCAAAAAATTCAACCAATTCTGGTTAATGGTTTTCATATTAAACTCTATTTTGATTAAAATATAAGCTCATTGTAATATATGTACATACTTTGTATCATATTTTCCTTTTTCTTGCATTTTATATCAAGTATTGTTTTGATAGCATGTTGTATAAAAAAAGAGATAAGAAGCATGTTTGTTGATCCAGTTTCAAGGCAAAGGATCTGTAGACACCAAAACAGCACCAATCCGATTATGTGATTACAAGCACTGATCGCACCAACACACACAGCCCCTAGGGCAGCCCTCAGAGGTTAAACAGTGGTTCTAACCACTCACACAACAATTTTGCAAGTCAAAAACCAATTTGGCACCTTTTAGACACTTTATTTCTTATTCGTCCCACCCGGGGACGAGTGCAAATTTTACTCGTCCTACCCGGGAACGAGTGCTGTCGATACTCGTCTCACCCGGGGACGATTATAAGCGCTCGCTTCGGGGTGGGACGATTGTCGGGTTTGACCGGCAAAAAGTCAAATCTTGGCATATAAACAACTCGGAAGCGCCACTTAGCTCTTCTGCATGACATAGGAGTGCGAGTGAGTTCTTTTGACAACTCATATCTGCCAATTGACTTTCCCTTCACTGCATGGGAATGAGAGTAAGCTTTTTAAGACAACTCAGATTTGCCACTTAGTTATCCCTTCATTGCATGGGAGTGCAAGTGAGCTTTTCTAAAACACACAAAGACATGCACAGAGGCAGTTAAGAAGCCCTTGATCAAGAAGAAGTCTTCTCTTCACAAACAAAAGCATTCATGCAAAGAAACACTTTTGCATGTTAATTCAAAGAGACCCCTTGGGTCTATAAAATGGTGAGTTTCCTCACCCAAAAGAGATACCGAGCGGGGAGCATTACGAGCAACGAAGTCTTTGTTAATTCACTTACTTGCGATTTGCGCCCAAACCCCAATATTTTGACCACAATATTCTATCAATTTGACGACAACACATCACATCAGGTTTCGGACCCATCTCAAGCGGATTGGTGTCGAAGCAAGGTTTTATCCGTGGGTGGTTTGCCTTCGGGCACCTCCCGCTTTACTTCATTTATAGTATTTTAGCTAGTTTCATGTTTATGCATTTATCAAGTTTTTGGTGCATTTAGATTCATTTCAGCTATAGTTAGATTTATCTTTTATTTTTCATACAGGTGCTACTGATTCTTTGTTTGTTTCTTCGAACACGATTTCGGGTCTATTGAAGGAGCGACGAGGAATCGACCTTTGTCAATGCAAGCGGCGACAACGTTTTGGTTCGCCCATTTTATATGTGGGCACGCGGAAGAAGGAATTCGAGAGACAAGTTGTAGAGAACAATATCTAACGCTCCTATCCCCTAAAAAGGAAGGAGACGTATTGTAACACGAATTGAAAAGAATATCAATAAAAAAAGGGCTACATTTCATATTGTTCTTATATCTTGTGTTCATTCATTTGTGTTCCTTCCTTTTAATACGATTTCGTTTAGTCTTTCCTTTTTGTTTCCGGAATCTCGTGTTTTCAATGGCGATCACGGTGGGACGACTGTCCTCTATTTTTTAGGTTAATTTACTGATCTAAAATTGCTTGTTTTTACAGGTACCTATTTTTTTAACCTCGGACTATTATTCGTCTCTGCACGTGACGATTACGGAATTGGTACTCGTCTCACCCCGGGACGAATAAACTATTCGTTCCACCCCGGGACGATTACGGTCCGTTATTCGCTCCACCCGGGGACGATTATAATTTTGTGCAATTTTTGGAGCAAATCGGAGACATCTGTTAGGCGAGAGAAGAGGTAGGGGTTTTTAACAAGACTCTGTCAAATTTTTGTTTTTCTATTTTCCGGTTTTCGTTTGTATGGCTTAGGGAAAGATTTCTTTTCGTTTGCTGTTTCAATTTTGCACAATTAAAATGAACCCCACACATCACGAGGCATTTTAAACCAAGGCGTTGGTCGTAAAACCCCAACCCTTGAACAAGACCAAAGGTGGATTCCATTATCACTTTGGCTTGATATATTGCATCCATTACCTCGATCGCGTTGTTGCTAGACGTAAATCTGACGAAAGCGACCGAGTGTAGCTTGGGGTGATTCCCGACACGCGAGGATAAGTCTTCTATGGTAGGTGTCATAAACAGAGCGATTCCCCTTCCGTACCGCCTATGTTCCACGTATCATCTGCTCTCACGTACCTATAGTCTCCCTCACGTAAGGCGGGTATATAGAGAGGTTGGTATATCGGTCCGGCAATGGTATATTGAAGGGGCGACCATATTGGGAGTCATAAGAGCCTTCATACTTGCATTTAAACGTTTCACAAAAATCTTCAAAAACAAAACAAACAACAAAAACACACTAAACCAGATTTAGGGCACACTATTAATCTTTAAAAGAGATAATCATTGCTTGTGAGTGTGTATGCTATTTTTTGTTTAGACCAAAAACATCATAAAAAGAAAATCACAAAAAGAACTTTTGCATTTTTTAGGTTAGCATTATCATGGTGAATACTCGTAGCCAAGCCCAATCACGGGCAGAAGCTGTAGAACATGCACCAAGAGAGACAACTCGTCTCCGATATAGCATTGAAGACTTAGCCATTCCGCCTCACCGACGGGGTACAACAGTTAGTTCACATCATGCAGAACATGGCTCTAGAGCCCCATCATTGAGGGGTACTCCAACCCATACAGGTCATAGAACAAGGTTCTAGAGGTGCCTCAAGGAGTGGCTCTCCAAATCAGGCCTTCAACGAGACGAGACTTTAGAACCCCTTCTATAAGGGGAACTCCTAAGCAACAAGAATCTTTTCAAGACAATAACTTATATATACCACCTGGTCAAAGCACGAAGCCTCCTTTTGAAGCTCATTATGGATGGCCTAGTGATGAAGCATTGTATAATGCTATGGAACAACAAAGGGTTCAAAAGGAAGGACCACATGATTTTGTGGTTCCTAATTTACCCCCAATTAATGTCGAAAACGGTAGACCATATCCAGAACGACAAGTCCTCCCAACGGGACAAGACAATTCTCGCCCGCACCTTTTCATGCATATCACGAGAGAGAGAGGAGGATCACTACATTCCTCCAAGTCAGTTTCCAGTGCCAAAACGATGCACGTCGCACCTTATATCCGGATCCCTTATTGAGACCGAGTTTCAAGTCAATGCGGCCAACCTCGACGGAGGGAAGCAACATATAGGAGTCTCAGAGTATTATGATCAAAATAGATATGTAGGAGAAGCATCTAGGCCTATCAAACAAGAGACAACAAAACAAAGTAACTTGGCATTTACACAACTAGCCGCCCGCCAAGCACAAATCATGCGGCTTCAACAAGAACAACAAGAATTAGAACATTTGTGTCGCCTTGATCAAGAGCGCATTCGACGTCGCGCTGAAAGGTTTTACAACTATGTGGGAGAAAGCCCCGGTCCCTCGCGCACAACAATTGAGATGTATGTGAGGCATAATCCCTTAGCGAGAGAGGTCTCCGTGACGTCGGCAAACATTGCCTCTTAGACCTCCTAGAGGCGAGGGGAGGCCATTCCTCGTGACCATGACGGGCATCCTCCGCGGGCACCCATCCATGTTTATAGGCCTAGGCCAAACACTCCTCAAGAAGATTATGAGGATTATTACCAAGAAGAAGAGCGGGCTGAAACGCCTTATCTAGGCGAAGGGATGCTAACCATTTAGTCATTCAAAGGCCTCAAGTTCCCCGCAACCCACAGCGGGAACAAAATAAGGAGGAGGAAATTATATCCTCCGATGCCTACAAAGTGTTATTAGAACGCTTAGAGAATATGGAACTTAATAATGGTGGGCCTCAAAAGCCTACCTTACGCCAACTTCGTAGTCATCCGATACATCCATCCGTGCCAGCACCTCCATACCCCGAACATTTCAAGCTGCCCAGGTTGGCACTCTTTAAAGGGGATGAAGATGCTCAAGAACATGTGACTCGATTTTTGAGTCAGTGCTTTGGTATACAAGACAATGATGCATTATTATTGAGAACATTCATAACCACATTCGCGGGATCTGCCTCGGATTGGTTTACCCATCTTCCGAAGCACAACATCTACAACTTAGATCAACTAGTTGACACGTTCCTAGAACGTTTTGCTTTCAATACAAAGAAAAAGACGTCACTCAGTGATCTAGCTAGCCTCAAACAGTATGAGGAGGAGTCTATGGTCGCATATGGGAATCGAGTGGAGGACAGGTGCTTTCAAAGTTGTCTTACCTCCCTCCTATGTCCGATTTAACTCAAATGTTCGCAAAGAGCTATTTGCGATCGATCTCTGTGCTATTGCAGCTGAGCAATACACCACTTTGGAAGAAGCTACGCGCAAGCTAGACGTATCGAAGAAATCAAGATACAGGATGGCGAAATTGCCAAGCCTAAGAAAAAAGAGTGGAACAAGAATACCAAAATAGGGAATACGCAACAGAAACCCGCCGCGGTCAATCAAGTTGCTATTAATGCCCCTACGCCTGCCCAAGAAACATAGCCTTCAAAAGCTAACTATCAGGCGGTGCCTCACAATAATTATGAGAAAGATAACAAGAAGCAAGATCAAAATCAGCAGCTCGCCCAAAGCGACAGATTTACACCATACTTTGAGTCTAGAGATTCCTTGTTTGACTGTTTGTCAGGGACAAACTTGATTAATCTCGAGATATTCCAACAATTGATCCTAATGCGCCAAAGCCTAAGGGCTACGAGAGGATCTTTTGTAGATTCCATAGAAGGAAAGGGCATGACCTTAATTTTTGTGGCGTTTAAAGGTTTAGTGCAAGATCTCATTGACAATCACACATTGGTAGTGGATAATCCCATCGCACCCAACAACCAACATATGGGTGTTTTCAAAGATCCTTTACCCACACATGATGCACAAACAAAACCTCTACATGTCAATGAAGTGCAACGAGTTACCCCATGGAAGGGTATGTTGGAATGATAAGTATTGTGACAAGAAACAAAAGACACCCGGGGAGTTGTCCCCTGACGGCCACTAGGGAAGCCTCATCCACGTCACAACACCAACCAAATCCTACACGATTGCCCCCACCTAGACCGGTGGTCACGATTCGATCTAGACTTACTCAAAGTCTAAGGACCACATCGGCTAGGCTCTCCATTTATGAGCTTATTCAACAATCGGCACCCCATCGGGAAGCTCTTATGGAGATATTAAAGGCGATTGAATTGCAACCCCATGAAGCGGATTCGTTCAACAATTTTGTGGGGCATGTCAAATAGTGTACTGAACCAGTCATTACCTTCAGAGAAGATGAGCTAAAAATGGTGACTGGCGATGTAACAGATCCACCCCTGCACGTTATTGCGCGGGTCAACGGGACTCCATACAAACGGGTGTTGATAGACACTGGTTCGTCCAGTAACCTTATTACAACCGCTGCACTGAAACATTTGAAACTACCAGCCTCTCACATTGCACCTTCTACTTATACCCTTCGAGCATTTAATGATACGATATGCTCGACAGTTGGCACAATTGTCTTGCCCATACAAGTGGGACAAAAGACCATTCATACGTTGTGCCACATTTTAGAAGGTGAGATGGCTTATAATATCTTACTTGGGCGGCCTTGGATCCGAGATATGAAATGTGTCCCTTCAATTGCTCATCAATGTTTGAAATATACATTTGAAGGACAAGTGCACGTGGTCCCCATAGATTTGGAACCTTTTAAGTATTGCAACTCAGTGCAAATCATGCCTGGGTCAACCCTTCCTTCAACGCACGTGGATTTCTAGTTAAATCCATCTAAACAGGGTTCTACTAAGCAATAATCTTCATTGCCAACTCAATTACATTCCCAGGCGGGTTCATATTCTTCATCTTGTCCTCCCACAATGACGCCACCTACAGTGGCCACACCACGGACAAAGGAAAGAAGCCCCTAGAAGCGAACCACCTCTCGTTTCCAACATCTCTAAGAAAAGACGCCTAATAGAATGGAAGCTGAGACACCTAGTTCACCCCACATGGAGTGGACTCAAGGAGAACTCCCATTTGACCCCTCTCAATCGCCAACGATTATTGTTGAGATGTCTAACATGGGCATGGGGGAGTATATAGTGCGCAATGTTGTTGCAACGCCCACACTTCAGTCTATGCAAGACATGGGAAGACCTCGACTCCCCATAGGCTCCGTGGTTCCTTTAGGCTACCCACCTAATCGGACAAACTTCATTTTTGGGGGCTTGGATCATGGCGTTGAACCTTCCCGACAAGAAGAGGAAGATGAAGATCCCTTTGTGGAAGATGTCAACTATCTGGCTAACCTAGACTTCGCATTAAGATATCTTAGCCAATGCAATTGGCATGGATACGAGTTAGGTCGGTATGAACAAGGAATGCATGTTTTGTGTCAACCAAGATACCAAATGCCCTATGATAAGTCAGGAGTAGGGTTTAATCACCCTTTGCCCCTCGACATCTTGGTCGAAAACATGCAAGGCCTAGGGATAGGCAACAAGGATGGGTTGGCATCAGATCCATATGCTAATCCAAATACAACTTATACATTAGGGGATTATTTCCCATTGCAAACAAATAACCTTGTTGACCTCAACAACCCTTTCCCTACGGTTGAACAAGGAGAAACCTCATGGACTCACCCACAAGGGGAAGATGGACAAGACCAGGAAGGGTCTTCGAAGATGAGTCGGAGGACGATCATTCGCATGACTATCAAATGAATGACGATCAGGAAAGCTTCTCGAGGATGTTCCCATTGAACGATCCTAGTGAGCATAGATTACAAGATCCTTTGGACATAGATGACGGGTTGGAACACTTACACATAGATCCAAGACCTAGGAGGCATTTCACCTTGGCGCAGTTATAGCAATTACTGCACCCCCCACTCCAGGAATACAACGGACATCTTTCGCCTGGAGACCCTATCAACTCATCAGTGTCTAGGGCGGACCCTATTTGCAGGACCGCATATAGGGCTGATCCCTTTGTGCCAGTGCCTACAGAGCCAGATCCACAGCACCACGAACATCCAGAATATCAGAGTTGTCACATTTGCGGTAATGGAGATTACAATCATTTCATTAACATGGTCTCCATTGATTTGACCGCCCCCATCCATGATCCAGCCAATCCAACATGATTATTGCATCTAGACATAGAAGCTATTGATTGGGATCGCGACACACCACCATCTCCATCGGAGTATTGGCCTTGCGGTGGGATGTTTCATTTCACTCCAGGACAAACTCGGGATGTCTTCCATCTTTGAAGAGGAACTTGAGGTTCCTAATGATGATCTTAACTCAGCAAACGATATCCATCGATCCCAATTCCACACCGGTTGGAAGACGGATCCCATATGTCGATTGAAGCAACGGCGATGTAGACATCGACACGGATCCAATGAATCCATGGATTCTCAAGTAGGGGTAAGTCTTTCCCCTGAAAAGCGAGCCGATTATGTTGCCCTTCTTAAGGAAAAGAAGGAAGTTTTTGCATGGTCATACAAGGATATGCCGGGACTAGACCCACAGCTAGTCACGCACAATTTAACGCTTGATCCGACAATCAAGCCAGTAAAGCAAAAACTACGCAAGATGCATCCAACAGTGGCCTTAATGGTAAAATATGAGTTGCAAAAGTTGTTGGATGCCCAGTTTGTCATCTGTGTGGATTATCCGCCATGGTTATCTAACATGGTTCCCGTCAAGAAGCCCGACGGGAGGATTCGCATATGCACTAATTTTTGAGATCTTAACAAAGCGAGTCCTAAGGATGATTTTCCCTTGCCAAGCATCGACGCGTTGGTAGACGCTACAGCGGGCCACGAAATGCTTTCCCTTATGGATGGTTTCTCAGGATACAATCAAATTCGTATTAATCCTGAGGACCAACTAAAAACGGCATTCACAACGCCTTGGGGGACATTTTGCTATAAGGTCATGCCTTTTGGCCTTAAAAATGCCGGAGCTACATACCAACGTGCCATGACATACATCTTTCACGATTACATGCACAAAACTTTGGAAGATTACATGGATGATTTGTTGACCAAATCTCTTTTGCGCAGAGATCATATCGATGACTTGAGCAAGGTCCTTGATCGCCTCATTGAGCATAAAGTCAGATTAAACCCCAAGAAGTGCGTCTTTGGCGTCACCTCTGGAAAACTCTTGGGTTTCATAGTCTCCAAACGAGGAATTGAGGTTGATCCAAACAAATTCAAGGCAATCCTTGAAATGCGTCCCCCAACCACCATCAAGCGGCTCGGGAGTTGCGAGGGAAAGGTTGCGTCGATCAAGCGCTTCATAGCGCGGTTATCTGACAAATGCCGACCCATGAATAAATTATTGCATAAAGGGGTCACATTTCATTGGGATGACGAGTGCCAGTCAGCCTTTGACGACATTAAATAGTACTTGGCTTTGCCGCCGTATTGGCACCACCCAGACCAGGAGTGCCGTTCTATTTATATATCTCAGCCACTGAGGTGGCATGGCGCCATGCTTGTCCCGGAAAAATGAACTTCACCGAGAACGAGGCTACATACTATCTTAGCCGCACCACGGTCGGTTATGAACTTAACTATGCATATGTTGAAAAACTCTGCTTGGCAGTGGTGTTTGCTACCAAAAAGCTACGCCACTACATGCTTAGTAATAAGACGTATGTTGTGTCTAAGGAGAATCCATTGCGATACATGATGAGTCGTACTTATCATAGTAGCCGCACGGCGAAATGGATCATGTTGTTGACGGAGTTTGACATAGAGTTCATTGGACAAGAAATCTATAAAAGGTCAAGTCATCGCCGATCAACTAGGTGAGGCTCCTCTTGAAGACGATCGGCCTCGACTTTTGAACTACCGATGATGGGGTCTTCCATGTTTCGAGTCGCCGTTCGATGAGCACGAGTCACGGTGACATAACCCTATTCTTCGATGGTTCTAAATGTGAGCAAGGGGGTGGTGCGGGAATTGTATTCTTCACTCCGCAAGGCGCTCCAATGCCCTTGTCTTTTAAATTAGACTTCCCGCTAACCAATAACAATGCAGAATACGAAGCCTTGCTCATAGGTCTTCAGACAGCAATCACCATGAACATTAAACGATTGAACATCTTTGGTGATTCGTTGTTAATTGTCAACCAAGTAAAAGGGATATACCAATGTAAATGTCCAGTTTTGAAGTCTTATAAAGCCCTTGTGGATAAATTCTTGGCACAATTTGAATGGTATGACATCGAGGCACTCCCTCGATCATCAAATCATTTTGCGGATACTATGGCCTCCTTGGGGTCACTTATTCCGCAAGACCCTTACGGTGAAATGACAACCATTCAGGTTAAAACATTATCGCAATCTGCGATGGAGCGTGCAAGCTATGATTCGATGCCAGAAATCCACATGATCCAGATTGAACCATCTCCGGATAAGTTCTCTCGAATTCGAGATTGTTTGATTAAAGCCAACTAGGGGTCCTTGTTCTCCCCGGACCCTCTTGCTAGCAACACCACGTTGTTTTTACAAGTTCTTTCTGTTCGGCTTTTGTTCGGGATAAACTTCAAAAGGGATTGGCCGTTCATACTATCGAGGTTTCGATCGGCAAGCTGGTATACACCCATTCGGGATTACCTCAAGCTAGGTACTCTCCCACTTGGATTGACACAAGCCGCGAAAAGATCATTCAAACAGAAAGCGGCAAAGCATGTCTTGTTAGGAGACATTTTGTATCGTCAAAATTATGAAGGAATCCTCCTTCGTTGTTTGGACCAGAAAGAGTCCGCTTGGGCGATCACCCAAGCTCATGATGGTACATGTGGTGGCCACTTCAGCGGTATGGCCATCGCAAAGCGCATTCTTCGCATGGGTTATTATTGGCCATCTTTAGAGCGAGATTGTTGCGCATATGTGAAGAAGTGCGTGAAGTGTCGGCACCATGCTAATTTGACACACGTACCTTCTCGGGCCTTACGGCCGATTCAATCGGTTTGGCCTTTTTCGTAGTGGGGCCTTGATCTAATTGGAAAGATCTCCCCGGCATCGTCCGGTCGTCACACGTTCATTTTAACGGCCACGAGTACTTTACCAAATGGGTGGAAGCAATTCCGTGACCACTACCTGGAGCCCGCATTGCGGAGTTCATTTTGCATAACATCATATGTCGTTTTGGTATTCCATCCAAAATTGTCTCGGATAATGGGACACCATTCAAGAATAAAGATGTGCGTGCTTTGATCACAAAGTACAAGATTCAGCATAGCTTTTCCACACCCTATTATCCGTAGGCAAATGGGCAAGCAGAGGCGTCAAACAAAATGCTAGTCGCCATTCTCAAAAAGACAGTTGCAGACAATCATAAAGGCGGCACATTCGGATCCCGCTTGCCCTATGGGCTTATCGCACCGGCATTCGGACGCCCATGGGCAACTCCATTTTCGTTGGTGTATGGCTCCGAGGCGGTCATGCCTTTTGAGTTGGAGATTCCTTTCCTACGCATTTCAATGCAAGAGTTCATCGATGATGACACTTGCACGGCGAGCCGGTTAGATCAGCGACGTTGCTTGACGAACGACGCGTCAATGCTCTCGAGCATTTGCGTATCTATCAAGAGCGACTTAAGAAAGCATACAACATGAAAGTCCATTTCAGGGAATTTCAGGTTGGTGACTTGGTCTTAAAAGAGAACCAGCAGAATTCTAATTTGCCGTCCCATCTACGGGACAAGTTTGCGGCAAACTGGTTAGGTCCTTACATCATTGACAGTAGAATAGGACCCGAAACATACCGGCTTGCCTCTCTTGAAGGAATCAAGGAAGCAGAACCCTTGAACATCATTCATTTGAGGCCATTTCACAGCTAGAGAGCCATAGTCCAACCAAAAGCTCCAAGGATTCCCACAATCGCTTGGTCAACCCAAAAGCTCCAAGGATTCCCACAATCGCTTGGTCAACCCAAAAGCTCCAAGGATTCCCATAATCGCTTGGTCAACCCAAAAGCTCCAAGCGTTACCACAATTGCTTGGTCAACATAAAAATCAAAAATCACAAAAACAATTGCATTTCAATTCCATGCATCCTCATAAAAATCAAAATCACAAAAAAAATTGCATTTCAACTCCATGCATCCCCATAAAAATCAATCAAAATTACAAAAACAATTGCATTTTAATTCCATACATTCTCATAAAAATCAAAATACAAAAATATAGGTTCCATTAAGCATTGCATCCATACATTGCATACTTCGCTAGGTCATACAAGTCAAAAGCACCATAGTTGTCATTATTTGGCAACTCCATCATTTCCACCTCCGATCCATTTTCATAAACACTTACATCTCACATATCATCCTTTTATTTTAGCATCGTCCGTGTCGCCTAATGTATATAGGGTTTTCGTCATTCGGATGTCTTTAAATTTCTAGCCAAAACCTGTACACAGTTAAGCAGATTTTACATGGGAAAGTTTTACTTGGATCCCACCTTGGTACGTAGCATCCCAACACAAATTAACACACATAAAATAATTCCTAAGTTGTGTGGACGAAAGATGAAACCTGCATCGTAATCCCGGCTACCATAAGCGAAACGGCTATCTTGCTTATCCCCCTGTGCAATTGACCCTAGAAATGCTGAGAGTTGGCAAAAGGACAAGCTTCCTCCCTACCCAATTCCCCATGAATCCCAAGTTCTCAAAAGTTGCAAAAACATCAAACATTTGCAAAACGTCAAAACACTAAAATTTGACATCCTACAGTGCACACATCAAAAGGCACAAACAATAGTGATTCTCGTCACTCCATATTTCAATCCCTTGCTCCAAAAAAAAAAAAAAAAATCAATAAAACAAAAATAAACAGTGATCTTATCACTATAATGAGCAAGTATCCCCATACCCTTGAAGAAAAGAAGGGAGTCGACCTTGAATCCCTGGAATTTTCAGCATTTCGACAGGTCATGAGGCAAGCTTCAGTACCGGTTTGGTTGATAGCCTATCAGTCACTGGCAGTAAACCTCCCGCATGACGATATATCTGTCACATTAACTTGTGTGCAGATCAATGTTTGCATGTGGATGAGCTAGCTTATGGTATCCTAGATAACATCGTAGACAAATCTGACTAAATACAATACAGGAGTTAGTGGAGCTAATTAGGTGATCCTCGGTACAGGTTCGGTTGAAAGCCCATCGCAGGCGGTATCCGATGAATAACACATAAACGAACTCAATTGCACACACGGGGATGTGAAATAACTTGGTTAAATTCAAGTCGATTTAGACCTTGTTCCAAAGTCCTGCGAGATAAATGTATAGTCTTGGCTAGTTAGTTAAAAATATCCGCATCTCGGAAAAGCTTAACTACATTTTCCAACAACCGATACATTTCATTCCATACCTCACCATCAAAAAAATAGACAAAATACAAAAACAAAGTTTTCATATGCACAAGCATTCCACAAAGTTATCTTATTACTATAGCAAATCACTCCAATTTTGTACAGTATATGGTGCATCGACAAATCATCCACAATTCATTTCATTCATTCTATATGCATACATCATACAAATTAGAATCATCACATTCATAATCGCATATGCATACATCAATGTAAAAACATGTACATAAAAATAAATCATGCAAAACAGATAAACACCAAAAAGAATCATCTGTATATATATCACAACAAAATTGCCCGCAAGCTACAAAACTGGTCCTCAGACCTCCCTCCCATCATCCAAAATCCCAAAATCCCCAGCCTAGGGCGTCGGCCACCATGATCACGCAGGATCGGTGCGACGAGAGCTACCCCCTACGGTATCCGTCCTCTGAGATCTCTCAGGGCGACTGCTCGCCCCTGCATCCCGCCCACTCGCGCCTCCCTCATCTCGCCGTCGACGACGGGATGATGCCGACTGCTCCGTCTCGCTGTCTCTCGTCCTGTACGACGAGCCACTGGCCGGAGGCTCTGGTATTCGCCCACCCAGGCGGATAATCTCACCCTCCATCTCCGACCGATGCCGCCCCCATGCGGCCTCTCGTCGCCTCCAATCCTCTTCCCGTAGCCTCGACTCCGCCTCCCGCCTACGGTAATACGCGATGGCGTCGTCGCGCTGTGCTAGCTGCACCCGTAGGAGATCTCTCTCCCGTGCAGCATCTGTATCTCCCACCTGCTGGTGAGACGCAGCCACTGCGATCCCCTGCCCTGCCAACTGTGTCCGCAGGAGATCCCTCTCCTGCGTCATCTCTGCCAGCTCTCCATCCCGCCTCTGCAACAATCCCGTCAAACGCGCTACCTCAGCGCGCAACCCTGCCTCTGTCTCCCCCGAGCCAGCCGGCTCTGACGCCTCCTGCATCTCCGGCTGCTCCTCCTCCCCAAAGTCATCTCCCACCTCTGCCACCTCCACCATCTCTACATCTGCAGGTGCTCCCCAACCCTCTCCTGGTGCCTCTGCACCCTCTCCGCCTCCCGTGCCTCCTCTCCTCCCAAGGGCCCCTCCCCTCGCCACTGTCGTAGCGTCCACCACTCCTGATATTCGGCTGTCATGCCGACGTCATCAACATCCGGAATGTCCAACACAGCATCTGACTCCTCCCCTAGTGGCTCGAGGATCGGCGCCGCTAGGGTCCTCTCATCACTCCGGCGTCGGTAGGCTACGGGCTCCCCAGGCAACCCCTGAGGTACCCCAAACTGTCGCGTCACTCGGAGGTAATGGAAGTACTCCTGCTCTGTCCCATGTCGCCCAATCACCCATCTCCCCCTCCGAACCCGTCGAAGCCAATCCTCCGCCTCTGGCCATGCGGGACAATCCCGATATGGCCTCCATACCACATCCCCGGGAGTCAGTCGTGCAAAGGCATCTCTGTAATGGTCGACGTCTCCCGCGAACCGTCGATTGTGCCCTCGCTCCTCAGACCGATACCATAGCGCACCATACCCAATGTCCCTATCCACCATCTCCGCTCGGGTAGTCCGGGGCAACCCTCGTGGTCGCTCTATGGCTATGTGCCAGGCCCAACACTGCAATAAAAAACTGCACCCCAACCCCTTTCGCCTCCGACAGCGGACCTCGTACAACTCATCATATAACTGTGCTAGTAGCGTCTGGCCCCACCTCATAATAACCGGCTCTATCATCGGGCAATCCACCAACTGCCATACTACCTCCACTAGGTTCCATGGGAACCTCGCTCTGATGAATCGCGAGGAGCATGTTGGAAATGAGGCTCATGAGTCTTGCCATGCCTCACTCCCAACACTCTCCTCGCGTACCACCACCGTACCGGTATCCCCCCAATCTGACAATCCAGCTCTGCCCTCTTCAACGAGGTCATCCCATCCCCCTCCCCTCCGTGTCCAAAGTACCGTGTCAGTACCGCTGTCCTCTGGCCCCGTGGAGTCGTCCGAATGGGAACCCCGTCTATCGGAATCCGCAAGATCCGATACACGTCCTCCAAGGTGACAGTCATCTCCCCTATCGAAAGATGGAAGGTGTTCGTCCGAGCATCCCACAGGCCAATCAATGTTGTAATGTACGACCGATCTGCCACAACTGCATCCAACCGAGCCACATGCTTGAGCCCTAAGGCATCAAGCCACTCCCAGTCATCATCAGTCAACGCCTCGCGGGCATTAGAAAAAATGGTCGGCACTCGATGTCGACTCTTCACCACCTGCACATCACAAAAAAAAAAAAAACAACAAACATCAAAAACATGCATCACATCACCATCACATGTACAAAAATGCATAACTATACCGTACTATTTTTCATTCACATGTACATCCAAAACTTCAAAAAAAAAAAAAAAATCATTTATTTTGCATCTTTAATTTCATCCAAAACAATAAAAATTTGACATGGTTTCCCTACGGTTTTACCTAAGTTTACCATTTCAACCAAAAAAATTCATCTTTAATTTCATCCAAAACAATAAAAATTTGACATGGTTTCCCTACGGTTTTACCTAAGTTTACCATTTCAACCAAAAAAATTCATCTTTAATTTCATCCAAAACAATAAAAATTTGACATGGTTTCCCTACGGTTTTACCTAAGTTTACCATTTCAACCAAAAAAATTCATCTTTAATTTCATCCAAAACAATAAAAATTTGACATGGTTTCCCTACGGTTTTACCTAAGTTTACCATTTCAACCAAAAAAATTCATCTTTAATTTCATCCAAAACAATAAAAATTTGACATGGTTTCCCTACGGTTTTACCTAAGTTTACCATTTCAACCAAAAAAATTCATCTTTAATTTCATCCAAAACAATAAAAATTTGACATGGTTTCCCTACGGTTTTACCTAAGTTTACCATTTCAACCAAAAAAAATTCATCTTTAATTTCATCCAAAACAATAAAAATTTGACATGGTTTCCCTACGGTTTTACCTAAGTTTACCATTTCAACCAAAAAAAATTCATCTTTAATTTCATCCAAACCAATGAAAATTTTTGACATGGTTTACTTACGGTTTTACCTACGTTTACCATTTCAACCAAAAAAAAAAAAAATTCATTCATTTTCCATTTTTAATTCCATAAACATAACATAAAAATATGAGTGTGGTTTACCTACGGTTTCGCCCTAAGTTTTACCATTCACATAGAAAAACATTTTAACCATGGTTACCCTAGGTTGTTACTCTAAGTTTCATTTTGGGTTTATCATCCGGTTTGTCGTCTAAGTCTCATTTTGGGTTTCTCATCCGGTTTTTCATCTAAGTTTCCATAGGTTTGCATCCATGTTTCCTTTGGTTTCATTCATTTACCTTTAATTTAATTAAGTAGGGTTTCGTGTTTTCATAAACGTAAAACAATAAAAACACATTTGCATTTTTTTTGAAATTCACAATCGAGGAGATAGTGCACTTACTGGTCTCGCCTCGGCTCCTCCGCTCGACGACCCGGTCTGTGTACTCATGGTGGCTAGATAATCCGGCAGCGCTTCGCGTCAGAAATCTACCTCCTCCTCCCAGAGCTCCAAATCGCAATCGATGAACAGTGCAAATGAACCAAATCCGTCATTTTCGCATATTTATAGTTTTTGTTTTTGGTAATCGTCCTTTATCGGGACGAGCGCTTTTCAGCGTGCTCGTCCCACCCCGGGACGAGTATCCTCCGAGGCATGCTCGTCCCACCCCAGGACGAGTAACATCACGACAATCGTCCCACCCCGGGACGAATAAAAAAAAAAAAAAATTTTAAATTAAATTAAAAACAACCACAACATAAAAATGACCAATGCTAACAAAACCAAAAATAGGTCAACACAGTCGGAGAACTGCTCGAGCATGCTTAGCGGTAAACCATCTAAAGGCACCCTTGCACACGTCATCTTGGGTCAAGCGACTCGTCGCTTTTCTCATGTCGGTCATTCCCTCATCGATTCGTCGCTTGAGGGGGTAGTCACACTTAGTTGCCAATCAACAACATTATACCTAGTCTTGGAAAAGACACGCATTCAAAGGATCATTGCAAAAGACAATCACGCCCCTACTTGGGGCAGCAAACAAGCAATCATCATATACTTAGCATTTGTGAATCATGAACTCAAGGTTCCCACAACAAAAGGTTGTGCCCTTTGCCTATTCATGACTGATCAATGCCTAAGTTCAAGTAATACCTCACCGAACCAGGTTAATGCTTGATTTAAGTTCCTTAGCTCGTCAGAAGCAAGGATTCAAGAATGCGTGCCCTTTCCATACTTGGGGCATCAAGAGTTGGTTAGGTTATTGAAAACCTTAATCATTAGTGCTTTGGTTATATTTTTGCTCAGCGTTGCGCCTTGCACAACGCTTCCCAAAAAGGGGCATCTGTAGACACCAAAACAGCACCAATCCGATTATGTGATTACAAGCACTGATCGCACCAACACACACGGCCCCTAGGGCAGCCCTCAGAGGTTAAACAGTGGTTCTAACCACTCACACAGCAATTTTGCAAGTCGAAACCAATTTGGCACCTTTTAGACACTTTATTGCTTATTCGTCCCACCCGGGGACGAGTGCAAATTTTACTCGTCCTACCCAGGAACGAGTGTTGAGTGATACTCGTCTCACCCGGGGACGATTATAAGCGCTCGCTTCGGGGTGGGACGATTGTCAGGTTTGACCGGCAAAAAGTCAAATCTTGGCATATAAACAACTCGGAAGCGCCACTTAGCTCTTCCTGCATGACATAGGAGTGCGAGTGAGTTCTTTTGACAACTCATATCTGCCAATTGACTTTCCCTTCCTTTGCATGGGAATGAGAGTAAGCTTTTTAAGACAACTCGGATTTGCCACTTAGTTATCCCTTCATTGCATGGGAGTGCAAGTGAGCTTTTCTAAAACACACAAAGACATGCACGAGAGGCAGTTAAGAAGCCCTTGATCAAGAAGAAGTCTTCTCTTCACAAACAAAAGCATTCATGCAAAGAAACACTTTTGCATGTTAATTCAAAGAGACCCCTTGGGTCTATAAAATGGTGAGTTTTCTCACCCAAAAGGGATATCGAGCAGGAGCATTCTGAGCAACGAAGTGCTGTTAATTCACTTACTTGCGATTTGCGCCCAAACCCCAATCTTTTGACCACAATATTCTATCAATTTGACGACAACACATCACATCAGGTTTCGGACCCATCTCAAGCGGATTGGTGTCGAAGCAAGGTTTTATCCGCGGGTGGTTTGCCTTCGGGCACCTCCCCGCTTTACTTCATTTATAGTATTTTAGCTAGTTTCATGTTTATGCATTTATCAAGTTTTTGGTTCATTTAGATTCATTTCAGCTATAGTTAGATTTATCTTTTATTTTTCATACACAGGTGCTACTGATTCTTTGTTTGTTTCTTTGAACGCAGATTTCAGGTCTATTGAAGGAGCAGCGAGGAATCGACCTTTGTCAATGCAAGCGGCGACAACGTTTTGGTTCGCCCATTTTATATGTGGGCACGCGGAAGAAGGAATTTAGAGACAAGTTGTAGAGAACAATATCTAACGCTCCTATCCCCTAAAAAGGAAGGAGACGTATTGTAACACGAATTGAAAAGAATATCAATAAAAAAAGGGCTACATTTCATATTGTTCTTATATCTTGTGTTCATTCATTTGTGTTCCTTCCTTTTAATACGATTTCGTTTAGTCTTTCCTTTTTGTTTCCGGAATCTCGTGTTTTCAAGGACATCTAGATCCACGATTCCCTTTGTGAGCAAGCCTGAAAATGAGATGAATGCTCAGGATTATCGTATAGAAGAGTATACATAAGATATTGAAAAGCTACTTACAGAAGATGAATTGGTCATAGCCAAAGCTCACTTGGAAAATTTTTATGTGAAAAATGACATATTCAAAGAAAAGGTGGATAAGTTGGAAAAAAAAATAAAAAGCTTCAGAAGATGATTGAAAATAAGAAACAAGTGGAGAAGGCTCTGAGAAAAGAAGCAAATAACTGGCAAGAAAAGTTTCAAGAAGCCAATAAGCTCGAGGGGAAGATTGAAGAGCACAAGAAAAAATGAGGAACAAGCCAAGGAAATACAGAGTTTAAAGCAGCAAATTCAAATTGAAAAGGCTAAATCTTCAGGTTTTTCCAAGGCTAGACTAAAGAAAGTGAGAAAGGAATTTCTCTCTGAAGTTCTAGAGAAATGCTCAGGGCTACAACTTATTATTGATTATTTGGATGATGCTAGCCACCTACTCCAAAGAATTCAGAAGGATATGGATAATTTCACTTGAGAGCTACAACCTATGATGATTTTGGCTGAGCAAATTCATAAACTAGTTTATAGTAGACTTAGTAATTATGCTAAGCCAATTCCCAATAAGGAGTGGAATATTGCTAGAATTGCTACTAGAATTGTGGTAAAGAAGAAAATAGCACTCCAATAGGCTTGTCTATTGTTTGATGAAATTTAAGGAGTGATCAAGGATGTAGTGGATATTAATAAGGAGATGATTCAGATTGGTTTTAGAGGATTATGGATGGAAGACCATAACTTGCTACCATTAGAAGAAATTAAGAAGAGCACTAGTGAGAGCTTACAAGATGAGTCTAAAATTGATGCTCTGGAAGATCCAATTGATCAGAACCAAGCTTCACAAATGATTATTGATTTTACCAGGCTTAGAGACCTAATGGAAGATTTGGTAAGAAAAGGAAGTGCTGCTAACTATGAAGATATTTGTGAACTACAGTACATTTATAAGTAGCTAAAGGAAACTTCCAATCCCTCTTAAGCAACATGGAAACAAGCACTGCAAATTTTGAAACTGATGGTGCAATTTTTTGGTGATAATATTGAAGAGAAAAACAAAGAGCAATCTTCACCTAAGTAAGAAGCTAAACAAGATCTAGAGGATAATGTCCAGGAAGAGGACCAGAAAAAAGAAAATTTGGATAGAGTTGTAGACCCTGAAAGGACACAAGCTTAGTAACTTTTATTTTGTACATATGTAGTCATGTAGAAGTTTTGTATTTTGTTGATTTATTTTTACTCTGATATTTTAAGAAGAAAAGAATAAAAACATAAGGTCAGAAAGAGGCAGAAAAATGAGTTTTATGTGAGGGCATTTATATCATGTCTTATAAGAAGGCTTTATAAGGAGCATAGCTACGTTTTGTTGAAGCATTGGATAAATTACTGAAAGAGTGGTATAGAGATTAATTTTTATGGCATAGTATCCATTTGACCATTTATCCTCTAGGATGTATGAAGCATGGTCTTGATATGAACGTTTACCCTCTAAAGTGTTCATGAAGTTTTAAAAGGGTAGTGTTCATATGGAAATTATTCTTTAAAGTATTTTTGAAGATATGGTTTTTTTTTTTACTCCTGATGCCCAATGGATAAGACTCTAAGTTATATGGCTTTGCAAGAAAATCCACAAGGGAGGTGCCAGAGTGTAGGTCCAAAATGACCACATCCTTAGAAAGAATTGAAAATTTTATTCTAAGGTATGAAATCTTCATTCCACATAGTTCCTAGTGTATTTTGGAGTGGATCCACAATGTGTGTTTTCCAATCCACCCAACACTTAGTGTTTTCCACCTTAAAGCAAGCTAAATTCTATTCTACTTGATTTATAGTGTATTTACTAAGCATATTCCAAGCAAGTCCCGATTCTACAATTTTTTGGACGATGACGATATCAGCGCGAAAAGAAATACAAAATGGTAATCGTGGTCAGTTTTTGCATGCTTTGAGAGGCTAAGTGTTGACGAGTTCTCATTCCATTGAATTTCAAGAGTAATTCATTGTGGAATGGTGAAAAACATGATTTTACACTACAAAGACCGTGGAATGGTGATAAAAGCTATCTTGTACTAGCTTTGATGCAAATTGAAGACATGTAGGCCTAAAATACTAAAAGAAGTGTGGAATTGTGACAAACACTGTTTCACACTACTTTCAATGTGGAATGGCAACAAAGTATTTTTTGCACTAGATTCGGTGCGGATTGGTGATTCCACATTTTGGCTAAGGAAAAGATGACGTCAACATGCTTTGTTTTGCAGATTGTAATTTGCGTAAACCTGAGAGAGGATATTAGTGAGCAGATTGATAGTAGAATGAATCCCGCTTGCTCCTTAGTGCATTTTATACCTAATTTTGATTCCATAGAGTCAAGGCCACAAATGATGATATCAACAATTAAAAAGACCAAAATTATGCTTTGGTCTTTCTCCACCAATTTGCAAATTATTTATGGATGTTTAATTGTAGTTTTCCATGATGGATATTAATGGTTTAGAACTTACAAATATTGTTGAAGTATTTAAAATTGAATTCTTGTAAGACCAAAGAGCAATCAATTAGAAGGTAGGAAGAAAAAGCGATGAAAGGTTTTCAAGAATGATAACTAGAAGTAGTTGTAGATCTACGGTGGAGCAAGCTTCCAAGAATGATCAATAGATCAAATGTGGTCTCTAACATCCTGAATACCAACTACCATCAACGAACCAACAAGTTGCAAAGAGCCAAGATGCCATGGCAGATTACTCTAGCAAATTTCTTGAAGGTCATCAAACAGTAAGATAATGGCAACAAAACTCTCTACTGAGCTGTAAATTTGTGATCTTTGTAATGTCTCCTTAATATTATTTCATTTTACAAACTATAAATAGAGGCCAAACCCTTGTTTTTAAGGGTCGGATCTAGTGCGTTTGCTTGCCCTACAATAAATATTCTTGTGAACTATTGGAAGGATAATTACTCTGATTATTGACTCAAAATTTGTCATCTTCACCATCTTTGTGGAAGAGGTTCGAATCCTTGAATTGCATTTATGTTAATACTTTAATGATTCATTCATTCTAGATTATTGGATTACTAGTTGTGAGAGTAATTGAAACATGTTCATGGTTAGATCTATGTTGTTATGAAGTTTATTTCTGTTAAATCTAACTAGTGGTTTAATTTTCTAATTTGTATTTTTAATATTAGATGTTGGAATTGCTTTTTGTAGTATATCTCTATTTATGTTTTAATGTGTGAAGATTTCAAGGGTTTGGGTGTTGTTAATTTTGAGTGATGGGACACTGGAAATAGTTTGTGGGAGCCTTTCTTTGTAGTTTCCTATGCTATTAGCCTATCCAACCACTGTTTTCATAATATCTCTAACCCTAAACCTTTTCTAACCCTATTCTCAAAACCTATTTGAGATTTAATTGTGTTAACATCATTCTAAGTTGACAAGGAACCAACCTACTCTAGAGGTTTGATTGAAGTTGCCTTTGACCCATCAAATGCTTGAGTGTCGAGTTGTGACTATTAGGTGCATGCCTAGATAGAAAATTGGAAGATAAATAGTCGTAGTGTCGAGTAAAACTTGAAATCAATTTGATGCCCAATAATTTTTTTAAGCGAAAAACCCCTTGCGGTGCTGCCTTGGTCTGAGAGACCATGAATAGGGGGTTCTACACCATCAAAGTCACCCGGGAGTCGCACTCAACCCTACCCGCACCAACATTATCAATTGGATTTTGGATACCCAATTCAACTTTTTGGTAGGGTGGAGATTTGAACCTAGGACCTCCCTTGGAGGATTGCCCTCTCCTCTCCAACTCACCTACAACACTTGGGTATTCGACGCCCAATAATAGATTTATGATTTCTTTAGGCCTTTTATATCTAGTCCTTTCTCATGGCACATGATTCTTCTAAATGACTGGACCAACATGTCAACCAAATAGACGTAGCTATATCACACTTTTAGAGTGGAGATTTTATTTTATATCTAAAAAGAAGATATTTTTCCAAGGCATCTATTGATACCTATTTACCATTTGACTACTAAAAATATAATTTATTTCAATATGCTTTTATAATTCTAGGCATAGGTGAATAAGGTGGCATTGAAGGTGGCTAATTTATAGACTCTTACAAACCATTGGGTTAATACCCCATGCATGGTGGATTGTCTTGCCAATACCTCCATGTAGGAATTGGTTCCTTAGTCACCACCATCAGGCTTTGCATGTTCCTTAGTCACCACCATCTCAAAGTAGGGGACTATAATCACTTACAACCTCATCCCTCTTAGTATTATGATTAGGGATCCCAAGGATCACACAACAACAAGTTTTCCTATCTTGGCCTCACCATATCCCTGAGGAAGGATGGAAAAGACAACCAGGTAGATGAACCAATTAGTGAAGATACCAACTTGAAATGTTATCCTCCACCATACACTCAAGATCAACCCTCTAGATGGGGAGGCCTCTTGAACTATGATCCACTACCTCCTTTTAGCTCCATATATCTTGTTGCAAATAGATCATGGTTGATTTGTTATATCTATTTGTTTGATAATTCTAGTTTAATGGCTCTACCTAGCATAAACTTTGGGGTGCAATTTTTTATTCACCCACTTTTTTGCAAATTAGTGTACCTATTTTTTACTAAAATAATATGATTATTGCACTTTTTCATAAAAAATATAAAAAATAAAATTTATTGTATTTAAATTCAGAAGTATATATCAAATGTAAGACCTATATTATATATACAAGAGGTGGTTTATATATTTATACTAAAATATATAAAATCACCGTGATTAGACACTATCACACTAGAAAATATATAAACATTTAATGGTGGGTGAGTTGATGTTCTTTAGAGATAAAGGAAAGTTCATCACCAAAAAGGATAATGGTTTCATTCGGAAGGACCTCCCACCATCATGGAATAGAGCCCTAGTTCTGGTGATGCAATACCTTACAATAAATGAACTGTCCTCACCACTACGGAGCTTCCACATGGTCTTCCTCAGGTACCTAAAGGATTTCAAGCTCATAAACATACCAGAGTATTTATTTTAGTCTATTAAAATCTCGATTGATAACATTCATAAGGGGAAGTCTACATATCCAAAATACTAAGGGTTGTATTTCATCATTTACAATTACATAAACCAAAACCCTGATCAAAGGGTCATTGAAGTAGGAGGTCATGTGGTGAATATCAATCCTGAGCCCATCCCGAGTTCACCTTTGGCTATTTTGGATGACGCTCCTGTTGGTAAGCCCATTGACATCAAGGTGGGATCGTTTGAAAAGGTGGGAAGACAAAGATTGATGATGGGTTCCTCCACTGGTGCATCGACTCCTAGCAAGTGCTCAACCTACATGAAGTCATCAATTGAGAAATATAAAAATATTCTTATCCCCCCTTCTACAGCTATCGCTCCACTTTAATTCTCCTCATTGGATCATAAAATATAAAAGATGTCGGCTACCCCATCCTCTGGTGCACTCCCTTTTTAGTCCTTGGATGACGTTGACCCAATGACTGACCTGAATGATATTCTCTCCTTGGCCACGTTGATACCATTGAGGATGGGTAAACTTATCAATTAGATGAAGATTCATAAGGTGGTCAAATTTGGGGAGGACACCCCCAAGGATGACGATGATGAGGATTATCTCCCTGAGTAATGTTTTCTGCGGATGATCCCTTTGGCTTGTGGTTTTTTCCTTTATCATTTGCTAGTTATCTCGCCACTTTTCATGGTAGTTTTATGGGTTTTTCTTCTTTTTGTTGTGGTTTTGTTTTTGTTATGAGGTTACCATGCTTGGTCATGACTCCCCCTTTTCAGCTTGTAATATTTTGGGGTTTTTGATTCAGTTTGATATCTCCCCTATCTGACTTGTAACAAGGTTTTGGGTCCCTTTCAAAACCCTTTATCAATAATAAAAATACTAGAAAACATATAAATAGAGAGATTAATCATTTTCAAGACAAAAAATGTTACTTATGTATGTTCCACCACCACCAAACCCACAACGGGCAAAGAGGGGTCATATGAGTGATCAAAAATCAATCCTCATCAATGTATGTGTATATAAAACATTACATGAAGGACTTTATAAGTAGAGAAGGGAAAATTTTATGTATAACACGTGTTATAGATATTTGTACAAGTTTGAAAAGGTGAGAACAAGTGACAGGTTATTCATATTCACAATGTGAAAGAGTTGTAGGTGACTTCACATTTTAATCTATATGCGTAATAATTAAGAAAATCTAGTATGGAAATCAAATCTATTCGTTCTCAAGTTAATTTCAAGGAAACTTTTATATCAAAATTAAATATATGGTTTTTAATGTTTTAAAATATTATGGGAGTTTGACATTTGTAGGTGACTTCACATTTTAATATATATGCGTAATAATTAAGAAAATCCAGTATGGAAATCAAATCTATTTGTTCTCAAGTTAATTTCAAGGAAAATTTTATATAAAAATTAAATACATGATTTTCTATGTTTTAAAATATTATGGGATTTTGACGTGATAGTTAGGTTTGTTGTTATGGTATGAATTTGAAGGATTTAAATTTTGTCAATTTATATACTTTGTAATTAAAATTTATGTAACGATAGGTATTGGAATTTAAATTTCAAATATACCAATTTTATTTTTCATTTATTATAATTATAAATTTTTATTTATAATGTTGAAGTCAAGGAATTTATTTATTTATTTTTATTATGGTCTACATTATATAACTTGAACAAGAGCATATCTCTAACAATACCAATATTGTAAAGACTATTCTTTTACCTTCTTTTGTTAAGGTATATGATATTGTTATATGTTTATGAAGGTTTTATGTATCTAGGACTAGTTAAGGTTTGATTCTATTGATTTCAATACCTTTTCCTCTCTTGTATAGTAGTTTACATATGGATAGCAACATTATATGTTTATCTCTAGCTATATAGGAATATTAAAAGTATTTTCTTCACATATATTTAGCCTTTTTGTAGACTAAATAAGATTTTGTATTCAATAACTAAGGTCAAATTTGATGGTATGGTTGTAAGGATTGTGATTGTCAACCTAAATTTATGGGCACTCATTTTTCCCACTTATAGACTATAGTGTCATCGTTTGACATTAACTTAGCATTATATATGATATCAAACCCTTAGTTTAGTATCCATGCACTCATTTATTCTTTCTTTGATTGAGTTCCTAGTATTTATAAATCATAGTTTGAAACACCCATGGTTACATGTGCATTTACATTTGGTATGCCAATTGTTCTAGTAAAGTGATATTATGGACCATATAATTTCATCCTAAATGGATGAGAGTAAAGAGTTTACAATGAAATATATAGATGATGCATGATCATTGTATGAGCAAACACATTGACTTATGGGCTAAAAGTATTTTTTGTATGGTTTAAAATACCAAAAGTAGATAATTTTCTGCAACTAAAAGCATATAACCTATATTTCAATACCCCCAAATAATAAACTAAGTCAGTTAATTACTCTTATAAATGATATTTTGATGATAAAAAATATATTTGTGAGGATACTTTAGATAAATTTATTTCTAAACCACTCAATCAATAAACTCCATGAACAACAATCCCTTTCTTTTTAACAATCATTCCATTATGATTTAAACAATCAACTTAATATTTTTTAAATAACTATTCTATTTCCATACATGTAGTATCACCCCTAACATATTCAAGCTAATAACTTCACTTCAGTCTCTATTTCCACTTATATCTTATGTTAAAAATAATAATGCCATCATATTATAGAAGTTTGTTGTGTAAATTCTAATGTATCAAACCTTAGTTCTTTATCTTCATCTGAATAGGGTCATCTCCCATCCATCATGAAGACTGGATTTCCATATTAAAAAATTAGATGTCAATAATTATTGAAAAAAATATTGAAATGAAACTAGATGATAGGGAAATCAAAGTTAAAATCAAAATATTGACAATACTTTTTGTTGCATTGTGATAAAAATAATTCCTACATTATCCATAAGAGTTTATATTTTTCTAGAATTAGATGTGAATTATCAACTCTACAAACCATATTTCTAGAAGAGTCAAACTTACTAAGGCCTTTCTCATTGAAGATTGCTGGAATATATTACATTATTTGGTACATGCTAATGTACCACCTTGGGTACATATTTAGATTAGGAAAGAGTGTCCTAGTTTAGAAGTTGAGTATTTACTTTATGCAATGTAATAAATGCACAAGTATTATTAAAATGTGCAAAGTATTTTGGTATTGTAAATGTGCATAATAGTCCATGTGTACATGAGTCCATAGAATAAGAATATGAAGAGTCTCTATAAGAGTGAAAGCCAAGAGTGCTTCATATAAAGAGTCACATCATATTATATATGTATCCTTGTATGTGTAAGCAAGGGACATGATAGGACATGATTTGTAGTTTGAGAGAGTTTGGAAGTATAGGCACTTAAGTTCTTGATTCAATGGAGATACAATTTTTGTGAACATTTGTTAATGGAAATTCTATGAGTGATTGTTAAATTTATTTTTGAGTTTTATATTTTTGAATATTTCCATTATCATATATATTGCATTGCAACTTTATTTTAGATTTTTTGGTGAATTTTATCTTAAGTATTTAGCTTCAAAAGGTAATAGTGGTATCAGAGCTACAAGAAGGTTTTGACTTGCATAGATTATAAAGTTGTAAAGGATATTTATTTTGGTTAAGGAGAAGATAGTGAAGTTAAAGAAATTACCTTTGGAAAGGAAAACTAGGGAATTTTGAAGATTTACCTATTCCAAGAGCAAATTTTAAATAGAAGGAAATTACAAGTCTTTAAGATAGACCTTGATATTGAGGAGATTGAGAGATCCAAGGAGGTCCTATTGAAGAGTTTGATAGATTGAAGGAGATTTTAGATTTCTATTTGGCTAGAGTCTTTCCATAGGGTTGAAAGAGAACTTATGAAGACTAGGACTCAACATAGAATTTTTTCCACTAGTTTTGAGAATAACTAGTGAAGTTTATTTATTTTAGAATTCTAGAAAATTTAATGTATTTGGTTGCTACTATCTAAGGTTTTGTTGCAAAAATTTAGTTCCTAGAAGTTGTGAAGCTTCCTACAACCAGATAGAGAATAATTTCACCTTCGATTTCTTGAAAGTCTATGTGCTTTCCTTATGCAAAGATTAGTTTTTGAATTGCAGTAAAAAAATAGACATTGAAGATTAAGGAGGTCCAAGAAGGAGGTCTCAATTGAAGACTGGAGATTGAATTTTGTATATTGAATAATTTGAAGGGACCCAAGAGGTCACATTGAAGAACTTCCAAATTTGGAATATTGGAGACTGAATATTAGAGATAGGGGAGGACTAAGAAAATGTCCTATTGAAGAATTGAGAAGCATTATATTTTGGAGATCCAATAAAGAGATCTCATTGCATAATTTCCATAGTTGGAATATTGAAGAGACCAAAGAAAGATCTCATTGAAGTTTTGAGAAAAGGATTTGAGTAGCTACTAAATTAGAATACCCAAGACTCAAGAGAATTTGGAGAAGGATAAAAAGTCTAGAGAAATCCTCATTACATAATTAAAGGAGTGGTCATTCGAGGAGTTGTGATGAAAGCTAGAGGAAGGATATTATAAGAAAGGATAATTTTTTGGTAAGATTACCAAATTTTGGAGAAGATTTTTGAAGACCTCAAGACATTTAGATTCTTAAGGAAGAAGACAATGAAGGATATCAAATTTATATTAGAAGGAAACATGGTGTAGCATAACTCTATTAAAAAACATGTGCTAGTTTTTTATTCACTAGATCGTATTACACGGCAAGTGAAGAGCATACTACTAGTGTTGGAGGATTTCTGGTTCACCAGATCGCGTTATGCGACAAGTGAAGAGCATAATAACCACAACAAAATATTTTTTAATGGGGTTTTTAGAGAAATATAAAAATAATGAGTTAGGAAGGAACAAAAATGCTAAAAAAGAATTTTTATTCCGAAAAAAGGAATTATACAACTAAAAATGAATTTTCCTTCCTAACTCATTATTTTTATATTTCTCTAAAAACCCAATTAAAAAATATTTTGATGTGGTTATTATGCTCTTCACTTGCCGCATAATGCGATCTGGTGAACTAGAAATCCTTCAGCACTAGTAGTATGCTCTTAACTTGCCATGTAATACGATCTGGTGAATAAAAAACTAGCACATGTTTTTTAATAGAGTACTGCTATGCCATGTTTCCTTCTAAGATAAGGATTAAACAATAATATTGAAGGAAAGGGAATATTGAAGAGGATATAGTTTTGGGAAGCTTAAGGACAACCACAAAAATCATATTTTTTGGATAACATTAGAAGAAGGAAAAGAGTTGTGATTTTGGAGAACTTTGATGTAGATTTGAGAGATTTTTTGGGAAATGAGTAAGTTGGTATTTGAGCAACAATTAGAGCCACAAAAATGATAATTTTTGGAGTAGTAAAGTGAAGGAAAATAAAGGTGCAAAATTTACAAGATTGAGATTGCAAAAGGGTGAATTAAATCACCAAGGAAACTAGCTAAAAAAGGAGATAAAATGGTATGCATTATTGGTGATACAATTTATTATTAGACTATTAAAACCGTTCTATATTAAGTATTTGTGAGCACCATATTACTTTTATTAAATATTAAGAAGGATGTTGAAAAAATAGTCTTTAATAAAAATGACTTGATAGCATTTGCATCTTAAAATCTGCAATATTAAGATAAGAAAGATCCAAGTTAAAGATTACTTGAAAATAAGGAGTAAGAATAAAATAACATTGATATTGAATGTTGTTTTCTAGCTCATAAAAAGTGCATATTTATTAAATTAAAAAGAAATAGAGCAAGATTATTTTCTAAGCAAATTGAATACCATGTAAGGTTTCAAAAGTAGAGTAGTTTTTCAAGTGTCTAAAGACACTAAGAAGCCACAATGCAAAGGAGAAGTGAAGTAATTAGTTTGGAGTAGTGAAGCACCACCATAGCTCAAGGAAGGGCTACCACCATTCGAGTAAAAGCCACCATAGTCCAAGGAAGTACCACTATTGCTCAAGGAAGAGCCACCATAATTCAAGGGAAAGCCACAATCATCTAAGGAAGAGCCACCACCAACATGTAGAGCAAAGCTATCAAAGGTGAAGATCCAATGCCATAATTTCATCCAAGGAACCCAAAAAAATATGTTTCTACAAAATAAAGTGAAAGACCTATGTAGAGAAGGTAAAAGGTTTAAAATTAGGGTAAACTCCAAGTGTTAATAATTGGAGGGAATGATACATGTAAAAGGGATATAAGTGTGAACAAGACAACGCTAGAGAAAACAAGTCAAAGAGAATTTTGGGTATGAAAATTGTGCCCAGGCCAAATAAGATGTTAAATTATTAGTTGGATATGAAGACACGTGTAAATTAAGGCTGAGGAGTATCATAGCTTCATCTAAATTTGTAGATTTATATTATAGGTGCTTGAGGATAACAAGGGAGTGAATTTGGAGTGCTAAAATATTTTGAGTGCTATGTGATACATGTTAAGTGGAAGGTCAAAAGATTTGAAGTATTTCAAACATTCATAGTAAGGAAGATAAATTATTTCAAGGTGCCAAAGATAGCATAGTGTAAGAGATATTCCAGATAATGCCAAAAATAGGAGTGTGTAAGAAAGTGTAAGAGCAAGTAAGAAATAATACTCCATTTAGCACATGCAAGTGAACCATTCAAGCTACGCACAAGGAGTTGAAGAGTCAAAATGAATATAAGGCTACAATACTTCCATTATAGTAGCAACAATAATAAATTAAATTTCTTTACAAGGTTGAAAGTCATTTTGACCAATCAAGGAGGAAAGAATAATCTTTTCAAGATAGACCTATGTGTAGAATAGGAGGAGCACCAAGTAGAAGTTGGTCAAATACTATTGACCAAGAGAATTACCACATTCAAGGTTAAAGGGAATTCATTCAATTTAAATTTATTTATATGCTCAAATATAGGATACATAAGGTTACATAGAGTTATTATTTTAAAAGGTTAAAGTGGAAATATTTATTTTGGAGAGATAAAAATTAGTATTTGAAACCTTAGAAATATGATTATTGCTATTAAATAATTTAATGAAGATTTGAAGTTTGATTTGAAGGATTGAAGGAACAATTTTTGGAGATTTGTAATTTAATTATTTAAACTTACAAAACAATTTGAATAATTTGCAATTTGATTAGATTAGAGTAATAATGTTTTCTACATAAAATTATATTTATAAAATCTACAAATATCCTTTTATGGAATTTCTAAATTTCTATGTTTGGATTTATAAGGAATTCAACATCAACATAGGATTGAGAAATTTAGGATTAGAAAAAATATATATTCTTGAGATTAGGGAGTCAATCTCAAAGGTTTAAAGTTTTAAATTCTACAAAAATTGTTCCTTTTATAATCAAAGAGTTACAAGAAATATTACTTTAAAAGGAACTATGGAGAAAATATTAAGTATACAAGACTCAAGGAATCAAAATGGTTAAAATACATACTTGATTCTAGAAGTGATAAAAAGAAAAATGCAATAAGAAGAGAAGAACCAATATGGCTTAGAAATATTTGGGAAAACTCACAAACTAATAGTTTGGTAAAAGTAGATTCTATAGAGTTATCTTCCAATGACACGATAAAAGAAGTTTATGATATCCATACTAATAAATATATTGATCAAAGAGATGACCTATAGATTTGTGAAAGAATTAAAGATAGAATAGCTTCAGTTGTATGCAAATGGTTTGACTATTTTATCAAGAAAATGAATAAAATTGATTCTTCTAAGTCAAACAATTAAAGAAGTTGGAATATTTTTACAATATACCTACTACAAGAAATTTGGTCATGAGAAAGCAAATTGTTGGAATTTCCATTCATGTAAATATTGTAGAGAAAAAACTTATTAATCTTTCATTTGTTACTATAAAGACAAGTACTATAAAATATTTGAAGAGAGATTGATATTCAGACTAGATTGTCTCTTTCAAGTTCTCATTTCTGAACCATTCACTAACAATGAATTAAAATTTGAATTTTCTAAAGAACAAAAATATAGGTCATTCAAATAATAAAAGGAAATAAAATGGATCAATTATGATCCACTTATGACTTGCAAGATTATGAGATCTCTTGATCATCAAAGATACTTGAAAAAATTGAAGGACAAAAGCAAAGAGAAAATGGTTTTGTAGGAATCAACTGACAATGTGACATCATATAAAGACTTACAGGTTGACATTAATGATGAAGACAAGCAAGAAGAGAAAGACCTTGATCAATAAGGCATACAGTGCAAAGTGAGTTAAGAGATGAAGATCCATATTGAAGACTAAAGTCTTCAATAAACAAATAATGTAATACAAGGGGGTGTTGGAATATATTATATTATTTGGTACATGCTAATATACCACCTTGGGTACATCTTTAGATTAGGAAAGAGTGCCCTAGTTTAGAATTTGAGTATTTAATTTATGCAATGTGATAAGAGCACAAATATTACTAAAGTGTGCAAAGTATTTTGGTATTGTAAATGTGCATAATAGTCCATGTGAACATGAGTTCATAAAATAGGAAGATGAAGAGTCTCTAGAAGAGTGAAGGCCAAGAGTGCTCTATATGAAGAGTCACATCATACTATATATGTATCCTTGTATGTGTAATAAAGGAACATGACAGGACATGATATGACATGATTTGTAGTATGAGAGAGTTTGGAAGTATGGGCACTTAAGTTATTGATTCAATGGATATACAATATTTTGAGCATTTATTAATAGTAATTCTATGAGTGATTTTTAAAGTTATTTTTGAGTTTTATACTTTTAGAATATTGCCATTATCATATATATTGCATTGCAACTTTATTTTAGATATTTTCTTAAATTTTATCTTAAGTCTTTAGTTTTAAAAGCTAACAAGTATGAGGGATTTATCCAAGATTGTAAAAGTTCTTGATAAAATTGTGCAAAATATATCATGGATATAAACATGAAAATAGAAAGAATATTAGGTTACAGTTGAGATGTATTCTTTATTAGAGTGAGAGAGCCAACAACATGTATTTATAAAAAAATTATTTCAATAAATCTAAGGGACATAAAATTTTAGTGCTAACATCTATTGTACTACATTTTATATCGGCTATGATTTCCAAAAAGCACAATGTGTTAATAAATGTGCATATTTTCTAAGTGACATTGGGATCTATGCAAGCAAAAAGGAAGATGAGGTAGCTAGAAGAAAAGAATAATGTTTGATACATTGCCTCAATTATCAAATTTATCAAAATAAAATGTAACCCCTTGTATTAGATTAATGGGACAACAATGGAGATTGAACCTATGAACTAGGGATCAAAATCGAAGGGCTCATATTATTTTTATTTGAAATGTAACTTTTTGTAACACCCTTTACTAGTGAAAGATTAGAAAAAAATTCTCTTTACTTGAAAAATAAATATAACTTTCATTTATAATTTTATATGCATTTTAATGGGTTGTCATGGATATTAGCTTACTAAGAATGCACCACAATTTAAAAATATGTAACCTTTTAAGGATGGAAAAGAAAAGAAGGATAAAATAAAAGGACCTATTTGAGTGATAGTTAGTTGTGCTATCATTGATAAAATTTCAAACCCTCCTTTAGTCATTTAAGAACTTACTATAAATGTAAAAACATCCAAAAATATAGAAAAATTTCTTGGGAAGTCCTAAATATTATTTATGAAACATTTCATTTTTAAAAACACTAGAAGACCAAGATCACCACTTAAAGCAACAATCATGATTCCCATAATAGAAAAATGATAGGATATCTCTCAATCCAAGGATTCACTACTTAAAGTAGCCATGAGCAAAATAAAAGTATGGGCCATTCTTGAAGAGTTATGTACAACCCCTTGCAAGGTCCCATACTTGAAATTATTAAATACATATTTTCAAAAATAATGGTTAAGAGGCTTATTATATGAGATAGAGATACCTAGACCAATAATTTTCAACATCATGCCCACCATTTTAGGGTCTTAGGAAATGTAATATATTAAATCTCATAGAGAAAATATTTGTATTGATGCATATACTAACCTTGATTTAGTCATAAAATTTCTTCTTAAGAACATGATTATTGTTGACTATTTAGCAAGGGTTGATGACCAACCATTGATGATAACACTTATCTATATTATTATATGGTATTCTATAGGAATTTTTTTAATAAAGGGAGTGATACTTGTGTTATGTCATTATCCTTGATAGATAAACTAATGATCCCTAGAGAAAATGTCCTTTCTACTAAAAGTCATAGCTATGCTTATAATTATTATATTTATTATCCTATCGGTTGTATTGGGTTACCAATTTTAGTTGGGCCTAAAGAAGTAAGAGTAAAGTTTATAGTGTTTGATTTTTAGACCTACTATAACATGCTATTATTGGAAAATTACCATTAGTAAAAGGTTAAAAATATGTTTTACCTTGGGTAAAGTTGACTTACCTTTTACCTTACCTGGACGGCAGTGGACGGCAGCATTTGGACGGCAAGAGAATTTGAAATTACTTTCTTTTCCCCCAATTTCTCCTTTTCCCCCCTTTTTCTCTCAAATGGTTATTGAATGTTTATTTAATCTTTGTAACCTCATGATTATGGTTAATGCAATTTATTGTTTTATCACCACACTCACCTTTCACATTTGGTATCAGAGCCGAGAGCCGAGACCGGCCCGAATCTCGAGGCGATGGGGCCCGTAGTTCGAGGCGGTGGCATGGATCCCGAGGTAGCCCGTAGGAGCCGAGGTGGCACGGATCCCGAGGCGGCCTGCAGGAGCAGACCGAGCATGATTCTTGAGGCACTGGTGGAGCTGGACGAGGCGGCCCGTAGGAGCAGCAGATCGACATGATTCTCGAGGCGGTGTTGACGTGGCATGGCGACCTGCATGCATCCCGAGGCGGTGTTGACGTGGCGTGGCGACCTGCATGCAACCCGAGGTGCTATTGACGTGGCATGGCGACGTGGCGTGGTGTGACCTGCGCGTGGCCCGAGGCTCGTTGACATGGCGACCCATGCACGACCCGAGGCAAAAGGTGGTCTTCGCTGTCATAGACTGCCCGCAGGCAATCTAAAGCACTACGTGTGCTTAGCTCTTTTTAAAGAGCTCAAACATCGCCTCAGCGGCGATGTGGGACTAAAGTCCCAAGAAAAAAATTAGCTTCGCATCGAAGCGCAAAGCCAATAATAGCTTCGCGCTCGATGCAAAGGCTATTAGGCAGGGAGCCCGCTTAGCTCCCGGATCTGCCCGGTAGCACAGCGGCTACCCTCTGCCTTGACTCCCACGAGGTCGAACGATCGATCCTCGACGGGGTCATTTTTTTTAAAGCTTCACATGATCAAGCAAAAGCCATTAGGCAGGGAGCCCGCTTAGCTCCCGGATCTGCCCGGTAGCACAGCGGCTACCCTTTGCCTTGATGCCCGCGAGGTCGCACGATCGATCCTCGGTGGGGTCAATATTTTTTATTTTTTTAAAATTTTTTTTTAAAAAAAAACTATAAGGAAATTTTTAATTTTGTTAATTTTTTATTTATTTATTGTAATTTCCTGAGAGGAAATAACTGTACAATTTAAAAAAAAAAAAATTTAGCAAAGTTTTATTTATCATTTAAAAGTTGATCAAAGACATTTCCTAAGAGGAAATAATTGTAAAGTTTTAAAAAAAAAAAAAAACTTTGAAAGTTAATTTTTTTTTTAAATTTCCTAAGAGGAAATCTTTGTAAAAGAAAATTTCCGGGAAATTTTCTTAAATGATAAGATCGGAAGGATGTTACCAAGCCCTCTGCAAGTTATTACTGAGAACAAACGCTGAAAACTTTGATAGGCACGTGAAAACACTAGGAATTAATACGGTTTTTCACGGTTGCAAAACACGATTATTACAAACCAGAGAAATCCTGATCTAGGATACGAAGCGATTCGAGAAGATAACTCCTTTGGCAGCGAGGTTTGAACAATCCGACACGGTGGCAATTGCTTCACAAGGATCTGAATATTCTCATTATAGTAATTCGAGTTGAAATCCTACAAACTCCTTCTCCTGAAATAATATTGATCAGTGACGATGATGAACAAGTCGCTGACAATTTTGTAATTGTTGAACAACAAGAATGAGTTGTTTATGATTGTAAATCAAGCAAGGCTTGATAGTTTGTAAAGTATTTTTTGAAATAAGACTATATAAGAGAGGTTTCTTGTTTTAGTAGATAATAATGGGATCACATAATAATCTACCAATTCCCAAATTTAGTGGGGATAATTATGAGTACTGGTCCATCAAAATGAGGACATTACTCATCGGAAAAGGACTATGGGATATTATTGAAGACGGATACATTGCTCCAACAGATTGGACTACTTTAAGTGCAAATGATAAGAAGATCTACAAAGATGCACAAAAAAATAATTCTTTTGCCTTATACCATCTTCAATCAGCATTAGATCCAAGTATCTTTCCTAGAATTGCATCTTACTTAACTGCTACAGATGCATGGAATGCCTTGAAAGAAGGATTCCAAGGAAGTGATAAAGTAAAGCAAGTCAGGCTTCAGACCTTAAAAAGATATTTTGAAAATCTCAGAATGAAGGAAAATGAAAGAGTCGGAGACTACTATGTTCGAGTCAAAGCAGTAGTTGATATGATGCAAACTTTAGGTGAAGACACAAAAAATGAAACAATTGTGAAGAAAGTGTTGAGAACACTTCTTCCTAAGTGGAATCACATTGCCATCATAATTGAAGAATCCAAAGACCTTTCTACTCTTACATTTGATAGTTTGATTGGATCATTAACATCACATGAAGAGAGACTTCAAGGAGCACCTTCACCAAGCTATGGAGGTGATGACAAAGCCTTCACTTCGAATGAAACTACAAGACGAGGACAAGGAAGAGGCCGAGGTAGAGGACAACAACAAAGAGGCAAAGGCCAAAGCAACTCCTATAGAGGAGGAAATCAAAACAGAGGTGGAAATCAAAACAAAGGAGCCAATCTGAACCAAAGTGACAATGCAGGCCGTGGAAATCAAGGACGAGGAAGTAACAAGACTAAAACAACTTGTTTCAATTGTGGGAAACAAGGCCACTTCGCTCGTGATTGCTGGTAAAAGTCTTCAAAAGATCAAAGCAGTCAATATGGCTCATTCTACGGAGAAGAAGAAGGTCCACCAAACCTTTTTCTCTCTTATGGACAGCCAGATCAAAATCTAAATGATACATGGATTTTAGATACTTGTTGCTCCAACCACATGAGTGGCAAAGAAAATATCTTTGCTACATTAGATTCAAATTACAAATCTCATGTTAAGTTAGGGGATAATAAATCCTTGCAAGTTGAAGGCATAGGAGCTATGGAAGTTCCAACAAAAGAAGGCCTTAAAAATGTGAATGACATATACTATACTCCAACACAATTTGTTGAGTGTTGGCCAAATGATGGAGAAGCATTACAAATTAGTTTTTGATGAAAGAAAATGTACAATCTTTGATAAAAACAATTGTAACCGAGTCATCACAGAAGTACCTATGACAAAGAATAGGTTGTTCCCTCTAAAGTTTGGTGAGCCAAGGGGAGCTCAACTTGCAAACATTGCTATTACAAATCCAAGTGAATTGTGGCACTTGAGATATGGTCACCTCAATTCCGCTAGCTTGAAAATGTTAACATCACAAGCTATGGTGACAGGACTACCAAAAATTCCAGAACATAAAAAGGTATGCGAAGCATGTGCTTTGGGAAAGCACTCCAGAACGAAGTTTCCAAGAGGCCGAGCATGGAGAGCAAGCTATCCTCTTCAGCTAGTACATTCGGACATCTGTGGTCCAATGCAAACTAAAAGCCTTGGAAACAATTCTTATTTTCTAACATTCATAGATGATTATTCTAGAATGTGTTGGCTCTATTTTCTGAAACACAAAGATGAAGCATTTGATTGCTTCATAGACTTCAGAAATAATGTAGAAAAGCAAAGTGACTACTATGTCAAATGTCTTCGCACTGATAAAGGAGGAGAGTACTCCTCAAATGAATTTTTACATTATTGTAAGCAAAATGGGATAAAAAGGCAGTTCACCACTGCCTATACCCCATAGCAGAACGGTGTGGCCGAGAGAAAGAACCACACCCTTGTTGAAATGGCATGAACAATGCTTCAGGCAAAGCATCTCACAAACAGCTATTGGGCAGATGCAGTGAGAACAAGTGCATATATTCTAAATAGAAGTCCGACTTCTAGTTTAGATGGTATCACTCCTTATGAAGGATGGTACGGTAAGAAACCAAATGTCAAACATTTTCGAGTATTTGGTTCTTTAGCTTATGCACACATTCTTGAGGAGAAGAGAAAGAAGCTTGATCCAAAGAGTCAAGCATGTGTTTTTGTAGGGTATTGTGATTCAACCAAAGGGTATAGATTGTACAATCCCAAGACACATAAAATCATTATCTCCAGGGATGTAATTTTTGATGAAGGGGGAGAATGGGGTCATAAAAAATTTGTTGATTTTGACTCTAATTCGGACAGTTCCACATTAGTACCTCCCACATTGGTACAACCCAAGAAAAGCAGTGGAAAAAGTCCTCCTCCACAAATTCCACATCAGGAATCTTCATCAAGTACATCAAGTGGTACACCAAGTCCAAGAGGGACTTCTTTGTTGGCACCCCCAAATTCTCCAAAATGATTTCAAAGATCTGTAAGCGCTCCAAGTCCGATGGATATAGATCCGGTTTCTCAAAGGAAAGAGACAAATAGAGGAAAGCGCATACTACCGAGTCATCCATCTTCTCAAATGTTGGATAGGAATTTCCAACAAAGATACACTAGGAGTCAAGCTAGTGAGATGGACGACATTTTGTCAAGACTTGAAAATCTTCAAATGTCAGGAGATGATGAGTCTCATGAACCAAGGGGTGATGTAGTCAATTATGCTTTGTTGGCTGTTGCACAGCTAGAACCATCTAGCTATGAAAAATCTTGCACTGAAAGTATATGGCAAGATGCCATGGAAGAGGAAATATCCTCAATTAAAAAGAATGATACTTGGGAGCTTGTGAAGCTTCCCAAGGGAAAAAAATGTGTTGGATGTAAATGGGTCTATAAGACCAAATTCAATGTTGATGGAAGCATTGAAAGGCACAAGGCAAGATTAGTAGCTAAAGGTTTTACTCGGAAATATGGAATAGATTATGAGGAAACCTTTGCTCCGATTGCTCGACAAGAAACAATCAGAAGCTGTTCTTTCCTTGGCAGCCCATAAAGGATGGAACATTCAACACATGGATGTGAAAAGTGCATTTTTAAATGGATACCTGACAGAAGAGGTGTATGTTCAACAACCTCAAGGTTTCCAAGAACCAGGAAAAGAGAATCTTGTTTATAAATTGAAAAAAGCACTTTATGGCCTCAAGCAAGCACCACGAGCATGGTACTCATGAATTGACGGCTATTTCAGCAAATATGGTTTCACAAAAAGCAAGAGTGAACCAACACTATACTACCTAAAGAATGGAGTAGATATCCTCATAGTTTGTTTATATGTGGATGATCTAATATTTATGGGTAGTAATAATAAAATGAATATGGAGTTCAAAAACTCCATGATGAATCAATTTGAGATGAAGGATCTCGGATTAATGAGATACTTCCTAGGAATGGAAGTACATCAATCAAAGAATGGGATCTTCATATGTCAACGAAAATATGCTCATGACATGATCAAGAAATTTGCTATGCGACGAGTGCAAATCAGTTGCAACACCAACCGGACATGGAATCCAGCTAAGCAAAGAAGATGGAGCACCAAAAGTTGACTTGACCAATTTCAGAAGCATGGTTGGGAGTTTAATGTTTCTCACCAACACTAGGCCAGATATACAGTATGTTGTTTCTCTTGTATCACGGTTTATGGCATGCCCATCCGAGCTGCATCTTCAAGCAACCAAACGAATTTTACGATATGTAAAAGGTACATTGGATTTTGGAATCCATTACCACAAGTCTAACTCTATGAAGTTAATTGGTTATAGTGACAGCGATTGGGGTAGTAATATAGATGACAGAAAATCTACATCAGGGAACTGTTTTAGTCTAGGTTCAGGACTAATAACTTGGAGTTCCAAGAAGCAATCTGTTGTAGCATTATCATCTACAAAAGCTGAGTACATAGCCATTACTCATGCTAGTACTCAAATCCTCTGGTTGAGGAAAATCCTTGAAGAGATTGGCGAAAAACAAATTGGTCCAACCAAACTGAATTGTGATAATATCAGTGCCATACAGTTGGCATATAATCCGATCCACCACAAAAGGTCAAAACATTTTGATATGAAGTATCACTTCATAAGAGATATGGTGGAACAACAGACAGTTGAGCTTCAATATTGTAGCACTTTGGATAATACAACAGACATCTTCACCAAAGGCATGGCTAAAGCTCAATTTATAAAGTTGAGAGACTATATAGTCAGTCCTCTCAACTTTAAGGGGGAGAATGTTGGAAAATTACCATTAGTAAAAGGTTAAAAATATGTTTTACCTTGGGTAAAGTTGACTTACCTTTTACCTTACCTGGACGGCAAGAGAATTTGAAATTACTTTCTTTTCCCCCAATTTCTCCTTTTCCCCCCTTTTTCTCTCAAATGGTTATTGAATGTTTATTTAATCTTTGTAACCTCATGATTATGGTTAATGCAATTTACTGTTTTATCACCACACTCACCTTTCACAGCTATTAAGTAGACCTTGGACTGGTATGATGAGATTCATAGCTTTCGTTGCTTGTTAAGTGGTTAAGTATACCTATGATGATATAGTTTTCACCATAAAATGAGACTTAGATTCTTGGGGACCTCATTCTCTAAACCATGATAGTTATTTTATGCCTTTTATGGATGAAACATGAAAAGTTTTAATTTTGGACTTCTAGAAGAAATTTACACAAGAATCATACAAAATTTCACTTGAAATACCCCCAAGAAAGGTATAAAATCAAAGATGATTAATTTGATATAGATGTTATTAATCCCCTCCCTCAAGAGGTAGCTAAAAAATTACCACCATTGTCAAAACCCAAAGATAAGATCCTATTTTATTCTATAAATGGTTGATCAAGTTATACAAAAAATATTAGAATGCTACCAAATTGAAGCAGGTAAAATCAAGCTTTTAACATTGAAATTGAGAATGATCTTTCTATTACTCCTATTTTTGAGGTGGTTGTGGAGCATTACCAATAACTTTCAATGAAATTTCTTGTTTTAGATGAAAATGACAATAAATTTAGTATAATTTTTAATGAAATGAGTGACATTCATATGTTTGCCTATTTCATGCTTAGGAATGTTGAATATAATCAATACAAAATTAGTTTATATAGACATAGAACAACTATTGCTATTGTTTTCTCTACCTTCACATGTGCCACAAGAAAACTATGAAACCAAAGGTCGGGTCATCTTCTCGTCTGTTCCCTAGAAGCGCAAAGATGGAACTCTAAAGATTGACCCCTTCTTCCTTTAGATGGAACCTTGCGATTGCTTTGATTGCAGAGAACACACTAGGGATCAAGGGGAGTGTCAACACGTAGATGATGATAGCCCATTTCCAAGGAAAGTTGTTGCTATTTTTAGTTGCTATATAATTCCTAACGGGCTCTTCCTTTTTTGATTAATTGAATTTTAGTTTTTAATCCCAAATTCATGTTTAGATTCTACGGTGCAATAGACGTCTACGAATGTAGTGACAAAGTGCAGATGACCATGTTGTACAGGAAACATATCTATAACACTGGAAAGTTTTATTATCGTGCTACATGCTTTACGCCTGCCAAAATATCCGCATATATCTATAAAACTGTAGCAAGTTCTCTTATCGTTCTACATGCTTTACGCCAATCCAAGCGGTATGCCTCATTGTTGCTTACGTTATTTTTGTTTTCGTCAAATACAGTATCAATTAAAATACTATTTCACCTAAATAAAGAGGTGGATGGAGAGAGAATTTCAGTTCAAGGCCCGCCTGAGTATTAATTACAGAGAGGCCACCTATTTGGCATTGCGCAGTTATTCTTAATATTTGTGGGACATATTCGAAAGTTTGATCCTGACTTTGGGCCCATGCTTTATGTATTGAAATCAATTGAATGTGGTGGTCGGTTTTAAATTTGTATCCATCCGCCGTCCCACCTGCATATTTTTCCGATGCATTATTATTATTATTATTTTTGGATGAAAAGCTAAATTATATTAATAATAAAGTTTAACATGAAAAAAGTGGTGGGTGGCAATGATCACACCCCTAGAAGAAACAAGCCAACCCTAACCACGGGTTGGGAAACCACAAACCGGAGCTCACTACAAACTAGGCAACATCAATCAAATAGGCAGTGAAACTTGCCTGCAATCAGAAAGTTTGTGGCTGCACGTCTACGTTGGAGTCCCATGGAATGGCCAAGGTATGCGGTAATCCATCTGTGTGTCCCTGATCCTCATGAACATTTGAATCTCCCCAGCCCTGTCCTCGAGATCTATCAAGCTGGCGATTATGTGCACTTATATCCCCTACATTCCAGGCATGATCCTGTGTGCCACCATTAACTTCCACCAGCTCATCCCCGACACCTCTGGGTGGAGAACATGATGGTGATTGAATTGGCTGTGCATTCCATCCATCATTGTAGGTAAAACTGTCATGTCCCCAACCTCCCTGTGCATGCACCAGACGTGGCAGTTGATGAGACCTCGAGCGGGAACAGGATGTCTGCTGTGCATTGTTTGGAAAAACCCTGCTAACTGAGCAAGGTGCATTTTTCCAGTCATCCAAAAGTGCCTTCATGTGCGCCTGCTCAATGTCAAGTTTAGCCTGTTGATTGCAAATCTGGAACCATGTATCTTGAAACACCTCTATTTTGTCAGCTAGAGAAAATTCATCAGAAGGAGTTTGATGCTGAAAAACTATCTTGTTTCTAGATTTCCACATGTGAAAAAGAAGACTAATTCGAAATATGTGCCACACTTTGGACAAGGGAAGAACAAATTTAATCTTATCCCCTAACAGAGCTTGCTGCCATGTAAGGGATTCATCCTGGAATTGGGAAAAAAAAGACCATCCCCATTCCCAGGCACTCCTTGCTCTTGTGCAAAACCAGAAAATATGAGGAGAAGATTCATCCTCATTACAGAATGCACATTTAGGGTTTGCAACTCCCAAGTGCCTGAGTCTGTCTCCTAAGGGTAAACTTTGAAAGAGAAGGCTCCAAGAAAAAAAAGATTGTTTTGGCTCAAGAAAAGAAGACCAAACTATCTGAAATCGAGCCTTCCAACCAGAAACCGCCACTAGATCTCCCCATTTATCATTAAGTCTAGGGACCATTGGCAACATTGGGGAGAGCCACTTGTAACCCAATTTAGCTAAGTAATTCAACAATGGTATATCCGAGCACCAGGACCAATCTTTCCACCATGGCCTCTGAGAGTGCTGCCCACACTTGTGCCACATGGAAAAGGGGATAATGTCAATTACTGAGTCATAAGTGAGCTTGTCACCAGTGCTCAACTGAAATTGTTGTTTAAAAAGCGGCCAAGGGATCCAATCCCTCGAGGTTTGAGAATAAAAATCAGAAACTGTAGATATACCTTTTTTAAAAAACTTTTGGGCATGAATCCACGGGACCTGAGCAAGAGGAGTTCCCTGAATGTTAATCACTAAAGACCACCAGATGTTTAAAGAATTGATGGACAGTCCTTTATGGCCTCTATTCCCTTTCCACTTAAGCCAAGGAGTGAATTGCTGCCATGATTTCCAAATACTTTTAATCACAAAAGAACCAGATATTTTCACAAAGACTGGCATTACAATTAGGGAAGGGAGGTCAATTCCTCTCCAGGCTTGTTTGTTCAAAGGCAGCCCTGAAGAAATACAATGTCTGATGAGGATTTTCTAGGCCTCCGAGCCTTTAAGGGCTCGTATGATCCATTTGGCACAGAGAGCCGTGCCTTGTCTTTTACAGTCAACCATGCCCATTCCTCCTGAAGCTTTAGGTAAACAACACATATCCCAAGCAACCCGATGAAAACCTTTCTTCTCAGCTGAGTTTGCCCATAAAAAATTCCTCAATAGTCTTTCAAGCTTAAGGTAGCATGCTTGTGAAGGGACCCAACAAGAAGAGTAATACACATGAGTAGAGGCAAGGACCTTAGAACAAATCTAAAATTTTCCTGCCAGAGACATCTTCTTAGTAATCCAATACTCAAGCTTTTTCTCAAATTTATATAGAACATAGTTCCATAATTGAACAGGGGAACCATAAAAGGCAAAAGGGATCCCTAGAAATTTGAACACTTCTCCTGGCAAAATCCAATGCCATTGAAACTGTTCTAGCCAAGGAGGGAGCGGGGTAGGGGACTATCGATAACAAGAAGTTTTTCTCCACTGAATACTAGAACCAGAGGCCTGACAAAAAACTTCCAAACATCCGAGTGCTTCCTTCACCGAGTGTTCCTCCTCTAAAAGAGTGAGAAAAGAGTCATCAACAAAGTGACCATTAATGAGCTGACCTTGGTTATCAGGGAGAGAAATACCCTTAATTTGGCCCAAAGAAGCATGCCTAGCAAGCAAATATCCAAAGGCTTCAGCAGCAAAGATATACAGAGAAGGAGCCAAGGGACAACCTTTCCGAACAGATCTGAACAAACTGATTGGCCTAGTTTGATGATTATTCAAAGATAAAACAGCTGAAGCATCCTGAAAAAGAACATTGACAGATTGAACAAACACGAGGCCCAAACCCTAAAGATCAGTAACATGGAAAGAATGAAGTTCCATTCAATTCTATCATATGCCTTTTCAAAATCAATTTTCAAGAAGAGGGCTTGTCGACTGGATCTGCCTAGCCCATTCCATACCTTCCCAAACTGCAATGACATTATCCAATATATATCTGCCTTTAATAAATCTTGTTTGCTCCGACCTAACAATAAGAGGCAACAGGGGCTGGAGTTTCAGAGCCAGGGCTTTGGCAATAATCTTATAGCTAACATTGAGCAAGGTAATTGGCCTCCAATTTGTTATACATTCAGGATCCCCTTGTTTTGGAATGAACTTGATATTACCTCGGTTCAAAATTGCTCCAAGAGAGCCACTGTGCATGGCTTCAAGGTAGACTTTGTGTAAATCAGAACCAACAAAGTCCCAACATGCCTTGTAGAATTCACAAGGAAATCCATCCAAGCCTGGGGCCTTCTCATTGGCCATTTGAGTTAATGCTGAGGCAAGGTCATCAACGAGACAAATACTTTTCACACTCCTCTCTTTGAGCTATAGAGAGTTTGTTAGGGACAACATCCATGCAAAGCTTGAGAGCTTCATCCCTCTCTGGAGAAGAAGACTGAGCAGCAAAAACTTGAGTGTAATGCTTAACAAAAATGTCAACAATACTAGGTAGAGAGGTATGGCGAATACCATTGTCCACAATAGCTTTGAATTTAGTGGCATTGCGAGGAGGACGTAACTTTTGGAAGAATTCCTTAGAAACTCTCTCCCCAATTTTAAGCCAATGTAAGCGGGCCTTGATCTGAGCACCTTTAGCTTCATAGAGCTCCGCCACCTTGAGCTCATGACGAACCCGAGCAGACATGCCCCTGCAAAAAGGACAGAGAGGGTTGGCTTCAAGCCTACAAGAGGCTTTTGTCAGTTCAGTGCGTAAAGCAAGCAAAGAATATTTTCTAAACTGAGCAACTTTCTTGCCCAAACTATGAAGAAGGGTTGTGGTTCGGGATATAGCATCATTCCACCACTCAATCCATCCTTCTTCACCAACAGGTCTGTCCCCCAAATTCCAAACTCTTCGAATATGACACATCATGGAAGAATGCTGAAGAAAGGATGTGTTAAGAAAAAACTGAGACTTAATACCCTAATCAGGTACCACAGAAGATAAAACAGTAAACATAATTGGGGAATGATCAGACCCAATAGTACCAGCAATAACCTCCACAAATGGAGCATCACCATGCTTTCGATGAAAATAAAATTGGGTATGGTCTGACAACATAGCTCTATATAACGTTTGAGAATCCTTGCACGCCCAACTTGAAAGTTATTCCAGGTAAACCAAAGGTGCTCATCAAAAGAAGCAAGAGAAAGACAAGAATTAGGGTCAGACAAACATAATTTTTTTTTCATAAAAAACCAGGCTTCACGCTCACCAAGGGCCCACCTGTGGTTTAGACCCCCAATTTTATCAGAAGCACGCTCAACCATATTAAAATATCCACAGACGATCCAAACTGCAGGAGGCAAAGAAAAGGCACACCATTTCCAAAGCAAACAACACTCCGGAGCACTATTGGAGGCATATACATTTAAAATTCCAAAGGACATTCCATCAACTTCAAGCAAAATCCAAATAGCTTGGTTAGAAGGGTCAACCCCCCAATCAACAAAATTCCCATGCCATCTATTGGCCAGGAGAATAACAGCACCACCACAACCGGGAGGGTGCTTGGTGGAAAAAAGTTGACTATTAGGGTAAATGAGCGCACAAGCACACTGCAATTGGAACTCAGTAATTTTAACTTCTTGCAAGCAAACAATATCTGGGCCCCCATACTTGGTTGCACAGAAAGTAATATCATCGTGAACCATGTATCTTCGAACTGGGTCCGTCAGTCCTCTAACATTCCATGATAGAAAAATCATTCTGACCTGTCGAGGATCAAACTTCCTCTGACCTCATCAGAGTCACCCAGAATAGCAAGCGACTGAAATGAGTTGCTAGAAAAGCTTCCTAGTTGTCGGTTTTTGTCTGCATGCAGACCCTACACTGGACTACGAGACCTTTGTCTTCGGGCATTCATGCCTTCTTTTTTCTCCAGCTGGTGAGCAAATATGGAGACAGAGAGGATACCATCATCTTTAAGATCCATCGACATATCTTCAGCCACAACTGCTGAATTGGAAAGGATTTGAGTACTTGGGGAAGCATTCTGGGATGGAAATGCAAGGGCGGTTTTATCGTTGTGGCTTAAGCATAGGAGCCAGCAGGTTGACCCTCCGGAGGATTATGGACAGAGGACTGGCCTCCTTGAGGGCCTTTACCAGGGACATGCTTGCCTTTATTGGAGACCACATTCCAGTCACTGTCAGACCCATCTTTGGTTGGCTGGCTTTTCTCATTAGAAGCTTGATTAACAGGGGTTGGGCCCTTGGATTTAAACTTATCTGCCATTAAGGGACAATCTTTAATCTTGTGTGCGGCAGACTGGCACCTATAACAAGTGTTTGGCAAATTAACATACACCACTCTCTGGTGGATATTAGTATCACCTACCTTAATATCAATAAATTCCTTGAGGGAATTGGCCAAATCAATTTTCACACAGAGCCGACGGGTAGGCCGAGCATTATAGAAGCGTTGAGGCTCTTCACATACAAATTCCCCAACTTTCATGGCAACATCACGAATAAATGGGACCAATGCCATTGGCAAACCTGGGAATTCAACCCACACAGGGACAACAAGAGAGACACCATTGGCCACCTGGAAATTCTTGTGCCATGGTTGACAAATAAGCAAAGTGCTATGAACATAACAAGGACCCTTGCTGAGAACCTTTTTGACACACTCTGGATCAGAGAACCGAATATGAAAGAAACCTTTGGTCAGGTTTTGCACAGATTCTACAAAGATACCATATGGGTTCCAATAGCTTTGAAACCAGTTTCGTAGAATTGCATCAGAGGGGATACGGCCCAAGAAGTAGCCTATGACAGTATTTTGCTCTAGCCAAGTACAAGCTTTATTGAAACTATCAAGGGGAATAGAAATGTCTAGCACATTACCTTGTGGAACACCATGGGAATGAAATTTCGAGGTTGCTTGCCCGCCATCCTTTTCTCCATCGGCTTCACCAGACGATGAACCAGGAGGAACCAAATGTGACATATTAAAAAAAACACAGTAATTCCGCCCAAGGCGGATCAATAATGGAAGCATTAAGCAACAGATCCCATCCACTGGCACATGCAGCACTGTGACGAGGCCAAAAATCACACATGCAAATGATGAAAGCAAAGTCGGCTCGACTCTTTCTGATGCATTATAGATTCTTAATAGTATTGTCGATGGAAAATGAAGAGCAGAGGGAATAAGAATGCTCAAAATCGTATGGGGTTGGATTATACAAATTGAGTGGAAATTATGGAACTTTGAATAAAGCGTTTGAGATTTTATTTTTATAATAATTTTTTTATTTATATAATAATTATTATTAAGTTTAAAATATTATATTATTATAAAAATAAAAATAAATATTTTTTAGATTTAATTTAGAATGGTTGTTTTTTTATTTAGATCTAATTTTTTTCAAATATTACGTTGATAAAAAAGTTAAACAAGGTGAGGGGATGTGGTCACATGAGAGACCTTAATCTAAGAAGATCTAAGTTATATCATTAAGATATAATCACAATTAAAATTAAATTTATATAATGTATGCTTTTAAACAACTCTTTCAAGCTTTTTAAGTTTTTCAGGTCTTTCAAAATATTAAATTAAATGCATCACGGACATGTTTTATCAAAACTTCCTAATATTCTCCAAGCTTTTGTTTGGCATTAGCAATAGGTTTTTAAGGTTTAACTTTTTGTGCCTAAGCAAGATCTTGCTCTACAACAATGTACAAATGTGAACAATGCTCATAAAAGATAAATGTGAGACGTCATCTTCTCCATGCCCAATGATGGCTTCCCTACGAATTTTACAAATCCTATGGGATACTATTGGTCAATATTTTTTTCAGGTCTATTTGGAAGCATTCCATACCAATATGTTAGGCAACCTTATCAATAAGAGTAATACTAAATTTATATATCCAAAAGAAATATGCAATTGGAAGCCTATTACCTTCTTGAATGTTTCTTACAAAGTCATCTCTAAGGCTTTGGCACTCTATCTATGAAACCTATTGTTGTTAATTGTTCATATTGAATAGACAAGATTCATTAAAAACAAGTTTATTTTAGATAGCATAATTGGTGTGGGAAGGTATGGAATGAGCTCGAACCTCTCAACAGAAAGCCTTTTTTAATAAAATTGTTTTTTCAAAGATTATGATCGTATCAAATGGATTTTCATCATTGAAATGTTACAAACATAGAGCTTTAGGTTAACCTTCATTCACTTTATTAAGATATTTTATGCAAATACCTCTACTTTTTTTACAATAAATGGTAAACAATCCTCCTTCTTTGGTCTCTTTCGATCTATTCGATAGGGTTTTCCACTTGTTCCAACACTTTATATGCTATCTATTGAGGGATTTAGGAATTTACTTGCCCACACAATTTCTCAAGGTCAGCTTAAGGGCATCTCCATTTACCACACTACTCAATATCTAGTTAACAACTACTTTGTAGATGACTCCTTACACACTCTAGTAGATAAAGAAACTAGTTTCAAACAAACATTACAATTCTTAGACACATTCTACCTATCATCTAGATCTAGCATTCAATGACAAAAGATGAAATGTTATAGTCAATCCTTCCTCCCCAAGACTTCTTGGCTTAATCAATTTGGTTGAAAATGGATTGACCATGGTGAAATATTCAAGTTTCTTGGAATCCTCTTTATCTTTCACTCTTTCTCCTATACTCTTTAGAAATTTATAATTACTAAAGTTGAGATGTTACAACATTGTATTTCAAAACTACTATCTTTGAGAAATAAATTTTAAGTTTTCTCCAAGTTGCTCTTTGCAACCCATGTGTACTACTCCTCTTGTTGGGCTCCCTCCAAAGCTTCTTACTAGAAGCTTGAAAAACTTCTTAGAGACTTTTTATGGGCATTCTATGAGCAACCAAAAGGCTTTCATCATGTCACATAGGAATTTTATTGTCTCCCATGTGACTCTAGAGGTCTTGGACTCTTGGACATCCATTGCCAAGGGTTTTCTCTTTGGGTAAAATGGGTCATTCGATCCCTAGAAGGCAATGAAACTAGAAAGTTTTGCTTCATCACTACATTCTTTTAGGCACTCCATATGGTCAATAGTCCTAGAAGGAGCTTGGTATTTAGACCATCCTTACTCTTAAATTGCCTATCTGATAAATCAAGGCACCTTTATGGCCAAAAGCATTTGAAATCTTGGGAAGCCATTAAACCCTAGATAATTTGGAATGAGAAAGAATTTAATATTGGACTTTCAATTAACTAAGAGTATTTGTTGTGTTCATCTATAATCATTCAACAAGACTAATCCCTTGCCAAGATCCCATGGGTTCATGCTTTAAAATTCTTTTAACAAGGGTTTTGAGTGGTTCATACCTTTTTTCTTGAGTGACAAGAAATTGGTTTTCTTGGATTGAAGCTAAATCCAATTTTAGACTGGCTAAATAGGATATGAAATCCTTCTATGTGGTTGTGGACTCTATCCCTCCATAAATGCTTTATAAAATTGGATCATAGACTATTATCCCTAGTGGATAAATTGGAAATGGATTTTAGATACCCTATTTTTTAAGGACAAGCCAAACAAAGGATACAAATGATTTACCTCATCTATCGATGATCCAAAAATTCAATGATAGATGGATTCTATAGTCTATCGAAAGAAGTTGGTAATAAAAATTTTAAACTATATGGTCTATAATTATGGAACCCAGGCTTGCCCATTTTTCTTGGTTTATCCTCTATCAAGGTCTCCCATTGGTGATAAACTAGCTCATTTAGGGATCATCAACCAATTATGCCCATTCTATAGGTGACATAAAAACATAAAGCATATATTCTAGTTTTGTCCCTAACCTCAAACAACATGGATGTAGATTTATGATTTCTTTAGGCCTTTAAGATCCAATCCTTTCTCATGGTACATGATTCCTCTAGGTGATTAGACCAACTTGTCAACCAAATAGACATAACTATGGCACACTTTTAGAGTGAAGATTTTATTTGATATCTGGAAAGAAGATACTTTTTCTATAACATCTATTGATACCCATTTATCATTGATTTCTAAAACTAAAATATATATCAATACACTTTTACAATTCTAGGCATAGGTGAACAAGGTAGCATTTAAGGTGGATAATTTATAGAATATTATGGACCATTGGGTTAACACCCCATGCATTGTGGATTATGTCTTGCCAACCTACCATATAGGAATCGGTCCCTTAGTCACCATAGTCAAGCTTTGCATACTCCTCGTCAAAGTCCTTATCACAAAGTAGGGAACTAGGATCACTCACAACCTTGTCCCTCTTAGCCTTATGATTAGGGATCCCAAGGATCACACAACAACAAATTTTCCTATATTGGACTTACCATCTCCTTGAGGAGGGATGCAAAAGATAACCAGATAGATGAACCAATTGGTGAAGGTTCCAACTCGGTATGGGATCCTCCACCACACACTCAATATCAAACCTCTATATGGGAAGGCCCCTTGAACTATAACCTACTACTTCCTTTTAGTTCCATAGATCTTGTTGCAAATAGATGATGGTTGATTTGCTATGTCTAATTGTGTTTGATAATTCTAATTTAATGGCTCTACCTAACATAAAATTTGGTGTGTGATTTTTTATTCACCCATTTTTTTACAAATTAGTGTACGTATGCTTTTCTAAAATAATATGATTATTGCACTTTTTCAAAAAAAATATTATTGTATTTAAATTCAGAAGTATATATCAATTTTAAGACCTATATTATATATACAAGAGGTGGTTATGTATTTAAACTAAAATATATAAAATCACCATGATTAGACACTATCACACTAGAAAACATATAAATAGAGATATTAATCATTGTCAAGACAATAAATGTTACTTATGTCTGCATATATAGAACATTACATGAAGGACTATATAAGTAGAGAAGGGAAAATTTTATGTATCACATATGTGTTATAGATATTTTTATAGGTTTGAAAAGGTAAGAACATAAGGCAGCTTATTCATGTTCACAATGTAAAAGAGTTGTAGGCAACTTCACATTTTAATTTGTATGCATAATAATTAAGAAAATTTTGTATGGAAATCAAATCTTTTTGTTCTCAAGTTAATTTCAAGAAAACTTTTATATCAAAATTATATATATGGTTTTTTATGTTTTAAAATATTATAGCGGTTTGATGTGATAGTTAGGTTTGTTGTTATGGTATGACTTCAAATGATTTAAAATAAGGTAAATTTATATACTTTTTAATTAAAATTTGTGTAATGGTAGGTATTGGAACCTAAATTTCAAATATACCAATTTTGTTTAAATTTATTAGAATCATATATTTTTATTTATAATGTTGAAGTCAAAGAATTTTCTTATATATTTTTACTATGGTATACATTATATGAATTAAACAAGAGCATATCTCTAGCAATACTAATATTGTAAAGACTATTATTTTACCTTATTTTGTTAAGGTATATGATATTGTTATATGTTTACAAGTCTAGGACTAGTTAAGGTTTGATTCTATTGATTTCAATCTCTTTTCCTCTCTTGTATAACATTTAACATATGGATAACAACATTATACATTTATCTCTAGCTATATAGGAATATTAAAAATATTTTCTTCACAAATATTTATCCTTTTTTAGACTAAATAAGATTTTGTGTTCAATAACAAAGGTCAAATTTTATGGCATGGTTGTAAGGATTTTTATTGTTATCCTAAATTTATGGGCACTCATTTTTTCCACTTATAGACTATAGTGTCATCCTTTGACATTAAATTATCATTAGATATGATATAAAACCCTTATTTTAGTATCCATGCACTCATTTAGCCTTTGTTTTAATGAGTTCTTGGTATTTATAAATCATGTCGATTGTGCTAGTAAAGTGATATTATGAACCATAGTATTTCATCCTAAATGGATGGGAGTAAAGAGTCTACAAGAAAATATATATACGATGCATGATCATTTTATATGCAAAGACATTGACTTATGGGCTAAAAGTGTATTTTGTATGGTTTGAAATCCCAAAAGATAGATAATTTTTTGTAACTAAAAGCATATAACCTATAGTTCAATACCCCAAATAATCAATTAAGTCATTTAACTACTCTTATAAATGATATTTTGATGATAAAAATGTATATTTGTGATAATACTTTAGATGATTTTGTTTCCAAATCACTCAATCAATCAACTCTATGAACAACAATACCTTTATTTTTAACAGTCATTCCATAATAATTCAAATGATCAACTTAATATTTTTCAAATAACTATTCTATTTTCATACATGTAGTATCACCCTAACATATTAAAGCTAATAAATTCACTTCAATCACCATTTCCACTTATATATTATGTTAAACAAAAATTAATGTCATCCTATTATAGAAGTTTGTCATGTAAATTTCAATGTCATAAACCTTATTTCTTTATCGTCATCTGAATAGGGTCATATCTCATCTATCATGAAGACTAAATTTCTATATTAAAATTTAGATGTCAATAATTATTGAAAAAAATATTGAAATGAAACTAGAGTATAGGGAAATCAATGTTTTTTTTTTTAATTTAGCAAAAAAACCCTTGCAAGGCCACCTTGGTATAAGAAACCATGACCAGGGGGTTCTACACCATAAAAATAACCAGGGAGTCATGCCCAATATTGATCTCACCAACATTATCAACTAGAATTTGGGTACCCAATGTGCATTTTGTAGGGTGGATATTTTAACTAGGGCCCTCCCTTGGAGGATTGCCTTGAAGAACACAAGCTTATACTGAGAGGGGGGGTGAACAGTATAAGATCACTTTTTACTTTTCTTTCCCAAATAGTATTATCCAATATAATCAATGGAAATATCAATATTAGTAACCAAAGCAATGCACAAATCACCACACACAATAAAGGCACAAATTTAACGTGGTTCACCCTATGTAGGCTACTCCATGGAGAAAATATTTCACTAATATTTTCTCAAAAAATATCTTGGGAATCCTTTCCTATTACAATTTTTATGGATATCTATCCAAAGGAGACACTAATCCCATAATCAATTTCATGGATATATATCCACAATAGACACTATTCCCCTCAACTAGTTTGTGGATTTCTATCCACATGAGAACTCCTTGTCCTCTGCTATGGTTGGTGATCCTCTAGAAGACTACTGCCTCCACTGCACTAGATTATGGATCTCTCTCCACTGAAGACTCCTTTCCTCACTCAAAAGACCTTTGTACTCACTGCCCTAGCTAATGGACCTCTATCCACTAGATATTATTGTCCTCTGCTCTATCACATCTAAATCTTACTCTCAAATCTACTCAATATATATCTCAAAATTGTAATAAACATAGTCTTTCGGTCTAGCACAAATCCGTTCAATATCTATCTCAAGTCTGTACTAAACATTTTCCTTTGATCTAGAACAAATATGCTCAATATATATCTCAAATATTTCCTCAAGACTTAACACAAAGCTTGATCCAATCACAAATCAACTCTGCTAGATCTTCCCCAAGCCTTAACACAAAGCTTGAATAAATCAATCAATCAAATCTGCTCTCAAATATTCTCAAATATTTACCTCAAATCTATCCATAAGTCCTCTCAAGAACTTTCTCAATCTAATCTCAAGTCTTTACCAAGACTTTCCATAAATATGCTCAACAAGTCCTCACTAGAACTTGTCTAATATGCTCAACAAGTCCTCACTAGAACTTGTCCAATGTGCTCAACAAGTCCTCATTAGAACTTGTCCAGTCTGCTCAACAAGTCTTCACCAAGACTTACCTTAAATTTGCATTGTAAGCTTTCATAAAAGCTTACTCAACTTAGTCATTAAGTCCACTCTAGAACTTACTCCAAATCATCTCACAAGCTTTCAAAAAATATTGCTTAACTTTGTCTCAAATCTATCACAAAAAACCTCTTCAATCACACAAACAAGTTTCACATAGAATCTTGTTTTAATCTCATATAAACATATAGAGAATGGTTAGAGACTCAATATGTTCACACTCATAAAAATACTTAATCACTTTCAAACTCTCTTGTTTAACCACAAAAACATATGTTGAATGGTTAGAGACTCAATATGTTTCACACTCACAACAATACTTAATCACTTTCAAAATATCTTGTTTAACCACAAAAACATATGGAGAATGGTTAGAGACTCAATATGTTTCACACTCACACAACACTCAATCACTCTCAAAATCTCCTTCAAATAAATTTAGAATAAAGAACAATTTGTTTCACAAAACTTGAACTATCACTCCAACACTTCCAATCAATTATGCTCAATCAAATCCACTCAACCAATCACTTAATGAAACACAACTTGCGTACAAACCCTAAACAAGTGTTTCATAATGCTTTCAACAACTCACACTATGGAACTCAAACTTGACTCAAGATGCTTCTACATTCACATAACAATGATACTCATGGTATTTCCAAAAAAACCCTAGTTCAAGATAGTTCTCAACTTCACATAACAATGATACTCATGATCTTTCACAACCTCTAATCGTGCACATGAAGGCTCACTCAGTATTTCCAACCAAGCTCCAGAAAACTCTCATCAATCAACATTGGATATCTCAAAATCAAACTCAACAATGCTTATAAAAAAATACTTTTCACTCCAGCTTAGCATTCACAACATCCACCAATATTTCACTCACAAGAAATATGTGCCCATACCGTTTGCTTGATGAACTTTGACCTCAAAACTTGTCTCAATCACAATCACCCTCTTTGCCAATCTCAAAGGTTAGGTAGCAAAAAATGTTAGCGTATAATATATTTTAGCAAATCTTAGTTTATTACATTGTTTTCCTATTACAGCTTTAGCTAAATATTAAGCGGATTATTGTTGGGATCCGCTTCTCCCAAGCTAATTGAAGCATACTGTGTATTATTTAAACACTGCTTCCATAATGAAATGTTGTTCAGTTGATTTCAACATGGCATCAGAGCCAGAAGGGTGAGAGAGAGAGGAGGTGACACATTTTTTTGTAGAGCTGGTCTTGCCTGGAGAAAAGTAGAAGTTTTTTTTTTGGAGGAAGCGAAAGATTGCTGGAAGATACACACATTTTTTTTTCCAGCGCTGGTTTGAGAAATTTTTTTTCTCTGTGCATGTTTTTTCTATGCATGCATTTAAAAAAAAAAAAAAAAACTCAGACCCCCCCAACCTGCGCTGCGCCACTCCTGCGCATGTTTTTTTTTCATGCAATTCCCTCCCTCCCTCCCCCCACGGCGACGTCGTGCATGATTTATTTTCATCACGTGCACACCCCCCCACGTGTGATTTTATTTTTATCACGTGCCCACCCGCCCCCCCACATGATTTTTTTTTTCTCGTGCCACCCCCTCCCCTATGTCGCACACGATGCACAACGCACGACGCAGGTGGCGTGTGCTGCCTGCTATAGCCGAGAAAACCTACAACAGCCACGACCACCTATAGCAGCAGCAGTCGCACGACGTCCTACCGTCGTGGCCATCTACTGCAGTCATGACCATATTCAACCACCATGGCCACCTGCTGCAGCCACCATGGCCACCTACTACGGACGTCGTCGTGGGCCTCCCGCCGCCACCAGCCATAGAGGAAGCTGCGGCTAGGCGGTCGCACAGTGGAAAGGGGTTGAGGGACCCTCCTCAAATAGGAGGGGGTCCCTGATCCTTTCGGATCAGCCAGCTAGTCCACCTAGTGGTGTACTGTGCGGTAAGGCTTAGGGATCCTGTAGGTCAAGGGTTCAACTCCCCCTTAGAAAGAAAAAAATGGTAAAAAAAAATTTCCTAAATTTTTTTTAGTTAAATTAAAAATTTTAATTTTAATTTATTTTTCAATAGTTTTTAAACTATATAAATTAAAATTTGATTTTAATTTATATTTTCATAGTTTTTAAACTATATAAATTAATTTTTTTTTTTTTTTAAACTTTAAAAATATATAATAATTATAAAAAAATGCTTTGTTAAGAGATTTTTTTTACGAGGGTATTTTTTTCCAAAAATCAAAGGGGGAAAGTGAGTAATTTTTTGAAAAGCAAATTTGGCATTATTGTAAAGGTGCATTTTCGGCTACGCCCGACACCTGGTGGGTTATTTCTGTGGGCACTTTTATGTTGTATGTTGCATATTTCATTTTTTTGCACTATAACATTAAAAGTTAAAATGAAATTCACTCCTAAGTCCCCGAAATAATTAAAACCCATCCGTGCAATTTATTGCACTACAGCGTTCAGTATTTGTGATACCTCTGGCAAACACTTACAGGTAAAGCTGTCGTGATTGTGCTACTGTATCCACCGCATAATATAGCTACCAAAATGACGTCTGAGCTTGTTCTCTATAAATCGTCGGGAAGAGATAAGTTTGCCATTTTGCATTTTTTTTACTCCATCCATTACCCTAATAGTTCTTGTGTTTAGGCGTAAATCCTGATGAAAGTTCTGAAATCCAAAGTGTTGAAGTTATGCCCCACGCATGAGTATTACAAACTTTCTATGGTAGGTGCCATCAACAAGACTATTCCCTTTCAATACTGCTTAAGTTCCACGTATCGTATGATCTCTAAAAATTATCTATAGTTTCCCTCACGTAAGGGCGGGTGATTTTTTTTATCTTTATAAATACCTATAGTTTCCCTCATGTAAGGGTGGGTATTTTGTACGATATAAAGGCCTAGAAAAAGATATATCGAAAGGGGGACCAATTGGTGTTATAAGGAACCTTCACCATGTCTGCAAAATTAATGACTGATTCTCATCAGTTGTTGAAAGGTCCTAATTACACACCATGGAAAAACAAGATGAATGCTATCCTAGTCATGGATGACTTATGGGATGTTGTATCTGGAGCAACAACAAGACCTTCATCTGCTACTGGTGCTACAACTCCATCTACTGCTCAAAAATACTTTGACAAGCTAGACAGTAAAGCAAAGTTGCTCATTTTGCTTGATGTGACTAATGAAATTCAACCCCATATTGCTGACTGTGCAAATAGTAAAGAGGCATGGGATGCCCTTAATACTATATATGAGGGAAATAATGATTCCACTATTCTATTCCTTCAATCTCAATTACACAGTCTAAGCATGAAGCATGGGGAGACAGTTGAATTTTTTCTTTACAGAGTGTCTAAATTGAAAGAAAAGTTGAATTCTTTAGGAGAACCAGTTGATGATAAGCTCGTTACCTCAATTGTATTGAGAGCTTTACCTGATTCTTATAGGGTGTTGATCACTTCCCTTCAGGTGTCGCAACGGAAAGTTACTTTTGTAGAATTGGTTAATATGCTTCAAGAGGAGGCACGCCAACTACAATGAGATGATTCTTCTAACACTGCCCTCTACATCAACAAGAAAGGGCAGAACCAGAAGAAGGGTAATTTTTAGAAGGGAGGGAATTCACAAAAGGATTCCAAAGGGAAAAAAACTCAACAACCTCAATAGAAAAAGTGATATTACAAGATCTGTGACAAAGAAGGTCATGATACAAATAGATGTTGGCATAAGAATAAAAAATCAAAACAAAAATGTCGAAACAAACCATAAAAGAACAAATAACAAGTGAATGTTGCTGTTGAAGAATCTGACATGGATTTTGAGAGAGCCCACAAAGTTCTTATGACTACCACAATGTCCAAGCAGATGGATCCTATTTGGTATGTTGATTCTAGAGCTAGTAAGCACATGACTGGTGACAAATCATGGTTTGAGTCTTTTGAGGCCAAAGAGGGCAAACCTGTCACTATTGTTGATGATAAAACCTACAAGGTTTAGGGAAAAGGTACTATTTCAATCAATCTTCCTGATGGCAAGTGTCAGATTGACAAAGTTCTCTATGTTCCAGGATTGGAAAACAATTTGTTGTCAGTCACACAAATTTTGGACAAAAATATGGTTGTGAAATTTAGAGTTGAGGGAGGCAAGAAGTGTTGTTCTATTACCAAGAGGGGTAAGAAAATTGCCACTACTTCATATAAGCATGGCTTATTTGCGTTAGATGTTATCTCTACTCCACATGTAGCCATGACAGTCTCTATAAAAGAGGCAACTTCCCTATGGCACAAGAGATATGGACATTTGAGTTCTAGTTACTTAATTGAATTAAGTAAGTATGAAATGGTAAAAGGTCTTCCTTCCCTTTCTACCACTACCATTTTGCTCTGACTGCTTGGCATGAAAGCAACATAGAGTGCCTTTTGAAAGGAGCTCTACAAGAGCAAAGAAATCTCTGGAGTTGATTCACACCGATCTGTGCGGTCCCTTCACTCCCAAAATTTGTGGGGGTAAGAGGTATTTTTAGTTATTCATAGATGATTACTCATGAAATATGTGGGTATTCTTTCTTCAACTGAAATCTGAAGCATTTGGCTTCTTTCAGCAATTCAAGAAATCTGTTGAAAATGAGTCAGGGACTTCTATAAAGACCCTCCACTCGGATTGAGGGGGGGAGTTCACCTCTAAATAATTCTCCGAGTTCTTGAAAGAAAATGGGATCACATGACAGTTAACTACTGCTTATACTCCTCAGCAAAATGGAGTTGCTGAAAGGAGGAATCGTTCCATCATGGAAATGGTTAATTGCATGCTCACAAGAGCTAGTCTTGAGCAACTATATTGGGCAGAAGCTGTCACCACAATAGTATGTCTCTTGAATAGGACACCCACAAAGGCTCTACAAGGAATGACTCCACAGGAAGCATGGAGTGGTAGGAAACCCTCCATTTCTCATCTACGCATTTTTGGATGTAAATCTTTCATGCACATACCAAAAGAGAAAATGAATAAACTAGATAAGAAGAGATTGAAGTGTATTCTTCTTGGGTATGATGAGTACTCTAAGGGTTATCGTTTGATTTATCCCTTAACCAAGAAGATTCACATCAGTAGAGATGTAGTTTTTGATGAGGCTTTCACATCAAAAACCACATCAGATGTATACCTAGACCTTGTGGAAACTAAGGTTGATAAATCTCCTTCATCAAAAGTTGGAGGTCCGTCTTCATCTTCTTCAACACCTCAGAATAAGAATCCAAAGTGGTATACAAATACAATCAAAGACTCTAAGCTATCCACTCCACCAGATTTGAAATTAGATAGGCCTCGTACTCGCAGCATGGCTCGATAGGAGAAAGCTGCAACATAGAATACTGGGGTTGATGAGCTATGTCAATCTTTTGAGGAAATTTTTGTAAATCCAGAGAGAGATACATAAGATATGGATATTGATAGTGATAGGGTATTTATGTCTTCCATAGACGATCTTGAACCTGCATCAGTGCAAGTTGCTCTTGGTGAGCCTCAGTGGAAGGCTGCTATGGATGCAGAGTATAGGTCTTTGATGAAAAACAAAACTTGGAAGCTTGTCGATCTGCCATACAAAAAGAATCCCATAGGCTGCAAATGTGTGTATAAAGTTAATTATAAGGTATATGGTACAATATATAAGCATAAGGCTTGACTTGTTGCAAAGGGCTATGCTCAAAGAGAAGGCATTGACTATGAGGAAACTTTTGAACCTACTGCTCGGATGACAACCATTCAAGTTCTTTGTGCTATGGCAGTGCAATATGGGTGGAAAGTACACCAAATGGATGTCAAGAGTACTTTTCTAAATGGTGATCTCCAATAAGAAGTCTACATGACTCAACCAAAAGGATTTGAAGTGGAAGGCCAACAACAGAATGTTTGCAGATTGGTAAAATCCTTATATGGTTTGAAAAAATCCCCTCGGGATTGGTATATAAAAATGGATCATCACCTTTTGTAGCATGGTTTTAAGAGATTTTCGTCAGATGCAAGCCTCTATTTTAAAAAATAAGGTTCTAAAATAGTGTTGCTTGTACTCTATGTTGATGATCTGCTCATTACAGGGAGTTCAGAAACAATGATTTCTATTGTCAAAAGAGACTTGTGTAAATATTTTGAGATGTCAGATCTCGGACTTCTCCATTATTGTCTTGGTCTGGAATTCAGCCAGAAGGAGCACTACATCAAAGTGTCTCGGAAAAAATATGCCAAGACCCTATTGGAAAAATATCGCATGACTGATTGTAAGCCAATGTCAACTTCGATGGAAATAGGAATTCAGTTATCGTGATATGATGATTCACCTCAGGTAGATGGTACTCTCTATCGCCAGTTGATTGGGAGTCTCATATATCTAACCAACACTAGGCCAGATATCGTATTTTTTGTCAACTATCTTTCGAGGTTCATGCAGGAGCCTAAGACTACACACTGGAAAGCAGCAAAGCGCATTCTTCACTATGTCCATGGCACAATGGAATATGGCATAGAATATAAGAGGAACAACAAATTCTTCTTACAAGGATACACAGACTCTGACTATGCCGAATCATATGATGACCGTAAATCAACTTCAGGATATTTGTTTCATCTTGGATCTAGTCCTGTCTCTTGGCACAACAAGAAGCAATAGGTGGTTTCTATTTCATCAATAGAGGCAGAATATCGCGCCACACGTGAAACTGTTTGCGAAGTGATATGGTTGCATCGCATCCTAACAAGTATGGGTCTTCCATAAAAATCTCCAATACACTTGTTCTGTGACAACATGGGTGTTTTGAATCTTGTCAAGAATCCAGTACATCATGAAAGAACAAAGCACATTGACACACAATGTCACTTCATTCGAGATGAAGTTCCAAGGCATCGAATTCAGCTTCAACACGTTCCCACAAATTCTCAAGTTGTAGGCATTTTCACTAAAGTACTTGCGCGTGTCAAATTTGAATTGTTTTGTAGTTCTCTATGTATTGCAAAATGATGTAATTTGGGGGGATGTTAGTATAGCTAGTTATTGTTTCATTACCCAAATAATGTAATAATGGGGGATGTTAGCGTATAATATATTTTAGCAAATCTTAGTTTATTACATTATTTTCCTGTTACAGCTTTAGCTAAATATTAAGCGGATTATTGTTGGGATCCGCTTCTCCCGAGCTAATTGAAGCATACTATGTATTATTTAAACACTGCTTCCATAATGAAATGTTGTTCGGTTTATTTCAACAAAAACCTTCTTAAAATTTCATTCAAATATTCCCTCAAAATATTTCACCATACAAAATATTAAATTTCAATTACACATTATAATCTCCACACTTAAAAAATATTAGCAAAAATTAAATAACTAACTTCAAAAACTAATTTTCTTAATCCACCTTATTACTCCTTCCAAATTCTAATCATCAAAATCACAATATAAAATTTAATTTTTATAAACCTTATATCTCCCTCCTAAAAAAAATAATCATGCCACATAAAACCTTAGGAAAAAATTTAATTAAAAATTAAATACCTCTTTTCCCTTAGTGGGATTCGGTCTCCTATTGCATTGCCACCAGCGCCCTAGCCATGGCTTAACTATTGTGTGAGCTAGGTGCTCACCTTGGTAGTCAAAAGCACCTTGTGTGCTTTGACTTCTATGCTAGGCACCCAAAACAAAAATGACCACTTCTAAAATACTGCCACTGAGATTCGATCATGAGACCTCCTGCCTTGCAACGTCTCAACACACAGCCGCTTACCGCTATCCCAACCATCTTGGTTGGTAATGATGCTTTAATCCTCCCTTCCTTTATCCCTTTGTTGGTGCCAAATAAAACAAAATTTATCTCTTTATTTGTACGCAGATCATATAATTTTGTAGGCACTCGCTATGTGATTAAAACGAAGGTAAGGTTTTAGTCAACTAATGCACATGGTATTTATACCATTGGGCAATCTCCCTTTGGATGTCAGCGAAGAAAAAAATATATGACGTCGGTGTTCATAATTAAACCTTTTTCCTTATAACCCTAACCTTAGGGTTAATTAAATTAAGTTATAAATTAATGTATAGTAAAAGTATTATAATTAATTTAATAACTTTAGGGTTAATTAAATTAAATTATAAATTAATTTAACAACTTTAGGTCTTGACATTAGACCTTTAATATTATAATATTATTTTTCTTGGGCCTTCCTATTGCTCCTTTAGACCTTATTTGTCCACCTTGAATATTATAATAAGGAATATTATAATATTATTTCCCTTAGGTCTAGAAGCAATCTTTCTCTTGCACTGCTTACTAAAATTGACTTTTGACATCCTTCCTTTTGCACTTCTCACTGAAACTGACTCTTGACATCAATGACAATAAATATTGCTCATATTTCCAACATGCTCTACCCTGTCCAAATCACCTACAACATGTGGGTGATAGGAAAATCAAATTTAAAATCAAAATATTGATAATACCTTTTGTTGTATTGTAATAAGAATAATTACTATATTATCCATAAGAGTTTATATTTTTCTAGTATTAGATGTGAATTGTCAACTCTACAAACCATTATTCTAGAAAATTCAAACTTACTAAAGCCTTTCCCATTTAAGACTATTGAAATATATTACATTATTTTGTACATTCTAATGTACTATCTTGGGTACATATTTATATTAGGAAAGAGTGTCCTAGCTTAGAAGTTGAGTATTTACTTTATGTAATGTAATAAATGCACAAGTATTATCAAAGTGTGCAAAGTATTTTGGTATTGCAAATACGCATAATAGTTCGTGTGCACATGAGTCCATATAATAGGAATATGAAGGGTCTCTAGAAGATTGAAAGCCAAGAGTACTCCATATGAAGAGTCAAATCATATTATATATGTATCCTTGAATGTGTAAGCAAGGGACATGAGAGAACATAATATAACATGATTTGTAGATTGAGAGAGTTTAGAAGAACGGGCACTTAAGTTCTTGATTCAATGGAGATTCAATTTTCGTGAATATTTATTAATGGTAATTCTATGTGTGATTGTTAAAGTTATTTTTTACTTTTATACTTTTATAATATTTCCATTATCATATATATTGTATTGCAACTTTATTTTAGATCTTTTGTTGAATTTTATCTTAAGTATTTAGTTTCAAAAGCTAACAGTGGTATCAGAGTTACAATAAAGGTTTGACTTGCATAGGTTTTAAAGTTTTAAAGGATATTTCCACTGGTTAAGAAGAAACCAATGATTTTAAAGAAATTATCTCTAGAAAGGAAAACTAGATAAGTTTGAATATTTACCTATTCCAAGAGTAAATTTGAAAAAGAAGGATATTACAGGTTTTGAAGATAGACCTTGATATTGAGGAGATTGAGAGACCCAAGAAGGATATCCTGTTTAATAGTTTGATAGATTGAAGGATATTTTAGATTACTATTTGTCTAGAGTCTTTCCATAGGGTTGAAGAAGAACTCATGAAGACTATGACTCAACATAGAATTATTTCCACTAATTTTAAGAATAACTAGTGAAGTTTATTCATTTTAGAATTATAGAAATTATAATGCATTTGGTTGCTACTATATAACATTGTGTTCCAAAAAAATAGCTCTCATAAGTTGAGAATCCTCCAACATATAGAGAATAATTTCACCTTCAATTTCCTAAAATTCTATGTGCTTTCCTTGTGTGAGAATTAGTTTTTGAATTCAAGAAAAAATGGTAGACATTGAAGATTAAGGAGGTCCAATATTAAGGAGGTCCAAGAAGGAGGATCTTGAATTGCAAAAAAAATATAAACATTAGAGATTGAAGATTGCATATTGAAGAATTTTAAGGTACCCAAGAGATAACATTGAAGAACTTCTAGATTTGGAATATTGGAGATAGATTAGTACTAAGATTCTAATGCAAAATTGAAATGTAGCAGATTTTGGAGATCCAAAAAAGATATCTCATTGCAGAATTTCCATAGTTGTAATATTGAAGAGACCAAGGAAAGGTCTCATTGAAGTTTTGAGAAAAGGAGTTGAGTAGCTACTGAAATAGAAGACCCAAGAGAAGAGGTCTCAAGAGAATTTAAATAAGGATAAGGAGGCTAGAGAAATATTTATTACAGAATTAAAGGAGTGTCCATTGGAGGAGTTGTGAAGAAAGCTAGAGGAAGGAGAATTTTTGGTAAGAAGATTGCCAAATTTTGGAGAATGTTTTTGAAGACCTCAAGACATTCAGATTCTTAAGGAATATTATAGTGAAGGGTATCATATTTAGAGTTAAAATTCAATAAGAATATTGAAGGAGAATGAAATATTAAAGATGCTATAGATTTGGGAAGCTTAATGACAACCATAATATTTTTGAAGGTTGATTTGAAAGGAGAAGGTTTCTGATTTTTGAGGAAGAAATTGAAGGGTTGCAGGAAACTGAAGAAAGCATAGATCTATGATTTGGGAAATATTTGGGTAGATTTTGAAGTGCCCTTGAATAGGATATTGAAGGAGGTCATGAAAGTGAAAGAAGGTAGCATTTTGGATATTTTTGTTAAATTTTTGGACAACGAATCAAAGGAGGAATTGATTGGAAAGTTGCAGAATTTTTGACAGCATTTGGGCAACACTAGTAGTTGCAAATTTTAGAATTAAAAGGAATGGATTTGGAGGATATTTAAAGTCACAAAAATTATATTTTGTGGAAATCATTAGAAGAAGGAAAAGAGTTACAATTTTGGAGAACTTTGGGGCAGATTTGAGAGAGTTTTTGGGCGGTAAGCAAGTTGGTATTTGAAAAACAATTAGAGCTATGAAACTGATAAGTTTTAAAGCAGTAAAATGAAGGAAAGTAAAGATGCAAAATTTATAATATTGAGATTGCAAAATGGTGAATTAAATCACCAAGTAAACTAGCTAAAAAAGGAGATAAAAAGGGTATGGATATTTGGTGCTATAGTTTATTATTGGACTATTAAATCCATTCTACATTAAGAATTTGTGAGCACCATATTACTTTTATTAAATCTAAATAAGGAATTTGAAAAAAAAAAGTCTTTAATCAAAAGGAGTTGATAGCATTTGCATCTTAAAATTTGCAATATTAAAACAACAAATATCCAAGTTAAATATTACTTGAAAAGGAGGAATAAGAAGGAAATAACATTGATATTGGATGTTGTTTTTTAGCTCATAAAAAGTGTAGATTTATTAAAGTAAAAATAAATAGAGCAAGAGTATTTTTATGTTGGACATTTTGAGTCCTCTAAGTCAAAGTTGTCATTGATGTCGCCTGATATAGTTATCACTCTTATTAAGAAATTCGGCAAGAAATAAAGTCGCCCAAGTCATCCAGGAAAAAGCTTCATTAGTGCAGAAGTGAAAGGAAAAAGGCTCCATAATATTTTAACATTATTGGGAGCACAGATTAAGTGATTCATTTATAAAAATCCAAGGTGGGTTATTGCAAATGTTAAAAAGGAGGTTTAATTATTATTTATAAATTATTTAAATTCACAAGGAATTTAAATTTTATAAATAGTATTTAATTATACCAAGATTGGGCATTAAGACAAGGTTCTAAGGTTTAATTATATTAAACCTAAGATTGGTTCCTTTTAATTTATAATATTTAAATTTAAATTAATTATAAATTAAAAATCACATCGACGTCGAAATTATTCAAAGCACCGACATGATTGCAAAAGAGGACAAAGGCATTATATAAATGCCATCAAAAATATTTACCAAGGCATCACTTGCAATAATCTTTCGAAGTGCATGTGAAAAGGTTTTATTTTTTGAAGGCCTTATGATTTAGTAAAGGCTAAAGGTGTGAAGTTTCAGAGGCTCTAAGTGCAAAGGCCAACGTGGCCTAGTGTTATGTTGGCTTGGTACTAAGGAGGAGGTCCCACGTTCGATTCGTGTGAGGCCTTTTGAATTCCAAGGAAGAAGCGCTTGAAGCTTTGTTTTCAAAAGAGCGTTGTTCGCATAAACTTTATAGTGGATGTGCCATTTTAGACACGTCAGGGCACATGGCCCAATGGTGGCTTGGTTGTGGCTAAGGCATTGGGAAGGAGGACATCGGGGGATCAAATCCCATCGAGGGTAAGGCAAGTGGATTTAATTTTTGATGTTGTTTAATATTTTAATTTTTGCCAAGGTTGCCTAAGGAGAAATAAGGATATGGTATGCCCTAGGAAAGATAGATATTTTTGCTGATTTTATTTTTGGAAGTATATCATATTATATATCATTGGAAAGCTCTTTTTGAGAGCTATTTGTCTAGATTTCTTAGAGGGGGAAATAAGGTGTGTGCAAGGATATATTTTTGGTTTTGGCAAGGAGTTTCAAAATTAAGTTTGATTCATTCTTTTGAGGGTTTATTTCTTGCATAAGAAGATATGGTGCATTTTATTGAGTAGAAATAATAAGGTGTTATTGAGATATTATTTTTATTATTGTGTTATTACTCAAGACCTATAATCCTTGTTGATATTGGAAAAATAAAATGTGTTGAGTGTGCAATATTTAGTGGGCAACTCATAAGGCATCAAAAAGGTATGGGTAATATTCTTCATTGACTTACCTGGGTGATTGATTTATGAAAATATATTTGGAGAGAAAAGGATTGATTATGGTTTCCATTTTTGAGGAGTTGTTGGTTTAATGCTTTAAGGTTTTATAGTTTGAGAGTTGTGATTAAACCTTGTTTTATAAGCATTGTTTTTGAAGCCAATTGGTCATGCAAATAACTTGAACTTGAGTTAAGAACATGAGTATCATTGTTATGTGAGATTTTTTGTTGAGCATTATTGGAAACACTTTGAGTTGGTTGATACATGTTTGTACTAGGGTTTATGGAAAAGATTGTTCCTTGAGGTGATTGATTGAGTAGAGTTGATTGATCCTAGTCAAGTAATTGTGTGAAGTGTGTGTTCAATTTCCATGAAATAAACTATTCTATATTATGATTTGAGTTGAGATTGATATTTGATAATAGAACATATAGAGTCTCTAACAATTCTCTTTATGCTTCTATGATATTTGAGTTGAGATTGGGATTTGAGTATATAAAATATTGAGTCTCTAACAATTCTCTTTATGTTTCTATGAGATTGAAATTGATTTGATATTGAAATTTGAGTATAGAACATATTGAGTATCTAACAATTCTCTTTATGCTTCTATGAAATTGAATTGATATATTGATTGAGCATTGAGTATAGAACATATTGATTCTCTAACAATTATCTTTATGATTCTATGATATTGGACAAGTTATGTGTGAGCTTGTTAAACTGATTTGAGGTAAGTCTTTGAGAAGGCTTATGGACTGATTTTGTGTAAGCTTTTGTGGAAGCTTGCTATGCAGATTTGAGGAAGTCCTAGAGAGGACTTATTGAGCAAATTTGGACAAGTCCTAGAGAGGACTTATTGAGCATATTTGGACAAGTCCTAGAGAGGACTTATTGAGTAGATTTGGAAAAGTCCTAGAGAGGAATTATTGAGTAGATTTGGAAAAGTCCTAGAGAGGACTTATTGAGAAAATTTGGAAAAGTACTAGAGAGGACTTGTTGAGTAGATTTGAGCAGGTTTTGTGTGGACCTGTTGGCCAGATTTGATCAGGTTCTGTGTGGACCTGTTGAAAAAATTTGAGCAGGTTCTATGTGGACCTGTTGAGAAGATTTGAGTAGGTTATATGTGGACTTGTTGAATAGATTTGAGCAGGTAATTTGTGGACCTGTTGAGAATATTTGAGAAGGTTTTGTGTGGACCTATTGAGGAGACTTGTGCTAGACCAAATGAACTGTGTTTAGTATAAGAGATTGAGCAGAGTTGTGCTAGACCGAATGAATGGTGTTTAGTGCAAGAGATTGAGCAGAGTTGTGCTAGGCCGAATGAACTGTGTTTAGTACAAGAGATTGAGAAAAGTTGTTCTAGACCAACTGGACTATGTTTAGTAGAGTATTGAGATAGATATTTGGAGGTGATAGAGTATAGATGACAGAGTCTCAGTATAGATCCAGAAGCCAAGAAAATTGAAGATAGATTTGAGTGAGGAGTCTTCAAGTGGAGGGAGATCCACCAGTTAGTGCAACAGAGAGACAAATTCTTCTAGAAGATCACTAACCAGAGCAGAAGGAGAAAGAGTTCTCCTATGGAATATATCCATGAACTTGAGATTTATGGGATCAGCATCTGCTTTGGACATAGGTCCATAATCATTGTAATTGGGAAGGATTTCGATGAGATTATTTGAGAAATATTTAGAAGAAATATTTTCTTCATGGAGTATCCCACATTGGGTGAACCACGTAAATTGTGGTGTCTCTATTGTGTATGGTGTTTTATGCATTGCTTTGATTAATTCTATTGATACTGCTATCTATACACTATATAATATTGATTTAAAAATAAAAGTAAAAAGTGGTCTTATACTGTTCACCCCCCTCTTAGTATAATCTTGTGTTATTCAATTGGTATTAGAGCAGGTTCCTTCAAAAGAGTTTGATAGCTCGAAGGAAAAGCGGTCTAAGAACACAATGGATCAAAAGGATCAAATATATGAATTCTTCAATAATGCAGTACTAGTATTTGATGGAAGTGACTTCTTGTATTGGTGTATATTGATGATATTTTACCTTATGGCACTTAGAAATGAAGTTTGGGATGTAGTGGAACTTGGATATGATTCAACAATCAATCCTCCTATAGATAAGAAAGGTAAGATTCTAATGCATGTAAAATCAAGAGCTATGAATTCAATTATAAAAGAATTGTGTAGATCAAAATCTATGAAGGTTATGGACTGTAAAATAGTAGAAGAAATGTGAGAACTTCTACATGAAATATATGAAGGAGATAAAGGAGTCAGGAAAGCTAAGATCGAAAAGGAGAATTTGAGAACTTAAGAATGAAAGATGATGAAAATATTTATGACTATCTCAGTAAGATTGATTAACTTGTACATGAGATGAGTGTTATAATCACAATGACACTGAGAGGGGGGGTGAATCAGTGTGTTCTTTAAAAACTTAAAAGAAATTTAGACTTTTAAATAAACTGCAATAGATTAAAATAGAAATAATAAAAGTACTAAGAGCATCACACATAACACGACATTTTAACGAGGTTCACCGATGTGGCTACTCCTCAAAAAGACTGCTTGGAATACCATCCAAATCCAGTCAAATGCAAAGCTACAAATTTACATAATCATTCACCAGCACCAACTGGTAAGAGGCACCAACCTCTAAATTTTATATGCTACAACAGAATGGAGCACCAACTCCAATTTTTCCAGCTCCAACCGGAAAGAGGCACCAACCCCTTTTACCAAGCTACAACTTGGAGATAGTAATAAAAATTGCAGAATTAAACTATCACCTCAATTTGCACGATCTCGCTATTTTTCTTGCGTTTTGCTCGCTTGTCGGCATTCGATCGTCGTCGTGAAAAATGATTCGCACTTTTTCAACCACTCCTCTATATCTCTCTCGCATTCTCTCGCTGCAACTTCACAGAAATATTAATTCTACAGCCAACACACTGTCATTTCACACTCGAAACACGACTTCTGCATACCGCGTTCTTATCTTCTCTTTGCACCACTCACTCTGCTGCACCTTCCATGAAATCTCACTTCTACCATCTGCGTATTTTTGCCTCGGACTTTAAACATGTCGTCTGCATATCACTCTCTTTGTTCTCGATCAGTCGATACACACTCACTCACTATCTCATCGCTGCGATCTCTTTTCTTTAACTCCAAAGAACTATCACCGACTTACACTCTGCTCGCACATGAACTTCATTCGCATATATCGCATCACACCCACTCTTCAACCTTGCAATAGTCCTGCCTTTTTATAGAAGAGAATATCCCATCAAAACATTCTCAAACACGTTGGCTGCAACCCTAATTAGGTCAACATGAAACCCTAGAATTTTTTGATTGCTTAACCTTGCTTTGTCAGCAGGAAACCCTAATTGATCCATTGCAAAACCCTAGCAATGTCGGCTTTGAAAACAAGCCGGTGAACGACTTTAATTTAATTTTAAAATATTAATTTAAATTTTAAATAAATAAATAAAATTTAAACTGGATATTTAAAATTAAATATCTTCATCATCGGAGCACCTTTTTCAACAAAACGAAGAGCTAACTTGGGTTTTAAGAAAAACCCATTTCAAAACTGCTGACCATGGATTTAAACAAAACCTATAATTTAGTCTACCTTGGTTTTCACAAAAACCCTTCCGCTCTTTGACATCAATGACAACATCAACACTTGAGCAAGGGCAATGTACCCAAGGTACCCAAAATTGCCAACAATCTCCCCCTTTGTCATTGATGGCAACCCTTTACTAAAAACACATCTTCAAGAGCCAAAACTGAAATCAATCTCTTTGAAGTTTTGCTCCCCCTGACTTGAAGCTTTCCTCTTCACTTGAAGCTCTCCCCCTTACTCATATCTCTCCCCCTTTGTCATCAATGGAAAAGGGCCACCTTTGGGGCTCGGAACTAAGAATGAGCCTCTTAGCTTAGTCCCTCCCCCACCTTCTAATGAGGTGATTAATTCTGGGGTGGGAGTAAAACTCCCATTAGGCACTGATCAACATCAACGTCTATAACTTCCTTGCCGGGTCTTCTCTTGAACTCTTTGACCATATTCTTGTTCCTGTCATTGTTCTGATCCTTGGACCTGATCATGCCACTGTTCCTATTCCTATATCCTGGAATTTCAACTCTGCACTGTCTGACAGTGTGACTTTTATTGTTGCACTTATAACAAGTAATAGTGTTGTTTCTTTTAGGCATACCTGTTCTTTGAATTCACATGTTTTGACTAAACCTATTTTGACCAAGCCTGTTAGTGTGATGTTCTTTTGTTTTAAATGAAACTCTGGTCTTTTTACCCTTCTGACATGAAGTACACATACTATTTGCAGGTTTTTTAATGATTGGAATATCTCTCACTGCTTGTTTAGCGCTAATTCTTACCAGATTATCAAAACTTATGTGTCCAAGCCTCTTATGCCACAACCAGATCTCTTCTTCTTGTCCCATGAAGCACATACCTTCTGAAAACTCTGAGAGTGTGTATAGATTTCCAGACATCCTTGAGCCGGTTGCTATTAATTTCCTACTGTTTATTTTTCTGACTTCACAACCATGCTTCTTGAAAACTACTTCATGTCCTTTGTCATAGATTTGACTCACACTCAATAGATTATGTTCAAACCATCCACATATAAAACTTCCTCTGACTTGATCTTTCCTTCACTAATTTTGACCGTTCCTTTACCTATTATTTTGGCTTCGTCATTGTTGCCGAATTTTATAGACCAACCCTATTACTTTTGTAGATTTTCGAATTTCTGTTTGTCACCTGTCATATGACTTGAGCAACCACTATCAAGAATCCAAGGAACATGTTTATTCTGAGCTCTAAAAGTTGTCTGCACTATTAAAGAATCATGTTCTTTCCTGAGCTGTTCTTTTTGTTTCCATTCTATTTTAACTGTGGTATTGGGTTCTAGCTGTGACTTCCCATTTTTAGAATTTTGCACATATCCTTCAGTATAAATTCTATTTTGTTTTGCTCTATACGGTTGAAATCTACTTTCATGAGGTTGATATGAAACAGACATACTACGACAATTTTTGGCAATATGACCAAAGTTGTGACACTTAAAACACTCTACTGCATAACTCATTAAAGGAGCAAACGCATTTCTACTAGTGAAACTTCTTGGACCTACGTTGTATTTGCAGTCAACAATTTTATGCCCATAAACATTACACTTGAAACAAAAACCATAGAAATAATGATTAAACTTGAAAGATGGTCTTGGCCAGGTTGTTGCTGGAGCCTTGGATCTTCTATTCTTTTGATGTGTGACCTTAGTAAAGCCATCATTGTCAACTGCTATTTCAGGTCTGGCATTATATCTTTCTTTTTCCTGATTCTTGTCTTTGTTCTTTTCACTTTCAACATTGCTTGCTTTTGGTCCAGTTGATGATTCTCCTTTAGAAAAGCCGAGACCAAATTTGATACATGTGGATCTTTGATCGCTAAGAATTTTGTCCAATTTCATCGAGCTTTCTTCACATTTTACATGACAGTTGATTTTTCGATCCAGCTCTTGTATCTGTATTCGAAGACTCACATTTTCTTCTTCCAATTTGCTGCAGTGGTCTATCTTCATGGATACCTGTATTTCTAGATCTTCAGACATTTTCTTGTATTCTTCAGTCTGTATTTTTAAACTGGCAATAATGTTGTTTGCATCCTTAAGTTTCCTTGACAATTTTTCATTCTTCTTTTTCTCCAATTCCCATTCTGTAAGGGCAGACACTAGCTCACCCTCTAAATCAACTTCAACCTCAACTTCTTCAACTTCAGAGTTCATTCCTTCTGCCATTTTTGGTTTAATTTTCTCAACCATAGGAACTGAAACTGGCTGGGATGCCTTTTTGGATGAGGATCTATTCTTCTTAGCCATTGTGTACTAATCCAAGATCAAACCTAACTGATTTAGCCAAAATTGGGAACCTTGCTCTGATACCAATTGTTATAATCACAATGACACTGAGAGGGGGGGTGAATCAGTGTGTTATTTAAAAACTTAAAAGCAATTTAGACTTTTAAATAAACTGCAATAGATTAAAATAGAAATAATAAAAGTACTAAGAGCATCACACATAACACGACATTTTAACGAGGTTCACCGATGTGGCTACTCCTCAAAAAGACTGCTTGGACTACCATACAAATCCAGTCAAATGCAAAGCTACAACTTTACATAATCATTCACCAGCACCAACTGGTAAGAGGCACCAAACTCTAAATTTTATCTGCTACAACATAATGGAGCACCAACTCCAATTTTTCCAGCTCCAACTGGAAAGAGGCACCAACCCCTTTTACCAAGCTACAACTTGGAGATAGTAATAAAAATTGTAGAATTAAACTGTCACCTCAATTTGCACGATCTGCTATTTTTCTTGCATTCTGCTGCTTGTCGGCATTCGGCTGCTGCTGTGAAAAATGATTCACACTTTTTCAACCACTCCTCTATATCTCTCCGCGTTCTCTGCTGCAACTTCACAAAAATATTACTTCTACAGCCAGCACACTGTCATTTCACACTCGAAACACGACTTCTGCATATCGCGTTCTTATCTTCTCTTTGCACCACTCACTCTGCTGCACCTTCCATGAAATCTCACTTCTACCATCTACGTATTTTTGCCTCAAACTTTAAACATGCCGTCTGCATATCGCTCTCTTTGTTCTCGATCAGTCGATACGCACTCACTCACTATCTCATCGTTGCGATATCTTTTCTTTAACTCCAAAGAACTATCATCGACTTACACTCTGCTGCACACAAACTTCATTCGCATATATCACATCACACCCACTCTTCAACCTTACAACAGTTCCACCTTTTTATAGAAGAGAATATCCCATCAAAACATTCTCAAACACGTCGGCTGCAACCCTAATTAGGTCAACATGAAACCCTAGAATTTTTCGGTTGCTGAACCTTGCTTTGTCAGCAGGAAACCCTAATTGATCCGTTGCAAAACCCTAGCAACGTCGACTTTGAAAACAAGCCGGTGAACAACTTTAATTTAATTTTAAAATATTAATTTAAATTTTAAATAAATAAATAAAATTTAAACTGGATATTTAAAATTAAATATCTTCATCATCGGAGCACCTTTTTCAACAAAACGAAGAGCTAACTTGGGTTTTAAGAAAAACCCATTTCAAAACTGTTGACCATGGATTTAAACAAAACCTATAATTTAGTCTGCCTTGGTTTTCACAAAAACCCTTCCGCTCTTTGACATCAATGACAACATTAACACTTGAGCAAGGGCAATGTACCCAAGGTACCCAAAATTGCCAACAATGAGAGGTCTGGGAATGAAGGTTGATGAATCTGATGTTTGTGATAAGATCTTGATAACTCTTCAAAAAATGTACAGTGGAAAGGTTTCTGCTATAGAAACATCAATTAATAGTGATTCTTTGACAAGGAATTATTTTCTTGGCATGCTTACTACTTTTGAGATAAAAAAAAGATCCTATTCCTTTGAAAGAAGCTACTTTTAAAGCAGACAAAAAGAAAAAGGGAAAGAAGATAGATTCGAGCAGTGAGTCATCTAGTTATGAAGAACCAAATTATGGCAGAAGAGATACAGGTTCCAGAAGACCCATAGATCGAAGATCTATAAAATGTTTCAATTGTGGAAGGTATGGACATTTTGCAATAGAGTGCAAGGAGCCAAAGAACAACAATGATGAAGAAAAATAGGATCATAGGTACAGGGATTCAGAAAGATACAGGTACCAAAAGTAAAGCAAGTATGGATAAAGCAGACAAGGAAAGAAGTTCTTCAAGAGACAAAAGAGAAGCTACTATGTGGATAATGCAATTAAGTGCTCAGTTGATAGTGATGCTAGTTTTTCAGACAATGATTGAGATGAAGTCCTATTTATGGTTAAAGAGAAAGATCCAATTAAGAAAAAGAATCTAGTTATTCTCAAGTGTTTTAGATGTGGTAAATTTGGACATCTTGAAGATTATTGCACTAGGGATGGTTATAGTTTCAGTGATGATGATTTTGAAGATGCACTTGAAAGACCAAATGAAAATCTTCTAATGGCATTAGAAGAAGAAGTGAGTGACCCCATAGAAGACAATTCTAAAGGAAGTAGAAACTCGTACAAAGGCAAAAAAATAGAGGATTATTCAATAGAGAATGATTATGATATCAAGGGAGAATTTATCTATGCCCTTGACACAGTAAAGAAGGTAAGAAAGCAACACTCTAAGCTTGAAAGTCATTTTCAAGAATGTGATGAAAAAATATTATTGCTCATAGAATATTTAGAGAAATCAAAGGCTAAGGCAAGCAAGTTCAAAGATAAATTATAAGTAAAGATCTTGGAATGTGAGAAGTTAGCACAAGAAGTGGCTAATTTAAAATAAGACACAAGACTCCAAGATCAAGATGAAGAGTTTCAAAATAGCTCTAGGAACTTGGATAAATTTATCTATGGACAACAACGATCATCATGTTCAACAGGTCTTGGCTTTGGAAAAGTTCAAAAGAAATAGGAAGAAGAATCTACCTCAAGTCTTGAATAAGAAGGAACTTCAAAAGAAGATACTTCAAAAGATGACAATATAAGTGGGAATGAGACATCAAAGGATGAGTTGGACAACAAAGAGTTCAAAAAATATAGGAACAATGCACAAAGAAGATATAGATGGAAAAAAAATCAGAATAGGAGACCAATGAGGTCAATACAAGGAAGCTTCAATGGAATATGTTTTTCATGTGATAAGCTTGGGCACATGGCTTCACAGTTCAGGACACATCAAATATGGGAGTATGGAAAAGGATATCTTTTCCAAGGATATTTCTACTCATGCAATGAGTTTGGTAACAAGGTAATGAATTACAGGATTCAAGATAGAAGAGGATATGGATTCACTAGAAGAAGTCCTAAGACATCTGCAAATACAAAGAATAATAGCATTAAGTGTTATAAGTGTAATAATGATGTTCACATAGCAAGATGGTGTAGAGAAAATATTCCAAAAATAGGCATGAACAGGAACATGAATATGAACAGAAATAGAAATATGAATAGAAGCAAGAAGATGAACATGAATAGATACTCAAAAAAGAAAAACAATAAGGACATGGATGAGAACAAGAGAAGAACATGAATAGAAGTGACGACAGGAATAGGGATGATGACTTGGAAAGAAATAGTGAGAGGATTCAAAAGACTCACAAAATAAGAGAGAAATGTAAAGGTACATATGTGTGATTTCAAGGAGTAGAAATACTCCCACCTGAGAATTAACCACATCATGTGGAGGTGGGGGAGGGGCTAAGATAAGAGGCTCATTCTTAGCCCTGAGCCCAAAAGGTGACCCTTTGCAATTGATGTCAAAAGTGGAGAGATTTGTATATTGGGGAGAGATTTGATATGAGGAGAGATTTGATATTTGAGAGAGCATTGATCCAAGGGGAGCAAAAACCCAGGGGGAGCAAAAAAGAAGGTCAGGTTTCAGTAAAAGGATAAAGGTTGCCATCAATGACAAAAGGGGAGATTTTTGGACATTTTGAGTCCTCTAAGTCAAAGTTGTCATTGATTTCACCTGATAGAGTTATCACTCTTATTAAGGAATTAAAAAAGAAATAAAGTCGCCCAAGTCATCCAGGAAAAAGCGTCATCAGTGCAAAAATGAAATGAAAAAGGCTCCATAATATTTTAATATTATTGGGAGCACAACTTAAGTGATTGGTTTATAAAAGCCCAAGGTGGGTTATTGCAAAGGTTAAAGAAGGAGGTTTAATAATTATTTATAAATTATATAAATTCACAAGGAATTTAAATTTTATAAATAATAATTAATTATACCAATATTGGGCACTAAGACAAGGTTCTAAGGTTTAATTAAATTGAATCTAAGGTTGGTTGTTTTTAATTTATAACTTTTAAATTTAAATCTAAATTTAAATTAATTATAAATTAAAAATCACGCCGATGTTGAAATTATTCGAAGCATCGACGTGATTACAAAATAGGACAAAGGCATTATATAAATGCCATCAAAAACATTTACCACGACATCACTTGCAATAATTATTTGAAGCGCATGCAAAAAGGTTTTTTTTTTCAAAGGCCTTACGATTTAGTAAAGGCTAAAGGTGTGAAGGTTCGAAGGCTCTAAGTGTAGATGTCAGCATGGCCTAGTGGTATGTTGGTTTGGTACTAAGGAGGAGGTCCCGCATTCGATCCACGTGAGGCATTTTGGATTGCAAGGAAGAAGCACTTGTTTTCAGAAGAGCAATGTTCACAGAAACTTTATGATTATATGAGATTTGAGGTAAGTCTTTGAGAAGGCTTGTGGGCTGTTTTTGTGTAAGATTTTGTGGAAGCTTGCTATGCAGATTTGAGGAAGTCCTAGAGAGGACTTATTGAGAAGATTTGGACAAGTCCTAGAGAGGACTTATTGAGCAAATTTGGAAAAGTCCTAGAGAGGACTTATTGAGCGGATATGGAAAAATCCTAGAGAGGACTTATTGAGCATATTTGGAAAATTCCTAGAGAGGACTTATTGAGTAGATTTGGACAAGTCCTAGAGAGGACTTGTTGAGTAGATTTGAGCAGGTTCTGTGTGGATCTATTGAGCAGATTTGAGCAGGTTCTATGTGGACCTATTGAGAAAATTTAAGCAGGTTCTATGTGGACCTATCGAGCATAATTTAGCAGGTTCTATGTGGACCTGTTGAGTAGATTTGAGCAGGTTCTATGTGGACCTATTGAGAAGATTTGAGAAGGTTCTATGTGGACCTATTAAGAATATTTGTGCTAGACCGAATGAACTATGTTTAGTACATATTTAAGTGGGCTTGTGCTAGATCGAATGAACTATGTTTAGTGCAAGATATTGAGAAGAGTTGTGCTAGACCGAATAAACTATGTTTAGTGTAAGAGATTGAGCAAAGTTGTGCTAGACCAAATGAATTGTGTTTAGTACAAGATATTGAGCAGATCTTTGTTAGATCGACTAGAATGTGTTTAGTATATTATTGAGATAGAGCTTTTGAGGCGACAGAGTATAGAGGATGAAGTCTCAGTGGATAGAGATCCAGTAGCCAGGACAATTAAATATAGATTTGAGTGAGGAGTCTTCAAGTGGAGAGAGATCCACCAGTCAATGCAACAGAGAGATAGAGTCTTCTAGAATATCACTAGCTAGAGAAGAAGGGGAAAGAGTTCTCCTGTGGAAGAGATCCATGAACTTGATATTTAGGGGATCAACATCTCATTTGGATAGAGGTCCATAAACATTGTAATTGGGAAGGATTCCCATGAAATTATTTGAGAAATATTTAGAAAAAAGATTTTCTCTATGGAGTAGCCCACATTGGGTGAACCACGTAAATTGTGGCTTCTCTATTGTGTATGGTGTTTTGTGCATTGCTTTGATTACTGCTATTGATATTGCTATCTATACACTGCATAATATTGATTTGAAAAGAAAAGTAAAAAGTGGTCTTATACTATTCACCCCCCTCTCAGTATAAGCTTGTGTTCTTCCTTTTCTAATCAAATTGAAGACCAAGTAAGGGTTCAAAAGTAGAGCATATTATCTAAAGACACTAAGAAACCACAATGCAAATGAGAAGTGAAGGCATTAGTTTGTAGTAGCGAAGCACCACCATCACTTAATGAATAGCCACCACCATTAAAGGAAAAACCACCATAGTCCAAGTACCACTATTGGTCAAGGAAGAGCCACCATAATTCAAGGGAGAGCCACTACCGTCAAAGGAAGATCCACCACTAAAAACTTAGAGTAAAGCTATCAGAGGTGAAGATAAGATGCCATAATTTCATCCAAGAAGCCCAAACAAATATGTTTCTGCAAAGAGCTACATAGATAATATAGAAGGTTTTAAATTAGGGTAAAATCCAAGTTTTAATAATTGGAGATAATGTTACATGCAAAAGGGATAAGTGTGAACAAGAAAAAGCACTAGAAAAGACAAGTCAAAGAGAATTTTGGGTATGAAAGTTGTGCCCAGGCCAAAGACGACATTAAATTTTTAGCTGAAGGTGAATACAGATGTAAAGTAATGCTCAAGAGTGTCATAACTTCATCATAATTTGCACATTTACATTATAGGTGTTTGAGGAGAATAAGAAACTGAATTTGGAGTACTAAAAGAGTTTGAGTGCCATGTGGCACATGTAAAGTGGAAGGTCAAAATATTTGAAGGAGTTCAAACGTTCACAACAAGGAAGATAACTTATTTCAAGGAATGAAGGATAGCATAGTGTAATAGAGATTCTAGAGAATTCCAAAAATAGGAGTGTGTAAGAAAGTGTATGAGCAAGTAAGGAAGAATACTCAATTTGGCACATGCAATTGAACCATTCAATCTACGTACAAGGAGTTGAAGAGTCAATCTAAATATAAGGCTACATTACTTCCATTATAGCAAAAAATATAATATATTAAAGTTCTTTACAAGGTTGAAAGTCGTTTTGATCAATCAAGGAGGAAAGCACAATATTTCCAAGGTAGACCTACGTATAGAATAGGAGCGCCAAGTAGAAGTTGGTCAAATACTATTGACCAAGATAATTACCACATTCAAGGTTAAAGGTAATTCATTCAATTTAAATTTATTTATATGCTCAAATATAGGAGACATAAGGTTACATTAAGTTATTATTTTCTAAGATTAAAGTGAAAATATTTATTTTGGAGAGATAAGAATTAATATTTAAAATTTTAGAAATTAAACAAAGATAATATATTAAAGTGCTTTACAAGGTTTAAAGTCATTTTTATCAATCAAGGAGGAAAGAATAATCTTTCCAAGGTAGACGTACATGTAAAATAGGAGCACCAAGTAGAAGTTGGTCAAATACTATTGACCAAGAGAATTACCACATTCAAGGTTAAAGGTAATTCATTCAATTTAAATTTATTTATATGCTCAAATATAGGAGACATAAGGTTACATAAAGTTATTATTTTCTAAGGTTAAAGTGAAAATATTTATTTTGGAGAGATAATAATTAATATTTAAAACCTTAGAAATCATATTATTGCTATTAAATAATTTTATGAAGATTTAAAATTTGGTTTGAAGGATTAAAAGAACAAGTTTTGAAGTTTTGTAATATAATTATTTGAATTTACACAATTTGAATTATCTGAAATTTGATTAGATTGGATTAATAAGGTTTTCTACATCTTTATAAAAATTTTAAATATCCTTTTATGGAAATTCTAAATTTATAAGTTTGGAGTTATAAGGAATTTTATATCAACATAGGATTGAGAAATTTAGAATTAAATGAAATGATATTCCTGATATTAGGGACTCAATCTCAAAGGTTTAAAGTTTTAAATTCTACCAAAATTGTTCCTTTTCTAATAAAAGAGTTACAAGAAAGATTACTTTAAAAGGAACTATGGAAAACATTATTAAGTATACAGGACTCCAGGAATAAAAATGGTTAAAATATGTACTTGATTCTAGAAGTGATAAAAAGAAAAATGAAATTATAAGAGAAGAAAAAATATGGCTTATAAAGATTTTTGAAAAATCATAAACTAATAGTTTGGCAAAAGTAGATTTATAGAGTTGTCTTCCAATGACATGATAAAATGACATGATAAAAGAAGTTGATGACATCTATATTAATGAATATATTCATCAGAGAGATGACCTAATTTTTTTTTAAAGAAGAAAAGATCGAATAACTTCAGTTGTACACAAATGGTTTGATTATTTTATCAAGGAAATGGATAAACTTGATTCTTCTAAGTCAAATAATAAAGAAGTTGGAACATTTTTACAATGTAAATACTACAACAAATTTGGTCATGAGAAAGTAAATTGTTGGAATTTTCATTCATGTAAATATTGTGGAGGAAAAACTCATTCATATTTCACCTATTACTATAAATACAAGTACTATAAAATATTTTAAGAGATTGATATTCAAACTAGATTGTCTCTTTCAAGTTCTCATTTCTAAAGAATTCACTAATAATGAATTAAAATTTGAATTTTCTTAAGAACAAAAAGGTAAGTCATTCAAAAAAGCAAAGGAAAGAAATTGATCAATTCTGATCCACTTATGACTTGCAATATTATGATATCTCTTGTTCATCAAAGATACTTGAAAAATTTCAAGGACAAAGGTAAAGAGAAAATATTTTTACAAGAATCAACGGACAATGTGACATCATCTAAAGTCTTAGAGGTTGACATTAATGATGAATACAAGCAAGAAGAGAAAGACCCTGATCAAGAAGACATACAGTGCAAAGTGAGTTAAGAGATGAAGATCCATATTGAAGACTAAAGTCTTCAATAACCAAATAATGTAATACAGGGTGGTGTTGGCATATATTGCATTATTTGGTACGTGCTAATGTACCACATTGGGTACATATTTATATTAGGGAAGATTTTCCTAGTTTAGAAGTTGAGTATTTACTTTATGCAATGTAGTAAATAGAGTATTATTAAAGTGTGTAATGTATTTTGGTATTGTAAATGTGCATATGAGTCCATAGAATAGGAATATGAAGAGTCTCTAGAAGAGTGAAGGCTAAGAGTGCTCCATATTAAGAGTCATATCATATTATATATGTATCCTTGTATGTGTAAGCAAGGGACATAATAGGACATGATATGATATGATTTGTAGTTTGAGAGAGTTTAGAAGTATGGGCACTAAAGTTCTTGATTCAATGGAGATACAATTTTCTGAGCATTTGTTAATGGAAATTCTATGAGTGATCATTAAAGTTATTTTTGAGTTTTATACTTTTAAAATGTTGCCATTATCATATATATTGCATTGAAAATTTATTTTTGATCTTTTGGTATATTGTATCTTAATTATTAGCTTAAAAAGCTAACACATATGAGGGATTTATCCGAGATTGTAAAAGTGGTTGATGAAATTGAGAAAAATCTATCATGAATATAAACATGAAAAGAGAAAAGAAGATTAGGTTACACTTGAGATGTATTATTTATTAAAGTGAAGGATCCAACAACATGTATCTATAAAATAATTCTTTCAAAATATCTAAGGGACTAGAAAATTTTAGTGCTAACATCTATTATACTACATTTTATATTAGCTATGCTTTACAAAAAAACACAATGTGTTAATAAATATGTAGTTTTTATAAGTGACATTGGGATCTATGTAAGAAAAAAGGAAGATGAGGTAGCTAGAAGAAAAGAATAATGTTTGATACATTACGTTGGATGGAGTATTGGTCCTTCATGCATTTTTTGGAAGATTTGGCTTGAACGGAACCGTCGGATTTTCCAAGGTAAGGAGTTAACTACTTCCCAGGTCTGGCAGAGGATTTTGCGTATGATCCAGGAAACTGTGTCTGCAAAATGTCAGATTATTTCTCCCGTGGACCATGCGGAACGTCAGATCATGGAAAGATTAGGCTTGATGGTTAATGGTCCTGGTCCTAATGTCTCTTGCAGACGGATGGGTCAGAATAATCGGGTGCGGAGGGCTGGCAAATGGAATCCGCCTCCTCCGGGAGTGCTGAAAATTAATACGGATGGATCTTCCCGGGGTAATCCGGGTAATGCTGGTATTGGTGGTGTGGGGCGGGATAGTAGTGGTACTATCCAATTTTTTTTCTCTTGCTTTAAGGGACATCATTCTAATAACTTCATGGAAGCACTCACAATTTTATATGCTTTGGAGCAAGGGTATGCTTTGGGTTGGCGTCGGATTGTTTGTGAATCTGATTCTCAGATAGTTATAAATTTGTTAAATTATGGAGATAGTCTTCATGGTTGTTGGCGGTTGAGTTGGGTTGCTCGGAAAATTCTTAATATCTCTGCTCACTTGGAATTCATTTCTTTTGTGCATATTCCTCGGGAGTGGAATAGGGTAGCGAATTTGTTAGCTAAATGGGCTTCTAAGTTTCAAGATGGTTGGGATGTTCAAAATTGGTCTCAACTTTCTTCTGATTGCTCTCAATCTCTCTCTTCTTTATTGAGAGCTGATATGTCTGAATAGCTTTTGCTTTTTCTTTGTATCATGAATGTTTTGCTGAGTTAATAAATTTTTACCCTCTTTTATAAAAAAAAAAAATATAACTTTCATTTATAATTTTATATACATTTTAATTGGTTGTCATGGATATTAGAATACAATGATTTCAAGAAAACCTATTCAAGAGTCAACCACCTTCCACTCATGTACACAGGATTTTTATGCATGTTAAAATTTTAACTTGGATCATTTTTATACAATGCAACCTAACTCAATAAGGTAATATTCACTCAATAAAATTTGTCAATTATTAAAATTAAAATAGGGATATATGTCATAAAATCTAAGAGTAGGCTTAGATATATAATATTGTTACACTCAATCCAAGGTCCATGTATTTCCATAAGTTTGACCCTTCTTTAAGGTGTCTTCATGGTTCTATTATTAAAATTTGTGGTATTAATATTCACTTGAGACCATGACTAACATTGTATTGTATTAATTTTTGTATATTCCTATAGGCCATTATACACTTTTCATAGGTGGATTTTTGGTAACACTCTAATATTGGTTCTTCAACATAACCTAAGGTTACTTGTAATTTGGGTATTTATACCCCATTGAGTGTAATTGTTTCTTCATTTATTGAAGATCATTATTTATTTGTTATTATGAATGTTTAGTGTCTATGGACACCTTTTTATTTTGTGTTATGCTCACATGAGATTTATCTTTTCTTGATGGGTAATGTGTTGACAATGTTCATTCTTGAATATATTGATAAACTTGACATGGTATTAAAGTAAGCGTGAATATCAATCTCTATTATTCGATCTCAAAATTTGGTGAATATTGCTCTACAATTATCATAAAAGTATTTTGAATTTTTTTGAAGCAATGCAGAAGTATATATGTATCCAATAGTGTTTTAGGGTTTCACCCAAAAAACTTAGCTGGAGCTTGGATCATGAGGATATATATATCACAATTCATTGGATAAGGGGAAATATGGATTGATAGATTCACCATATTTTCTTCTTTTACATTCATTTCAGTTTGTTATTTAATTTTACTTTGATGTATTATTCCAGTGATGTTCTTGTTAATGAAGAAGATTTTATGAAAATTAGCGGATTGAAATTTTGAGTATTTTTACAAATATCATTTGTGTTTTATGGGTTCTTATAAAAATATTGTTTACTTATATATTTGGAATTTATTGGGATCAATTTAGTATAGAAAATAAGGAAATATGCACGACTTTTCAAATAGAGAAGAATTATTTTTTTACCTCTCCAAATTGCCAGAAAAGTTATGGGTAAACTTCAAATCATAACAAAGACCTCGAAGCCACTTGGAAAAATTATTAATATGGTGTACACAAATTTATACTATATATATAATATAGGATGATTTGATGCTTTGTGTTCTAGAAAAAAAAGGTTTATGGAAAATCATAATAAATATTGACAATTTATTAGGATTTTTTCAATTTTAGGGGTGTCATAATTCAATGCTTTATTTTTTTTATAATTTAGATCTTTATATCTATATTATAAAGGTATTATAATTCACTCCATTGTACAAAAATTGAATTTGAAATTTGAATATATTAAATATTCTTATCTTGGTGGGCATGAGATGTAGTTTCGGAACATAACACATATAATGGATTGTTGAATAGAGACACGATTGATAGTTCCATCATGTTCCTTGGAACAATGGTTAATGAGAATTTGTTAGATGATTAAAATGGTAGGTCAAAAATCCAACACTTTATGTGTTTTTTTTTATGATATATATTAAAGGAAATGCAACCACAAGATGTAAAATGAGTAAGCAATAATAACTGTATGATAATGGCATTATAATATGTAGGAAAAATATAAGAGAAACTTCTACAATAACTTAAAAATATGCCATTAATGAAAGCTCACAAAAATAGTACAATGTAATATAATGGAGGACATGAACACTCCAAAGATACTTGAAGGAACTACATTGTACTCACTATAGCTACTAATACAACTAGTCACTATTGTATCTTCTATATAATCTTTCTCACTCACTCAAAGGTATATATATAGGGAGATAAGTCCCTTGGCCTTTCATCTACCCTATAACTCATGTATATGTGGACTACATGCACATTTACATCATTGCACATTCTACCTCTTGTTCATTTATTATAATGCATGGAGTAACCACTCTAACCTACTCTAAGGTAATGTAATATACTCCAACACCCCAAGGTGGTACATTAGCATGTATCAAATAGTGTAATATACTCCAACACCCCCTGTATTACATTATTTGGGTATTGAATACTTTAGTATTCAATATGGTTCTTCATATTTCAAGTACTCTTTAGTTTGAACTGGTCCTTCTTCTTCTACTTCAGTATTCATGTTGTCTTTCCATATCTTCTTCATTCCATTGTTCTTTGGTATTTCAAAGTGTTTGGTAGAATTGTTGACCTTGAAGTCTTCTAGGTATCCTTGATGAACTAAGGATCTTATAATATTGCAAGTCATAAGTGGATAAGAATTACTTATTTTTCTTTACTTTGGTCTTCTGAATGACCTATCTCCTTGCTCAAAAGTTTCAAACTTGATTTCATTGTCAGTGGATGCTTATGAAATAAGAAACTTAAAGAAACAATATAATATGAATATTAATTTCTCTTCAAATATTTTATAGTACTTGTCTTTATAGTAACAGAAGAAAGATGAATGATATTTTCCTCCACAATATTTACATGGATGAAAACTCTAGCAGTTTGCTTTCTCATGACCAAATTTGTTGCAATAAGTGCATGATGAAGATACCCCAACTCCTTTTCTATTTATTTTACATGAATCAAGTTCATCCATTTCCTTTATTAAATAGTCAAACCATCTATGTACGATCGAAGCTATTCCATATTTACTTCTTTTATAAACTTGTATGACCTCTTTCTGATCAATATTCTTTTCTATCTTTTGGTTTTTGATAATATAGTTGTCATCAATTCCTTTCATCATATATGAAGAATTTACTTTTGGAAAACTATTAGTTTGTGAATTCTTAGAAATATTTCTAAACCATATTGGTTCTTCTCTTCTAATTGTTTTTTTCTTATTTTCATTTCTAGAATCAAGCATGTCTTTAAACCATTTTGATTCCTTGAAAATTGTACACTTAATAAGATTTTCCATGGTTATTTTGAAGTTGTATTTCTTTTTAAGAAGGAACAATTTGATAATTTTAAATTTATAAACCTTTGAGGCTAACTACCTTGTGACTCCCTAGTTTAGAGTATGTGATCAATCTTGATAAAACCTTTTCAAATATTAGGTTTTGTATAATCCCTTATGTCTCCCAAGTATTTGAAATTATGGTTTTTATAAAGTGCTTAGCATACATTAGAATTCCTTTTGAGTTCATTCCCTAATGTTTTTGAATACAATGTTAATATAATGATCAAATCCTATTTCACCTTATTTCTCCCTATTGAGATATGCAATTTTTATTTGATGAAGTTCTCTATTTTTCAAGACTCTATGGTTGGATTCCTTTTGTCCCATTAATTTGAATATGAGACAAGTATAATAAATAAATTCCAACTCTAAAGCAATCAATGATTGTGCTTCTTTTATCCTTAATTTTTAATAGTTCAATTTTCTAAATTCCAATGATCTAAAGTTTGATGTAGTAATCCTTATATATCCTTCATTTAGAATTTTTTTTTTTGGTGGTGGCCACAAGGGGTAAACAGACTGTGACCACGAGGGAACCATTACATAACATATCCGCAACATGTGAGGCGAGAGAATTGAACCTGGGCCTCTCAACAACTAGAGAGGTTTAACTACCCACTTGCTCTCCAACTCCTCTACATGGGCAGATCATTTAGAAATTTAGAAAATGATAATATTTGCAAAATAAAATTTCAATTTTCAAAGGTAGAATTATTTGCAAATACTGTAATATTTGATTCTCAATATAATGTAATTTGGAATTTCTCTTAAGGATATAATATCCTTGTTTAATTGCTTTCTAATAAACTAATATTGTAATTTATCAATGAAATAATTGAATAGACTTAACCTTAGAGATAATGCTCCTTATATCTCCTTATACATTATGGAAGGAAAATATAAACTCAACATCAATATACCTTTACCAAAATGTGATGCATGATGTGTTGGGTGATGTCTTCCTTGACTACACTTTCAACTGTATTGAGTGTTGTATTCTATATGCTCTTCAATGTATGGTAGTGTGCATTGAATGCACTACATAATATGGTGCTCTATATCCAATATTAGACTGTCCTCTTCACCTCCTTAATGCTTATTTTACTTGTGGAAGCTCAATCTATGCTCTCTTCTTAGACATAGCTATTAATACCACTTTACCTCCTCTTGGAATGAATACCACATGGCATTTATGTTTCCTTTGATCATGAATTTCCTTGTAGGGTAGTCCAAGTACATTTCAGTCTTTATGGAATGTTGATCTATGTGGCACTAGTGTTACCTTTCACTATCGATGTTGGTAATATGATGCTTAAATCCTGAATTCTTGTATAAGTGTTACTAGAACAAGTGCAGACACTATTTGAAAGATATTCCTCTTGAGAAATTACTATAACTTTGATGGCACCTTACTCCTTTGTGCCAAATGGCATAATATTTTATTGTTGGCTTATGGCACATGAATCCTTATTTCTATGTATGTAACCAAGTTATTCAACATTTTTAATCCTTAACGCTATTCCAATTCCTTGCAAATTTTTTAGCTTCTATTCTAGTGTGCTTTCTTAAACCTTAATGTATGGTGGCTCCTCTTCGATGATAGTGGATCTTCCTTAATGGTAGTGGTTCTTTCTATGGTATTTCAAAGCTTGCTTTAGTATGGTTGTTCATCCAAACTCCTCTCTACTTCTGCTTGGGTGTTGCTTGATGGTAATATCCTTATAACTTGCACTTTATTACTTTATGTTGTTTTTTCTATTGATGTTATACCATTCTTACTTAGTCTCATTCTTACTACAGGTTCCTTGAGTGCCCCCTTAAAGATACTATGGCATTAAATTTTGTATCTTTAAACACTTTTACTACATTTTATTGAGCCCTTGGATGCCTCTATTGAATTCCATATTGTGATAGCCACGTGTACAACAAACTATTTCCTAACACCCTTTTTGTGTTCAAAAATATTTTTTTAGGCACAATAAATGAGCGCTTGAGATGTCAATAATATTTGAAGTCAATGATTACACCAGATGCTGCCAAGTGTCACTTTCACCACAACTATGGTAGGGCCACCAACTGGCCCCTCTGCTACCTCAAGAACCGCATGCCCAAACCATTGGGAGCCTCCCACACGCGGGTGCAATGTTACCACCCTAGGTGGTCACAATCACCTTATCACCTGTTGGTGCTTATAAATACTATCGTGCTTCACAACATAATCAGTGTGGGATAATATCCCACTTTATTTTTTAAAGGGCAACCCTACCAAAAAAACTTTCTTGCTGGGAAAATTACAAGCCATCAGTGTTCACACTGTGGTTCTTCAAACAATATTTGAGCCCTATCGATGCAAATCCTTTTTGCCTATGACCTACATTTAAATGCTCTATCTATAGATGATCCTCAAAGTGTGTGTGATATAAATAGATGATTGTATTAATGACATGGTGAGGTAGGGTTTCAATTGTTTCAATATGTGCTTTGTAACTCTTTTCAATTTGATGCTTGTTGTATTATGCTTGGTTTTTCCTCCTTTGGATGTCTTCTTCTACACGATGAATGTATAGGATATCTCATCCCTTGATGACACCATTTTATTTGGCATGTGTAGCAATGACAATCCAATGATACTACTTCTCCTTATGTGACACTAGAGGTACTGTCAATAGATGTGCTACTCAGGTGCAGCATCAACGCGTATTCACCATACAGTGTTTAGAAATTTTGGTACCCCTCTATCACTGCAAAACATATCCTTTGACATAATTTTGGACCACCTTCTCTTCTTGTCCTTCAATGATCTTGTGGAACCTGGTCTGGTATAGAAACTTGCAATAGATATTTCAAGATATTCCAACAAAACAAATTTGTACTTGGGCATTTCCAATCAACTTATTCATAAAAAAAGAGCACACTCCAATGATATCTTAAAAAAATGTGCTCGCATGCCTCGTGAACCTTCAACTTCTCCCGAAACTAAACGTCTTCTTCTCTGGTCACCACACTATGAGATAGCTTCATTTTCTCCCTTTAGTCAAATATATTCATCAATACCATAAAACTCCTTTTTGTGCCTTCGTAGAAACTCCAATATACTACTATGTTCTTCTCTCCTCTTCTTATCTGGTGCAGCCCATATATCTCAAAGGTATTTCACTTCATTAAACTTATTAAAATAAAATATTGGACTTTAATTTATATACAAATGCTCACTTTATTGCTATTTGTACTAAGGGGTTGGCCCACACTATTTGAATGCTTAAATTTGAAACCTTTAATTAAAATATTTAAATATTAAAGCATACTCATATTATAACATCACTTTAATATTTAAATTTTTAATTTAAATATTAAAGCATACTCATATAATTAAATCATCCTTGGAGATATATTTGCTTTGAATACTTTCTTTGATATTGCCCAAACTCATAAGCAAACTTATTACCCATGAAATAATATATCTATCTTGAATACTTTGCCCAATCATGCAACCAAATCAACCTTTGACATCAATGACAACTCAATAATTTCAACATCTTCCAATTATCGTTTAATAAATTTATTCCTATTAATTTTCTTCTTCTCACATTCTTTACTTTAAATTTTTCCTTCAAACATTTTTATCTCAAATATCTCAATAAATTCATTTTTTTTCAAAAAATATTTTTTTATTTATTTCTTTAATTATTTTCTATTTTAAATATTCATTTTTCACCTTATACCTTCCTAATATTTTATTTAATGTATCAACTTTGCTAAGTTCATTTTTAACTATGGATTCACTTTATTCAAATCTTAGTGAAAGGTAGATTAAATGTACCCCTTAGGCATTTTTTAAATATTGTATTTTTCTTCTAAACTTGAAATTAGGGCATACCCTATATTTCTCCAAACTAAGAATGTCTCCAGATGTTTCTATGCTAGCTATTGTAAAATTTATTTTTCTTAGATAGTTGATGCTTTCTCTTGATTCCTTTCCACATAAAAATATTCTACTCAAAATTTCCAATTGATGCAGGAGCATCCAGTGGTGTAAGAGTGATCTTGCATAATCCAAAATATATATTAATTTTATTATGTTCTAAAATGAATTAGTCTGAATCCTACCACTAAAACTTAAGGGTGAATTTTGAAGGCCTTAGAGGCCTCGTAGAGGGGTGAAAATTGGTTGTAGTTCCCTATATGACACTACATTGTTGTAGCTCTTTTTGAGAGCTTTTCAAAAATATGCACTAATAGTCAATCTAAGAAACGAGTGAGGAGTTATGACCCCGGGAAGTTTTTCACCTAAAATTCAAATTTCAAATGAATTATCCTAGACGGGAAAGGGAAAACAGGGTATTATAGGGGAATTTCAAAATTGTAAAGAGGTTTGGTCTCTGTAACTACATTTTTTTGAAAATTAATACAGTAAAGCTCTAGTTCCTATTGTCATTTCTCTATTTTCTATAGATTTTTTGTGAGTTTTTTTTACCTATTTTGCACCACCAACATATGTAATTTTACTTGGCTATCATCTACAATTCTAGCTCAGGATTGGTTAATGCAACTTAGGATCCTAAGAATATTTTCTTCTCTCCTTCACTATTCTCATACTATGGCTAATATTTTAGCTCCTTGGCTTCCTTAATGTTTCTCATAAATGGACCATTGCTTCTTTCCAAAATGCACTCCAAATCACTACATATTCTCACCAAACACTCTCCCAACATGGTTCTCCTTCCCACCAAATACCTTTTCTCTTAACAAACATTCTCTAATCTCACAAAACAATCCTAGTGTGGTTTTCCTTCTCACCAAGAATTCTTATAATATGTTGTAATAACCTTCACTTAACATGGTTTTCTCCTAGCCTATTTTGATATCTTCACCTTTTCTTTGCTACACCTTGATTTCACTTCATCATTTATTCATTTCTCCTTAACATATCTTCACCTTTACTCTATTCATTGTTTCTCTTCACAATTACGTTTTGCAAACTTTGACATCTCTCAGTGTGGGTTTCTCTCAAACACTCTCTTTTCTAAAGCATTCCTAACCTAGCTCTAATACCACTATTAGAATATAAGCTCTTTTAAAAATAATATATCAAGATGAAAACTCCCACACAAAGATATACACAATGAAATGTAGAAGTATTCAAACAAATAAATAGACTCTCAGTATACCCATAGATCTTCTTAGTATTCTAATACCAATTAAGTACTAAAATTTAACTACATAAATCTTATATGCTTCATCTACATATAGCCTTTACAATGAATCTTGATATTTTAATTTCAACAAACTATTCATCTCCTCAAACATCCAAGAGATATGACTCTTCATATTTATCATAGGAGAAATATATTTTATTGAATCCTAATAATGAAAAACCTCTAATAAATATGATATAACAAACTTTAAATGAATCATATTTACAAAAAAAATAAAAATTGCACCACATATTGACAAGATATTTACAAAATATTTACAAAGGTTCTTGCAATATATTTGCAAAGTACCAAATAATGTAATAAAATGTAACATGATGTAGTTACTACAACAATATGCAGTATTAATATGAGTTCCACAAGTGCTCTTGATAATATGACTCCTTATAAAGCATAGTATGAGAAGAAACCCAATTTTAAACAATTTAATTTTATTGGTTTTTTAGTCTATGTTTAGGTTGCTAATGATAAAATGAAGAAGCTTGATCCAAAAATTAAGTCTTGTATTTTTTCTAGATATTATAAAAATAACAATTCTTAAAGGCTCTACAATCCAAATACTAACAAAGTGGTGGTTTCTCAAGATGTGATTTTTAATGTAGGGGGAGTATATGGTCATCAAAGAGGCCATACTGGTAAGACCATCCATGTTAGTAAGGGTAGTGTTGATGGTGAAAACCCACTACTGTGTCTACTCTCTCATTAATTCCACCAAGAAATTCTAAGGAGACTTCATTAGGTTCTTCAAGTAATTCATCACCCATTATTGATCTTATGAAGACTACATATGGTAAGAAAAATATTTAAACTCATGTACAAGTTAAATTCTAGATAGTAATTTTGAAAGGAGGATTATAAGAGGCCAAGATCAAGAAGTTTATCAATTTTTTTCAATATTGCAAAGGTTGCACATATATGAAGATGATAAAAAATATCCTAAAGAATAGTCAATTAATTATGCTTCGATTTCTCAAGTCAAGTTCAAGCCTTATTGTTTTGAATATGCTTTTACTAATGATGTGCGGGAGTAAGCAATGTAATAAGAGATAAATTCCATTCAAAATAATGATACTTGGGAGCTTATGAGAATACACAACTATAAAAAAATATGTGGGTTCTAAGTGGGTCTACAAAGACCAATAATTATAGTGATGGCAGTATTGAAAGACATAAGACTAGATTTATTGCTAAAGGATTCGCATAAAGTTATGGAATTGATTATGAAAAAGTGTTTGTACTTGTAGAAAAGAAAGTAACAATTAGAATGGTTATTTCTAGGGCAAGTCAAAATACATAGAGTGTGCATCACTTGGATGTAAAAAGTGTCTTCTTGAATGAGTACTTAGAAGAAGAAGTGTATGCATAATAACTGCAAGTTTTAGAGGTTAAAGGTAAAAAAATAATTTGTATACAAGTTGAAGAAGATATTATATGGCCTTAATAAAGCACCAAAGGCTTGGTATGCCCAAATATATGGATACTTTCAACAAAATAGCTTCAAAATGGTACCCTCTACTCCAAGAAAGAAGGTAATGATATTATTCTTGTATGTTTGTAAGTAAATGATCTAATTTATATGGGTGGCAACTCAAAAATGAAATGCGAATCCAAAAATGCTATGATGAATGAGTTTGAAATAAAATATTTGTGGTTGATTTATTACTTTATTGGAATGGAGATTCATCAAAGTGAATATGAAATTTTTATTTGCCAAATAAAGTATGCTAAAGAAATATTGAAGAAGTTTTGTATGAGAAAACATAAAATAGTACCCACTTTGATTGCTCAATGAGTAATTTTGTGCAAGGATGCAAGATCTAGAAAATTATATGTGGTAGGTTATGGGAACATTGTGAGAAAATTTATATTTTTCACTAACACTAGAATAGACATTGCTTATGCTATTTCTCTTGTTATAAGATACATGAAAGTGTTGAGGGTGATATCAAAAGTCATCCATAATTATTATATTATTATGTGAGTTGTAACTAAAATAAATCATATGAAAAAATATCTTAATTAAGTAATTTATTAATACCAATTAAAATTTTTAGTTAATTTAAAATAAATTTTAAAATAGCATGCAAAGTGGCATAATAAAAGTTGTTTTTTTAAAGCTAATTTTTAGCCTTTTTAGATTTTTTGCATGATCAATGTTGATTGATAATTATAAGGACTCTTTTTGAATAAGAAAAGAAACATAATTTTTTAGAGTGCACTATTTTAGAGCTTTCATGTGGAGCTTTTTAAAAGTGTTTATGTGTACGCTTTTTTTAATTCTAGATCAAATTTTCGGGTTTGGACCAACAACATAGTTTTCTGAAATTGGAGATTTTGGCTAAGGATATTTCATTATTTAGCATTTAGAATTGGTTTAGCTTAATCACTAAAAACTTCTGGATCATTTTTGGGTAATATTCATACTCCATTAATATTTTTGTCTTAGATCATAACTTCTTTATTGTTGTTTTCTGGATATCTCCACCTCAAGAACTTTCATTTGGTACCAAAGCAAAGTTTTTCGTGTGTTTTCAGAATTTTTTGGTGAAGCTACGACAAGAGAGGATGAATATTTCTATTACCCAACATACTTTATAATATTTTGAATCAGAAATACTTGTAGCTATTTTTTTCTATCATGGCAAAAAATAGTGCACCTTAATTATACCTACATTCAAAGGAGACAACTTTGAGTCCTAGAGATATCAAATAAGGAGGATATTTGTATGTAATTGAGTTTGAAAAAGTATAGTTCACCCAGATACTCCACCTAATGATTGGGAATCTCTTACTCAAGATCAAAATAATACATTGGAAGAAGAATAAAGGAATTATGCTCAATATTTCTTCTACTTGCAGAGTGCAATAGATCCAAGCATCTATCCAAGGATAGTTGGTTGTAATAATACTCATGAGGCATGGACAAAATTTAAGATATAATTTCAAGGCTTAAAATAGGTAAGATAAAAAAATATCTCCATATTAAGAATCAATTTTGAAAATATGAGAATGCATGATGATGAGAATGTTGGAGACTATTGTAATAGAGTAAATGATATAGTGCATAGAATGAGAATGTATGGTGAAGTCATGGAATATAAAGTAGTAGTAAGAAATATTTTGAGATATTTAACCCCAAAGTGGTTTATTATTGTCATTACACTTTAGGAGTGTAAATTTATGGATAAAATTAATATTGAAGAGTTAGTGGGTTCTTTATTGTCCCATGAAGGTAAAATGAAAAGTTACTCAAATGAATTGAATCATGCACTAGAGTCCAGAGTATGGGTTTCGAAACCAAATACAAAGCCCTCAAATTAGAATGAATTTTTTCTCAAATTTTATATCAGAATGGAAAAAAAAACAATCAAATTAAAAGTGGAAGGGTAAGAAGGTTATCACTTGTTGTTATTGTAAGAAACCAAGTCACATGATTAAATATTATAGGAAACTAGCAGCCAAAAATTAAGCCAACTAAGATGGGGGTAATAAAATTCTTACCAAGATGAGAATAATTATGATCAAATTAATTATTATCTTTCATGTAATTCAGGTTTGGATGATAAAAATAATATGTAGTTTCTTGATTCAGAATGTTCTAACCATATGTCATGTTTTAAGGATTGTTTTGACAAACTAGATGGTTCATTCAAGAGCCAATTTCACTTAGGATATGGGAAGGTGATTCATGTATAAGGGAAAGGGAGTATGTATATCACCATAAAGCATGGGAAGGGTGATATAAAAAACATTTATTTGGCTCCAAACATGAAGCACAATCTCATGAGTGTTGGAAAACTAGTAGAGAAAGGATTCAAGCTACTTTTTGACAATGGAGAATGTTTGATATATGACAAAAAACAAGGCAAAAATTTGATTGGAAATATATTATGTCAAAAAATAGAACATTTCCATTGATAAAAAGTATGTTAAATCATAATTCTTGCTTTTCTACTATTGAGGATTCAAACATGTTGTGGCACTCTAGATATCGTCATTTAAATTTCAAAAGTTTACATGTTCTTTTTAAGAACAATATGGTTGATGGTATTCCAAGGATTGAATCCAAATTTAAGGAAGCATTAAAGGTATTTCTACATAGAAAAAACCATAGAGAAATATTTCCAACCATAAAATGGAGAGCTACAAAGAAATTAGAATTGGTACATTCATATTTGTGTGGCTCTATGTCTTGTCCTAGCATTGGCAAAAAATTATATTGTATTTCCTTTATTAATGATGCTACCAGACTAATGTGGGTTTTCTTATTGAAGACAAAATATGGGATATTATCAGCATTTATGATATTCAAGGTATTGGCTAAAAATAAATCAGGTTGTTATATCAAGGTATTAAGAACTGATAGAGGTGGGGAATTCTATTTATAGTAATTTCTAGATTTTTGCTCTTTATATGGAATAAAAAGGTATTTTACTACTTGTTGGCATTTTTGCCACATTTTTTTTGTTGTTTTTGTTCAAACAAAAGAATGCTCAAATTGTAGAGACACTTAACAAATTTTGTGCTAAAGCAAAGGTGTCGCGATATCGTGAAACATCACATTTTTGTGACCTATCACGTTTTCGTGGCATCCGTACCAGACAAGAGCTAAGTATAAAAGATGTCATGATATCGTGACATGTCGCATTTTCGTGACCTATCACATTTTTGTGGCTAAAAATAGCCAAAGGAAGCAAGGGAGTAAAACTATTGCGATATCACGACATGTTGGATTTTCACGCTAGGAGCAACAAAAGGAAGCAGTAATGGTAAAGTTGTCATGACATCGCGACATGTCACATTTTTGTGACTTGTTGCGATGAGGGAGAACTAAAGTGAAAGATGTCATGATATCGCAACATGTCACATTTTCATGACTTGTAGTGGCAACAGAGTACAGTGACAAGAAAATTTTGTGATATCGTGACATACAATAGCAAGGAGGAGAGCCAAAGGAAATGTCGTAATATCGTGAAATGTCACGTTTTCGTGGAAGGGCTAAAGATAAACACAAGGCAGACGAAAGATGTCATGATATCATGAAATTTTTGGAAACAAGGCCAAGCAAAAGAAAGTTGTGATATCGCAACAGGAAGTGGCAACAACGAAGAAGGCAAGAAACTATCACGATTTCATGACATGTCATGATTTTGCGGGGCAAAAGTGCAAAGTACAAGAAGATAGAAACATGTCACGATTTTGTGACTTGTTGAAGATGAAAAGACAAAATAGAGAAGACGTCGTGATATCACGACCTGTTGCGTTTTCACAAAATGAAGGCTAAAAAGTACAAGGCAGAGAGAAATTGTCGTAATTTTATGACATGTCACGTTTTTGCAATGAAAGAGCAAGAAGGGAAGTGCCAAGTACAAAATGTCATGATTTCATGACATGTCCCATTTTCGCCACTTGCAAGAAGATGAAGGCCAGAGCAAGAGAAAGATGTCACGATTTCACGACATGGTGAGTTTTCGCGACTTGGAGCAGCGAAGAATGCAGGCGAAGAAAGATGTCGTGATTTTGCGACATGTTGTGGAAAGAAGGCTAAATGAAGGCGAATGTCGCGATTTCATGACATGTCGCATTTTAACGAAAAGAATGAAGATAGGTGCCAAGTGAGTGAAAATTGTCACGATTTCGTGACATGTTACAGTTTCATGAAAGTGAAAGACAAGAAGAGCCAAACAAGAGAAGATGTCACAATTTTGCAACATGCCGCATTTTCGCGACTGGTGGTAACAGTAGAAGGTAGTAAGTGGGAAACGCCACGATTTCATGACATGTCACATTTTCACAACCTGTCACATTTTTATGATAGAAGCAATAACAAAGACCCGATAAAGTTCTGTCCATATTTTTCCTTTAGAATTGCATAGGAGAATGTGAGGAGAAGATAAGGATCAAATAAAATCTCTCCAACTAATTTTGAGATTGTGGTCAAAGAGGTTCCAAGATTAAATGTTGCTGTTTACCTATGTGCGCAAGATTCAGTATTAAAAGTTATTGTTCGTGATTTCCTAACAACTTCCGGCTTGCCCTGATAATGGTCATTTAATGAAGAAATATGGTCCCTTGTTTTTGTTTAATTTTTAGTTTTGGTCCATAAAAATAGGGATTGTCATTTATTCGAGGCATATTAAGGGGATTGTTTCTCTTTTCAAGTGCACATTTTGTGGATCGCTTCTTCAAATATGTTTTATGTATTAAATTCTATGATTCGAAAGGAAGAGGAAGCACCTCTATAAATACCAATGTAAAATCTCAAGCAAAGGGAGGAGGACCTTTTTGCAAAAGTTGAAGCAGAAATCCTAGATGCATTTTGCTCTATTCTTAGTGTCTTTTGAGTCAGTGATCCAAACTGTTGTTCATGTTTTGCTTTTTGTGTGATTTACTTCTATTTAGTCCAGTATTAAAATATAAGTTGAATTCTATTGTTCTGAATTTGGCTATATTTTCATTTGAATGTTTGAAGTATAATTGAAGGTGAACTTATGGCTAATGCTTGATCCGATTTTTGCATGTGCATCCTAAGAATCTATTGCCGCTTATCTTAGAGATCTAGTTTGAGATTATTTTCTATCTGAGGTTGTACTCCCCATCAACTATCGGCTTCGGCCATATTTCCATCTCTTTCTATTATTTCCCATTTCTTTCTACATTTTCCCATTTCTTTCCTGCATCCTTATATTGAAACCAGTTTAGATTAGTTTGGGAGCCAGCCCTCTCTAGATATTGGCCTGGGAGACTTCTCTTTCTCTCGGCCTTTCAATGTTGGTCGAGTCTAGGACACACAAGTGATGAAATATTGTACTTAGGCAGATTTGTGACCAACAATTTTTGGCATGCTCGGTGGGACAGACTGTTTCTATCTCAGAAAGATCCATAATCGGTGGGACAAATATTATTCGACTTGACAAACCCACCTGTGCCAATAGTTTTTGGCATGCCCGGTGGGACTCACAAGTCCCATATTTTGACACCCGGAGGAATCAAGATTTTGATGAACTGTCTTGACCTCAAAACGGTGATTGTAAGTTCATCTGGTGACTCTCCTGAAGGTTACTGTTTAGTACCTTGAAATTTCCAATTCTGAAGCTGGTGAAAATCTTTTCATCTTTGCTTCATGATCATGAGATCAAGTGCCAAAGAATCGGAAGATCCAGTCGAATTATTTGAGATCAATGTTCAAAACTATAGGGAGCATTCAAGATTGGTAAGTCTTGTGAACCCGTCATTTGCTGTTTCTTCGTAGGCAGCAGGTCAGTTTGTGCCATCTCTGACTCCTCCCAGTACTGCTACGATCTTGCTAGTAGATCCAAATCCTATAGTGCAAATGGCTAGTCAACAACCTCCTCCACGTCGAGTTCCTACTTGGAACTATTCAGGAGCATTGGACCTGCCTTTTCAAAATCTAGTTCCTGTTGTAACAATAAAAGCCTTGCCTACATACGATGGTATTGGAAAGACAATGTACGAGCATGTGTTAGATGTGGCAACCTTGGCTTCAATTCATAATATCACAGACGAAGATGTCATGATAAAATTGCTCGTCCTGTCACTCCGAGGTAAGTTGTTGTGCTGGTATAGATCCTTGTCTCCCAACTCCATAAATTCATGGGATCAATTAGTAGAGATGCTAATCCAAGGGTTCAATGAGCAAGCAAACCCATTTTATTTAGTGCATCAATTTAATAATATCAAGAGGCATCCTCAAGAGGAGATAGTGGATTTCAATGTTAGGTTTTCCTGAACTTGGCAGAGAGTTCCTGATGGTCTTCGCCCTACTCATGAACAAGCAGCATTGTACTTTCTTAGGGATTTCCATTCAGATATTGGTATGAAAATTAGGATGTCCAATGTTCAAACCTTTCCTGCACTATATGCCCAGGCATAAAATGCTGAGTCCGATCTGATTTTCGTTGGGAAATTGCCTCTGAAAATGACCTTGCCTATTTTTCTCGAGCTTCCACAATACCAGCCTACAGGTGCAGCCCCTACATCTTACACCGCTCCATCCATATACCCTTCATCTTCATGGAATCCACCCATAACTTCGGTACCTATGATTCCCATTCCACTTCCAACTCCTACATTACCTTCTCCACTAGTTCCATTACCTCTACCAGCACCGCCTGTGTCCTCAAGCCCAAATCCTCAATTGGCTATTTTGTGATAAATCCAGTAGGCCATGAGAGCCCTCTCTAACAATGTGACATCTATGGAGTGAAGAGAGGCAGAAAGGAACTATCAGCCATGAAGATTTGTTTCAACCGTAACAAGAGAGCAATTAGCTCCTAGCAAGGCTATAGAGAAAGTACCTGAGAGGAACTCAACGATCCTGGTAAGTGAAGAGGCTGGTTCTTTTGAAGTTTCACATGATCCTTATTACTAGTGTTCTTCATGCAATGATCCACATGATGAGTCCACTTGCATGGTCCACCAAAATTATTTTCAAGTTCTTGCAGGGAGCCATGTAAACATGATTCGAGAGGTGGATCTTAATTATGTGATGTCTCTTGAAGAACACAGCAATCTTGACATGCAACGACAAGAAACCAATGTTGGTAGATCCAGCTAAGATGGAGCCATTGAAATTGCCTCCTGCACAAGCAATAAAGAAATAAATACCTACAAAGACTCATGATCCTCCAACCTAATAACAAGATCCACCTATTTTTTTGAAGGATCCGCTACCACCACAAGCCAAAGAGAGGTTTCCAGCTAAGGCTTCTATCTCCCAGTCGCAAGTGGAAACAAAGGAACAAGCTAGAGAGACGTTGCAGTATCCATCATTGACTAAATGGTAGCGAATGGAGGCCACTCAGTAATATCAAAGCAAATATGAGGACACTATTGAAAAGAGGGAGTCTGGTGCATCTACATACAATATTGTTGAATAATTGAAGAAGATTCCAGCCAAGGTTAGTCTCTATGATGCATTACAATTACTTGGGAAAGTTGATTTGTTACAAGAATCATTGAAGTCTATGAAATATAATGAGAAGAATCCTACCCAGATGATTTTTGCTCAAAAATTAACTTCTTCAGCCACTAGAAAAAATAGACCACCCCCATTTTATTTGTCACTCAGGATGGAGGGTTGGATAGTGCACAACTGCATGATTGATTTTGGTGTTGCGACAACTGTCATGCCAAAGGCAGTTTGTGAAGTCATGGGGATGGAGTATACAAGAAGTAGCCATGGTGTCTTATTGTTGGATGGGACTCCCGTGAAAATAGTGGGTGTAATCAAGGATGTTCCCATCTCCCTGCATGCTATGCCTCAGATTTTTGTGATCTAGGAGATCATAGTAGTGGACCTAGAGCCATGTTTTGGTATGTGTCTCTCTCGAGAATTCATGGCTAAACTCGGGGGTTACCTTTCTTTGGATTTTACTCATTTGGAGGTGATCCATAAAGGTAAAAAGGTGAATATTTTAAATGAAAAGCCTTCCACATTTCATGTGGAGAGAAGAGATGAAGTGGACAGATTAGAAAATTCAGTGCACATGATGTCTAAAGAATTTGGCGAGCTTGACTTAATGGAAGAAGCTTTGGAAGAGCTCCGCCCAGAAAATGAATTTTCCATGGCCAATTTCAACGCCAATTTCAGAATGAGGAAAATGAATTTTCCATGGCCCATTTCATAGTGTGAAAACACAGTGTCACCTTGTACATATATTAAAAAAAAAAACAAAAAAAGAAGAAAAAAGAGAAAAAAAAAAAAAAAGGAAGCACTACTTGTTGGAGTTCCCCTTTGTACAGAATAAATCAACTTCGGCTCCTTTTGCACATGAGCCCGCAGGTATGTTTATTTATTTCTCTTTTTCTTTTCCTTCCCAACAGATAGTGGCTTTCATCTACTTCTTTCTTCCACTTCCTCATTTTCATTCCCTTCCCCTCCCACTCCTTCCACTGTACATAATCAAGCCACTACTGTTGTTTCTATTCCCCTCTCTGATGTTCCCTTTTCTTCACTTTCCCTTTCTTCTAATCCTTTGTCTTTTGAGCACTTCTCCATAGTTCCTACCACCTTCTCCATCCCATCCACTCCCATTTCATTATCTATTTTCATAAAATCCCAGTAGCTGGTAGCACAATAGCATCCTCTTCAGTTGTTGTATCTACCACTTCTAATCCTCCATCTTCCACCATTCCATCATTCCCCATTTATGTTCCATGTCCTGCACATCTACCGGTCATCACTCCATTCATTCCCATTTTTGTAGTTTAGGTGCTTCTCACTACTGCCATGGAGATCCTTGCATAGCACCTGGTGATTACCCAGCTCAATCGAGCTAGGAAAAATGCAGTCATTCAAGAAATAAAGGAAGTTCTGCTCTTCCATAAGTTTCTACTGAAGGTCCTATTTTTAAGTATCGAGTGCCAGCAAGAGCTTATTGCAGTAGCCCGTAGAAATGTCCAACATCAACCAGCACTCACTTCTTCTGCTCCTCCAACTTCTTGACTCTATTACCCAATGGATAAAGGCCTGAGGTTCATGCATACAACAAAAATGTATACCCCACGAGCCGCCAAGAATGTTGGTATTTTTGCCACATTGTTTTTGTTGTTGCTGTTCAAGAAAAAGAATGCTCAAATTGTAGAGACAGTTAAAAATTTTTGTACTAAAGCAAAGGTGTCATGATATCATGACATGTCGCATTTTCACGACCTATCATGTTTTCACGGCATCCATACCAGAAAAGAGCTAAGTATAAAAGATGTCGCGATATCGCGACATGTCACATTTTTGCAACCTGTCACGTTTTCGTGGAAAAAAATAGCCAAAGGAAGCAAGGGAGTAAAACTATAGTGATATCGTGACATGTTGGATTTTCATGCTAGGAGCAACAAAAGGAAGCAGTAACGGTAAAGTTGTCATGACATCCCAACATGTCGCATTTTTGTGACTTATTGCGGTGAGGGAGAACTAAAGTGAAAGATGTCGCGATATCGTGACATGTCGTATTTTCATGACTTGCAGTGGCAACAGAGTACAGTGATAGGAAAATGTCGTGATATCGCAACATACAGCAGCAAGGAGGAGCACCAAAGGAAATGTCGTGATATCACGACATGTTGCATTTTCATGGAAGGGCTGAAGATAAAAACAAGGCGGATGAAATATGTCTCGATATCATGACATTTTTGGAAACGAGGCCAAGGCCAAGCAAAAAAAAGTTGTCACGATATCACGATAGGAAGCGACAACGACGGAGAAGGCAAGAAACTATCATGATTTCATGACATGTCATGATTTCACGGGGCAAAAGTGCAAAGTACAAGAAGATAGAAACATGTCATGATTTTGCGACTTGTTGAAGATGAAAAGACAAAATGGAGAAGACGTCGTGATATCACGACCTATTGTGTTTTCATGGAATGAATGCTAAAAAGTACAAGGTAGAGAGAAATTGTCACGATTTCATGACATGTCACCTTTTCATGGTGAAAGAGCAAGAAGGGCAGTTCCAAATACGAAATGTCATGATTTTGTGATATGTCCCATTTTTTGCCACTTACAAGAAGATGAAGGCCAGAGAAAGAGAAAGATGTCACGATTTCACGACATAGTGAGTTTTCGTGACTTGGAGTAGCGAAGAAGGTAGGAAAAGAAATATGTCATGATTTCATGACATGTTGTGGAAATAAGGCTAAATGAAGGCGGATGTCGCAATTTCATGACATGTCGCATTTTCGTGGAAAGAATGAAGACAGGTGCCAAGTGAGTGAAAATTGTCGCGATTTCGCGACATGTTATAGTTTCATGGAAGTGAAAGACAAGAAGATCCAAAAAAGAGAAGATATCACGATTTTGTGACATGTCACATTCTCGCAACTGGTGGTAACAGCAGAAGGTAGTAAGTGGGAAACGTCATTATTTCGTGACATGTCACATTTTCGTGACCTGTCACATTTTTGTGACAGAAGCAATAACAAAGACCCGATAAATTTTTGTCCGTATTTTTCCTTCAAAATTGCATAGGAGAACGTGAGGAGAAGATAAGGATCAAATAAAATCTCTCCAACTAATTTTGAGATCGTGGTCAAAGAGGCTCCAAGATTAAATGTTGTTGTTTACCTATGTGCACAAGATGGAAGAACATGAGGCAGTTTTCGACGCCACAAAAATTAAAGACGCCTCCAGTATTAAAAGTTCTTGTTCATTATTTCCTAACAACTTCTAGCTTGACCTGATAATGGTCATTTAATGAAGAAATATGGTCCCTTGTTTCTGTTTAATTTTTAGTTTTGGTCCATAAAAACAGGGACTATCATTTCTTCGAGGCAGATTAAGGGGGATTGTTTCTCTTTTCAAGTGCACATTTTGTGGATCACTTCTTCAAAATCTGTTTTATGTATTAAATGTTGTGATTCGAAAGGAAGAGGAAGCACCTCTATAAATACCAATGTAAAATCTCAAGCAAAGGGAGGAGGACCTTTTTGCAAAAGTTGAAGCAAAAATCCTAGATGCATTTTGCTCTATTCTTAGTGTCTTTTGAGTCGATGATCCAAACTGTTGTTCATGTTTTGCTTTCTGTGTGATTTACTTCTATTTAGTTTAGTATTAAAATATAAGCTGAATTTTGTTGTTCTAAATTTGGTTGTATTTTCATTTGAATGTTTGAAGTATAATTGAAGGCGAACTTATGGCTAATGCTTGATCCGATTTTTGCATGTGCATCCTAAGAATATGTTGTCGCTTATCTTAGAGATCTGGTTTGAGATTATTTGCTATCTGAGGTTGTACTCCCCATCAACTATCGACTTCGGCCATATTTCCATCTCTTTCTATTATTTCCCATTTCTTTTCATATTTTCCCATTTCTTTCCTGCATCCTTATCTTGAAACCAGTTTAGATTAGTTTGGGAGTCAACCCTCTCTGGATATTGGCTAGGGAGACTTCTCTTTCTCTCGGCCTTTCAATGTTGGCCGAGTCTAGGGTGCACAAGTGATGAAATCTTGTACTTAGGCAGATTTGTGACCAACACTACTCCCTACACACCACAAAAAATGGTGTTGTAGAGAGAAATAATAGGATAATAATGGAGTTAGAAAGAACCATATTGGATAATAATTAGTTGAAGAGGAATTTTTGGTCCAAAGTAGTGCTAACAACAACCTACATCCTTCATAGAAGTATCACAATGGCGGTGAAAAATAAGACACCGTATGAAGCATGGTATGGTAAGAATCCCATGGTGGATAATCTTAGATTATTTGATTGTTTAGTATTTTTCACATTGATTATGCTAAAAGAAAAAAAATTGAGACCAAGAATTAGCCTCACATTTTTATAGGTTATAGTGATGGTAGTAAGGTTTACAAGTTTTTTAGTCCTCTTAGTAAGAGAATTGTTGTTTTTAGGTATTGTTAATGTTTTGAGAATGATGTTTTTACTGATCATAACCAGATTAATAAATATATTTTAGTGAATGGGGGTAGAATTTTTATGGATAAATTGAGGTCAATGAAGATAATCCACATGTTTTTAATTGTAATGGTAACAATACTAGTGTAGACACCAAAAAAACACCAATTCAATTATGTGACGACAAGCACTAATCGAATTGACATACATAGCCCCAAGGGCAGCCTCTAGAGGTTAAACAATGGTCCTAACAACTCCCATAGTAGTTTGGAAGGTCAGAGGTCAATTTGGCACCTTTTTAGCACTTTTCTCCCTAATCGTCCCACCCTAGGACGATTACAAACTGGTATTCCTACCACCCAGGGACGATTATCAGCATTCATCCCAGGGTGGGACGATTAGCAGGTTTGACTGGCAAAAAGTCAAACCTCGAAAGGTCTACCACTTAACTGAACCTTCAGGACATGCAATTGTGAGGAACAAATTCAAATTAGAGAGAGAGACTTCAGTAATGCATGCCTTAATTTTAGAGGCCTCATGCAAGGAGACTCTAAATCAAGGAAGAATCTTTTCTCCTAAAATATGACAAGCAAGTCAAGTGGCGCCATCGCATGCGCATTCAAAGAGAGAGACCCTAGGTTTATAAATTGGTGAGTCTTCTCACCCCAAGAAAAATAATGGAGAGGAGAATTTGGAGCAATAGAGTGCTACCTAATTACATCCTCACCCATAGTTTGTGCTTTTACATCCTTGATCTCTCTTTTGGAAGGGAGGTTATTGGGTGATTATTGGAAGCGCAATCTGGACCCAAACCTGAACATTTGGCCACAATACCCCACCAAATTTCCCTAAAAAACCCCATAATAGGTTTTGTACCCATCCCAAGTGGATTGGTGCTAAAAACAAGTCCCAAACGGTGGGCGTCCTGCCTCGGGTGCCCCCTGCACTGTTGTAGTTCTAATCGCCCCACCCCGGAGTGATTAGAAATATGTGGTAGATTTCCTTGATTTTTATTTTGCATTTGATTCTAGGTTACTTACATATGCTGCTATTCAAGTTTCATGTGATTTTGACAAGTTTTGGCTGTGATTTTATCATTTCTCGCTTTCGCTAACATACAAGGAGCATCATCGGATACAGGGAAATCAAGGCCAAATTTGCAAAATATAACCTTCTGGGTCATCCCAAAATTCCTCGTTTTGTCTAACACCAACTTTTTAGGCATTTTGGAGGCCTCTAGACTGGACATTTAGGAGGTCACCTTATGACAACTTATGACAGTCCTAATCATCCCACACCGGAGCAATTAGAAAATTGTGGTAGATTTCTCAACTGTTACTTTTGTAGTGGGTTCCTGGTAATTTTAAATTGCTTTTATCAAATTTTTATCTCATTATGATATGTTTCAGTTATCGTTTTAATCATCTTATGCATGCACTAACCATAGGCCTTGGGGATCGCATGTTTCTCTCCATCCGCAGGTGCTACTAACCATTTACTGTTTCTCTGAATGTAGGATATCGACACCAGATGGGAATCAAGGAACCATAAACACATTCACACAAGTGGTGGCAATGTTTGGTTCACACATTTTCAATGTGGGCACGCGAAAGATCTCAAAGGGGAATATATCATTCATGGTGTAATAAAAATATGTCCGACGCTCCTAGCCCCTGAAAATGGAGGAGATGTATTGTAACCTGATTTGGAGAAAATTAATAAAATAAAGGGCCACACTTTCACACTTTCTTTTAATCTCATTTCAGTTCGTTGGTTTTCCTTCTTTTCATGCATTCTCATTCATAGGACTTAGCGTTGCATTTTCCCTTCTATTTTGCTTATGTATCCTCATGATTTCAGTGGCAATCATGGTGGGATGACTGTACCTTAATTTTGAGATCAAATTTTTTATCAAAATTTGTGTGTTTTTTCTTACAGGTATCAATATTTCAAGCACTGGACTGCTTCTCGTTCCACCCTGTGGTGAATACAGAGCTGGAATTCATGTCACCTTGGGACGAATAGGAATTCATCTCATCCTATGATGAATATAGATCTATTATTAATTTCACCTTGGGATGATTAGATCTTTGTGTGGTTTCAGAGCAGAAACTCAGAGGCATCCGATCTAGGCGGAGAAGAGGTAGGGGTTCTGAGCATCCTCTATCATTTTCTATTTTCTATTTCTATCATTTCCTATTTCTTTTCTTGCATAGGAGAGTTTACTGCATGTTTTTTCTTTCTTTTTGCAAGTAAAAAGAACCCCACACACCATGAGATAATCTGAACATCAAGGCGTTGGTCGTAAAACCCCAACCCTTAATTAAGACCAACAGTGGATTTCATCACCACCTTGGCTTGAATTTTTTTGCATACATAACCCTGATCGCTATTGTTGCTAGACGTAAATCCTGATGAAAGATGACCAAGTTTAGTGGGGGTGATTCCCAATGCATGAGGATAAGTCTTCTATGGTAGGTGTCAAAATAGGGTGATTCCCCTTCTGTAGCGCCTATGCTCCATGTACTGTTATGCTCTCACGTACCAATAGTCTCCCTCACGTAAATGCGGGTATATAGAGAGGTTTGGTATAATGGCCTGGAAGTGGTATATTGAAGGGGCGACCATTTTTGGAGATATAAGAGCCCTCATATTGCATATACAAACAAAAATTTCTTTATAAGGTTTTCAAAACAAAAATAAAAACACACTGAACCAGATTTAGGGCACACTTCTAATCCATAAAATCATTGCTTTGATTGTGTGTTTCCCTTTTGTATAGTGTAGCATAAAAAATAGTAAATAAGATAAAAACATACACATATTTAGATAAACATCAACATGGTGTACACTCGTAGCCAAGCCCAATCACCGATAAAATCTACGAAAAGTGTACAAAGGGGCACAATTCACCTTCGATATAGTCCCAAGGACTTGGTCATACCACCTTGGCGGCCTGACCCACAAGATAGTCCACATCATGCCATTACAGAATAGGACTATAGAGGCATCCCTTTAAGGGACACTCCCACTCAGCATAGACCCTTTTAGAAGGAGGACATACACGTGGCAATCAACATAGACGAGAGGGATCCCTTAGACACTTGTTATGAGTGGCCATTGCATGATGAAGTGCTAGAACAACATAGGGTCCATAAGGAGGGGCCACATGATTACATCATCCCTCATCTACCCCTTATTATTGTCAGAAACAATAGGCCAAATCCAGAGCACAAGGCTCTTCAGACAGGGCAAGCCAATTCTGCCCGCCCCTTTCATACATACAAAAGGGAGAACGAGGAAGACCAATACATTCCTCAAGAGCAATACACAGTGTGGGAGAAATGTGCATTCACACCTGCTATGTATCAAGATCACCCACTGAGGCTAGAGCATCAGGTAAATTCCGCTAACCTCAACAGAGGAAAGTGACCCATAGAGATATTGGATCACCACGACCAAGATAGACATGTAGGAGAGGCATCTAGGATTCCTAAACACAAGACGACAGAACAAATTGACTTGGCATTTTCCAAACATGCCACCCACCAAGCACAAATCATACAGCTCAAGCAAGACCAACAATAGTTAGAGCACCAGTATCGCCTTAGCAAAGAGCGCATTCAGTGTCAGACATACGAATTGCTCCAGAACACTATGCCTGAGAGGGTCCCAACCCCTCGCGTGCATAAGATAGAGTTATATGAGAGGAACAACCCCTTGGTGCGAGATAGGTCTCCATGGCCTTATCAAATATTACCCCCAAGACCTCCTAGACCTGAGTGGGAGGCCACTCCCCGAAACAATGATGGGCACCCTCCACGGGCACCCACCCATTTTTATAGGTCTTGCCTAGGAACTCCTCAAGAAATCTATGAGGAGTATGAGAAAGAAGAAGAGCGGGCTGATATTCCCTACCAAGATAGGGGGGATGCTATCCAGCTACCCCTCCATAGGCCTCAAGTTGCCCTCAACCCACAATGGGAACAAACCAAGGAGGAAGAGATCAAATCCTTCGATGCATATAAAGCGTTGCTAAAGCACTTAGAGTCTATGGATACCAAGAGTTCTGAGCCCCAAAAGCCCACTTTATGCCAGCAGTCACCCTGTGCATCCATCAGTGTCGGAACCCCCATACCCTGAACACTTTAAACTGCCCCAATTGGAAATCTTTAGAGAGGAGGAGGATGCCCAAGAGCACGCGACTAGATTCTTGAGCCAATGCTTTGGCATTCAGGACAATGATGCTTTGCTGCTAAGAACATTTATAACGACATTCATAGGCCCTGCCTCAGATTGGTTCACCTAGTTTCCAAAGTATAGCATCAGTAACTTTGATCAGCTAGTGGATGCATTCCTCGACCGCTTCACCTTCAACACCAAGAAGAAGGTATCATTAAGCCACCTAGCTAGCCTCAGGTAGTATGAGGAAGAAACCATGGCGGCCTATGGAAATCGATGGAGGATGTTGCTTTCAAAGCTGCCCTACCTCCCTCCTATGGCCGACCTAACCCAAATGTTCTTGAAAAGTTGTTTGAGATTGATCTTCGTGCTATTGCAACTGCAACAATATGCCACTCTTGACGAAGCCTTAGTGCAATCCAGAATCATTGAGGAGATCAAGATACAGGATGGCGAGATTGCCAAGCCAAAGAAGAAAGAGTGGCCTAAAAATACCAAAATAGGGCACGGAACCAAAACCTGCTATGGTCAATCAGGTTTCTATAAACATGCCAAAGCCTACACAAGCAACACAACCCTCATAGGCTAACTATTAAGTAGTCCCTCTTGACATCTATGAGAAGGAGAATCATCGGTAAGAGCAAAATTAGTAGCTTTACCCTAGGCAACAATTCACACCCTTCACAGAGTCCAAAGACTCCTTATTTGACCATTTGTCTATGGCAAACTTGATACACCTGCTATAAAGTCGACCCATAGACCCCAATGCACCAAAGCCTAAGGGCTATAGGGAAGACTTGTACTATAGATTTCATAGGTAGAAAGGACATGACCTTTACGCATGTTGGAAGTTCAAGATCTTTGTGCAAGACCTAATAGACAACAAAACATTGGTAGTGGACAACCCCATAGTGCCAAAAAACCAACAGATGGGAGTCTTCAAAGACCCCTTGCCTGCCCATGATGCGTAGGCAAAAACCCTTCAAGTCAATGAAGTGACACAGAACTACCCCATGCATGGGTATGTAGGGATGATAAGCATAGTGATTAGGAACAAAAGGTACCCAGGAGCTACCCTCATGACAACCATAAGAGAGGTTCCATCAATGTCACAACCTCAACAGCACCCTACGCAACCTCCCTTGCCTAGAATAGTGGCCACGATTCAGACTAGACTTACCCAAAGTTTAATGACCACATCAGCTAGGCTATCCATTTACGAGCTCATTCAACAATCATCACCCCATCGGGAGGCTCTAATGGAGATATTAAAATCCATCGAGCTACAGCTCCATGAAGCAAACTCTTTCAAAAACTTTGTGAGACATGTAAAACAATGTATAGAGCCAGTCATCACCTTTAAAGAATATGAACTGAAATCAGTGACTGGTGATATGGCGGATCCACCCCTGCACGTCATTGCACGGGTCAACAAGATTCTATATAAAAGGGTGTTGGTGGACACTAGCTCGTCTAGCAATATAATCACAATAGTGGCTTTGAAACACCTTAAGTTGCCAACATCTCACATCGTGGCCTCCACATATACTCTTTGAGCATTCAATGATGTGATATGCTTGACGGTTGGCACAATTGTCCTACCCATCCAAGTGGGAGAAAAGACTATTCCTACGTTGTGCCACATCTTAGAAGGTGATATGGCCTATAATATCTTGCTAGGCCGGCCTTGGATCAGGGACATGAAGTGTGTCCCTTCGATAGCTCATCAATGCCTAAAATACACATTTGAATTGTAGGTGCATGTAGTCCCGACATACTTAGAGCCCTTCAAGTATTGCAATACGGTGTAGCTGATGCTGCAATCAACCCTTCCATCAACACATTTGGATTTTTAGTTGAATCCATCTAAAAAGGGTCCAATTCCACCTGCATCCTCGTTGTTAAGTCCATCAAATCACCAGATGGGTCCATCTTCATCATCTCGTCCTTCACCAACAATGCTACCTGAAAGCACGAGATTTCGGGCAAAGGAAACACTAGTTATGCAACATAAGACGAAAATGTAACGCTTTGATCCTATGCACTAAAACAAAGAAAGGAGACAACTTGGAAACGAAAGACAAGATGTAAAGAAATCACAGCCCTCTTTATTCAAATATCTTATCCTCGGTTACATAGACGTCTCCTCCCCTTTTGGGGGCTAGGAGCGTTAAATTTGTCTTCATTACAATGTGTGACCTAGTCTTCCTCTTCCCGCGTGCCCACGATTGCAATGGGCGGGCCAGGATGCTGCCGTCGCTGATGTGGATAAGTTCTTCACCTCTGATTGCTTTTCCTGCAATCAAAGAAACAATAAAAATGTCAGTAGCACCTGTTGCAAAGGAAAGGGGTTCGTTCTCTAAAATCAACGAAATATGCATGTAAACATCTGCCTGAAACAGTAAATACAGTGAGTCCAAATGGCTTGAAAACTTGACAGAAGACGGAAAATGTTACCAAAAGGCCATTGCCCCTGAGACAGCCGGCCAATCTGCTTTTACCTGGTAATCGTCCCTGGTAAGGATGATTGCTACTGTTAATCGTCCCCTAGAAGGACGATTGTTATTGTTAATCGTCCCCTGGAAGGACGATTGCTTCTGTTAATCGTCCCCTGCAGGGACGATTGATACTGTGTTGAAGAAGCCGACCTGCCGCTGCTCCAATGTCGATTCCCGAGACCTGCAAAATGCACCTGCAAACAAGGGGGTTATGTAATTGGGGCCATTTTGGGACGACCCAGATGGTCGGATTCTCCCAATTTGGCCTCCATCACCGAGAAATTGGACGTTGTTACATGCAAGTCAGTGGGACAACCAAAATAACAAAAGCATGATAATATTCGATGAAAACCTTTTGAAATCAAGATTCAAGATTCCGAACTATTGAACAGTGAGAGAATAACATGGAATATGAACAAATGACAAAAAAATGAACTACAACTAAATCCAAAAGGTGCGGGGTGCCCAAGTGGGCAGCCCACCGATGGAACTTGATTTTGGCACCAATCCACTTGGGATGGGCCCAAAATCTCTTAGGAGTGGGGGGTCGGCGAATTGGTTGGGTTAGGTGTCCATGTGTTGGATTTGGGTCGGGTTCGAGCTTCCAAAGGCCACCCAACAACCTCCCTTGCAAAAGAGATTGGTGGATGTGGGAAGGTGAACCAAAAGGGATGCAAGTGGGTCTTCAACTCGGCAGCACTTCGTTGCTTGAAAACTCCTTCAACCTGTATGTTTTGGGTGAGAAAAGTCTCACCTTTTATAGACCCAAGGGGTCTCCTTTGGGAAGGAAGCACAAACGCCATGTGTTGGTCATAGGCACCATGTGGCAGTCATGTCTCCTCATGAGGGAGGGGAGTCCTCCATTGACTTGTGTTTTCATAATTGCTTCTTGTGACGAGTCTTCTAACGGCCCTTCGTCCACCTACACACGCGTGCAAGGCAGGAGTCATCAAGCGACCGTTCCGGGCTGCCACTTGGCGTCGTTTGTCGTTTTGCCCGTTAAACTTGGTAATCGTCCCTGGGTGGGACGATTACAACAATCGTCCCATCCTGGGTGAGACGATTGCAAGTTAGTAATCGTCCCTGGGTGAGGCGAGTACTGGGCAAAGTGTCTAAATGTACCAAATTGCTTCCGACCTTACAAAATTGCTATGGAAGTGGTTAGGACCACTTGTTTGACCTCTGAGGGCTGCCCTGGGGGGCTGTGTTTGTCAAAGCGATCAGTGTTTGCAGTCACATAATCGGATTGGTGTTGTTTTGGTGTCTACAGATGCCCATTTTTGGGAAGCACTGCGGGTGACGCAGATCTTGAGCAAAAATAGATAACCAAAGCACTAATGATTAGGGTTTCTTGGTAACCTAACCAAATTTTGATGCCCCAAGTATGGAAAGGGCATGCATTCTTGAATCCTTGCTTCTGACGAGCTAAGGAATTTGATTTCAAGTGTTAACTTGTTTTGGTGAGGTGTGACTTGAACTTAGACATTGATCAATCATGAATAGACGAAGGGCATTTTATCCATAGGGGAACCTTGTGTTCATGATTCATGAAATGCCAAGTTTTTGATTGATTTGATTGTTGCTTGTTTACTGCCCCAAGCAGGAGCGTGATTGTCTTTGTCAATGATTCTTTGAATGCATGTCGTTTTCCTTAATTGGGTGTGTGATTGTTGGTTGGTGACTAAGTGTGACTACCCCCTCAAGCGACGAATCGATGAGGGAATGACCTTTGTGAGAGAAGCGACGAGTCGCTTGACCCAAGATGACTTGTGCAAGGGTGCCTTTAGAGGGTTTACCGTTAAGCATGTGCAATTTTTCCAACATATGGACCTATTTTTGGTGGGTGTTAACCCTTTTGGTGATGTCATAATGAGGTGAAATCGTCGAAAACCTATTTCCCGTGGAGCGGTCCGGCTATGATAGCCTTCTTGGGGAATTAGGAGAGTGATAATTTGAACCTCGACATCTATTTTTCTATGCCAAGAGGTTAAGTGCGAGAGCACTTGTGTCTGGCAATGTTTATTGCTATGTTTTTGTGTTGCATTTTTGTGATGTTTTTGTTGTTTTTTTGTGACACCATTTGGGGATTTAATTGTCGGAAATCCGTTTTCCCGTGGAGCGGTCCGGCTATGGTAGCCTTCTTAGGGAGTAGGATAGTGACAATGTAAACCTCGATATCAGTTTTGCTATGCCAAGAGGTTAAGTGCAAGAGCACTTGTGTCTAGCAATGTTTATTGCTTTTTTGTTTTTGTGTTGCATTTATTTGTTGTTTTTGTTGTTTTGATATTCTTTGATCTTGTGCATGATGGTTGATGAATATGGATGTATTATGTTGATTTATTTTGATGGATGCATATGCTATGATGACTGCAAATGTTTTTGATTTATATGTGATATGCGAGAGATGAAATGGATGAATGGGATTTGTGATGTTTGGCTATGGCACCATAGATTGTTTAGAACTCTGTTATTTTGTTTTTAGGCGATTGTTGTGATGCATGAATTTGTATGTATACATGTGGTTTTTCTTTTTTTTTTTTTTTTTTGTATTTTCTGATGGTATTGCAAAGACGAAAAGTAGCGCAGTTGGTTTAGAAATGTAGCTAAGTTTTTCTGAGACTCAGACAGTTCTAGCTCTCTAGCCACGATTGTACTTTATCTTACATGATTTTTGAACAAGGTATGAATCAGACCTGTTTTTGACCAAGCTATTTCACATCCCTGTGTGTGCCATTGAGTTCATTTATGTGGTATTTATCAGGATACCGCCAGTTCCAGATGGGCTTTCAACCGAACTTGTCTTGAGGATCACCTAACTAGCTCCACTAACTCCTTTGTTATGTTTAGTTAGATTAATCCGCGATGTTTTCTAGGATGTCATAAGCTAGCTTATCCACATGCAAACATTGATCTGTACGCAAGTTAATGTGACAGATATATCGTCATGCGAGAAGACCTTTAGAATTCTAAGAGTTCCAAGGATTCAAGTTCAACTCCCTTCTTTTCTTCAATTGTAATAGGATACTTGCTCGTTTGTAGTGATAAGATCATTGTTTATTTTGATTTGTTTTCTTCTTCTTCTTTTTTTTTTTTTTTTTTGAGCAAGGGATTGGAGTGATAAAAATCATTGTTTCTTAGTGCATTTTGATGTGTGCACTGTAGGATGTCAAATCTTGATGTTTTGACGTTTTGCAAATTTTTTTGATTTTTTTTTTTTGCAACTATTGAGATTAGGGATTTTTGGGAATTGGGTAGGGGTGATGCTTGTCCTTTTGCCAACTCTCAGCATTCTTTGGGTCATCCGCACAGGGGGATGAGCAAGATAACCGTTTCGCTTATGGTGACCTAGATTACTGTGCAGTTCATCTTTCTTTCACATAACTACGGAATTGTTAATGTGTTTAGTTTGTGTTGGGATGTTACGTATCAAGGTGTATTTCAAGTATGACTCTACCTTCGTAAAATATGTTCGACTTGATACATTACATGGCTAAAGAGGAAAATTTTGGCTGAACTACGAAAACTCGTGATACATTAAAAGACCACTGACTCTAGTGTGGTGGAAGCAATGCATGGTGTGTCTGTTGTTTTTATGAAATGGAACAGTGGGGAACAAGATGGGCTGTATGAATGCAATGCTTAATGCAGCTACATATTTTTGTATTTTCGATGAATTGAGTTTGGCGAATATGAAGATGAGATGTGAGAAAACTCTCAATTGATGAATTTGAGAATGCGTAGAAATGAGATGCAAATTTTTGTTGTTTTTGATGTATTTTTGTTGGGTTTTGACCAAGTGATTGCGATAATCCTTGGAGCTTTTTGGGTTTGACCAAGTGATTGCGATAATCCTTGGAGCTTTTTGGATTTGACCAAGAGATTGCGATAATCCTTGGAGCTTTTTGGATTTGACCAAGAGATTGCGATAATCCTTGGAGCTTTTTGGGTTGACCAAGAGATTGCGATAATCCTTGGAGCTTTTTGGGTGACCAAGAGATTGCGATAATCCTTGGAGCTTTTTGGGTGACCAAGAGATTGCGATAATCCTTGGAGCTTTTTGGTTGACCAAGAGATTGCGATAATCCTTGGAGCTTTTTGGGTTTGACCAAGAGATTGCGATAATCCTTGGAGCTTTTTGGGTGACCAAGAGATTGCGATAATCCTTGGAGCTTTTTGGTTTGACCAAGAGATTGCGATAATCCTTGGAGCTTTTTGGGTGACCAAGAGATTGCGATAATCCTTGGAGTTTTTTTTTTTTTTTTTTTGTATATGGCTTTCTTAGATATGAAATGGTCGCAAATGACTGATATTCAAGGGTTCTGTTTCCTTGATACCGTCAAGAGAAGCTAGCCTGTACGTTCCCGGTCCTATTTTGCTATCAATGACATAAGGACCTAACCAATTTGCCATGAATTTGTCCCTCATATGGGACGGCAAATTAGAGTTTTGTTGGTTTTCCTTCAGAACCAAATCACCAACCCGAAAGTCTCTTAGGTGAACTTTCATGTTGTAAGCTCTCTTAAGCCGCTCTTGATAGATACGTAAGTGCTCGAGAGCATTAACGCGTCGTTCGTCAAGCAACGTAAGTTGGTCTAATCGGGCCTGCCGTGCAGTGTCATCATCGATGAACTCCTGCATTGATATGCGGAGGGAAGGAATTTCCAACTCGAGAGGCATTACTGCCTCTGAGCCATACACTAGTGAAAACGGAGTTGCCCCAGTTGGCGTCCGAATGCTAGTGCGATAAGCCCAAAGTGCAAGTGGGATTTGTATGTGCCAATCCTTATGACTGTCTGCGACGGTCTTTTTAAGGATGGCAACTAGTGTCTTGTTTGATGCCTCTGCTTGCCCATTTGCTTGCGGATAATAGGGTGTTGAAAAGTTGTGCTGAATTTTGTACTTTGTGGTCAAAGCACGCACGTCTTTGTTCTTGAATGATGGCCCATTATCCGAGATTATTTTGGATGGAATACCAAAATGACATATGATGTAATGCAAGATGAACTCCGCAATGCGGGGGCCTGTCGTAGAGGTTAACGGAATTGCTTCCACCCATTTGGTAAAGTATTATGTGGCCGTTATGATAAACGTGTGACGGCCTGACGATGCAGGGGAGATCTTTCCGATTAGATCGAGGCCCCACTACAAAAATGGCCAAGCATACTGGACTGTCTGTAAGGCCTGGGAAGGTACGTGCATCAGATTGGCATGATGTTGACATTTTACGCACCTCTTGACATACGCGCAACAATCTTGCTCTAAAGATGGCCAATAATAGCCCATGCGAAGAATGCGCTTTGCAATGGCCATACCGCTAAAGTGGCCACCACATGTACCGTCATGCGCTTGGGCGACTGCCCAAGTGGACTCTTGCTGGTCCAAGCAACGAAGGAGAATTCCGTCATAGCTGCGACGATACAAAATGTCTCCTATCAAGACATATTTTGCCGCTTTCTGTTTGAATGTCCGTTTTGCGGCATGCGTCAATCCAAAGGGAATATTACCTAACTTGAGGTAGTCTCTGATTGGTAAATACCAGTCCTATTGATCGGAAACCTCGATAGTATGAACAGCCAATCCCTTTTGAAGTTCTTCCCTATCAAGTGCTGATTGGGATAAAACTTGTAAGAATAGCGTTGTGTTGCTATCAATGGGAGTGGGGGAAAACAAAGACCCCCAGTTGGCACGTTTCAGACGAGTCTCGGATTCGAAAGAACTTATCCGAAGATGGTTCGATCTGGATCATGTGGACTCCTGGCGTCAAGTCTGAGCTTGCGCGCTCCATCGCGGGTTGCGATAAGGTTTTGACTTGAATGGTTGTTATATCACCGGAAAGGTCTTGCGGGATTAGTGACCCCAAGGAGGCCATTGTGTCCGCAAAATGATTCGATGATCGAGGGAGTGCCTCGATGTCATACCACTCAAGTTTTGCCAGGGAATTTATCCACGAGGGCTTTATAGGCCTTCAAAACTGGGCATTTGCATTGATATACCCCTTTGACTTGATTGACGATTAACAACGAATCGCCAAAGATGTTCAGTCTTTTGATGTTCATGGCGATTGTTGTTTGAAGACCTAGGAGCAAGGCTTCATATTCTGCATTGTTGTTGGTGCACTGGAAGTTTAATTTAAATGACAGGGGCATTGGAGCGCCCTGCGGTGTGAAGAATACAATTCTGCGCCACCACCTTGCTCGCATTTAGAACCATCAAAGAATAAGGTTATGTCGGCCTGTGACTCAGGCTCTTCAGAATCTGGCGATTCTGAGACATGGAAGACCCCATCGTCGGGTAGTTCTATAGCCAGAGGCTGATCGTCTTCAAGAGGAGCCTCTGCTAGTTGATCGGCTATGACTTGTCCTTTGATAGATTTTTGCCCAATAAATTCAATGTCAAATTCCGTCAACAACATGATCCATTTCGCCGTGCGACTACTATGATAAGTACGACTCATCATGTATCGCAATGGATTCTCCTTAGACACAACATACGTAGTGTTGCTCGGCATGTAGTGGCGTAGCCTTTTGGTAGCAAACACCATCGCCTAGCGAGTTTTTCAACGTATGCATAGTTAAGTTCGTAACCGACCGGGGTGCGGCTAAGATAGTAAGTAGCCTGTTCTTTGTGATGTTCATTCTTACGGGCTAGCATGGCGCCCGAGTGCCACCTCGATAGCTGAGATGTATAAGTAGAACGGCACTCCTGGTCTAGGTGGTGCCGATACGGCGACGAAGCCAAGTATTGTTTGATTTCGTCAAAGGTCGACTGGCACTCGTCATCCCAATGAAATGTGACCCCCTTGTGCAATAGTTTGTTCATTGGTCGGCATTTGTCAGATAATTGCGCTATGAAGCGTTTAATCGACGCGACCTTTCCTTGCTGACTTCTTAGCTGCTTGATAGTGGTTGGGGGAGCCATTTCAAGGATTGCCTTGACTTTGTTTGGGTCCACTTCGATGCCTCTCTTTGAGACTATAAAACCCAAGAGTTTTCCAGATGTGACGCCGAACACGCACTTCTTGGGATTCAGATTGACCTTATGCTCTATGAGGCGATCGAGAATCTTGCTTAAGTCACCGAGATGGTCTGAGCGCAAGAGAGATTTGGCTAACAAATCATCCATGTAATCTTCCAAAGTTTTGTGCATGTAATCGTGGAAGATATACGTCATAGCACGTTGGTATGTAGCGCCAGCGTTTTTAAGGCCAAAAGGCATGACCTTATAGCAAAATGTCCCCCAAGGCGTTGTGAATGCCGTTTTGAGTTGGTCTTCAGGATTGATACGAATTTGATTGTATCCTGAGAAACCGTCCATTAGGGAGAGCATTTCGTGACCTGTTGTAGCGTCTACCAATGCGTCGATGCTTGGCAAGGGGAAATCATCCTTAGGACTCGCTTTGTTTAGGTCTCGAAAGTCGGTGCATATGCGAATCCTCCCGTCGGGCTTCTTGACGGGAACCATGTTGGACAGCCATGGCGGATAATCCACGCAGATGACAAATTGTGCATCCAACAACTTTTGCAATTCGTCTTTGACCATCAAGGCCACTATTGGGTGCATCTTTCTTAGTTTTTGCTTTACAGGCTTGATTGTCGGATCAAGCGTTAAATTGTGCATGACTAGCTGCGGGTCTAGTCCTGGCATATCCTTGTACGACCATGCAAAAACCTCCTTCTTTTCTTTAAGAAGGGCAATGTAATCGGCTTGCTCTTCGGGGGAAAGACTTACCCCCAGCTTGAGAATCCATGGATTCATTGGATCTATGCCGATGTCTACGTCAGTCGTCTCCTCGACTGACATGTGGGATCCGTCCTCCAACTGATGTGGAGTTGGGATCAAATGGATATCATCAGCTGAGTTAAGATCTACGTTTGGAACCTCGGGTCCCTCTTCAGCTTGAAAAATATCCTGAGTTGTCCTTGGGGCGGAATGAAGCATTTCATCGAAAGGCCAGTACTCTGCTGGTGATAATGGTGAATTGACGCGATCCCAGTCGATGGCATCCATGTCTAGATGCAATGGCTATGATGGATCGATCGGATTGCGGATGGGTGCGGTCAAATCAATGGAGATCATGTGGATGGAATGAATTTGGTCTCCAGAACCGTGGGTGTGATGACTTGATTCTTTTAGTTGTTCCCTATACTCTGGATCTGGCTCTACGGGAATGGGCACGAATGGATCCTCTCTAGGTGCAAACTCATCTCTATGTGCGAAAAGGAAGGCGGGGTCTTCCCTCGGTACTGCTGTCCTGATGGGATCTCGAGGTGGACGATGCTCTTCTTGAATTTGGAGCCATGGGTCCAACACTTGGTCCCACCTCGCTGGGTCTACTTGCCATTCATGTCCTAATAGGATGCCCATTTGTCCCATTAGATCTTCATGCGTTAAAGTGCGATGATGCCGTCGTGCGTGTCTGAGATAGTCCATCTCAGTCTCGTCTTCTGACTCACTTTCATAGATCCAAAATTGTTCATCCTCTTCAGCATCTGTTGCTTGTGACGTTGAGGACTCTTCTTGTTCCAATAAGTTAATCCAGTCCCATTGTGGTTGTTCCACTCTTGGTGGAGGGACTTGATTCTCTTGACATTGTGTCGTTTCATCTGGAATCTCTAGGGGAAACAACTTCAAAAAAATGTTCGAAAGCCGTTGTTGTTCTCTTTGAGGATTGCTCTCTGAACTTTCACCTCTCTCTAGCAAAGGAGAGGGATTATTGCTATTTCCAGGGGTGTTTGTAGACCATGGGAGATAGTCCCCCAATGTGTATTATGTGTTTGGATTGGCGTACGGGTCTTGTGCCAATCCCCCCTTGTTGCCTATTTCTAGGCCTTGCATATTTTCAACCAAGCTGTCTAAGGGCAAGGGGTGGTTGAACCCCACTCCTGACTTGTCGTATGGCATCTGATATCTTGGTTGGCAAAGGATTCGCGTCCCTTGCTCATATCCGCCTAGCCCATACCCATGCCAATTGCATTGTTCGAGATATTTTAGGGCAAATTCTGGGTTCGACAGATAATTGATGTTTTTGACAAAAGGCTCTTCATCTGTTTCCTTTTGTTGGCATGGTTCAAGACCATGATCAAGGCCCCCATACACAAAATTCGTCTGGTTGGGAGGGTAGCCTAGTGGAACAATTGTCCCTATGGGAAGGCGAGGTCTTCCCATGTCTTGTACTGACTCCAATGTGGGGGTTGCCACAATGTTTTGCACTAAGTACTCCCCCAGGCCCGTCTCGGCCATCTCAACGATGATTGTTGATGATTGGGTAGGAGGAAACGGTAGTCCTTCTTGAGTCCATTCCATGTTTGGTTGTTCAGGAGTCTTGGTTTGTGTTGTGTTGGGTGTTTCCTCTGTTGATATCGTTGAAATCGTGGGCAACCCCTCTTCTAGAGGCTTAACCTCTTCCATGATTTGCTTTCCCTTGTCCTTCTGTTGGGCCACGATAGGTGGCGTTGATGATGAAGGAGTAGGTGATGAAGTCTCACCTGGCTGGGATTTTGCCTTGTTGGCCACCAGTGGTACCTGCGGTATCGGACCCTGTTTAGATGGATTTAATTGAAAATCCAAATGCGTTGATGGGAGGGTCGATTGAGGTATGAATTGTACCGCATTGCAATACTTGAAGGGCTCTAAGTCCATTGGGACTACATGTATTTGCCCTTCATAGGCATACTTCAAGCACGGGTGTGCGATCGAGGGGACACACTTCATGTCCCCGATCCAAGGCCGCCCTAGCGAGTATATTATAAGCCATTTTGCCTTCCAGAACATGGCACGGTGTGGGTATTGACTTTTGTCCTACCGGATAGGCAGAACAATCGTGTCGACTGTCGAGAAAATTGCATCGTTGAAAGCTCGCAGTGTGTACGTGGAAGCGATGATGTGAGAGGTCGGCGATTTTAAATGTTTTAACGCTGCAGTGGTTATAATGTTCTTTGGACGAGCCAGTATCTATCAGCACTCTCTTGTACGGGATCTCGTTGACCCGCGCGATAACGTGCAGGGGTGGATCCGCCATGTCATTTGATATCGTTTTGACCTCGTCTTCTCTGAATGTGATGACAGGCTCCGTACATTGTTTCACATGTCCCACGAAGGCGTTGAAAGAATTTGCTTCATGGGGTTGTACTTCAATGGATTTTAAAATGTCCATAAGAGCTTCTCTATGGGGAGCTGATTGTTGGATAAGCTCGTAGATGGACAGCCTAGCCGATGTGGTCCGCAGACTCTGCGTGAGTTTGGTCCGTATCGTGACCTCGGGTCTAGGCGGAGGCAACTGCGTTGGGCGTTGTTGAGGCTGCGATGTCGATGGAACTTCCCTCGCAGCCACCTCGGGGGCAACTACTGGGTATCTTCTATTCCTTGTTACAATGCTAATCATTCCCACCAATCCTTGCATGGGAAGATCTTGTCGCACCTCGTTAATCTGGAGCGGTTTTGTCTGTGCCTCGTGGGCAGGAAAGGGGTCCTTGAATACCCCCATTTGTTGGTTGTTTGGTGCGATGGGGTTGTCCACGACCAATGTTCTATTGTCGATCAAATCTTGGACTAGTTCTTTGAATTTCTAGCACCCATTTAGGTCATGTCCTCTGCGCCTATGGAATCTGCAATACAATTCCTCCCTATACCCCCTAGGCTTGGGAATGTTAGGGTCAAAATTTTGGATTTTTGGCAGAGTAACTAAATTTGCCGCTGACAAGCGGTCAAATAAGGAGTCCCTAGACTCCGCATACGGGGTGAATTGTCGCCTAGGGCGACGCTGCTGATACTGCTCCTGTCTTCTGTTATCTCTTTCGTAGCGGGGAGGCACTTGCTCGGTAATTAGCCCTTTGGGGCTGCGTCTCTTGCACAGGCGTGGGAACATTTATCGCAACTTGATTGATCGCAGCGTGTTGTGGTTGCGTTGTCCCGGTTTTAGTGGTTTTGTTCCACTCTTTCTTCTTAGGCTTGGCAATTGCGCCTTCGCCTATCTTAATCTCTTCTATAAGTCTGGATTGGGCCAAAGCTTCTTCTAGGATTTCGTATTGTCACAGCAACAATAGACCAGAGATTGATTTTAAGCAACTTTTTGCGAACATTTGCGTGAGATCCGACATGGGAGGACGGTAGGGTAACTTAGAAAGCAAAGCTCTCCATCGGTTCCCGTACGCTGCCATTGTTTCCTCCTCAAATTGTTTAAGGCTAGCAAGATCACTAAGTGATGCCTTCTTCCTTGTGTTGAAGGCGAAGCGTTCAAGAAACGCATCTACTAGCTGATCTAAGTTGCTTATGCTTGTGTTTGGGCGGTTGTGTGAACCAATCCGAGGCAGGGCCTACGAATGTGGTTATGAATTTTCTAAGTAGCAACGCGTCATTATCTTGGATTGTGAAGCACTGGCTTAGAAATCTTGTAACGTGCTCTTGTGCGTCCTCCTCACCTTTAAAAACTACCAATTGAGGCAACTTGAAGTGTTCGGGGTAAAGAGGTGTAGGCACTGAGGGATGCACCGGATTACTACGGAGTAGACGTAATGTGGGTTTTTGATGCCCAACAACTTTTGTCTCCATAGACTCCAAACGCTCCAATAGCGCTTGGTATGCATCGAAAGATTTTATTTCTTCCTCTCTTGCTTTCTCCCGTTGTACGTTATGATAAACTAGGGGCCTATGGAGGGGTGGCCGAATGGCAGCCCTCCTACCTTGATGGAGAGTTTCAACATGTTCTATCTCTGGTTCGTACTCCTCATAAAATTCTTGAGGAGTTTCTGGGTGAAACCTCTGACCTTGATCGAGTCCCCACTGAAGGTACCCATCATCATTTCGAGGAGTAGCCTCCCTCTCATGTCTATGAGGTCTCGAAGGCAAAGCTTGACGAGGTCATGGAGACCCTGTTGATAAGCAACACACCCCCACTGAAAAATGAGATTCCATCCTTAGAAAATTATGAACTTCCATTTTTTGCAGCAGGGACCCTCTTGGTCATTTTCAGTTTTAAATCCATATTTTGCTTGCCTCCTTTTTAAAGTTGTGCTTTTTCTTGCATTTTAGCTGTGTTATCCAAGAATTCACTTTTTACATGCTAGAATCATTCATGCACAAGAAAATCTTGCACCGTTACCGAGAAAAATCCAGAAAACGATTTGCATAATTCATCGAAAAATCAAACTTTCCATTTTTGGTAGTGTCGCGATATCGCGACACTTCCATTTTCGGAAATGTCGCGATATCGCGACAGGTAAGTCAAAATGCGGCTAAGTGCCGAGAAGGTCGCGATTTCGCGACATGTCGCGAAATCGCGACAGTTTTTGGGAGAGCGAAGCAAGCTGTACGGAGGGCGCGATTTTGCGACATGTCGCGAAATCGCGACATGTCGCATTTTCGCGGCAGGAGAGAGAAAATGGGCTGCAGAATGAAAAATCGCCTAAGTCGCAAACACGTTCCAAAATCGCGGTCAACGCGGTCAACGCATGCAGGTAAGGGAACTGTCGCGACATCGCGACGTGTTCTAAAATCGCGGCTGAAAATCAAGAAGCGTACGGAGGCCAGGAAGGGTCGCGATTTCGCGACATGTCGCGAAATCGCGACATGTCGCGGTTTCGCGGCCGACGAGGGAGGAAGTTGCCGATGCTGCAGCGGGTCGCGATTTCGCGACATGTCGCGAAATCGCGACATGTCGCGAGAATCGCGACGGAGAGAGAAAGTCATAGTTGACACGAAAGTGCATTCCGGCGGGAAACAGAAGGCTTCCTGGGGTAGCGACACGTGTCAAAGCGTGAATGGGACAAACAGAAGCCGACATGCAAGCTTATTTTGCGGATTTAATCTGTTTTTAATGTTTTAAGCTTATGATTTAATTAAAATGCTAATCTAATGCATCTTTTTGTCTTTCATGCAGGATTCCACCTGGCACTTACGGGACAACCGGGAAAGACCATAAAGGCAAAGATAAAGTGCGGATTTAGTCAAGGACCGCCATGCTAGGAGAGAAGCTGCCGGTGAGAGCATTCAACAACAAATTTATTGCAGACTTGATAGCATGAAGACCATTTCAACTTGGGGATGGATTTGCGGAGATCGAATTGATGGAGAAGTGGTGACTCATCCGGCTCACCAGCGAGAATTAATGAAAGCATTTATTTGCAGATGCGAATGAATGCAAGTTGCATTTTATTTTATCTTCTCCATTTATGGCGGTGATTGCACTGCATTTGCCGAAGGGTTAAGTTCTATCCGGACTTTGATTTTTAAATGGATTTTTATTGTAAAACCCGGGTCCTAGGGTTTAAGTGCGATAAGATTTAGGGTTTGAGCAAGATATTTTGGAAAAGATCAGGGTCTGTCCCGAGTCTATAAATACAAATTCTAAATGTAATCGCAGGAGGCGGAGACTTAGAAATAAAGGCTTATAAGCAATTTCTTGCAAATTTTGTGAAATCCTTTGTTTCCGGACTTGGAGTTGATGTGCTTTAGCTTTTCACGTGATAGCATGGCCGGGAGCCTAATCTTTTGCAGAGTGTGATAAGTGTATTTTCTTTTGTTATCCGTTCCATTTAAAGTTTGTTAGATATATCTTTGTAAATCTGCCATTGTCAAGATTAAATATCTTTGTTAGGCTTCGGTTGTTCTATTGTCCGCTAGGGGGAATTACGATTTCAGGTGTAAGTTTGTTCTAATTGCTCTGTCTTCTTATGTGCGAGCTAGGTCTGCGGTGAAAGATACCAATTTTAATCACTGCCCCTTGGATTTATAATTTTCCGCTAGATCCGTTTCACTCTGCCTTGTGCTCTTAGTTGAAAGTGATCTTAGGCCGATTGGACACTTTCTTCTGGGATTTGTTCTGTTGTGAAGCTGATAGCATAGATAAGATTGATAGTTTAGAGTTTTACAGTTTAAAGTCTGATAAACTTCTCTTTTCTGCCTTACCCTACCCTCTCTTTGCTTTCCGTGAATGATCCATTTTTATTTTCTTTGTTTGCCTTTTATTTAAATCTGCTGACCCATGAGAGCTAGATCAAAGAATTCAAGTCAAATCCGATTGTCAACAACTTTTGCAACTATCGAACAAGTTCGGGGAACCCCCTGTAAGGTAACAGAGCGAGTCCATATCGAAATCTATTCCGAAGTGTAAAAGAGTGAATTGCCATTCGACCCAACTCTGTAACTCGCACCTTGGATAACCAGCTAGATCCTAAAGATGAGTGGGATCAGTCCCGTGGGTGTCTCCGGAGCTTTCCTTGCCTTCATCCCTTTTTTTCCCGGGGTGTGCATGAAAGCCGGACCAACACCTAATTGGCGCTAGAAGGAGGGCCACAGAACATCTGTTCTTAGTGCACTTGAGTTGAGAAATCCGACTGTATGTGGAACTGTAAAACTGTATTTTATCCAAAGTCTGGTAGCCAATTTTCCCCTCCTCCTCAGCCAACACCTAATTGGCGCTAGAAGGAGGGCCACAGAACATCTGTTCTTAGTGCACTTGAGTTGAGAAATCCGACTGTATGTGGAACTGTAAAACTGTATTTTATCCAAAGTCTGGTAGCCAATTTTCCCCTCCTCCTCAGCCAACACCTAATTGGCGCTAGAAGGAGGGCCGAACTCGGTTCAAGTATTGTAAGGGCATAACGGACAACATTTGAAGGACCCACGAGTGAACTCCGGACGGTTTATAAATTGTCGATGCGGTTTTATAAATTGTCGGTACGAGTTTTATAAATTGTCGGTGCGGTGTTTTAAATTTCCAAATGCGAACACGTTAAGAACTCGTAAAGTTGTATGTACTTGTATTTTATCCGAGTCCGGCATTTTAACATTTAAAAGTGGCTCGGTTTCATAAGTTGTCGATGCAGTTTTTAAATTGTCGGTGCAGTTTTTAAATTGTCGGTGCGGTTTTGTAAATTGTGCGTTTTTGAAAGTTGTCGGTGCGGTTTTGAAATTTCCGAGAGAAGGCCTTAAGTTCAGTGGTTTGTTAAGAACAGTTCTATCATCACTTGCGGTTATCCAATTACAAATCAGAACATCACTGTCAGCCAAGTAATAATGGCAAATTGGTTGGGCCCCACCGCTTTGAACATTCCGGGTATAGCCCATGACCTGCCCAGAAGTCCAGAAAGGTATCTCCCCAGGTACAAACATGATGGGACAAGAAGCTGCAGAAGAACATCTCGCTAGCTTTTAAAAATGCTTTAAGATTATTGAATATACGAGCATGAAGATGTTGCTCGCGATTGTTCCCGTTCACTCTCCAGGAGGGAGCTTATGACTGGTTTTTAAACCTCACCAGCAATTCCATTACTAGCTGGGATGATCTAGAGAAAGCTTTTATATCACAGTTCGGTGAAGTGATAGATCCCAGCATTTTATATCAGCAATTTTCCAGCATCAAGAAAGAGTCGGGAGAAACTGTCAGGTCTTTCAATATGAGGTTCCAAAGAGCTTACGGTAGAATGACCGGCCATTACATCCCAAATGCAAATCCGGCCTTAGAAATCTACAAGAATGCATTGGATTCGGTGACCTCTATTTTCCTCAAGAGAGACATTAATATTACAACCCCGGCGGGGGCTTATAAAGAAGCCTTAATTCTTGAAAGACAGACTAGGACCTCAAATTCTGAAAGCGATCCTTTGATATCCTATGTTACACGAACATGCCTATTCCGGACCCCATTCCACATCATGAGTTAATGCCAACATGTCATGCTCTACCCAAGGAGACTCCGTTAGGCGTCACATCCACTCGGCATGTGCAAAATACGAGAGAAAAGTTCGACAAGTTCAAAGTGCGAGTGCTTGAGCCGAACAGTTGTGATCCGGCACCACCCAAATCCGAAGTTTTTCCTGGTGAGTTAAATTTTCCTAGAGATCAAAGAAATATTGATATTTCTAGTTCACCCAAAAATAGTACAACCGGGGTTTCGGATTCTGTCACTTTTCCCGAAGAGACGAGAAAGTCTTATACGAGACTTCGTGGATGAAATGCAAGATTTTCAAGAGTTCAAAATGGACAGTTATAATTTGAGATGTCAGAGTCCAGAACTTAACAATGATCCTTCCTCATCAGAGGATGATGAAAGTGAGATTCAATCTCACTATGCAGAAGTAACTGAGGAGGATAGCATCATTGAGGATATGAGGGAACTTAAATCTGACATCACCCTCTATGAACTGCCTCAGATTGTTGGACAAAACATTAACTTGATTGAGGCTTACTTTGGACCACCTGTTGAATTTCAAGAAAAGGAGGAAAAGGTAGTAAATATGAATGTGGTCAGCCAACTTGGAATTGATGAACTGTCTCAACATAAGCCTGCAACTTCTGAACATAATGTCAAAGAGGAGGCTATAAACTGTGTTGATGCGAGATATTGGAGTTTATGATTTGGCAACTGAAAAGGTGGGAACGATTCTGACTCTAATCAATCACAACAATGATGTTTGGACATTGCACATTGATGAGGTTAAGTCTAAGCAAGGCTCGGGTGAAAAGGAAAATTGTAAGCGATTCGCTAGAGGGATAAAAATTGAAGTCCTGGATATTGAAGCAGTGCGGCAACCACAAAATGTTCAAGTTGTTAAGAACCGGGGCATACGAGATAAAACATGATTTCTTTCGGTTGTCACATCATTTTGAAAATGTGGTGGTGCAGGTGCATCAAGGTTTTAAAGTATTTGATCCTGGGGGTTTTTTACATTCGAGTCCTTTTGAAAGAACTACTGCAAACCCTTTAATTAGAAGCATAAACATGTTATCATATGATTTGTTATTATATGATTTGTTTAATTTGAAGGAGTTGCAGATTTGTTTTTCAAATGGGACGGGGAAGACGAGTAAGCCCAAGTCTTTCCCGGATAGCAAATTTTTGAAGCACGATGCGGAGTGCATTTCGTCAACGGGGACACGAAAGGTAATTTTTTTTAAATTACTTGCATGGTCAAAATTTTTTAAAGCACCATTTCTCTGCTTTCCCAACCGCTGCATTTTTTGAGTATGAAGGGAAGTTGTAACATATGTATGCATTGTAAATAAGCTTTGAAGTTTTTCGGTTTTATTTCTTTGTCAGTGCAGTTTTTATTTCAATGTATGTACGTTTTAATCTGTTTCAGTTTAATTTTAATGCTCTGCAGTTTTAATTTATTTGTTTTTCAGTTTATTTCTTTGTCAGTGCAGTTTTATTTTTAAATGTCTGTACAATTGCAGTTTTTCAGTTTTCTTTAGTTGTTTTTCAGTTTTAGCTTGTGCAGTTTATTTCTTTTGTCAGTGCTTTTTATTTCCTTTCTTTGTCTTTTTATTTTAGCTTGCTTTTATTTTAGTCTGTACGGTCTTTTCTTTATTGCATTTCTTTTTCTTTCGTTATCTGTACGATTGACGGTTGCGATTGCGGTTTAATTTATTTCGATTTGCAGTTTTTATTTTTTGCTTCGATTCTTTTAGTTTATTTCTTTTATTGCCTGTACAGTTTTTATTTTCTTCCCTGCTTTTCCTTTTCTTTGTTGTCTGTACAGTCTTTTGTTTTAGTTTTAGTCTTAGTTGCTTGTGCAGTTTTATTTGCAGTCTGTGCAGTTTTGATTATGTTTTGCTTTAAGCCTGTGCCTGTCCTTGGAAGCCTGTACAAAGTCCTTTGGCTTCTAAAATTTTCTGTCCTTTGCCTCTGCCTGAGCAATCAATGAAAAGTCAGCCTGCTGAAAATTGTTTTATTCCTAGCTGATAAATCCTCAATCCGAGTGCCTCCCCATTCTCGCTCATTATTCTAATTGAGATAGTCCGCTTGCACTAAAGCGTGGAACTATTTTGTTATCCGGGATGAAGGTAGAGAGATGATTGGATCTTGTGTCTTACTTGCCACGATTGTTTTAATGATAGAAAAACTATTATCTTTGTTTAGTTGGAGGAACTCCGGGGAATCCAAGAAAAGTTTGGTTATAAGAGGGGACTATGGTTCATGCAATTATTTGGGTGTCACCGGAGGCTATCAATGCCTAGACTGAAACAGTTCCAGATTGATCAAATATTAAAAGAAAATTGTAATTTCTCTAAGGTCTTCCAGATAGTGATATATTTCAAAAAGAAGAGAGATAAAAAAAAGAGAGATAAGAAAAGAAAAAAAAAAAAAAAAAAAAGAGTTATATGATCAAAAGAGGCAGCCAATATTAGATTCTGCCCTACAGTTGTAAATTGGGTCGTGTAAATCTAAAGGGTAACTCTGTCTAGGCTGTAAAAAGCTAAACTAGTAAACAGAGCTCTACTCGGTTTCCCCTTTTACAATCTAGAAAAGTTGATTAATCCAAGTTTATCATTCAATTCAGGTCATCCTTGAAGAAAGTTCTATACCTTTGTAATTGCACATCAGAAATCTTCCTTGAAGTAATCCAGCCTAGTATGTCCTTGGGAAATTTTAACAGCTTGCAGTTAGTAGTCAATTTATTGTGAAGAATGCCTGTGGCAAGGCATGATGCATGGTCTTTTTGTTTTGAAACCGGAGTCTTGGGTTCTAAAATAGTGCTACTATTTTACCCATAGATATCACCATTTGTTGATAAGCAACACACCCCCACCTGAAAAATGAGATTCCATCCTTAGAAAATTATGAACTTCCATTTTTGCGGCGAGGGACCCTCTTGGTCATTTTCGGTTTTAAATCCAAATTTGCTTGCCTCCTTTTTAAAGTTGTGCTTTTTCTTGCATTTTAGTCTGTGTTATCCAAGAATTCACTTTTTACATGCTAGAATCATTCATGCACAAGAAAATCTTGCACCGTTACCGAGAAAAATCCAGAAAACGATTTGCATAATTCATTGAAAAATCAAACTTTCCATTTTTGGTAGTGTCGCGATATCGCGACACTTCCATTTCGGAAATGTCGCGATATCGCGACGGGTAAGTCAAAATGCGGCTAAGTGCCGAGAAGGTCGCGATTTCGCGACATGTCGCGAAATCGCGACAGTTTTTGGGAGAGCGAAGCAAGCTGTACGGAGGGCGCGATTTTGCGACATGTCGCGAAATCGCGACATGTCGCATTTTCGCGGCGGAGAGAGAAAATGGGCTGCAGAATGAAAAATCGCCTAAGTCGCAAACACGTTCCAAAATCGCGGTCAACGCGGTCAACGCATGCGGGTAAGGGAGCGTCGCGACATCGCGACGTGTTCTAAAATCGCGGCTGAAAATCAAGAAGCGTACGGAGGCCAGGAAGGGTCGCGATTTCGCGACATGTCGCGAAATCGCGACATGTCGCGTTTCGCGGCCGACGAGGGAGGAAGTTGCCGATGCTGCAGCGGGGTCGCGATTTCGCGACATGTCGCGAAATCGCGACATGTCGCGAGAATCGCGGCGAGAGAGAGAAAGTCATAGTTGACACGAAAGTGCATTCCGGCGGGAAACGGAAGGCTTCCGGGGTAGCGACACGTGTCAAAGCGTGAATGGGACAAACCGAAGCCGACATGCAAGCTTATTTTGCGGATTTAATCTGTTTTTAATGTTTTAAGCTTATGATTTAATTAAAATGCTAATCTAATGCATCTTTTTGTCTTTCATGCAGGATTCCACCTGGCACTTACGGGACAACCGGGAAAGACCATAAAGGCAAAGATAAAGTGCGGATTTAGTCAAGGACCGCCATGCTAGGAGAGAAGCTGCCGGTGAGAGCATTCAACAACAAATTTATTGCAGACTTGATAGCATGAAGACCATTTCAACTTCGGGATGGATTTGCGGAGATCGAATTGATGGAGAAGTGGTGACTCATCCGAGCTCACCAGCGGGAATTAATGAAAGCATTTATTTGCAGCTGCGAATGAATGCAAGTTGCATTTTATTTTATCTTCTCCATTTATGGCAGTGATTGCCATGATTTGCAGAAGGGTTAAGTTCTATCCGGACTTTGATTTTTAAATGGATTTTTATTGTAAAACCCGGGTCCTAGGGTTTAAGTGCGATAAGATTTAGGGTTTGAGCAAGATATTTTGGAAAAGATCAAGGTCTGTCCTGAGTCTATAAATACAAATTCTAAATGTAATCGCGGGGAGGCGGAGACTTAGAAATAAAGGCTTATAAGCAATTTCTTGCAAATTTTGTGAAATCCTTTGTTTTCGGACTTGGAGTTGATGTGCTTTAGCTTTTCACGTGATAGCATGGCCAGGAGCCTAATCTTTTGCAGAGTGTGATAAGTGTATTTTCTTTTGTTATCCGTTCCATTTAAAGTTTGTTAGATATATCTCTGTAAATCTGCCATTGTCAAGATTAAATATCTTTGTTAGGCTTCGGTTGTTCTATTGTGCTGCTAGGGGGAATTACTGATTTCAGGTGTAAGTTTGTTCTAATTGCTCTGTCTTCATCTGTGCGAGCTAGGTCTGCGGTGAAAGATACCGATTTTAATCAGTTGCCCCTTGGATTTATAATTTTCTGCTAGATCCGTTTCACTCTGCCTTGTGCTCTTAGTTGAAAGTGATCTTAGGCTGACTGGACACTTTCTTACGGGATTTGTTACGTTGTGAAGCTGATAGCATAGATAAGATTGACAGTTTGAGTTTTACAGTTTAAAGTCTGATAAACTTCTCTTTTCTGCCTTACCCTACCCTCTCTTTGCTTTCCGTGAATGATCCATTTTTATTTTCTTTGTTTGCCTTTTATTTAAATCTGCTGACCCATGAGAGCTAGATCAAAGAATTCAAGTCAAATCTGATTGTCAACAACTTTTGCAACTATTGAACAAGTTCAGGAACCCCCTGTAAGGTAACAGAGCGATCCATATCGAAATCTATTCCGAAGTGGAAAAGAGTGAATTGCCATTCGACCCAACTCCGTAACTCGCACCTTGGATAACCGACTAGATCCTAAAGATGAGTGGGATCAGTCCCGTGGGTGTCTCCGGAGCTTTCCTTGCCTTCATCCCTTTTTTTCCCGGGGTGTGCATGAAAGCCGGACCAACAGACCCGTCCTGCGTTAAAGGGTTATGCCTCTCATGTTGTTTGGCTCTTTGGACGCGAGGGGTTGGCCCTCTCTCAAGTATTTCATATTGTAACTCATCCGCTTCACGTTGCATGCGTTCTTTATCCAAGCGGTATTGATACTCTATCTCTCACTGACTTTGTTTAAGCCGCATGATTTGGGCTTGACGGGTGGTATATCTGGCGACAGTCGGGTCAATTTGATCTACCCTATTTTGTTTAGAAGGTTCAAATGTTCCTCCTATGGGTTTACCTCGGTTTTGATGCTCTAAAATCTCAAGGGGTCACTTCCCTCTGTCGAGGTAGGCGGTATGTGCTCGAGGTTCTGGCCTCAAGGGGTGATTATGATATCTGGCTGGTGCAGAAGCATAAGGTTCCCACGTTGTATGTTGTTGTCCTTGAGGAATGTGATGATCTTCCTCATGTTATCTCTCATAGGTGCGTAAGGGGTAGGCGGAGTTAGGTCACCCTGTGTAAGGAGCCCTATGATCTAGATTTGGTCTCTCTATTCTGATGAGAGGTAAAGAAGGGACGCCATATCCACGTTGTCCCTCCAAATGGACAGTGTGCCCCGTTAGCACTTCATCGTCGTCGTGGCCACTCATGTCTAGCTTGAGAGGGCGATTCTATGTTTACATTAAGGTCTGCATGTAGGGTGTCTTTTCAAGAGGGGCTGCTTTGAATGGGCATACCCCACCGAGGATTTTGAATTGGATTCTTTTGTAGGTTAGACCGATAAGGCGGTATGACCAAATCCTCAGGAATGAAGCGAAGGCGACTTGTGCTTGCTTCTTGTGTACCTTTCGGAGCTGCTACCCTTGATTGGGCTTGGCTGTGGGTGTACACCATTGTGATGTGTCCACACTATCTAAGTAGATTTTTATCTTGTTTTTAATGATTTTTTTTTGTCTACACTAAACAGAATTAAACACACACATTCACAAAACCGTGATTATCTCTTTTAAGGATTCTTGGTGTGCCCTAGACTGGTTTAGTGTATTTTGGTGTTTTGTTTTGTCTTTGTAGGTTTTGTAGAACGTTTAAATGCATCATGTAGGCTCTTATAACTCCCAAAAGGTCACCCCTTCAATATACCATCTAGGCCGATATACCAACCTCTCTATATACCCGCCCTTACGAGAGGGAGACTATAGGTACGTGAGAGCAAAAGGTACGTGGTACGTAGGTGGTACGAAAGGGGGATTGTCCTGTTAATGGCACCTACCATAGAAAACTTATCCTTGCACGCATGGGAATCACCCCAGCTACGCTCGGTCTGTCTTCGTTAGGATTTACGTCTAACAACAGTTGACAATCAGGAAATGTATGCAAATCAAGCCAAGGTGGTGATTAAATCCACCAATGGTCTTGATCAAGGGCTGGGGTCTTACGACCAACTCCTTGGTTTTAAAATTGTTTCGTGGAGTGTGTGAGGTTCATTTTATCCAACGAAAATGAAACATGCATGAATGAATTTTCCTAAGCAATGCAAGCTAAAAATGAAAACAGTCAAAGAAACAGAAACAGAAATAGAAAATTTCAACAGAGATGATGAAAATCCCTACCTCTTCTCTCGCTTGCTCCAGCTTGCCTCCGAATTTTTGCTCCGAAAAGTTGCGGACGTAAAATCGTCCCTTGGTGAGACGATTAACAGAACAGAAATCGTCCCTTGTAGAGACGATTTTACAATCGTCCCAGGGTGAGACGATTTCCAGAATAGAAATCGTCCCTTGCAGAGATGATTTTACAATCGTCCCAGGGTGAGACTATTTCTAGAATAGAAATTGTCCCTTGCAGAGACGATTAACAGTCTGCAAGAAAAAAAAAATGTACCTATCAAGCACAAACACAAAAATTCAATCAGTTTCTATGATTTTAAAAAAGGGGACAGGGTCCCACCGTGATCGCCACTGAAAGCACGAGATTCCGGGAAAAGGAAACACTAGTTATGCAACATAAGACGAAAATGTAATGCTTTGATCCTATGCACTAAAACAAAGAAAGGAGACAACTTGGAAACGAAAGACAAGATGTAAAGAAATCACAACCCTCTTTATTCAAATATCTTATCCTCGGTTACATAGACATCTCCTCCCATTTTGGGGGCTAGGAGCATTAAATTTGTCTTCATTACAATGTGTGACCTAGTCTTCCTCTTCCCGCGTGCCCACGATTGCAATGGGCGGGCCAGGATGCTGCCGCCACTGATGTGGATAAGTTCTTCACCTCTGATTGCTTTTCTTGCCATCAAAGAAACAATAAAAATGTCAGTAGCACCTGCTGCAAAGGAAAGGGGTTCGTTCTCTAAAATCAACGAAATATGCATGTAAACATCTGCCCGAAACAGTAAATACAGTGAGTCTAAATGGCTTGAAAACTTGACAGAAGACAGAAAATGTTACCAAAAGGCCATTGCCCCTGAGACAGCCGGCCAATCTGCTTTTACTTGGTAATCGTCCCCCAAAAGGATGATTGTTGTTGTTAATCATCCCCTCGAAGGATGATTGCTACTGTTAATCGTCCCCTAGAAGGATGATTGCTTCTGTTAATTGTCCCCTGCAGGGACGATTGATACTGTGTTGAAGAAGCCGACCTGTCGCTGCTCCAATGTCGATTCTTGAGACCTACAAAATGCCTGCAAACAAGGGGGTTATGTAATTGGGGCCATTTTGGGACGACCTAGATGGTCGGATTCTCCCAATTTGGCCTCCATCACCGAGAAATTGGATGTTGTTACCTGCAAGTCAGTGGGACAACCAAAATAACAAAAGCATGATAATATTCGATGAAAACCTTTTGAAATCAAGATTCAAGATTCTGAACTATTGAACAGCAGAGAATAACATGAAATATGAACAAATGACAGAAAATGAACTACAACTAAATCCAAAAGGTGCGGGGTGCCCAAGTGGGCAGCCCACCGATGGAACTTGATTTTGGCACCAATCCACTTGGGATGGGCCCAAAATCTCTTAGGAGTGGGGGGTCGGCGAATTGGTTGGTTCAGGTGTCCATGTGTTTGATTTGGGTCAGGTTCGAGCTTCCAAAGGCCACCCAACAACCTCCCTTGCAAAAGATATTGGTGGATGTGAGAAGGTGAACCAAAAGAGATGCAAGTGGGTCTTCAACTCGGCAGCACTTCGTTGCTTGAAAACTCCTTCAACCTGTCTCTTTTGGGTGAGAAAAGTCTCACCTTTTATAGACCCAAGGGGTCTCCTTTGGGAAGGAAGCACAAACACCATGTGTTGGTCATAGGTGCCATGTGGCAGTCATGTCTCCTCATGAGGGAGGGGAGTCCTCCATTGACTTGTGTTTTCATAATTGCTTCTTGTGACAGTCCTCTAACGGCCCTTCTGTCCACCTACACACGCGTGCAAGGTAGGAGTCATCAAGCGACTGTTCTGGGCTGCCACTTGGCGTCGTTTGTCATTTTGCCCATTAAACTTGGTAATCGTCCCTGGGTGGGACGATTACAACAATCGTCCCTGGGTGAGACGATTGCAAGTTAGTAATCATCCCTGGGTGAGACGATTGCAAGTTAGTAATCGTCCCTGGGTGAGACGAGTACTGGGAAAAGTGTCTAAATGTACCAAATTGATTCCTGACCTTACAAAATTGCTATGGAAGTGGTTAGGACCATTGTTTGACCTCTGAGGGCTGCCCTGGGGGCTATGTTTGTCAAAGCAATCAGTGTTTGCAGTCACATAATCGGATTGGTGCTGTTTTGGTGTCTACACTACCTATTGTAGCCATACCAAATGATAAGGGGAAGAAACCCATAGAAGAGGCACCGCCATTAGTCTCAACCATCTCTATCGAAGAAATGCCTAGCCGAATGGAAGTTGAGATGCCTAGTTCACCCTACATGGATTGGAACTAGGAATAACTCCCATTCCCTCCCCATACACCTCCAATGATCATTGTTGAGATGGCCAATATGAGTCTGGGGGAGTATCTAGTGCAGAACATTGTAGCAACACCCGCATTTGAGTCCATGCAGGACATGGGGAGACCTTGCCTCCCCATCAGCACTATGGTTCCTCTAGGCTACCCACCAAATCAGACAAACTTTGTTTAAGGGGGCCTCGATAATGGTATTGAACCTTACATGCAAGAAGAAGAAGATGAAGAGCCCTTTGCTGAGGACGTCAACTATTTGTCCAACCCAGACTTCACTTTGAGATATCTTGGCCGATGTAATTAACATGGATATGGGTTGGGCAGGTATGAGCAAGGAGTGTGCATTCTTTGCCAACCAAGATATCAGATGTCATACGACAAGTCAGGAGTAGGGTTCAATACTAACACAACATATACATTGGGGGATTATCTCCCATTGCTAAAAACCAACCTTGTTGACCTTAACAACCCTTTCCCTTTGATCAAGAAAGGAGAAAGTTTGAGGATTCACCTACAAGAGGGATATAGACAAGGCCAAGAAGGGTCTTCAGAAGATGAGTCAGAGTATGAGGTAGCACCTTGGGATCATTTCGAGTTTGATAGCAATCATTCACAAGTGACCCCCATAGATGATTATTAGGAGATCTTCATGACAATGTTCCCCTTGGATGCTCCAATCAAGCAAGTGCCACCTCAAGAAAATCAGGTCCCCCCGTAGAGAGCAAAACAACCCCGATGGGAACACCCATAGCCACACAAAATTTCTTCTTGGAGGAAGAAGAAAAATGTGGCAGTCACCACATGCACATATAATCAGGTTCATCGTATTATCTTGAGGAAATCATATTAAATCCTTCAACAATTTCCTTAATCACCCATCAACTTGACCAAAAATCAATGTTCTTATTTATTGAGTGAAAAATATTAGGGCTCACACCCTTAATCATAAATATGTTTATGAAATGAGGAACCAACTATCATCTCTATAGATATAGGTAGATGTGAAAATAAGTCATCACCAATGGTAATACACTATCTAGAGTGATTTCTACTATAGTCATACAAAAAATGACGATGTTTAGTCATGTGTTGGTGTATCGCTCCAAATTTTTCACACCCTTACCTTCAGGCTATAGGATCCATGCCCGAAAGGGGGATGTGAAAAGGATGGTGCAGTACCTCAGACTGAGAGGCCTTGTGAAGGTCCCGCCTCTCGAGGGAGGTGTATATTGGTGATTTTTCAATGGATGGTGGGGTCACCAGGAAACATTTAATGGCAGTTTCCACGCCTAGGTTGGGAATGTGTTTTATGTGTTTGTTTTAGCCTTAAGCATTCAAATCCTAGGTTTGGACAAAATGCGTCTAAGCTATTCTATATGAAGATGCAGATTTAATGAATATAGAGAACATAATTAAGATAGAAAACAAAGAAATTAAGAAATATTAAAAGAAAATACCTGATCCGGATGTCTGATGAAGATTATGATTCTTGAAGCAGTCAAGATCATCTGGAATTCGACAGAATCATCTGAGATCAGACAAGATCATTTGAGATCTGACGAATTCTTCAGAGACTTGCAAACAGAGAAATGGGTGCAAAACACAAAAAATACAACTATTCTAACATAGGGAAATAATGTAAAATGATAGTAGCACTATCAAACTGAAACTTATAAGTAGAAACATGCATGCATTATACTGATTTCATAATAATTATGACTTGATTATGCATTTAATCTAGATGGGTGAACTCCAAAATGTAGAATAGCATAAAATACTGAATAAACTAGCTAATTACAGCATAAAACAGCAGATTGAAAGATGAAGAAATGCAAACTTTAGGCACTGATTGCCTCACTGTTGACTGCAGTCGAAATCATCTCGCATTGATATGAAATTGTCTTTGATTCGACAGGATTGCCTTCAATATGAACAGGATCATCTGCGACGATGTAAGCTTGCTTCGGCTAAAAAACACTAAGGTACCTGCAACAAAAATTGGAATAGAACTACTGCAAATATCAATTTAGGGTGTTTTAACGTGTGTGAAGTTAAGTTACAGGGAATTTCAGCCAGGGGGTGCTAAGGGGAGGGCTTAGGATTAAATAGGCTTAGGAGGGAGGTTAGGATGTTGGAGATCATCCCTATTTGGGAGATCTCCAATGAGGGAGGGTCTCTAATGGCGTAGACACGCTTCTGCCCGGATTAGAGACCCGTTGGAACATAAGCTAATTATGAAAAATCATTTTAGGGACAAGATCGTCTGGACGTCCTAGCCTAGACGAAATCGTCAGATTAGGGGCGATATCATCTGATCGGCGATGATATCGTCAAACGGTCAAAACAACCTCTAAAAATGGCACGAGAAAGGGGGAAACAGATTAAGCGGTGGTTAACGGGCGGTTTGGGAGGTTAAAATTTGAATTTGAATTATTTACTAGAGTAAATATAATTATTAAGATTTCACTGCATCAATTTTAGGGTGCTACATTTTGCCCCCTCTTTAGCGAATTTTCCAAAGAAAATGTGTTAAAATGAGTTCTTCTCGATCTATGAGAAAGCAAAAATTATTCCCATTTTTAGGCGACGATTCTTGGTCGAATCGTATGACAACTTACTATGGTGCCCCCTCCGTGTTTTTACCCAAATCGAACATTTGAGGTAAAAACTCAAAAAAGCAAAATTTGAAAAATGTTTTTAATTGAATTAAGAAAAATAGGGTAAAACCCTAATTCATTTTTACTGTTCATTTTTCTGGTTTTTAGAGCTCTGCAAGCAAAAATGGTGGAGACGGCACACAGATCGACAAAGATCCGATGCGGGCTACGGGTAAGAGTCTAGACTTAACTTAGAATGCTTGAATTTGAATTTACAAGATTTTTAGGTGAATTATAATCAATTTTTGAGCATTGCAGCCATTTTTGGGCCGTCGACGAAAGGGGGATGATTGTGCTCAAATTTGGGATGATATCGTCGAATAGTGGACAATATCATCAGTTGTATAAAATTGAACTTATTTTAACTTGCATTATTGATCACTTGAGTTTGTTATTAATGATTTGTTTTTTATTGTTGTTTATGTTGCAAAGAGGTTTGCTAAAGAGTAGAGAATGGAAGTATGGAGGTTTGAGAGATGAGTTGGCCGCTCTAACATAGGCAGAGCGGGATCAGCTGGTGCAAGTCGGCTTATAGCATGTGGCAAAAATGCCACAAGTGTCTACAGACATGAGGCTACTGACAGCCCTAGCAGAGAGGTGGTATCTGGGTTCTTCTTGTTTTCGGCTACCAACAGGGGAGATAACTCCCACTTTGGAGGATGTATGGAGGATTCTGAGAATCCCCATATAAGGAAGGTTGATCACTCCTGCGACCAATCAAGGCCATGCTATGATGTGGTTGTGTGGTGACCCGAGCTTCGCCCTGGAGAAGGGCGAAGTGAACATCGAGGCACTGCGTCAGATGCCTGGGGCATCTAGACTCACACAGGTTTTGACCAGAGTGGTAGGTGGACTTCTGTTGTGCCACCAGAGCAGGTGCAGGGTACCATGGATGCTAGCAGATGTGATCTATGACATGCAAGACCATGGCTACAAATTTTCTTGGGGAATTTTTGTTCTATGCTGGTTGTATAGGATCCTACATGGGGTCATGTACAAGGGCGGCCGATGTCTGGTTATGACATAGCTCCTACAGGTTTGGTGTCGAGAGCACATTGCAGTGCGGAGGCTGATAGGGCTTCCTTTGATAGGGATTGATGGGGATAGGCCTCGAGCTTTCTACTGATGGCTCTAGAGAGGGTCACAGTGATGGATTGACCTACCAATGTCTCGGAGACTGCTGGATGACCTTGTATTAGACCAAATCACCTGGAGGTCGTGGCGAGAGCACCCAAGGTGGGTCGAGGATGGACAGGAGTTAGCTCATGTCAGGCGAGTTTGCTGGTTGAGGATGGAGAGGGGAGAGGTGGAGCTCCATCGCTATGACCGAGTTTTGCGACAGTTCGATCTATAGTAGGGGATCCCATCTCTCAGGGATTATGAGTATTCTTGGACTATCTAGGATAACACCATAGTGAGCGAGGCTTCAGACATGCAGTGCTTCTGGAGTCAGGACTCAGATGATGCCTCCATTCAGCCAGTGGATGGGGATGATTTAGGGGTAGCTTATGGCTACGATGCTTGGTACATAGGCATCCACCCTCCTCGGATGATGAGGGCTTAGGGTCCGATACACGTAGTTGTGCATCAAATAGGGAGGCGACGCCAGGCAGCTATGGAGGCGGCCTAGGGTCACGAAGGGAGAGAGCTAAGGAGGCCACAACCATAGGAGAGGCTGCGATAGTGAGATAGGAGGGCAGAGAGACCCCCTTCTCCATAGAGAGAGGCCACCATCGCTCGATAAGGGCAAGGGTGTTGACACAGGGGAGAGTAGCAAGACAACGACTCTTTGAGCGGAGATAGTTTGTCTCCAAGCACAAGTGTAGACCCTATAGGAAGAGGCTACACGACATCGAGCTAAGGTAACACAGCTTAGGGATGAGATTACATGCCTCAGGGCACGGGGTGGAGGGGCGAGCATTCAGGAGCTATCACGGTTGATTGCTCAGACCACATTTTATAAGGGCATCTACTTCCAGATGGTGCCAAAGGGTCAGAGGGTACAGCTACCAGCCAGCATTGCTGACCCTATCAGGATTGGGTCATCGAGGACTTCTTCTTGATCGATGACTAGGACTCGCAGTACCACACATACTATGATGGGGCCACCTCGTCCACCTCAGGGCGGGGGAGGAGATGAGGCTGAGAGCTCGAGGGGTTCTCGAGACACTGCACAAAGGACATTTGATTGAGGGGATTGAGTATGCCAAGATATATATTGTGGCATACCAATCCAAGTTTTGATATGATGTACATATATTTGTGATATATATATGAGATGAGATATTTTTGATCATATGACTTGTGTTATGTATTGTTATGATGCTTTTATGTTTGATTGAATGATTTGATGATTTATGTAATTATGTTGTTGGAAATTTTATGGTTGAAATGTCATGCTGGAAGATTTTAAATGAAATAATCTGATGTAACAATTGGTTGTTTATGATGTGATATGATAAAAGATAAAAAGAGACTTCTAACAATAATTTCAAAGGACATTTTTGCTATTATAGACCATTTCATGGAGTCGCCGCTCACTCGGTCATCAAGCTAATCCCAGTATAAAAATATTGTTAAAATGTAAAAGAGTGCTTAAGAGACTGTCTTAAGACTTTGGTGCAATGGCTAGGCATAAATTCCTAAGTGTAATAAATTTTTTGGATAATTCCCTAGGAATTATACCATCATTGCAAAATTGAAGGTTGACATAATGACATGAAATAGTGATAATGTGCATGCTTTTTAAAAGCATAATTTGTGTAACATAATGATTTAAGTCATATGTTTTTCATGATTTTTAAATAAATGGGGAATAAAAATTGTTACAATGGTTTGCGCTAGGCATAGAATATGTAGGTATAGACTTGTTGAGTGGTGTTTTCACCCAATTGTGAAAGCACACTCTCCGGTAGGATCTGAGTCCCAAAATCCTCTGCTTGCAAAGAAACTATAACAAAGTAATTTCTCCAAGGTTCCTATTATGTTGGTTCTAAAACACCAATGATGTTGTTCAATGTAAATGCAAGGAATACCTTAGGGTTGCAAGTGGATGTTAACAAGGGGCACTGTAGTTTACTTTAATTTGGATTTGCAATGGACTCTGAGCTTTAATGGATTTTCAATTATTTATTTAAATGACTGTAATTAAAATGCAAAAAATAAAATAAGGGTTTGAAAATAAAATACATGCAAATGAAGATGCAACTAAACTATGTCTAGAGTGCTACCATCTTGATTGATAAAACCGAAGATAATGAGGTTTTTGCATGCAACCTAACCTATTGAACCTGCAAATTTGCACAATCCAGATAAGCTAGGTGCGGGTTTCTAGGGTTTCTACTGTAATTTCAGATTTAGGCATTCGCATGAAGCAACCAAGAGGACTCGCATTAAACTCCACCTAAAAGCCTAAAATCTGAAATGGAAGGATAAAACATTAAATCATGCATGCAAAAATGACTCCTTCTTTCTCATCAATGAGATGCCAACTCTCTGTGTTTCTGTATTAAAATGATGTATCAATTACAGTTACAGAATGTTCCAGGTTCAAAAAGAAAATCCAGAACAAATGAAGGAAATTGCTCCAAGTGCAGGCCCAGAATGGCATGCAGCCCTTGTCTCTACAACTCTGCTAGCAGCAATTTCCAACCCCCTGTCCAATCTGTGCTTCCAATTTTATACTATCTGGCATGGCTCTTCGGTTCACCTGCGTCGTTTCGTTTCACCTCCCAGAACGCTTCGTTTCATTTTCCCGCTTCTTTGATGCTTTGACCTTTCGCTCGAATTTGAAACGTTTGGTCCTGTCTGCATACTGTAACCGTCGCTCTGAAGCGTTATCATAAACCTCATGCCTTTGCGCCACGTGTTCGATGTGTTTTTGCATGTTCCATAATGGTCCCATGAAAATCATGACCAAAAATAGCCCGCGGCCTTGCTCCTTCACTTTCACAGCGAAAACGCGACATGTCGCGAAATCGTGACATGTCACGATATCACGACGCTTTTGTTCTCCGTACGCTTCGGCCACAACTCGTCATGATTTCACGACCATTTTCTCTTTCGGGCCTTCTCGCCGCAACCTATCGCGATTTCGCTACCATTTTGATCTCCGTACGCTTCGGCCGCAACCTGTCATGATTTCGTGACCATTTTCTTCTGCACTCCTTTCGCTCGCATCTCGTCACGATTTCGCGACCATTTTCATCTCTCGTACGCTTGCCAACTTTCTCATGATTCGCTATGCTCCTTTTTCCGTCTTTGGCTGCTTTCTCGAAACCGCACTGTCGCGATTTCACGATGCCTTTTTGCTTCATCCCCCTTTGCTACTTTCTGTCGCGATTTCGCGACCATTTTTGCTCTTCATGCCTTCCTGTCGATTCTGTCACGATTTCGCGACCATTTTGCGCTTCATGCACCTTTGCTGATTTTTGTCGCGATATCGCTACGCCCTTTCCGTTCCGTACAACTGGGCCGCAACCTATCGTGAAATCACGATGATTTTTTGTTTGGAGCTGTCTTGCGGCTTTCTATCGTGAAATCGTGACATTTTTCCAGTCCGTACACCTCGGCTCGTTTCCGTCATGATTTCATGACGTTTTTTCGTTTCATGCCTTCCACTTGCAATCTGTCATGATTTCGTGACGTTTTTCACTTAGCACCTTTTTGGCTGCAATCTGTCGCGATATCGCGACGTTTTTTCACTTCGTGCCGTTTGACCGGTTTGACCCACGATTTTGTGACATGTCACGATTTCGCTACGCCTTTCCATTTGCCTTTCTCTCTCCTCTCTGGGCCGCGATGGAGCAACATGTCACGATTTCGCGACACCTTTTCATTTTTGACTACGACGGCTCAACATGTCACGATTTCATGACACCTTTCATTTTTTTAGCAGCGATGGAGCGACATGTCACGATTTCGTGACACTTTCTATTTTTCGGCAGTGATGGCGCGACATGTCACGATTTCGTGACATGTCGCGATTTCACGACACTTTCTACACTTGTGCATTTTTTTGCCTCTTTTCTTCATTTTTAGCATCTGGGTCACTGAGATTTTCTCTGCAAGCCTGCAAAAAGGTGGGTCCCCAATTTTGGGGTGTGTTGTGGATCAGCCACAACAAATGGTGACTCTGCTATCAAATGCTCTTGAGCATTTTAGTGAGAACCCAATCTGAAACATATCACAAACTCGAAAACATGTGTTAGCACATAAGCAATATAAACAAATGCCCAAAGATCAGAAGTACATGAATCATTAGAATCATCAAGTATTAGCTCGGTGTGTGCAATGAATTTCTTTCCCCATCATTTGAAATTGATCCACACTCCATTGTCAGTTTTGCATGAATGCATATATGAGATTGTGAATGATTTGTGTAACCTAATGAATATGCTAGGAGATCTTGCTTTTATAAAATGCATAGTCTTTCTTCTAGTATCATGTACAAACATTCAAGATTGCCAAACCCTCTTAGGATCCACTAATGAATTGTTTTATTATATCCCAAAGTTGGTTATGAGTCCCTACTATCTTGAACCCATGTGCAAGTGAATGTGAAATCAGAACTTTGGGGAATCAGACTCCCAACCAACCGAGATGAAAGTTTAACCCTATCCTTACTATTCTGATTTAGAATTCATTACCTCACTTTGAGCAAAATAATTTAACCAATTATGGAAGAAATGGTCATGCTAGTCTAACCCTTTGGACAATCAGTGGTCTTGTTTTTTAGACAAGACATGTTGCCATGCATGGGCATATCTAACCCCACAATCCAAAACTTATCTTCATTTCTTTGGACCTTGGGGATGACTACCCATCCTTTGCTAGAGGACAAGTAGTACGATCCTTCCAATCCAATATAAATATGAGATGGGAAAAATTTATTTTTTACTTCTTGGACCTTGGGGATGACTACCCATCCTTGCTAGGGACATGTAGTACGATCCTTCCAATCCAAACTTTAGATGTAAATGGAAAATATTAATTTTATTGCTTAGACCTTGGGGATGACTACCCATCCTTTGCAGAGGACAAGTAGTACGATCCTTCCAATCCAAGATTTATTATGAAATGAGACATAAGAGCTTTGGGGAATCGGATTCTCAACCTAAGCGAGATGAGAATTTATGCCCTATCCTTACTACTCCATGTAGGTCAAATCAAAGCTTTGGGGAATTGGATCCTCAACCTAAGTTCGATGAGGATTTAACCCTATCCTTACTACTCTGATTTTAGGCTTTAAGCTCTATGGAAGTGGTCAAAACCACTGTTTTAAGGATCATGTTGCATAATAGGATAGACATGAAAAACTTCTTTCGCCCAACCTTTTCTTCCAAGTTAGGTTTTGATCATTTTGCTCAAGATCCTTTTTAATGTATGAGACGTGCTTGGTTCTAGATATCTCAAGACTCAGTTTCCAACCTTAGGATTTTTCTTATATTTATGTTATAACACAACCCTAAGAGGATTTGACATACTTTAATGATTTGTACCTAAGATGCATATGCAACTAAGATGAAATGTATGTAAAGTGAGATGGAACATGAATGCATTATCTCTTGAATTGCAAATGAAATGATTTGTCATGCAAAACTGACTCTTTCATGCATCACAAAATCAAACAATATAACTTAAGATGTTTGTGTTACTTGTGGAGCTTTTACAGGACAATTCCAATATTTCATATTCTCCTAACCTTAAGCATAAGTTGACATCTCAATTTTTTTTTTTTATATATATATATATATATATATATTTTTTATATTTTTTTATCAAAATAAACAAAACATGTCAATTGAAATCAAATCCACAACCAAAATCCTAGCTAGACTAACAATCCTAAACAATAAAAACAAAAACTGAAAATCCCCACCAAAACCGAAAGAATAATATCAAAATCTCACAACCTAAGGGCTAAAATAATGCTTTAAAATCTGCCCATTAACCGGTAGCATAAAATCTCTCCCTTCTAAAGTTTTTAGCCTGAAGGTATTCTTCCCAAGAATCTCCGAAATCTGATATGGGCCTAACCAAAGACAATCAAACTTTTGATGATTCCCTTTTTCCTCATGTCTTTTGTCCCATAGTAATACCAAATCTGAAATTCTGAATGATTTAACTTTGGCCCTTCTGGTCAAACCATATTTTGATAACTTCCTGGTGTTTATTCATGTGATTCATGGCTTCTTCTCTCTTTTCATCAAGGTGCAACAAATGACTTAACCTGGCTTCAACTTGATCATCTGTCCCCAAGTACTCTTGTATGAAATGCAAGGTCTGCAACTTCAAATTTGTAGGAAATATCGGGTCTTGCCCATAGACCAAATGATAGGGAGTATTCCCTATGGATTCTTTCACTCTGGTCCTATCTGCCCAAAGGGAAAACTTCAATTGGCTGTGCCAATCCCGAGGGTTCTTTTCCAGCAATTTCTTAATGATGTTCAACAAATTTTTATTTGAAGATTCGGCCAGACCATTTCCTTGAGGATAATAATTGGATGCAAATTTTAAGCTCACTTTGTTATCATATGCCCAATCTGCAAATTGCGTAGAAATAAACGCTTTACCATTGTCACTGACAATAGAATTGGGCATTCCAAATCTTGTTATAATATGGTCCTCAAGGAATTTAATTACAACGTCTGTGGTGGCATGTTTAGTAGGAATCGCTTATGTCCACCTTGTACAGTAGTCTGTAGCTGTCAATATGAATTTATGAGAATCAAAAGAATTTGGGTTAATAACCCCAATGAAATCTAGTCCCCACTGTGCAAATGGTCTCATTTCAACTACAGGTTGTAACGGCATGGCTGCATTTCTTTCTCTACTGGCAGCCACTTGACAGATATGACAAGATCGTACATGGGCATGTGCATCTTTGAAAATATGGGGCCAGTAGTATCCTGCTCTCAGGATTTGATGTGTTGTAGCATTGGTCGCACCGTGACCAGTTCCATGTTTCCCATGAAATTCTTGCAACACCCTGGCAGCTTCTTCTTTGTTCAGGCACCTCAGGTAGATCCCTTCATGATTCTTCCTGTAAAGAACACCAGATTTCATCAGATAATTGATAGACTTAAGCCTTAAAGCTCTTCTCTGGGTTGAATTCAGATTAGAAGGACACTTACCAGTCAATAAAAATTGCACAATATCAACATACCAGTCATCCTTAGCAATGTATTCTGTGTTCGAGTATTGGCATGTTATCTGCGGATTATTTTCTGCGATCGCCTTCGCCAGTCCTTGTCCTCGAACTAGTCTCATAGGTTGGATTTCGAGATCAAATTCTTGGATGGTGGAAATCCATTTCCCTCTTTTCTCACCTAGTTCATTTTGTAAAAACATGGTCTTAACAGCAGAGTCAGGCACGATGGCAATAACTCTGCTGTGCACAATGTAGTGCCTAAATTTTTTCACCATTTTAAAAAGTGCGTACATTTGCTTATCAAGGATTGAATACCTTAATTGAGCATCTTTTGAGGGGGCACTTAAAAATGCTATGGGTTTTTCTGCACTATCCTCGCCTTTTTGGGTTAAGACACTCGCAAAAGAGTGTTCTGATGCAAAAGCATAAATATAGAAAGGCTTGGAGTAGTCTGGACTTATAAGGACCGGGGCCCTGGAAATGGCATCTTTGATGTTCTAGAAGGCCACTCTACTTTCCTCGTTCCATTTTACATCCACATATTTCTTGAGCATCTTGTTCAGAGGTTTGGCTATCTCAGCAAAGCTAGAGATAAACTTCCTCACAAAATTAACCTGCCCAAAGAAAGATCTCAATTCTTTTTTACTACTCGGGAGAGGTAAGTTTTGGATAGCTTGTATCCTTTCTGGGTCGATGGATATGCCCTCTTTTGAAATGATGTGACCAAGCAATTTTCCTTCTGTAACTCCGAAAATGCACTTTTTGGGATTTAAGGAAATTCCATGTTCTCTGCATCTTTGAAGCACTTTCTTTAAATCTTTGACATGGTCCTCTCTCTTTTTCAAGAAAACTGGGATATCATCCACATACACGATGATACATTTGCCTATGAGCCCTTTGAATGCATAATCCATGGCACGTTGAAAAGTTGCACCAGCATTTAACAGTCCGAACGACATTCTCTTATATGCAAATGTCCCCCACTTGGTGGTGAAGGCTGTTTTCATCCTATCATTTGGATGTATAAGAATTTGGTTGTATCCAGAATACCCATCAAGAAAGGACATCATTTCGGATCCATTTACCATTTGTAGAATTTCATCAATTGATGGCAATGGATAATTATCTTTTTGAGAGGCTTTATTAAGATTTCAAAAATCTATGCACAGCCTAATCTCTCCACTCTTTTTCCTTACTGGAACGAGGTTAGCAACCCAAGTTGAGTGCCTAACAGGAAAAATGATTTTCGCTTCCAATAATATTTTGACCTCCCTTTCGATTAAAGGCTCCAATAGCGGGTTAACAACTCGTTGTCTTTGCCTAAAAGGCTTGGAGTCTGGCTTCAAAGGGATGGTATGTGTGATAATGTCTTGGTTGTATGTTTTCAGCTCATTGTAATTCCAAGCAATGCAATCTATGTAATGCTTCAATGCCTGCATTATGTTGCTCCTTTCTTCATCTGTACATGCCTTTGCAATGTACACCTCCTTTGGATTGTCTGCACTCCCTAGATTGATTGAATCACATGCATCTTTGGGGAGTGGGACTCTTTTTTCTTTTTTGGTCTTGTATCCCACGTCGAACATTTTCTCTAATGAAACCACGTCTTTAGGTATCTTGTTAGATTGACAGGCGGTTTCACTCTCGCTTTCTATTTCATCTTGCCACCTTTGCTCCTCATCAATCACCTGATTTTCAAAAATACCCGAGTTCGTGACAAACTTGAAGATGTGTCTGTCATTTTCGAAAACCTAAAAATTCTTGACATTGTCGGGTATTGATGGACAAGGAACCAATTCAATGGAGAACTTTTTACATCTTTTTATATCAACCGGGTTTAACATGCCCGTGACGACTGCAAGAGAGTCTGCTATTCGATTTCCTTTCCTAGAAATAAGGGCTATATTGAATGCATCGAACTCCTCAATGAGGTCCATAACCCTAGTTCTATAAAGGCTTAGTCTTCTGTCATGGCATGTATACTGTCCTTTGATCTGCTTGACTACCGACTCAGAATCTCCCAAAACCTTCAAGCATTTAACATGCTTGCTCAATGCTAGACGTAAACCAAAGATCAATGCTTCATATTCTGCCACATTGTTCGTGCAAGGAAATTGCAGTCTGTAAGCAGCCAATAATGGTTTACCCCCTGGGCCAGTGAGCTCGACTCCTGCTCCTGCTCCCTGTCTAGATTTTGATCCATCAAATCCGAGCAACCATGTGAAATCCTTTTCCTCAAAAGAGCCACCATGACATGTCTCCTCTTTAGGCTCTTCAGTAGCTTCCTCAACATCAAGTGCATAAACCCCCGCTTCGGCTCAGAAAATTGAACTTCATTCGGCTTGTTAAATTTTGTTATGATTTCTTTGAGCCTCGGTTCATTTTCCACTCTGATCTGGTTTGCAATTCCTTTCCATGGTAGCCACATATGTGAGCGATCTGTTGAAAAATAGCCATTCGAGTTTTCATCCAATCCCTCGCAAGTAACATTCCATACCTACTTGGGATATTAACCACCAGAATGTCTACAACCTGCTGGACCCTGGGTTCAGAATTTAATTGAATCTTGACATCATATAAGGTCCCTACCACATTTACCTCTGAACGGTCCAATTGCAAGACCGTACATTTGGATGAAACAGGTTGCAGACCCAGCATTTTACATATCTCCGAAGGCATGAGGTTGCTCGTGGCACCTGTGTCCACCAAATAGTTATGCAAATTCTTACCCGCAATTCTCAAAGTCAATAAGAATGGCGGGACATCCCTTCTCTCCTTTCGCAAAATCAGATGGGACTCAACTCCCTTTTCCTTCCACATTTGATCAGGTGAGTTCAAAGCTTTTATCAATGCCTCCTTTTGGCCAGGCAATCTAGCCGCGTCCAAGAACGAAAGGCTAGATTTGGACTTCTTTAGATCCTCCACTATGTCATAGTTTGGTTTTTCAAATTTGACTGTCTTCTGCACGTCATTAGACATTTCTCTTCTGAGTGGAGGAGGAGGATTATTATTTGCCTTAGTATCCGGAGGAAGAATGGAATTGTTTGGAGGTGTTGATGAGGTTTTAGGGGCTTTAGATTTACTTCTCAAATGGTATCCATGATTCCCCTTTCTGAAATCTCGAAAAAGCTTGCACCTCCTGTTCCAAAATTTCATCTTCTTCTTCCTCACTCTCACCTTCTTGATGATATACAGTTTCCATCACCATAATATTATCATCTTGATGTTGCGATGGACCCTCATTTGATACCCAGTTCCAAATCATCAACTTGTGCCCGAAGACAATGAGTGTATCTAGCAATTTCAGGACAATTCCTCTCATTGTGTTCTTTTGTGTTGTGCAACCTGCACCCCCTTTCCCATGCCAAATCTGAAATATTCAAAAGAGAATTGGATTGGCTAGGTCCTGTAGAAGTATCTAGTTGATTAGCAATGGGAGCGGGAACTCCCCCATTGTTTGGCTTGGTGTTCCAGTGCCTCCCTCTATTGTTAAAATTTTGATTTGAGTGAGGGGCATGGGACTCATACTTCTGCTGTTGAACCCTGTCATTGCTCAGTTTATGAACTAATTTCTTGAGCTCTTCGACTTCTGAATAAATCTCCTTCGGTGGAATCACATTGTTGTTAACCCCCGTTGGATTCGCATAATTGATGGGGTCTTGATTCAACATTTGGGTCGGGTTCTGAGGAATTTGATTCCCGTATGGATTGACACTTTGAATTGGGGTTGGATTTGGAAAAGGAACTATGGCTCGAGGATTGACTTGGCTAGTTCCTTGCATAGTCGATTGACTATTCTACAAAAATGCAGGGACAGGTGGAATGGATGTGATTGGTTGGATTGGAATGGGTGCATATGCAGGTGCTGGTGGATACGGCTGCTGATATGGGAAGGCGTTCATGCTTGGCATTTGAGGTGCCATGATCTGATTTTCCAAGGGAGCTTGACCATATGGAGCATACTGTCCCATCATAGGCATCTGGGTAAACCCGTAGCCTTGTGGTGTCATTTGCTGCTCGATAGTCATGGCTTCATTATAGGCTAAAGCCAGCGTGGTGACTTGAGGATTGCATCTCGCAAACATGGCTGTCATGGGGTCCAATGCCCCAAAATATATCTGCAAAGCCACTGCGGGATCGATGGCAAAGTGCCTAATTGCTCTATTATAGCACTTTTGGAATCTCCGATTAAACATTCTGATCGGTTCCCCCTGGCCCCTTTTGCATGTAATAAACTGATTGTAAATGGTTGCGGGATCCAAGGGTGACCTAAATTGATTAACAAAGGCATTTTCCATTTGTGTCCAAGAAGTGATTGAACCGGTTGGTAAGCATATATACCATTCATATGCTATTGGATCTAAGCTCATGGGGAAAAGTCTGCAAGCCACATCTTCATATTGAACTTGCAACCTAATTAAAACATCCCTATAGGCTTGGATATGTTCTTCTGTTGTTCTTGGGCCATCTGGTTTATATTTAGGCAAAAATATTTCAATGTTCTTGGGGATTTCATGGATATCCCCAGCAATATTCAAAGGAGTATTGTTAGCTCCATACCAAGGAGCTGTTGGAGCTTGAGCCATTTGACTCAAAATTGATGAAGACAAACCTACAATAGCAGTAGAAATATTACTGACAATGGGAACACTAGTGGCAACTGATATTACGGGCATAGGTCCACTCGATGTTCCTGGAGAAAATAGGTCTTTTGTGACTGGTGAGCTTACGACTTGCTTGGTTTTATTCTTGGGAGTACCAGTAAGGTCATGAAAAATGGTTTCCTCGGTTGTTTGGGACCTTGTCGCAATGCGGCACGGTGGGTCCAGCCTGCTTGATGAAACCCTCGATTATTTCAAAGAAAAACCTGCAACAAAAGAAAATAAAAGCTGCAGTTTAGTTGTTTGTGAGCTTTAAGAAATGATTTCAAAATTAAATCAAAAAGATATTACTCATGTATGAAATCAAAAATAAAGTAAACCGATTTGGGCCCTCCTTCTAGCGCCAATTGTTGAGTGGTGTTTTCACCCGGTTGTGAAAGCACACTCTCCGGTAGGATCTGAGTCCCAAAATCCTCTACTTGCAAAGAAATTATAACAAAGTAATTTCTCCAAGGTTCCTATTATGTTGGTTCTAAAACACCAATGATGTTGTTCAATGTAAATGCAGGGAATACCTTAGGGTTGCAAGTGGATGTTAACAAGGGGCACTGTAGTTTACTTTAATTTGGATTTGCAATGGACTTTGAGCTTTAATGGATTTTCAGTTATTTATTTAAATGACTGTAATTAAAATGCAGAAAATAAAATAAGGGTTTGAAAATAAAATACATGCAAATGAAGATGCAACTAAACTACGTCCAGAATGCTACCATCTTGATTGATAAAACCGAAGATAATGAGGTTTCTACATGCAACCTAACCTATTGAATCCGCACATTTGCACAATCCAGGATAAGCTAGGTGCGGGTTTCTAGGGTTTTTCATCGTAATTTCAGATTTTAGGCCTTCACGTGAAGCAACCGAGAAGACTCGCATTAAACTCCATCTAAAAACCTAAAATCTGAAAGGGAAGGATAAACATTAAATTATACATGCAAAAATGACTCCTTCTTTCTCATCAATGAGATGCCAACTCTCTGTGTTTCGTATTAAAATGATATATCAATTACGATTCTACGAATGTTCCAGGTTCAAAACGAAAATCCAGAACACATGAAGGAAATTGCTCCAAGTGCAGGCCCGAATGGCATGCAGCCCTTGTCTCTACAACTCTTCTAGCAGCAATTTCCAACCCCTCTGTCCAATCTGTGCTTCCAATTTTATACTGTCTGGCATGGCTCTTCGGTTCACCTGCGTCGTTTCGTTTCACCTCCCAGAATGCTTCGTTTCATTTTCCCGCTTCTTTGATGCTTTGACCTTTCGCTCGAATTTGAAACGTTTGGTCCTGTCTGCATACTGTAACCGTCGCTCTGAAGCGTTATCATAAACCTCATGCCTTTGCGCCATGTGTTCGATGCGTTTCTGCATGTTCCATAATGGTCCCATGAAAATCGTGACCAAAAATAGCCCGCGGCCTTGCTCCTTCACTTTCACAGCGAAAATGTGACATGTCGTGAAATCGCGACATGTCGCGATATCGTGACGCTTTTGTTCTCCGTACGCTTCGGCCGCAACTCGTCGCGATTTCGTGACCATTTTCTCTTTCGGGCCTTCTCGCCGCAACCTATTGCGATTTCGCTACCGTTTTGATCTTCGTACGCTTCGGCCACAACCTGTCACGATTTCGTGACCATTTTACTCTGCACTCCTTTGCGCTCAATGCTGTCACGATTTCGCGACCATTTTTCTCTGTCGTACACTTGCCAACTTTTCGTCACGAAATCGCTATGCTATCTCTGTCCGTACTACTTCGCTGCTTCGGAGCCGCAAAACCGCAACCTGTCACGATTTCGCGACGCATTTTCGCTTCATCCCTCTTTGCTGCTTTCTGTCACGATTTCATGACCATTTTGCTCTTCATGCCTTTCGGTCGATTCTGTCGTGATTTCGCGACCATTTTGCGCTTCATGCACCTTTGCTGATTTTTGTCGCGATATCGCTACGCCCTTTCCGTTCCGTACAGCTGGGCCGCAACCTGTCGTGAAATCATGATGATTTTTCGTTCAAAGCTGTCTTGCGGCTTTCTGTCGTGAAATCGTGACATTTTTCCAGTCCGTACGCCTCGGCTCGTTTTCGTCGCGATTTCACGACATTTTTTCGTTTCATGCCTTCCACTTGCAATCTGTCACGATTTCGCGACGTTTTTCACTCGACACCTCTTTGGCTGCAATCTGTCGCGATATCGCGACGTTTTTCCGCTTCGTGCCGTTTGACCAGTTTGACCCACGATTTTGCGACATGTCACGATTTCGCTACGCCTTTCCATTTTGCCTTTCTCTCTCCTCTTTCGGGCCGCGACGGAGCAACATGTCGCGATTTCGTGACACCTTTTCATTTTTGACTACGACGGCTCAACATGTCGCGATTTCGTGACACCTTTCATTTTTTTAGCAGCGATGGAGCGACATGTCGCGATTTCGTGACACTTTCTATTTTCTAGCAGCGATGGCACAACATGTCGCGATTTCGTGACATGTCGCGATTTCGCGACACTTTCTACACTTGTGCATTTTTTTCCTCTTTTCTTCATTTTTAGCATCTGGGTCACTGAGATTTTCTCTGCAAGCCTGCAAAAAAGGTGGGTCCCCAATTTTGGGGTGTGTTGTGGATCAGCCACAACAAGACTTATACCATCATCACGAAAATCCAAAAAGAGATAGATTATTTTATTACATGGTTGAATTTTAATAAACAAAAAATATAAATATGAGGACTTGCGCTAAGCATAAAATTCCAATTTTGGTTTTGGAACTATACCATCGTCGTGAAAGTCAATAATATATATATATGTGTTTTTGATTGTATGGTTTTGAAAGAAATTTTGATTATTATGTATGTAGTTGTCTTTAAGCTAAACAACTATACTTGAAGAATGAATTATTTCAAACAATTTGCAAAAAAAAAAATTCAAAGTATCTTAAAGACAAAAGTTAGATTTATAAGGAATCCCATGTGCATATGTGAATTTATTTTCAATATTGATTTATCATAATGATACACAAAATCTCTCAAATATAAAATGTGTGTGCAATTGCTATGTTCATTTACCAGTTTGAGCAAGATACTATGATACAAGTGATTTGAATGAACCAAAGAAGTGTTTATTAACCATGATGTAGATGCATATAACCATACTAGACTACTATGTAAGTCAGATTATCAAGAGCTAGCTAATCCATAAGCATACATAGGTCTATACAAAAGAAGGTCGCTAATGTGACAGATGTATCGCCATGCTAGGAGTTACCCAAGGCCAAGCAAGTTGGGCACAAACCAGCTGTTATGGGGCTTACCTCACAGTTTTTGAATAATTGAGAATTTCAGGGATTCAAACTCATCAACCCTTATTTTCTTTTCAGGGAATGATATAAAATAACATTTTTTTTTCTTTTTCTCTTTTTCTTGAACTTTTCTTTTTGTTCTATACTAGGGATACTTGCTCGAATTAGTTGTAGAGCAAGGGATTTTTATTCTGGGTAGGGGTGAGCTTGTCCTTTTGCCAATTCTCAAAGATTCTAGACCATGTGCATGATAGGATAGCAGGAAAAACTTTTCGCTTAAGAAACCACTTCTACTATGTAGCAAAGCATGGAAATTACAAATATAATCATTTTATTGTGAAAAATATGTGCTTGGTTTAAGTAAATAACAAGATCAATTCTCTATGCTCAAACTTTATTTAATTGAATTTTGTGGACTTTGATATAAGAGAGATTAGTAATCATGCCAGATAAAATCAAGATATTTATTTTGTGAGTGTGAAAGTGAGGGATTCCAAATAAATGCTAATTTATCCAAAATAATTTGAAACATATAACTGCAACATTTGTAAGAAAATATAGATATAGATACTGTTTTGAGAAGTTTTGAGAATGTTGACTCTCTCTTTCTTCTTTATGTTGTTTTGGTTTCGAAAGAGTCAAGAACATTGCTATTTTGATTTTTATTATTTTTGGAAGAATTAACAAGTACCATAAATGCAAAAAATAGTTTTGAGGTTTTTAATGATTATGAATGTTTTTGGTGTTTTTGAATTTATAAATTGAAAGAAATACAAAATAGTGATTTTGAAATATTTTAAACAAATATATACAAGGATGAAATGATCAAATTTATACATAGTAACGTTTAAGATGTAAAATATTCATGGGTTCTTTAAATTCTTTACCATCTAAGGTAGATAATTTGTATGCTCCTGATTCAAATTTAGCAGTGATAACGTATGGTCCAAGCCAGTTGGGCTCAAATTTACCTTTTATGTCTTTAGTTGCATTAGTATTTTTTTGAAGATTTTGAGGATTTTGATTTTTTTGTATTTTGATTTTAATTTATGAATTGAAATTGGTGGCATATACAAGATGATCTATATACACTATACAAGGTTATTTGAGTGTAGCATGTCTAAGGTTGCTTAAAAATCAAAGGAGGTTTTGAAGGATAATTTGGTTGTGATGAAGGTAAGAACAAAAGGTGATGAATAAAAGTTAGCGATAACAAAAGCTTTGTTATAATGTAAAATAATGTAGCAAAATATTTGACTTTTATATGTGTAAAATTGATGATGTTACAAAATAAAATGTAAGAAGCATAAGAAGGTTCTTGATTATTATCATTATATTCCAAATATTGATAAGATGGAGGGAGCATATGTGAAAGATAAGCATGGATGTTATTTGATAAACAAGGATGATCATATATGGATGAAGAAAAGTGATGGATAGAAGATAATTGTGATGATAGAGAAAGTATAGAACTTGATGTTTCAACCATTAAATATTCTTCAAATGGTTTTGGGTCACCATGTATGGTAAAAATTTTATTTGCAAGTTCAAACTTCAAACATTGGTGAAGAGTGGAAGGGACAACCCGCATCGTATGAATCCAAGGACTTATGAGAAGAAGGTTGTAATATGAAGGGCAATATGCTACAAAAAACAAAGTATCCAGGATCTTGGATCCAATATTGAGGGGAAAAATTATAGTACCTTGAGCTTCTTGAATTTCATTGTTAAAATATTTTATAATAACATTTGATTCATTAAGATCTTCTTCCTTTGATTTGAGTTTTTGGAATAATTGATAAGTGCATAAATTAAGAGAGGAGCCATTATCTACCATGATAGTTTTAACAAGTGTTTTTTTACTAGATCCTGTAATGTAAAGATAGTAGTCTTCTTGTGGAGTAGAGGAAGGAATCTCCTCATCATAGAATGAAATATGGTTAACCTCAAGAGGGTTTATACCATTAATTATGTTCTTAGAGAAAATATGATGAGGAACAAATTGTTGGCTAGGTATTTTGAACAAAATTTCCTTGTGATAAATTTGTAATACTTCTAAAAAGGACATATTTGCTTGAGGATTAATCACTTGTTGTTGGCTATCAAAGGGGATTTCAGATTGAAATTTTGATTTTAAATATGAGATTTCTATGCTTACATTCCATTTTGTATCATTCTCTAGAGCCAAAGATAGTTTTGAAGGTTGGTCAAATGAGGAATCCATATCTTGAATATCATATTGAGTTGATTGAACTTGAGGTTGCTCATTTGTAGTTTCTGTTACAATATTAGTAATATCATCATGATGGGACACATTAACATGCAATATTTGATTGGTTTCTTATTGTTGATAATTGAATAGGGGTTTTTGGGAGATCCCCATGTCTTGATTGATTATTGGTATTTGTTGTGTAGGAGTTTGATTGTTTGCTAGAGATTTATAATTAGTTGTAGATTGTAATTCCTTTATATTAAAAATATCCTCATCAATCAAATCTTGAATTACACATCTTAAATCTTTACAATTTTGTGTCATATGTCCATCTACTCTATGATATTCACAATGTAGCTCAAGTTTAAACCAATCTACTATGGTATCAAGTTGTCTTATGGAAGGGAGTTCAATCTTATTTGTATCAAGTAAATGCCTAAGAATTATATCCATTGGTTGATTGAGCTTTGTAAATGTACGTGATGAAGGTTTTCGAGAGGTTTTTGATATGTGCCTTAGGAATTCAGTCATAAAAGGGCCTAATGGTTTCTCACCTCTACTTTCTTTATTATGGGTAGAATGATGACAAGAAGATTGCGAAGTATGAGGTGAGTGCATGGTAGAATTGGAAGAATAAGTATTTTCTTGTTGAAATGGATGTGTTGTATTGAAAGAAGGATATTGAAAGGGTGGAGGAGAATTGTATGTGGATTGATAGACATAATATGGATATATGGGAGAATAGATAATATCGTTATGAAGAGGATTGGAAAAGGGATTATCCTGTTGGGTTGTGGATGAAAAATGAGAAAAACATGATGGAGGTGGTATTGAATAGGGATGAGGTTGGTCATAATCAACAAATGTATTTGGCTGAATTCTTCCAACATTACTAATGGGCTCATATTGATTTGAGTAAAAAATCATGGTTTCCTTAATACTTCTAAAAGTAATATTTAGCATCTACTATTTAGAAATGAATCTAAAACATGCAAACTTGAACTGATGATTTTGTTATATATATATATATATATATATTTATTGTATACATATACATTTATATATATATTTTTTTGTTTTCAAAAGGTTTTAAATGCATTCACGTCGGGTTCACCAAAATGTATCGCTCCAAATTTTTCACACCCTTACCTTCAGGCTATAGGATCCATACCCGGAAGGGGGATGTGAAAAGGATGGTGTGGTACCTCGGACTGAGAGGCCTTGTGAAGGTCCTGCCTCTCGAAGGAGGTGTATATTGGTGATTTTTTGACGGATGGTGGGTTCACCAGGAAACATTTAATGGCAGTTTCCACGCCTAGGTTTGGAATGTGTTTTATGTGTTCGTTTTAGCCTTAAGCATTCAAATCCTAGGTTTGGCCAAAATGCGTCTAAGCTATTCTATATGAAGATGCAGATTTAATGAATACAGAGAACATAATTAAGACAAAAAATAGAGAAATTAAGGAATGTTAAAAGAAAATACCTGATTCGGATGTCTGATGAAGATTTTGATTCTTGAAGCAGTCAGGATCGTCTGGAATTTGACAGAATCGTTTGAGATCAGACAAGATCATCTGAGATCTGACGAATTCGTCAGAGACCTGCAAATAGAGAAATGGGTGCAAAACATAGAAAATACAACTATTCTAACATAGGGAAATAATGTAAAATGACAACAACAATATCAAACTAAAACTTATAAGCAAAAACATGCATGCATTATACTAATTTCATAATAATTATGACTTAATTATGCATTTAATCTAGATGGGTGAACTCCAAAATGTAGAATAGCATAAAATACTGAATAAACTAGCTAATTACAACATAAAACAACAGATTGAAAGATGAAGAAATGCAAACTTTAGGCACTGATTGCCTCACTATTGACTGTAGTTGAAATCGTCTCGCATTGATATGAAATCGTCTCTAATTCGACAGGATCGCATCCGATCTGAATAGGATCATCTGCGACGATGTAAGCTTGCTCAGGCTGAAAAACACTACGGTACCTGCAACAAAAATTAGAATAAAACTACTACAAATATCAATTAGGGTGTTTTAATGTGTGTGAAGTTAAGTTACAGGGAATTTCAGCCAGGGGGGTGCTAAGGGGAGGGCTTAGGATTAAATAGGATTAGGAGGGAGGTTAGGATGTTGGAGATCATCCCTATTTTGGAGATCTCCAACGAGGGAGGGTCTTTAACGGTGCAGACACGCTTCTGCATGGATTAGAGACCCGTTGGAACAAAATATAATTGTGAAAAATCAGTTTAGGGACAAGATCGTCTGGACATCCTAGCCCAGACAAAATCGTCAGATCAGGGGCGATATCGTCTGAACGGTGACGATATCGTCAAACGATCAAAACAACCTCTAAAAATGGCACGGGAAAGGGGGAAATGGATTAAGCGGCGGTTAACGGGCGGTTTGGGAGGTTAAAATTTGAATTTGAATTATTTACTAGAGTAAATGTAATTATTAAGATTTCACTACGCCAATTTTAGGGTGCTACACTTGGCCTACCCCTAAATCTATAATCAACTATTTGGAATATGTGGATGTCCAATGTGTTGAGTGAATAACTAAATCTGCTTGTGAGGTCTCACCATTATGGCCATCCATAATATCAATAGATAAGAGAGTAGTATTGACACAATTCTTTCGATTCCTCTTCAAAATTCTTAATTTGCAATTAGTGAAACTCTATCTTATGTACTTCTTTCTTGCAAAATCTACAAAATGGCTTCTTCACTTTATTGTCTCCCTTCTTTGGATTCTTATCAACTTCTAAGTTAATATTTTATTTTTGCATGATCATAGATGATGATAGAATGATCTTACATCATTGTTGTTGATCCTGATGGTGAAAATAATATTTTAATACATGATCAAGAGATATAGTAGGAATATTAGAAAATTACATTTGAAGAATCTCAAAAAAAATGGCAATCATATCATAATATTTGGAAATATTTTTTAATAGAATATTAAGAAGACATATAGCTGACTTTCCACTAATACATCCTCATAAAATGCAAATACATTTTTTATAGTTTCTTGAATGAACTAATTGAAGACATGTTAATGCTACAAGGTCATTTTTATTAGTTAGGTTCCTAATTAATTATTATGAGGCTTTAATAAGACCTCATTAGAATAGGTTATTTTAATGTGTAATGTCATTTCATGTTCATTTGAAATTGATGTACTATGGATTTGGGAACCCTAACCCTAATCTCATTTTTCTCAATATATAACTCCATAAAATAAAGGAAGAGACATGATTTTTCATTCTATCTATTGTAAAAAATGTTCTCCTTTTTTCTTGTTTCATGTGGTTGAGCTTGGGAACATAGCATTCGTCCTTTCTAGAAGTGGTATCAAAGCCTGGATTCTTACCCCTCCCACAACCTAGATTGGAGAAGCATTGCATTCCCTTCCTCTCCTCCTCCACAAATTTATGTGTTGATTTGAAGGAGATCATGAGGTTTTATAAAACCTCCATAGATTTTATTTTTATTGTAGATATTAGCTTGTATCTCTATTTGCAGGTATCCAAAATTTGGATCTGATTGAGTTGAGAGGCCTCTATGTAAACTGATCATGTTTATTTTTTACACAACCATACAATATCCAAAATCTATATCTGATCGAGTTTGGTAGCCTTTATGTAAACTTATCATGTTCATTTTTACATAGTCATATAGTATCCAAAATCCATATCTGATCGAGTTTAACAACATCTATATAAATTGATCGTGTTAATTTTTTTACATAGCCATATAGTATCCAAAATATAGATCTAACAAAGTTTGAAAACCTTTGTGTAAACTGTTTGTGTTTATTTTTACACAACCATACAATAAAATTGGCCTCTGTGTGAATTGACCATGTTTTTTTTTATAGCACAATAGGCTTCTAGTCTCTCCATTATACTTGTATAAGTGGCTTACAAAAATTTTCACATTTATTTTTGCTAAATTATAGCCCTCATTTGTAAAAATTATTCCACTTGGATGATGAGCAAGGTCTATTAGATCACACCTAACATATATACTACCATATTAGCATTGTAGTAGCACTCCATATGTACTCCAAGTTTATTTTTAGTTTCCATTTATTTTATTTAATTGCAAATCTATTTGCATCTTTAAATCATCCCTAAAATGAATGCATCCAATGACTCATTTCATAGCCTACCTTCATGACATGGTGCCACTTCCTTGGTGGTGGGAAATCCACATTAAAGGCCTTGTATGTCAAATTTGTACTGGACATAACAAGAATACATATTGAAGGGGGTTAACCATACCCACAAACCTTTGAAAATGGATTATCCTTTCACCTATGCTTGGAAAAATAAAAAATCTTAATCAAGATTAAAATTAATTCAGTCCAGTATCCATCATAGCTATGTAATAGAGCATGCACTTCTCTTCAAAGAGTATATCACTAACCATAGTAAATTGGGTGAGGAATAGTAGGACTTGGGTTCCATCACAACTTGTATTTCATCACCAAACTCTACAAGTGGGCATCTATGTTAAGGGCTTAATTTAATATAAGATCATTATACCTCTCCAACTTATAGCACCTCATATACTTGTAGTTATAATATTTAGGTTACTACGTTTGCACATCCCACAATTTGGTATTCAGTTGTGTAATCTAGTGTTGGAGATATTAGCTTGCACATTCATCTATTAGAGATATTAGCTTTTCAATTCATTTGTAGTATTTCATTTTGGGCTACACATATTTTATTTAGTACTTTAGATTTAGCCACATCATCATCCTATTGCATAAAGACTCATAGCTACTTACCTGTATAATTCATTATTTGTAAAAGAGATTCCACTTGGATGATGAGCAAGGTCTAGTGGAATCTCTTTAATCCATTATTTTACTAAGTTAAAATGTGCCAATAAATAATGATCCAAGTGATGAAAATTCATTCATTTTCATATCTTGGCTAATTATTTATTGGCACATTTTTTCTCACTTAGTCATCTATTCCTTGCTCACACCTTGACACGCCTATTTTAGGTCTTTAAAGTATCACAGGTCAAAATGATTTCCAACTTTAAAAATAATGTTAGATGTACCATCAAAGGTAAGGATAATTAGAATCAATGGTTCATAGGCCTTAAGACAACTACAAAATTTGAGAACCTATGACACAACCATCTAGACATAATTCCCATAACAACCATAAATGTTGATACCATGGAAAAATATTAGATAGATGATGACCGAATTTGTGTTAGTATCCTACTTGTCACAAAATATCACCTTCATAATTTGATTGATTAATCCAAGGATGACACACCATGGTCAGTTCATGAAGTCTTCAAGAAAAAATTTGATACCAAATCTAACCTATAATTTATTCATCTTGTCCTCAGATATGAATCAAATAAAGATGCAAAAAGGACACTCTAGTTCAATGATGAACCTCCTTCACTCTATTAAATAGGTCATTGATAAATACTTCAAAAATCAATGCATCACATGGGATTTCCTCATTCAGACATGTCTTCATATTCTAGGCTACAAGAACTTGTATGCTAGTTTATTAGCTAGTGGAAACTTAAAAGCTCTCAACTTTAAATCCTTAGAAAAAAAATTCATTGAACTTGAAAAAACCTTTGAAAAAAACTTCACCTATTCTAACCCTGGTGGCTCAGCATTTAGGTGGATGAAGATGCAATTTTTTCAAATAGTAAAGGTAAAAAATTTGTGGTTGAGGTCTTGGTCAAGGCAAAGGTAAAGGACAAGGACAAGGTTATAACAATGGTCAACATGAGCACTCACAACATTAAACTAGTCAAGGACAACATAATCAAGGATAAATAAAACAACCTAGTACCTTTGAAGGAATTGATAACTCAAATATTATGTACAAACATTGTAACAAAAAGGACATTGTGCTATTGATTACCAAACTACCACACACAAGATAAAGTAGTTTCAAAAATATAGTGCACATAATGTAAATTAAATAGAATTTTATCTAGATGTCTTACATAGAGCTAAATTTGTGCATACCCAGATCATCAGCATACGTGCACTTATATCATCATGTTGAGTGGTATTTTCACCCGATTGTGAAAACACAATCTCCAATAGGATTTGAGCTCCAAATCCCCTCTTGCAAAGAAATTAAACAAGTAACTTCTCCAAGGTCTCCGCTATGTTAGCATTTTGTACACATCATGTTCAATTTGAATGCTTGGAATACCTTAGTGATTGCAAGTAACTGTTAACAAGGGGCATTGTGGTTTATTTTATTCTGAGATTGAATGATTGTTCATGAACTCAATGTGAATTTCAATTTCGGTAGATTTTCAAGTATTTTATTCTAATGACTGTAAATTAAACTAAGGGTAAACTTTTGAAGAAATGAAAATAAAATGCAAAGGAACTAAAATCAAAATACATTCAGAGTGTTACGATTCCTATTTTGACAAAACCGAAGATATGAGGTTTTTTGCATACAACCTAACCTATTGAACCTGCAAACATGCATAATCCAGATAAGCTAAGTGCTGGTTTATGGAGTTTTTTTATTGTGATTTTCAGATTTAGACATTCGTATGAAGTGACCAAGAAAACTTGTATTAAACTTCACCTATAAGCCTAAAAATCTGAAAAGGGGAAAATGAACATTAAATCTAGCATGCAAAAAATAACTCCTTCTTTCTTGCCAATGAGATGCAACTCTCTGTAATTTTTGTATTAAAAATATGTCAGTTACATCAACAGAAACTTCCAGTTTATCAAAACCAGAACAAGTGGAGGAAAACGCTCCAAAAGCAGGTCCAGAATAGCCTATCACCTTCAGCTCTGCAACACTATTCGCAGCGGTTTTCGACCCCTGTACCCGTCTTGTGCTTCTGCTTTTAAACCTTCTGGTGCGGTTCTCTGCTTCGCTCTGTGACGCTTCGTTTCATTTCCCAGACTGCATCGTTTCGTCTTCCCCGCCTCTTCATTGTCTTTGACTTTCTGCTCGGATGTCGAACGTTTGATCTTCTCCGTGAAATGTAACTGCTAGCCCTGAAGCGTTACACCATAGTCCTGACATCTTCGTGCCACGTGCTCCGTGCTTTTTTGCATGTTCTATAATGGCCCGCTATGAATCGCGACCAAACAACAGTATGTCGCGATATCGCGACACTTTCTAACTGCAGCTTTGTTCCTCTACCTGCACTGCGAAAACAAGACATGTCACGAAATCACGACGTTTTTTCCAACAGCCTTGTCCGCCACCACAGCATGAAAATAAGACATGTCAGAAATCATGACATTTTTTCCAACCTTTTCCTTCATGCACAAAATAAGACATGTCATGAAATCGTGACATTTTTCGTAACCTTGTCCTTCATGCACGTCGAAAATAAGACATGTCACGAAATCATGACATTTTTAACTTGTCACTTCATGCAATGAAAATAAGACATGTCACGAAATCGTGACATTTTTTATGTTACTATGCTCAAACTTGTCGTGAAATCGTGACATTTTTTTTGTTTATCTGTCACGAAATCATGACATGTTAAATCGTGAACTTTTCTTTCGTACACCTTCTACTTGTCATGAAATCATGACACCTTTTCATTTGATCATCTTCTACTTTCTATCGCGAAATCATGACACTTTTTCATTTCTACATCTTTGCTTTATGTCATGAAATCATGACACTTTTTCATTTGGTATCTTGCTATTCTATCGCGAAATCATGACACTTTTTTTTTGCATACTTGCTCGCTTTCTATCATGAAATCGTGACACTTTTTTGTTTGGCATCATCTTTGCTTTCTGTCGTGAAATCGTGACACTTTTTCATTTCGTACCACTTTGCTATTTTCTGTCGTGAAATCGTGACACTTTTCTCTTTGGGCATATCTTTTGTCAAAATGTCGGATATCGTGACATTTTTACTTTGTCTTTCTCTCTTTTATGGACGCATTTCACTACGAAATCGTGACATTTTCTCATTTGTCATTTTGCTACTCTTTGGTGACATGAAATCGATGACACTTTTCGTTCCAAGCGTACTTTGTTGTTCGTAGCACAATGTCAGGATATCGTGACACTTTTCATTCGTTTTCGATTCGGAACTTTTCATTCAGTGTACTTTTTGAGCCACGAAAACGCGACATGTCGCGATATCGTGACAACTTTTCATTCCTGGCCTGCGACGGAGCAACATGTCGCGATATCGTGACAACTTTCCTTTTCTTAGCCATGAAAAGCGACATGTCGCGATATCGCGACACTTCTTCTTTTGTGATATTTTGCTCTTCCTTTGATTTTTTAGCATCTAGGCCACTGAGGTCTTCTTTGAAAGCATGCAAAAAATGTGGGTCCCCAATTTTGGGGTGTGTTGTGGATCAGCCACAACAAATGGCGACTCTGCTATCAAATGCTCCTGAGCATTTTGGTGAGAACCCAACCTGGAAGTATACAAACTTGGAAACAAGCATTAGCACATAAGAAATATAAACAAATGCCCATAGATCAGAAATACATGAATCATCAGAATTATTAAGTATCAGCTCGGTGTGTGCAATGTGTTTCATTCCCTATCATTTGAAATTGATCAACATTCCATTATCAGTTTCACCTATGATTTGTATGCAAGGCTATGGATGATTTGTGCAGGATTTGGTGTATGATAAAGATGCTAGAGATATAACAACCTGCTTTACAAAGGCTCAAACCTTCTAATATCATGAACAAACATATTAAAGTTGTCAAACCCTCTTAGGACCAAATATATGTCTACTAAATTAATTTACTAGATCCCAAAGTTGGTTATGTGTCACTACCATCTTGAACCCATGTGCAAGTGTAAGTGAAATCAGAACTTTGGGGAATAGGATTCCCAACCTAAGCGAGATGGGAATTTAACCCTATCCTTACTATTCTGATTTGGAGTTCATTACCTCATCTTGAACAAAATGATTTAACCTTTTATGGATGAAATGGTCAGGCTAGTCTATCCATATGAGCAATCAGTGGTCTTGCTTTTAGACAAGACATGTTGCCACGCATGAGCATACTTAACCCCATAATCCATGACTTGGCTTCATTCATTCTCTTCTCTCTCTTTTTTTTTTTTTCTTGGACCTTTGGGATGACTACCCATCCTTGCTAGGGACATGTAGTACGATCCCTCCAATCCAATATTAAGATGAAATGGGAAATTTTAATTTTATTTCTTGGACCTTTGGGATGACTACCCATCCTTTGCTAGAGGACATGTAGTACGATCCTTCCAATCCAAGATGATAAAATGAAAGATGGAAAATATTAATTAATTTTTTGTTTCTTGGACTTTTGGGATGACTACCCATCCTTTGCAGAGGACATGTAGTACGATCCTTCCAATCCAAGCTTTATGATGAAATGGGAAAAATGGAAGCTTTGGGGAATCGGATTCTCAACCTAGGTGAGATGAGAATTATGCCCTATCCTTACTACTCCATGAAGGTCAAATCAGAGCTTTGGGGAATTGGATCCTCAACCTAAGTTCGATGAGGATTTAATCCTATCCTTACTACTCTGGTTTTAGACTTTAAGCTTGATGGAAGTGGTAAAAACCACTGTTTTAAGGATTATGTTGCATGATAGGACAGACATGAAATATTCTTTTCACCCCACCTTTTCATCCAAGTATGGTTTTGACCATTTTGCTCAAGATTCTCTTTAGTATGCGTAGAACGTGCTTGGTTCAAGATAGTCCGGGCAGCAGTTCCCAACCTTAGGATCCTTTTAATATATGCTATGTAGTAATCCTAAGAGGATTCGACACCTTCTCAATGATTGCACATGAAATGAAAATGTAACTAAGATGACATGTATATGCAATGTGGAATGTGGCATGAGATATGAATGCACTGCTTCTTTTGAACTGTGGAGGGAATATATCATCTATTTTACCATAATGTGTAAAACTGACAACTTCATGCATCACAAGATTCAAACGATATTACTTAAAATGTTTGTGTTACTTGTGGAGCTTCTACAACACAATTCCAATGTTTCATATTCTCCTAGTCTTAGGCATAAGTTGACATCTCAATTTTTCTTTTTCTTTTTTTGTATATAAACAAACCAAACATGTCAAATGAAATCAAAACACACAACTTAAATCCTAACTAGACTAGCAATCCTAAAACAAACAAAACAAAATTTGAAAATCCATACCAAAACCGAAAAGTATAATATCAATCTCTTATGACTTAAGGGCTAAAATAATGCTTTAAAACATGCCCATTAACTGGTAACATCAGATCCTTCCCTTCTAAAGTTCTCAACCTGAAGGTATTTTTCCCTAGAATTTTTGAAATCTGATAAGGGCCTAACCAAAGACAATCAAATTTTTGATGATTCCCCTTTTCTTCATGTCTTTTATCCCACAATAAGACTAAATCTGAAATTCTGAAGGACTTGATTTTAGCTCTTCTGTCAAACCATATTTTAACAACCTCTTGGTGTTTATTCATGTGAATCATGGCTTCCTCCCTTTTTTCATCGAGATGCAGTAAATGACTTAGTCTGGCTTCAGTGTGGTTATCTGTTCCCAAGTATTCTTGCATGAAATGTAGGGTTTGCAGCTTCAAGTTTGCAGGAAATATCGGGTCTTGTCCATAGACCAAATGATAGGGGGTATTCCCTATTGATTCTTTTACTCTGGTCCTATCTGCCCAAAGAGCAAACTTTAACTGATTGTGCCAATCTCGAGGGTTCTTTTCCAGTAATTTCTTAATGATATTCAACAAATTTTTGTTTGAGGATTCGGCCAAACCATTTCCTTGAGGGTAATAATTAGATGCAAATTTTAAACTCACTTTATTGTCATATGCCCAATCTACAAATTGTGTGGAAACAAAAGCTTTACCATTATCACTAACGATAGAATCGGGCATTCCGAATCTTGTTATGATGTGATCCTCAAGGAATTTTATTACAACGTCTGTAGTGGCATGTTTTGTAGGAACTGCTTCTGTCCACCTTGTACAATAATCTGTAGATGTTAGTATGAATTTATGGGAATCAAAAGAATTTGGGTTAATAACCCCAATGAAATCTAATCCCCACTGTGCAAATGGTCTCATCTCAACTACAGGTTGTAATGGCATGGCTGCATTTCTTTCTCTGTTGGCAGCTACTTGACAAATGTGGCAAGATCGTACATGAGCGTGTGCATCTTTAAAAATGTGAGGCCAATAGTATCCTGCTCTCAGGATTTGATGCGTTGTAGCATTTTCCGCACCATGGCCAGTTCCATATTTCCCATGAAATTCCTGCAGAACCTTGGCAGCTTCTTCTTTATTCAGGCATCTCAAGTAGATCCCCTCATGATTTTTCCTGTACAAAACACCAGCTCTAATCAGATAATTAATAGATTTAAGTCTTAAAGCCCTTCTTTGAGTGGAATTCAAATTGGATGGGCACTTACCATTTAATAGAAAATGCACAATGTCAACATACCAGTCATCTTTAGAAATGTATACTGCATTTGAATATTGGCATGTCGTTTGAGGATTATTCTCAGCAATCGTCTTCACAAGTCCCTGTCCTCGAACTAGTTTCATGGGTTGGATTTCAAGATCAAATTCTTGGATAGTAGAAATCCATTTACCTCTTTTCTCACCTAGCTCGTTCTGTAAAAACATGGTTTTGATAGCAGGGTCAGGCACAATGGCAAAAACTCTGCTTGTGCACAATGTAATGTCAAAATTTTTTACCGTTTTAAAGAGTGCGTACATCTGCTTATCGAGGATAGAATACCTCAATTGAGCATCTTTTAAAGGAGCACTTAAAAATGCTATGGGATTTTCTACGCTATCCTCACCTTTCTGGGTCAAGACACTCGCAAAAGAGTGCTCCGATGCGAAAGCATAAATGTAGAAAGGTTTAGCATAGTTTGGACTTATGAGGGCAGGGGCTCTGGAAATGGCATCCTTAATGTTCTGAAAGGCCACCCTCCTTTCCTCGTTCCATTTGACATCTACATCCTTCTTGAGCATCTCGTTCAACGGTTTGGCTATCTCAGCGAAGCTTGAAATAAACTTCCTCACAAAATTAATTTGCCCGAAGAAAGATCTCAACTCCTTTTTACTACCCGGGAGAGGTAAGTTTTGGATAGCCTCTATCCTTTCTGGGTCAATGGATATGCCTTCTTTTGAAATGATGTGACCGAGTAATCTTCCTTCTGTTACTCCAAAGATGCATTTTTTGGGATTTAAAGAAATTCCATGCTCTCTGCATCTTTGAAGAACCTTTTTCAAATCCTTGACATGGTCTTCTCTTTTCTTTGAAAATATTGGAATATCATCCACATACACAATGATACACTTGCCTATAAGCCCTTTGAATGCATAGTCCATGGCACGTTGAAATGTTGCACCAACATTTAACAGTCCAAACGACATTCTTCTGTAGGCAAATGTCCCCCATTTGGTTGTGAAGGCTGTTTTCATCCTGTCATTGGGATGAATAAGAATTTGATTATATCCAGAATATCCATCAAGAAAAGACATCATTTCAGATCCATTCATTGTTTGTAAAATTTCATCAATGGATGGCAATGGATAGTTATCCTTTTGAGAGGCCTTGTTAAGATTTCAAAAATCTATACATAGCCTAATCTCTCCGCTCTTCTTTCTTACTGGAACGAGGTTAGCAACCCAGGTTGAGTGCCTAACAGGAAAAATAATCTTTGCTTCCAATAATCTCTTGACCTCCTTTTCTATCAAGGGCTCCAATAGCGGGTTAACAACTCGTTGTCTTTGTCTGAAAGGCTTGGAGTCCGGCTTTAGAGGGATGGTATGTGTAATGACATTTTGGTTGTATGTTTTCAATTCGTTATAATTCCAAGCAATGCAATCCACGTAGTGTTTTAGTGCATGTATTATATTTTCTCTTTCTTCACTGGTACATGCCTTTGCGATATACACTTCCCATGGATTGTCTGCACTCCCTAGATTAATCAGATCACATGCATCTTTGGGGAGTGGAACCTTTCTTTCTTTTCTAGCCTTGTATCCCGTATCGAACATTTTCTCCAATGAAACTATGTCTTTTGGTATTTTGTTGGATCGATACGTAGTTTTACTTTCATTTTCTGCTTCTTCTTCTTGCCATCTTTGCTCCTCATCAATCACCTGGTTTTCAAAAACACCTGAGTTCGTGACAAATTTGAATATGTGTCTATCGTTTTCAAAAACTTGGAAATTCTCGACATTATCAGGTATCGATGGACAAGGAACCAATTCAATGGAGAACTTTTTACACCTTTTTATATCAACTGGATTTAACATACCTACGGTGACTGCAAGAGAGTCTGCTATGCGATTTCCTTTTCTAGAAATAAGGGCTATATTGAAAGCGTCGAATTCCTCAATGAGGTCTCTTACCCTAGTTCTATAAAGGCTCAGTCTCTTGTCGTGGCATGTATATTGTCCTTTAATCTGCTTGACTACCAGTTGAGAATCTCCCAATACTTTCAAGCATTTAACCCCTTTGCTCAATGCCAATTGTAAACCAAAAATCAGTGCTTCATACTCTGCCACGTTATTCGTGCAAGGAAACTATAACCTATAGGCAGCAAGTAAAGGTTTACCTCCTGGACGAGTGAGCTCGACTCCGGCTCCTGCTCCCTGTCTGGATTTGGATCCATCAAACCTAAGCAACCATATGGAATCATTTTCCTCAAGAGAACTACCATGAAATGTTTCCCCTTTAGGCTCTTCAGTAGCCTCCTCAACATCAAAAGCATAAACCCCCAAATATGGCTCAGAAAACTAAACTTCATTTGGCTTATTATATTCTGTTACGATTTCTTTAAGCCTCGGTTCATTTTCTACTCTGATTTGATTTGCAATTCCTTTCCAGGGTAACCACATATGTGAGCAATCGGTTGAAAAATAGCCGTTCAAAGTTTTCATCCAATCCCTTGCAAGTAGCATTCCATATCTACTTGGGATATTAACAACCAAAATGTCGACCACTTGTTGGACCCTGGGTTCAGAATTTAGTTGAATTTTGACATCATATAGGGTCCCTATCACATTTACCTCAGATCGGTCCAATTGCAAAACCTTGCATTTGGATGAAACAGGTTGTAGGCCTAGCATTTGACATATCTCTGAAGGCATGAGATTGCTCGTGGCACCCGTGTCTACCAAACAATTATGCAAATTCTTACCAGCAATTCTTAGAGTCAATAAAAATGGCGGGACATCCCGTCTCTCCTTTCGTAAAATCAACTGAGACTCAACTTCCTTTCCCTTCCACACTTGACTAGGTGAGTCCAGAGCCTTTATCAATGCTTCTTTTTGGCCAGGCAACCTGGCCGCCTCTAAAAATGAAAGGCTCGACTTAGATTTCCTTAAATCCTCCACTATGTCATAGTTTGCTCTTTCAAGTTTGGTTGTCTGATGCTTGTCATTAGACGTTTCTCTTCTAAGTGGAGGAGGAGGATTATTATCTGCCTTAGTATCCGGAGGAAGGATAGAGTTATTTGGTGGTGTTGATGATGTTTTAGGGGCTTTAGATTTACTTCTCAAATGATATCCGTGATTCCCCTTTCTAAACTCTCGAAAAGCTTGCACCTCCTGTTCCAAAATTTCATCTTCTTCTTCCTCACTCTCACCTTCTTGACGGTATAAAGTTTCCACCACCATAATGTTATCATCTTGATGTTGGGGTGGACCCTCATTTGGCACAAGTTCCAGGTCATCTACTTGGGCTTGGAGACAATGAGTGTATCTAGCGATTTCAGGACAATTCCTCTCATTGTGCTCTTTTGTATTGTGCAACCTGCACCCCTTTTCCCATGCAAAATCGAAAAGATTCAAAAGGGAACTGGATTGACTGGGTCCTGCAGAAGTATCTAGTTGATTGGCAATAGGGGCAGGTACGCCCCCATTGTTTGGCTTCGTGTTCCAATGTCTCCCTCTATTGTTAAAGTTTCGACTTGGGTGAGGGGCATGGGACTCATACTTCTGTTTGTGAACCATGTCATTACTCAGCTTGTGAACTATCTTCTTGAGCTCTTCAACATCCGAATAAATCTCTTTCGGTGGAGCTACATCATTGTTAGTTCCCTTTGGGTTCGCATAATTCGTGGGATCTTGATTTAACATTTGAATCAGATTTTGAGGAATTTGATTCATATATGGATTTACACTTTGGATCGGAGTTGGATTTGGGAAAGGAACTATAGCTTGAGAATTAACCTGGCTGGTTCCTTGCATAGTCGATTGACTATTTTGCAAAAATGCGAGAACGGGTGGAATGGATGTGATCGGTTGGATCGAAATGGGTGCATAGGCAGGTGTTGGTGGATATGGTTGTTGATATGGGAAAGCATTCATGTTTGGCATTTGCGGTGCCATGATCTGATTTGCCATGGGAGCTTGACCATATGGAGCATATTGTCCCATCATAGGCATCTGGGGAAACCCATAGCCCTGTGGTGTCATTTGTTGCTCGATGGTCATAGCTTCGTTGTAAGCTAAGGCAAGCATGGTGACTTGAGGATTTCTCCTGGCAAACATTGTTGTCATCGGATCCAATGCCCCAAAATAGATTTGTAAAGCTACCGCGGGGTCTATGGCAAAATGTCGAACTGCTCTATTATAACATTTTTGGAATCTCTGATTAAAGGTTCTGATTGGTTCACCCTGGCCCCTTTTGCATGTAATAAATTGATTGTAGATGGTTGCGGGATCCAAAGGTGACCTAAATTGATTGACAAAGGCATTCTCCATTTGTGTCCATGAAGTGATTGAACCAGTAGGTAGGCAAATATACCATTCATAGGCCACTGGGTCTAGGCTCATGGGAAAAAGTCTGCAAGCCACATCTTCATGCTAGACTTGCAACCTTATCAAAACATCCCTATAGGCCTGGATATGCTCCTCTGCAGTCCTTGGGCCATCTGGTTTATATTTGGGCAAGAATATTTCTATGTTCTTAGGGATTTCATGGATATCCCCTGCAATATTCAAAGGAATATTATTAGCTCCGTACCAAGGAGCTGCTGGAGGTTGGGCCATTTGACTCAGAATTGATGAGGACAACCCTACAAGAGCAGTGGAAATGGTACTAACGATAGGTATGCTAGTGGCAATTGATACCACCGGTGTAGGTCCGCTTGATGCTCCTGAAGCAAAAAGATCTTTTGTGACTGGTAGGTTTACAGCTTGCTTGGTTTTATTCTTGGGAGTACCAGTGAGTGTAAGGTCATGGAATATGGTTTCCCCAGTTGTTTGGGACCTAGTCGCGATACGGCACGGTGGGTCCAGCCTACCTGATGAAACTCTCGATATCTCCAAGAAAACCTGCAACACAAAAAGGAATGCTGCAGTTTAGCCGTTAATGAGATTTAAAAGATAATTTCAAAATCAAATCAAAAACACATTACTTCTGTATGAAAATCAAAATAAAGCAAACCAATTCGGCCCTCCTTCTAGCACCAATCTGTTGAGTGGTATTTTCACCCGATTGTGAAAACACACTCTCCAATAGGATTTGAATTCCAAATCCCCTCTTGCAAAGAAATTAAACAAGTAATTTCTCCAAGGTCTCCGCTATGTTAGCATTTTGTACACATACTGTTCAATTTGAATGCTTGGAATACCTTAGTGATTGCAAGTAACTGTTAACAAGGGGCACTGTGGTTTATTTTATTCTGAGATTGAATGATTGTTCATGAACTCAATGTGAACTTCAATTTCGGTAGATTTTCAAGTATTTTATTCTAATGACTGTAAATTAAACTAAGGGTAAACTTTTGAAGAAATGAAAATAAAATGCAAAGGAACTAAAATCAAAATACATTCAGAGTGTTACGATTCCTATTTTGACAAAACCGAAGATATGAGGTTTTCTGCATACAACCTAACCTATTGAACCTGCAAACATGCATAATCCAGATAAGCTAAGTGCTGGTTTCTAGGGTTTTTAACTGTGATTTTCAGATTTAGACATTCGTATGAAGTGACCAAGAAAACTTGTATTAAACTTCACCTATAAGCCTAAAAATCTGAAAAGGGGAAAATGAACATTAAATCTAGCATGCAGAAAATAACTCCTTTCTTGCCAATGAGATGCAACTCTCTGTAATTTTTGTATTAAAAATATGTCAGTTACATCAACAAAACTTCCAGTTTATCAAAACCAGAACAAGTGGAGGAAAACGCTCCAAAAGCAGGTCCAGAATAGCCTATCACCTTCAGCTCTGCAACACTGTTCATAGCGGTTTTTGACCCCTGTACCCATCCTGTGCTTCTACTTTTAAACCTTCTGGTGCGGTTCTCTACTTCGCTCTGTGACGCTTCGTTTCATTTCCTAGATTGCATCATTTCATCTTCCCCGCCTCTTCATTGTCTTTGACTTTCTGCTCGGATGTCGAACGTTTGATCTTCTCCATGAAATGTAACTGCTAGCCCTGAAGTGTTACACCATAGTCCTGACATCTTCGTGCCATGTGCTCCATGCTTTTCTGCATGTTCTATAATGGCCCACTGTGAATCACGACCAAACAATAGTATGTCACGATATCGTGACACTTTCTAACTGCAACTTTGTTCCTCTACCTGCACTGCGAAAACAAGACATGTCACGAAATCATGACGTTTTTTGGCCAACAACCTTGTCCACCACCATGCACGAAAATAAGACATGTCGTGAAATCATGACATTTTTTCCAACCTTGTCCTTCATGCACAAAATAAGACATGTCATGAAATCGTGACATTTTTTGCCCGCAACCTTGTCTACCTTCATGCACAGTGAAAATAAGACATGTCATGAAATCGTGACATTTTTCTGCCCGCAACCTTGTCTACCTTCATGCACAGCGAAAATAAGACATGTCATGAAATCGTGACATTTTTTTGCCCACAACCTTGTCTACCTTCATGCACAGCAAAAATAAGACATGTTGCGAAATCATGACATTTTTTGTCAATGGGTCGTGCAAATGCAACTTATCACGAAATCATGACGTTTTTCTATTTCGGGCTATCTCGCTGCAACTTGTCATGAAATCATGACGTTTTTCATTTTGCTGTGTTTTGCTATACCTGGCCGCAAAAATGTGACATGTCACGAAATCGTGACACTTTTTCATTTCGTACACCTTTTCTACTTTCTGTCGTGAAATCGTGACACCTTTTCATTTGGCATCATCTTGTTGCTTTCTGTCATGAAATCGTGACACTTTTTCATTTGGCATCATCTCGCTGCTTTCTATCATGAAATCGTGACACTTTTTCATTTGGCATCATCTCACTGCTTTCTATCACGAAATCGTGACACTTTTTCATTTGGCATCATCTCGTTGCTTTATGTCATGAAATCGTGACACTTTTTCATTCCGTACCACTTTGCTACTTTCTGTCACGAAATCGTGACACTTTTCTCTTTGGGCTATCTTGCTGCTCCAAGTCGTGAAAACCTGACATGTCGCGATATCGCGACATTTTTTACTTTGTCTTTCTCTCTCCTCTATGGACCGCGATTTCATAGCACGTCGTGAAATCATGACATTTTCTCACCCTTCTGTATTTTGCTACTCTTGGCCACGAAAATGCGACATGTCGTGAAATCGTGACACCTTTTCGTTCCAAGCGTACTTTGTTGTTCTGAGCCATGAAAATGCGACATGTCGTGATATCGCGACAACTTTTCATTCCAAGCGTACTTTGCTATTCTGAGCCGCGAAAACGTGACATGTCACGATATCGCGACAACTTTTCATTCCAAGCATACTTTGTTGTTCGAAATGCAAAAACATGACATGTCACGATATCGCGACAACTTTTCATTCCTGGCCTGCGACGGAGCAACATGTCATGATATCGCGACACTTTCCTTTTCTTAGCCATGAAAACGCGACATGTCGCGATATCGCGACACTTCTTCTTTTGTGATATTTTGCTCTTCCTTTGATTTTTTTAGCATCTGGGCCACTGAGGTCTTCTTCGAAAACATGCAAAAAATGTGGGTCCCCAATTTTGGGGTGTGTTGTGGATCAGCCACAACACATCATTTTTTCACCATCCTAAAACATTCATTGAGAAATATTAAAGACATACTGGCTATGATATTTCTCATACCACATCGCAATCCATTGGATTTGCCCATAATGTAACCTCCATCGGTTGTTTGTTGATCATGGATACTAGAGACACCCAACACATGACTTAAAATAAGGAATTCATTGAATAATTTAACTCAAAATTACTTGGTGTAGTTCACATGGCTAACAAATCCTCTCAACCAATTGAAGGAGTTGGAATTGTTCGATTAAAACTTCTTGTATTACCTAATTTCCAGCTACTTTATGTTCTCTAAGTCTCTTCTATAGAACAAAATCTATTGTCACTATCCACACTCTTCTACCATGGATTTTATTTGAGTGTCACTACCAAAGATAAAACTCTTTGATTCATTCATCCACTCTCCATAATACTGGTCATAACTAGTTTCTTAGATGGTAAACTCACCAGACTTGCTAGACATCCTACTTTTAAATTTTACATTACCGATTCTAAAATGGAAATTAATGTCACCCTGAATCCCAAGAAACTTTTTATTGATGCATTATGGCATGCTCACATGGGTCATGTCAAAATTTACCTATTAAGAGAAATAGAGTTCACAATTAGGGGACTATCACACTTCTCTTCCAAACCCATAAAATGTGAAGCATGCATCATTTCCAAATCCCCTCGAAATTCCAAAAAGTATGTGGAATTCCATAATAAAATTGAAGCTAGTTCACTCATATATTTGTAGTCCAATGCCTATTCTCTCATTAAAAGGCAAAAGGTATTATATCGCCTTCATTGATGACTTCTCAAAGAAGCTATGGATCAAATTTTTAGATAAGAGGTCTAAAGCTTTTGAATTCTTAAAAGCATTTAGGGTTCATGTAGAATGAGAATTAGGTTATAGAATCAAGACCTTTAGGATTGAAAATTGTGGTGAGTACACCTCAAATGAATATACATAGTACTTGTCCTTACATGGAATAAAACATCAATTGAAAATACCAAGCACACCTCAACAAAATGATATTTTCAAGTGCATGAATAGGATAATTATGAACATGGATCATGCCCTTATTTTCTACAAAAATATACCTCCATATATTTGGGTCAAAGCCACCTGTATTGTTATGCATGTATTAAACATAGTGAGTCCCTCATAACTCGGCATGTCACCTCATAAAATGTATTGGACACCCCCCACCGTCAACCACTTTAGAATATTTGGCTCCATCTATTATGCTCATATTCTTGTAGATAACATAAATAAACTTTAACCTTGAGCTATTAAAGACATATTTGCTGGATAACCTATGTATTAGAAGGTATACAATGTATTCATTCCTTCACACCAAAAAGTGATTGTGACACGTGTTGTTGTGTTTACAAAAATTGAAGAATAATTGGTTACATTGGATACTAGGGGATACAATATTTAGCCTAGATCAAAATATGCTAACATATATGATGTATAGATTCCAACATTTTTTGGGAGATGTTAAAAATTTAATCAAAACTCTAGAATCTCCAAATCAACCTACAAGTTTAGAGGAACCAAATTGTGATACTGAGTAGATATTTGTATCTTCTACATCTTCTACCCCTTCACATATTAATGTTGATTGCATTAAATGTATTGTTTCACATCCATATTTATCATTATCCTTTGTACCTAATGATCCATTCCAGGATCATGAAAAAACTTTGAGGTAGGTAAGACATGCACACTACTCCCTACTTGAGGAATTTATGAAGCTTACCAACTTTTAAAGGACATCAAACTAGATGAAGCAAGTAAAATTACCATAAGAGGTGCCCTTAGAGTAAGAGTGCATGAATCATTACTTGTTGAACTAGAAATTAAATAAATACACCTTGCTCTGAATAATGGAACTTTCACATACCAAGAAGTTGTCAAACACGTAGCTTGGAGATATGCAATGAACTAGGAGTATGAATCTCTAATCAAAAATGGTACTTGGAAGTTAGTCGATCTACCATTTGGAAGAAAGGTAGTTCAAAAAAATGGGTGTACAAAAACAAGTATAAATCATATGGCACCCTTGACAAACACAAGGTGATATTAGTGGCTAAAGGCTTCATGCAAAAGCAAGAAATTGACTACACTAAGGTATTTTCACCTACCATAAAATGGCCCAAAATTAGGACTCTTGAAGCCTTAGTTGCACAACAAGATTGGAAGATTCATCAATTATATGTAAATATTGTTTTATTGAATGGAAAATTGGAAGAAGAAATATACATGGCATGGATAAATGATTTTGAGATTGGAGGATAGGAGCACAAGGTATGAATACTCAAAAAGTCTTTATATGGATTGAAGCAAGCCCCTTTTGCTTGGTTTAGCAAGTTGTCTGATTGAATTAAGAAACTTGAGTTTGAAGTGTATGATTACCAAGACATTTATGCAACATTTATTATCAAGCACAACAAATACAAAGTCACATACATCATAGTATTTGTGGATAACATGCTTCTAATAGGTAACAGTGAACACATCATCAACATGGTGAAAAACAACCTTGCAAAGACTTTTGATATATCTAATCTAGGATTGATGAAATTCTATTTGGGTATAGAAGTAACTCAAGAAAATGGTAAAATATTCTTGATCCAATAGAAATACATCAACGATATTCTAGAGAAGTTTCAACTCAAATATGCATACCCTATGACAACACCAATGGAATCAAATATAAAACTCACCATAGATGATGACACACTAGAGGCATATGCAGCACTCTATAGAAGGTTGGTTGGTAGTCTAATCTATGTTACTAAAACAATACTTGACATCACTTATGCAATGAGGATTCTAGAAAGGTACATCACCAAGCCAAAGGAGTGTCATTGGAAAGTGGTAAAAAGAGTGTTGAGGTACCTAAATACAACTTACAATTATAGTCTATTGTATGAAAATGAAAATGAAATGCGAACTAGAATTGATTTATTGTTGGGTGTTTAAATAATGGTTTACAATGAGAACCGCCAGAACCAACCAGCTACAATAAGCATTTTGTTATAACGAAATAACAAATGCAAGAACAGGACAAATAATGTAATAGCTAATAGTAACAGTACGCTAACATCCCCCTTTATTACATTATTTGGGTAATGTAATAACTAATAGCTATACTAACATCCCCTTACATTATTTTGTAATACAAAGTGAGCTGCAAAACAATTCAAATTTGACACGTCCAAGTGCCTTAGTGAAAATGTCTACAACTTGAGCATCGGTGGGAATGTGCTGAAGCTAAATTCGGTGCTTTGGAACTTCATCTCGAATGAAATGACATTGTGTGTCAATGTGCTTTGTTCTTTCATGATGGACTAGATTCTTGATGAGGTTCAAAACACCCTGATTATCGCAAAACAAGTGTATTGGAGATTTTTATGGATGGCCCATACTTGTTAGAATGTGACGTAACCATATCACTTCGCACACAGCTTCATGTGCGATGCGATACTCTGCCTCTGTTGATGAAATAGCAACCACCTGTTGCTTCTTGCTGTGCCAAGAGACAGGACCGGATCCCAGATGAAAAATGTATCCAAAAGTTGACTTGCGATCATCAAATGATCCTGCATAGTCGGAGTCCATGTATCCTTGCAAGAAGAATTTGTTGTTCCTCTTGTATTCTAGGCCATATTCCATAGTACCACGGACATAGTGAAGAACACGTTTTGTTGCTTTCCAATGAGTGGTCTTAGGCTCCTGCATGAACCTCGAAAGATATTTGACAGCAAATACGAGATCTAGCCTAGTATTGGTCAGATATATGAGACTCCCAATCAACTGTAGATAGAGAGTACCATCTACCTGAGGTGAATCATCATATCACGATAATTGAAGTCCATTCTCCATCGGAGTTGCCATTGGCTTGCGATCGGTCATGCGATATTTTTCTAGCAATGTCTTGGCATATTTTTTCTGAGACACTTTGATGGAGTGCTCCTTCTGGCTGAATTCCAGACCAAGACAGTAATGGAGAAGTCCGAGATCTGTCATCTCAAAATATTTGCACAAGTTTCTTTTGACAGTAGAGATCATAGTTTTTGAACTCCCTGTAATGAGCAGATCATCCACATAGAGTACAAGCAACACTATCTCAGAACCCTGTTTCTTGAAATAGAGGTTTGCATCTGACGAACATCTCTTAAATCCATGCTGCATAATGTGATTGTCCATTTTTATATACCAAGCTCGAGGAGCTTGTTTCAGACCATATAAGGATTTGACCAATTTGCAAACTTTCTGCTCTTGGCCTTCCACTTCAAATCCTTCAGGCTGAGTCATATAGACTTCTTCTTGGAGATCACCATTTATAAAGGCACTTTTGACATCCATCTGGTGAACTTTCCACCCATATTGTGCTGCCATAGCACACATAACCCGAATTGTGGTCATCCGAGCAGTAGGTGCAAAAGTTTCCTCATAGTCGATGCCTTCCTTTTGAGCATAGCCCTTTGCAACAAGATGGGCCTTATGCTTATCAATTGTTCCATCTGCCTTGTACTTGAATTTATATACCCATTTGCAGCCAATGGGTTTCTTTCCATGCGGCAGATCAACAAGCTTCCAAGTTTTATTTTTCATCAAAGACTCATACTCTATATCCATAGCGGCCTTCCACTGAGGCTCATCGAGAGCATCTTGCACTGATGCAGGTTCAAGATCATCTATGGTAGACATGAACGCCCTGTCATCATCAATATCCATATCCTCTACTTTTGTACTTGGAGTTACAGAAAGTTCCTCAAAATATTGACAAAGATCATCAACCTCACCAGTTTCTTTGGCTTCTCTTTCCTTTTGAGCCATACTGCGTGTACGAGGTCTATCCAAATTCAAATTGGGAGGAGTGGATAAATTTGCATCTCTGATTGTATTTGTACACCATTTTGGATTCTTCTTTGGTGGTGGTGAAGAAGATGTAGAAGGACCTCCTGTCTGTGTTGACGAAGGAATCTTCTCTTCCTTAGATTCCACAATATCTTGGTGTACTTTAGATGTGCTCTGTGATGTGAAAGCTTCATCAAAGACAACATCTCTGCTGACATGAATTTTTTTGGTCAAAGGATCTATCAACCGATATCCTTTAGAGTGCTCAGAATAACCAAAAAAATACATCTCAGTGTTTTCTCATCTAGCTTCTTCCTTTTCTCTTTCGGTATGTGCATGAAAGCGTGACATCCGAAAATACATAGATGAGATATGGAGGGTTTTCGACCACTCCATGCTTCCTGTGGAGTCATTCCTTTTAGGGCCTTTGTGGGTGCCCTATTCAACAGATACACTACAGTGGTGACAGCTTCTGCCCAATATTTTTGCCCAAGAGTAGCTCCTGTGAGCATACAACGAACCATTTCCATGATAGAACGGTTCCTTCTCTAAGCAACTCCATTTTGCTGAGGAGTATAGGCAGTTGTTAACTGTCTCTTGATTCCATGCTTATCTAAGAATGTAGAAAATTCATTAGAGGTAAACTCTCCCCCTCGATCTGAGCGGAGGGTTTTAATAGAAGCTCCTGAATCCTTCTCAACGGATTTCTTGAACTGCTGGAAGAATGCGAAAGCTTCAGATTTTAGTTGGAGAAAGAAAACCCACATCTTTCATGAGTATTCATCTATGAATAACTGAAAGTACCTCTTCCCTCCACAACTATTGGGTGTGAAAGGACCGCATAGATCGGTGTGAATTAACTCCAGAGGTTTTCGTGCTCTTGTTGAGCTCTTCTCAAATGGTACTCTATCTTGCTTTCTTGCCAAGCAGTCAGAGCACACTGGAAATGTGGCGAAAAGGGAAGGAAGACCCTTTACCATATCATACTTACTGAGCTCAAGTAAGTAGCCAGAACTAAGATGCCCATATCTCTTGTGCCATAGGGAAGTTGCCCCCTTGGTAGAGACAGTCATGGCAACATGTGGAGTAGAGATAACATCTAGTGCAAATAAGTCGTGCTTATATGAAGCTGTTGCAATCTGCTTACCCTTCCTGGTAATAGTACAACAATTCTTTCCATTCTCAACACGAAAGTTGACAACCATATTTCTATCCAGGATTTGTGTCACTGACAACAAATTGTTGGCCAATCCCGAAACATAGAGGACTTTGTCAATCTGACACTTGCCATCAGGAAGAGTGACTGAAACTGTACCCTCTCCCTGAAACCTGTAGGTTTTATCATCAGCAATGGTGACAGGTTTTCCCTCTTTGGCCATAAATGATTCAAACCACAATCTGTCACCAGTCATATGTTTTCTAGCTCCAGAATCGACATACCAAATAGGATCCCTCTGTGTGGAATCTGTGGTAGTCATGAGCACCTTGTGTGCCCATTCAGAATCTGAGTCGGATTCTTCAACGACAACATTCACCGGGGTTGCTTGTTTTTATTTTATGGTTTGTTTTGGCCTTTCTGCTTGTTCTTATGCCAACACCTATTGGTGTCATGGTTGTCTTTCTCACAGATCTTGCACCACCTCTTCTTCTGTTGAGGTTGTTTGCCTTTTTCTTTCGTATCCTATTGATAATTTCCTCCTTTATGAAAGTTGCCTCCTTTTTGCCCATTACCTTTCTTCCTAGAACCCTGCATATTGGTGTATAGGGCTGCATTGGAAGAATCATCCTTGTGAAGTTGGCGTGCCTCCTGTTGTTGAAGAAGATTGACCAACTCGATGTAGGTAATTTGTCATTGAGACACCTGGATGGAGGTTATCAACATATCAAATGAATAAGGTAAAGCTCTCATCACAAGTGAAATGAGAAGCTTTTCGTCCACAATATCTCCCAAAGAATTCAATTTCTCTTTCAATTCAGACACTCTGCACAGAAAGAGTTCAATTGTTTCACCCTGTCTCAAACTCAGGTTATGAAGTTGTTGTTGAAGATGAAGAATGGTGGATTCATTCTTTCCCTCATAGATGGTTCTAAGGGCATCCCATGCCTCTTTACCACTTGCTTTGTCAGCTATATGAGGTTGCACTTCATCTAAAATAGCAAACAAAATGAGCACCTTTGCTCGACTGTCTTTCTTATCAAAAGCTATCTGATCTGCGGAAGGACCTGTGGATCCTGCTGTTGGTGAAGGCCTAGTTGCTACTCCAGTAAAAATATCCCACAAATATTCCATTTGGAGAATTGCCTTCATCTTATGTTTCCATGGTGTATAATTTGGACCTTTCAATAACTGATGCGGATCAGTCATCAACTTTGCAACAACGGCCATAGTGAAGGTTCCTTATATCACCAATTGGTCCCCCTTTTGATATACCTTTTGCTAGGCCGTTATACCGTACAAAATACCCGCCCTTACGTGAGGGAAACTATAGGTATTTAGAAAGATCAACAAAAATCACCCGCCCTTACGTGAGGGAGACTATAGGTGAGTTTTAGATATCATACGATACGTGGAACATAAGCGGTACTAAAAGGGAATTGCCTTTTTGATGGCACCTACCATAGAAGATTCTTCTCATGCATGGGGCGTAACTTCCCCTAAACACTATGAAGAATACTTCGTCAGGATTTACGCCTAAACATAAGTGCGATAAAGGGTAGTGGATGGAGTAAAAAAATGCAAAAATGGCTAACTTATCTCTCCTTGATGATTTATAGAGAACAAGCTCAGACGTCGTTGTAGCAGCTATATTAGGCGACAGATACAGTAGCCAAATCATGACAGCTTTACCTGTAAGTGTTGGCCAGAGGTATCACAAATACCAAACGCTACAGTGCAATAAATTGCACGGATGGGTTTTAATTATTTCGGGGACTTAGGGAGTGTTTTGATTTTAATTTTTAATGTTATAGTGCAAAAATGAAATATGCAACATACAACAAGAAAAATGCCCACAGGAATAACCCACAAGGTGTCGGTCACAGCCGAAAATGCACCTTTTACAATTCGCCAAATTGCTATTTTTCAAAAAAATTACTCACAATCCCCCTTTGATTTTTTGAAAAAATATCCCCCCTAAAAAATTCTCTTTTAACAAAGCATTTTAATAATTACTATATTTTTAAAATTAAAATAAATAATTTTAATTTATATAGTTTTAAAACTTATAAAAAAATAAATTAAAATTAAATTTTAATTTATAAAGTTTAAAAACTATAAAAAATAAATTAAAATTAAAAATTTTAATTAAAAAATAATAATTAAAAAAACTTTGCAAAAAAAATTATACCTTAGGGGGGAGTCGGCGGGATTTGAACCCCCGACCTGCAGGCTCCCTGAGCCTTACCGCACAGCTCACTGCCAAGTGAGCTAGCGGGCTGATCCGTTTGGATCACTGGAGCCCTCCTCTTTGAACACCTGGTTCCTCCTCCTCTGCAAATCACCGCTGCAGCTTCCTCCTCCTCGGTCTCGCGTTCTCCCTTCTTCTTCTTTTCACCCCCGCGACGCAGCGCGTTCAACGCAGGGGGGGGAGAATTTTTTTTTTTTTTTATGCGGGGGGGGGGGCCGATAATTTTTTTTTTTTTTTTTTTCAACGGGGGGGGGCATGGCTGGACTACGTCCTCCCGCCTGCGTGGCTGCGTTCATCGCAGCTTGCACGGCTGGACTGTGTCCTCCAGGCTGCACTGCAGCTCCGACGATAAAGCGCATCGAGCGGCCCTCAACGGGGGGGGGGGGGCTTTCCCTACCCTCGCTACCTGTGCACGCGTGGGGGCTCCTCTGTCGTGATGTCTGTGACAGACGTCCTATCGTGCGCGAGGGGGTCGTCCCTCATCTGTCGCGATGTCTGCGACAGACGTCCTATTGCATGGGGCAGACGTCCTATGCGCGCGGGGGGGTGGTCCCTCCTCTGTCGTGATGTCTGTGACAGACATTGTCATGCGGGGTGTCTATGACGACCTGCGCGCATGGGGGGGGTTGTTGCAGCGGCCCTCCTGCCTCCTGCACGTGGATGCAGCTGGACGCTTCCGCGTCATGGCTGCGCTCCAGTCCGCTCCCTGCGTGCTGTGTTCCAGCCGTAGCGCGCTTAAATTTTTTTTTTTTTCAATCTGCCTGCGCTCTGCGATCCACTCTGCGCACTGCAGGTAAAAAACACCTGCACAGAACGCCGCGCGATTGCGCGCGGCGTGGAAAAAAAATAAAAAAATAAAAAATATGCCTCCCCAGCAACAGCAAAAAAAATGCGTCAGTCCTCCACCCTCGGCTTCTCACGCTTCTCTGCTGCAATCTGGCTCTGATGCCATGAAAATGAAATGCGAACTAGAATTGATTTATTGCTGGGTGTTTAAATAATGGTTTACAATGAGAACCGCCGGAACCAACCAGCTACAATAAGCATTTTGTTATAACGAAATAACAAATGCAAGAACAGGACAAATAATGTAATAGCTAATAGTAACAGTATGCTAACAGAAAAGAATATAGATTTTAAACTTATCACATACACAAACGCAAAATTTGTAGTATGTAAATATATGGGAGATCTATTTATGGGTACTTGAAATTTCCTAGCTCAGCATAAATTTCATGGATATCAAAGTGACAAAATACTATAGCAAATTATTTAGCAAAATTTGAATTTATTGCTACAACTGAGACAAGCAAATAAGTGGTATGGTTGAGAAAGTTGTTACACACTCTTGATATCACTCAAAAAGGTCCTACAATACTGCATGTGGACAATCAATCAAAAATCCACATGGCAAAGAATCCTATTTTTCATGATAAAACTAAACACATCAGGAGAACTTGTTCAGGATGGCACAATACAAATGAACTACTATCCAAAAATAGTTCATATTGTCGACATCTTCACCAAGCCACTCTAGAGGGTGAATTTTGAACAGTTTAGATAGTAGATAGGCTTGAGAGTCTTCATCTCTACTTGATAATGGAGATGCAATAGGACCAACAAGGCTAATACTTATTTGTAAAACCACCTTCATGTGGGTAGAAAGTATTGGTCAGTATCTACTCTATCCCATTTGTGAAAACCCCTTGTGGATGTGAAAGGATAAGGATTTTCCTAGTTTTGGAAAATCATAACCTTAAAAAATTGAAAGGGTATGGAGGATAACCAAATGGTATATAAATACCTAATGTATTGGAGCCACATTTCATTGACAATTGGCTAATCATCTACACAAAGAGCCACCCAATCCACTCTACTGAAATAAAATGACCTTCTACCATTAAGGTGGGATTGAAGACATGTTAATGCTACAAGGTCATGTTTATTAGTTAGGTTCCTGGTTAATTTTTATGAGGCTTTAATAAGACCTCATTAGAATAGGTTATTTTAATGTGTAATGTCATTTCATGCTCATTTTAATTTCATGTAATATGGATTTGAGAACCCTAACTCTAACCTCATTTTTCTCAATATATAATTCTATAACATAAAGGGAGAGACGCTATTTTTAATTCTATCCATTGTCAAATTTATTATCTTTTTTCTTGTTTCATGTGGTTGAGCTTGGTAATATAGCATTGATCTTTGCTACACTAATATACTCATCAAAATCTTCAAAATTCTCCATGTACAACATATCAAGCTCTACCTCCAATTTATGTGTTAATGTAGACTAAATATGGTCACACATCTACTAGAATTTTTCTATAGTTCCTCTAGATTTAAAGTGTTGCTAATATGATTACCATAGATCTTGTCAACATGAAATGCAATCACACCATGGATTTCTCCTTGTACTTGCATAACTATTTTTCTCATAAAAATCAAGGTCCTCATTCACATGTTTGAGACATCCTTTACTCTAAAGTAGAACTTCAATTTTTATTTTCTAGGTCCATTGACAAATATCACATGCTGATCCATGGAATCTTTGTAAAAATATAATATACTGCATGTAATTTTATTAGAAATAATATTATCAATACAAAGATCTCAAAAAATGAAGTGATCTAAAAAAGGCTAAAAAATAATTCATATGTAAAATTTAGATCCTTAATAAATTTACCCAAAAAGTCCTAAGAAATGAAAATAAAACCTTTTAAACCATGCAAAAAAAAAATACCTTGAATAAATGAGATTATGCCCTGTGTCACTAACTAGATATCCAACAAAGTTCCAATCGTATGCTAACTAGTTTTCCATCTAAATAGTTCTTCAACAAATCAACTACCACAATATGTCATTGATCTAGAAAAGTGGTGACACTAGGATATTGAATGTATAGTCCACTAGATAGGATGCAAGAAAACCATAGGTTTCCACATGTTGCCTTCTAAAGGAATGAAAAATACTTGCTTATCCTATCTACCACTAACTAGTCTAAGTAAATATAATTCAACTGTGAAATGTCTTGATATGATTTGTTGATATCTATTTTATATGTGAAATTTAGGTGTAATATCATTAAATTTACCACATAATCCATTAGTGTGTATCCATATTTTCCATTTCATACCCATGAATCCTAATAATCAACTAGTTATTCACAAAAATATGAGCAAGAGATTCAAACCTTCAAAATTTTAGGTCCCATGTCTTAAGGTGCTCTCCCATATCCACAAGCCCAAGTGGGTGTTTGGGTGTCAAAGCACTTATCACACATAAAGCCTGATGCAGGAGCATCCGGTGGTAGTAGCGCAATCTTGCATCAACAAATTTTTTTCTAAGTTTTCGCCACTCAAGAAGGGGGAGAGAAAGTGCAGAGCAAAAACTGTCACGATTTCATGACATGTCACGAAATAACGACAGTCAGCAAGAGAGAGAAAATTCTTTTGAAAAAGTTGTGATTTCATGACATCGTGAAATCGCGACAGTCAGCAAGAGAAAGAAATGCCATTGAAAAAGGTCGTAATTTCACGACGTGTCACAAAATCGTAACCGTCGCAAAATCGCGACGGAGAGCAGCTACGGGAAGATGCTTATGGGAATGTCATGATTTCGTGACATGTTGCGAAATCACAACTATCGCAAAATTGCAAAAAAAAAGCAGCAAGAGGGGACACTGTTGGAAATGTCACGATTTCATGACATGTCGCGAAATCGCAACTGTCATGAAATCATGACAAAAGAGTAGCGAGAGGGGACACTGTTGGAAATGTCATGATTTCGCAACATGTCACAAAATCATGATCGTCACGAGATCACAACAAAAGGTGAGCGAGAGAAGACGTCATTGGAAATGTCATGATTTCATGACATGTCACGAAATTGTGACTGTCATGAAATCGCGACAAGGAGGTAGCAGGGGGAAGACACCAATAAGAATGTCGCGATTTCGCGACATGTCACGAAATCATGACCAGAGTAGATAAGCATGGGCATACGAAGGCAAATGTCGCGATATCGTGACATGTCATGATATCGTGACATGTCATGATATCGTGACATGTCATGATATCATGACCCGAAGGTAAGAAAGGCAGTGGTGGAAGAGAAAACGTTGTAATATCATGACATGTCGTGATATCGTGACCCGAAGGTGAGGAATACAGAGCTAAAGAGAAAACATCATGATATCGCAACATGTCACGATATCACGACCAAAAGGGGGAAGGAGCGCAGGGAAGCCAAAATTTCATGATATCATGACATGTCGTATTTTTGCGCTGAAATACGAGCCAAAGACAAAGAGTCAGAAAAGGAGACGTGTCGAATATCTGGATGATGAAGCGACACGGGGAGGCAAAACGAAAGGTTCTGGAAGAGGAAACAAAGGGCCACCAGCTAGAAATGGAGCGTCACCTGAGAACCTTTAAAAATGAGAGCAAAGGCATGCACAAGGGAGGGATGGAACGATAATATTTTTTTATTTCCAGATTTGATAAATTTTGTAGAGTCACAACTCTTTTGCGACTTATGTAATATTCTACTGTGACTATAATATTCTACTGTAACAGTAATTCTCTGCTGCATGTGAATAAAATAAACTATTTTTCTTCTTTATAATTTTGGCTCTCAATCAAGTGGTATCAGAACAAGAAGTTCCTGAGTGTCCAAGTAGATCGTCGGAAGTGAGGCAGTTTGCACCAGGATCTGTGGAAGGACTTGTGAGAGGAGTACAACATAATGCCTCCAAAAAGAAATCATGGTCATGGGAGAAATGTGGCACAGGATGAAGATTGTAGAGCATTGCAGAGGCAAGTGCAAGCCCTGTAGGAAGAGTTGCAAAAAAAGGTCGAACCAAAGGGAGAAGACCAGAGTGATGATGAAGCCTGGGAAACTGAGGGTCCATCAGATGATGAAGAAGCATTGGATCCTTCTGAAGCTAGATTGTTGAAAGCTCTAGCTTAGGCCAGGAAGAGACCAAAGTTTGATGTATCTACATATTCTGGGAATCTCAACCCAGAAGATTTGATTGACTGGATCAACGATATGGAGGAATACTTTGAGTATGAGAAGATTACAGATCTTGATAGGATCAAATTTGCAAAAACAAAATTGAAAGGCCATGGTAGTTTATGGTGGAAAGGAGTATAACTCGAAAGAAATAAAAATAGAAAGGAGAAAACAACCAGATGGGACCGAATGGTGGATAAACTAAAGAGACAATTTATTCCTGTAGATTACAAGTTGGATCTGTTGAGGAGGATGCAGAGTTTGATACAGTCAGGCAATTCTGTCCAAGAATATACAGAAGAATTTTACAAGATCTCCATCAGAACTGGCCATTCAGGGGCTAATAAGGAGAAAGTAGCACGATACATAAATGGATTGAGAATGAACATCCAGTAAGAACTTAGTCTGATTAGAATAACCACCATAGAAGATGCATATCAGTTGGCCTTGAAGTTCGAAGAGAAACTGAATTGAAGATTTGAAGGCAAACAGAGAGGAAGAGGTCGTGGTGGAAGAACTGGTGGAAGAACCAATGGAGAAATGGATAGAGGACAAGATGAGAAGGAAGCTGAAGCTAGCAACAGTCAGGACCAGAAGGGAGATAATGATTATAGACACCGTAATCAGAACAACTACCCAAGAGGAAGAGGTAGACCTGGTCAAGGAAATGGAGATAGAAGGTTTCGTGGAACCTGTTTCCAGTGTGGGGAAGTAGGACATATGATGTATGAGTGTCCTGAACGCCAAGAGAGGGTGAACATGAGGCCTGATGGCCCTGCCCGAGCTATAGTCATTGATGACGGTGTTGCGTCAGAGCACTCTAAGGAGGCAAAGAGAGGAGAAGTCATGGTTACAAGGAGAGCCTTGTTGAATGAGGAGGAGAAACCAGAACAAAGGAAGAGCCTATTCTGCACGAGGTGCAAAAGTTTAGGCAAAGTCTGTAATGTTATTATAGACAATGGTAGTACTGATAATTTAGTCTCTAAAGAGATGGTTACTAAATTATAGCTGGAGAGGAGGAGACACCCGCATCCATATCGGATTGCGTGGTTGCGAAAGGACCACAGAGCACTTGTCATTGAACGGTGCTTGGTCAAATTTCACATTGGAAATTATCAAGATGAGGTCCTATGTGATGTATTGCTGATGGATGCTTGCAATTTGTTGTTGGGAAGACCATGGAAATTTTAAAAACGTGCAGTGCATGATGGGCATGCAAATACATACTCTCTAATGAAGGATGGAGTACATCACAAATTGAAGCCACTGAAGGAAGTGGATGAGAAAGTGTGCAGTAGTGCCAGAATCTGCTTGGTGGATGGAAGACAATTTTTGAATGGTTTGAAGAGGGATTCAATGTGTTATGCATTAATCCCTACTGTTAAGAAAGAACAGTATACAAATGTTCCAGTAGAGGCCGAACACTTGTTAGAAGAATTTCCATACATCATATCAGATAATGTGCCTGAGGGTTTACCACCGATGAGGAAGATCAGTCACCATATTGATTTGGTACCTAGATCTAGTTTACCCAACAAGGTAGCCTATAGAATGAATCTAGTGGAAAGTGAGGATCACATCTCAATCTACCTCAGGTGTCTGATGCAGGAGCATTTGGTGGCAGCAGCGCAATATTGCATCAACAAAATTTTTTCTAAGTTTTCGCCACTCAAGAAGGGGGGAGAGAAAGTGCAGAGCAAAAACTGTCATGATTTCATGACATGTCATGAAATCGCAATAGTCAGCAAGAGAGAGAAAATGCTTTTGAAAAAGTCATGATTTCACGACGTCACGAAATCACGACAGTCAGTAGGAGAAAGAAATGCCATTGAAAAAGGTTGCGATTTCGCGACGTGCCACGAAATCCCGATCGTCACAAAATCACGACAGAGAGCAGCTACGGGAAGACGCTTATGGGAATGTCATGATTTCGTGACATGTCACGAAATCGTGACTATTGCAAAATCATGAGAAAAGAGCAGCGAGAGGGGACACTGTTGGAAATGTCACGATTTCGTGACATGTCACGAAATCGTGACTATCGCGCAACGAGAGGGGACACTGTTGGAAATGTCACGATTTCATGACATGTTGCAAAATCGAGACTATCATGAGATTGCAATAAAATGCGGCCAAGAGAAGACGTCGTTGGAAATGTCACGATTTTGCGACAAGGAGGCAGCAGGGGGAAGACACCAATAAGAATGTCACGATTTTGTGACATGTCATGAAATTGTGACTGTCGCAAAATCGTGACCAGAGCAGATAAGAATGGACATCCAAAGGAAAATGTCACGATATCATGACATGTCATGATATCACGACCCGAAGGTAAGAAAGGCAGTGGTGGAAGAGAAAACGTCGCGATATCATGACATGTCGTGATATCACGACCCGAAGGTGAGGAAGATAGAGATGAAGAGAAAACATCGTGATATCGTGACATGTCATGATATTGCGATCAAAAGAGAGAAGGAGTGTAGGGAAGCCAAAATGTCACGATATCATGACATGTCGTATTTTCGCACCAAAAGACAAGCCGAAGATGAAGAGTCGAAAAGGGAGACATGTCGAATATCTAGACGATGAAGTGACACGGGGAGGCAAAACGAAAGGTTCTGGAAGAGGAAATGAATGGCCACCAGCTAGAAATGGAGCGTCACCCGAGAACCTTTAAAAAGGAGAGCAAAGGCATGCACAAGGGAGGACTAGAACGATAATATTTTTTTATTTCTAGATTTAATAAATTCTGTAGAGTCGCAAATCTTTTGCAACTTATGTAATATTCTGCTGTGACTGTAATATTCTACTGTAATAGTAATTCTCTGCTGCATGTGAATAAAATAAACTATTTTTCTTCTCTATAATTTTGGCTCTCGATCAAAGCCTCCATTTCATGTACACAAGGCACATTATTTATTGAATAAAAAGGTTAGGAATTGAACCCATACCCTATGAGTAAGAATACCTTCAAATAAGGATTGTTAATCGATAAGGTACACCATGCACCATTTCCAAAGCACACAATGCCTTATCTTAGTGTGTAGTCATGGCCACAATATTATGCCTTTCCTAAAATGCTTTTAGCAGATGAAAATATCAATAAATAACCAAATATACCTTACCAAAGGCACAAACAAACAATATTTTAGCTTTTTAAACCTTACTACCACAGAATACCATAGGTCCCAATATAAAATAGACACAATGTTAAAGGTTGAAATATTTATATAATATGAGTAGAATATATGAGCAAATTAATATGTATATCAAGTCCTATATAATAAATAGTTCAAAATTCATTTATAAATTTAAATGGACTATATCATTCATGAACTATGCATGAAGAAAACTTAAAATATTAATTGCTCAAAATGTATACAATATTTCTTATTTTTTTTCTTGTTACAACTCTGTAATATGATGTTTGTGTTTCCTTCTTAAATTTACACTTAATTGAGTATTGTATCTATAATATATCCACAATAATGCGACTCTTCATATAATTGACTATTGCTCTTCATATGACAAGTATCATGACTCTTGGCTTGTCATCTTGCCACTTGCATACATGACTCTTCATGGACTCTTGATTATGTTGAGAAGCAACACACCCCCACTGAAAAATGCATTCTAATCCTCTTGAAAGCTCTGAAATTCTATTTTTGCAGCAGGGACCCTCTTGGTCATTTCTAGTGTTAATCCCAGATTTTGCTTGCCTCCTTGTTAAGTTGTGCTTTTTCTTGCATTCCAGCTGTGTTATCCAAGAATTCACTTTTTACATGCTAGAATCATTCATGCACAAACAAAATCCTGCACCGGTACCAAGAAAAATCCAGAAAAGAGTTGCATAAATTCATGAAAAATCAAACTTTCCATTTTTGGTAGTGTCGCGATATCGCGACACTTCCATTTTCGAAAATGTCGTGATATCGCAACAGGTAAATCAAAAAGTAGCTAAGTCATTTTTGTGTAGTGAAATCGCGACACTTTCTATTTTTGGAAGTGTCGCGATATCACGACATTTCCATTTTTGGAAAGTGTCGCAAAATCGCTGTCGACCAGAGGAGAGAGAAAGAAAACGTACGGAAGGGCACGATTTTGTGACATGTCATGAAACCGTGACATGTCGCATTTTCACGATAGGAGAGAGAAAGTGAGCTGCAGAATGAAAATCGGCTAAGTCGTAAATGTGTCACAAAATCACGGTCAACGCATGCAGCTACAGGAACTGTCGCGATATCACGACGTGTTCTATTTTTGTGGGTTGTGGATGGAAAAATGCTTAAGTACAAAAGGTGCAGCGCGTCGCTAACATGTCTCAAAATCGTGACATGCGAGAAGAAAGTTGTGCGACAGCTAGCAGGAGGCGCGATTTCGTGACATGTCACGAAATCGTGACATGTCGCGTTTTCACGGCCGACGGGGGAAGAAGCAGCACGATGCGCTGGGGACGTCGCGATTTCGCGACATGTCACGAAATCGCGACATGTCGCATTTTCACGATAGGAGAGAGAAAGTCCTCAAAAGGCCAAAAGTGCATTCCAGCGGGAAACAGAAGGCATCCTGGGGTAGCGACATGTGTCAAAGTGTGTATGAGGTAGAGCAAGGTCGACATGCAAGCTTGCTTTAGGGTTTTTAGCCTGATTTAATCTGTCTTAACCTTTAAAGCTTATGATTTAATGATTTTAAAGTACTAATATAATCTTTTTGTCTTTCATGCAGGATTCCATCTGGCACTTATAGGACAACCGAGAAAGGCCATGAAGACAAAGTTAAAGTGCAGATTTAGTCAAGGACCGCCATGCTAGAGGAGAAGATGCCGGTGAAAGCATTCAATGACAAATTTATGACAGAATTGATAGCATGAAGACCATTTCAACTCAAGGATGGATTTGCGGAGATCAAATTGATGGAGAAGTGGTGACTCATTCGGCTCACCAGCAGAATTAATGGAGGCATTTATTTGCAGTTGTAGATGAATGCAAGTGGCTTTAGATTTTATCTTCTCCATTTATGGCATTTAACTGCACTGATTTTCCGAAGGGTTAAGTTCTATCTGGACTTTGATTTTAAATGGATTTTTATTGTAAAACCCGGGTCCTAGGGTTTAGAAAGATAAGATTTGCAGTTAAAGAAGAAGATATTTCTAAAAATATCAGGGTCTGTCCTGAGTCTATAAATACTTCTTCTCAATGTAATCGTGGGAGGCGGAGACTTAGAAATAAAAGGCTTATAAGCAATTTCTTGCAAATCTTGTGAAATCCTTTGTTTCTGGACTTGGAGTTGATGTGCTTTAGCTTTTTCTGTAATGGCATGGCCAGGAGCCTAATATTTTGCAGAGTGTGATAAGTGTATCTTCTTTTGTTATCCGTTCCATTAAAATTTATTAGATATATGCTGTAAATCTGCCATTATCAAGTTTAAATATGTTGTTAGGCTTCAGTTGTTCTATTGTCTGCTAGGGGAAATTGCAGATTTGAGGTTAAGTTTGTTCTAATTGCTTTGTCTTCACTGTGTGAGCTAGGCTGCCAATGAAAGATACCAGTTTTAACCAGATGCCCTTGGATTTATAATTTTCTGCTAGATCTGTTTCACTCTGCCTTGTGCTCTTAGTTGAAAGTGATCTTAGACTGACTGGACACTTTCTTCTTTGATTTGTTCTGTTGTGAAGCTAGTAGCATAGATAAAATTGATAGTTTAGAGTTTTACAGTTTAAAGTCTGATAAACTTCTCTTTCTACCCTACCCTACCCTCTCTTTGTTTTTGGTGAAATGATCCATTTTTACTTTCTTTATTTGTCTTTTATTTGAATCTGCTGACCCATGAGAGCTAGATCAAGAATTCAAGTTAAATCTGATAAACAACTTCTGCAACTACTGAACAAGTTCAGGAACCCCCTGTAAGATAACAGAGCAATCCATAATGAAATCTATTTCAGAAGTGGAAAAGAGTGAATAGCCATTCGACCCAACTCTGTAACTCGCACCTTGGATAACCAGTTAGATCCTAAAGCGAGTGGGATCCGTCCCGTGGGTGTCTCCGATGGCTTCCTGCCCATCCTTTCGTGGGGGTGCGTATGAAAGCCGGACCAACACCTAATTGGCACTAGAAGGAGGGCCTGAACTCAGTTCAAGTATTGTAAGGACCTAACAACAACATTTGAAGGACCCACAGTGAACTCCGGACAGTTTTGTAAATTGTCAGTACAGTTTTGTAAATTGTCAGTGCAGTGTTTTAAATTTCCAAATTCAGAACCTGTTGAGAACTGCAAAGTTATAAGTGCTTGTGAAAACTGGATTCTACATACAGGGTAACAAGGTCCCACCCCAGAGCTGGAGATCTCCTTGTCCCTGAATTAGAAACTCCGAGAAGAAGTAGCCTCAGAAGGGCCAAATCTCTGTCACAGACAGTTTTATCACCACTGATTGTTATTCCAACCAGAGCTCAGAATATCCCTGTTAATCTATTAGCTATGGCAAATTTGTTGGGCTCCACAGATTTGAACATTCCGGGTATAGCCCATGACTTGCCCAGAAATCCAGAAAGATATCTCCCCAGGTATAAACATGATGGGACAAGAACTGCAGAGGAACACTTAGTTGCATTCAAGAATGCACTGAAGTTATTAAATGTACAACATGAGGATGTTGCCTGCAGACTCTTCCCGTTTACTCTCCAGGAGGGAGCCTATGATTGGTTTCTAAATATTACCAATGATTCCATCACCAGTTGGAATGACTTAGAAAAAGTCTTTGTGTCACAGTTCGGAGAAGTGATAGATCCCAGCATTTTATATCAGCAGTTTTCTGGCATCAAAAGAGAACTAAATGAGTCTATCAGATCCTATAATTTTAGATTCCAAAAAGCTTATGGTAGACTCATCGGCTATTATGTGCCTAATGCAGACCTGGCACTAGAGATCTTCAGAAACTCTCTAGACCCAATGACCTCTGTCTTCTTGAAGAGGGATGCCACTGTTACCAATTTGACAGAAGCTTACAAAGAAGCTTTGATTCTGGAAAGACAGTTGGGACCCCAGCCTCTAAATCTTCAGCAAACTCCTTTGATCACACAAGCTGCTCCTGTGTTTAATCCCATTCCACATCAGATGATGCTGCCAGTTTGTCAGACTTTACCATCAGCAACACCAGTGGCTGCTGCACCTGTTGAGAATGTACAGAACCCTGTGAAAGAAGCTGACAATGCAAGGATTGAAGAAGTCTCAAAGGTTTTTCAAAAGCTGGCCAATGATTTTTTGAGTTTCAAAAGGCAAACTTCTACTGGAGACAACCCCAACAGATATTCATATCAACCAAATAGATTTAACAGGCCCCCATATGAACCTAATAAAGATTACAAGGGTAAAGCTCATGATGTGAACATTTGTGATTTGGCCCTGCCCAACTGGTGCAGAATTCATGCCACTTCTTAGCATGGAGAGTTAAACTGTCTGGAATTTTGTAATGCATTTGAAGCCTTGTCTGGTGATCTGATCTCCCTTGAAAATCAAAGAACTGTTGATGGCCCAAGTTCATCTGGCCACAGTGCAGCCATGGTCCTGGATGCCTTTTCTTTCCCGGATGAATCTGAGAATGTAGTTGAAATACCTATGGATGAGTTACAAGCTTTCCAACAGTACAGAAGAGATAATTACAACCTGAGAAATAGGAATCCTGAGCCTAATACCACATCAAATCCTCCTGACAACTCTCACAATATTCCTCCTGACCCCTCTCCAAGCAATAATCCACCCCCACAAAATGGAGGAGCTCAAAGAGTACCAGATGTTGCTATTCCTCCACTTAACAAAGGATATAACATAGTGGAGGATATGAAAAAGATTAAGGCTAACATTACTTTGCATGAGTTGGCACAGATTTGAGAGCAGAGAGACAATCTGATAAAGACATACTCCGGCCCCTGCTGCTAAACCTGTGGATAAAGGGAAGAAAATAGCCAATGCCAATCTGGCCATGTACAAGGAAAAGACTGAAGTTCCCCCATTTTTACTGACTGTCAAAATTTTTGGGAAGAATTTACATAATTTTTTGGTAGATTCAGGTGCATCTGCTAATGTCATGCCACTGGCAATTTGTCAGCAGTTGGGGCTGACCCCAATGAAGTCTGAGAGGAGAGTTGTCCAATTGGACAAGTCAGAAGTTAAGGTTGTGGGAGAGCTGCAAAACATTCACATTCAATTGGCATCTGAGCCAAGGGCTCAACATAAGATCGAAATCCAAGTTGTGGATATCCTAGTGGGGTATGGAATGCTGTTGAGTAGGGATTGGTCTAAGTCTCTAAATGGATATCTGGCAACAGACTTTTCACACATGTGGTTGCCATGGAAGGGTGTGGCCAATCAATTGTAGGTTGACAGAGAACCCAGGTACAAGCACACGATTACAGAGTACAATGCTACAAATGAAACTGTCAATGTTGCAGAAGTAGACATTGGAGTCTACAATTTAACAACTGGGCAGAGTAACAAGTTTAATAAAGCTCATCCTGTACATACTAATGAAGTTTGGACACTTCATGTGGATGGAGCAAGATGTAAGCAGGGTTCTGGAACAGGGCCAGTCCTCAAAGGACCTCAAAGTCAGACATTTTTTATGTCTTACCGCTCGTAGTTCCCATGTACTAATAATTTAGCAGAGTATGAAGCTCTGATTTTAGGTTTAAAGTTTGCTTTGGATAAAAATGTGAAAAACATTCAAGTTTTCACTGATTCAGATGTGGTGGTCTGGGTCTGTCAAGATTTTAAGGTATTTGATCCTGGGGGTTTTTTACATTCAGTCCTTTTGAAAGAACTCTGCAAACCCTTCAATTAGAAGCATAAACATGTTATCATATGATTTGTTTAATTTGAAGGAGTTGCAGATTTGTTTTTCAAATGGGACAGGGAAGACAGTAAACACAAGTCTTTCCCAGATAGCAAATTTTTGAAGCATAGTCTGGAGTGCATTTCGTCAACAGGACCTGAAAGGTAATTTTTCTAAATTACTTGCACATGGTCCAAATTTTTTTAAGGCACCATTTCTCTGCTTTCCCAACTGCTGCATTTTTTGAGTATGAAGGGAAGTTGTAACATATGTATACATTGTAAGTAAGCTTTGAAGTTTTTCAGTTTTATTTCTTTGTTAGTGCAGTTTTATTTTTAAATGTCTGTACAGTTGCAGTTTAGTTTATTTCAATTGCTTTAGTTTATTTCAGTGCTGTTGCAGTTTAGCTTTGCTACAGTTCAGCAGTTTTAGTTGCTTTGCTTCAGTTCTTTTAGTTTATTTCTTTTATTGCCTGTTCAGTTTTTTATTTTCTTCCCTGTAATTCCTTTTCTTTGCTGTCTATACAGTTCAGTGTTTTAGTCTGTGTAGTTTTGATTCTGTCTTGCTTTAGAAGCCTGTGTCTGTCCTTGGATGCCTGTACAAAGTCCTTCAGCTTTTGAAATCTTTTCTTTAACCTTTGTCTGAGCATCAATGAAAAGTCAGCCTACTGAAGATTGTTTTATTCTGAGCTGATAAATCCACAATCCAGTACCCCATTCTGTTCATTATTCTAATTCAGATAGTCTACTTAAACTGAACTGTAGAACTATTTTGCTATTCAGGACAAAGGTAGAGAGATGATGGGATCTTGTGTCTTACTTGCCACAGTTGTTTTAATAATAGAAAAACTGCTATGTTGTTTTGTTGGAGGAACTCCCGGGGAATCCAAGAAAAGCTGGTTATAAGAGGGGACTATGGTTCATGCAATTATTTGGGTATCCACAGAGGCTATCAGTGCCTAGACTGAGACAGTTTCAAATTGATCAAGTGTTAGAAGAAAATTGTAATTTCTCTAAGGTCTTCCAGATAGTGATATATTTCAAAAAGAAGAGAGATAAAAAAAAAAAAAAAAAGAGATAAAAAAGAAAAAAGAAAAGAGTTATATGATCAAAAGAGGCAGCCAATACTTCCAAAGATATTTTTACTGAATTATAGATTCTGCCCTACAGTTGTAAATTTGGGTCGTGTAAATCTAAAGGGTAACTCTGTCTAGGCTGTAAAAGGCTAAACTAGTAAACAGAGCTCTACTCGGTTTCCCCTTTTACAATCTAGAAAAGCTGATCAGTCCAAAGTTCATCATTCAATCCAGTCATCCTTGAAGAAAGTTTTATACCCTTTGTAATTGCACATCAAAAATCTTCCTTGAAGTATTTCAGCCTAGTATGTCCTTGGGAAATTTTAACAGCTAGCAGTTGGCAGTCAATTTATTGTGAAGAATGTCTGTGGCAAGGCATGATGCATGGTATTTTTGTTTTGAAACCAGAGTCCTGGGTTCTAAAATAGTGATACTATTTTACCCGCAGATATTGCCATTTGTTGAGAAGCAACACACCCCCACTGAAAAATGCATTCTAATCCTCTTGAAAGCTCTGAAATTCCATTTTTGCAGCAGGGACCCTCTTGGTCATTTCCAGTGTTAATCCCAGATTTTGCTTGCCTCCTTGTTAAGTTGTGTTTTTTCTTGCATTCTAGCTGTGTTATCCAAGAATTCACTTTTTACATGCTAGAATCATTCATGCACAAACAAAATCTTGCACCGGTACCGAGAAAAATCTAGAAAACAGTTGCATAAATTCATGAAAAATCAAACTTTCCATTTTTGGTAGTGTCGTGATATCGTGACACTTCCATTTTCGAAAATGTCGCGATATCGCGACAGGTAAATCAAAAAGCAGCTAAGTCATTTTTGTGTAGCGAAATCGCGACACTTTCCATTTTTGGAAGTGTCGCGATATCGCGACATTTCCATTTTTGGAAGTGTCGCGATATCGCGACATTTCCATTTTTGGAAGTGTCGTGATATCGCGACATTTCCATTTTTGGAAGTGTCGTGATATCGCGACATTTCCATTTTTGGAAAGTGTTGCAAAATCGCTGTCGACCGGAGGAGAGAGAAAGAAAACGTACGGAAGGGCATGATTTTGTGACATGTCGCGAAATCGCGACATGTCACATTTTCACGGTAGGAGAGAGAAAGTGGGCTGCAGAATGAAAATCGGCTAAGTTGCAAATGTGTCGCAAAATCGCGGTGAACGCGGTCAACGCATGCAGCTACGGGAACTGTCGCGATATCGCGACGTGTTCTATTTTCACGGGTTGTGGATGGAAAAATGCTTAAGTACAAAAGGTGCAGCGCGTCGCTAACATGTCTCAAAATCGCGACATGCAAGAAGAAAGTTGTGCGATAGCTGGCAGGAGGCGCGATTTCGTGACATGTCACGAAATCACGACATGTCACGTTTTCACGGCCGACAGGGGAAGAAGCAGCGCAGCGCTGGGGACGTCACGATTTCGCGACATGTCACGAAATCGTGACATGTCGCATTTTCGCGATAGGAGAGAGAAAGTCCTCAAAAGGCCAGAAGTGCATTCCAGCGGGAAACAGAAGGCATCCTGGGGTAGCGACACGTGTCAAAGCGTGTATGAGACAGAGCAAGGCCGACATGCAAGCTTAATTTAGGGTTTTTAGCCTGATTTAATCTGTCTTAACCTTTAAAGCTTCTGATTTAATGATTTTAAAGTACTAATATAATCTTTTTGTCTTTCATGAAGGATTCCATCTGGCACTTACGGGACAACCGGGAAAGGCCACGAAGACAAAGTTAAAGTGCAGATTTAGTCAAGGACCGCCATGCTAGAGGAGAAGATGCCGGTGAAAGCATTCAATGACAAATTTATGACAGAATTGATAGCATGAAGACCATTTCAACTCAGGGATGGGTCTGCGAGATCAAATTGATGGAGAAGTGGTGACTCATCCGGCTCACCAGCAGAATTAATGGAGGCATTTATTTGCAGCTACGGATGAATGCAAGTGGATTTAGATTTTATCTTCTCCATTTATGGCAGCTAACTGCACTGATTTGTCGAAGGGTTAAGTTCTATCTGGACTTTGATTTTAAATGGATTTTTATTGTAAAACCCGGGTCCTAGGGTTTAGAAAGATAAGATTTGCAGTTAAAGAAGAAGATATTTCTAAAAATATCAGGGTCTGTCCTAAGTCTATAAATACTTCTTCTCAATGTAATCACGGGAGGTGGAGACTTAGAAATAAAAGGCTTATAAGCAATTTCTTGCAAATCTTGTGAAATCCTTTGTTTTTGGACTTGGAGTTGATGTGCTTTAGCTTTTTCTGTAATGGCATGGCCAGGAGCCTAATATTTTGTAGAGTGTGATAAGTGTATCTTCTTTTGTTATCCGTTCCATTAAAATTTGTTAGATATATGCTGTAAATCTTCCATTATCAAGTTTAAATATGTTGTTAGGCTTCGGTTGTTCTATTGTCTGCTAGGGGAAATTGTAGATTTGAGGTTAAGTTTGTTCTAATTGCTCTGTCTTCACTGTGTGAGCTAGGCTACCGGTGAAAGATACCAGTTTTAACCAGATGCCCTTGGATTTATAATTTTCTGCTAGATCTGTTTCACTCTGCCTTGTGCTCTTAGTTGAAAGTGATCTTAGACTGACTGGACACTTTCTTCTTTGATTTGTTTTGTTGTGAAGCTAGTAGCATAGATAAAATTGATAGTTTAGAGTTTTACAGTTTAAAGTCTGATAAACTTCTCTTTCTGCCCTACCCTACCCTCTCTTTGTTTTCGGTGAAATGATCCATTTTTACTTTCTTTATTTATCTTTTATTTGAATCTACTGACCCATGAGAGCTAGATCAAGAATTCAAGTTAAATCTGATAAACAACTTCTGCAACTACTGAACAAGTTCAGGAACCCCCTGTAAGGTAACAGAGCAGTCCATATTGAAATCTATTCCAGAAGTGGAAAAGAGTGAATAGCCATTCGACCCAACTCTGTAACTTGCACCTTGGATAACCAGCTAGATCCTAAAGCGAGTGGGATCCGTCCCATGGGTGTCTCCGGCGACTTCCTGCCCATCCTTTCGCGGGGGTGCTTATGAAAGTCGGACCAACAGATTATAAGACACTTGCACACATCTACATGAATCTTACACTTATACATGCACTACTAATATAGTACACTTGTGCACATCCTCATATTATATATTTACACTCTTACATACAAGATACTTGTGCACATTCTCTCAATCTACACTTGTACTCTAACTTACATGACATGCATTTCCTACACATTGAAACTTACATAAAAGAGAAAATATAAATCACATTTCTAAACTATAAAATTAACCCTAATCTATTACATATTTACAATTTTACCATGAAGGTACCTTGGGGGTACATTAGCATGTACCAAATAATGTAATATTACTCAACACCCCCATGCATTACATTATGTGGTTATCCAAGACTTTAGTCTTCAATATTGGTCTTCATACTTATCTTCAATCTTCATGTGATATTGCATTGTTAATGAACTTCTACTTAATTGGAATCTTGTTCATCCTCTTGCTTGAATTCTACTTTGAGTTCTATTTCATATTTTTTTCAGTCTTTTTATCTTCATGAATTGGATCATAAAATACTTGAGCTTCTTCTTTGGCTTCAGGTTCATGTGCATGAATAGCTTGAAATTTCTCTTTATCCTTGATTTCTAGATGTTGTTATTGATTTTATCTAGTTTTCTTATAATATTGATAATGTCCTATCTCTTTTGAATATTCACTTAGAACATCATAATAATTTCTTGAATTAGATGAACTTGGAATGTCAATATTGCATGAAGAATGAAATATTGTTTTTAGATATGATTCACTTGATTCAATTGTATCAATCTCTACTTTCATTTTTAGATTTTCCATTAACTCATTTATTTTATATTTTCATATTTATGAAGTTCATCTAAAAGCAATGCCATATACATTATGCTACCTATATCAATAAGTATCATAATATCATCCTTTGAATTCTCAACTGGTTCAATAAGTTTTGAGTGTAAATAGTATTCAAATGTCTCAAAACTTTCATCCATAACTTCTCTATAGATGAATTGTAATGCCATATCTAGTTTACCTTTAGATTTTTCAATCATTTTTTTAATGCCAGATTTAATAACATTTGATCTTTTATTTTTTATTATAGACTCCATATTTCTTTCCACAATGGTCAAAATCTGCAACTTGGTTCCTTGGAAGTAGTAATCATTATATCTCCTAAATTCAAAAAATAAATCAAGTATGAAATTTACAAATTTTAATTTTCTTGATGTTGAAAACCTTGTAACTCCCTTATTTGATTTGTAAAATTTCAAAAAACTAAAAAACTCAAATTTAAAATCCCTAAGTTTTTAAAGTTTTCAAATTTTCAAATAACTTTTAAAACTTTTAAATAAATTCAAAAATAAAAAACCTTTAATACTTAAAAAATCACTCAAAATTAAAAACTAAATACCATTAACTCCTTATATCTCCTTTGCTTTCTAATTTTCAATTATTCTAAATATTAAAGTACTCAAATAATCATTATTCTAAATATCCCTTATTACTCCATACTTCATAAAATTTAGCACTTTAATATTTAAATCCAATATTAAAATTTATCTATTCCCTAAAAAAGGAAATTCTAAATTTAATTTTCATACATTACCTAATATGGAATCGATGAGATTATTGTTGATGATTGTTGTGCTATCAACATTGTATATGCTGAAATATTGGACATTATAAAATTTGGTGTTCTTTGCCCTAATGCCTTCTACAAAATATTGTTCTTTAGCATTTTTGCATGGAAATTATTTGAGCACCTTGTTAATATTCTCAATGCTCTAGACTGGTTTGCTCTTCCTCTACTTTCTATACAATAAGAATTTCTTTCTAGTTCACTCTAGTTCTAGTGATTGGCTATTCTTGGTTTACATATATTGGTGCATTCTGGTTCACTTCCATCAATACATTCTAGTTCACATTTATATTAGGAAAATTTGGTTTACCTTAACTTGTTTGATCTGGTGGCCATTCATTCTCTACCTCAGGTGCCTAGAGCTAACTCACTTTGTATGGCCCCTTTCTTATGAGGCTTGATCTGGCTTGTTGTAGGTGACTAGTTTACCTCCTTTTCTACTTATACTCTTCCTTTGTGGTTGGTCCACCTTCATTTAGGTGACCGGTTTACCTCCTCCTATTCTATTTATATTCTTCCATTGTGGTTGGTTCACCTTGATTCAGGTGATTGGTTTACCTTCTCTTTATCTACTTATATTTTTCTTAGGCTACTCCAGCAACTTATGCTATCATTAAAAAAATTATTTAATCACTGAATATGATGTGTGCTTAACATAAGCTTCCTTTGGCTTATAATACCTTCTTATTTCTTTGTATGCCTTCCTCTAGTGGTGTATATTTCCTCTTGCTCTATTTTATTTCTCTAGCCTCTTATAAAGGATTCTACAAATACCTTATGTATGTTTTACATAGGCAATTTGTAAATCTTCCTTTAAGCCTCTTCAATAGTGTGGGCTTCTCTGGCCTTCTGTTTCAATAATGTAATTTTCTCTTCTCCTTAAATAGAGATCTCTTGAATCTTCTATTTAATATAGGATTCTTTAGCATTCTTCAATATTGTAGGTCTCTCTCTCAAAACTTATTCAATACATTCCACTCTTGGATCTTCTTCATTATAGCCTTATTTGGCCCTCTTTTCAATGTAGGCATATCAAGCCTTTTTCTCCAATGTAGGTTTCTTTAACCTAATCTCAACTTTGTATGAGTTTCTTCTTTCTATTGTACTCTTTCTTTATATTTATTCCTTACTACTTCTTTATGTCTAAATACTATTTATTTTATCTCTATAATTTATTTCTATTCTAAATGTTTTTTCTCTTCTTTGTTCTTCTTCTTTCTAATTGCCTCTTCTATTATCTTTCTATAATTAGAATCTAAAATTCTTCTCTATCTCTACAAGAAGCTCCTCAATATCTATAGCTTAGTATTTTCTTCTCTATTAATCTAAAATATTCAATATCTTAGGTCACATCTAAGAACCCAATATGATCTCCTCCTCATAAGGGACCCAAATATCAATGTCATGGTGGCTCTGAATGTCCTTGAATGACCAACTATCTTCTGAGTTGGTTCTACCTCAGTCTTCAATATATAATCTCATGTCTTCAATATCCATTTTTTTTTTAAGTTGGCTTCTTCTCTATCAAATATAAAACTTTTCTTCTAAGTTGGCATCTTTTATCAATATAGTTGATTCCTATTCTTCACTAGTTTTCCTTCAACCAAGTGGAAATATCCTAGCCTATAAATTAGGGTGGTTGAATCCTAGTACTCTCAATATTCTACTCAATAATACCTTCAAAAATTAGAGTTCAAGTTTGCATTGCTTTCAAAGTGAACAAAATCTAAATTAAATTTATCAAAAGTGGATAAAGTTTATTAATAAAGGTGGATAAAATAAAATCTATCAAAATATATAGAGTTAGGTGGTAGATCTGGTACCACTACTGGGTTTCTAAACCTTATTACCATTGAATATCATAGGTCCTAATATAAAATAGCAACAATATTAATGGTTAAAATATCGATATAATATGAGTAGAATATATAATAAAATTAATATGTATATCAAGTCCTATATAATAAATCAAATAACATTCATTTATATACTAAAATATGAATGTAAATGGCCTATGTCATTCATGAACTATGCATGAAGAAAACTTACAATATTAATTGCTCAAAATGTATACAAGTTTTATTATTTTCCTTCCTATTACAAATCTATAATATAATATTTGTGTTTCCTTATTAGATTACATTAGATGGAGTATTATCTCCATAATATAGCCATAGTAATGTGAATCTTCACATACTTGACTATTGCTCTCCACATGACAAGTCTCATGACTCTTGGATTATCATATTGTCTCTTGTATATATGACTCTTCATGGACTCTTGAATCTAAGACACTTGAACACATCTACATGAATCTTACACTTTTACATGCACTCCTAATCTAGAAAACTTGTGCACATCCTCAAATTACATATTTACACTCCTGCATTTAATATACTTGTGCAAATTTTCTAAATCTACACTTTCACTCTAACTTACATGACACTTGTGCATTTCTTGCACAATGACACTTACATAAAATGGGAAATATAAATCACACTTCTAAACTATAGACTCAACCCTAATCTATTACATATTTACAATTGTACCATGAAGGTACCTTGAAGGTACATTAGCATGTACCAAATAATATAATATTCCTCAACACAATGTACCATATCCTCCTATGAGAACTAAATAGGGAAACCATAAAAATTAAAATCTCACCCTCAATGCACACTAAAATTTACTACCCTCTACTATAGTATTTATGATAATATTTCACTTTTAAAATTCAAATTTTCTAGAAAAATAAAAAAGCATTTTTAATACAAGAATAAATATCTAGAGGTAAAATGACAAAGATAAATAAAACTAAAATCCCCTTCTATTTTTAAAAAGAATTTAGAAATGCTGACTATTACTCCATATCTACCATGGTTTTCCATACATAACCATTTTTTTTTTAGAATATAACCAATCAATCCATCCTCACTACCAATACAAAAAAAACATTTTTGAACCATTTTAACAACTTTGTCAAGAGGAGGTTAACATCACACATTTCTACACTTCATCCCTAGAGTCCATTTTCTTATTTAGGTTTTCCTCTATATAGGATTTTTCCTTCTTTTTTATGGCTAATATGGTCTTAGAATACTAAGAATAATTATAGTTTTATAAAATTTTAGAGAATTAAACTATATTGTAGGAAATCTGTATTTGTGGGAAAAGGAGGATATTTTATACAATTACATGAATAATACAAGATAGATCAAAATGCTTAAATTGAGATAGTATAATAGTCAATTAATAGTATATCTAAAATGTATCCCACTCCAAGAAACAATAATAATAGAGCATTCAAGAATAAACTACATTAATATTATCCATAAAAATACAAAAAAAAACTAGGTTTTATCCTAATATAGTGAAATAAATTACTTGACACCTAGGATATCAATTACCATACTATTCAAAAAATAAATATGATGAAAATTTCATTCTTATCCTATTGTGGTTGCGACATCATCATAGTAAATAACTAGAGATCACATATGGGATGTTTGTAGAGGGTTTGACCTACCTTGGAATATGGTCCTCAAATGGTAATCAATGACCTTTGGTTGTAAGTCCTAGTAGATCATCTCATGCTTCTCCATATAAAGCAATGAACTAGTGGTCAATTAATTTGGTTATACTTGCAATGATGAGAGAATGAAAATTAGAGGAGGTGCATGACATAGTAGCAATAGAGGCAAAATATTCATAAGCAACATTAGCAAGAGCATAAAATATTTTGTAATGATTTTGTGAATGTATGATAATAATATGATGAAAACATAAGGAGGTGAATTAGGTATTTACAGTATATAACTTTCTATTTAGAGCCGATGATTAATTTTCTCTCTATTTGGGGTCATAAAATCCAAATCGTTAGCCCAGATGACACAATATCTAAACCTGGGTGTGAGAACACATAGAATGATGATTGTGAATTAAAATACCTATAATTAATCTTATAACCAAGATCTCCACTTAAAGTGAAATTCTTGTGATCATTAATTTTAGGATGCACCCTTTAGGAGATGCATGTGTTAGATTTTTAAGCTATATGCAATGGGAGGTAAAAATCACAAGATGCAGAAATAATATGGAAGAAAGTAAATCTACGAGATGACTGAAACTTGCTATAAATAGAAATGATAAAAAGTAATATAATGTAGCTATGGAGTTAATTAATACTCCATGAATAAATCTACCAGACTACATTGCATCCATCTCCAATATGGGTGACTTTATCTAAGCTAAGATCTATGATGTTGTATATGATGCTATTTGTGATGCTCTTTGATCTATGATAATGAGATCATTATATAGGAAAATAATTTTATTAGCCAACACTCTATCTAGTTTTGCAAGGGATAACTTGCACATATATAGCTTGCACATTGAAACTTGTGCATTTATTAAATGGTATGAAGAAACTAGGTAAATTTACCCTAAAGTAATCTAATGTCCTAAATATGTACCTTACTAGGTACATTTACATGACCCAAATGATGTAATATAATATATTTCTAACACCCCCTTGTATTACAATATTTGGGTATTGAAGACTTTAGTCTTCAATGTAGATCTTCTTCCCTTGGATGATATTGATATTTTGATGCTTCTTCTTTAGTTGCTTCAGTCTTCAGATGATGCAAAAATAGGCTAAAGTTGTAGGTTCTTATTTTAATTGACCTTGCACTACATTCCTCCTTCATTCCTCCTTCATTTGATTCATATCCTACTTCTTCCTTAGCTTTACCTTTGAATTCAGTCTTTGTGCTTTTATATGTGGTTGTGCTACTACATGATTCTTGTAAGGAAAATTCTACTTTTTTTTCTTCAATCTGTATAGAAGCTTCTAAACAACCACTTAGGGAATCATGATAAGATTTTAAGTTAGTGAAACTTGAAGTGTCAATTCTGCATGAGGATTGAAAAAGATTTTCTAGATATGATTCATTGAGTTTTAATTTATTTTTTATTATTTCTATCAATCCTTTTTGTTCTATATTTTCATTCTTGTAGTGTTTATATGTGAGTAATGCCATGTATAATATGCTCACAAGGTCAAAGGAAAGTGTATTGTATATTTTTCCATTAGTAATAGCTTCATTGAGATAGGATTGAATATAACATTCCATTGTGTCAAATTTATATTCTAAGGATTAACTATGGATTACTTTACAAGTTATATCTATCATGCTTTCAGATTTCATAAGTAGATTCATGATCCCAAGTTTTATGGCATTGGCTTTTTTCTTATTGATATTTGCAGTATTTTGGGAAGTAGACATCCTTATGGCTTTTGATTAAGATGTATGATTCCTAATAGAAGTATATAAGATTGATATTGATAAAACCTTTATTAATACTTAGGTTTGTAGGCTTCCTTATGTCTCCATAGTAATGAGAGTATATACACCTAATGGAATTTTAGGTCTTGTAAAAAGCTTATATTTTCCCAATGGATTTGCAACTTGATAATTTATAATAAATTGTGATATTACCAAATTTTGTAGAATCCCTTATGACTCCCTAGGGATATAATATAGTGCTCCTAAAAAAATAGTTCAATTTTTGGCTGATTTTGTAAGGTTTTGTAAATATCAAGAATCAACTTTTATTATCCCTTATTGCTCCTATTGAACTAAACACTTTTCCAAATTGAAGAGGTTTTAATGTTGAATTTCTTTTGTCTTTTTTTTGACAAATATACAAACTTATAAAAAATATTTAATAACCTCTTTTAATATTCCTTTAGGATTTTAATTGTAGTGTATCTAACTTCTAATAAGTCAATTTTATGTAGTAATCCTTATAACTCCCAAATTTTGGAAAATTAGACCACAATAATATTTGCAAATATTTTATAAATAATTTCAAGTAGAAATCCTTATTGCTTATATGTTTAATATTGCAAATATTATATTGATATGATATATTATTCCCCTTTAATATATGGCTTTCAATATAGTTAAATTCCTCTAAGTTTAACCTTATAACTCCCAAGAAATGAAAGCATATTATAGTGGGAATAAAACTTACCTTATATCATTCAATAGTTGATGTTGTTTTCACTATGCATGGGCTTAAACATAGACATTGCTACTTTGGTTGTTCCTCTATTGCTTGGAACCTTCATGGGATTTGATATTCCAAATGTGGCATCATTAATGCTTGTCTTTGACCTTCCTTGACCAAAGTATTGAAGGATATTTTTCACCTTGCTTCCATGTTGTCGCTCGGTCTTATTTGTGCAAACCCTATATGTAAATGCTTGTTGAATGCCTTGGTTGTTGATGCTCTTAAATTGGAGGAGAATATTGGTTTGAGTGCCAAGTGGCACGTCCATATTATTGAGTTCTTGAGGAGTAGAAGATGCTAGAGAACACTCATTCACTTATTTGAGTAATGTATGTATGTTACATTCTTTAATAGAGGAATTGACTTCCCTTCAAACAAGTTTTCCTCATATATTAATTACACCAACCTATAGCTTGTAAATTATTTGATGATGAAGATGAGCGCTCGAGTGAGGAGTGTTAGGGTATTGTCTAAAGTGATAAATATCACTTCCTCCCTGTGCATGAGCATCTTCTATAAAACTTATTTAAAATATCCTTCTTGGAGGTTCTTTAAACCTTGTAACATCCAAAACTACTTTTTTGATCAGTTACACTTGCTTGTATATTGTTTTAGACTGAGTTGAGAAGTGTCAATCTCGAGGCTTGAGCACCGATTTTAAGCTTTGAATATGTGGAGACTAGAACGCTCCAATGGTGCTTCTATATTCCTTTTGTCTAACCTATTATACATCCTTCCTATAGATAACATTACTCTTGATTATAACATCATTTTCTCCCTTAATTTTTCATCTTGTCTCTTACAGGTTCAGCCATCCAGTATGTGGGAGTAAGAGCTTTTATAGTGACTCCTTTCATGTGCTTGGAAGGACGTTAGTGAACAACCACCTTTAGCTGGTTTTTCCAGTGGATGTTGTGCCTTTGAGACACCTTCAAATCTGCCTCATTTTTCTGTATAAACCAGATTAGGATAGTGCAATGCAATGTAATATATTCATGTATAAAATATATCTTATTGCACCTTCATTTGCACCTCTTTTTCAGGTCTAAATTTCAATTTTGTGGTAGAATTTTAAGTGATATTTAACAGGTTTTGAGGTGGTATCTTTGATTAGACACCTTCCTATTTTTGCTTGGATATTTTAAAAATGAATCCAATATTGTAACCACTTGATAGAAGCTATATTTTTATTGTATTTTTCTACACTATTTATTTGTAGAAAACTTATTGTGCTTTGAACTTGAGACTCACCAAGTCTCATTCGAGGCTTCCTTTGCTGATTTTTTTTGGTGGCTACTTTCTTCTCCAATGCTTGGAGGATTGAGATCATTTTTTGTCTACCTCAGACCACTCAATGTTGTAGATCTTTGTGCACTAATAGTGTATTTTTTTTTGGTAAGTAAGAGAATATTATAATTAACACCGGGTTTTAACTGGTTGACCCAAAACCATTTTACAAAATAGGGTCCATCGACCAACTGGACAAAGGCCAAGCCCTAAAAGTTTAAAATGACAACAAAAATGGCCAAGACCTACTCTTCCATCAAAATACAGGCAAACTAAACTATGGAAGCCTAATATTATGGCCATCAAAAAATAAAGACGCAAAATAGAACTAACAAAGACAAAAACTAATCATGCAAGCACCATGCAGAGTAGCTTGTGCCCATATAAAATAATATAATATGGTAAAAAAAAACATCCCATAGAATGGACAGCCAAGAGGCCAAGCAGTCTTCCTTGTAGTCCTCATCTAACTTCTTATCATCCTCCTTGCCATCATCTTTAGATTTTGCCTTCGACTCCTTGTTCCCCTGGAACTGCTAGCTATAAAACAGAAGATTTAGAGAATCACACAAATCAACAGCTGCACTGATGAGGCCAGAAAGAATCTTCAACTGGTTGATACTGTTGGAGGATGATGAAATTGTCATCTTCTCCAAGACTATTATGGTGGGGTCTAGTACCTCATTGTCAGGGATCTCCAAAACTTTGTTATTTCTTGCTAGGGCATTTTTGAGACATCGAATCCAAAAACACCTTGGGAAATACTTGAGGCCAAAGCAGATGTTTCCCATGCATGAATTTGTAGATAAAAAACCTATATCAGTGCCCCACCAGCTGCAAAAAACACTAGTCACATGAACAAAAAAAACAAATATGACAAAAGCCATTATAAGGTTCAAAAAAATATTTTTAAAAATGCCCCCATTTTCTATCATTGATCCACTTTGAGCCTTCCAATCTAAAATTTTTCATTATCTATCACCATTGAGACTGCATGAGGAAGATTTTCAGTCCACGTGATCAAATTTTTTTCTACAATGCCTTCATTTGCCAACCTATCAGCTGCCATGTTTGCTTCTCGGAAGGTATGCAAAATTATGGCCTCAGGTCGATCATGAATTAGAGCCCTCGTGGATGTAGTCATCAAATCTCCAAGGAGCTCTCTTAATGTTCTTTAGAAGATTTATAATAATAAGAGAATCACCTTCCACCAATAGTTTCCTTGGATAATTCTATGCCACCTTGAGGCTCCTCCAAACTGCCCTTGCTTTAGCCACATTGTATTTAGACACTAATAGTGTATTTAGAAACTTTGACAAACTTTATTTTTGTGCCTTTCTCAAGAACACAAATAATAATATTTTGAGAGCAATAGGATAGTGCAAATGAATGTAATAAAATTTCACTTTTAATGCACTAACAATTTCACATTATAAATCGAATTAACTCTCAAAATTAATGCACTTAATAAATTTACTACAACTAATCAAGAATAATCTAAAATTAATATTGAAGAATTATTTTGCAATTTCTTTATAAACAAGGTAGTAGGAGGTAGTCTTCTTTTGCTTTCCAAAGTAGATTATAGGTAGTTGATAGATAGTTAAAATTATAAAATCTAATCAAATACTAAAGTGCAAATGAACCTTTATTTTTTTACACTTTTGAATCTTGTAATTCAATTCTTCTTTTTGCAACTTTTATCCTAATTAAGGTGCTTAAACAAATCTAATAAATAATCCAATTAATTAATATAATTGCACCAATAATTGCATATGTTTTTCTAAACACTCTCTATATTGCTTCTGTAGAGGATGTAGATATTGGCGTCGAAGATCACCAAGTTTCTACCTTGAGTAAGATCTTGCAGCTCTTTGTAGGTTGCCCTGTACAACTTCATCTTCATCAAAAGATTGTCTTTGAAATTTATTTCATGAGCCTAGGATTTTTGTGGCTTTTTCACCTCTTGTAGTCTCCTCCTTTTGTTTTAAATTTGAAGAGGTATTCATTTCTAAAATGATGCCTTCTTGCTATGACATGTAATCTCCAAATATCCTAGATTTGGTAGGCTTCTTCTGTCTGAATCTTCCTTCAAGCTTCTTATCAAATTATGACTTCAACAAGATCTTCTTCTAAATATTATGAATATCTTGAGATCTTCATTAGATTATTCTGCTAGGATTTGGCACTTCTTGACAAATTATTCTTCTCTTGGTCTTATTTTTGGATGGTGATAATTATCCCAAGTCCTTCTTTATTAGGAGCTTCTCCTTGGTAGTGGATTTTTCCATTGCATTCTTATTAAGGCTCTCCATTCCTTTTACTAGATGCTTGTTGAGACCTCATCAAGGTATTTGATCTTAGAACTTCTTCTAGTAGTGAGATCTTTCTCTATATCTTTGCTTCTGCTACTTCTGGATTCGACTAGGACTCTCCTAGTCCTTATTATTTCAAGATTGGAAGTTATTTAATGTGATCTCCTCCTAATATCTTTACCTTTAGTTTTACTTCAAGATCAAGGCTTCTATGGCCTTATTTTAGTATCAAGGCTTCTGTGGCCTTTTTCAAGATCAAGGATTTTGTGGTCTTTTTCTTCAATATTAAGGCTTTTGTGGCCTTTTTCAAGATCAAGGCTTCTATGGCCTTTTTCTTCTAGATTTAGGCTACTGTGATATTTTCTTCTAGATCAAGGCTAATATGGCCTTTTATTATTGATCAAGGATAATATGGCATTTTATTCTTGTATGAAGTTCTCAATTTAGTAATGGAGATCTCTTGCCCCCTAACTTCACCACAAATATTCTCTAGAAGTCTTCTTCCATAGTATTATTTTCTTGGATAAGGAACCAATATATACACTATGAATATATGTCAATCTTCGAGCAATGAATTTGAAGTCTCCTATATTTTTTTGTAGGATGAATCCCAATATTTTTAGAATTATATTTCTACAATAAAAGAAACTTTGGGTAATAGTTAAGAAATTCTAGATATCTTGAATTATCTTCACTAGTTGATTTGTCAATCTAGTGGATTGAATGTTGAGTCCTAGTATTCATGAGTTTTTTTGCAACTACATGAAAAGAATCTAGTCAAATATAGTCTCACTATTTCTAAAACTAATATTTCTTTCAGTCCTTACATGCGACTCTCCCTAATTCTACCATCCAGACTCTTTTGAGAGTTTTTGACTGACTGGTTCGAGGGCGTGTCAGGTTGACAAAAAACATAAGCTAATTGATAATAATGGTTTTCCTATGGCTAGATCTATCATAGCTCTGATATCAATGTTAGATTTTGATGCTATAAGCAATGAGATATAGCAATCACAAGATACAAAAATAATATGAAAGAAAGTAAATCTGTGAGATGAATGAAATATGCTATAAATAGAAATTATGGAAATGAATGCAATGTAGCTATGAAGGAAATGAACAATCCATAAATAATGCTACTAAACTACATTGTACCCATATCCAATATGAGAGATTTCATCCAAGCTAAGATCTATGATGTTGTATATGATGCTCTTTGTGATGCTATCCGATATATGACAATGAGGCCATTATATAGGAAGATAAGTTCCCTTTTACAACATTCTATCTAGAAGTGCAAGGGACAACTTGCATATTGACACTTGTGTATTTATTACATTGCATGAAGAAATTATGTGACTCCCCCCTAATGTAATCTAATTTCCTATGTATGTACCTTGGTAGGTATATTTACATGACCCAAATAATGTAATATAATATATTCTAACAACATGCCAAAGTGTCCTTTAATCACTACTCTATCCTTATTTTGGAGTTTTAGAAATGTTAGGAGGAAAAATATCAATAAATATGGCAAAAATGTGATAAATGGGAAAAGAAAGGGAACCAAAAAGCATTGACCAAAATGGATCACTCTCATGCTACCAAAGGACTAAGAAATTTCATCCATTTGCACCCCATATATATGAGGATAAAACTCTCCACCATTTGTACAATTATTTTTTTATAAATACATATTGCTCCTCCCTAAGGACCACATCTACTACAATAAGGGATAGACAATCGTATATGCTTAGGAAAAATAATAACAATATGTAATAGCTGAAGGAACATAAATAAAAATTTCATGCTAGAGAACAATTTTTTTTTTTAGATTGCTATCCATGCAAATTGCGAATTTTTAGAAATAAAAAATGAAAAATATTCAAACAATTATAGCCAAAAATGTAAAATTAGAGAAAAATATACCTTCCACTTAATTGTATGTGTCCCTAAAATTTTTAGTCAAAAGAAATTATATTTTATTTTTCCCATGCATGTAAAATGAATTTACTTGTAAAAATACCCAAAGTACTAATTAATGCTAGTTGGGTGTGAAATGAGTATAAATGAAAAGGTCAAGTAATTCTAGAGCATGCTAAAACCCTAGAAGCACTATCCCTATGATATCACTATAAAATTTGGAAAAATATTATATAGAAAATCATTTTTGTAGTTAAATATTTAAAAATATGGGATGATGGAACTCAATGCCCTATGTACAATATTGTATCCACATGTACTATATTTTCAAATACATACATGATATTCATCATTTTATTGCATCACTCACATTATATTTTTGTGTATGGCATTTTTATTAACTTTCATGGTATAAACTTATGATTTGTGTAGCATTTTATGACATGCACTTAGGATTTGTGTATAATTCAACGACATGCCATTTCTAAATTTGTATGTATGATTTGAGTAGCATTCAATGTCATGCATCATAATTAGAGATAGCACACATAATTTATGTAGCATTTAGTGATGTGCTCTATGAAAATTAATTGATCTAGAGAATGCTTTGGGTTGCATTTGACGATGTGCTCTTCATATATTGCCTCCTTCTAGGATTGGATATACATGAAGTGGTATAAAAATCACATATGTGACTAAAATAGATAGGAAACATGTAATTTCTAATATGTACCAAGTACCAACAAACACATTTGTCACTACAGTAAGGCAGATCAAGAGAATCCAACATATGCCATGCATACACATAAGTATTTGTCCCCTAGCCTAGAAAAAATTACTAAACAAATATAGATTGATAATATAGAAGGAATTCATGTCTATACACTACTACAAGGTGGACTAGGGGATTCCAACGTATGCCAAAATAGTATGAAACTATATGTCCCGAAAGCAAACTCATGCCTTGTTTCTAATGATGAACTCATTGATTAGAAATACCCACTCATCATGATAGAGGGATGAGAAAGATAATATAAATAAAGGTGAGTTAGATATGTATTGTATCTTATAATAGTAGAGGGAGATCCTATGTAATGAAAATTCATTGTACCCCTACTACAATGGAGTTTTCCATTATAGTATCCAATCAAGCACATTGTTCAAAAATGTATGCTTACCACTATAGTGGGACATCAAAATAAGAAAATGATTAGAGATGGTTTAGATACACATTAAATTAAACCCCATTAGAGGAATATCCCATGGAAGGAAAAGTTATCATGCCCTACTAAAATGGTGTTCACCACTATAGTATCTAGTAAAGTGCATTTTTCAACAAGGTACACTTACCACTACAATGGGATACCATAAATAATTGACTAATTGATTGGAAATTTTGTATATTTTATAAAAATTTAATGGGATATTACCTTGGTGTTACAACCACATACCATATAGATATGACATGTATTGAACTAATGTAACTACTTTATGGCACTTAAAGTAGGTACTAACACATGGAATACTTTCAAGAGATTATGATTCCTCTTTTTGGAAAGAGTGACATCATGATAAAGGAAAACAAAGTGTAAACAAATTCAACAATAATAAATGCCAATTAAAATAAATGAAAAAAATAAGCAATAGGTATACAAGAAATAAATATAACACAATAATTGAGTGTAAGCAACGTAGAATATAGTTCATCAACCAACATGATTGGGATCACCACTTAAAGGGGTAGTCATGGTCAAGAGAGAAAATCACATAAAACATAAAATAACAAGCCAAAATGGGTAAAAGAAAAAAACTTAGAGAACTAAGGTTGCCACTTAATGTGGCACTCACATTCATAATAATAAGAGACATTATAAAATACATTAAAATTATTCTAAACTAAAGAATGCACAATACTAACACTGTCACACAAATAGTCAAAGTAGTCAAATCAAAAGACAAGGCACCAAGGTCAACTTACAAATTAAGAAAATACAAAGACTGTACAAAATGGGTTTGAAGGAGCTATACATAAAAGCATTTGACATGCATGGAATTGGTGGATTCATCCAACTCAACTCCATCCATGGTTTGAAATTTTATTTTCCCAAACCCAAACAATTCTTTGATAGTATATGGACCAATCCATTTTTGTATAAACTTAACCTTGTGCTTCTTATGCACATTATCAAGTAAAAGCACATGGGGGGTCACTTAGTTGAAAGCCTTAAAAACATGTTCATTCATAGGCTTCTTAAAAAAACCCTATATTTTAAATTAACCACTCACATTTTTATTAATTAAATCCTTGGTGGTAAAACCCTATATAATAAATAATAATCCTTTTTCAAAACTTACCTTTTTGTCAAAAATAATTTGTATCAGTTTTTAATATCCCTTGGTAGTTTTACCATTTTATCAATGTATATCAATTGAGCATGTTTGAATTGGTTAAATTATCAACTCTTTATGAGCATAACAAAAATTAGTGGTTTAAGCTCCAAATTGAGATGGTGACGGTTAGGTTGTAACCATCCACCACCTTTTCAAAATTTATATACTCCATTGGATGTTAATGGAATGATACAATTACTGAGATCATATTTGTGGTGTTGTTGAGTACAAAAAATCTAATTGTTGAGTGGTATTTTCACCCAGTTGTGAAAACACACTCTCCGATAGGATTTGGGTTCTAAATCCTCTGCTTGCAAAGAAATTAAACAAGTAACTTCTCCAAGGTTCCTGTTATGTTAGCATTTTGCATCTGTGTATTAATGATCTCAAATGAAGATATTCAATTAAAATGCTTGGAACACCTTAGTGGTTGCAAGTAACTGAAAACAAGGGGCACTGTGGTTTATTTTACTGTGAAACTTTAATGATTGTTCATTGAACCCTAATAAAGCAAATGTGATTTGGTCCCTATATGACCATGTTGTAACTTCAAAATGAAATTTAATGAAATGCCATAACATGAAGGAATTATTTATGGATTTTGAAGTTTTTTAATTTTTTTATTTTATTTTAATGCTTGAAAAATAAAATTGGAACTTCTAAAAAATAAAGTGCAGCAAAAAGAAAATAAAATGCAAAAGAAAAAGAAATTAAAATTGCATTCAGTTTGATGCTATCCTGTCCTGGCAAAACCGAAGATGTGAGGTTTCCATGCATGCAACCTAACCTATTGGACCTGCAAACACGCACAATCCTGATAAGCTAAGTGCTGATTCAAAGGGTTTTGAAATAAAATTCAAATTTTGAATATTCGCCTAATGCAACCCACAAAAGTGGCATTTAACATTATCTATAAATCCAAAATCTGAAAAATGAAAGAATAAACATTAAATCTATAGCATGCACAGAAGATCTCCTTCTTTCTTGCCCACAAGATGCAAATTTTTGAACACTCCTGCATTAAAAATAAATCATGTTACAATAGCAAAATCTCTGGTTTTCTCAAAACCAGAAAAAGGGGAAGAAAAACACTCCCAAGCAGGCCCAGAATGGCTTCTCGCCTTCGGCACTGCAACTCTGCCCGTAGCGGTTTTCGACCCTCGTACCAATCTGTGCTTCCGCTTTTAAAGTTTTGGTAAATTGCTTCTCCTTCCATGATGGTTCGTTTCATCTTCCAGATTGCTTCGTTTCACCTTCCCCGCCTTTCCATTGCTTTTGACTTTATGCTCGACATTGAGACGCTTGATCTTCTCTATGAACTGTAACGCCTCTGCAGCCCTTACACATGTACGCCACGTGTTCCACACTTTTTTGCATGTTCTGTAATGGCCCCATGTAAATCATGACAAAAAATAGCATGTCACGATATCACGACATTTTTATGCATGCAACTTTGCTCCTCTACTTTCACCGCGAAAACGCGACATGTCACGATATCGCGACATTTTCTGCCAAGACCTTGTCTGCCTTCATGCATCGCAAAAATGATACATGTCGCGATATCAAGACATTTTTATCGCCTGATGCAACCTTGTCGTGAAATCGTGACGTTTTTCTTTGAGGATGCAACTTGTCGTGAAATCATGATGCTTTTCATTTTTTTTTTACTCTGAAACGTGACATGTCACGAAATCGTGACACTTTTTCATTCGGCATCATCTCACTGCTTTCTGTCGTGAAATCGTGACGCTTTTCTTCGTACCTTGCTTTTGTCGTGAAATCGTGACGCTTTTCATTTTTTAAATCGTGACATTTTTCCTTTTTTTCATTGCTTTTTGGCATGTCGTGATAATCGCGACATTTTTAGTGGCTTTCCCGTGTTGACTATGGGTTTGACCAGATTTTGTGACATGTCACGATTTCGCGACAATTTTCCATTCTGTCTTTCTCTCTCTTCTGCGATTTACAACATGTCGTGATATCGCGACACTTTTTATACTTCTTGGGGGAAAGCGAACATGTCGCGATATCGCGACTTCTTTTCATTTTTGTCGCGACGGAGCAACATGTCGCGATATCGCGACACTTTTTCATTTTTGGCCGCGACGGAGCAACATGTCGCGATATCGTGACACTTTTTCATTTTTGTGCAATTTTGCCTTTTTCTTGATTTTTAGCATCTAGGTCATTGAGGTCTTCTTTGAAAGCATGCAAAAAAGGTGGGTCCCCAATTTTGGGGTGTGTTGTGGATCAGCCACAACAAATGGCGACTCTGTTGTCAAATGCTCTTGAGCATTTGGTGAGAACCCAACCTGGAAGTATACAAACTCGAAAACATGCATTAGCACATAAGAAATATAAACGAATGCCCATAGATCAAAAATACATGAATCATCAGAATCATTAAGTATCAGCTCGGTGTGTGCAATGTGTTTCATTCCCTATCGTTTGAAATTGATCAACATTCCATCGTCAATTTTACATGAATGCATATGTGAGATTGTGAATGATTTGTGTAACCTAATAAATATGCTAAGAGATTTTGCTTTTATAAAAGGCATAGTCCTTCTAGTATCATACACAAACATTCAAGATTATCAAACCCTCTTAGGATCAACTATATGTATAATGAATTGCTTTATTAGATCCCAAAGTTGGTTATGAGTCACTACTATCTTGAACCCATGTGTAAGTGAAAGTGAAATCAGAGCTTTGGGAAATCGGACTCCCAACCTAATCGAGATGGGAGTTTAACCCTATTCTTACTACTCTGATTTGGAATTCATTACCTCACTTTGAGCAAAATAATTTAACCAATTATGGAAGAAATGGTCATGCTAGTCTAACCCTTTGAACAATCAGTGGTCTTGTTTTTTAGACAAGACATGCTGCCATGCATGGGCATACTTAACCCCATAATCCATGACTTAGCTTCATTCATTCTTTTTTTGGACCTTGGGGATGACTACCCATCCTTTGCAGAGGACAAGTAGTACGATCCTTCCAATCCAATATAAATATGAGATGGGAAAAATTAATTTTTTACTTCTTGGACCTTGGGGATGACTACCCATCCTTGCTAGGGACATGTAGTACGATCCTTCCAATCCAAGATTTAGATGAAAATGGAGAATATTAATTTTATTCCTTGGACCTTGGGGATGACTACCCATCCTTTGTAGAGTACAAATAGTATGATCCTTCCAATCCAAGATTTATCATGAAATGAGACATAGGAGCTTTGGGGAATCGGATTCTCAACCTAAGCGAGATGAGAATTTATGCCCTATCCTTACTACTCCATGTAGGTCAAATCAAAGCTTTGGGGAGTTGGATCCTCAACCTAAGTTCGATGAGGATTTAGCCCTATCCTTACTACTCCGATTTTAGGCTTTAAGCTTTATGGAAGTGGTCAAAACCACTGTTTTAAGGATCATGTTGCATAATAGGATAGACATGAAATACTTCTTTCGCCCAACCTTTTCTTCCAAGCAAGGTTTTGATCATTTTGCTCAAGATCCTTTTTAATGTGTATAAAATGTGCTTGGTTCTAGATATCTCAAGACTCAGTTCCCAACCTTAGGATTTTCTTCTTATTTATGTGATAGCATAACCCTAAGAGGATTTGACACACTTTAATGATTTGTATTTGAAATGCATATGCAACTAAGATGGCATGCATGTGCAAAGTGAGATGTAATATGAATGCATTGTCTTTTGAATTGCAGATGAAATATTGCCATATAAAACCGACTACTTCATGCATCACAAGTTTCAAACGATACTATTAAACTGTTTGTATTTCTTGTGGAGCTTTCTACCACATAATTCCAATGTTCCATATTTCCCCGATCTAGAACATAAGTTAGCATCTCAAGACAACTTTTTCATCATTTTTTTTTTTTTATATAGACAAACAAAACATGTCAAATAAACACACAACTTTAAATTAAAACTTATTCAATCCAAAACCAAACTGCAATCCCAAAAATGAAAATTTGAAAACACAAACCAAAACCCAAAAAACCAAAATCTATATACAAATGTACAATATAATACAAGATGATGCAAAGCTTGGATTATCACTTTCCTGGATCCCAAACATGATTAGAACATTTCAACAAAAATATAACGTGATATGCATGCCAAATGTTGTGGGAATCCCACAAAAACAAGACTAGACCAAACAATGCAACAAATTTCCACTTGCCATGCTCACCATACCAATTTGATTTAGTTCCAATAATACTCCCATAGGTGAGCATCAAATTACTAAAATGATTAGACAATAAATGATTTTCAATTTTATCATGTCTATTCTTTAAAATGTAAATTTCATAATTCCCTCCTTGATTTAGAATTAGGCTATCTTTTTCAAATATGCAATTTTGTAAGTAGGAGCCTATTTCTACAAATTTCAAAGCCAAATCATTTTCCAAATTTGTAGGCCAATCAAATTTGTGTAACAATTTACAAGCATCTAGGATATTTACTAAATTAGGATCATTAAAAGTTTTTATCCTAGATTCAATTAGTAATTGTTGATGAATTTGGTTTAACAATTCAAGTGCATCAACTTCTTTTCCATTCATTAAAACCATGTTATTAAAGGTGTGATTAAAAATTATACCTTGTTTTTCATTTACCTTTAATGACATTTCATCATTCAAATTCAAAACATGGTCATGCAAATCCTCACCCAAATCTTGGATACTTGAACACAAAAGGTTAGATTCTAACTTTTGAACATTTTTATTTACCAAAATTTGATGGGGATTTGCAATTCCCTCTTTTACCTCATGGTCTTCATACTCTTCATTGATTACTTGTTTATCAAACATACCAAAGTTGGGCACCCAATTGAAAACATGCCCCTCCTTTTCAACCCTCAAATGTTTTTGGTCAAAGTGTATGTCCCATGACTCATCTTGATGATCCTTCATTTGAGTTGCTTCCAATTGATCAATCTCTTTATCATTTGGTTCTAATTCTTTGTTCACTATCCATGGTATCTCTTCATGTGAGGTGGAAGTTTCCATATCTTGCATATCAAGTGAGATATGAGTTTCATCTATAGAGATGTGAGAAAAGAATGCATCATCATATCTCCCCCAACCATTGTAAAAATCGTCATCCAAATCCATAGAATGAAATTCCATGATGTTTGTGACATGATCTCTTGATTCATTCATCAATTCTTTTTCTTCTTTGTCCTTGGCAATAGGATCATTATAATCTTCCAAAATTTGATGAGATTTGAAACTTTCTTCCAAAACATCCTCAAATTGTACAGGAGTTGTAAAGTCTTCCTTTGAGTAGGCGATTATGTTGTCCTGTATATCAATGGGCACACAAGTTTCATTAGTAGTTTTGGAATGAGTGAAGTCTTCCCACTTCTTCCAAGCATCATAATAATCATCTTTCAAAATCAAGTGGTGACGTTCAACTACTTCTTCAACATCTTCCAATTCATCAATGTGTTTCTCATCAAATTCATCTTCACCTTCCTTAGATGGTTCAATTATTTCCAAAAGTGGGTTATTTCTTGAATTCAAATTTATAAGGCTATCATCGTCCAAATTAGTAACCCATGATTCAATTTTATCATAATTTGGAGGGTGAAGAATTTCTTGATCTTTAATTTTACACATCTCATCAATAGTATCTTCCAAGAACAAGTGGTGAAACTCTATCATGTCTTCAAATTCATTTATTGGTTTTCTCCCAATTTCACTTTCAACCACTTCATTCAATTCTATGGTAGGTTCCATCCTATCACATATTTCAAACATTGTTGAATTTAGAACCCCTTCATCCGAATAATCGTGTATCTCTATGAATGAGATCATTTCTGCATAATCCTCACTAGTGGATGTTGGCTTAGCAATTTGCACCTCCTCGTGGACTACATCTAAGGTGGTTGTAAGATTTGGATATTCAAATTCATCCCCTTGATCATTCACCTTAGATATCATTGGAGTGGAGGGTGCTATGTTTGATGGTTGGTGTAGGTTGGCATCAAAAGAACAATCTCTCATGTGAACATGTTGTGCCTTTTCTTCTTCAAGACCTTGTCGTTCTATCTCTTCTAAGATCTCATGGATTTTCTCTAGAGACAAACCACTCAGTTTTTCCTCAATGAGTGAAGCAAGTGTGGGGTGTATGGCTCCTAGGTATACTTCCATGGCTTCCTCTTCTAATGTGTTAAAATTTTCCCACATTTGGGAGTGCAACTCACGAAATCTTCCATTGAATTGACTCAAGGATTCATTAGGCTCCTTACATATGGAGGTAAACTGATTTTTCAGGATTTCTAAGTCAACCTGATTACCAAAATGATAAAGATAGGCTGCTTCTAGTTGTATCCAAGAAGTCCTAACCTCCATGGGTAGTTGGCTGTACCAAAAGAATGGTTTATCATCCAAAATGTATGCAAATAACCTACAAGCTACCTCCTCATAGAAAATCTGGAATTGACATAATGTATTCTTGTAGACATGCAGTTTTTGCAAGTATCCTAGTGGCACCTCTTGATTAAAACACCGTAAAAAATCCAATAACATTGTAGGAATTTGATAGGGTACCACAGGTATAGACAAACCCTTATAATGATCCTCTATCATTGATACCATTCTCTCTCTTAGAGACATTATTTCTGCTCTCAGGGATACCATTTGCTCCTCAAGTGTTGCCATTAGTGAAACTTAAAATGTAATTTTAGAACCAAATCTGTTGAATATTCAACCTGCAATGTAAAAAAAAAAAATCAAGTTAGCATCAACCAAGAGATGTACTTATTAAAATCAAATGAAAGTAATTGCATGAAACAACACTTTGTTAGTCAAGACCAAAATTTTCAAAATTAAATCAAATCACTTTATTTCTGTATGAACAATCGAAATGTGTTAGAATAATATGCAGCATACCTGAATTGCTTAAAATAGAATAAAGTAAACCAATTCAGGCTGTCCCTTTTAACAATCTGTTGAGTGTTAGAGGATTAAAGCATACAAAAAAAATTTAAATCTCACTAAAATAAACCCATCCATGCCCTCCTTCTAGCGCCAATCTGTTGAGTGGTATTTTCACCCAGTTGTGAAAACACACTCTCCGATAGGATTTGGGTTCTAAATCCTCTGCTTGCAAAGAAATTAAACAAGTAACTTCTCCAAGGTTCCTGTTATGTTAGCATTTTGCATCTGTGTATTAATGATCTCAAATGAAGATATTCAATTAAAATGCTTGGAACACCTTAGTGGTTGCAAGTAACTGAAAACAAGGGGCACTGTGGTTTATTTTATTGTGAAACTTTAATGATTGTTCATTGAACCCTAATAAAGCAAATGTGATTTGGTCTTTATATGACCATGCTGTAACTTCAAAATGAAATTTAATGAAATGCCATAAAATGAAGGAATTATTTATGGATTTTGAAGTTTTTTAATTTTTTTATTTTATTTTAATGCTTGAAAAATAAAATTGGAACTTCAAAAAATAAAGTGCAGAAAAAAGAAAATAAAATGCAAAAGAAAAAGAAATTAAAATTGCATTCAGTTTGATGCTATCCCGTTCTGGCAAAACCGAAGATGTGAGGTTTCCATGCATGCAACCTAACCTATTGGACCTGCAAACATGCACAATCCTGATAAGCTAAGTGCTGATTCAAAGGGTTTTGAAATAAAATTCAAATTTTGAATATTCGCCTAATGCAACCCACAAAAGTGGCATTTAACATTATCTATAAATCCGAAATCTGAAAAATGAAAGAATAAACATTAAATCTATAGCATGCATAAAAGATCTCCTTCTTTCTTGCCCATAAGATGCAAATTTTTGAACACTCCTGCATTAAAAATAAATCATGTTACAATAGCAGAATCTCTGGTTTTCTCAAAACCAGAAAAAGGGGAAGAAAAACACTCCCAAGCAGGCCCAGAATGGCTTCTCGCCTTCGGCACTACAACTCTGCTCGTAGCGGTTTTCGACCCTCGTACCAATCTGTGCTTCCGCTTTTAAAGTTCTGGTAAATTGCTTCTCCTTCCATGATGGTTCATTTCATCTTCCAGATTGCTTCGTTTCACCTTCCCCGCCTTTCCATTGCTTTTGACTTTATGCTCGACATTGAGACGCTTGATCTTCTCTGTGAACTGTAACGCCTCTGCAGCCCTTACACATGTACGCCACGTGTTCCGCACTTTTTTGCATGTTCTGTAATGGCCCCCTGTAAATCGTGACAAAAAATAGCATGTCACGATATCGCGACGTTTTTATGCATGCAGCTTTGCTCCTCTACTTTCATCATGAAAACGCGACATGTCACGATATCGTGACATTTTCCTGCCAATAGCCTTGTTCGCCTTCATGCACGAAAATGAGACATGTCACGATATCGTGACATTTTCTTGTCAACAGCCTTGCAAATGCAACCTGTCGTGAAATCACGATGCTTTTCTGTTTCGAGCTGTGAGGATGCAACCTGTCGCGAAATCGTGACGCTTTTCATTTTGCTGTGTTTCCCTGTATGTGACATGTCACGAAATCGTGACACTTTTTCATTCGGCATCATCTCATTGCTTCCTGTCACGAAATCGTGACATTTTTCTCTTTCGTACTACCTGGTTGCTTTCTGTCGTGAAATCGTGACGCTTTTCTCTTTCGGCTATCTCTTTCACGAAATCGTGACATTTTCTTCTTACCACTTCTTCTTTGTCGACGTTTTTTTCTTGCTTCATCGCGATATCGATTGCCTTTGTGTTTGTCTCGATATCGCGATGTTTTTCTTTCGTGCCCTTTGTCGCTTCCGTCGTGATATCGCGACGTTTTTCCTTCGTACCCTTTGTTGCTTCTCGTTGCGATATCGTGACGTTTTTCTTTGGCTTTTTGCTTGTCGCGATATCGCGACACTTTTAGTGCCTTGCCCTGTTTGACTGGTTTGACCACGATTTTGTGACATGTCACGATTTCGCGACAATTTTCCATTCTGTCTTTCTCTCTCCTCTCTGGACCGCGATTTCACAACACGTCATGAAATCGCGACAATTTTTGATCAATGCCTCTTCCTGCTTGCCTGGGCGTGAAAGCTTGACATGTCGCGATATCGTGACATTTTTTCATTTCAGGTCGTGACGGAGCAACATGTCGCGATATCGTGACAATTTTTCATTTTTTGCCGCGACGGAGCAACATGTCGCGATATCGCGACACTTTTTCATTTTTGTGCAATTTTGCTTTTTTCTTGATTTTTAGCATCTGGGTCACTGAGGTCTTCTTTGAAAGCATGCAAAAAATGTGGGTCCCCAATTTTGGGGTGTGTTGTGGATCAGCCACAACACTAATTTTGTAAGTAATGTACATATCAGATTGCACATAATGAAATGGTTCTTTTTCTAAATTGTCATTGTTGTCATTTCCTTGTGGCTTGTTTTGTTTGATTTGTTTGCTCTATTGTTGGGAATAAAATCTATACTACAACATTATAATCAATCACTAGAAATCATTTGAATTTACCCCTTACAATAATAATTATAATTTAAATAATAATAATAAAAATAAATTACAAAAATAAAAAATCTTAAACTAGCATCATGTTTCAACACAAAAGGGGTCTACCCCAATCCTATGATATCTTTGTTAATTAGACATTCAACTTAATTCATCAATAAGGTGATCCCACACATTAAAGAAAGCTCTTGTTTGAACAACAAACAAAGAAACATTCATCCAGTTCAGCTAAGTCTACTTCCATGACCAATAAGTAACACATCCATCTACAAGAAAAATAATTTTAAATGTCTCATATACCCTTTTTCATAATATTCTTACAACCTATAGGAAAGGTATTTTAAATAAATGTGTCATAAAGGTTCATTGCAACATGAAAAACAATCATACAAAATCAAAGTAAATCATGTTTACATAACAATCTCCTTGTAAGGAAGACTGTACTTGGCACAAGATGTTAGGCAACTTTAGTCATGAGTATCTCATTTATACTCCATGCCAGTTCCTCCATTTGTTACACCTTAGAAATAGTTCTAGAATTGTCACATACCTTCCTCTTTTACCATATCCAAAAAATATTGGAGCTCTAGGGCTTTCCTGTAGTACATCATACCTCTAACTGCAATCACAACATTTCAAAAAAAATTTATCTATGGATACACTATATTTTAGGTATTTTGATGCAATGTCATTTCTCATTGTGAATCCATTCAAATTTCTAGATTAATCATGTTTCGTTTGTACCTATTCTAGTAAGTGTCTGCCCTCTATAGGATGCCCAGAGCCAAAGCTCATATGTTTTCTCTTCATCAACTAAAACATCCTCTTTTGTTTCACATTGTACTCTCTCTAGGAAGTTCATCCACTCATCTGTTAAGTGGAACACAAGATGTGAATGTTGTGAAAAGTTAATTAACCAAAACTAATTTATGAAAAAATTCTAAAACACCTTTTTTTGAAGTTGCATTAATTGTAATACAGATTCTGACCTGGATATATCTTTTGCAAATAGAAAATAATAGAGACACCATCCTCGTTCTCATGTTGAAGCTCTTCCTTTGAGAAAAGAACATCCTCCTTATAGTATGGTGTTAGAACACTACAAATAATATTTGGTCAACTCCATTTATAATGAAAACCAAAGCAAGGCTGCATAGAAGGACTTGTTTCTTAGAAATTTGACATTACTTCTAATGGGAAATTCATTGAATAAAAAGGAAAGCAAATGAAAGAGAGAAAAAAGAAAAATTATGAAATAAACAAATGCATAACTTGAAATAGATGGATGACCACATGTTTTCCAAAGAAAATAAATAAAAAACTATTCCATAGACTCATCTTAGTAGTATGTCACTATAGTTTCAGTTGATACTTTGCTCCAAATGCTATGATATTTAACACTTAAATATGAAATGTGAGTGATAATTGTATAGAAAATACTCTCAACTTTAAAAAGTTATGACATACTCTGAATGTAAATTAGTTTAAATTTGATTGTAAGGAACATAGTTTTCATAAAATAATGCTTTATCTCTATGTCTAAGAGTGCAAACTATTGACTACATAGCACACTACTAAATTTTCAAGAACAGAAAAGTGCTTACTGCAACATTGCCAACCCTTTTCAACTACCCATACATCGAAGATGCCCTATCTGAATCATTCTCCTCTTTCTGATAATTAACCTTTACCATCTACCTTCTCACAATTAAGTATCTATCAAACTATGTTACCTAAAATATTGAACTGCATGCATGTCTGTTGTATATAGATATGTACATACTTTGGTCATTAGCAAATAGTAATAGAATTATCTTATCTTACACAAGCTTTTTGATATATGATTAGGTAAATACATGTGCTATAAATTGTTTAACGGATATGTTTCTTAGGAATGTTCACCTAATGAATGTTAATATTATAGCCACCCTTTGCTCCAAATGATGCCAAACATTAATGTTGACAAGTAAATTTTTGATCCTTTAACCATCCTACAACACACACATTAGTGCATTTAAGTTTGTTCCTAAGGTTGATTTTGACAATAATGCCCGCTATGATGGCCTTGAGAAAAATAAAGTATCATAAATACCATAAAAAATATGGACAATGAGCTTCCAATTTATAATCCACACTTGTCACAACACACTCTATTTTATCAAACATTCCAACTACTTTCCTTAAATTGTAAGTCAAATATTCTCTATGTTGCTAGTTTCAACAGTGGTGTCAAACTCAAAATCATCAATGTCATGATTGTAAAAGTAAACAAAGATGGTAAACTCTAATTAATTTTGTCACATTTCTTGCATAGGTTACTCTAAAAATTCAATTTTAATTGATAAAATTTCTAGGTCATTTTCACCCTTTCTAGTTGAAAACTGAGCTCAACTTGTTATTATACCTTACCTCTTGCTTATGCTAACTATCTCATGAAGATCTTCAAATAAAAATAAATAAATAAAATAAAATAACTAAGGCTATTTCATTGAATTTGCAAGCTTATTGCAATGGTAAGGACTTTGGCCTCTCTTTGGGAGGTCCAAGGTTCAAACCCCACTCAATATGAGGGGATCGGGACCCCTCATAAAAACCTGTGTAAACTCATTGAAAAAACTAAGGCTATTTCATTTTGCCTAGTTCATAGACCAATTATTTTTCAACAAGCTTTTCATAGACACTAACACAAAATATCACTTTCAAATTAAACCAAAATACTAACTCAGTTACCTATTGGAGGCTTCCAGAAGAATATTTCTCATAAATAACTCCTATGGAGGAAGTTAACAATTCAAGATTTCTTAAATCAGTGCATTCAATAAAATATCCTCATAAAGAATGCAAAAAGGCCAACATGAAAACCTGCATTTCTTCACATTGTTACCATAGTGAAGTACCCTACTTAGTAGTACCTAGACTTAAGTTGCTTGTTAAGCTTTATGTTTATATAGTACCAACATAGCATAGGAGACTTGGAGATTTTAATAAATTTTGGGAGCACATTGGTTGCATAACTATAATTTGGAAGGACATCAGACTTCTCCATTCTAATGCATTTGAGTGGGTTTAGCCATGTTGAATAACCACATCCTGGCTTGGTATGTCTGGTGGAGAAATACATATTCTTGTTTGTGATGTTGTAGCACAAATATTATTTTGGTGCAGTAGTGCAAGTAACTTGAATTAGCATTTTGGCTAGAGTCCCAGTGATGGGTGATTGCTTGAAGCAAGTAATATGTTTAATGAAATTCCATAGGCAAATTGCTAGATGCTTTGGCACCATGTTAGATGTTTGGTGCAATGTAACAAGCTAACCTTGAATATAAATTTGGTGAAGACTTGAGGATTTACATGTTTGCAAAAGGCTAAAGACTTGTACAAATTTTGCAAAAGGAAATGCTAGTTACATGTTGACCCAAGGAAAGGTACAAAAGCACACAAGTGCAAAACATGGATAAAAGGAATATATAACAAAAGCACCATTTTGGCAACAAACTTGGGCTAAATGTGTGAGATTTGTGTTTGGCACTAACAATGCACAAGGCAAACCATTTCATGACTAAGTCCTTGATTTGGTGCAATGTTACCAAACATTTTCTTATTCACATATTTCATAGAAGCATCTGAAATTGATTAACATATTTATCAACTTGGATGTTATGTAACTATTTGGTGATATCAAGAAGAAAATGCTAGATTTTCAATGACAAACAAGGGTCCTAAAATGATAGAAAAATATGACAAGAAAGATATCTAGTGCCATCAGAAGAATATCAAACCTAAAATGAAACACCCCATACAACATTGCTAACCTCAAAAAGAAAATCATGTTCATAAAAAAGAATCAAATCACACCAACTACATTGTTGAACTGGTATATAGACTCATCCAAATACTCAATGGGGACATAGAATTTGTAATGTATGTAATTAAATGAAGTAGAGGATAAAATACATTTCCTTTTAACTTGTCCACTATACACAATATTAGGCTCAATCATAGACATTTGCAATCACAAAAATAGCAAACAAATAAAAACCTTAAATCAAAATAATCAAACAAAAGTGGAGAATTTATTATAAAACTTAACATTTATAAAAACATATTTTAACCAAATATATATACTTAGATGGGTTCTACATATCAATATGTCCTAAAGGACATGAACATCATCATTGTCATAATCATGAAATGGGTTGGCAACAATCGCAACACCTAGTGGTGCCCTTGTTTAAACAACAACTAATCATTCTTTACTCTAGGAGAGAATTAAAACTCAAAATTTTCAATAGAATATGGCATGGGGTATTAGCACAACATATAGTGTAATGAGTAGTGACCTCATGCAATGTAGAGGTGTTGACATGGTAGTTGAATTTAGGAGTCGCATGTTATACCCATCAATTAAGCAATCATGGGGACTATAAAATAAACTTCAAGTTTTTAAAAGTAACAGACTATTAGATTTTTTTGCTATGCTCAAATTCAATATCTAGTTCTTAGCTTTCCATATTAGTTCTACGACTTTAAAAAATACAACTATAAAAGAATAGTAAATTATGTATTTCCATTATCTAGATAGTAAGAATAGAAACAACTTGCTTTGGTCTTACCTATGACCACCACATCAGGATTCTCACAATTAACTAGTTTGAGCTCTCAATAACTCGCCATAGCTAAGGGAATAGAAAAAATATTGATCCAAGTACATTTAGTGCCAAATATAGAACAACAACTAAAATGTACAATGAAGGATTTTCCCACTTATGACCAATCTAGTTCTTAATAGTTTTAATGAGACCAATAGGGTTATCCCATGTGTGAGCATAGCAAACTGGAAGGATGATTACCCATGCAACAACTACAACCACCTTCAAAAAGTATCTTGAAATTTGTGAAACCAACTTAAGTCAATTGAAAATCTAAATTGAGTATCAATGCTAAATTTTGTAGTCCCATTATCCATAAAGTATAATTCCAAAAAAAAAATTTTTAAAGGTAGGGTACTTGTTTCTCTATCCCAAAGATGTTTGGATATTGGAATATTTTGACTCAAGCCAAGCAATTGATCGAGAAACATATTAGATAGTCATTTAATGAGGGGGATTATGCAATTTTTTGGTTTGATGTGTGGTTGAAACCTTATCCTCTTATCTCTAATTCAAAATAGCAACCATTGGCTTGGGCATATCTAGCTTGCAAAGGTTCAATGGCCAAATATTATATTAATGTGAGCAACAACTCTAGATCATGGATTTCTATTATTAATCTAGTTGAAGAAGAGGAACTCAAACAAATAGTAATGAGTTCTAAAAAATGCTACAAGAGTTTTATTTGCCTAATTTTATAGGAAAGGATGAGTTGGTTTAAAATCTATCAAAATATGGTGAATACTCAATCAAGTTGGGATATGAATATTTTGAGCAATCAAAATTTCCTACTCCCAAATATTTCACTTGGAAGAATGTTTGGTCACTACATGCTCTTCCTAAGGCCTCAACATTCCTTTTATTATCAGTCCAAAATAAGATTCTTATAAGAGAGAGTCTCCAAACAAGAGGATATTATGGACCTTTCACATGTGCCTTATGTGAGAAGGATTTAGAAATATCAAACTATTTACTTTTTCATTGTCTCTTTGCTCACACCATTTGGGTTGCTTTTTAAAAAATACTCGAATATATTAGGTAGCTCCATCAACATTAAAATAGAGGATAAAATGTTGGATTAAATATTTCAAAGCTAAAGTATTATGCATTCTATGGAGGATTGGTCCTACCATTATTTGTTGGAATTGAAAAATATAATATTATTTTTAAAAATAAATCTCAAAATCATGCCTAACTTTGGAACCGTATTATTGCTTCTCATACAAAATGTTTAGAGATATGTCGTTCATCATGAGGAGTTTCAAGTGCTGAAAAAGAGGTGCTAGCCCCTTGTATACAATATTTGAATATACATGGAAGGGTGATCTACGACAATGAAATTAAAACAAAGGATTTGCTTTGATCTTTGTTAAATAAAAATATTTAGAAATTGGGTTTATCAAAATTAAAATTGATGGTGTTTCAAAAGAAATCTAGGAAAAGTTGTTAGAGGTGGTGTTTCTCAAATACAAAATTCTCTTCCCTTTATATGGAACTTTAATTAACAACTTTATATGGAACTATGCAAAGGCCAGAGCACTTTTTAAAAATAGTCAAAATTACAATTGAAAAAAATATAGAAATATATTTCAATTAAAGGGATTCACAAATTATCATTAATTCTATTGACAAAAATAAATACATAATTTATAATATATATATATATATATATATATATATATATATATATATATATATATATTGTTAGTGTACTGTTCTATTTTGTCTTTATTTCATTTCAGGCAGACTGTTACAACTCCTGTAACAGATCCGTTCCGCCAGTGACTATTCCCGGCAGTGTAATCTGTATTTAAATCAATCTGCTGAATAATACAAGTTGTTCGATTTCTTTCATGGCATCAGAGCCAGCTACGCAATGCAGTGATCCAGTGGCGTGAGAAGCCGAGGCTGGAGGAGGGCGAAAAAAAAAAATTCTCTGCTGTGCAAATTTTTTTTTCATGCCGCGCGCAATCGCGGGACATTTTCGTGTAGGTATTAAAAAAAAATATATCGCTGCGCGATTCGCAGTGATTTAAGCCTGCAGAAAAGAAAAAAATGTGCCCGCAGGCCCAAATTTGGGACGCAGCGGTGACGGCCGCAGTCCGAGGAAGAGGAGCGTCAGAGCGGGACGTCGGGGACGCACGCGCGAGACGACGTTCGGCTGGGACGTACACGCGCAGTGCAGTCCCAACGCGTGAGAGACGTCCAGGAGGAGGATGTCCGGCTGCTGTCCCCGTGCGCATGAGAGATGTCCCCCCCCTATTGAAGGTGGGGAGGCCAACGCAACGCTACTCGGTGCGCTGCGTCGGGGAGGGCCTAGACCCCCGCGTAGGAGGTACGTGAACATCCAGAGGGAGCACGAGCGGGAAGGCGGACGGAAACTCCCCCCCCCCCCCATTGGAGGATGCAGCGCGTGGTGCACGCGTCCCCGCGGAGTTGCAGGGGGAATTAAAAAAAAAAAAAATTCGACGCCACCCCCCCCCTCCCCGAAATAAATAAATAAAAAAATACGAAATCGCACCCCCCCTGTCCGGGCGCTTGAGCGCGGAAATTAAAATGCGGGGCATTTTTTTTTAAATCATCGACGCGCGAGGAAGCTGCAGAGCGATTTGCAGAGGAGGAACCTGTTCAAATAGGAAGAGCTCCATTGATCCATCCGGATCAGCCCGCTAGCTCACTTGGCAGTGAGCTGTGCGGTAAGGCTCAGGGAGCCTGCAGGTCGGGGGTTCAAATCCCGCCGACTCCCCCCTAAGGTATAATTTTTTTTCAAAGTTGTTTTTTTTAATTATTATTTTTTTAGTTAAAATTTTTAATTTTAATTTATTTTTTATAGTTTTTAAAAAAACTTTATAAATTAAAATTTAATTTTAATTTATTTTTTTATAAGTTTTAAAAACTATATAAATTAAAATTATTTATTTTAACTTTAAATATATAGTAATTATTAAAATGCTTTGTTAAAAGAGAATTTTTTAAGGGGGGATATTTTTTCAAAAAATCAATGGGGGATTGTGAGTAATTTTCTGAAAAAAAACAATTTGGCGAATTGTAAAAGGTGCATTTTCGGCTGTGACCGACACCTTGTGGGTTATTCTTGTGGGCATTTTTTTTGTTGTATGTTGCATATTTCATTTTTGCACTATAAAATTAAAAATTAAAATCAAAACACTCCCTAAGTCCCCGGAATAATTAAAACCCATCCGTGCAATTTATTGCACTGCAGCGTTTGGTATTTGTGATACCTCTGGCCAGCACTTACAGGTAAAGCTGTCGTGATTTGGCTACTGTATCCGCTGCCTAATATAGCTGCTACAATGACGTCTGAGCTTGTTCTCTATAAATCGTCGGGGAGAGATAAGTTAGCCATTTTTTGCATTTTTTTACTCCATCCACTACCCTTTATCGCACTTGTGTTTAGGCATAAATCCTGACGAAGTATTCTTCATAGTGTTTAGGGGAAGTTATGCCCCATGCATGAGAATAATCTTCTATGGTAGGTGCCATAAACAAGGCGATTCCCTTTCGCATACCGCTTATGTTCCACGTATCGTATGATCTCTAAAACTCACCTATAGTCTCCCTCACGTAAGGGCGGGTGATTTTTTTTATCTTTCTAAATACCTATAGTTTCCCTCATGTAAGGGTGGGTATTTTGTATAGTATAACGGCCTAGCAAAAGGTATATCGAAAGGGGGACCAATTGGTGATATAAGGAACCTTCACTATGGCCACTGTTGCAAAGTTGATGACTGATCCGCATCAGTTATTGAAAGGTCCAAATTATACACCATGGAAACATAAGATGAAGGCAATTCTCAAAATGGAAGATTTGTGGGATGTTGTTACTGGAGTAGCAACTAGGCCTTCACCAACAGCAGGATCCACATGTCCTTCCGCAGATCAGATAGCTTTTGACAAGAAAGACAATCGAGCAAAGGTGCTCATTTTGTTTGCTATTTCAGATGAAGTGCAACCTCATATAGCTGAAAAAGCAAGTGGTAAAGAGGCATGGGATGCCCTTAGAACCATCTATGAGGGAAAGAATGATTCAACCATTCTTCATCTTCAACAACAACTTCATAACCTGAGTTTGAGACAGGGTGAAATAGTTGAACTCTTTCTGTGCATAGTGTCTGAATTGAAAGAGAAATTGAATTCTTTGGGAGATACTATGGATGAAAAGCTTATCATTTCACTTGTGATGAAATATTTACCTTCTTCATTTGATATGTTGATAACCTCCATCCAGGTGTCTCAACGACAAATTACCTACATCGAGTTGGTCAATCTGCTTCAACAACAGGAGGCACGTCAACTTCACAAGGATGATTCTTCCAATACAACCCTATACACCAACAGAGGGGGTTCTAGGAAGAAAGGTAATGAGCAAAAAGGAGGCAACTTTCGGAAAGGAGGAAATTCTCAACAAGATACGAAAGGAAAAGGCAAACAACCTCAACAGAAGAAGAGGTGGTGCAAGATCTGTGAGAAAGACAACCATGACACCAACAGGTGTTGGCATAAGAACAAGCAGAAAGGCCAAAACAAATCACAAAATAAAAACAAGAAACCCTAGGTGAATGTTGCTATTGAAGAATCTGACTCAGATTCTGAATGGGCACACAAGGTGCTCATGACTACCACAAATTCCACACAGAGGGATCCTGTCTAGTATGTCGATTCTGGAGATAGCAAACATATGACTGGCGACAGATCGTGGTTTGAATCATTTGTGGCCAAAGAGGGCAAACTTGTCACCATTGCTGATGATAAAACCTATAGGGTTTAGGGAAAGGGTACGGTTTCAGTCACTCTTCTTGATGGAAAGTTTTAGATTGACAAAGTCCTCTATGTTTCGAGATTGGCTAACAATTTGCTGTCAGTCACACAAATCCTGGATAGAAATATGGTTGTCAACTTTCATGTTGAGAATGGCAAGAAGTGTTGTACTATTACCAGGAAGGGTAAGCAGATTGCAACGACTTCATATAAGCACGAATTATTTGCACTAGATGCTATCTCTACTCCACATGTTGCCATGACTGTCTCTACCAAGGAGGCAACTTCCCTATGGCACAAGAGATATGGGCATCTTAGTTCTGGCTACTTACTTGAGCTCAGTAAGTATGATATGGTAAAGGGTCTTCCTTCCCTTTCTGCCACATTGCCAATGTGCTCTGACTGCTTGGCAAGAAAGTAGCATAGAGTACCATTTGAGAAGAGCTCTACAAGAGCACGAAAACCTCTGGAGTTAATTCACACCGATCTGTGCAGTCCTTTCACACCCAACAGTTGTGGAGGGAAGAGGTACTTTCAGTTATTCGTAGATGACTACTCACGAAAGATGTGGGTTTTCTTTCTCCAACTAAAATCTAAAGCTTTCGCATTCTTCCAACAGTTCAAGAAATCCGTTGAGAAGGAGTCAGGAGCTTCTATTAAAACCCTCCGCTCAGATCGAGGGGGAGATTTTACCTCTAATGAATTTTTTGCATTCTTAGATAAGCATGGAATCAAGCGACAGTTAACAACTACCTATACTCCTCAGAAAAATGGAGTTGTTGAGAGAAGGAACCATTCTATGATGGAAATGGTTCGTTGTATGCTCACGAGAGCTACTCTTGGGCAACAATATTGGGTAGAAGCTGTCACCACTACAGTGTATCTATTGAATAGGGCACCCACAAAGTCCCTAAAAGGAATGACTCCACAGGAAGCATGGAGTGGTCGAAAACCCTCCATATCTCATATACATATTTTTGGATGTCACGCTTTCATGCACATACCGAAAGAGAAAAGGAAGAAGCTAGATGAGAAAACACTGAGATGTGTTTTTCTTGGTTATTCTGAGCACTCTAAAGGATATCAATTGATAGATCCTTTGACCAAGAAAATTCATATCAGCAGAGATGTTGTCTTTGATGAAGCTTTCACATCACAGAGCACATCTAAAGTACACCAAGATATTGTGGAATATAAGGAAGAGAAGATTTCTTCGTCAACACAGCACAGAGGTCCTTCTACATCTTCTTCAACTCCACCGAAGAAGAATCCTAAATGGTGTACAAATACAATCAGAGACGCAAATTTATCCACTCCTCCCAATTTGAACTTGGATAGACCTCGTACACGCAGAGATGGCTCAAAAGGAAAGAGAAGCCAAAGAAACTGGTGAGGTTGATGATCTTTGTCAATATTTTGAGGAACTTTCTATAACTCCAAGTACGAAGTAGAGGATATGGATATTGATGATGACGAGGCATTCATGTCTACCATAGATGATCTTGAACCTGCATCAGTGCAAGATGCTCTCAGTGAGCCTCGATGGAAGGCCGCTATGGATACAGAGTATGAGTCTTTGATGAAAAATAAAACTTGGAAGCTTGTTGATTTGCCACATGGAAAGAAACCCATTGGCTGCAAATGGGTATATAAAGTCAAGTACAAGGCAGATGGAACAATTGATAAGCATAAGGCCCGTCTTGTTGCAAAGGGCTATGCTCAAAAAGAAGGCATTGACTACGAGGAAAATTTTGCACCTACTGCTCAAATGACCACAATTCGGGTTATGTGTGCTATGGCAGCACAATATGGGTGGAAAGTTCACCAGATGGATGTCAAAAGTGCCTTTCTAAATGGTGATCTCCAAGAAGAAGTCTATGTGACTCAGCCTAAAGGATTTGAAGTGGAAGGCCAAGAGCAAAAGTTTTTCAAATTGGTCAAATACTTATATGGTCTGAAACAAGCTCCTCGAGCTTGGTATATAAAAATGGACAATCACCTTATGCAGCATGGATTTAAGAGATGTCCGTCAGATGCAAACCTCTATTTCAAGAAACAAGGTTCTGAGATAGTGTTGCTTGTACTCTATGTGGATGATCTCGCTCATTACAGGGAGTTCAAAAACTATGATCTCTACTTGTCAAAAGAAACTTGTGCAAATCTTTTGAGATGACAGATCTCGGACTTCTCCATTACTGTCTTGGTCTAGAATTCAGCCAGAAGGAGCACTCCATCAAAGTGTCTCAGAAAAAATATGCCAAGACATTGCTGGAAAAATATCGCATGACTGATTGCAAGCCAATGGCAACTCCGATGGAGAATGGACTTTAGTTATCATGATATGATGATTCACCTCAGGTAGATGGTACTCTCTATCGACAGTTGATTGGGAGTCTCATATATCTGACCAATACTAGGCCAGATCTCGTATTTGCTGTCAACTATCTTTCGAGGTTCATGCAGGAGCCTAAGACCACTCATTAGAAAGTAGAAAAATGTGTTCTTCACTATGTCCATGGTACTATGGAATATGGCCTAGAATACAAGAGGAACAACAAATTCTTCTTGCAAGGATACATGGACTCCGACTATGTCGGATCATTTGATGATCGCAAGTCAACTTCTGGATACATTTTTCATCTAGGATCCGGTCCTGTCTCTTGGCACAGCAAGAAGCAACAAGTGGTTGCTATTTCATCAACAGAGGCAGAATATCATGCCGCACGTGAAGCTATGTGCGAAGTGATATGGTTACGTCGCATTCTGACAAGTATGGGCCATCCATCAAAATCTCCAATACACTTGTTTTGCGACAATCAGGGTGTTCTGAACCTCGTCAAGAATCCAGTCCATCATGAAAGAACAAAGCACATTGACACACAATGTCATTTCATTCGAGATGAAGTTCCAAAGCACCGAATTCAGCTTCAGCACATTCCCACCGATGCTCAAGTTGTAGACATTTTCACTAAGGCACTTGGACTTGTCAAATTTGAATTGTTTCGCAGCTCACTTTGTATTGCAAAATGATGTAAGGGGATGTTAGTAGTCTAATATAGCTATTAGTTATTACATTACCCAAATAATGTAATAAAGGGGGATGTTAGCGTACTATTCTATTTTGTCTTTATTTCATTTCAGGCAGACTGTTACAACTCCTGTAACAGATCTATTCCGCCGGTGACTATTCCCGACAGTGTAATCTGTATTTAAATCAATTTGCTGAATAATACAAGTTGTTCGTTTTCTTTCATATATATATAAGAGAAAAAAAACCAGACTTACCTTGCTAAAAATAAAATTAAGATATAGTTTAATTAACACTATAAAAAATATAATATTTTAATAAAAGTAACCCACTAAAAAACGTTTTACAAAAGTGAATCCATAAAGAATATTACAGAAGAGATATATTCTATAGTAATTCTGTTAGAGTAATATTCCATTAACTTGGGATACTTACCATTTACTCCACTAGGTAAAAGAGTATTTACATTTATCTTTTACTATCTAGATATTTATTCTTCTATCCTAGGTTAATCTTTAAATATCCTAGGTTAGTGGTTTGGTTAGACTTCTCTACCTAGGTTAGTGGTTAGCATCACGCAACTCCCTAATCTATTGTTAGAGGGTAGTTAGCGCTATTTCCTAATGTTGTTAGTTAGTCTATTTATTTAATCATAGAATTTCTATTGTAATCGTTGGTTGATTAATTGATCTTTGCATTTTTCGCTCACTCATTTGATCACATTGGTATCATCGCAGTCGGGTGGCCTAATATGAGCTTCGCTCGTTCCACCCGACCTGGACCTGGCACGGTCTTCGAGGGCCCTGTTGGCCCTCAAGACCTACATGGATCTCAAGGCAGATCCCAATTAGCAGGCCCCGTAGGCCCATATCATCGGGCGACTATAGGAGAGGGCCTACAGGCCCATGTCACTGGGTGGCCATGGGAGAGGGCCCATAGACCGTGACAGTTCAGTCTGACCTATCGAGCCTGATAGCAGGCCAAAGCATGCAACATAGGGCTCAGATCCTGAGGGCAGGAGGCCCTTTGATTATTGGCAGCCCCTTGTGCTACCCCCGTAGGGTCCAGCACACAGTTAGGAGGGCAGGCGCACCCTCCTAGGCAAAGACTGGACCCAACCCGAGGGTATGGGCACCCTTGGGTCTAACCCCCACTGACAGGGGACATGCCTGTCAAGGGATCTAACCACCACTAATAGATAAATCCCTATCAAATCTCCAATGACTAGGATTTGAGATGGTAGGCGTGCCCTCCGATCCCCAATAATCGATGGCCAGATCCATGACCGACGGACCCGATCTGGCAATCGAGATATGTGAGGGCAAGCACGCCCTTAGAACCTCGATGACCAGATCAAACACCCTATAAACTATAGACACACTCCTGAACACAAATATTGAGGACAATCATAGCTGGGACCCATGCGTGCTCAGGAACAGATCCCGAGGCACTGGACATGACACGTGGCACAACCATTGGACAAGACCAAACACATGGCACAACCACTGGACACGACACGTGGCAAGCGCCACCTGGACAATACACATGGCATAGCCACTGGATAGGAACCTAGACTAACTAAAAACATGGCAGACAAGTCACTGGGTGACGACGGACGTGACACGTGGAAGAATAGCCATGTGTCACTTGACCTAATGAGATCGACACATGGCAGATAAGCCACGTGTCTCGACACGAATAGTCCACATGGCTGGCAAGAAAACCAGCCACACGAGGGAGTGACTTCCCGCAGGCAGTCACAAGCGCTGTAAGCACTTTTGCTCTTTTAAAGAGCAATAGATGCCCCGTGGCATCAATGTGGGACAAAAGTCCCCATTTTGAAAAAAAAAATGCCATGGGGCTGGCCAAGCCTTCAATATGAAGGTAATGCCCTCCCCCTCTCATCGGGCTAGCTAGCCCGACTGGAGAGCAGGCCAGCGCTAAGGCGCTGCCCGACGGGAGGTCGGGAGTTCGACTCCCGTCGGGGGGGAGGGGGGCAAAATTATTTTTTGCCACGAGGAGCCCGCGGCAGGAATTCAAAGGTAAATATTTTTTTATTTTTAATCATTTTTTTTAATAATTTAATATCTTTTGTTTAAAAATCAATTTTTTTTAAAAATTACATTGATTTTTTATAAAATTAAATTTTATTATTAATTAAATAAGTGATTAGATTTATTAAATTTTTTGCATTAAAATAGAGAATTAAGGATTTTTTTTGCAAACAAATCAAGAAGAGCTTTTGTTTTCTCCACGAGGGGATATAAGACATAGAAGAGCATTTTTTTTGCAAATAAGAGAACCCTAAACTCTTCTCAACCTTGTTAATTTAGCATACAATAAAGGTTCAAGCATGAATTTTTTTTGCCAAATTGTAACACAAGGAGACCAATTTTTTTTGTAAAATTCAAAGGCAAAGTGTGCATTTGTTTTCTCCAAGGGGGGATATAAGACATAAAATTGCACATTATTTTTTGCAAAAAATTGAGAAGTAATTGTAACCTTTGGTCCATCAAAAACTAAGTCGTGTGTCGACTAGTTCTGGAAGCCTTCCAAATGCGGGTCATGTGTCGACTTTTCTTCGAAGGAGTGCTCAAAATTGTACTTTTGCAAAATTGGAAAACAAAGTAGGAGACATAAAAATATAATTTTTTTTGCACAACACAAAACACACATTTTGTTGCAAAAATTAAAAGGGTGCATTTTCGATTTTACTCGATACCTTTATTGGCAAATTAGGTGCATTTTCGATAGCATCCAACACCTAGGTGATAAGAATTTTGAGGGCATTTCTTGTTTGATTGTTGCATCATTCTTTTTGCAACTATAAGTCATAGAATCAAGAACACACTCAACCCCAAAATTTCACAAATTTGTGTAAATATTTGCACAGATTTAAAGCCAAAATTACTTGATATTCTCTCCTAAATCATCAAAACCCCTAATTCACTCTTATTTTTTGGCTTAATTTCCTCAAACTTTTCATCCTTCTTGAAGGGAGTTAAGGCAGGTGCCATTAAATATCTGTTTGAGTGAATTATATTTTGGTACTCTTTTTAGGGTAATCAAAAGAAAGAACAAGTTTTAAAGAAAATAAGGAACCTTAAAAGTTGCAATCCTTTGCACTAAGGGGGGATAATTCCTTTCTTCCTTCAAACATCGATTTTGATAAGAGGGAAATAAAACTTGTAAAGGCAATCAGAAAAGTCCAAGTCATCCACATTAAAACTTTTCTTTTAGACTTCATAATAGCAATCATGCTTGAAGTACTTACAATAAGAAAGGCCAAATTGGTGAACTTTTTTGATCAAATTGCCTAGAAAGCATAGTTTTGCACAAATTGTAAAAATGAAAACCATGACACCATTCAGTGTTGGTTTCAAAACAAGCAAAACTAAAATGGCAAAGGCACATCACAGAAGCCATCTTTCTAGTGAAGTGTCTCATACTGATTCTGTTTCTGGTTGAAAGAAAGCACAAGGAGTGCTAAAATTGCTAACACAGTTTTGTAGAGGGAAAACACGTGTCCCTTGGGCAAAAACACCATATTATCTCTCTCCTATTTTTTGGCTTCTTAAATAGCATAAGTTTTTTGTTTGAAGACCTTGCAATAAGGGGTGCTTGTACCTCTTTTAGGCTTCATAAATAGCAAATTCTAGGTGTTTGAAGTACTTGTAACAAGAGGAGCGACTTTTTGTGATGTACAATTGTCTAGGAGGCAATATTTGTAAAATCCTTCACAACACTCTTGAGTTGCACACTTTTTGCAATTGAGGGGGGATATCCATTTCTTTTCTTCACTCATTTTTGTAAATAGGGAAGATGACTTATAAGGGTGCATTTTCAGCTTTGACCGACACCTTAGTCACATTTCCTTCAGAAATTAATTACACTATGTTTTGCAACAAGAATGGGGGAACTTATAAGAGTGCATTTTCGACAACGACCGACACCTTAGCTACCTTATATTTTGCAAATTCATATTGTAAATGAATGAACCTTGTATGAAGTGATCTATTCTACTACACCTAGCGATTGTAGTGGCTGGTTACCCATTCAAATTGGTTGGATGATGTGATTACCATAAGGACATTCATTGGTGTGAAGACATAGTGAGAAATGACCCACTTTTTGCTTAGGAGCAGCCAGAGCACTATGACAGAGCAAAGAACCAGCAGATCAACATCTTCTTCACTGTATTGGGGCAGCTATATACTTTTCCCAAATATTGTTGTCTTAGAGGGATATGTATGTATTACCCAAATAATGTAATAAGGGGGGATGTTAGAGTAATATTCCATTAACTTGGGATACTTACCATTTACTCCACTAGGTAAAAGAGTATTTACATTTATCTTTTACTATCTAGATATTTATTCTTCTATCCTAGGTTAATCTCTAAATATCCTAGGTTAGTGGTTAGCATCATGCAACTCCCTAATCTATTGTTAGAGGGTAGTTAGCGCTATTTCATAATGCTGTTAGTTAGTCTATTTATTTAATCATAGTCTTTCTATTGTAATCGTTGGTTGATTAATTGTTCTTTGCATTTTCTGCTCACTCATTTGATCACAAATTCAAAATTCCTTCAAAACAAATTACTTTTCCCCATACAAAGTTGCATAATGCAATTTATTTTGTAGATCTATGAGTCATAGTTTATATATATATTTTAAACAAATCTTAAATTTCTTCTTTCTGCTCACTCATTTGATCACAAATTCAAAATTCCTTCAAAACAAATTACTTTTCCCCATACAAAGTTGCATAATGCAATTTATTTTGTAGATCTATGAGTCATAGTTTATATATATATTTTAAACAAATCTTAAATTTCTTCTTTCTGACCATAATTTTTTTCACCTACTTACCTACACGACAAAATTTTGAAGGATGTCCAAATTTCTACCTTGATTTATGTAATTTAAAGATTTTCTGCACATTTTACTTTTTTCAATCAAATATTTTAATGGTCTTTTACTAGGATTGTTTGTTCTTAATAATTTTAGTTAGTCTTCTAGTGATCTCCTTATAAAATTGTTTGTGCATATATATATATTTGAATTTACATGGTGGAATCGGTAGCCGCCATGAATCCGGGCAGGCTATCCAGCTTTTTATGGCTGCCATAGTATTTTGCGTTGTCCACCCCAGAATTCGCCACATAGATCTTCATGCAGTCTGCCTCTATAACCACCATGCCACAATCATTTTAAACCTTTTATGCCGTTGAAAGCACCAGGAAAGGGACAAGTGTTCAGTTCGGCGAGGCCCGAGATTTGAACCTTGGACCTCCGCCCCCCTTATGGGAACTTGTTTGTGCATATTGAAGATTAAAAATAGTAGTATTTGGAAATTATGATGAAAAGAAATGAAACATACATAGAAACATAAAAGCAAGGTTGATGGGTCTTTGAAAAAACCTAAGATAATGTGAATCTTGAAGCCAAAATGCTAAGAAACCATAAGCAACCCATCACATAAATACTCAAATGGATGAAAATAAGTACCTAACAATAGCACCTTTGCCAACAATATCATGTTCATAAGGAAAAGAAAAATCTTTCAATTATAAAATTTGTGTATGAATGCATAAAAACACGTAGATGCATTTGATAAAAAAATTAGCCATGTCATACAATTTTCCCCACCATCTGAACAACTTACTATTAATGTAGATTAAAAATAGTAACATGAAAGCAAGGTTGATGGGTATTTAAAAAAACCTAAGATAATGTGAATCTTGAAGCCAAAAATCTAAGAAATCATAAGCAAAACATCAAATAAATACTTGAATGGATGAATATAAATACCTGATATCAACTCCTTTTCTCATAATATTATGTTCATAAGAAAATGAAAAATCACTAAATTATAAAATTTTCCTATGAATGCCAAAAAAAACTTAGATGCATTTGATTCAGGAATTAGCCATGCCATACAATTTTTCCCACCATTTGAACAACTTACTATTAATGCAAGGCAAAATAGAGAAGATATTATAAATACAAGGGATGTATGAGTTCACTTTAGAAAGTTAAGCATAATAAGGAGTGAATAGTAGAGTACCTATTTTGAATTGAAGGGACACCATAGGTCATTGCCATAAGTACTTGGTAATTGGGATTTTTTTCTATATCTAGTGTGGGTGGGGCTGAGCTAACGAAAGTGAATGATTTTACAAGTCACAACTGTTAATTGATACAATTGCAAGTTGCAACTGTCCACTTTTCAGAACCCCATCTTAAAAACAAAAGTGAATAGGCCCATACTATCTTCTATTAGGATTTATGGTAAAATTCATTGAAATGTTCAAGTGCCATAGGTAAAATTATTGTATGATGGCATGGACAATTTTTTTTATGTTTCGAATACACATTGACAATACTACACAATGACAATAAACTTGAACCTTTATGGAACCTTTGAAAATAAAATTGAACCTTTATCAAACCTTTCACCCCCATATAAACGGTATCTAATAACTCTATAGCTACCTTTCCCCAAAAGTGAAATGCATAAAAAGTCATTTCTATAATAATTGTAACTTGACATTTTGGAGGGCTAGGATTTGATGTTCATCTTGAAAAGTTTTGAAAGCTCTTTACTGGTAAAGATAAAATACAAAGGTATTTGCTGGCTACCTTTGATGAGTATGGTGAATGATTTAATCCTCCCCATTTTTTTTTTTTTTTATAAAAGGTAGAAGGGGTTTTGAAAGGATCCCAGAACCTTTTACAAGATAAGCCAAGGCAAAGAGATTGGTCGAGCGTCAAAAATCCAACACAGCCAAACTAGCAGTAGAAAAACAAGAAACCAACATAGTTTCCAAGTCCTAACTCGACAATCACCAGGGGAGAATAGAGAGAAATACAAGAAAAAGACTTCCACTCAGGGAAGTAGGACTACTGAGTTGTAAACAAAAACAATAATTAACCATATGCTCCAATTCTCTACCAGGGAAATTTGTTGTCTTCAAAGAGAAAAAACCCTCAAGAAAGTCCTCCTACGAAATATAGATTCTAGGGTGGTCCAAATCCAGGCTTGCCATGAAGTCCGTAATAAAATTTTTAAATAGTATTGTAGTTTAAAAATTTTGTGATATCACACTACATATTAAATAAGTCAAAATTTAACTGCTTTTAAAACAAGGGGGTGTTCATTTTTAAAGCTAAATTGAAGTTTTACAAGTAGAAAATATGCAAAATCCTTTTCTATTTTAACATGATGATAAAATAAAAATGCTCAAAGTTAATTGAACTTAATTTTGATAGTGTTATTAAAGGAAAATACTAGGAAATTTGATGGAGCTCATGCTTTTCATAATAATTATAAAAAAAAATTGTGGCCTATGTAGATAGAGATAGGAAGCCTCTTATAGGGATTAATATTACCATTAAGACATGATGGAAGTCTATTTTAGTTGAGGAGGATTCACAAATTATCATTAATTTTGTTAAAGAAAATGAATTGAAATATTGGATCATCAATATCATTATTCTTGATGTCCATCTATTATCAACAATAGTATCTTCAAAATATCATCGTATTTATGTAGGAAAAATCAAGATGCTAGATTTTTAGCCAATTATAACCTAATAACAACTATAATATTTTGATATTTTGATGAGAGCATAATGAGAGTAGCCTCCAATAAAATGCACATATAGCCTACTAAAAGATAATATGAAGCACAAGGATGGGAACAACATGTAAACAAATCGAAGCCATCTTAGTACTGTAAAGAAAATTATTTTAATAAATTAAACCAAAGACTTTCTTTTCAATACATTATTTTGGATTGAAAAATATTATATATGTAATGCTTTATAATCCCATCTTAAATTATCTAATATTATTTAATATTAAAAATATTACAAGCATGAAAATTATTAGTTGATTCTTAATTTTATGATAATTTTATAATATGCTTGATATTTAATTTTAAATATTTAAAATAATTCTTTAAATTGCAATCCACAACCAATTATGAACCAAGAACAAGTGTGAGCTAAGAGTGGGCCTCACATTTTTCTTATTTTATAAAGTAAGAAAGTGTTTTGAGTGTGAGTAGGAAGCAAGCGTTGTGACTGTAATCAATTTTTACATGGTTTGTTTTATTAAATATATTACTATTTTAGAAATATTTCATGTTATAAATTGTGTAAATATTTGGTATGCAACTAAAATATAACCCCAACCTCTCTTCTCCAACCTTTTTTTTTTATCGGATGAATCTATATCTAGGTATGATGAATTTTAAACATCCCTACCCTATAAGATAATTACCAATATACTAATGGTTCAACTTGATATTAAAAATACCCCATGCATGCACTTACATGGTATTTACTATTTCCTCAAAGTAATCCCACCATGCTTAAGGATAAGGTGCTTGAATTTAAAATCACAATGACATATATTCTTAATGTATTTATTAGCAACATGACTCGTATAGGCTCTATTATACTCAAGGACGTGTAGACACCTCTCACAAAGAGTAGTAAGTTCAACAATATAGGTCTACTCATAATGATATTCATCATGACTCAACAAATTCTTCATAATTACACACAGAATACAATCTAATTTCAAGTAGAAAAATAGCTTTAGTACCATAAACCAAATAAAAATGGGATGTTATTATAAACATATAAATATTAGTGTGGTAAATCCATAATGTAAGATATAACTATAAGTATCAATATTTCATTTATTATTTAACTATCTTTTTAAAAACATTTATCAAAATTTTATTGGTAGATTCAACTTGATCATTCTCTTATGGATAGTAAGGCATAAAGAAACTATGTTGAATCCCTAATTGAGAAGTGAACTTTTGAATTTTAATGTTTTTTTAAGGAGTATGATTATCTAAAATAAGAGTAGATGAGACACCAAAAAAACTTATAATTTGACTAATGATAAATGTAGATATGGTGAGAGCTATATTATTTTTCAATTACATGGCTTCCATCCATTTTATAAAATATTTTATGGCTATGATAATAAATTTGTATCCTTCTAAGGACACAATAGAAATAAGTCCTACAAGGTCATGTCCCCAAGTGGAAAATGGCCAAGGAGAGATAATTGGATGAGTAACTTAGGTAAGGTAATGGATTTCATCTTTGTGGAACTAACATTTATCACAAGATTTAACATACATATTGGCATGAACTTTAATTGTTGGCCATAAGTAACCCACTATTTACAATTTACATGTGAAATGCCCACTAAAGTTCCCTCCAAAGTTGCCACTTCAAATAGAGCTTTAGGAACCTCAACTTCTATAAGACATCACAAAGGAACACCATCAAGATTATGGTAGTATAGAATTCCATCGAGGATAGCATATCAAAATTTTCTCCTACAAATGCAATATTGTTGCATAGCATTAGTTGTAGGTAGGTAAGCTTTATTATCAAGAAATAATAAAATGTTTCCATACCAAGTATCATTAAGATATATGTGTAAATCAATAGCACTAACCTTGATTGTAATCACATATTTAGGGCCATCAGTGACAAAAACTATAGGTTCATTATGGACTTTTACCATAAAATTAGTTTCAGTAAGATTTTTATATGGTATGAATTTATTAGCCGAAGAAATAATAGAGTCAACCTCAACATTTTCCCCCCTTGGGGAATGCCTATTGGAGAAGGACTAAAAAATATTGATCAAATTTGTAGCCACTTGGTGGTAAGTAATTAAATGGGTATCTTTAAAAACATACTCACCAAAAATATAACAAACCAAAATTTGAGAGTCGTCTAATACTTTGGTGTGTTTAAAATTCATTTGTTGGGTAGTTATGAGCCTTAAAATTAAATCCTCATTCTCTATACCATTATTAGTAATGCCAAAAATTTGGGTAAAAGGCCATAAGAACAACTAGACTAGTTGGAGACTTGAGAAAGATATCAACTCTTACACCCAAACTCATTTCTTCCTTCATCAAATTGAAGGATCCATGTTTTGGGGTAGATGTATTAATTAGATTCTTAGGAAGATAAAGGTGTGTTAGACTTGGATTTAGTTTTAGTTTCATGATGCCTGTTGGAATCCTCATGGGACTCCAAGAGATATTTTTCCTACTCAATAAGTTCATAAGGAATAAACTTCTAAATAATAGTAGAGATACTTAAGGAAGGAAATATGATGAAGTCATGAGGAAAACAAGATATAATCATCATTTCTTTATCAATACCTTCTCTAAGGTTTCTTTTATTGGGTCAGTAGATACTAACAATTAATCATCAATTACTTAGGATTTAACAACTTTATGTGTAATAATATGGAGATGAAATTCTTGCATCATAGTGATCCACCTTCCTTATCAGGTGTCACTAGGGATATAAATATTTTGAAGCAGATAATGTTTTATTTTTTCATATGTAAATTAGATGGACAAACAATATTTTTGTATAGGAGTGTACTACATTTTTTCCAGAAGCATTATTTGACTAATATAGCACATGACATATTCCTTATTGTTATCATCGTATTGAGTAACAATTTATTCCAAGAAAACTTGAGTAGTCAAAGCATATGATAAGAATGAAATATTCGGGTTGGATGGATGTAGAGTTGTGGTTTGTAAAATAAATTTCTTGAATTCTAGAAGGACTTTATTACAATTTTTATCCCACTTGAATTCAACATCTTTCTTAAGCAAGTGATTCAATGAATAAGCCTTTAAAACCAACTTAGCAATAAACCACCTAATGGATTTGAGCTTCCCCCAAAACTGTTTGTTATATTCAATAGTTTTGGAAGGTATACCATTAGTGGCTTTGATATTATCCTAGTCAACATCTATGCCCCTATGTGACAACACAAATACCAATAGCTTGCCACTAGTAACACCAAATACAAACTTCTTGGGATTAATTCTAACCTTATAATGGCATAATCACTCAAAAATGACATGCAGGCTAACTAGATGGTTAACTTATTTTTTAGAACTACCCAAAATCTCATCTACATATGATTCTACTATTTTTTTCATCAAGTTATGAAAGACCATTTTCATAGTTTATTTATATGTAGCACTAACATTTTAAAGCCAAAAGGTATGCAAATACAACAAAATGTACCCAAGGTGTAGTAAATTATTATTTTTTAAATACTTGAGGGTAATCTATATTTGGATATATCCTGAATAGCCATCCATAAGGGACACTATTTTATACCCCATGGTAGAATCAAAAATTGCATCAATTAAGAGTAAAGGAAAGTTATCCTCATGATAAGCTAGGTTGATGTTTCTAAAATCATAGCAAATCTAGATTACATTATTTTCTTTATTTTCATAGGTATAATGTTAGATACCCATTCTAAAAAATAAACAACATTTATAAACTTGACATCTAACAATTTTTAGATTTTAATTTTACATAAGCTTTGAATGAGAGGATATAACATTATTTTCTTTTGTTGGATGGGAGTGAGGTCCTCATAAGTATCAATGTTATGGATAACCTAATACTCATCCATTCTAGTCATGTTAGAATATTCCCATTCAAAGACATCCTTGTACTCATTAAGCAAGGCCATAAAGATTACTTACTCTTTGGTAGATAGTCTAGCCTCTATTTTGACTAAGCATGGTTTCCCAGGTGTACCTATGTTAACATTGATTGTATGTTTAGATTCATGAAATTATCTTCTTCAAAATGGTTTGAAGTAGGGGGGATATTCTCCACATCAAAATTAATCTCAACCTAGAAAATATAATTTTACCACTTATGCCTTCCCTAGTAAGTATTGGGTTCTTAAAGAAAACCTCTCTTATGATATTTTAAGGGGTCCGTTCATCTTTATCATTTAATAATTATAGTATAGCTTCATCATTGGACAATGATGGGAGAAATAGAACATTTTCATGAATTTGAATGGTTGGTTCTTCTACATGTCCTTTGACCCTAAGCCTAGAGAGGATATGAGCATTTGACGAGGAATTGAGAAAGATATGAATCTTCTTACCAAGGTATGGTTATAAGCACTCATAAAATTTTATTAAAGATTTACTGGAAACCATGGGTTTTAACTCAATAAATAATTCTATTTCAATAAAATTCCTTTGTAGATGAGAGGGTGTATGATTAATTATATTATCAAGCCAATTTTCATACATCCTATCTGAGTAGGAAAATGTTTTCAAATCTATAAATAGGCTAATAGGGATAGCAAGGAAAATTTATGCATTTATTGTTTCCCATAACTATGTAGGGATCGTAATCACCACATTAAGGAGCGGTATTTATTATAGATATATTTTTTATAAAATACCAAGTATTCTAGGCATATCATGAGTTCTATAGGTCAATTAGTCTTCAGGGACTATCAAAATAATAAGAATATGCCTAGAAATAGTTGAAAGATCAATGCTTACTAAGATTATTTCTTTAATTGGTAGTCCTAGTACCGCTAAAGAAAATTTAATAGAAGGTGTACCACTAGTGGATTATTTTTTAGGATATGTTAATATAGGACTTGAATTGACATTTTTAGAATTAGAGCAACCAATTGGTCTATTTATATGGAAGTTTTGAAATTGATAGATTGTAACCTTTGTTAAATGCCTAGGCAAGGAAATAATTCCTACTTCACCTAGACTGTGTGAAGGCTTTGAGGTAGAGATACAAACAATATTATTTATTCTATGCCTATGTAGCCTAGCTTTGTATTGATTACATTCAACATTCCTATGCATGAAATATAAAAAAAATGACTATTATTCATTTCATAAAAAAATTATACCACATTCATTATCATCTTCATATAAAATAAGAACTTCCATTGAGCCTACTTGGCAATCCCTGACACCCATATTAGAGATAGGGGTAACCAAGGGAATTTTCTTAGTTTCAATGTTAATTGTTTTATTCAAATCACTATATACATCACTATCAGTTTCCTCCCCATGCTATCATTATTTATACAAAATATTACAAATTTAAATGTGGTAGCATCCTCATGGATTTTTTTTAACTTTGCCAACAATTTATAGAAGAAAATATGATATTCTATTTATTTGGGTTTTGAAAATAGTGGCAATTTGTTTTCTACCTCTTGAGGGAAGGGATTAAAATCATGCATATCAAATTGATCATCTTTGAAGTCATACCTATCTTGGGGGTATTTCACGTAAAATTTAGGATACTTCTTGTTTAAATTCCTTTTAGAAGTCCATTAAGGTTTATGTTCATAAATTAAAAAATTTTGTGTTTCATCCATAGGATTCTCCTTGAGGTTTATGATTATAAGAATCACAATGACTTTTAGTAGAAATGATATTTTATCTAGATATCATTAGTTTATCTATCAAGGATAATAATATAACACAAGTACCACTTCCTTTATTAACCAAATTCCAACATACTACCAAATTATTATAGATAAGTGTTATCATCATTGGCTAGTCATCAACCCTTGCTAAATTATCAACATTAATCTTGTTCTTCAAAGGAAATTTTATGACCAAATTAGGACTAGTATATGTGTCAATAAAAAGATTTTCTCTATGGGATACAATGTGTTGCATTTCATAGGACTCGAGAATGGTGGGCATGATGTTAGATATTATTGGTCTAGGCATCTCCATATCATCTAATAAGTCTCTTAAACATTGTTATTGATAAGAATTTTTTATTAATTCCAATTATGGGAACTTGCAAGGGGTTGTACATAACTTTTCAACAATGTCCCATTCTTTTTTTTCTTATAACTACTTTAAGCAATGAATCCTTTGGTTGGGTGATATATTGTTTTTTTCTATTATGGGTGCCAGGATTATTGCTTTATGTGTAAATATTTATCTTTCGATGTTTTTTATAATGACGTGTTCCATAAACAACATTGAGGACTTCCCAAGAATGTTTTCAACATTTTTAGATGTTTTTACATTTGTAGCAGTTTCTCAAATGACTGAAGGAGGGTTTGGAATTTTATCAATAATAGAATATTTAACTATTGCCTAAATAGGTTCTTTTCATTTATCCTTATTTAATTTTTCATCCTTATAAGGTTACTTATTTTTATATTTAGGTGCATTCGTAGTAATAAAACAAGTTGTTGTTATAAGGATGCAATTGTTTCTCTTTGAACCTATAAAACATTAATATAGTGAGCCACATTTGGTAGACTATAAATGTATTCTCCATTTGGGTTAGGTTGGATAAATAATTGAAAAGTATTATGAGAAGTGCAAGATCTAGAATTTTAATTTTGGGAGTAATTACCATTAATATTTTGATCATTTTAACCCCCACATTGGTTGCCTTAATTATATCCTTGATTCTAATAAATTATTTGGCCACCCTGTTTAAACCCTTGACCCTAATTTTGAATCACTCCCAGTTTTTTATTGTGAGCATTTTTTTAATGGTTGGGTAATGGGGTGTTACAGGTACCTAATATTTGATTGTGAGGGTGATTAAATCTCTTGTAGAGATTCTTTTTCTTTTCATGAAATAAATTGATACTATCATCTTTGAATTGATCAATATTAAAATTAGGACCAAAATCTTACTTCAAAAAAATCTTACACAAGCATGCAGAAGTGGAACTATCATGACCATAGGTTCCATGCCAAAATCAAAACTTGTTAGGATCATATCATATAGGTGTTTCAAACCTATCATTGATAGGATAATTATTAAGCTTAAGTGTTTGCCACATTTTTAGAATATATTCATATTTCCATTAAGACATCGCATTCTCTAGTTTTGGACCACACCCAAATTTAGTTAACATATGCATGGGACCTCGAACTATCTCTAACTGATGAGAGATATCTTGGACAACTACATTGGAAACCCCATCCCCTACAATATTTTTTTTAGGGTTTTTATGTTTCAAGGCTTTTGACCTTTTTTCATTTCTTGATGTTCAAATATTTTAAAAATATATATAACTTTGTCAAGGGAAGACAAACCATAGGGGTGATGTTCCTAGATATTAGCCTAAAAAGAGGGACTAAAATTCTTTATAGACATTACTATAGTGGCCTCTTTAGTTAAATTTATATGACAATAATATTTTAATATTTACCACCTTTTGTGGAATCTAGTAATAGATTCAGTATGGATTTTTATTATTTTAAAAAATATCTATTCGTTTCATTATTTTCATGTCCTCATCAAATTCTTAGTTTAAATTTTTGATAAAAATATTTTTGGATTCAATGGAATATATAGTAAAGAATGCAAGCTAGCCAAGAACATTTCCTACCAAATCCCTAAACATAAACTTCTGTAAATATTTCTCATTGTGCAACCAATCCCTATAATATACATAAACTTATCAATAAAACTTTGGCCATTATTTTTCCCATCATAAAATAATTTACGTACATGCCCAGACAAATCAATAGCTTCTACATCAGGGGATAAAGATTTTATTTTATAATTTATCAAAATTGGATCAGTATATGCAAGTAAATACTCCCCAAAATTGGCTAAGGGAGGTAGAAGAGTAAGAGCATTAGGGTTTAGGGTTGGAGGGATAATAGCTTGTACTATAGGAATTTTATTAGCACTTAAGAGTTGACTAATAATGGTTATCAAATCTTGCATTTTTTTAATTGTTTCTCTCCTAGAAACTTCTATTTATTTCATAGAATCATCCATTTGCTTTTTAGTATCATGCCTATGACTATATAGATGGTAAACCAAATATTCTCTAAGAGGCATCATGTATGCAAATATTTTTTTGTCATGACACTTAGAATGATTATTATATTTTAGGAAAATGTGTTTTATGTGTATTATTTACATGTTTATCCATTTTGCTACCATCACCACATTTACGGGTGATCTTGGTCTTTCCACAACTACCTCAAGGGTTGTTTTTGGTTTATTATAGTGCTCATAATCACTACCTAATATAAAATAGCCTAATATTTTTTTGTGACACTATGGTAGATCTAAAAGGTTTGTCAAGTTTGATATTCGGATATTTTTCTTTTTTAGAATCTAAATCTCTATCTATCTATTATTGTAAAGGATATAAATATAATTAATTAATTAAACTTTATGTTTAGTTAATTAACTAAAATTAATTAGATTTTTTTTTATTAAAAGTGCCTATGAGCCTTATTATGGATTTTTTAGGCCTTATCTTAAAATTATCCACGAAGCAAGGGCTCTAATTCATGATCGACCTGAGGCCATAATTTTGCATACCTTTCAGGAAGCAAACATGGCAGTTGATAGGCTGGCAAATGAAGGCATTGTAGCAGCAAATTTGATCATGTTGACTTAAAATATTCCTCATGCAGTCTCAATGGTGATAGATAATGAAAAAATTTAGATTGGAAGGCTCAAAGTGGATCAATGACAGAAAATGGGGGCATTTTTAAAAATATTTTTTTGAACCTTATAATGGCTTTTGTCATATTTGTTTTTTTTGTTCATGTGACTAGTGTTTTTTGCAGCTGGTGGGGCACTGATATAGGTTTTTTATCTACAAATTCATGCATGGGAAACATCCGCTTTGGCCTCAAGTATTTCTCAATGTGTGTTTGGATTCGATGTCGCAAAAAGGCCCTAGCAAGAAATAACAAAGTGTTAGAGATCCCTGACAATGAGGTACCAAACCCCACCATAATAGTCTTGGAGAAGATGATAATTTCATCAACCTCCAACAGTATCAACCAGTTGAAGAGTCTGTCTGGCCTCATCAGTGCAGTTGTTGATTTGTGTGATTCTCTAAATATTCTGTTTTATAGCCAGCAGTTCCAGGGGCACAAGGAGTCGAAGGCAAAATCTAAAGATGATGGCAAGGAGGATGATAAGAAGTTAGATGAGGACTACAAGGAAGACTGCTTGGCCTCTTGGCTGTCCATTCTATGGGATGTTTTTTTGACCATATTCTATTATTTTTATATGGGCACAAGCTACTCTGCATGGTGCTTGCATGATTAGTTTTTGTCTTTGTTAGTTCTATTTTGCGTCTTTCTTTTTTGATGGCCATAATATTAGGCTTCCATAGTTTATTTTGGCTGTATTCTGTTGGAAGAGTAGGTCTTGGCCCTTTTTGTTGTCAGTTTAAACTTTTAGGGCTTGGCCTTTGTCCAATTGGTCAGTGGACCCTATTTTGTAAAATGGTTTTGGGTCAACCAGTTAAAACCCGGTGTTAATTATAATATTCTCTTACTTACCAAAACAAAAAAAATTATCAAGTCTTATCCTCTAACTTGTCAGGTTTTAAAAAGTTGGTTATCATACTTTTTGTAAAGTTATTGTTAGCTTTATCTCTCAAGCTTATCTTCTCTTGGTTAGGCTTATATGCTTCGATCATATTTTTTAAGGTGTATAAATATGTTTGATTATTAGTTAAATTCCATATTTCATCCAAATTCAAGTAAGCTTGATCCTCATTAAGTCCTTAATTTGAAGTTCATTATCATAGTTAAATGTAAAAGGATGAAGTTGCAATTTTCAAGGGTAATAGAAAGGAATATTCTCTTCTATTTCTATATATTCTAGAACACATTTTTATTATAAATAGTAGTTATTCCAATTCCCTTAGAAAATGTAGAACGAGCCATAAGGGTAAGTACAAAACCTACTCCAAAGTAACTAGGGCTTTACCAAAATTGCTACCCCTATGCATAAAATTATGAAAAACCTCACAACAAAAAAATTAGTTTTTAAACATAATATTAAGAGAGAAAAACTATAACAAGATCCTTTAAATTACAACAAAAAACAATAGCTAACATAAAACCTACAACAATAAACCTTTAAAATTTGTTCTTTTACATAGCATGATTATTTTTTGTTTATCTAAATATATAAATATGCTATATTCATTACAAAGTTTTTTGGCGGGATGAATATACATAGCTATAGTTTTCACTTCCCTTTAGTTAAAAATTGCACTACCTAATTGACATGACAAAGAATATGCATAACTATAGTTTTTAATTTCCTTTAGATACAAATTCCACTACCTAACAAACATGATATAGAATATGCATAGCTACAATTTTTATTTCCCTTCAATTAAAAATTCTACTACCTAAATAATATTATAGATAATATGCACAAGTATAATTTTTACTTCTCTTTAGTTATTAATTCCACTACCAAATTGACATGAAAGAGAATATGCACAACTATAAATCGTACTTCTCTTTAGTTATTAATTCCACTACAAAACTGACATGGAAGAGAATATGCACAACTATAATTCTTACTTATCTCTAGTTATTAATTCCACTATCAAATTGACATGAAAGAGAATATGCAAAACTAAAGGTTTTATTATTTTGAGCTTTGGTGATTGATATCCTTGGGGATTGAGTGGAGGATTCTTGATGATTGTATATATCAACCTTATTGGATTTCTTCTTCCACTTATTCATTACTCCTTTATTTATAAATTAGCTCATCAGGTTCTACATTTACTTTAGTTTAATTTGCAAGTTTGTTTTCATTATTTTATGCTTATTTTTTTATTGTTTTGAGGTCTGAAAAGGGAATCTAAACCAAATTCATACCTTGTATATACAAGGCATGAATTTGGTAATCCATATTCATGCTACCTATTTACAAGGAATGAATTTGATAAATTAGGGATTGGGGGCAAGTTTTGCATCCCAAAAATCCTAATTTACATTGTGTATTTTTAGAATTCTATTATGTCTATTATGTCTGTATTTAATTTTACTATTACATATCTATTTCGCTCTATTTTAGCATGTTCCAAAGGTCAAATATAAATTTTACTTTTGAATGGTCATCTAAAAGGACCAATGAGGCTTGACTAATGTGCCTCCAAGCTTAGTTTCATAGTGGCCTAAGAAGGCCCCCAAACGCTAATAAATTTTTCTAGGTTTTGTGAAGTTATTTTGTAGGCTTAAAACCATTGGATATTTTGGATGCAAAATAAATCTTGGATAAAACGTCGGATTAGATAAATTTCCTAATATATATTTAGGTTTTTTGCTATTTGATTTTTCATTTTTATCCACAACTAGATTACAAATAAAGGAAAAGTATTTGATTGAATTGCTAGGCATTTGAAATAATAAAATCATATAGTATGCATCTAAAGCTTTAATATTACTTTTGCATATCCATTGGATCCTTTCTAAAAGATTATATTTTGCAATCCTAGGGTTGGATATCATTGAATTACAAAATCATACTAGGGTTAGCTCTTGTCTTCTTGCATCTTGTGTGTATTACATTGCTCTTTTCTTTTCATAGTTTAGTTTAGAAAGGTCAAATAATAGGTGTATGCCTAATTGACACATCAAAAACTTCCACCCAATACTTGGATCAAGTCCTAAAATAATTCTTGCTGAACCCATCCTTTCATGTCCTCGAGTGTAGAGACTATAACACATCCCCTCAGTTCACCTTTGCTCCTAGTAGATCCAGTCGAGAATCATACACGATAGGAAAATTTTCCCCATCTACATCTATGGTGAAGCCAACATGAAAACACATATTAGTGGCAAAAATAGGAAGCCTCCTCCATTGTATTTTCCAAAATATTATGTAGATTTGAAAACATCTAAAAATATCTTAAGAATCTTCTTGTGTTCTTTCCTTGGATTTGTTAGAATATATTACATCATTTAGATCATGTAAATGTACCATATTTAATACATAGTTAGAGTAGGATATTACTTTAGGAGAAATTTAGCGAGTTACTTCAAGTAATGTAATAAATGCACAATTGTCAATGTGCAAGTTGTAAATGTGCAAGGTGTCCCCTTGTACGACTAGGTAGAATTTTGGTCAAGAAACCCATATTCCTATATAAAGAGCCTCATAGTAAGTGATTACATATCACAATAGGTAGTAGTAGAGTAGAAGGTAAACTCCATTGGTTTTGAAGTACAATGTAGTCCTTTAGCATATATTCATGGAGTGATCATTTCCTCCATAGTTATTTATAATAATTTAGTCATTTTATGAAATTACTCTCCTTCATATTTTATTAATCTTGTGATTGACATTTTCCATAGCATACTTTATTAAAAGCTAACACTGGTATCAGAGCCACGGTGAATACATATAGGACTAGGTAGAGTCATAAGTACTAAAGTAAAGACCAGTTCCAAAAATACTGAGATTACATTTGGCTAGAGTCTTTCCATAGAGTTGCAAAAATGCTCATGAATACTAGGACTCAGTATTCATCCCACTAGTTTGACGAATCAACTAGTGAAGACTATTTGTAGATCTAGATTTTTTTCTTGTTAACTACTGTCTAAAGTTTTTTGTTCTAGAATATTAACTCTTAGAAGTTGGAACACTTCATACAATAGATACAAAATGATTTCACCTTCATTGCCAAAAATTCTACGTGCTTTCCTCGTGCAACTATTAGTTCTTTGTTGAAAAAAATACATTGTAAAAAACACTGGGAAAAGAGTCTTGGTGAAGTTTGGAGATTGGATATCCATTGCTAGATTGAAAAACTTCACATTGTAGAAGAAAAATCCATAGATGCCTTGCAACTAAATAAAATTCCATAGAAGCCTTGTACTAGAACAAAAGGCCACAGAAGTCTTGATCTATAAGAAAAATCCACAGAAGTCTTGATCTAGAAGAAAAGTCTATAGAAGACTTAATCTAGAAGAAATGGTCACAAAAGCCTTAATTTTGAAGAAAACTCCAAAGAAAACTCTAGAGAATAGTTCTTGATCCAGAATAAATCTCTAGAGAAGAGTTCCTAAATAATACTCTAGAGAAGAGTGCGCAAAATAGGAGATTGGTGATATCCATTAAAGACTATAAATTGTAGATTAGTTAGTATTTCCACAAGACTATGTAGATAAAGACTCAACATAGAACTCATACCACTAGTTTCAAGAATAACTAGTGAAGTTGAAAAGGTCTGAGAAAAGATACCATTGGAAACTAGAAAATTGAAGATCTATTCCAGAATAAGCTGAAGATATATATAGAATATCTCATTGTAAATATTCTAATCTCAGAAGAGATAGAGAGGGACTAGAAAAGTCCTATTCCTGATCAAAGAAGTAGAAAAAGTCAGATATCCAATAATAATATCTCAGCACTTCCATAAGGAGAATATTGAATAAAATATCTCATTTAGAAGACCAAAGAAGCTACAAGACTAAAGACCTTAGAGAGGTCTCCAAGAGAAACAAGGAAAAATATTGGAGTCTTGTTGCAGAACTTATAGAATCATCATCAAAGGAGTTCCTAGAAGATATCATTGGATATATCCACTACCAAGGAGAAGCTTATTATAGTGATGGACTTGGGACAATTATAACAATCCAACAAGAATCCCAAGATAGAAGGTAGAATCCATTGAAGACCTCAAGACATTCAAAATATTGAGAAGAAGACCATGTTTGAATTCAAAATTCAATAAGAATATTAAAGGAAGATTCAGAAAGAAGAAGCATACCAAATCCAAGAGTTTTGGAGATTGCCTCTCATAGAAAGAAGGCACATTTTAGAGGTAAGAAGTTTTTTTAATATACAACAAAAAATAGAAGATCACTTGGAGGATCAAACCACCAAATCCTAGGCTCAAGACAGAAGGTTCGAGACCATTTTTTTGTGAATTAATAAGTTGTAGAATTCATTCATCAAAATGCAACAACTTGGTGAATATAAACACCAAGATCTACATCATCTGTAGAAACCATTAAAGGTAAGCAACTTGGTTGCAATTAGTTGAACTTTAAATTAGTCTTCATTATCAAATATCATTAAGCACCATATTTGGATTAAAGTTGCAAAAAGAAAAGGCTCATATTACAGTATTCAAGAAAGCACAAAAAGGAGAGTTCATTTTAACATATATTTGCATATTAAAATAGGTTTTGGATGTATTTTAATAGAAATAAATATATTATCTACCTATTATCTATCTAGAAAGCAAGAAGACCACATCCTACAAACTAATTATAGTGAAGAATTGCATATTATTTAAGGGTTCATTATAATTACTCTTAATATTTGCAAATATTATTAAGTACATTTGAAACTACTTTGAGAGCTTATTAATAGGAGAAATAATATGACAATTTTTTGGAAATTTTTGGTACATTGGGTACATTTCCTTTGCTCAAGTGTTGATGTTCTCATTGATGTCAAGAAGCAGAAGGGTTTTGTGAAAACCAAGGCAGACAAAATAAAAGGTTTTATTTAAAACCATGGACAATATATTTGAAATGGGTTTTTCTTAAAACCCAAGTTGGCTTTTTGTTTCGTTGAAAAATGTGCCCCGGTGATGAAGATATTTAATTTTAAATATTTAGTTTAAATTTTATTTATTTAAAATTTAAATTAAAATTTTAAAATTAAATTAAAGTTTTCGTCATGTTTGGAAATGCCGACGTATTTGGAAATGCTTCGAAGTGCATATATAATGAGGCTAATAAATTCATTTCAGTTTGGGCTAAGTCATCGATATCAATTGGTGTGCATTTCGTTTTCGACTTTGTTTGCACCAGCAAAGGAGGGGCACGTGGTGGACAAGTCTTTACTGTAACAAATTGGTCGTAGTGCCAAGGAGGAGGCGCACATGGAGTTTGATATGGTTTGTTAAAAGGTGGTGGATTCTACTCGTGTGAAGATCATGGTAGAGACAGGGTGTTGAAGTCAAATCACTAAGCACACCATGACAAACCTGTTGACAGGGTGGCCGTAGATAGTTTTGAGTTGACGCAGGTTTTAGTTTTCATGCCAAGGAGAAGATTTTTTTTCGGAGATTAGAGGGAGGCCCCTATATCTTCCTCACGTGGGCATGGATATCCCACACGGTTTAGCCAAGCACCTTGGCTAGAGAATACGGCGGGTCAAATCGCGCCGAATCCCTTTTTGAGGGATGTAAGAGGTATCCACGCAAAACTCCTTGGCAGCAAATGTGGTAAGGGCACAATTATTTTTGCATAGTATTTTTTCCATGGGAGTCATAAGGTTAAAGTTCATTATTTTAATGGGTTGAATATTGCATTGAAAAAGTAGTCGGGGTTGCAAAAGGGCAGTGAATAAAATATATTAATTATGCAATGTTGATGATATTTCCAAAGTTTGTTTGGGAGGTATAAGGTTAGCAAAATTAATATTTTCTATATAGTTTTTATTAAGTGTAATGGAGTGAAAAGGTTATGTAATATTTTGATTTATTTTATTTTATGGTACAAGTGGTTTTAGGAGAGATAAGGAAGTTGTGCAATTAAAGGCTTTGGTGATGATTATTGAAAAGTGGAGTAATGTTGATTATTTTGTGATCTACTAACCCTTGTGAAGATTGGCAAAAGAATTTTGTGATTGTGGCAGATTTCCAAAGGGGTTTCTTCACTTCAAAAAGGTATGGACACATTCTTCTTATGAGTATGATGGTGTATGTTTTCCTGAAATAATATTGGAGTGAAAAGGTATTCAACAAGGTTTCCTTTGGTTGGGTGTAAATCCTATTTTCTGGTTTGTTGAAGACTACTTATGCATTGTTATCATTGATGAGAGTTTTGGTGAATGCATAATTCTGGTTTGAGGTAGTGGAAGCATTGTGCACTAGGGTTTATGTTTGTGAGTCTTGCTACTTGCTTTGAGTTGGTGAAACCCTTGGTTGGCTGTTTTGAGGTTGATGGTTGAGTTGCTTCCATAGAGGTTGTTTGATCAAGTTATTGCTTTTACTTGATTCATGATATTGGGCTTACTCCATTGAGTTGATTTGAACAAGTTATTCTTTGCATTTGGTGATATTGTGTGGGTGGCTATTTTGTTCAAATATCTTTGGAGGGAAAAGGATTTCTACTTGTTTCCTTTTCTTGTGATGATTGGTTGAATGCTTCAAGGTTAATGTTGAGTTGAATGATGTTGGTTAAACCTTGTCTTTGAGCATTGTTGTTGAAGCCCTAATTGGTTGAGAAAAGATATTGGTTGTTGGAAAGAACATGAGTATCATTGTTATATGAGATATTGCTTGGTTGGCAATTGTTGGGTTGTGTTTCATGTTCTTGAGAAAAGCATATTACATCTATCTTATTCTTATGAGATTTGAGATTGAGTTGAGATTGAGATTGGGAGTTAAGTATAGAACATATTGAGTCTCTAACAATTCTCTTTATGCTTCTATGAGGTTGATGAATCACATTGGGTCTCTAACCATTCTCTTTGTGGGTTCATGCCAAGCAAGTTTTTCTTGATGAACTTGTGAGCGAGGTTTTGGACGAGTTCCGTTGGGGACTTGTGAGCAGGTTTTGGACAGGTTCCATTGGGGACTTGTGAGGGTTTTGGAAGGTTCTTGGGGACTTGTGAGCAGGTTTTGGACAGGTTCCATTGGGGACTTGTGAGAAGATTTGGACAGGTCCTAGCAGAGGACTTGTGAAGCTGAGTTTGATAGTTCTATCAGAGAACTTGAGGACAGAGGTGCATTGGTTCTATGAGAAGAACCCGAGGACATTTGTGCTAGACCGAAGGACTGTGTTTAGTGCAAATTCGAGGACCAGCTTTGAGGTGATAGAGTTGAGGATAGAGGTCTCCAGCCAGAGCAGGGAAGACAGGTGTCTTCTATGGATAGAGTTCCATTTGCTAAGGGCAACGGAGGCAAAGGTCTTCTAGAGGATCACCACGAGCAGAGGTAGGGGAAGGTATCTCCTTTGAGCAGAGGCTCATAAATTCAGATTGGGGGAAGGTATCTCCTTTGAGCCGAGGCTCATAAACATTGTAATTGGGAAGGTTTCCCAAAGAACTTTGAGATAACTTTTAGAGAAAAGTTTTGTGGATGAACCACATCAAAATTGTTGTGTCACTTTGTGGATGATCTTGTGCATTGTTTTGATATTGCTTTGGATATATTGCTTTATTGTTTTGAAGTATAAAGGAAAAGTAAAAAGAGGTCTTATACTGTTCACCCCCCCTCTCAGTATAAGCTTGTGTTCTTCAATTGGTATCAGAGCGGGTGCCTTCGAAAAGTTTAAACAGCTTGAAGGAAGATCTTACAAGAACACAAATGGCAAGGAAAGGCAAAAGCAAAACCATTAGACACAAGAAAAAGAAATCTCATAGGGTCATGAAAGAAAATGAAGATGATCTCAATGTTGTTTCTTTGGGAATGGAAATAGATTCAAGAGATGAATCAAACAATGGAGAACAAGCCAGATTAATAAAGTTTTGCACCAGATGTGGGAAGACCGGTCACTTTGCAGCTGATTGCTCACAAGGAAGAGAATGTTTTGTTTGTGGTCAACTCTATCACAATGATCATCATTGCCATGGGTTTAGTAGCAATGAAGATGAAGATGATCCGTTCAAAATTGGTGAAGAAACATATTCAGAACAAGAGTGTGATGAAGAAGGAAGTGATGCAGAAGCAAATTGGAAACAAAAACTGATTTTAGACCTGAGTAAAAAGGTTGAGGATGCAAAAGATATAATCACCAGCTTGAAAGTACAAGCAAAAGATTACAAGAAAATTTTTGAAGATCTCGAAATGCAATCATCCAGGAAAACAGAGTATTGCAGCAAGCTAGAAAAAGAAATTGATGGTTTAAGAATGCAGACAGAAGAAATGAGTAATAAAGTCGGTATATACAGCAAACATGAAGAGGAATCTAACAAAGTTGTTAGCAATCTGAAGCTAAAAATAGAAGAGTTCAAAAAGAGTGAAGAAACTCTCAGGTCTCAGATCAATGAGAAAGAGACTATTTGCTGCAAACAAAAAGAAGAGATTGTTTCATTGAAGAAACAACTAGAAGAGGCCAATACAACTCTTAAAATCAAATATGAGCACAACAATCAAGAAAAGAAGAGCGTCTACCTTGACAAAGCAAGTAAGTGTTCTAGTAGTGATAGTGAAAGTTCTTCAGGTGATTATAAAAATGAGATATTGTTCATATCAAAAAAGGAGGAAGAACCGAAATGTCTTAGATATGGAAATTGTGGGCACCTTGAGGATAATTGCAAAAATAATGATTTGGTTGCTAGTATGTATGAGGATGCTTCAGAAAATGATAAGGAAGATGCATGTATGGTTTTTGAAAAGGGTAGCACCTCTAGTGATAAGAAATCTGAAAAAGGCCTTGATAATTCAAAGTGCAATCAAATAGAGGATCTTGAATGTGAACTTACTAATGCTCTTAGTGTTTTGAAAAAGGAAAGAAAGAAGAATGCTAGACTCAAGGATAAGTTAGATGAATGTTGCATGGAGAGAGATAAACTTATAGAAAGTCTTGACGTCTCTATGGCTAAGGCACAAGAACTCAAGAATGAGTTAGAATCTAAGGTGCTTGAGTATAGTGAATTAGATCAGAAAATGGCTTCTTTGAAAGAGGAAAATAAAGAGTACAAGGATAAGTTGTACAGGTTTCAAGAAAGCTCCAAAAAGGTTAAATCTCTTATCAAAGGTCAAAGAAAGACAAAAGATAAAATAGGTCTTGGTTTTGTTAAGCCTCACAAGAAACAAGTTGGAGAGTCTAGTAAGAGACTCCAAAAGAAAGAGAGTTCTAATGAGGAAAGTATTTCAGATCATGAGTCCTTGAATGATAGATGCACAGAAACAGAAAACAGAATTCAGAATGAGAAGAAGAAGAAGTTTTCAGGACCCAAGAGGTCAAATAAAGGAAAGTTTCAAGGCAGATGTTTTGCTTGTCATAGATTTGGTCACATGGCTGTACATTGCATGGCTCAAGTGAAGAAGGTAAATGACAGTTTCAGAAGTGGTAATTTCTTTCATGGGTATTGCTACTCTTGCAATCAGTTTGGGCATAAAGCAATTTTTTGCAAGGCAAATATCAAAAACTGGGTTAGTCAGAACAGGCTTGGTCAAAACAGGTTTGGTCAGAACTGGTTTGGTCAGAACTTGTGGATTCAAAGAACAGGTATGCCTAAAAGAAATAACATTGTTACTTGTTATAAGTGCAACAATGAAGGTCACACAGTCAGACAGTGTAGAGCTGAAATTCTAGAATATAGGAATAGGAACAGTGGCATGATCAGGTCCAAGGATCAAGGCATTGAAAAGAACAGGGATAAGAAAAAGAACAAGAACAATGACAGGAACAAGAATATGGACAAAGAGTTCAAGAGAAGGCCCGACAAGGAAGTTATAGACGCTGATGATGATCAGTGCCTAATGGGAGTTTTACTCCCACCCCAGAATTAATCACCTCAATAGGAGGTGGGGGAGGGACTAAGCTAAGAGGCTCATTCTTAGTTTCGAGCCCCAAAGGTGGCCCTTTGCCATTGATGACAAAGGGGGAGAGATATGAGTAAGGGGGAGAGCTTCAAGTGAAGAGGAAAGCTTCAAGTCAGGGGAGCAAAACTTCAAAGGTAGATTCTCAGTTGTGGGTTTCAGTTTTGGCTCTTAAGAAGTGTTTTTAGTAAAGGTTTGCCATCAATGACAAAGGGGGAGATTGTTGGCAATTTTGGGTACATTGGGTACATTGCCTTTGCTCAAGTGTTGATGTTGTCATTGATGTCAAGAAGCGGGAAGGGTTTTTGTGAAAACCAAGGCAGACAAAATAAAAGGTTTTATTTAAAACCATGGACAACAGATTTGAAATGGGTTTTTCTTAAAACCCAAGTTGGCTTTTCGTTTCGTTGAAAAATGTGCCCCGGTGATGAAGATATTTAATTTTAAATATTTAGTTTAAATTTTATTTATTTAAAATTTAAATTAAAATTTTAAAATTAAATTAAAGTTTTCGTCGTGTTTGGAAATGCCGACGTATTTGGAAATGCATCGAAGTGCATATATAATGAGGCTAATAAATTCATTTCAGGGTGGGCTAAGTCATCGATATCAATTGGTGTGCATTTCGTTTTCGACTTCGTTTGCACCAGCAAAGGAGGGGCACGTGGTGGACAAGTCTTTGCTGTAACGAATTGGTCGTGGTGCCAAGGAGGAGGCGCACATGGAGTTTGAGATGGTTTGTTGAAAGGTGGTGGATTCTACTCATGTGAAGATCATGGCAGAGACAGGGTGTTGAAGTCGAATCACTGAGCATGCCATGACAAACCTATTGACAAGGTGGCCGTAGACAATTTTGAGTTGACGCAGGTTTTAGTTTTCGTGCTAAGGAGAAGATTTTGTTTCGGAGATTAGAGGGAGGCCCCTCTCCCTTCCTCACGTGGGCATGGATATCCCACGCGGTTTAGCCAAGCACCTTGGCTAGAGAAGACGGCGGGTCAAATCGCGCCGAATCCCTTCTTGAGGGATGTAAGAGGTATCCACGCAAAACTCCTTGGCAACAAATGTGGTAAGGACACAATTCTTTTTGCATAGTATTTTTGCCATGGGAGTCATAAGGTTAAAGTTCATTATTTTAATGGGTTGAATATTGCATTGAAAAAGTAGTCGGGGTTGCAAAAGGGCAGTGAATAAAATATATTAATTATGCAATGTTGATGATATTTCCAAAGTTTGTTTGGGAGGTATAAGGTTAGTAAAATTAATGTTTTCTATATAGTTTTTATTAAGTGTAATGGAATGAAAAGGTTATGTAATATTTTGATTTATTTTATTTTATGGTACAAGTGGTTTTAGGAGAGATAAGGAAGTTGTGCAATTAAAGGCTTTGGTGATGATTATTGAAAAGTGGAGTAATGTTGATTATTTTGTGATCTACTAACCCTTGTGAAGATTGGCAAAAGAATTTTGTGATTGTGGCAGATTTCCAAAGGGGTTTCTTCACTTCAATAAGGTATGGGCACATTCTTCTTATGAGTATGATTGGTGTATGTTTTCCTGAAATAAGATTGGAGTGAAAAGGTATTCAACAAGGTTTCCTTTGGTTGGGTGTAAATCCTATTTTCTGGTTTGTTGAAGACTACTTATGCATTGTTATCATTGATGAGAGTTTTGGTGAATGCATAATTTTGGTTTGAGGTAGTGGAAGCATTGTGCACTAGGGTTTATGTTTGTGAGTCTTGCTACTTGCTTTGAGTTGGTGAAACCCTTGGTTGGCTATTTTGAGGTTGATGGTTGAGTTGCTTCCATAGAGGTTGTTTGATCAAGTTATTGCTTTTACTTGATTCATGATATTGGGCTTACTCCATTGAGTTGATTTGAACAAGTTATTCTTTGCATTTGGTGATATTGTGTGGGTGGCTATTTTGTTCAAATATCTTTGGAGGGAAAAGGATTTCTACTTGTTTCCTTTTCTTGTGATGATTGGTTGAATGCTTCAAGGTTAATGTTGAGTTGAATGATGTTGGTTAAACCTTGTCTTTGAGCATTGTTGTTGAAGCCCTAATTGGTTGAGAAAAGATATTGGTTGTTGGAAAGAACATGAGTATCATTGTTATATGAGATATTGCTTGGTTGGCAATTGTTGGGTTGTGTTTCATGTTCTTGAGAAAAGCATATTACATCTATCTTATTCTTATGAGATTTGAGATTGAGTTGAGATTGAGATTGGGAGTTAAGTATAGAACATATTGAGTCTCTAACAATTCTCTTTATGCTTCTATGAGGTTGATGAATCACATTGGGTCTCTAACAATTCTCTTTGTGGGTTCATGCCAAGCAAGTTTTCTTGATGAACTTGTGAGCAGGTTTTGGACAGGTTCCGTTGGGGACTTGTGAGTAGGTTTTGGACAGGTTTTGTTGGGGACTTGTGAGCAGATTTGGACAGGTCCTAGCAGAGGACTTGTGAAGCTGAGTTTGATAGTTCTATCGGAGAACCTGAGGACAGAGGTGCATTGGTTCTATGAGAAGAACCTGAGGACAATTTGTGCTAGACCGAAGGACTGTGTTTAGTGCAAATTCGAGGACCAGCTTTGAGGTGATAGAGTTGAGGATAGAGGTCTCCAGCCAAAGTAGGGAAGATAGGTGTCTTCTATGGATAGAGTTCCATTTGCTAAGGGCAGCAGAGGCAGAGGTCTTCTAGAGGATCACCAGCAGAGGTAGGGGAAGGTATCTCCTTTGAGCAAAGGCTCATAAATTTAGATTGGGGGAAGGTGTCTCCTTTGAGCCGAGGCTCATAAACATTGTAATTGGGAAGGTTTCCCAAAGAACTTTGAGATAAATTTTAGAGAAAAGTTTTGTGGATGAACCACATCAAAATTGTTGTGTCACTTTGTGGATGATCTTGTGCATTGTTTTGATATTGCTTTGGATATATTGCTTTATTGTTTTGAAGTATAAAGGAAAAGTAAAAAGTGGTCTTATATTGTTCACCCCCCCCCTTAGTATAAGCTTGTGTTCTTCACAATTAAAGTGCATTAAATTAGAGGTTTTATTGATTCATTGCACTATACTAGTTGTTCATTAAACTAGTTACTTTTAAATGATTGTTTTATGTTTTTTTATTGTTAATATCATTAGCACAAAACCAACATACTATCAAAGTTTCTAGAGACACAATTTGGTGCACAAAACCTATAGTATTTCATGGCCATAATAATCCACCATTAAATCCTTAAAGGAAGCTACACATCGAGACTTTGTGAATCTCAGATTCAAGGTGCACTTAGGGTTTCATTAAAAGAGTAAGTACAAAAATTTCTACTTTCAAAAAGGCATATTAGCTTGGATCTATTCTTATTAAACTATCCAAGCAATAGAGTTCGATATTAATGTTGTCTAAAAATAAAGGCAACAATACACTGCTCTAAATAAAATCCATATATAAAAAGCCAAAAGAAAGCATCAAAAGTCTTCAATCTATATAGTGAGGAGCCTTCATAAAGGAGAAGGAAATAGATTTGATGCAAAATAAGGTCTCTTATTTATAATACATTGGAACACCATATACCTCTAAAAGAGGTCAAAATTATTGAGTATCAAAAGACACCAAAAATATTAGTTATTCTAATTTTCTTGCACGTCAATGAAGGTAGAAGAGAAGCCAGTTTATGGTTCACAAGAAAATTCATCAACTCAGTAGGAATAAGAGTTGAGTTCAATCATAAGATAAGAGCCACTAAAAGGATCACATTTTGAGGCACCTAAATACATAGGTTCGAGCACCTATAACAAGCATCCACCTACAACATTAAGGCCAATATAAGAAGGTCATTATTGATCAAAATCTATGAGAAAAGAGATAACATAAAGGGTGATTATCATCTATGTTTCTATAACATAGCTATAAATGTAGATAGAACACCATTATTAAGGAAGGAACAAGGAGCTAGGACATAGTCATATTAATTAACAAAGGCAACATAATGAAAGCATTGAAGAGTAAAGCTAAAAGGTGCTATACTTAAGACATAGCTAGGAGAAGACATATCCCAAAGAGAAGCACTCAAATCAGCCCTTGGTTTTCTATAAGACCACCATTGGAGTGCCATAGAATTTTTCCTCATCACCAGTTGGAGCCACCCATACAACAAATACATTGGCTTAAAAAGTAAGAACTATGAAGAGCATTTTGTTGGCAAGGAATATATGAGCTATAAAATATTAGAGGGAGAGTTTGCATGCAATTCCACTTGGTAGGAACACACCAAGCACCATTCCATTCCTCAATGCTCAAAGAATAATTAAATGCCTTCATTTGAGTAGTTATGAAATCATTAGGAGGTTACATATCTTTCCTATCATTATAAAAGGAAATGAGCATTGGAATAATCTCAACGTCCATATTTATTGTAACTCATAATTACCACTTGCCAAAAATTCAAAGAGGAATTTATGCTATTTAAAGCATTCAACTTGGAGGGATAAATATTGAATTCAAAAGCATGGTCAAACATTGAAGGGTATAGTGTAATGTCCCCTTTTTTAGGTAGTCAGTGTGTAGAGCATATTAGCCTATACATGAGCTCCCGTAGGCTAAATTAGATGTAGGGGAGCCTTTGGAGATATCAGAATCTTTGACAGAACCCAGAGATTTCTTGATTTACTATCGTTTGGGCTCGTTCGAAGGTCGTTTGATGGGATTTCTATTTTTATCAGTGGTTGTTTTTAGGTTTTTGGTCAACGGGTCAGCTACAGGTGTATCGCTCCAAATTTTTCGCACCCCTACCTTCAGGCTATTGGATCCACGCCCGAAAGGAGGATGGGAAAAGGATGGTGCGGTACCTCGGACGAGAGGACTTTGCGAAGGTCCCGCCTCTCAAGGGAGGTGCATTTTGGTGATTTTTCGACGGATGGTGGGTTCACCAAGAAACATTTGATGGCAGTTTCCATGCCTAGGTTTGAGAATGAGTTTTGATGAGTTTGTTTTATCTTTAAACATTCATCCTAGGTTTGGCCGAATGATTCTAACTTAAACTACATGAAAATGCAATTTAAATGCATACAAAGAAACAGAAAGGAAAATAGAAACAGAGAATTTGCAGGAGGCCAATGAAGATTACCTGATCCGGAAGTCTGATGGAGTTTCTGAAGCTTGAAGCAGTCTGGATCGTCTGCAATTCAACAGAATCGCCTTCAATTTGATAAAATCATCTAAGCTGACAGGATCGTCTGCAATCTGACGAATTCGTCAGACGAATTCATTAGAGACCTGCAAAATAGCAAACAGATGCGAAATACAAGAAATTCTATTTTGCAAACATGGGCAAACTGTGTGAAACAGTAATATGAGTGTTGAACAATATACAAGAACAGAAGTAAATGCAAATCACTGTGTTTAGATAGCAGAATATGATCTTAATATGTAAACTAGACAAAATGGGTGAACTCCAAATGCAATATAGTATAAAAATTGAATAAACAATCTAATTTATAGTATAAAATGACAGATAAAAAAAGACAGAAGAACAAACTCCAGGCACTGATTGCCTCGATGTGTGCTGCAGTCGAAATCGTCTCGCATCAGTACGAGATCGTCCCGAATTTGACGAGATCGCCTCCGATCTTGACAGGTTCGTCGGCTGCGATAGGTGCTGGCTCCGGCTGAAAACCAATGATGTACCTGCAATGAAATGACTATAGGACTAATGCAAAATATGAATTACGATGTTTTAGAGCATAAGGGTTCAATTTGCATAAAAATTCAGCCAGGGGTTGGGGAGGGAAAAGCATTAGAGTTAAATAGGCATAGGATAGTTGTTGGGAGGTTGGAGATCATCCCAATTTGGGAGATCTCCAACGGGGGAAGGGTCCCAACGACGCAGACAAGTTTTTGCCCGGATTGGAGACCCGTTGGAATGGATTCCAACTATGCAAATTTAGTTTTGCGATGAAATCGTCTGGACGTTCTAGTCCAGACGAAATCATCAAATCTGGGGCGATATCGTCTGATCGGAGACGATATCGTCAAACGGTCAAAACAACGGCTAAAAATGGCGCGAAAAAGGAGGAAACAGGTTTCTCAGTTTTTAACGAGCGGTTTGGGAGGTTAAATTTGAATTTAAATTTATTTACTAAGGTGAATGTAATTATTCCAATTTTACTGCGCCAATTTTAGGGTGCTACATTTTGCCCCCTCTTTAGCGAATTTTTCGAAGAAAATGCGTTAAAGATGAGTTCTTCTCGATCTACGAGAAAGCAAAAAATTATTCCCATTTTTAGGCGACGATTCTTGGTCGAATCGTACGACAGCTTACTATGGTGCCCCCTCCGTGTTTTTACCCAAATCGAACGTTTGTGATAAAAAAACGGAAAAGCAAAAATTATTGTTGAATTATTTTGAATAAAATTAAGAAAAATAGGGTAAAACCCTAATTCATTGTTACTGTTCATTTTACTATTTTTAGAGCTCTGGAGAAAAAAATGGTAGAGACAGCGCACAGATCTGCAGAGGTCCGCCGCGGTCTACGGGTAAGGGTTTAAACTTAGTTTAGATTGATTTAATTTGAATTTACATGCTTTGTAGATAGATTTTAAGATGAATTTTGAGCATCACGACCGTTTTTGGCCATCGACGTCGTCCGGACGAAATCGTCCCTAGTTCGACGAAATCGTCTCAAGTTCGTCAATTTTGCCTAAGGGCGAAATCGGCGAAAAGGGGACGATTTTGTCAAATTAGAGACGATTTCGACACGCGAAATCGGAGACGATTTTGCTCAAATTTCGGACGATATCGGCCAATAGTGGGCGATATCATCAATTGCAAAATTTTGATCTTTAAGTTGCATTATTGATTGCTAAAATTGTTATTAATGATTGTTTGTTGTTTTGATTGTTTATGCTTGTAGAGAGGATTACTAAAGAGCAGAGAGTGGAAATATGGAGGATTAAGAGATGACTTGGCCGCTCTGACACAGGAAAAGTGAGATCAGCTGGCACAGGCCGGCTTACTACATGTGGTAGAGATGCCACAAGTTTCTACTGACAGCCCTAGTAGAGAGGTGGTACCCGGGCTCTTCATGCTTTCGATTACCGACAGGGGAGATGACTCCCACACTAGAGGATGTATGGAGGATTCTTAGAATCCCCATACAAGGGATGATGATCACACCTACGGCCAATCAGGTCCATGCAATGGGACGACTCTGCGGTGACCCGAGCTTCGCCCTAGAGAAGGGTAGAGTGAACATCGAGGCACTGCGCTAGATGCCTGGGGCATCTAGACTCACACGGGTTTTGGTTGGGGTGGTTGGTGGACTTTTGCTGTGCCACCAGAGCGGATGCAGGGTACCATGGATGCTTGCAGATGTGATCTGTGACATGCGCGACCATGGCTACAGATTTGCTTGGGGCAGCTTTGTTCTATGCCAATTGTATAGGATCCTACATGGGGTCGTATACAAGGGCGGTCGATGTCTGGTTATGACATCGCTCCTACAGGTTTGGTGCTGGGAGCACATTGCGATGCGGAGGCCGATAGGGCTTCCACTAATAGGGGTTGATGGGGAGAGGCCCCGAGTCTTCTACTGGTGGCTCCGAAGAGGGGCACAGTGACGGATCGACCTGTCGGTGTCCCGGAGACTACTGGATGACTTGGTCCCAGACCAGATCACCTGGAGGCCATGGAGAGAGCATCCAGGGTGGCCAGAGGATGGACAGGAGCTGGCTCGCATCAGGCGAGTCTGCTGGCTACGGATGGAGAGGGGAGAGGTGGAGCTCCACCGCTATGACCGAGTTTTGTGACAGTTCGGTCTACAATAGGGGATCCCATCTCTCAGGGATTATGAGTTTTCTCGGACTATCCGAGATAACACCACAGTCAACGGGGCTCCAGATATGCAACGATTCTGGAGTCAGGACACGGACGATGCCCCCATTCAGCCAGTGGATGGGGACAACGTAGGGGTAGCCGATGGCTACGATGCCCGATACGTAGGCATCCACCCTCCTCGGATGGCGAGGGCTCAGGGACCGATCCACATAGTTGTGCGTCGGATAGGGAGGCGACGCTAGGCGATGGTAAAGGCAACCCAGGGTCACGGTAGAGGAGAGTAGATGAGGCCACAGGCATAGGAGAGGTCGTGGCAGAGGGAGAGGGAGAGGAGGGAGGTGAGACCCCCATCTCAACAGAGGCCACCATCTCCTGATAATGGCAAGGGTGTGGACATTGGAGAGAGTAGCGAGATGGCTACTCTTTGGATAGAGAGAGATCGTCTACAAGCTTAGGTGCAGACGTTACAGGATGCAGCTGAACAGCACCATGCTGAGGTGTCATAGCTACGAGACGAGAATGCTTGTCTCAAGGCACGAGGCAGAGGGGTAAGCACTCAGGAGCTGCTATGGTCGATTTCTCAGACCGCATTCTATCAGGCGCTATACTACCAGGCGGTGCCAGAGGGCCAGAGGGTACAGCTACCACCTGCCATAGCAGATCCTATCAGGATAGGGTCGACGAGGAGCTCATCCCTGTCGATGACGAGGACTCGTAGTACCACACATACTGCGATGGGACCACCTCGTCCTCCGCAGGGCGGGGGAGGAGATGAGGCCGAGAGCTCTAGAGGCTCTCGAGGCTAGAGGGCAGGATAATGCCACTGATATTGTATTATACTTGTATTGATAGAGGATTGAGTATGCCGAGGTACAGATTATGGCATACCAATCCAGTTTTGATGATGTATATATATTCTGTTGATATATATAGATGAGATATTTTTGATCATATGACTTGTCTTATGTGGTTCTTATGATGCTTTTTATGTTTGATTTATTGATTGAGTTGATTGATAGAATGATTTTATTGATGATTCATGTAATTATGTCGTTTTGGAAAAAATTATAACTTGGATGTCATGCTTTAAATATTTTAAATGAAATAATCTGATGTAACAAATTGATTGGTTGTAATGAAATGTGATAAAAAATAAAAAGAGATTTCTAACAATAATTTCAAAGGACATTGTCTCTATTATAGACCATTTCATGGAGTCGCTGCTCACTTGGTCGTCAAGCTAGTCCCAGGATAGAAATATTGTTAAAAGAAAAGAGTGCTTAAGAGACTGTCTTAAGACTTTGTTGTGATGATGCAAATGATGATGATGATGGTTGGTTTTCAGATTTCCATGAAAATATTATGCATGAAATATTGTAAAATGATTTTTGCTAGGCATAAATTCCTAAGTGATAAATTTTTTTGAATAATTCCTTAAGAATTATACCATCATTGCAAAATGCAAGGGTTGACATAATGATATGAAATAATAAAAATGTGTTTGCTTTTGAAAAGCATAAGTGGTGTAACAAAATGAAGTCATATGGTGTTTATGAATTTTGATAAATTGGGAAAAAATATTGTTACAATGGTTTGCGCTAGGCATAGAATATGTAGGTATAGACTTATACCATCATCGCGAAAATAAAAAAAAATAGATAGTTTTATTGCATGATTGATTTTTTATGAACAAAAAAGATGAAAATGATGACTTGCGCTAAGCATAAAATTCCAATTTTGGTTTTGGAATTATACCATCGTTGCGAAAGTCGATAAGATATATATGATATGTTGTTAAATAATTGTACTTGATTATTCCAAACAAGTTGCAAAATAATATTTCAAAGTATTTTGAAGACAAAAATTAGATTTATAAGGAAGCCCATGTGCATAAGTGAATTCATTGCCAATCTTGATTTATCATAATGATAGACAAAATCTCTCAAATACAAATGTGTGTGCAATTGTATGGTTCAGTTACTGGTTTTGAGCAAGATACTATGATACAAGTGATTTGAATAAACCAACTAAGTGTTCATTAACCATGATGTAGATGCATATAACCATACTAGGCTACTATGTAGATTGGATTATCAAGAGCTAGCTAATCCATGAGCAGACATAGGTCTGTACAAAATAAGGTCGCTAATGTGACAGACATATCGCCACGCTAGGAGTTACCCAAGGCCAAGCAAGTTGGGCACAAACCACCTGTTATGGGGCTTACCTCACAGTTTTCGAATAATTGAGAATTCCAGGGATTCAAGCTCATTCACCCTTCTTTTCTTTTCAAAGGGTAGGAAAAGGGATTTTATTGCTTTTCTTGCTTTCTTTTGAACTTTGCTTATTTTTCTTTTGCTTGATAATGCTTGGAACATTGTTGACATAACATTTTTCTTTTCTCTTTTTCTTGAATTTTTCTTTGCTTTTTCTTTTTCTTTTTCTTTGCTAGGGATACTTGCTCGGATTAGCTGTAGAGCAAGGGATTTTTATTCTGGGTAGGGGTGAGCTTGTCCTTTTGCCAATTCTCAAATATTCTAGACCATGTGCATGATAGGATAGCAAGGGAAACTTTTCACTCAAGAAATTAGTTCTACTATGTAGCAAAACATGGAAATTACAAATATAATCATTTTATTGTGAAAATATGTGCTTGGTTTAAGTAAATACCAAGATCAATTCTCTAAGCTCAAACTTTATTTAATTGATTTTTGTGAACTTTGATATAAGAGAGATTAGTAATCATGCCAGATAAAATCAAGATATTTATTGTGTGAGTGTGCAAGTGAGGGATGCCAAATAAATGCTAGTTTTATCCAAAATAAGTTGAAACATATAATTGCAATAATTGTAAGAAAATAATGATTTTGAGAAAGTTTTGAGAATTTTGACTCTCTCTTTATTCTGTATATTGTTTTGGTTTCGAAAGAGTCAAGCATATAGTTGTTTTTGGATTTTTATGTTGATTTTTGTTTTAAAGCAAAAGGAACTTTACAAAATAAATGCAATAAATATTTTTGAATATTTTATGAATGTTTTTGAGGTTTTTGAATAAATTGAAAGAAATACAAGATAATGATTTTGAACAAATATATACATGGATGAAATAATCAAATTTATGCATAATAACGTTTGAGATGTAAAATATTCATGGGTTCTTTAAGTTATTTACCATCTAAGGTAGATAATTTATATGCTCCTGATTCAAATTTAGCAGTAATAATGTATGGTCCAAGCCATTTGGGCTCAAATTTACCTTTCAGGTATTTGAGTGCATTTGTATTTTTTTGATTTTCTTTTAGAACAAGATCGCCAATCTCAAAGGATCGATGACGAACTTTCTTATTATATGCTCTTTTAAGCTTGTTTTGGTATGCACGGAGATGCTCTAAAGCATTGATGCATTTTTCGTCTAGGAGTTCCAGCTGACTGAGTCTGCCAGCACGATATTCATCTCCTACTTCGGTGTCTTGAAGTAGCAGAGCCAAAGAAGGAACTTCTAATTCAAATGGAAAACTGCTTCGGCACCATATACCAAAACAAATGGTGAAGTGCCCGTGGGGGTTCGAACACTAGTTCGATAAGCCCACAGGGCTGGATATAATTGAATATGCCAGTCACGTCCAGTTTTATTGACTAGTCCTTTGAGAATTTTGATTAGAGTTTTGTTAGAAGATTTTTCTTGACCATTACCCTGAGGATAATAGGGAGTAGACCAGCGATGTTGAATCTTATATTTTTGACATAATTTTTTAACATCTTTATTTTTGAATGGAGTTCCGTTGTCAGAGATGAGATTTGTAGGAATTTCAAACCTGCAGATGATTTGATTAAAAATGAATTTAGAGACCTGTGAACCAGTGCAGGAAGCTAAAGGCATAACTTCAACCCACTTCATGAAATACTCGATGGCGGTTATGATGAACTTATGTCCATCGAAGACACTGGATTAATTTTACCAATAATATCCAAGCCCCATTTAGAAAAGGGCCAAGGAGAAGAAATAGCCTCGTAGCTCTTGTGCAGGCGCATGGACAAGGTCAGCATGTTTTTGACACTTGTCGCAATGGCGCACATATTCATGTGCATCCGTTTCCATGGTAGGCCAAAAGTATCCTATCCGAAGGATCTTTTTAGCAATGACGCTACCACTAAAGTGTCCTCCACAAGATCCATCGTGGGCTTCACTCAAGGCTGATTTAGACTCTTCTAAATTTAGACATATTAATAGGATACCTTCAAAAGATCTCCTATATAAAGTATTGCCAATGATTACAAATCGACTTGCTCATCGACGTAATAACCGACACTGGTTGCGGTTAGAATTAGCAGGGAAAGTCCCATTTTGGAGGAAATCAAATGTCTGTATACCAGAGTTCAGGAGTAGTTTCCTTGATTAGAAACACATCCAAAGGCTCTAAGCATGACTTATGTGAAGTGGGTTCCTGGAGTCGATGAATGATGATAGTAGCATATTCGTCGTCTAACTCCAAGGGCAAGAGAGATGCAATGGCGGCCATGGCGTCGACTGCACGGTTGCTAGTTCGAGGAATGGCTTCCAAGGTAACTTGATCAAACAAGGCCATTAGTTGTAAAACATAGGCCTTATATGGATGAAGTTTATCATCTCTAGTCTGATAAACTTCATTAATTTGGTTTATAACCAATTGGGAATCCCCAAAAACTAAGAGGTTTTTAATTTTAAGCGCTAAAGCAACTCGTAATCCAAGGATTAGAGCTTCATACTCAGCAGTATTGTTGGTGCAAGCAAAGGTTAGTTTGAAGGACAGAGGAATAAGATGTTTTTGCAGAGATATTAAAATAATACCCGCACCAGCCCCACTCATGCATCGGGCTCCATCAAAGTATAAGGACCATTGTTCAACAAGGTCCGCCTCTAATTGAAGGCATTCATCAGAAACTCGATAATGAGGGGATGAGTAGACTCTAAGGGTGCAGTGGCTAATTGATCTGCTATGATTTGACCCTTAACAGAATTTTGTCCTATGAAGGTGAGATCAAACTCGCTTAGAGCAAGAACCCACTTGGCTGTGCGACCCAATAAATAAGGTCGACTCATGAGATATCTTAAAGGATCATATTTGGCAATGACATACGTTTTTTGGCTAAGCATGTAATGTCATAATTTTTGCGTAGCAAACACGACTGCTAGACATAATTTCTCTAACGTTGTATAGCGGGTTTCATAAATGATGAAGGTACGACTAATGTAATAATTAGCACATTCTCGTTTTTCATCATCAAGCTGAGCTAACATAGCTCCTAAGGCAGAATCTGAAGCAAAAATATATAGAAGAAATGGGCGATCAGATTTAGGCGATGAAAGCACCGGAGGTTTAAGGAGATATTGCTTGAGAAGTTCAAAAGCTTCTCTACATTTTGTGTCCCAATTAAAGGGGACGTCCTTCTTAAGGAGTTTAAGAAAGGGACCAGTTTTGTCCGCCAGCTTATCAATGAAGCGACAGATAGCTTGAAGTTTACCTTGTAAACTTCATAATTCAGATATATTAGTGGGTGCGGGCATATCAGTGATAGCCGCAATTTTGAGAGGGTCAATTTCGATACCACGTAAAGAAACTAAAACCCCTAATAACTTGTCGGATTTAACTCCGAATATACATTTTTCTGGATTTAATCGAATGAGATATTCTCGTAATCGATTAAAAACTTTTCTTAAATCGTCTAAATGATGATCTTCAATAAGAGAGCGAGCTATAATATCATCTACATAATCATGTAGGATATCATGCATCATATCATGAAAGATGTAGGTCATAGCCCGTTGATAAGTTTCCCGACATTCTTTAGGCCAAAGGGCATCACTTTCTAGCAAAAGGTACCCCAGGGGGTAATGAAGGCTGTTTTAGCCTGGTCTTCAGGAGCTATCCTGATCTGATTATAGCTGGATAATCCATCCATTAAGGACATCATCCCACTTCTGGCAGTAAAATCAATAATTTGATCCATATTTGGAAGAGGAAAGTCGTATTTAGGGCATGCAGGGTTAATATCTCTAAAATCTGTGCAAACCCTAACTTTGGTGGCTTCTTTCTTAGTGACTGGAACTACATTGGAGATCCATTCAGCATAATCAATAGCTTGTATGAAGATAACATTCAGGAGTTTTTCTAACTCCCCTTTGACTAGCAAGAGCCACTTTGGGATGCATTTTTCTAAGTTTTTGTTTAACAGTTTTAGCATCCGGATGGACCACTAGATGGTGCATGACTACATAAGGGTCTAGACCTTGCATATCTTCATATGTCCAAGCGAAGACATCTTCATACTCTTTAAGAAATGCAATGTATTGTTCTTGTTTTTCTTGACTTAGTTCTGCTCCAATGTTGATTATGTGAGGGTTGTCCTCAGTTCCAATATTAATTTTAATGACATTTTCTACCTCCATGTGTAGATCTCTTTCAAAGTTAGGTGGGGCAGGTGAAACACCCAACTCTTGTAACTCTTGTAAAGTTAATTTAGATAATTCGTTCTGAGGGTCAGCGGCCTCAAGTTGAGCTATGGTTGGTATAGAACAATCAAAATAAAACCCGTTGTACAACATATCTTCAACAGAGACATCATGGAAGATATCTCCTTCCAACTCTTCATCGGGGTCAGCAATCATTTCAGGGTATGCTATGGATAGCATGTTGCATGAAAATGATGGATTTTTAAGAGGTAAATCAACATGTCTATCCAAATAGTCTTGATAGCATATGAGATGATCATCATCCTCAAAAGGAAAGGGTTGACCCTTAGTAGGTAATAGGCCCACACCACATCGGGCAGGCCATGGTTCTACCTCAAAAGGTTCTTTCATGCCATTTTGGAAAGGTCCTAAGCCTTTCCCTTTATATCCCATTTTAAGCATCATGGGTTTAGCTTTAATATAATCGTTGGTAAAATAGCACCGAGCATATCCATCATGATGGGTTTTGATATTCTGAGGGATTCTTCCCCAGTCATATCCTTTGTACATGAAGGCACAACTCCCGACTTGGTAAGTACTTCCCATAGGTTGTGGGAGGCCCAAAGTACGAGGAGATGGCGGCAATTGATTTAAAAGGTCTGAATCTTACATGAAAGCATTCATTTTTTCTGATATTAAGGTTGTAGATAAATCGGTAAAAGATCATCAGAAAGGGCATAAGATGTAGAAGGCTTATTACCTATGTCTTGAGATGTGGAAGGTATGATAGATGTTTCTGAAGGTTTCGAATTTATGGGATTAGAACTTGAAGAATTGGTTGTAGTTTTAAGAGCCTTTTGAAGTTCTACAGTAATTTATTTAGAAGGTGGTTGATCTATATGGGAAGATGAAGTTAATGGGGGGGAATAGATGAAATGACGGGTTTATATTTCACAGTTTTAGATGAAGAAGAAGTAGGATATGTGGATGACAGAGCAGGGCAAAATTGCACTCCAACTGGTTCTGCCAATGCGCACATATCAAAATGTCTAGGGTCACCATGAATAGTGACCAACTGATTTTTAAACTCAAACTTAACACATTGGTGTAAATTTGATGGGACTGCTCACATGGCGTTAATCCAAGGGCGACCCAAAAATATATTGTACGATGCTGGGCAATGTACAATAAACACAGTTGTCTCAAGGGTTCTAGGACCAACTTGCAATGGGAGGGTAATGACTCCACACGTTTCTTGTGTTTCATCATTAAAGGCTTTGATAATCATATCAGTCTTCTTCATTTCATCACTTCTAAAACCAAATCGTTGGTAGAATTCAAAGGTGCAGATGTTTAGAGATGAGCCATTATCAATCAAGACTCGTTTGACAGCTACATCCCCAATTAAAGCCGTAATATACAAGGGATTATCCTTGTGTAAACTGTGTTGTGGGATATCTTTATCCCGAAAGTCAATACAATCAATCTCTCACGTGATGATAGTATTGGCCATAGCTTCGGGTTGGATGTTTTGAGGTACCATCATCTGGCTCAAAGTAAGCATCAATTCATCCCTATGGGTGGGGGAGGATCTTAATAAATCTAAAAGGGAGATTCTGGCGGTGGTATTAGACAACTGTTCATTAATGCTGTAAGGGGGTTTAGGTTGAACAATAGGAGCATTATTTCCTTTATTAGGATTTTTTAGAACAAATGGAGCTGATCCATCATTCTGGTTTGGTTCTTGTTGGGGATTTTGAGCTTGTTGTCGGGTGACGACTCTGATGGTACCTACAATGTTATAGTGATGACGTTGAAAGGGTCTCGGTTGAGATTTTATGGCTTGTTCATAAGGAAGGACTTCATTAGAAGAAGGTCGAGTAGTGACTCTTCCGGGAAATGGTTCTTCTGGAACATTAGCATCTCGTGATAGGTTGAATAGGATCCGATTCATTTTCAAAACTATTCAATTGAATGGTGTCTACTTCACTCTCACTATCTGACTCTATATCGCTAGAATCAAAAGTTTGAAAATTATGTAAGGGCCTGGTTGTAACCAGGGATAAGGTTGTGTCGAATGTATGAGAGTCCTAAATAGGTAATTGCCCGCTAATGGTTCCTACATATCGGGTAGGAGGGGGAACATTGTGATGTTCAATTTTATTGGCTACCTCTTTACCATGTCTTGGTAAAGGGTGTTGAAATATGTCTAAAGTTTGATTGGCATTCTGATTTTGATTTTGGGGAACAATATTTTGGGTATTATTAGGAGGGTTTTGTTTAGGTTGGAAGGCTTGCATTTCCATTTCATTATTGTCAATCAAATCTTGTATTTTATATTTCAATCTCTTACAAGCGTTGGTAGAATGTCCAGGACCTCTATGAAAATCACAGTGCAAATCAGCTCTATATCCGGGTATGCTTGGGTCAGGTTCCCGGATAGCTGGCAGTTGGATTAAACCTCTTTCAAGAAGTTGAGGTAAAATAGTTGATAAAGGTTGGTTTAATCTAGTGAACTCTCGAGGAGGCTTATCAGGAGGTTTCAAGATGAATTTTTTTGTTGTTTTTGTTGCATTGACATTAGCAACATTTCTACTGTCAGCTGACTCCATCATCGACAACCTGTTTGTTTTTATATTGATTTCTAGATGTTTTCTCACCATCCTTCTTTCTAAGTTGGCCTCTCCTAATGAGGGCATCTTCTACTCTTCGAGCTAAGTCTATAGCTTGATAGAAGGTAGTCAAAGTAGCTATTGATAGCTCATAAGAAAGTTTTTCTTGTAAATTGTTAATGAAAATGTCTAACATTTCCCTATAGGGTAGCACAAAGTGCAGTTTTCCTGTCAATTGTCTCCATATTGCTAAGAAATCAGCAAAACATTCGTCTTTATCTTGTTTTAAATTGTATAGGTCTTTAATAGTTACATGCCTCTCGATGTAGGCACTAAATTGATGAACGAATGACTCAGCTTTTTCTTCAAAGTTTCTTAAGGAATGAGTGGGCAATTGATAATACCACTCTGACGCCATTCCACCTAAACTTTTGGGGAACATTTTTAGTAATAGCAAGTCGTTATGCGATATGTCATGACATGCTATCCTAAACATGCGAAGATGTTCTATGGGATCTTCGGTTCCTTTATAGATAGGCAGGACGGGCATGGGAAAATGTTTAGGGTACGATTGAGCTACCACTATGGGATCCAATGGTTGGCTACAAATCTCTCGATAATTATACGAGGGATGGTAGGGATCTATCTGGTCCATACGTGAAGCCAATTGTTTCACCATAGCTTCCAAACTACTAGTTTGCCCCCCATATTGATTCGGTGGGGCATTGACATAAGTGTTATGGGCGTAGGATGGAGGAACATGCAGATTAGATGCCATGTTACTATTGTGTAAAACATTGGTAGGAAAAATATTATGGAGGAGTTTTGAAGTTGGATTGTGTTGTATTGTAGATTGTTGAAAGTTTGTATTTGGCTTTGTTTTAGATTTTTGTCTATTTAAAGCATTTTGCTCAACAGTTTGGAGGAAGGAAGTAGTGAAGGGAATTTTCTTTTGTGCGGGAGTGATTTTAGGTTGAGTAACAGGTTGCTTAGGATGTTGGGTGACCTATTGTTTGGTCATGGCTTGGGCTATAGTGACCATATTCACATTAGATGGTCCACCCTTATCACTTTCTTGATCAATGAAAGACAAGGGATTAGTTTTCATATCAAGCGCCCGTTCTAAGGCTGTTTGCGCATCACTAATTTCCCCTTTATCAATACGGACTGCCACATTAAGGACGTCGATATGTTGATTAAGAAATTTTTGAAAATGTTCTGCGTTGTCAAAAGTGATGCCTCCATTTGGAGCTATTCTAGGGGACGAAGATTCTTTAACACTTCCTTCTTGTTCCTTATCTTCACCTAAGTCTTCATCTGATTGACCTAGAGTTTCACCTTCCGGATTTGTATCTCCAAGAAGGAAATTTGGGTTTTCAGTTGTATTTTGTAACCAATCTTCTCCTTCTCCTAAAATTTCTTTACCATTCCTAAGTTTAGTCATGGTGCTAAGTTTTGATTTCAGCAAATATATATATATTTATATATATATATATATATATATATGCAACAAATTAAAAGGTATATATTTATATATACCTAATGCAATATTGTAAAATGAAATGTTTAAGTTTTTTACTATGTTTTTTGATTTTTGATTTTGATTTTTAGTTTTTCTTTGAAACAATATAATAAAGACTGCAAATGAAACAATAAATGCACACAATAATAATAAGGCTGAAAGTAGATGAACTAATCTTCTATGAATAATTTATGAATATCATTAATAGGTTCAAGCTGTTTAGGGGTCATGAAATGTTCTTCTTCAAATTGAAAGTTTTCTTTTAAGAATTTGATGAAAAGAGCTATAGTGATATTGTCTGTCTCAGATGCTGGTTGATAAAAGTAAAGCTCATGGCAATACTCTCGATATAGCACAGCTCACGGAACTCTACTCCATCTTTCCCTATCTGTGAGAACAACTTCTTGGTCCTCTACAAGGCCTAGGAATCAGTGTACAATGTCTGCATTCTCGAGGTATTCCTCAAAGCTGAACAACTCTGAGGATACTAAAGCTCTCCTATAGGCTAACCACCTATGGCAAGATCTCTGAAGTTCATGATAGAACACTAATTGATGAGGATCCAGGATTCTATCCAAGACTAGCCTCTTAATCTGTTTAAGTTGTGTGGACCTAGATGAAATGATACTAAGTCTCCTGATAAGCTCGTCCCACAAGGATTGATTTCTACTTGCTTCAGGGACACTAAGGATAGAATTAACTTCTATGGCCGCTAATTGGTTTACTACGTTTATAGTAACTGCTAACCTATTTTTAGGAGCTACCATCTAAACATGATTTTGAACCTTAAATGTTTTAAAATGCATCTAAGTTTTAGTTGTTCTAATTTTTTTTTTTTTTGTCTTTGTTTGTTTTTGTTCAAAAGGTTATGATGCATTCACGTCGGGTTCACCAAAATGTATCGCTCCAAATTTTTTGCACCCCTACCTTCAGGCTATTGGATCCGCGCCCGAAAGGAGGATGGGAAAAGGATGGTGCGGTACCTCGAACGAGAGGACTTTGCGAAGGTCCCGCCTCTCAAGGGAGGTGCATTTTGGTGATTTTTTGACGGATGGTGGGTTCACCAGGAAACATTTGACGGCAGTTTCCACACCTAGGTTTGAGAATGAGCTTTTATGATTTCGTTTTATCTTTAAACATTCATCCTAGGTTTGGCCGAATGATTCTAACTTAAACTACATGAAAATGCAATTTAAATGCATACAAAAAATAGAAAGGAAAACAGAAACAGAGAATTTGTAGGAGGCCAATGAAGATTACCTGATCCGGAAGTCTGATGGAGTTTCTGAAGCTTGAAGCAGTCTGGATCATTTGCAATTCAACAGAATCACATTCAATTTGATAAAATCGTCTAAGCTGATAGGATCGTCTGCAATCTGACGAATTCGTCAGACAAATTCATTAGAGACCTACAAAATAGCAAATAGATGCGAAATACAAGAAATTCTATTTTGCAAAACATGGGCAAACTATGTGAAACAGTAATATGAGTGTTGAACAATATACAAGAATAGAAGTAAATGCAAATCACTGTGTTTAGATAGAAGAATATGATCTTAATATGTAAACTAGACAAAATGGATGAACTCCAAATGCAATATAGTATAAAAATTGAATAAACAATCTAATTTATAGTATAAAATAACAGATAAAAAAAGATAGAAGAACAAACTCCAGGCATTGATTGCCTCGATGTGTGCTGCAGTCGAAATCATTTCGCATTAGTATGAGATCGTCCCGAATTTGATGAGATCGCCTCCGATCTTGACAGGTTCGTCGACTGCGATAGGTGTTGGCTCCAGCTGAAAACCAGTGATGTACCTGCAATGAAATGACTATAGGACTAATGCAAAATATGAATTACGATGTTTTAGAGAATAAGGGTTCAATTTGCATAAAAATTCAGCCAGGGGTTGGGGAGGGAAAAGCCTTAGAGTTAAATAGGCATAGGATAGTTGTTGGGAGGTTGGAGATCATCCCAATTTGGGAGATATCCAATGGGGGAAGGGTCCCAATGGCGCAGACACGCTTCTGCCTGGATTGGAGACCCGTTGGAACAGATTCCAACTATGCAAATTCAGTTTTGTGATGAAATCGTCTGGACGTTCTAGTCCAGACAAAATCGTCAAATCTGGGGCGATATCATCTGATCGGAGACGATATCGTCAAATGGTCAAAACAACTGCTAAAAATGGCACGTAAAAGGAGGAAACGGGTTTCTCGACGGTTAACGAGCGGTTTGGGAGGTTAAATTTGAATTTAAATTTATTTACTAAGGTGAATGTAATTATTCCAATTTTACTACGCCAATTTTAGGGTGCTACAACAGGATTACACTTCGACGAATTGGGTATCCAAAACTATTCACGGTTTTTCATTCTGACAAGCAGAGGTCTAGTATTTTAATGGTCGGAGTTAATTTAATTAAGTGAAATTATTTTAATATTTATAAAGTTTGTACTTTATATTATAAAGGGTCACTTATAACATTGTAAAAAGGGGCCACTTTATAAAATAACTTTAAGTGGTTGAACCTAGTGCACAAGGGGGCCTGTTGAGGGAAAATAAGAGAAAATTAGAAATTAAATTATTTTGTGTGCACAACCCTAATTTTGCCCTAATTTGGGAGAACCCTAAAAGGAAAGATTAAAAAATCTTTTGAGAGATCATTTTGGATTATGCATGGATTATTTTTTCTTCCTTCCCATTGGGTTTTGGAGAAATCTCTAGCAGAGACATTGCAGATATTCTAGAGCTTGTGAGAGTCTGTAACCTCTTATACGAACATTGACTTCGAGGTTGAAAGATTACCCTCAGGCCAATCAGCAGTATTTCCATATAGGGAATACATTCAAACTTCATTATTCAGTCTTCTGGAGTTGGGGTTTCCACACAAGGACACAAAGCTTTATACAAGGGAATATCTGGAGCGGGGCACCACATAGAGTTCCAATATAAAGGGTTGAGCCTTCATATTTATTTATACAGAGATCATATCAGCTAGGGTTTACAGAGGTATTTATTTTATTGTATTGATTTAATGTTTCCAGAATTGAAAACATTGTAGTTGTTGTGCCCTAGTTCAGTATTTGAAATAAAAACCAAAAAACAAAATACCTCTATATTTCTGGATTGTCTGTGTTTTCACACAAATTGTATCAGCAAAATAAAAAGATTGAAAATTAGACTGAGGGAGGGTCATTACATATAGAAGCATATTCATAGAAAGAAGCTAAATCAATAAATGAGCATGTACACCATTCAACAAGAGTGTAAGCAAGACTATAGCTTGTATTAATTACCTATCATTTACGAGCAACTCCAGTGCTCTTCGATTGGAGAATACTTTGAACAAGAGCCATTGAAGGAAAAGAATAGTGCTAGTGTCATCTAGAAAGAATTAAATTCTCTACACCAGTTATAAATGAATACATTGAGCCACAAGGATCACTAAGGCATCAACAAATACAAGGATTACTAAGCCATCAATGGATACATTGAGCCACAAAGACATTAGCAGATACATTGAGCCACAAGGATTACTAAGGTAAATTTCATATTAAATATTCTTGCTTTAAGTCTAAGTGACATTGAATTTATAAGGATATAATTCATTTGCCATTGCAAAGCATTCATAAAGCATTAGAAACATATTAAACAAGCATGTTTCAATATCATTTACATATTTGCAAATAATAAAGTTGGAGATATAAGGGTTTCTACTTAGGAAATTAAAACCCTATTATTGCAAATAATATTATTTTCTAATATTCTAAATTAAGGAGTTATAAGGAATACTACACTAAAATAAATTATTGGAATTTAGAAACATTAAACTATTAATATCAAGGAATATAGAAAGAAGTTAATTAAATATTATCAGGGTTTGGAATCAATTGATATACTTATCTTATAAATACATTAAAGGGGTAAAATAAATCCAACTTTGAGAACTTATTCAAATTATAAAGTGCTTAGTTCAATAGGATAAATAAGGTGTAATTAAATGTTGATTATTGTTACTTACAAAACATTACAAAATAAACTCAATATTGAACTATTACTTCAAGCACTTTATCAATCATATAGCATAATCTAACAACTAAGGAGACATAAGGAATACTAAAAAAAGAAAATCTAAATTCAAGAAATATTTTATTAATTGACTTGAGATAGATATAAAGTTCTACAAATATTGAAGAAACAATAAGAATACTACACTTCATCTAGGGAGTTATAAGGTAGAATACTTGGAAGATTCTATATCATAGGATACAAGCACTATAAAAAACACTCTAATTCAAGGATCTATAAATATGACTACTAGAAAATTAAGCAATGCACTTAGAAGTGGAATGAGAAAAATACCAATATGGATTAAAAGCATGATTGATAGTACAATGGATAACAATAAGGAAAATGCAAAAGGAAAGGAAGAACCAATAATATGAGAAATAAGCTCTAAAAAAAATAGCTATAAAAAAGTAGATTCTTCTAATGAAACTAATGATAACTATGCCAATGAAAACACAAAATATCACATTCAAAAGGACGAAGAAAAGATAGATCAAGAAGATATTATACAAAGAAGTAATGATTGAATAGCTTTAATTGTGCACATATGGTTTAAGGATCTAGTCAAGGATATAGATGAACATGATATCCCTAATATAGACTACAAATAAACTAGAAAATATATACTATGCACCTATTTCAATCAATACGGTCATGATAAGATCAATTGTTGGAATTTCCATCCATGTAAATATTGTGAAGGGAAAAAAACTCATATTTCTTCTACTACTATAAATACAAGTAATATAAAAGCTATGAAGAGATATTACTACATGGAATAGATTGTTACTTTTAAAATTTTATTCCAGAAGCATCTACTAACAAAGAGACCAATTTTGATACTCACGAAGGTCAGAGAAAAAGGTCATATAGAGATCCAAAGGAGAGTAAATGGATCAATTCTGATTCACTTAATACATGCAAAATCATGAGATCACTAGTTCATCAAAAAAATCTAATACCAAATAACATAGGATTGGAAAATACAAGAGACTATAACATGAATACTAAAGCAGCTAAAGAAGAACTTGGTCAAGACCATTCGCAGGAAGAAGATCCATATTGAAGACCAAAATCTTCAACACCCAAATAATGTAATACATGGGGGTTTTAGAATATATTACATCATTTGGTTCAGGTACATGTAGAACATTTGGTACATAGTTAGAGTAGGAAATTTCTTTAGGGGAAAGTTAGCTAGTTACTTCAATTAATGTAATAAATGCACAAGTGTCAATGGGCAAGGTGTCTCCTTGTACAACTAGGTATAGTTTTGGACAAGGAACCCATATTCCTATATAAAGGACCTAATAGTAACTGATTATATATCATAGTAGGTAGTAGTAGAGTAGAAGGTAAACCCCATTAGTGAGGGAGTACAATGTAGTCCTTTAGAATATATTTTTGGAGTGCTCATTTCCTCCATAGCTGCATTGTATTATTTTTTTCATTTCTATTTATATTATACTTCATTCATATTCTAAAATTACTCTCCTTCACATTTTATTACTCTTTTGATTACCATTTACCATAGCATACTTCATCAAAATCTAACATGATTTCTCCTCTATCCTTTTGCTTCTTCTAATGGCTTTGTTCCTTTGAAATCAGCACAGGTGCCTAGAATATGACCAAATTCTTCAAGATGATGATCATTTTGACAGAGGGAATCATAAAATTTATGAATAAGAGCAAGAAAATGTTGAAACTAATACAAACTATGATCCCTATGAGGTTCCCAATGGTGGTTTCACTTTTACATTAGTTGATCATTTATGGGGTTTTGTAAAACATCATAGAGAGACTTTAATTAGAATTCTGGATCTAGAAGCTCAACTTGAAAGAGGTGAGGTGCCTCATCCTACTACCATATCTCCTATAAATATTCATAACAACCCCTTATTTGAATTATTACATCATGGTAATCCTTTTCATCAACCAACATATGCTACTACTATAACCACCAACATTCGAAGGGTTTTACAAATTCCTTCAACTAGTAGTGCATCTCAAGATTATGTTCAATTTCCTCCCCATTAATCTAATCTCAACATCCATGCTTTTGTTCCACCAAATATTAGTTATCCTCTCCATAAATATACCACATATCATAACCCATACCATAATAGCATCAATACCTCCAACATAAGCCAAGTTATCTTTCAACAACCTACCTATACCCCTCCTTTAGGGAACCTAGGGGTATTGCACAACAACAACCTTGAAGTGTAGAGTTTAAAAAATATGGTGAAAATTTTATTTTTTAAATTGGATGTGATTCAACCACTTAGTTTCACCTACAAATATAAATAAATGTGAAACTAGCCCTTAGACCCTATCATTACCTCTAGGTCCTACCCTGAGCATTTTTTGATGTCGATTTTGCCTATTTATAAGGGAATGGAAGATCCAAATGAGAATTTAAAAATTTTTAGGACAACATGTCATGATATCATATATGATGACATGTTATTACTAAAATTTTTCCTAAGACCATTGGTGGTATGGCATTAGAGTGTTATAATTAGTTACCCAACCGTTATTTGAGGAATTTGAAGAGACCGCTAAAATGTTTGTCCAAAAATTTGGTGCTTATGTTGAAAATAATGTTACTATGAAATATGTGTATACATTGAAATAAGCTAAGGATAGATTTTTTTTAGAATTTTTATCTCGATGGAGTCTAGTTGGATGTTTGAGATACACCTTACCTCCTCGAGACATGCTTGAGATATTTATTGGAAACTTGCAGGAACAAATCTCTTATGAATTAGAAACAATAACTATCAAATTTTTAACCAAGTTATAGATCTAGCAAGAAGGTTAGATCAAGCCCTTATAAGAAAAGTTCAACTTAAAGTAAAAGAATATAGGACCACTAAAAATTACTATAAGAATAAGCATGTGGTTGGTGATGGGGTAATGGATAGTAGACCTATTAATAGTGTTGTTAATAGCCTACAAAAGATGGTGCCTAACCAACCCCAAAAAAATCCATGAAGAAATTTTACAAAAATAAGAATGCCTATGAATGTGGTTCTACAATAGCTTTTGGAAGCTAATATGACTGATTTACCTCCCATAAGGCAACTTGATACCATGAATGATTGGTATAAGCTTGGTCAACATTATGAGTATCATAGAGTGGAGGGGCACTGGAAAAACTCTTGTAAGAGGTTGAAACATGTGGTTCAAGACCTAATTGATCAAGGACAATTCATCATATAAGGCTCTTGACCCAATCCTTCAACAAACAATAAGCCTCCTATTCAACAAGCACCCACAACTAATCAATACATGGCAATCTTCCAATATCGCCTCCCTAATCATGGTCAACAAACAACTAATAAAGTGCCATATCAAAATGTTCCACATCCCTATGATAATATGGTTGGTATGATAGCGATAACTACAAGGCAACAAGCATAGAATAAACTAAATCAATATTCTCAGTAGGAGATGCATTCTTCATCCAACCTACCTTCAAAACCCACATTAGTTTTGAATAATAACCAAAAAAGGAGCACGAGAATAGAAAACCCACCTTTAGTGTTGAAGCCACAACCTAAAGTTTCCTTTGAAATTCAACAACAATTAGCTAGTACCCCAACTAGGATCTCTCTCTTTTAACTTTTGTAAACTTATCCTATTCATAGGGAAGGTTTGTTGAAACTTCTAAGACATTTGTTCCTCAAAAAATTTCCCCTAGTGCTATGGATAATGTTGTAAGTTCTCTTAGGATACATCACATCACTTTCTTGGATTACAATATGTCTTCCTTAGACTTATGTGGGGATTCTTCCCTCTACATCATTGCATTTAATGGAAAAACTTTTATCAAACAAATTTTGATTGATAATGGTTCTTCCCTCAATTTATGCACTTACCAATTCTTCCAAAATTTTGGATTAAAATAGGAAGACTTAACTAAGCCCAACATCATCATCAAAGCTTTCGACAATGAGTCCCAAGAAGCTTGTACCATTATATCCCTCCCCCTTAGGTTTGGATCTAATATCTTAGATATTTTGTTCTATGTGATATCTTTCCCAACATATTTTAATCTGCTTTTCACCATTTTGAGTGACCCTCACCCATTTAAATTTTCTTCTATGGTTGATCAAGATCAATCTAATATAAATTTATGCCCATCAATTTTCTCATCTCACATAACCAAGAAATTTTAAAATCTAAAGGTGAGTGAGGAACCTCTCATCAATGTTCCATCACAAGATAAAGTTAATTAGTTTCTTCAAAAGCTTCTAGATATTGCCAAGCTACCACCTTCACCAAGGACTATAAGTTTACCTCATAATAAGGGTGAAGTTGTACACATTGGCATGTGTACCTTTATCTTCACAAGAATATCCCTTGAAGAAAATATTCATGGTAGCAACCCTTGTCCTATCGAGTATTATTTTACCCATTGTTACCTATCCAATGATTACCCACTTCCCAAGCAAATCATATCTAGTATGGGATATATAGGCAAAGGTTTGGGGCCAAAATAGAAGGGTATTCAAGAATACTTGGATGTTGATATTTTGCCTAGAGGGTGTGATGTGGGATACATTCCTAATAAAAACCAATCTTTACCCTTTGTTAATAATGATAATCTTATTACTTATGCTAAATATTTGGATTATAAAAGCTTGGAGTGGAGTGATGAGGATGAGGGACCCCCTTATCCCTCAGATATTCTTTTTTTGCAATATGGTAACCATTGGGCATTATATGTCTAGTGAGGCCCTAAAGAAGAATACTACAAGGAGTACCCCTTATGACATGGCTCATAAGGATATCTCCCAAAATAGCTTCTCCTTAAATGAGTCTATCCCTAGTATTGCACATGTTAAGTCTCCTCATTATTGAGGAGATCCTATTCCTCTATCTTATAAGGATCTTTCAAAGTTGGTGATTTCTCCTCCTTTCATCAAAAAGGATGGTATAATCAAAGTTTGCACTGAATTTCATTCAACAACTTTCAAATAATTTACTATAGGATATTCCTTTTGTGATGAGAATCATGAAGATATTCTCCATCATAGTCCTTTCCTTGGTGGGTAATATCCTTGCACCATCATCATATTTGTTAAAATAGGCAGCACACTCAAAATTTATGCCAAATTTAAAAATCAATGAATGTAATTTAATTGGATAATTTAAAAAAACAAAAAAACAAAAATAAAAATTGTGCATGGTGTTTCATTTTCATCTAGCTTGCATTTGGTTTTCTTGTTCATACTACATGATTGCCTGTCATATTTTGCATGGTTTTACTGATATTATATTATTTACATTTTTTTCTTGTCATACAATTACATTGTTGCTTGTTCATATTTGCATGACTGCTTGATCATATAGTTTTTTTGGGAGGATTTGCAACAATTGCAAGTGATGATACCTGTATAGGACGTATATCACATGTATTGCACTATCACTAGGGCTCTAATGCTTATAAAATACCCAACCTAGGGCTCATCATCATGCATTTCCATCATTGCATTCACTCATATCGTTATATATCCCTTGACCTTAAAAGTTTTTATTACTTACATCTCTCCAAGTCAAGGGATGTGGTTCTTGTTTTGCTCTATTGGATTTGTACATATACGTTATTGCACACACCACACCCATATTGGGTAGTGCTATCTTTGAAAATATAATTCACATCATCTCAACATGTCGTAGTGGATAGCTTCATGGTCACGAGTGAGGGGTAGCCTCCATTCGACCATTTATGAGCATACATCCTAATGGCTATATCTCTTATTTTCTATGGCCATTAGCAAGCACCACACCCATAGCAGGTTCAACTTAACCTTATCCATCATCACAAACTTACAACCCTCATAGGATAGCTTCATGGCCACACACGAGGGGCAAACTCCATATCGATTATTTGCAAGCATACATCCTCACAGGGTTTTATTATTTTCATTTTATGTTTGGTCTTTTGGAGCTTTGTTTTCATTCACCTATGCAATTCATTTAGGGTTGCATTTTAGATGCATTTCACTTAGTTAGATTCATACCATTCCATCTCATTTATTTAGGATTAATTCATTGCATCCATTATGTCTCACCATGCATACACATAATAATAGAAATATATAAAAATATAAATAAATAAAGCAATCACACATAAGCACACATATTTTAATTACACCATAACACAAATAAACTGTGTGCCACAAAAGTTATCTTGAAACACTCAACCATCCCTAAATATGCATACCATAATCAAAATTGGCATGTCATTCCAATCCCAACCCTAGCCATGTGATCCTATCCCATTTTCTTTTCTTGTTGGAGGTGGTAGGGGAGTCAAGTTCATAGATCATGACTAGATTATGCCCATGATTGTGAATAACTCTGTGATCACTAATATGATGGTTCTAGAATCCAATGATCAGCTAGGACAACATGATAATAGGCCATTTGGTAGTAGGCCACTCTTTGTATTGCCATATCATATGTCCCTCATCCTCTACAAATTCATCAGTAGTAGGTAGCCTCCCTCACCTTGTTGGTTGCCTACCATAAAAACCATCCTTTCTACCTAGGTTTTCCAGTACATATCCCCTCTAAGGTAATCTACCTTAGCCCATGTTCCATCCCACTTCACTTTAATGTTTTCTAGTAAACTATAGATGGACTCTATCTCTACCTGCATTATTTCTACTATGGCATGTAGCTCCTCTACCTCCCCTGGTCCTATCACCTTAGTTCCTACCTATGCCATAATGGTGGTAACTGTTGATAAGCAACACACCCCCACTGAAAAATGAGATTCCATCCTTAAAAAATTCTGAACTTCCATTTTTGCAGTAGGGACCCTCTTGATCTTTTCAGGTTTTAAATCCAAATTTGCTTGCCTCATTTTTAAAGTTGTGTTTTTTCTTGCATTCTAGCTGTGTTATCCAAGAATTCACTTTTTACATGCTAGAATCATTCATGCACAAGCAAAATCTTGCACCGGTACCGAGAAAATCCAGAAAATAGTTGCATAAATTCACTAAAAAATCAAACTTTCCATTTTTGGTAGTGTCGCGATATCACGACACTTCCATTTTCGAAAATGTCGCGATATCGCGACGGGTAAGTCAAAATGCAGCTAAGTGCCAGAAAGGTCGCGATTTCGCGACATGTCGCGAAATCGCGACAGTTTTTTGGAGAGAGAAGCAAGCTGTACGGAGGTCGCGATTTTGCGACATGTCGCGAAATCGCGACATGTCGCATTTTTGCGGTAGGAGAGAGAATGTGGGCTGCAGAATGAAAAAATTGGCTAAGTCGCAAACATGTTCCAAAATCGCGGTCAACGCGATCAACGCATGCAGGTAAGGGAACTGTCGCGATATCGCGACGTGTTCTAGAATCGCGGCTGAAAATCAAGAAGCGTACGGAGGCCAGGAAGGGTCGCGATTTCGCGACATGTTGTGAAATCACGACATGTCACGTTTTTGCGGCCGACGAGGGAGGAAGTTGTCGATGCGCTGGCAGGGTCGCGATTTTGCGACATGTCGCGAAATCGCGACATGTCGCAGAATCGCGGTAGGAGAGAGAAAGTCTTCAGAGGGCCCGAAAGTGCATTTCAACTGAAACAGAAGGCATCCTGGGGTAGCGACACGTGTCAAAGCGTGAATGGGACAAACAGAAGCCGACATGCAAACTTATTTTGCGGTTTTTAATCTGTTTTTAATGTTTTAAGCTTCTGATTTAATTAAAATGCTAATCTAATGCATCTTTTTGTCTTTCATGCAGGATTCCACCTGGCACTTACGGGACAACCGGGAAAGACCATAAAGGCAAAGATAAAGTGTGGATTTAGTCAAGGACCGCCATGCTAGGAGAGAAGCTGCCGGTGAGAGCATTCAATGACAAATTTATTGCAGACTTGATAGCATGAAGACCATTTCAACTTCGGGATGGATTTGCAGAGATCGAATTGATGGAGAAGTGGTGACTCATCCGGCTCACCAGCAGAATTAATGGAGGCATTTATTTGCAGCTGCGGATGAATGCAAATTGCATTTGATTTTCTCTTCTCCATTTATGGCGCTTGAACTGCACATATTTGCCGAAGGGTTAAGTTCTATCCGGACTTTGGTTTTAAATGGATTTTTATTGTAAAACCCGGGTCCTAGGGTTTAAGTGCGATAAGATTTAGGGTTTGAAGAAGATATTTTGAAAAGATCAGGGTCTGTCCTGAGTCTATAAATACAGATTCTAAATGTAATCGCAGGAGGCGGAGACTTAGAAATAAAGGCTTATAAGCAATTTCTTGCAAATTTTGTGAAATCCTTTGTTTCTGGACTTGGAGTTGATGTGCTTTAGCTTTTCTGTGATAGCATGGACAGGAGCCTAATCTTTTGCAGAGTGTGATAAGTGTATTTTCTTTTGTTATCCGTTCCATTTAAAGTTTGTTAGATATATGTCGTAAATCTGCCATTGTCAAGATTAAATATGTTGTTAGGCTTCAGTTGTTCTATTGTCTGCTAGGGGAAATTTCCGATTTGAGGTTAAGTTTGTTCTAATTGCTCTGTCTTCATCGTGCGAGCTAGGTCTGCCGATGAAAGATACCGGTTTTAACCAACTGCCCTTGGATTTATAATTTTCTCGCTAGATCCGTTTCACTCGCCTTGTGCTCTTAGTTGAAAGTGATCTTAGACTGACTGGACACTTTCTTCTAGGATTTGTTCTGTTGTGAAGCTGATAGCATAGATAAGATTGACAATTTGGGTTTACAGTTGATGTTTGATAAACTTCTCTTTCTGCCCTACCCTACCCTCTCTTTGCTTACCATGAATGATCCATTTTTATTTTCTTTATTTGCCTTTTATTTAAATCTACTGACCCATGAGAGCTAGATCAAGAATTCAAGTTAAATCTGATTGTCAACAACTTTTGCAACTATCGAACAAGTTCAGGAACCCCCTGTAAGGTAACAGAGCGATCCATATTGAAATCTATTCCGAAGTGGAAAAGAGTGAATTGCCATTCGACCCAACTCTGTAACTCGCACCTTGGATAACCAGCTAGATCCTAAAGATGAGTGGGATCCATCCCGTGGGTGTCTCTGGAGCTTTCCTTGCTTCATCCTTTTCCCGGGGTGTGCATGAAAGCCGGACCAACATCTAATTGGCGCTAGAAGGAGGGCTGAACTCAGTTCAAGTATTGTAAGGGCATAACAGCAACATTTTGAAGGACCCACAGTGAACTCCGGACAGTTTTGTAAATTGTCAGTATAGTTTTCTAAATTGTCAGTGCAGTTTTTTTTAAATTGTTAGTACAGTGTTTTGTGAATTATCAGTGCAATGTTTTAAATTTCCAAATGCAGAACCTGTTAAGAACTGTAAAGTTGTATGTACTGTATTTTATCCAGAGTCTGGAATTTTAACATTTAAAAGTGGCTCAGTTTCATAAATTGTCAGTGCAGTTTTTGAAAGTTGTCAGTGCAGTTTTTAAAATTGCCAGAGAAGACCTCAAGTTAAGAACAGTTTTATCTCCACTGGCAGTTATCCAATCACAACTCAGAACATCACTGTCAGCCAAGTAATAATGGCAAATTGGTTGGGCTCCACAGCTTTGAACATTTCGGGTATAGCCCATGACCTGCCCAGAAGTCCAGAAAGATATCTCCCCAGGTACAAACATGATGGGACAAGAACTGCAGAAGAACATCTGCTAGCTTTTAAAAATGCTTTAAAATTGTTAAATATACAGCATGAAGATGTTGCCTGTAGATTGTTCCCGTTCACTCTCCAGGAGGGAGCTTATGACTGGTTTTTAAACCTCACCAGCAATTCCATTACTAGTTGGGATGATCTAGAGAAAGCTTTTATATCACAGTTCGGTGAAGTGATAGATCCCAACATTTTATATCAGCAATTTTCCAGCATCAAGAGAGAGTCGGGAGAAACTGTCAGGTCTTTCAATATGAGGTTCCAAAGAGCTTACGGTAGAATGACTGGCCATTACATCCCAAATGCAAATCTGGCCTTAGAAATCTACAAGAATGCATTGGATTCAGTGACCTCTATTTTTCTCAAGAGAGACATCAATATTACAACCCTGGCAGGGGCTTATAAAGAAGCCTTAATTCTTGAAAGACAACTAGGACCTCAAATTCTGAGCAGTCCTTTGATATCCTATGTTACACAGAACATGCCTGTTCCAGACCCCATTCCACATCATGAGTTAGTGCCAACATGTCATGCTCTACCCAAGGAGACTCCGTTAACTGTGACATCCACTCAGCATGTGCAAAATACAGAGAAAAGTTTTGACAAATTCAAAGTGCAGGTGCTTGAACTGAACAGTTGTGATCTGGCACCACCCAAATCTGAAGTTTTTCCTGGTGAGTCAAATTTTCCTAGAGATCAAAGAAATATTGATATTTCTAGTTCACCCAAAAACAGTACAACCAGGGTTTCAGATTCTGTCACTTTTCTTGAAGAGACAGAAAGTCTTGTAGAGACTCCTATGGATGAAATGCAAGATTTTCAACAGTTCAAAATGGACAGTTATGACTTGAAATGTCAGAGTCCAGAACTTAACTATGATCCTTCCTCATCAGAGGATGATGAAAGTGAGATTCAATATCACTATGCAGAAGTAACTAAGGAGGATAGCATCATTGAGGATATGAGGGAACTTAAAGCTGACATCACCCTCTATGAACTGCATCAGATTGTTGGACAAAACATTAACTTGATTGAGGCTTACTCTGGACCACCTGTTGAATTTCAAGAAAAGGAGGAAAAGGTAGTAAATATGAATGTGGTCAGCCAACTTGGAATTGATGAGCTGTCTCAACATAAGCCTGCAACTTCTGAACATAATGTCAAAGAGGAGGCTATAAACTGTGTTGATGCAGATATTGGAGTTTATAATTTGGCAACTGAGGAGGTGGGAACAGTTACAGCTCTAATCAATCACAACAATGATGTTTGGACATTGCACATTGATGAGGTTAAATCTAAGCAAGGCTCAGGTGAAAAGGAAAATTGTAAACATTCTGCTAGAGGGATAAAAATTGAAGTCCTGGATATTGAAGCAGTACAACAACCACAAAATTTTCAAGTTGTTAAGAACCAGGGCATACAGATAAAACATGATTTCTTTCACTTGTCACATAATTTTGAAGATGTGGTGGTCCGGGTCTCATCAAGATTTTAAAGTATTTGATCCTGGGGGTTTTTTACATTCAGTCCTTTTAAAAGAACTCTGCAAACCCTTCAATTAGAAGCATAAACATGTTATCATATGATTTGTTATTATATGATTTGTTTAATTTGAAGGAGTTGCAGATTTGTTTTTCAAATGGGACAGGGAAGACAGTAAACCCAAGTCTTTCCCAGATAGCAAATTTTTGAAGCACAGTCTGGAGTGCATTTCGTCAACAGGACCTGAAAGGTAATTTTTTTTAAATTACTTGCATGGTCAAAATTTTTTAAAGCACCATTTCTCTGCTTTCCCAACTGCTGCATTTTTTGAGTATGAAGGGAAGTTGTAACATATGTATGCATTGTAAATAAGCTTTGAAGTTTTTCAGTTTTATTTCTTTGTCGATGCAGCTTTTATTTCAATGTCTGTGCAGTTTTAATCTGTTTCAATTTAATTTTAATGCTCTGCAGTTTTAATTTATTTGTTTTTCAGTTTATTTCTTTGTCAGTGCAGTTTTATTTTTAAATGTCTGTACAGTTGCAGTTTTTCAGTTTTCTTTAGTTATTTTTCAGTTTTAGCTTGTGCAGTTTATTTCTTTTGTCAGTGCTTTTTATTTCCTTTCTTTGTCTTTCTATTTTAGCTTGCTTTTATTTTAGTCTGTACAGTCTTTTCTTTATTGCTTTTATTTTTCTTTGCTATCTGTACAGTTGCAGTTTAATTTATTTCAGTTGCAGTTTTTATTTGCTTCAGTTCTTTTAGTTTATTTCTTTTATTGCCTGTACAGTTTTTATTTTCTTCCCTGCTTTTCCTTTTCTTTGCTGTCTGTACGGTCTTTTGTTTTAGTTCTTAATTTTGCTGCTTGTACATACTGTGCTTTGCATCCTTTGTAAATAGCCTTGCAGTTTGTTTTATTCCTTTGTCTGTACAATTGTGCAGTTTTCAGTGTTTAGTTTATTTTATTTGCAGTCTGTGCAGTTTTTATTTTGTTTTTGCTTTAAGCCTGTGCCTGTCCTTGGAAGCCTGTATAAAGTCCTTTGGCTTCTAAAATTTTTTGTCCTTTGCCTTTGCTTGAGCAATCAATGAAAAGTCAGCCTGCTGAAAATTGTTTATTCTAAGCTGATAAATCCACAACCCAGTACCCCCATTCTGTTCATTATTCCAATTGAGATAGTCTGCTTGCACTGAACTGTAGAACTATTTTGTTATCCAGGATGAAGGTAGAGAGATGATTGGATCTTGTGTCTTACTTGCCACAGTTGTTTTAATGATAGAAAATCTGCTATGCTGTTTAGTTGGAGGAACTCCCAGGGAATCCAAGAAAAGCTGGTCATGAGAGGGGACTATGGTTCATGCAATTATTTGGGTATCCACAGAGGCTATCAATGCCTAGACTGAAACAGTTCCAGATTGATCAAATATTAAAAGAAATTTGTAATTTCTCTAAGGTCTTCTAGATAGTGATATATTTCAAAAAGAAGAGAGATAAAAAAAAAAGAGAAAAAAAGAAAAGAAAAAAAGAGTTATATGATCAAAAGAGGCATCCAATATTAGATTCTGCCCTACAGTTGTAAATTGGGTTGTGTAAATCTAAAGGGTAACTCTGTCTAGGCTGTAAAAAGCTAAACTAGTAAACAGAGCTCTACTCGGTTTCCCCATTTACAATCTAGAAAAGTTGATTAATCCAAGTTTATCATTCAATTCAGTCATCCTTGAAGAAAGTTTTATACCCTTTGAAATTGCACATCAAAAATCTTCCTTGAAGTAATCCAGCCTAGTATGTCCTTGGAAAATTTTAATAGCTTGCAGTTAACAGTCAATTTATTGTGAAGAATGTCTGTGGCAAGGCATGATGCATGGTCTTTTTGTTTTGAAACCAGAGTCTTGGGTTCTAAAATAGTGCTACTATTTTACCCATGAGATATCGTCATTTTTTGATAAGCAACACACCCCCACTAAAAAATGAGATTCCATCCTTAAAAAATTCTGAACTTCCATTTTTGCAGCAGGGACCCTCTTGATCTTTTCAGGTTTTAAATCCAAATTTGCTTGCCTCCTTTTTAAAGTTGTGCTTTTTCTTGCATTCTAGTCTGTGTTATCCAAGAATTCACTTTTTACATGCTAGAATCATTCATGCACAAGCAAAATCTTGCACCGGTACCGAGAAAATCCAGAAAATAGTTGCATAAATTCACTGAAAAATCAAACTTTCCATTTTTGGTAGTGTCGCGATATCACGACACTTCCATTTTTGGAAATGTCGCGATATCGCGACAGGTAAGTCAAAATGCAGCTAAGTGCCAGAAAGGTCACGATTTCGCGACATGTCGCGAAATCGCGACAGTTTTTTGGAGAGAGAAGCAAGCTGTACGGAGGGCGCGATTTTGCGACATGTCGCATTTTCGCGGAAGGAGAGAGAATGTGGGTTGCAGAATGAAAAAATTGGCTAAGTCGCAAACATGTTCCAAAATCACGGTCAACGCAGTCAACGCATGCAGGTAAGGGAACTGTCGCAATATCGTGACGTGTTCTAGAATCGTGGCTGAAAATCAAGAAGCGTACGGAGGCCAGGAAGGGTCGCGATTTCGCGACACGTCGTGAAATCGCGACATGTCACGTTTTTGCGGCCGACGAGGGAGGAAGTTGCCGATGCACTGGCAGGGTCACGATTTCGCGACATGTCGCAAAATCGTGACATGTCGCAGAATCGCGGTAGGAGAGAGAAAGTCTTCAGAGGGCCCGAAAGTGCATTTCAGCTAAAACAGAAGGCATCCTGGGGTAGCGACATGTGTCAAAGCGTGAATGGGACAAACAGAAGCCGACATGCAAACTTATTTTATGGTTTTTAATCTTTTTTTAATGTTTTAAGCTTTTGATTTAATTAAAATGCTAATCTAATGCATCTTTTTGTCTTTCATGCAGGATTCCACCTGGCACTTACGGGACAACCGGGAAAGACCATAAAGGCAAAGATAAAGTGCGGATTTAGTCAAGGACCGCCATGCTAGGAGAGAATCTGCCGGTGAGAGCATTCAACGACAAATTTATTACAGACATGATAGCATGAAGACCATTTCAACTTCGGGATGGATTTGCGGAGATCGAATTGATGGAGAAGTGGTGACTCATCCGGCTCACCAGCAGAATTAATGGAGGCATTTATTTGCAGCTATGAATGAATGCAAGTTGCATTTGATTTTATCTTCTCCATTTATGGTAGTTGACTGCACAGATTTTCCGAAGGGTTAAGTTCTATCCGGACTTTGGTTTTAAATGGATTTTTATTGTAAAACCCGGGTCCTAGGGTTTAAGTGCGATAAGATTTAGGGTTTGAAGAAGATATTTTGAAAATATCAGGGTCTGTCCTGAGTCTATAAATACAGATTCTAAATGTAATCGCAGGAGGCGGAGACTTAGAAATAAAGGCTTATAAGCAATTTCTTGCAAATTTTGTGAAATCCTTTGTTTCTGGACTTGGAGTTGATGTGCTTTAGCTTTTCACGTGATAGCATGGCCGGAGCCTAATCTTTTGTAGAGTGTGATAAGTGTATTTTCTTTTGTTATCCGTTCCATTTAAATTTTGTTAGATATATGCTGTAAATCTGCCATTGTCAAGATTAAATATGCTGTTAGGCTTCAGCTTTTTCTATTGTCTGCTAGGGGAAATTACAGATTTGAGGTTAAGTTTGTTCTAATTGCTCTGTCTTCACCGTGCGAGCTAGGTCGCCGATGAAAGATACCAGCTTTAACCAACTGCCCTTGGATTTATAATTTTTTGCTAGATCCGTTTCACTCGCCTTGTGCTCTTAGTTGAAAGTGATCTTAGACTGACTGGACACTTTCTTCTGGGATTTGTTCTGTTGTGAAGCCGATAGCATAGATAAGATTGACAGTTTGGGTTTACAATTGATGTTTGATAAACTTCTCTTTTCTGCCCTACCCTACCCTCTCTTTGCTTACCGTTAATGATCCATTTTTATTTTCTTTATTTGCCTTTTATTTAAATCTGTTGACCCATGAGAGCTAGATCAAGAATTCAAGTTAAATCTGATTGTCAACAACTTTTGCAACTACTGAACAAGTTCAGGAACCCCCTGTAAGGTAACAGAGCAGTCCATATTGAAATCTATTCCAAAAGTGGAAAAGAGTGAATTGCCATTCGACCCAACTCTGTAACTCGCACCTTGGATAACCAGCTAGATCCTAAAGATGAGTGGGATCCGTCCCGTGGGTGTCTCCGGAGCTTTCCTTGCTTCATCCTTTTCCCGGGGTGTGCATGAAAGCCGGACCAACAGTAACCCATGTGGCTCCCCCTATTGAGTTGAATATTGTGATGGTCCCCTTTGTGAATATTAATATCATGAACCAAACATGTACCTGTAGTGGACTAGATGGGACCATGGCTCTCTTTATCCTCTTGATGGAATATTGAGTAGCCTATTGAAGTACCAAATACACTCGTCAACTCATCACCTAACATATCTACATTGGCATTGGTGGGGATATCCTCAGGGGCATAATGATCCTATACCATCTCTTGTACTCGAGGGCCACCCCAAAATAATCCACCCCTAGATACACATAAAGTGGGTCATTGAGGTCCACCTCCACCTACATCACCACATCAGGAGCACCTTCACATCATGGTGGGTCCCTCCTCGCTCATCAAAACTAGTAGTCTCCTAGGTTTGGAATATCCTATAGAACTATAAACTAGTGCTATACTTTATCAAACCTAAAAAAATATCACTCATCCTTCTCAATGATGAGCCATCAAATCCTTCTCATATGAGCCATATCCTTCATGTATTACCTCTATCCTAAGTGTAGATGTCACGATCATCATATAATATGGTGCTTCCACAACTCATCTATCACCCACCTCCCTAGTGGTAAGACACTAGTATATGACCTATGTCCATGCTCGTAGTGTTAGCTCCACCTATATTTTGTTGGTATCTCCACATTGGACAATGGTATTGGTAGTGAACTTCATATTTGCACCACTCTGTACTCCAAATACTACATCTAGAGCAACGTTATATAGATCAACATTATATTTTTATTATATATGGTGTTATCTAGCATCTTGCATAATCAAGATAGAACATATGGTGCTCATGCAAATCTTACTTCTTGATCCCACATGTTTTCCACTACTCCCACTAGTTCCCATGGTATGTGTTGCCTAATGGTATGGCACACTAGCATCCCCACCACCACTCTGCATAGTACAAATGTTAGTTCCCCAACTCCATATCGACATGGAATCCACTTTGCTTGATCACATCTGTCGGGTCCTCTAACATCATCTTCAATGCCACCATAGATACTCATACCATGTAATTAATCATCCCTTTTATGGGGATCCTTAGGATGTGCCACATGTCCTCCAGTGTGATCGTCATCTCCTCGATCAGTAGCATCTTGTATAATCAAGCCAACACTACAATTTGCATGTGAATCTCACTCCTTGATCTTGCATGTCTACCACTACTCTTGCAAGTACCCATAGTAGGTGTCACCTACTAGTATGGTACACCAGAATCCCCACCACCACTCTGCATAGTATGAATATTAGAGTCCCAACTCTTTATTGAAATGGAATCCACTCTACTAGATCACATGTGTTAGGTCCCTCGACATCATCTTCGATGCCATCGTCGAAACTCGTATCATGTATATAGTCCTCCCCATGATTGGGATCCTTAGAATGTGCCACACATCATCTAGTGTGATCATCATCTCCCCAATTAGTTATCAGAATGTGGATAATTTTAGGTACCATTGCTTCGTTAGATCCATTAGTAGGGCTCAATTTGCTTCAATGTAGGGCATCTCTGCCAAATGTAGTAGCACCACATTCTCTAGTGTCTCCCTCTCTATCATTGTGATCTCTCTCATAGTTTCCTCGAGTGTTATCAACCACCACTCTCTACTCTTGAGTACATCTAGTTGCATAATAACACAATTTTTTCACACATCTAAAAATCATAAAAACATTAAAAATCTATATTTTTTATGAAAATTTTACTAAATTCATGCCTTGGAATGATCGGGCATGAATTTGAAAATGCTTCCAAACCAAAATCATGCCATGTCTATATAGAGTATGAATTTGGCTTGGCAACTTCCCAAATTTATGGTCGACGATGAATTTTGATAAAAATTGCATAAATTTTTTTAAATAATGCAAAAATTACTAAATTTTTATGTGTGTAGGTGCAAAATCATATAATAGCAAGTGGGTACCAATCCATACCTTTTCCTGATCAGCAGTAGTACCCACCTCACCCCTCACCATGATAACATAGTGAGTTGGTAGCACCATTTCTCTTTTACTTCTCTAGAGCTTTTTTCTCCTCCTCACATGAATAAAATGAGCCTATTTTCCCTCATTTTCATCTTTTCTTCCCTCTATTTTTCTTTTCCCTCCATTTCTTCTCTCTCCTCCCATTTATTTCTTTTCTCTCTCCTTGTCTTGTATTTGGTCCTTTTTCATTGTTTTTCATTTTTTTGCTCTTTGTCCACCTTTTTTCAAGTTTTTATCTAGAATTTTGTATTCCTTCCAAAAACTCGAGGGGCACCCTAGCCTTAGAGGCATTAATGGTAGTAATACCTCATTTTACATGTAAATTTGTGGTGTTCATGTTAACATCCCTTTTTACACCACCCCTTTGTCCAAACTCGACCACCATTTTTTGTGTTCACCAATAGGAGTCTACATCTTTCTTTGATGCATTTATTTGTTCGCAAATGCATCAAAGATGGGGTAAAATGTAGATATAGAAAATATACCCACCCATGTGATTTAATTCTTCCTTAGACCCCTAACTAGCCATCCATACTTGCTAAGTGTAGATTTAGAGCCCTTTTGTTAGTTTTTGATGAGTTTATAATATAGGAAATGCAACCACAAGATGTAAGATAAGCAATCTATGATATCTATATGATATTGGCACTATAATATGTAAGAAAATAAAGATAAACTTTTGCAATCACTCAAAAATATGTCATTAATGAAAGCTCATGAAAATAGTACAATGTAGTATAATGGAGGATATGAACACTCCATAAACATTTTCAAATGAAATACATTGTACTCCTATACCAATCTATACTATGCACTCTCTATATACTTTATATCCCAATTCACTCACTATAAGACCTATATATAGGAAGATAAGTTCCTTGGCCCTCACTCTACCTTTGACTCTAACCTATGACTCATGTACATGTGGACTACATGCACATTTACATCATTGCACATTAACACTTGTGCATTTATTACATTGCTTTAAGTAACTACTTAAATTTACTCTAAATAAAACTTCTACTCTAGTAATGTACCAAAGGTGGTACATTGATATGTACCCGATAATGTAATATGCTCTACCACCCACTGTATTACATTATTTGGGTATTGAAGACTTTAGTCTTCAATACGGATATTCATATTGGTTTTTATTAGGTCCTTTGATTTACTTTGCATTGTATGCCTTCTTGATGTGGTATCTTTTCTTCTTCTGCTTTATCCTTGTCTTTGAAGCTAGTTTTTGTGCTTTCATAAGTGGTCGTACTACCACCTGATTCCTATAAAAAGTAAATTCTCTTTACATTTTTCCTTCTTATCATTATTCTGGTTTTGTATATAATCTGTTGAAAAAACACGTAAGGCATCATGATAAGATCTTGAGTTAGTATAACTTGAAGTATCAATATTACATGAGGATTGAAATATCTTCTCTAGGTACAATTCATCCATTTTTGTTTTCTTTTTAAGTGATTATATAAACCCTTTCTTTTCTAAATTCTCATCCTTGTAACAATTGAACGTAAGTAATGTCATATATAATGTTCTACCAAATTATAAAGGAATTTGAATGTTATTATTTCCATTATCAATTGCTTCAACGAGTCAAGCATGCACATAATGTTCCAAGGTTTCAAAGTTATCTTTTAAAACTTCACTATGAATCATTTTTTAAGTAAGATCTAAGTCTCCTTCAAACTTTATAAGTAAATTCTTGATTCCAATTTTTATGATATTTTCCCTTTATTTTCTAATAGTGTTATTCATATCATTGTTCATTGAAGTCTTTGAGGTTGACATCTTTATTTATCTTTAGATTTAATAGACTTCTCTTAGCTCTCCAATATTTTTTAGAATACTCTTGATAGAACCTTTGATGTAGTCTACCTTATGAATCCCTAGTTTAGAGTATGTAAACTACTTTGATAAAACCTTTCTAAGACTTAGGTTTTGTAGGATCCTTATGTCTCCCTAGTGACTAGAGTATTATATAATCTTGATAAAGAGCTTATCTATTATTAGTTTATATTTTGAGTTTATTAGGTAATATTTTTGGAGTGATAATAATCAACTCCTATTCACCTTATTTCTCCTATTGAAGTATTCAATTTTCAATTTAAAAGAGTTCTCTATGGTTGGATTTATTTTTTCTCTATAATGTGACTATGAGACAAGTGTGAGTAATAAATTCAAACTCTTTTAGCAAGCAATGATTTTTCTCCTTTATCCTTAAATTTCAAAGATTCAATTTTCCAAATTCCAATTAACTAAGGTTTGATATAGTACTCCTTATAAATCCCTAATTTAGAATTGTAGAAATTGATGATATTTGCAATAATAATTTGGTTTACCAAATAGAAACCTTGTTTTGAAATACTATTTAAGATATAAGCTCCTTTGATTTGCTTTCAATTTACTAAGGCTGATTTTTCTTGTATATTAAACATAAATGATAAATGGATTCAACCTTAAGTTATACACCTTATCACTCCTTAATGAAAGCTATTTTAACCAAAGTGAAACCTTACATGTATAATGTTACATCTCCTTGATAGTTGATATTTGTATTTCCTCAACAATAGATGTATGGTAGTGATGGTAGAGAGTTTTCTATGCATTTTTTATATTAGTATTTAATGCACCTTTGACTTCTCTTCTAATCCATCGTGTATTGATTTCACTCTCAATCGTACCTTGAATTATCTCTCCATCACACTTTTAATTCTATCTCAATAATATCTTTAATTCTCTCTCAATCGTGCCTTTAATTCTCTATGCTCGTATTCAGCTTGGCCACTCTAAGAGGACCATTGTCCCTTCTTGATGTTGTGGAAAAGTGGTGCATACATTTCTTAGTTAGCCAATGGTGGTTGATGAAAATTATTTAGATACCTCTAACACTTAATACTCCCTCAAATTATATGAAATGATGAGTATATATTATAACCTTTGGAGTATATCTTTAATGCTTCAAGATAAGAGTTGTACTATTCTTAGCGCTTCTTTATCTTGTGTAGTCATTAGAAAGAACATATGAGCACCTGGTTTGAATATACCAAGTGGAACAAGATGCCTTGGTTGTATATTGTAAGTGTCACTCCAATATCATGCATGTAGGGCTTCCTCAACATCTCTTACTCTATATCTATTTCTTACCAACAAATACCCTCTTGTATCTTATATTCAATGCTTTCTTTCCAAGCAAATGGTGTTGTGATGAGGTTGGCTCCAGCTATGGTGGTTCTCAAGCACTATAATACAGGTTCTATGGTGCATTCCAATGGTGGTTTATGGTGTGTTCCTTGACTGGTGGTTCATCCACGTTAGATATTTGGTAATGCACCTTTGTTTTCACCTTATACCTTGCTTCTCCTTGATTGCAATGTGTTTTCCTTAGTGTTATCCTTTTACATCATGTGCAATGGATGATATTCACCTTACATAGACCCTTATTATACTATAGGTTGATATAGTTGTAGGTGCTAGATTCAATAGTGAACGTTGGCATCTTTAAACACCATGAGTCATAGCTAATGTGAGCCCTGCATTTTCTCTCTTCCCTACTCAAAGTTTGTTGTTGATATGGTTGCTTTATAGATGTGTCTTGCTAGCTACTGTAGTATCTTTGTGACACTTTTTATTTGTCTTATTTTACTACGTAGGACAAGGATATTATGGTGCAATAATATAATGCAAATAACTTTGAATAGTTAGAATAGAATACTTCAATTTGCACCTATATTGGAGATCTTTAAATATCCTTTTGTAAGCTTTCCTTCTTTGATGAGGTAGATACTTGTTCTACTATTTGATAGCAAACTTGAGATTTGATGTTGCCCTCCTAACTCTTTCAATTGCTTGGTTAACTTAGTAATAATGAATCCAAGATATTAATCATGTAACTTATACACCTTTTAAAAGGTTTAACTTTGCACTAATTTTAATTGTAACTAAAAACTTTAGTGCTCCTTTAATATCTAGTACAATGCAATAGTAGAATTGAGGACAATAATATGTAGGAAAATAAAGAGATAAACTTCTACAATCACTCAAAATATTCCATTAATGAAAGCTCATGAAAATAGTACAATGCAGTATAATGGAGGACATGAACACTCCATAAACTATTTTAAAGGAACTACATTGTACTCCTCTACCAATATATACTATGCACTCTCTATATACTCTATATTCTATTCCACTCACTATAAGGCCTATATATAGGAAGATAGATTTCTTAGCCCTCACTCTACCTTTGACTTTATCCTATGACTCATGTATATGTGGACTAGATGAACATTTACATCACTTCACATTCTAAAAATTGTGCATTTATTACATTGCTTGAAGTAACTACTTAACTTTACTCTAAATCAAACTCCTACTCTAGTAATATACCAAAGGTGGTACATTGATATGTACCCAATAATGTAATATACTCTAAAAAATTTTGCATTACCCCTTGACCTTATTTCCTTATATTTACCAAATTTACACCTGGTCTATATGGGGCACAAATTTAGCTTGCCATATTCATGTCCTATACTAATGGGGTATGAATTTGGTATTCTACAGTTTTGTCTCACTAAAATCCCTCCCCTTGTCAACCCATTTTGGGATTGACCTTTGCTTGCAGTGAAATTTCATTTTCTTGCTCATTTTTCACTCCAAAACTCTTATAAATAAGGGTTTGGACTACCTAAGATTGTATAATAATTTCCAAGGAGAGTCTAACTATTGACTCACTCATTTGCTCATGTTATCATGTGTTCTTCTACTACAAGTTGTTTTTTTGTTATTTTATGCTTTGGTGATTGATACCCTTGGGGATTGAGTGGAGGAGTATTGATGATTGGATACATAAAAATTCTTGGAGTTCTTCTTCCAGATCTTCATATCTCCTTGCTTTCTCCATCAGCTCATCAAGTTTTGTATTTACTTTAGTTTAATTTACAAGTTTGTTTTCATTGGTTTATGCTTAGTTTTTCACCATTTTGAGGCCCAAAAAGGGCATCTAAACTAAATTCATGTCTCGTCTATAAAAGGGATGAATTTGGTAATCCATATTTATGATATCTATTTATAGGTCCTGAATTCAATAAATTAGGGCTTGGGAGCAAGTTTCACACCCTAAAAACCTAATTTGCAATGTGCATTTTTAGCATTTTGTTGTGTCTATCATGTTTGCATTTCATTTTATTGTTACATATCTATTTCTCTTTGTTTGTGCATATTCCAAAGTTCAAATATCAATTTTACCTTTGAACAGTCATCTAAAAGGACCAATGGGGAATTGAATATACCTCCAAGCTTGGTCTAGTGGCCTAAGCAGGCCCCCAAATGCTGATTAAATTTTCTAGGTTTTGTGAATTTATTTTGTAGGCTTAAATCCATTGGATATTCAGGATGCAAGATAAATCTTGGATAAACCATTGTATCAGATTAGTTCTCTAATATATATTTAGGCTATTTAGTGTTTGTTTTTGTTCATTTTATCCAAAGATAGCTTACAAATAAAGGAAACACATTTGATGTATTTCTAGGCATTTGAAAGAATAAAATCATATAGTGTGCATATAGGGTTTTAATCTTGTTTGTGCATATCCCTTGGAACCTTTCTCAAAGAATTTATTTTGCAATCCTAGGTTAGATATAATTGAATTACAAAATAATACTAGGGGTAGCTCTTGTCTTCTTTCATTTTGTGTGCCTTGCATTTCACTTTCCTTTTCATAGTTTAGTTTAGTAAGTCCAAACAATAAGTGTATGCTTAATTGAAAAATCAAACACTTCCACCTAAAACATGGAGTGAGTCTTTAAATAGTTCCTAGTGAACCTACCCTTTCGTGTCACTGATTTTAGATAATATAACACATCCTCACGGTTCACCTCGGATCCTAGATGATCTAGCCAAGAATTGTACGTGGTAGGGTAGTTCTCCCCCTCTACATGTTTAGCATCAACTTTCCAATATTCTTCCCCTTGATGTTGAGAGGTCTCAAAAGTCTCTCTAAGTTGTAAGAACTAAGCTTTGGCAACTCTTTTTGTGAACACATCAACAAGCTACTTATAGTGAATTCTCAATACACTTGGGAGGATTATGACCTTGGTTAGTTTTGTAAAAAGAGGGCTCTGCTAGAAAGCAAGTAAGATAGAATTTAGAAGTAAGTAAACAAGTGCACAAGATAGATAACCATAAAATTTTGGTCAAAATGAAAATAAGGAATACAAAACCATAGTTCTAATGATAGCCCAAAGCATCAATGCACACAACTAGAAGGAAAAATGATTTGGGCACTTTCATTTGACTTAAAAAAATAGTAATAATAAGCTAGTGATTATAGCACTATCTTGAGGTGTTTAGTATTCCAAGATGTATGGTACCCCCTCTATTGGAAAATTACAACATTAAATATGCCATCATGGAGTAGACACGGACTTGATCAGCCATTAATGGTGAAGATATACTAGTGTTTAATCACTAGAAATTTATAACATGGGAAATTATTCTCACCTCAAGTGAATCTAGATCCAAAGGTATTGACATTGTGCACCATTAATGCAAAATAAATCTAAGTGGGAATTTTGAAGTGGGAGTTTTGAATTTTGAAGAGGGAAAAGTTCCCCAATTTTATCTATAAATATTACTTTTCCACATTGTAAATGGGGTTGAATAATTGTTGTCTCTGGTATCTAACCTTAAGCAATTTCTCCTCCTCTTCCCATTTTGTATTTCAATCTAGACACAAGCCTTGGGCCAATTGTATGTACAGGCCATCAACTCTCTTTCAATTATGTATAAATACAACGAGCTTTAACATAAATAGAAAGATCTATGACTGCATCAACATTTTTATCCTGGTCTAAGTATTTGTGTATGTTTCTATGGAGGGTTGAGACTAATCTAGTATTTTTATTTTGGATTTCATAGAAATTCTTTTAATTTTTGGTAATACATGATTGAGATCATTTTCAATTTTGTTATCATGATTGGTTCATGTGTTTACTTATCTAACTAAGGTGTAAAATGGGAATTGCAACCTTTGGTGTATTTCCACTTGTAGCTTAGGGTAATTAGGCTAGATAGGTTTCATTTCTCTTTTTGTTATTTACTTTAAGTTATTTATTGCTTTTGTCTCTTTCCATTTTCTATGTAAAACACCTAGTAGGTTAGGCTAGCTTAGGAGGAAGAGCATCAAATATTGCATCTAGACAAGGAACTACATACCATACTCCCTGAAAATCCTAGGACTAGCATCCCAAGTGAGGCACAAGCACAAAAACCCAAATAAAATTGCACATGTGGGCAATCATGGCACCTAGAGAGCATGGGTTATTTTTGGACCACAACACTACTTTTGAGTTCTACAATGCTTCAAATTTATTTTTTACCATATCCTTGATAAAATGATATTTCAAATCACATACTACAATGGATGATATTATTTTCCAATTAAATTATAGCCATTTATGACAAAAATTAATTATAAGATGATATTTATTCTCACCAATATCCTCTAATACATTTCTAATCCACAAGGATTATGCACTAGTTGAAGTAACTATAATATACTCATTTTATGGTGGAAATAACACCTAATAATTTATTCATTTAGCTCCATGTGATTAGTCTTGTTGTGGCTGATCCACAACACACCCCAAAATTGGGGACCCACCTTTTTTGCATGCTTTCAAAGAAGACCACAATGGCCCAGATGCTAAAAATTCAAAGGAAGAGCAAAATACAGCAAGAAAAAGAAGTGTCGTGATATCGCGACATGTCGCTCCGTCGTGGCCAGAAATGAAAAGTTGTCATGATATCACGACATGTTGTTCCATCGTGGCCGAAAATGAAAAGTTGTCGCGATATCACGACATGTCGCTCCGTCACGACCAAAAATGAAAAGTTGTCGTGATATCGCGACATGTTGCTCCGTCGCAGCTGAAAATGAAAAATTGTCGCGATATCGCGACATGTTGCTCCGTCGCGGCTAGAAATGAAAAGTTGTTGTGATATCACGACATGTTGCTCCGTCGCGGATGAAAATGAAAAGTTGTCACGATATCGCGACATGTCGCGTTTTTGCGGTACGGAGAAACAGAATGTATCATGAAGAGAAAATGTCATGATATCGTGACGTGTTGTGAAATCATGGGTCATAGAAGAGAGAGAAAGACAAAGTGGAAAATGTCGCGATATCGCGACATGTCACGTTTTCGTGGCTCAGATAAGCAAAGTGGTATGGAATGAAAAGTTGTCACGATATCATGACATGTCACCATTTTGCGACCTAAAGATGAGATGAAGGGCAAAAAAGAAAAGCGTCGTGATTTCACGATAGAAAGTAGCAAGATAGTGCAAAGATGAAAATTGTCATGATTTCGCAACATGTCACGTTTTCATGGTTAAGAGCAGCAAGATGAGGCCAAATGAAAAAGCATCACGATTTCACAATAGAAAGCAACCAAAGTGTACGAAGTGAAAAGGTGTTGCGATTTCGCAACAAAAAGCAGTGAGGTGATGCCAAATGAAAAAGTGTCACGATTTTGTGACAGGTACATCAAAACACAGTGAAAGAGAAAAGCGTCATGATTTTACGACAGGTTGCACCCTCGTGGCCCAAAAGAGAAAAATTTCATGATTTCACGACAAGTTGCAGCGAGATAGCCCAAAACAAAAAAACGTCGTGATTTCGTGACAGGTTGCATTTGCACAACCCATTGATAGAAAATTATCGCGATTTCGCGACATGTCTTATTTTCGCTGTGCATGAAGGCAGACAAGGTTGCGGGCAGGAAAATGTCGCGATATCATGACATGTCTCATTTTTGTGGTGAAAGAAGAAAAGCTAGGCTGCATACAGGAAAACGTCGCGATATCGCGACATGCTATTTTTGGTCACGATTTACAAGGGGCCGTTATGGAACATGCAGAGAAATGCGGAACACATGGCATACAGGTGTAAGGGCTGTAGAAGCGTTACAGTTCATAGAGAAGATCAAGCGTCTCAATGTCGAGCATAAATTCAAAAGCAACGAAAAGGTGGGGAAGGTGAAACGAGGCGATCTGGGAGATGAAGCGAAGCATCACAGGGCAAAACAGAGAGCATTGCCAGAGGGTTTAAAAGCAAAAGCCGAGGATAGATACGGGGGTCAAAAACTATTTAGAGAATATTGCAGGAATGAAGGCAAGGCCTTGACACTAGGTTTTTCCTGGATATTTTCCTTCCACATGGACTGGTCAAAAATCGCTGCAAGCAGGGTTGTAGAGCCAGAGTTGAGAAGGCCATTCTGGGCCTATTTGAGTTGTTTCTCTTCCACAGACTAGTTTGGAAAACCAGACATTCTGCTATTGTAACATGACATATTTTTAATGCAGAAGTATTCAGAAATTTGCATCTCATTGGCAAGAAAGAAGGAGATCTTCTGTGCATGCTATGGATTTAATGTTTATTCCTTCACTTTCTTTTAGATTTCGAATTTATAGATAATGTTAAATACCACCTTTGTGGGTTACATTAGTCGAATATTTGAAATCTAAACTTTATTTTGTACCCTAGGAACTAGCACTTAGTCTATGGTGATTATGCATGTTTTGCAGGTCCAATAGGTTAGGTTGCATGCATGGAAACCTCACATCTTCGGTTTTGTCGTAATCAGATAGCATCATACTGAATGCATTTTTATTTTCAGTTTCTACATTTCATTTTCATTCTTTCTGCATTTTGTTTATTTTCTTTTATTTTCCAGAAACTTAAAACTTTTCAAGATCTAAAAAATATCAAAATCTAAAAAAGCAATGAACAATCACTAAAGTTTCATGGTGAAATAAACCACAGTTCCTTGGTTAACAATTACTTACAATCACTAAGGTGTTCCAAGCATTTAAATTGAATAACTTTATTTGAGATTACTAATACATATATGCAAATTCTAATATAGCGGAGACCTTGGGGAAGTTACTTGTTTAATTTCTTTGCAAGAGAGGATTTGGAGCACAAATCCTATCGGAGAGTGTGTTTTCACAATCGGGTGAAAATACCACTCAACAGATTGGCGCTAGAAGGAGGGCCTGAACGGTTTATTTCATTGTTCTAACGCTTTTTGATTATTCATATAGGAATAAGATGTTTGGAATAAGGTGTTTTGATTATGCATTGTTTTGGAATACAGCTTTGTCATGGTTCCTTCTTTCATTCATGACTAACAAATTGGTTTTGAAATTTTTCTTTGAGTTTCATTAATGGCTACAACTGCAGGAACGTGGTATGGGATACATGCTAATCCTTTGAACATTAGTGGAGATTTTCATGATTTACCCAAGAACGTAGAAAAACATTTGCCCAAATTTAAGCACAATGGTCCAACATCAGCCGAGGAACATATTCAAGCCTATGTGGATATCCTAATTAGATGGAATGTCGAACATGAGGATGTGGCATGTAGAATGTTTCCTGGAACCCTGGATGAGGTGGCATATGATTGGTACATCAATTTACCCGCTGGTTCTATTACATCTTGGACACAATTGAAAGATGAATTTATCAATCAATTTAGGTTGTTCATTGATCCTCTCACGATATTTCAACAATTTGCTTCTTGCAAAAGAGAACCTAATGAGCCAGTGAGAAGTTTCAACTTGAGGTTTCGAAAGCTTTATGCGAGATTAATTTCTCCCTATACTATTGAGGATAGTGGTGCTCTTCAAATATATTTTCGAGCATTAGATCCATTATTTGCCATGTTCGTTAGGATGAATCCCTTGGTTACTGATCTGGCATCGACCTACGCAGAAGCTATGACTGTAGATCAACAATTAAGGCCGCAAGGTTATGGAATGGAGCAATCAACTATGGTAGGACAACTAGGGGCTTGCAATCAAACCTCGATGGTAAATCAAGCATGGGCACAACAAAATTCGATATTAAATGTTTTTCCCTACAATCAACTTTATCCTACCATGCCGACTTATGCTCCCACTTGTGCTTATACAAGTACTTCCATCCATCCAACTATGCCTCAATTAGAGAATCATGTGGTCACTCAGGGAACTATCGCAACAAATGTTCAAGCTCATTCCGTGGATATCAATCCAACTAATCCTACTACTTCTACCACTCAGCCCAAAGAGTTCGTATCGAAAGTAAAAGAGCAACAGAAAGTGGTTAAGAAGGTATGTAGGCGTGTTCCACCGCAAAAACGAGCACATCAATGTATGCATCCAAATCATCCTAGGAAGAAAATTCATAATGCTGATCTTAATGATATTTCATGTTATGCCTCTTCAAATGATACAAGAGATTTTGAGGTGACTCACGTTGAAGTGAATACCTATTCGAAATGTCTTGAAGAGCATGAAGATTTTGGTGAAGAAATTCTATGGATGGGTAACAAGAAGTTGGAACCAAATAATCACCATCCTGTTTTGGAAAATAAATATCCAGAATCATTACCCAAAAAGGAGGATTTGGATGAACAAACTTGTGTGGATATGATTTGGGCAGATGTACTTGCAAAGGATTGGAGCAGCTATATGACACAGAATTCAAAAATCGATCCCATTGTAGAAGCGCCTAAGTCATTACAAGTGGCTGAAAATAAATTTGAAATAAAATCAACAAATGAAGTTGAAGACATGATCGATTTTCACCACTTGTTCTCAAAAGACACTGAGGATGATGCTCTCGAGAGTGATGACCAAGAGGATCCACACCTTCCAAATTGTGATAAAGTTGAATCATGGGTTACAAATTTGGATTATGATAGATTTACCAATTTGAATTCAAGAAATAACCCACTTTTGGAAATAACGGGACCATCTAAGGAAGGTGAAGATGAGTTGGATGAGAGACAAGTTGATGAATCAGACGATGAAGAAGAAATACTTGAACGTCACAACTTGAACTTGGAAGATGATTACTATGATTCGTGGAAGAAATGGGAAGAATATTATCAATCTGAATCTTCTAACAAACTTGTTGTGTCAATTAATATGCAGGATAACTCAATTGCTTCCTCACATGAGGATACTGTAAATCCTGTACAATTTGAGAAAGTTTCGGAAGAGGAATCAGAATCTCATCAAATTTTGGAGCATGATGAGGATTCTACGACCCGAAACCACGAAAGAGAGTCGCTTGCGTTAGATCCCTTTGAAGGAAAAGAAATTGAAAACATTGATCCACGTAACTGGGCTACAATGATTATGCTATTTCAAAATGAGAAAATTACAAAACCTAAATCATTTGGGTTTGATATCATTGATGATCCGATTGAAAATCTCACGTTACCCAAAACAACCCAAGTGATTGATCACGGAAATGTGTTAGTTAACCCACCCCTAGATAGACAAGATTTATGGTTTGAAAGGGATGGACGTATTTTCGATTGGGTACCTAAGTTTGGTGCTTTTGATAAACAAGTCATGGAGAAAGAGCAAGTGCTACAGGATGATGAATGTCATGAGAGAAAAGAGGAATTTTCAAAGCCTTTTCAAGTAAGGTCAAACGAAAGCGTGCCAAAGGTAAAATCTCACCGTTTCGGTTTCACCATGCAAAATTCGAATGAAGGTTTGCCTAATGGGTGGTTTGATCCAAATATTATTAATGTTATGGCTTTATTGAATGAAAATGAAAGCTTATTTCTATAGCATGAATCAAAGTGCGGAGTGAACATCTTAAAGAATAGACATAAAATAATTGAGCATCAATCATTGTCTAATCAGTTTGAAAACTTGAAGCTCCACCATAAGATTATTAATGAAATTAAATCAAATTGGTATGGTGAGAGGGGCAAGTGGAGGTTTGTTTCTTTGTTTGGTTTGATCTTGTTTTTGATGGTTTCTTGCAAAACTTGGTATGTGTATCATGTCATATATCTTTTAAAGAATTCTAATCAGGTTTGGGATCCGGGAAAGTGATAATCCAAGCTTTGCATCATCTTGTATTATATTGTGCATTTGTATATAGATTTTGGTTTCTGGTTTTGGGTTTGTGTTTTCAAGTTTCGTTTTGGGATTGCTATTTGGATTTGGATTTAGAGTTGTGTGTGGATCCTTTGGACATGTTTGGTTTGTTTATAAAAAAAAAAAAATGATGAAAAAAAATTGTTTTGAGATGTTAACTTATGTCTTAGACTTGGAGTATATGAAACATCGGAATTGTATTGTAGAAAGCTCCACGAATATTGCAAACACATTAAAGAATATCGTTTGGAACTTGTGATGCATGAAGTTGTCAGTTTTTCACATTATGGTAAAATAGGTGATATATACTGCATCCGCATTTCAAAAGAAGCAATGCATTCATATCTCATGTTACATTCCACACTGCATATATATATATATATATTTCATCTCAGTTGCATCTTCATGTCATGTACAATCATTGAGAAGGTGTCAAATCCTCTTAGGGTTATTCTATAACATGAAACACATAAAAAATCCTAAGGTTGGGAAATGATGCCCAAGCTATCTTGAACCAAGCACGTTCTATGCACATTAAAGAAGATCTTGAGCAAAATGGTCAAAACCATACTTGGAAGAAAAGGTGAGGTGAAAAGAATATTTCATGTCTGTCCTATCATGCAACATAATCCTTAAAACAGTGGTTTTTACCACTCCCATAATGCTTAAAGTCTAAAATCAGAGTAGTAAGGATAGGATTAAATCCTCATCGAACTTAGGTTGAGGATCCAATTCCCCAAAGCTCTGATTTGACCTTCATGGAGTAGTAAGGATAGGGCATAATTCTCATCTCACCTAGGTTGAGAATCTGATTCCCCAAAGCTCCTATGTCTCATTTCATCATAAATCTTGGATTGGAAGGATCGTACTACATGTCCTCTGCAAAGGATGGGTAGTCATCCCAAAGGTCCAAGAAAAAAAATAAAATTAATATTTCCCATATTTCATCTAAATCTTGGATTGGAAGGATCGTACTACATGTCCCTAGCAAGGATGGGTAGTCATCCCAAAGGTCCAAGAAATAAAATTAATATTTCCCATTTTCATCTCAATATTGGATTGGAAGGATCGTACTACATGTCCCTAGCAAGGATGGGTAGTCATCCCAAAGGTCCAAGAAATAAAAGAAAAAGAATGAATGAAGCCAAGTCATGGATTATGGGGTTAAGTATGCTCATGCGTGGCAACATGTCTTGTCTAAAAGCAAGACCACTGATTGCTCATATGGATAGACTAGCCTGACCATTTCATCCATAACAGGTTAAATCATTTTGTTCAAGATGAGGTAATGAACTCCAAATCAGAATAGTAAGGATAGGGTTAAATTCCCATCTCGCTTAGGTTGGGAATCCTATTCCCCAAAGTTCTGATTTCACTTTCACTTGCACATGGGTTCAAGATGGTAGTGACACATAACCAACTTTGGGATCTAATAAATTAATTCAATAGATATATATTTGGTCCTAAGAGGGTTTGACAGACTTTAATATGTTTGTTCATGATATTAGAAGGTTTGAGCCTTTGCAAAGCTAGGTTGTTATATCTCTAGCATCTTCATCATGCATCAAATCCTGCACAAATCATTCATAGCCTTGCATACAAATCATAAGTGAAACTGACAATGGAATGTTGATCAAGTTCAAGCGATAGGGAATGAAAACACATTGCACACACCGAGCTGATACTTAATGATTCTGATGTTTCATGTATTTCTGATCTATCGGTATTTGTTTATCTTTTATGTGTTGACGCTTGTATCTAAGCTTGTATATTTTAGGTTGGGTTCTCACCAAAATGCTCAGGAGCATTTGACAACAGAGTCGCCATTTGTTGTGGCTGATCCACAACACACCCCAAAATTGGGGACCCACCTTTTTTGCATGCTTTCAAAGAAGACCACAGTGGCCCAGATGCTAAAAAATCAAAGGAAGAGCAAAATACAACAAGAAAAAGAAGTGTCGCGATATCGCGACATGTTGCTCCGTCGCGGCCAGAAATGAAAAGTTGTCGCGATATCGCGACATGTTGCTCCGTCGCGGCCGAAAATGAAAAGTTGTCGCGATATCGCGACATGTTGCTCCGTCGCGACCAGAAATGAAAAGTTGTCGCGATATCGCGACATGTTGCTCCGTCACGGTCGAGAAATGAAAAGTTGTCGCGATATCGCGACATGTCGCTCCGTCGCGGCTAGAAATGAAAAGTTGTCGCGATATCGCGACATGTTGCTCCATCGCGGCTGAAAATGAAAAGTTGTCACGATATCACGACATGTCGCCACGATACGGAGCAGTAGAATGTATCATGAAGAGAAAATGTCGCGATATCGTGACATGTCATGTTTTTGCGGCTCAGATAAGCAAAGTGGTACGAAATGAAAAGTTGTCGTGATATCGCAACATGTCACCATTTCGCGACCTAAAGACGAGATGAAGGGCAAAGATGAAAAGCGTCACGATTTCATGACAGAAAGCAGCAAGATAGTGCAAAGATGAAAATTGTCGCGATTTCGCAACATGTCGCGTTTTCGCGGTTAAGAGCAGCAAGATGAGGCCAAATGAAAAAGCATCACGATTTCATGACAGAAAGCAACCAAAGTGTACGGAGTGAAAAGGTGTCGCGATTTCACGACAGAAAGCAATGAGGTGATGCCAAATGAAAAAGTGTCACGATTTTGCGACAAGTACAGCAAAACACAGCGAAAGAGAAAAACGTCACGATTTTGCGACAGGTTGCATCCTCGCGGCCCAAAAGAGAAAAATGTCACGATTTCACGACAAGTTGCAGCGAGATAGCCCAAAAAAAAAATGTCACGATTTCGTGACAGGTTGCATTTGCGCGGCCCATTGATAGGAAAATGTCACGATATCGTGACATGTCTCATTTTCGCTGTGCATGAAGGCAGACAAGGTTGCAGGCAGGAAAATGTCGTGATATCGTGACATGTCTCATTTTTGCGATGAAAGAAGAAAAGCTAGGCTGCATACAGGAAAACGTCGTGATATCGCGACATGCTATTTTTGGTCGCGATTTACAAGGGGCCATTATGGAACATGCAGAGAAACACGGAACACGTGGCATACAGGTGTAAGGGCTGCAAAAGCGTTACAATTCATAGAGAAGATCAAGCATCTCGATGTCGAGCATAAAGTCAAAAACAACAAAAAAGTGGGGAAGGTAAAACAAGGCGATTTGGGAGATGAAGTGAAGCGTCACAGGGAAAAACAGAGAGCATTGCCAGAGGGTTTAAAAGCAAAAGCCGAGGACAGATATGAGGGTCGAAACCGTTCGGAGAATATTGCCGGGAATGAAGGCAAGGCCTTGACACCCCGGTCTTTCCTCGGATATTTTCCTTCCACATGGACTGGTCGAAAACCACTGCAAGCGGTTGCAGAGCTAGAGTTGAGAAGGCCATTCTGGGCCTGCTTTGAGTTGTTTCTCTTCCCCTGATCGGTTTGAGAAAACTAGACATTCTCGCTATTGTAACATGACATATTTTTAATGCAGAAGTATTCAAAAATTTAGCATCTCATTGGCAAGAAATAAGGAGATCTTTTGTGCATGCTATGGATTTAATTGTTTTATTCCTTCACTTTCTTTTAGATTTTGGACTTATAGATAATGTTAAATACCAACCTTTGTGGGTTACATTAGTCGAATATTTGAAATCTAAAATTTATTTTGTACCCTAGGAACTAGCACTTAGTCTATGGTGATTATGCATGTTTTGCAGGTCCAATAGGTTAGGTTGCATGCATGGAAACCTCACATCTTCGGTTTTGTCGTAATCAGATAGCATCATACTGAATGCATTTTTATTTTCAGTTTCTATATTTTATTTTCATTCTTTCTGCATTTTGTTTATTTTTCTTTTATTTTCCAGAAACTTTTAACTTTTCAAGACTACAAAATATCAAAATCTAAAAAAACAATGAACAATCACTAAAGTTTCATGGTGAAATAAACCACAGTGCCCCTTGTTAACAGTTACTTGCAATCACTAAGGTGTTCCAAGCATTTAAATTGAATATCTTTATTTGAGATTACTAATACATATATGCAAATGCTAATATAGCGGAGACCTTGGGGAAATTATTTATTTAATTTCTTTGCAAGAGAGGATTTGGAGCACAAATCCTATCGGAGAGTGTGTTTTCACAATCGGGTGAAAATACCACTCAACAAGTCTATAACTAAGATAAAAATAAATGCCAAAATTAAACATTCAATCATCCATGATAGTGCCCCCATTTATAAACACTAAAATCAAAAGGCTCCATATCCTTAGTTGTATAATAATGAATATTAAAAACAAGAGTATGTCTCACATACCTCAATATTCTCTTGTCACCCTTAAAATGAATTTGACATTGTTCATTCTGAAAGTTCTTGAGGTAGAGAGATCCAAAAACAACAATAAAACAATTCTTATCTAAGACAAAAAAAACATTAATGGAGCATGGATATCACCCAAAATGGTCTAGGAGTGTTTAGTGATTAATCTAAACCAATTATGAATACCAAATGATGAAATATACTTAGCCAAAAGCTCAAATTTCAGCAAACCATGTTGCTGATCCAAACCAGAAAATTTGATCTAGAATTGAAAAAAAGTGCACACATTAACTTTAAAAAAGCTCCACATGAAAACTCCACAATAGTGCACTCTGAAAAAAATTTCTTCCTTATTCAAAAAGAGTCCAATTAAAAAATATATAATGATCAACCAACCTTGATCATGCAAAAAAGCTAAAAATTAGCTTTTAAAAAAAATAACTTTATTATGCCACTTTGCATGTTTTTTATTTATTTTTAAATTAAATAAAATTATTAATTGGCATGAATAAAGCACTCAATTTAAGATATATTTGCATGTGCTTTATTTTAGTTACAACTCACATAATAATTTAATATTTATGGGTGAATTTTGACATCATCCTCAACAATCCTCCCTTTGATGTTAGAGGAAGAAATATCCAACATCTCATTGAGTCTCCCATGAGTCACCTTCAGTAGCCATTTTGTGAGTATATAAAAAATTCGATCCTCACTCTTAACATACTCAATGAAAAAAAAATTATCATGTACAAATTATCTAACAAAATGGTGCTTCAACTCTATGTGCTTAGTCCTTGTGTGGAAAACTGGATATCTGGACAATTGTATTGCCCCACTGTTATCACAAAATATTTTGGTAGGCTCATGTTGAGTCTCACCAAAATCCTTCAATATTATCCTCAGTCAAATCCTTTGAGTATAATCTGAAGTAATGGCTACATATTTATCTTCAGTGGAAGACAAAGCCATTGTACTTTACTTCTTAGATGACCAAGAAATCAACCCACTTCCCAAGGTGAAACAATACCCTATAGTGGATTTTTGGTCATCAATAGAACCTACCAAATTTGAATCAACATACCCAACCAGCCTTGAATATATGTCTATCTGTAGTGTATTCCATGATTAAATGTTCCCTTCACATATGTAAAGATTCATTTCACCACTTGCATATGCCTTTGATTTGACAAGCTCATAAGTCAGGAAACTAGTGAAACTGCATAAGTAATGTTGGGTCTTGTGGATGTAAGGTATATCAATCCACCCACCATACTTCAAAAATTATTATTGTCAACAAGAGGAATCCCATCCTCTTTCATAATATTCTCCCCACTAGCAATAGGAGTATCAATCACCTTTATATCTAGAAATAAATATATCTTAAACATGTATTGGGCATACTTGGCTTGGCATATGAAGATATTATCTTTCATTTGTTGTAATTTCATGCCAAGAAATTATTTCATTTTTCCAAGATCGTAAATCTTAAAATCATTTTTCTTACTCTCCTTGAAGTCTTGCATAATAACTTTGGAATTTTATATAGAAATGAGATCATCAACATAAATATAAACATACAACACATTAGTGTCAATAATGTTCACATAAAGAGTTGTCTCATTTTTACTCCTTTCGAAGCCATTTTCAAAGAACCATCCATCTATATTTGAGTACCAATCTCTTGGATCTTGTTTCATCCCATAAAGTACCTTTCTCAACTTGTATACCCAATATTATTTACCCTTTATTTCATAACCTTGTGGTTTCTCCACATATACCTCTTCTTCAATATCACCATTTAAGAATACACTCTTGAAATCCATTTGGTGAACTTACCATCCTTTCTTAGAAGTAACTAAAAGCATAAATATAATAGTATCATGGAAATCCATAGGACCAAAATTCTCTTCATATTCTACTCCGCATGTTTGTGCATACCCTTTTGCTACTAGTCTAGCTTTGCGTTTGTCTATTATTCTATCACTATGGAATTTGGTCTTGTAGACCCATTTTGTACCAATTCCATCCTTGTTAATAGTATGCTGAATGAGAGTCTATATCTCATTTCTCTTAATGGTCTTCATATCAAAATTCATGGCCTCAACTCATTCTTTCCTTTGACTAGCCTTTAGATAGTTCCTTGGTTCACTACAAATGCAAGATAAGGCATAGTAAGTCATTACATCTTCAATATCTTCAATATTATTACATGATTGAGCTTTAAGCCTTGTTGTTATTCTCTAATAGTTTTGATCCAACATTTGACTTGCTATATGTGGAAGAAACAACCTCTTATTTTTTACTTGGGTTGAATTTGATGGTAAACTAGTCTCTTGGGAAGAACTAGTTGAAAGCACGAGGATACGGAAGAAAAACCGAAGGGAAAATGTAACGCTAAGTCCTACGAATGAGAATGCATGAAAAGAAGGAAAACAAATGAACTGAAATGAGATTAAAAGCAAGTGTAAAAGTGCGGCCTTTTATTTTATTAATTTTCTCGAAATCGGGTTACAATACGTCTCCTCCCTTTTCAGGGGCTAGGAGCGTCGAACATATTTTGATTACACCGTGAATGATATATTCCCCTTTGATATCTTCTGTGTGCTCACATTGAAAATGGGCAAACCAAACGTCACTGCCACTTGCATGAATGTGTCTATGGTTCTTTTCTGCCCCTCTGGCATCGAGATCCTGTGTTCAGAGAAATAGTAAACGGTTAGTAGCACCTACGGATGGAGAGAAACATGTGATCCCCAAGGCCTGTGGTCAATGCATGCATAAAATGATTAAAAAAATAACTGAAACATATCATAATGAGCTGAAAATTTGATAGAAGCAATAAAACATTACCAGGAACCCACTGCAAAAGGAACAGTCAAGAAATCTACCACATATTTCTAATCACTTTGGGGTGGGATGATTAGAATTGTCATAAGCTATCAGAAAACCACCTCCTAAATATCCAGTCTAGAGGCCTCCAAAATACCTACAAAGTTGGGGTTAGGCAAAACGGGGCATTTTGGGATGAACCAGAAGGTTAGATTCTGCAAATTCAGCCTTGATTGCCCTGTATCCAATGATGCTCCCTGTATGTTAGCGAAAGCAAGAAATGATAAAATCATAGCCAAAACTTGTCAGAATCACATGAAACTTGAATAGCAGCATATGTAAGTAACCTAGAATCAAATGCAAAAGAAAAATCATGGAAATCTACCATATATTTCTAATCGCTTCGGGGTGGGGCGATTAGAACTGTAGTAGTGCGAGGGGGCACCCGGGGGTAGGATGCCCACCGTTTAGGACTTGGTTTTAGCACCAATCCACTTGGGATGGGTCCAAAACCTCTTATGGAATTGTGTCAAAAAATTTGGTGGGGTATTATGGCCAAATTTTTGGGTTTGGGTCCGGATTGCGCTTCCAATAATCACCCAATAACCTCCCTTCCAAAAGAGAGATCAATGATGTAAAAGCACAAATGATGGGTGAGGATGTAATTCGGCAGCACTCCATTGCTCCAAATTCTCCTCTCTATTCTTTTTCTTGGGGTGAGAAGACTCACCAATTTATAGACCTAGGGTCTCTCTATTTGAATGCGCATGCAAGGGCACCACTTGACTTGCTTGTCCTATTTTGGGAGAAAATATTTTTCCCTGATTTAGAGTCTCCTTGCATGAGGCCTCCAAAATCAAGGCATGCATGACTGAAGTCTCTCTCTTTGATTTGAAGTCGTTCCTCGCAATTGCATGTCCTTAAGGTGCAGTTAAGTGGTGAACCTGTTGAGGTTTGACTTTTTTCCAATCAAACCTACAAATCGTCCCACCCTGGGACGAATGCTGATAATCATCCTTGGGTGGGACGAATATCAGTTTGTAATTGTCCCAAGGTGGGACGAGTAGGGAGAAAAGTGCTAAAAAGGTGCCAAATTGACCTCTGACCTTCCAAAATGTCGTGGGAGTGTTTAGGACCACTGTTTAACCTCTGGGGGCTACCCTAGGGGCTATGTATGTCAATTCGATCAGTGCTTGTCGTCACATAATCAGATTAGTGTTGTTTTGGTGTCTACAGATGCCCCTTTTTGAGTGGGAGTGTTTAGGACCATTGTTTAACCTCTGGGGGCTACCCTAGGGGCTATGTATGTCAATTCGATCAGTGCTTGTCGTCACATAATCGGATTGGTGTTGTTTTGGTGTCTACAGATGCCCTTTTTGAGATGCGTTGTGCGTGGTGCAGTGCTGAGCAAAAATAGATAACCAAAGCACTAATTATTAGGGTTTCTTAGTAACCTAACCAACTTTTTATGCCCCAAGTATGGAAATGGCATGCATTCTTGAATCCTTGCTTTTGACGAGCTAAGGAGCTTAATTCAAGTGTTAACCTTTTTCAGTAAGGTGTTACTTGATCTTGGACATTGTTCAGTCATGAATAAGCAAAGGGCGCAACCTTTTGTCTGTGGGAACCTTGAGTTCATGATTCTAGAATGCCAAGTGTTTTATCAGCTTGTGATTATTGCTTGTTTTCTGCCCCAAGTAGGGGCGTGATTGTCTTTATCAATGATCCTTTGAATGCATGCCATTTCTTTGATTGAGTGTGTTTTTGTTGATTGGTGAGTAAGTGTGCCTACCCCCTCAAGTGACGAATCGATGAGGGAATGACCAACATGAAAAAAGTGACGAGTCGCTTGACCCAATATGACTTAGGTAAGGGTACCTTTAGTTGGTTTCTGTTGAATGCTTATGCAGTTTTTGAACATTTTGACCTATTTTTGGTGGGTGTGAACCTTTTTTGTGACGCATTTTGGAGCTGAAATTGTCAAAAAATTTGTCTTCCTGTGGAGCGGTCCGGCTATGGTAGCCTTCTTAGGGAGTAGGATAGTGACAATGTTTGACCCCAATGTCTATTTTGGATGCCAAGAATGTTAGGCATAAAGGATCCTTCATTCGGCAATGTTATTGCTATTTTTGGTTGGGTTTTGACCCTTTTTGGGACACCGTTTGGGGATGAAATTCTCAAAAATATGTCCTCTCGTGGAGCGGTCCAGCTATTATAGCCTTCTTAGGGAGTAGTATAGTGAGTATTTGTGACCCCAACGTCAGTTTTGCATGCCAAGAATCACAGGCGCAAAGGTCCCTTTGATCGGCAAGTTTATTGCTATTTTTTTATGCATTTTGGTGCAGTTTTTGCTATTTTTGAATTTCTTGCTCTGTAATCGTCCCTGGGTGGGACGAATGCCAATTTAGTAATTTTCCCAGGGTGGGACGAGTTCTAACTAGAGAACTCATCCTAGGGGGGGACGATTACAAGCCTAAAAGCCTATTTAAGGGCCAAAACTAGGTTTTGGGCTCATTTGCATTTGTTTGTCCTGGCGTTTGGGAGCTGTGAGGAGGATGAGGTCGAGTTCACGTAGCGGAGCGCTGTCAAATTTTCTTGGACACCATGAGTTCATGAACTGGATCATCAAGTGGTGGAGCCAAAGTGAGACTGGTATGTGATCCTCCTCTGTATTTTGCTTGGTTTGTATTACAGTTTTAAAACCGCAATTTGTTTTTTTCTTTTGTATTTGTTTTTTAATTTAAAAATGAAAACCCTAGTTAAATGTTTGTTGTGTGTGTGAATTTGTGTTTTGTTGTAAGCTAAAAAAGAAAACCCTAGTTTAAACTAATATTGAAAACTTAGCGTAAAAAAATGTTTTTATGTTGTTTTCTATTTTTTATCAGTTGTAGACTAAGGTTAAACCCTAGGAACTAAAAACTTTTGTTATTGGGTGTTTGTATTTTTCAGTTTGACAGTAAAATGAAAACCCTAGGTTAAAGTGTTATTTTTGTTTAACTAGGGTTAGAAACCCTAGTTGTTATTTTTTTTTTTTGTAAACTAAGGTAAAAAAACCTAGTTTGTTTGTATTGATTTTTTTTTTGTTAAACTAGAATTAAAAACCCTAGGTTAGATTTTGATTTTTTGTAAACTAAGGTAAAGAACCCTAGTTTGTTTGTATTGATTTTTTTTTGTTTAAAACTAGAATTAAAAACCCTAGGTTAGATTTTGTTTTTTGTAAACTAAGGTAAAGAACCCTAGTTTGTTTGTATTGATTTTTTTGTTTTAAACTAGAATTAAAAACCCTAGGTTAGATTTTGATTTTTTGTAAACTAAGGTAAAGAACCCTAGTTTGTTTTTATTGATTTTTTTTGTTTAAAACTAGAACTAAAAACCCTAGGTTAGATTTTGTATTTTTGTCAGTTTAGACTAGGATGAAAACCGTTGGTTAACTATTTTTTGTATTTTGTTTTTTGTCAGTTTAGACTAGGATGAAAACCCTAGGTTAACTATTTTTTGTAGTTTATTTTTTTTGTTTTTGGTCAGTGTAGACTAGGATGAAAACCCTAGGTTAACTGTTAATTTTTGTTTTGTATTTTGTTTTTTTTTTGTCAGTTTAGACTAGGATGAAAACCCTAGGTTAACTGTTAATTTTTGTTTTGTATTTTGTTTTTTTTGTCAATTTAGATTAGGATGAAAACCCTAGGTTAACTGTTTAATTGTATTTTGTTTTTTGTTAGTTTAGACTAGGAGGAAAACCCTAGGTTAACTATTTTTTGTAGTTTGGATCTTTTGGTCAATTTAGACTAGGATAAAAACCCTAGGTTAACTGTTTAATTTTCTTTTGTATTTTGTCAGTTTAGACTAGGATGAAAACCCTAGGTTAACTGTTTAATTTTATTTTTTCCTTTTTTTGTTTTAAACTAGATTTAAAAACCCTAGGTTTAATTTTTATTTTTGTAAACTAAGGTTAAAAACCCTAGGTTTGTTTTGTTTTGTCTTTATTTATCAGTTTGATATTAGAGTTAAAAACCCTAGGAACTGACAAATTGTTATTTGATTTTTTTTTGTTTTGTTTTTATTTATCAGTGTGATACTAGAGTTAAAAACCCTAGGAACTGACAAATTGTTATTTGAATTTTTTTGTTTTGTTTTTATTTATCAGTTTGATACTAGAGTTAAAAACCCTAGGAACTGACAAATTTGTTTGTGAATTTTTTTGTTTGTTTTTGTTATTTATCAGTTTGATACTAGAGTTAAAAACCCAAAACCCTAGGAACTGAGAAATGTTTATTTTGAATTTGTTTTTGTGTTTTGAGTTCAAAATAAAGTTAAAGTTCAGGTTTGTAATTTTGTAATTTGTTTTTCTGTACAGTGTTGTTACTATTGTTGTATATTGTTTTAGTGTTGTACAATTTGGCTATTTATTTTTTGTCATGTTTTAATGTTTTTGTTTTGTTTTCTTTTGCAGGTTGTGAAGAGTCGATACCGTGTGTCGACGGTGTTCTCTGAAGCACGGGAGGCACTGACTGTGGCTGACTGGGAGTGGATTGATGCCCTTGGGCTCAAGCAGGTTACTCTATTAGAGCCTGTGGTGGGGGATCAGACCTATCTAATGGCATTGATCAACTTGTGGGATCCTCGGACTAATACCTTTCATCCCCCAACAGGGGAGATGATGGTGACTCTTGAGGATGTCTATCAGATTCTATGGATTCTATTAGACAGGCTTCCTATTCGGACTACTCCATGTGATTAGTGGACAACAGTGCTGACATAGTGCTTCGGGCATGGGGTGGATATGGGGATAGATAGTTCGGTGAAGAGGGAAGAGGGGGATTTCTGGATTGGCGATATCTTGGTGTAGTGGTGGCTAGAGAGGGGCATTTTGGGGGTGAGGCATGCATTACTGATGACCCTCATCTCCAACATGTTGCTGCCTGACTCCTCAGGTGCGAGGTTCCCTTGGAACTTGCTGGAGGTAGTGTTCAGATTGGTTGAGTGTTTGATGAAGGCACCCTTGATTATGAGGTGGGGACAAACGCTTTTGGCATAACTTTATGATGAGCTATATGAGGTTCGCTATCAGAGGTATAAGGGGATTGGGTGCAGCTACCTATTGTAGTGTTGGGGATGGTAGCACATAGCTATGGAGCAGCCACAGGGTTTGCCATGGACCATGTGGGTAGAGATGGTTGACAAGGAGATAGGGTATGCGGCTCTGTGGTGGTGGTCTAAGGAGCAAGGGCAGAGTCAGTGGTGGGTAGGTGTCGTAGGGCACTATGTCGATGCCTTCACTCGGCTTGCTCTAGGGGATGTGTTCTTGCACCCATATCGAGACTGTAGAGCTTGGCCTGAGGCTGGAGAGTGGCTTCGACAAGTGCACAAAGGGAGATGGCTGATTGGGTGACATGAGATACAGCAGGAGTAATTCCTGTATGTCTGAGTGATGCAACAATTTAGGGTGCGCCAAGGGTTTCCTGGTGAGCCCTTGATCTATCGACATCGAGGTGATGAGAGGACTCTGGCCTGGTTAATCATTGAGCTGCTGGGTGAGGAGTCAGATCCTGTGATCGATGTCCTTGACATGGACAACGTCGAGGCGACCACTGAGTATGACCAGTGGTGGATTTTGTGATGGTGATGAGGCGAGGGGTCTCTAGGGGGCCAAAGGTGATAGTAGCAGGTGATGATGGTGCAGAGGCATTAGGAGAGGGTTGGGGTCTCCGCTCAAGGATGCAGACATGGTGGAGGTTAACAGCTTTTGGGGGGACAATTTTGGGGTTTCGAAGCAACCGGATATGTAGGACATCCTAGAGCAGTGGGATCCAAAGTAGCCTCCTGTCTCGGATATGCCTATGCCTTAGGTAGTCCCAGAGGGTTTGGAGGCGAGGCATTGCACTGAGATAGCACTATTGGAGGATCTACTTCAGAAATAGGATGAGGAGCTTGGGGATGCTCTACAGGAGAGGGATCTCCTACAGACTCATTTGGTAGAGCGGGAGAATGCATTGGTTGCATACCACCGGTGGGATGGGGACACAGATGCTATGCGGGAGAGGGATCTCCTACAAACTCAATTAGTGCAGCATGATGATGTAGTGGCTACGTATAATCAGTGGGAGATGGATCTATTCTGGCATCGGATGGATCTAGAGGTAGAGATCATCTACCTTGATGGGCGGTTACCTGAGCTCCTTGGAGGTGGGTCTTCACGTTGGACGAGAGACAACGATACTGAGCAGTCAAAATCTTCTCATTGTAGGTGAATGGATGAGGGGGGCACTAGTGGGCGTGATGCGGGGGCTAGCAGCAGCCGCCTTGAGAGGTCCCATAGGACCCACACCATGGGGGGTAGTTCCGGTCGCACCGATCTTGCATGATCATGATGGCCGATGCCCTAGGCTTGGGGGTTTTTGAGTTTTTTCTTTGTTTTGTGAGGTCAAAGGACCAAATTATTATAGCCTATGAGAATTTTGACGATATATATACATGACATTTTTTTTTTTGTTATACAATTATCGTGGTTGATTTTTTTTGTTGATTCACATTTGTTTATGAGGATGTATGCATGTGTGATTATGAATGCGATTTTTCTAATTATATGATGTAGGCATATGGAATGAATGAAATGAGTTGTTGATAACTTGTCGATGGCACCATAGACTGTACAGGTTTTACTGGATTTTTGTACTATGTGATTGCTGTGTCAAATGACTTTGCATGTGATAATTTTGTTGTGGGTATTTTTTGTATTTTTTGATGGTGATGTAAGTAATGAAATGTACCAGTTGTTTTAAAATGTGGTTAAGTTTTTTTGAGATTCAGATGTTTTAACTAACTAACCAAGACTTTACATTTATCTCACAAGACTTTTGAACAAGGTATGAATCAGACTTGAGTTTGACCAAATTATTTCACATCCCTGTGTGTGCAATTGAGTTCGTTTATGTGGTATTTGTCAGGATACCACCAGTGCTAAATAGGCTGTCAACCAAACCTGTATTGAGGATCACCTAATTAGCTCCACTAACTTCATTGTTGTATTTAGTAAGATTAATCCATGGGACAAACTAAGGTACCATAAGCTAGCTCATCCACATGCAAACATTGGTCTGCTCACACGCAAAGCTAATGTGATAGACATATCGTCATGCGTTTAGGATACCGCCATTGTCAGGTAGGTTATCCACAAAACCCGTAATGAGGATCACCTAGATGGGTTTTTGAATGCTGAGAATTCCAGGGATTCAAGTTCAAGCATCTTTTGGTTGCTCAACTTGTTGGGATACTTGCTCGCATATATAGTGATGAAAATCACTGTTTATTTTTTGCTTTTGTTTTTCTTTTTGAGCAAGGATCTTGAATAGTGGTGATAACCACTATTATTTGATTTTGCATTTTAGGTTGCAAATTTGAGCTCGTAGGTTTTGTCTTGTGAATGGCATGGACCCTTTTGGTCTTGGGGATGACTACCCATCCTGTTCAGGGACGTGTAGTACGAATCCTTACTACTTTGGGAACCACAAGTGAGTGGGGATGTGATTACATAAGTGCATTGACCCCTTTAGGCCTTGGGTCTAACTACCCATCCTTATCAGGGGCGTGTAGTACGAATCCTTATGACTTTGGGGACCAAAGGTGTTTTGTGATGATGGATTGTTGGGATTTTGCTTTTGAATGGCATTGATCCTTTTAGGCCTTGGGGATGACTACCCATCCTTATTAGGGGCATGTTGTATGAATCCTTACGACTTCGAGGATCAAAGGTGTTTTGGGATTATGGATTGTTGGGATTTTTCTTTTGAATGGCATTGATCCTTTTAGGCCTTGGGGATGACTACCCATCCTTGTCAGGGACGTGTAGTACAAATCCTTACGACATCGGGGATCAAAGGTGTTTTGGGATTTTTGCTAGTGGTGAAAACCACTTTTTAGTAGGGGGAATTGGATGGGGAAGAGCTTTTACTTTTGTCAATTCTCAGCATTCTTAAACCATTTGCATAGGGGGATGAATAGGCTAAATTTTCACCTATGGTACCCTAGACTGCTTTGTAGGTTTCTCTTGCATTCACACAACTTAGGAATTTTTTTATGTGTTTTAACTTGTGTAGGGATGTTATGTAACGAAGTGTTATCCAAGTAAAACCCTACCCTTTGTAAAATATGTTTGACTTTGTACAGTTTTTGGCTAGAAATTTAAATACAACTGAATGACAAAAACCCTAAATACATTAGGAGACAACTGAATATGCTAAAATGTGGATGGTGTTATTCTGGATGTATCTGTTTATAAAATGGATTGAATGTGGAAAATGATGGAATTGCCTAGAAATTATAGTCTATGGTGTTTGTGACATGTATGACCAGCAAATATGCAATGTATGGATGCGATGCCTAATGCAGTTTATTATTTTTTTGTATTTTGATTTTTATGAGTATGCATGAAATTGAAATGCAATTTTTTTGTTATTTTTGATGATTTTATTGTTTTGTTTGTTTTTTAATATTTATTTTTGACCAAGTGATTGTAGTAACCCTTGGATCTTTTGGTTTGACCAAAGGGTTTATGGATACCTTTGGGGCGTTTAATTTTGACCAAGAGATTGCGAGAATCCTTGGATCTTTTGGTTTGACCAAAGGGTTTATTGATACCTTTGGGGCATTTTAGGTTGACCAAGCGATTGTAGGAATCCTTGGAGATTTTGGTTTGGCCAAAGGGATTATTGATACATTTGGGACGTTTTGGGGTTGACCAAGTGATTATGGGAATCCTTGGAGATTTTGGTTTGACCAAAGGGTTTATTGATACCTTTGGGGAATTTGGGGTTGACCAAGTGATTGTGGGAATCCTTGGAGCTTTTTGGGGTGGGCTACGGCTCTCTAAATGTGGAATGGCCTCAAATGACTGATGTTCAAGGGTTCCGGTTCCTTGATTCTGTCAAGAGAGGTGAGCTGGTATGTTTCAAGTCTTATTTTATCGTCAATTAAATAGGGACCTAACCAATTTGCCATGAATTTGTCCCTAAGATGGGTCGACAAGTTAGAGTTTTGTTAGTTCTATTTTAAGACCAAGTCACCAACCTAAAAGTCCCTCAGGTGAACTTTCATGTTGTATGCTCTCCTAAGTCGCTCTTGATAGATATGTAAATTCTCAATAGCATTGACGCGTCATTCATCGAGCAATGTAAGTTGGTCTAATCGTGCCTACCGTGCAGTGTCATCATCGATGAACTCTTGCATTGAGATGTGCAGGGAAGGTATTTCCAACTCGAGAGGCATGACTACCTTAGAGCCATAAACTAGAAAAAATGGAGTTGCTCCAATGGGCATCTGAATGCTAGTGCGATAAGCCCATAGGACAAGCTGTATTTTAATGTGCCAATCCTTATGACTATCTATGACCATATTTATGATGATAGTGACTAGCATTTTGTTCGATGCCTCTGCTTGCCCATTTGACTACGGATAATAGGGTGTTGAAAAACTATGCTAAATTTTGTACTTTGTGGTCAAAGCACACACATCTTTGTTCTTGAATGACGTCCCATTATCCGAGATGATCTTTGATGGAATACCAAAATGACATATGATGTTATGTAAAATAAACTCCGCAATGCGGGGTCCAGTCGTAGAGGTTAGTGGAATTGCTTCCACCCACTTGGTGAAGTACTCTATGGCCGTTATGATGAACGCGTGATGACTTGATGATGCAGGGGAGATCTTTTTGATTAGATCTAAGAACCACTATGAAAATAGCCAAGTCGATTGGATTGGTTGCAAGGCCTGAGAAGGTACGTGTGTCAAATTGGCATGGTGTTGACACTTCATGCACTTCTTTACATATGCACAACAATCTCTCTCTAAATATGGCCAATAATAGCCCATGTTGATAATGCGCTTTGCAATGGCCATACCGCTAAAGTGGCCACCTCATGTACCATCATGCACTTGGGTGATCACCCAAGCGGACTCCTACTAATCCAAGAAACGAAGGAGGATTCCTTCATAGCTCTTATGATACAAAATGTCTCCTAGCAAGACATTTTTTGCCACTTTATATTTAAATGATATTTTTGCGGCATGCATCAATCCAAGTGGGAGGTTACCTAACTTGAAATAGTCTCTTATGGGTGTATACCAATCCTGTTGATCAAAAACCTTGATGGTATGAATGGCCAATCCCTCTTGAATTTTGTCCTTAGCAAAATCTGAGTAGAAAAGAACTTGTAGGAATAGTGTTGTGTTGCTATTAAGAAGGGTCGAGTAGAAAAAGGACCCCCAGTCAGCGTGATTCAGACAATAACAGATTCGAGAGAACTTATCCTGAGATGGTTCAATCTAGATCAGGTGGATTCCTGGCGTTATGTCAGAGCTTGCATGCTCCATAGTGGATTGTGATAATGTTTTAACTTGAATGGTTGTCATTTCACCAGAAGGGTCTTGCAGGATTAGTGACCCCAAGGAGGCCATAGTATTCACAAAATTATTCGATGATCGAGGGAGTGCCTCGATGTCGTACCATTCAATATTTTCTAAGAATTTGTCCACAAGGGCTTTGTAGGCCTGCAGAACTGGGCATTTACATTAGAATACCCCTTTTACTTGGTTAAAAATTAACAATGAATCACCAAATATGTTCAAGCATTTGATGTTCATGGTGATTGTTTTTTGAAGACCTATGAGCAAGGCTTCATTTTTAGAATTATTGTTGGTGCATGGGAAATATAATTTAAATGATAGAGGTATTGGAGACCCTTACGGTGTGAAGAATACAATTCCTGCACCACCCCCTTTCTCACATTTAGAACCATCGAAGAATAGGGTCATTTTGGCCTGTGACTCAGGCTCATTAGAATCTGGCAATTCTAAAACATGGTAGACCCCATCATCAGGTAGCTCTATGGTCAGAGGATGATCGTATTCAAGAGGAACCTCTACTAGTTAAACAGCGATGACTTGACCCTTGATGGACTTTTGTCCAATGAATTTGATGTCAAACTTCATCAACAACATGATCCATTTTTCTGTGTGGCTACTATGATAAGCATGACTCATCATGTATCGTAATGGATTCTCCTTAGACACAACATACGTCGTATTGCTTAGCATGTAGTGGTCTAGCTTTTTGGTAGCAAACACCACTACAAAGCATAGCTTCTCGACGTATGCATAGTTAAGTTCATAACTGACCAGGGTGCGGCTAAGATAGTAATTAGCCTGTTCTTTATGTAGCTCATTTTTTTGGGTTAGCATGGTGCCCAGTGCCACCTCAGTAGCTGAGATGTATAAGTAGAATGACACTCCTAGTCTAGGTGGTGCCAATACTGGTGATGAAGCCAAGTATTGTTTGATGTCATCAAAGGCTGACTGGCACTCATCATCCCAGTGAAATGCTACCCCCTTGTGTAATAATTTATTCATGGGTCGGCACTTGTCAGATAGATGCGCTATGAAGTGTTTGATTGATGAGACCTTTCCCTACAGGCTTCTGATCTGCTTGATGGTAGTTGGGGGAAGCATTTCAAGGATTGCATTGACTTTGTTTGGATCTACATCTATTCCTAATTTTGAGACTATGAAACCCAAGATTTTTCTAGATGTGATGCCAAATACGCACTTCTTGGGATTTAGTCTGACTTTGTGTTCAATGAGGTGATCGAGGATCTTACTTAAGTCATCGAGATGATCTAGGCGTAAAAGAGATTTGGCCAAAAAATCATCCATGTAATCTTCCAAATTTTTATGCATGTGATCGTGGAAGATGTACGTCATGGCACGTTGGTAGGTGGCGCCAGCATTTTTAAGGCCAAAGGGCATGACCTTATAAAAAAATGTCCCCCAAGGCATTGTGAACGCCATTTTTAGTTTGTCCTCAGGATTGATACAAATTTGATTGTATCCCGAGAAACCATCCATGAGTGATAGCATTTCATGGCCCGTTGTAGTGTCTACCAATGCGTTGATGCTAGGCAAGGTGAAATCATCCTTGGGAATCACTTTGTTTAGATCTCAAAAATCGATGCATATGTGAATTCTCCCATTAGGCTTCTTGACGGGTACCATGTTGGACATCCATGGTGGTTAATCCATGCAGATGACAAAATGTGCATCCAAAAGCTTTTGTAACTCATATTTGACCATTAAAGCTACTATTGGGTGCATCTTACATAGTTTTTTATTAATTGGTTTGACTGTCGGATCAAGCATCAGATTATGCATGACTAGCTGTGGGTCTAGCCCCAGGACCATGCAAAAACCTCCTTCTTCTCTTTGAGAAGGGCAATGTACTCGGCTTGCTCTTTGGGGGATAGACTTACCCCCAGCTTGATTATTTGCAAATTCATTGGATCAGAGCCGATGTCTACGTTAGTTGTCTCTTCAACTGACATGTGGGACCCATCCTCCAACTAGTGTGGAGTTGGGATTAGGTGGATATCATTTGTTGAATTTAGATCTACGTTGGGAATTTCAAGTTCCTCTTTAGCATGGAAGACATCCTGAGTCTATCCTGGGGTGAAATGGAACATCCAACTGCAAGGCCAGTACTCTGATGGGGATGGTGGCATGTCAGCGCAATCCTAGTCTATAGCATCTAAGTCTAGATACAATGACCATGTTGGGTCAGCTGGGTTATGGATGGGGGTGATCAAGTCAATGGAGATCATGTTGATGAAATGATTTTGGTCTCCATTACCGTGGGTGTGGTTACTCGAAAATCCTATGTTATCTTTGTGCTCCGAATCTGGATTTATGGGTACTGGCACAAATGGATCGGCCCTATGTGCAGATAAAAGGATGGGGTCTGCCCTTGGCACTGATGGCTCTATAGGTTATTTGGGTAGAAGGTGCTCTTTGTATGCCTAACGTGGCAGGTGTAGTAATTGGTCCAACTGTGCCTGGTTGAGTTGCCACCTATGCCTTGGCCCCATGTATAACTTTTCAAACATGTCATCTATGTCCACAGGGTATTGCTGTTGTCGCATATGATTGATATATGCCATCTCAGTCTTGTCTTCATAATCGCTATCAAAAATCCAGAGTCCTTCGTTGGCTCTGACAGTTGTTGCAACATGTGAGGCTCGTATTTCTTGAGTAAATTAATGTACATGAATAGATGGCACCAGTAAGCAATGACATCATAGACTTAGAGACATTGGCTATAGATCCTTGAGACATGAATTAACATCAGTTTATAATAGGTCTTTCTCATATTTATCCTTCTAGTGGTATTTTTTAGGTGTGTATCTTTGGAAAGCATTATTAAGATTCCTTTCCAAAAGGGAATGCCATGTATGTTAAAAATACTTAATGCTAATTAATAGTGGTATTTATGGGTCATGTGGTTATCATATCTTTCTAAAAAGCACTTTATCATATTTATTAATGATTTATAAATGTATGCTTGTACATTATTTATATCAAATATTAATCCTTTGGTAATATCAATGATCTCAAGGCTCTTATAGATAATTGGTATGAGAGAGAGATTGAGTGCTTATAGAAAAATAGAGGAGGTGAGTATGTTAGACTTATTTGCTTTTTATAGAATTTATTTCAAAAGGACTATTCATTATACCCTAAAATATAATGGGGTGGCTAAGAGGAAGAACTTATTTATAATGGATATGGTTATATGTATGTTTTATTCTAGGTATACGGAGTCAATGTTTTGGGACAAAGTAGTGACTTGTAAAGCTCATATTATCAATTGAAATTTGACTCAAGCTATTGGAGATATGACTCCTCTGGAGAGATTGATAGGTGTCAAACATATTGTGTCAAAATTTATATATTTGAATCCATTTTATGGGCTTGTATTCATAAAGATACATCAAATAAGGTGGACACAAAGAGTGATTGTTACAACCTTGTGGGGTATTCTAACACCTCCAAGGCTTATTGCTTACATGATCCCATAAAGCATGATGTTATTATTTGGAATGATGTGATATTTTATGAGATGATTTTTGATGTTCCTTTTGTCCTACTTAATATTATTATGTCCAATGATTTCCCTCTCACAAATTAGCTAGTGGTTTGTGTATCCTCTATAATATTCTCATTTGTATTGTTCTAGTTGTCCTAGTTGTGCCACCTTCCAATGAATATACTTAAGCATGGTATACTAATTTGACTCAAAATCCTTTAGAATCTTAATCAACACTTATAATTTTAGATCTTAGAACAAAAGAAATTGATTCTCCCATGTCTTATGCAATGGTTTTAGATATTGAGGTCGATGGTGAGCTTGTATTTTATATTATAGTATAGGGTTCTAATGTTGGTTATTCATAATATTTCATATAGTCTTCCATGGTTTGTCTCATGATCAGGTGGGCTCATACGTTCCTTTAGGATGGTAAAGCCCTTATCTCTTAAAAGTGTCATTGTATGGCCCAATATTAATCCTTAATACTAATGGTTAGTGATTTTAGATATCCTCTAACTTATTTTCAAGTTAGGGTTCTTTAGAGGGCAAAGATATTTTACTTTCCATAGATAAATCATCTATGAAAAATCAGAAATAGATTTTGTTCCTCTTCTATATTAGAACAATATTATTAGCTATAAACGATTCTATAATACCAAGTACACTTTTTATGGTTAAACAAAGAAGTAAAAGGTACACCTAATTGCTAAGTGATTATCTTACATTAAGGGTCTTGCCTATTCAAAGACCATTGCTCTAGTTGTCTATATGGACTTTATTTGAATGTTTATTTTTATTATTTCATCTTATGTATGGGATGTGCATTAGATGTTTGTAAAGAGTGTATTTTGACATGGTGAGATCTAAGAGGAGATTTAAATGGAGGAGCCACTTGGTTTTGTGCTTGTTGGGCCTACTTCCTTGGTATATCAACTAAAAATATCCTTTCACTGATGATGTCCTTATATAGGCTTAAGTAGCATCCTTATTCTTGGTATAAGAATATCAATTCTTTCTTTATCATTTATGGGTTTTCATAATTTGATGCCTAGCATAATATCTACATCAAGCACTAATATCATCAATTTTTTATGAATATATTGTATGTTTACGATCTTCTCATTATGGGAAGCTCAACATCCTTGATCTATGAGATAAAGTCATAATTTAATGACACTTTTGAGATGATATATTTGGGTCTATTTCATTATTAATTGAATATTAAAATTAATCAATCACCCTATATTATTACCATCTCTCATCTCGAGTATGTAAAGGATTTTATACAATGGTTTAGGATGGAGTATTATGAACCTGCTCAAATTCCCCTGAATTTTGGTTTAAATTTATGAGAAAATTTCACTACTCCTTTTGAAAATGCTACTTTGTACTGATAACTTACTAGGGACCTTCTTTATCTCACCTAAACTAAACCTAATGTTGCATTCATTATTACCTATTTTCATGGCATATACAAGCACCCTATGATATTCACTAGGTCATGACCATATAGATCTTTTAGTACATCAAAAGTATATACTAGATAGATATTAATGATTTAGTTGGATCATATTTGGTTAAGATATTATTATTTAATGTAGATTGGGATGGTTAATTAGACAAATTGCACTCCACCATCAGTTTGTTTCTTAAATATTATCTCTATATTATTCTCTTAGTGTAGTAGATGACAATCCACCTTATCTCAATCTTCTATGAATGTTGAATGTTGTGCTATCAATGAGGCCACCAAACACCTTTGATGGATGCTCTTGATTTTAATGTAGTTGGGTATTTCTTTATTTTTCTAATCATATTTTATTGTGACAATCAAAGTTTCATCAAGCATGTCCATAATACAATATTTTATTATTGTATTAAGCACATTGAGGTTTGGATACACTATGTTGGATGGATTTATACCCATATTTTTTGATCTAGTCTATGTAAAACCAAAAGAATATAGAATAATTATCTCGACCAAGGTCATGCCTAATATGACTTTTATGCAATTGTAGGAGCATCTTGGAGTAGGAGAGTGTCAATTAAGTGGGATTATTGGTAAGGGTGTTTATATGTGTCCCTTATTATGCTTAAAGGGGAATATTTAAATTTTTTATTTTTAAGCTTCACTTGAGTCCACAATAAAATTTTGTATAATATCTATTATTGCTTTGGACTTTTCTACACCTTGTATAGGTAGATTTATTGTAATATTTTATTAATAAGCCTTAAGTCTGATTTTTTAACCTTGTCCTAAAGGTCAAATGTACTCAAGTATTTATACATCTTGAGATCAACCATTTCTTTATTGGTTGAATTACTATTATTTTATTTATTGATATTATGTTGGTTTTTATGGACACCCTTCATATCACTTTGTGTTCTTTCTATGTGTTATAATTATTTTTAGGCAATGTGTTAATTCCATTATTTTTTTGAAAGTATTGGAAAATCCAACATGAACAAGTGAAGAAGCTTATTGATCCTTTTAGAAATAAAGAGATACTTTATTTTTTTGTGGATGTCATCGTATAATACCCTTATATTTTCAAATAAAATTGATCATGGACAAATAATCACTTCATCTATAAAAAAAATCATATTAGCAACTTTACAATAAAAATCCTAAAATAAGTTTTCTTTGGATACAATGAATTCAAAGAGTGTGGTGTCATCATGGATGAAGATATGGGTAGATATATATGCAATACAAGGATAAGAAGAAAATAAAGTTATCCCTAAAAAATCCATATAAGAAGGTTGATTTCTAAATGGTGGGATGTCATCTAGAATCATCACCATTGGAACCAATTGAATTATTTGTGATAGATGAAAAGGAATAGAAGGTTTATATATTTGATGTCCCAAACAACATGCCTACTCGTAAAATTCTTAATTTTCTTCTGTAATACAATAAAATCATGGCATATCCCATTGAATATGAAGTACACAAGCAACCTAATCCTTTTAGAGGGTGTTTATATTTACTTAGTCGTAACTTGGAAAATTTAAAAAAATTTGAAAACATAATAAAATTTACTCTAAATTTGATTAAGAAGCAAAAGAAACTTAGGAATATGAGCCATAATATATTATTGAGAGAATATAATTTGGGTTGACAAATTATCAACAATTTGTTATAATGAATACAATATTTTTATTTCATATAGATTACAGTGCATGCTCACTAATTATCTCCATTGGAAGATACTATTCTAGCTTTAAGAAAATCAATTGTTGAGCTTTTTGCATTGTCCCATATTGTAGAACCCTTCGATTTTTGAATAGTAACTCAATATCATCCTCTTGTAATAATGAATGAAACATGGAACAATATCAAAAGTTACTAATTGAGATTTTACTTTTCAATTAGTGTATAACCTAAATGGACTTGACAATGAAGGTTTGAATATTTCAAATAAGAACCCCAACGTAGGAGATGTTATAATCCTAGAAAGTAGAGGTGATCATGATGTTATCCTTCTTTGATATTCTCCTATTTTGAGGTAATGTTACTTTTTAATGGTGATTTTAAGTGATTTAAATGATGAATTCTTCTTTGAAAATTTTATCCTAAACATTATAAACATAATAAAAATTCTAAGGCATGCATGATATCTTAATTTCACTAAAATTTATGCTATAATTGTAGACACCTAAGAGTTGCACATGCTCAATTATAGATACTTTTACATCTATATACAAACTTGTAGATTTACATAGGCTATCATAGGCCATCGTAGACCACTATAGTCATTCGTAGGATATCTTAGTCATTTATGGGTTCATAAACCTACAAAACTAGGTAAAACACCTCCAAAATGCCTCCTACCCACAAGGAGACAACCTATTAGCCCCTTAAAACCACCTAAGCCATTTCCTACACCTAATTAGGACTCCATGGGAACTTATCCCTATATAAAAGCCTAATTAGGTTGATTAGTGATCTAATTCATCATTGAATTTCACTTAAATTAAATTTTTCACTTAAGTGAGTTTAATTAGGGTCCTAAGTCAAATTAGCCCTAAACACACTTCCACACATGTGTGCACCATGAGGTTAGTTTTAGATATTTCCAAAAGCCCTAACTAAACCCTAACTTAACCTAGGACTTAGCTAACCCTAAATATTCCTCACACATGTGTGAGGAGGAGATATTTCTCTAAGGCATGTGGGCTTGACACCTATTCAAACCCTAACCTAACTCCAACATGGAGTAACTCTAAGGGTTGGTTTATCTAACACCTTCTCCTGACATCATATTTTTATATAAATAGAGGTCTCATCCTCCTATTTTACCTCTCTCTCCCTTTTAGTCACCATACAAAAACTCTATGAAAATTAGTCTAGAATCACATCTAAGAATTCCACATCGTACAAATAACAAAGGACAACTTCAGACATCCATCTAGATAGAAAGTTTGGTCCCACAGTTAGTAAAAGTCTAGTTCACACTTTGACCTACAAATTAGGGTTCTAATTCACCCTATAACATGCAAATTGATCATGTAGTAGATCCAAATTAGTAAACTTAGCAGGTATGCTTTGTTTCATGCTTTTATAGTGTTTTATGTAGTTTTTACCATGTTTCAACATAGTTTTCTTTCGTGTCTTTTTATCTTTCATAAACAAGTATCTTGAATAATTTAGTCCCCAAAACCCTCTAACCATATTTTTTAGGCCTCATATATAGGAGCAGGAGATCACAAAAACCAATAAACTATCGGTGGTCCGCAAGCCCACCTTCACTGAGGAGTCTTGAAAGAAGTCATTAGGGTGTTTGATATTCATAAAGAAAGATTGGGAAAATCACTTTTGTAACCCATGAAAATTTTTAATGAATAAAAAGCAAAATTATAGGCATTATATGTGTTTATGTATTATTTTTGATCAAATGGCATCTTTCATTTTCTTTGTTCTGGCACTCCCAATGGGACACCCACAAAGAGTTGTGCTAGACTAGTCTTTTTACAAATCTAACACAATTTTATGTTTTTGTGCTATTGCAGGTACCATTTCTAGATAGAATAGAGACCCTCAAAACCTTGATAAATCCCTCAGGTCATTAGAATAGGATTTTTAGGATCCTAAATCTAATTCACCCCTCGGCATGTGAATTCAGATCCAATTCACTCCCTACCCTATGAATTCAGCATAACTGCTTCAAAAACCCTCAAAATTATAGAGGTCTACAAAAGAGACATAGAAAAGTCCATCTGGAGCAAAAGGAACCAGGTATTTTCCTTAAACCTCCCTATTTATGTCATTCATTTGCAAGAAAAAGTTTCATTAACACATGCATCGTGTCATTGTATGAAATTCCTTTTCAATGCATCTATCATTTTTAGATAATTTAGCTCAGTTTGTTTCAGATCTTTCTTTACTTACTTAAATCATAGATACATTTATTTCTGTTCAAATCATTAGAATAGGCTTCCATTTTTTGTCATTATTTTTTGTGAATCATCTATTTTTAAAGTCATCCTCCTTGCATTAGATCGGTCTTCCAAATTTCTTTTCAAAAACCTGCGTGTAAATCAAAAATTTTATTTTACCTTATTTCAATAATATATTCATTTTATTTTACAAATCACATGTCAAATAGGTTTCCAATTTACCTTATGTGTTATTCCATTAATTTTCTCTCAAAGCACATTTCAAATTTCCATTTTAAAAGTCACATTTAGAATTAGGGTTTTTCAAATCTCTTTTTGCATCTTTCATCAAAGAAAATTCAAATTCCTTGTCGTGCAAAAATCAATTTCAGATATCTTTCATGCATTTAAAATTAGGATTTCCAAAACTCTTTTTGCATCTTTCATCAAAGCAATTTCAAATTCCTTTTCGCACAAAAATCAATTTTATATTTCTTTCATGCATTTAGAATTAGGGTTTTTCAAATCTCTTTTCACATGTTTCATTAAAGCAATTTCAAATTCCTTTCCACAAAATCAAATTTTAGATCCCTTTCTTGTCATTATATTAGGACTTCACATTTCTTGCAAATAAATTAGATTAGAAACTTCCCATTTCTTTCACAAATACCCTGGGTAAATTGTAATTTTTAGATTTCTTTCTTATCATTAGATTAGGATTTCCAATTTCTTTTTGCACAATCTCTCTCAAATTTCTTTCATGTCTCAAAATTAGCTTTCCAAAAATCCCTCTTCTCACATGCTTTACATTGCTTGTTTACATGCTTCATAGCATAAATCCTAGTTTCTTTTCCAAAAAGACACATAGGACAAACTTTTCTTTCAAAATGCATCTTAATCTAGCTTTGCTTCCAAAAACACATTTAGGGCTAGATTTCCATTTAAAAAATGTATCTAGTTAGATTTATTGCTTTCATATCATCATTAGACATCAAAAAACCACACACTCACATGGTGCACACAAGTGGTGAGATTGGATTTCATCCTCAATCCATCACTCAAGACTGATGAGGTAGGAGTTTTGCCCTCCACCATCTCAGCCCCATAGACACCTAGTAGGCCCACGAAAGAGGTTTTCTAGACTTCATCACCAAAAAATCCCCCACTTTTGAGATTGATTTTTTGGAATTCATCACAAAAAGTGACCTTTAGAGTGGGACAGGATTAGATGCCTTTGTTCACGAGGCTTACATAATTAGTGAACACGGTAATTATCTTCACTGACTAAGCTCACTCGAGAGTGAAGCAAAATCTCGGATAGGCAAGTAGAAAGTCTTAGAAATTATTGCCTCTTATTTCAAGAGGTTATTGGACTCATTAGCACATCTTGAGCCCCCCTATAGGCTATCATTTTACTACACCTTCCATATAGGTTTCCATTCAACTGGTACAACATTGTTCTATTTTGTGCACATTTGGGTGTTGTAGGAGGTTTTGTATGGTTGACATTCTAGATATTTCTAGAGTTATCATCTCAATGCTTGTGATATTTTCTAGGAAACATATTTTTAGCATCAAAACACACAAAAATATACAAATATTTTATTTTTTGCATTTATAACTGATTCTAGTTTCATGTTGTTTGCATGATCACAAACTGGTTTCATCACATTTCATGGTTCAACACTCTGTTTGTTGGCTATATATAGCCTATCACTGCTTAGTCTCTAATAAATTTATAGTTTGAGACCAATTCACTTCTTGACCCATGATTTAGGTCCAATTCTCCCCCTGACCTATGAATCTTATTTCTAGGTTCAAAAATTGGTCAAACTTTATAGGGTTACTCAAAAACCCCTTGCAGATCATACCCAAAACCTCAGACTTTAGTTTCTATGTATTTCTTATCCCACATACCCACATACGACATCATGCCTATCATCACATGTAGTCAAGGGTGCGAGCAAGTACACCTTGAGGAGGAGGTATTCTTCACCCCTTCCAGTAAGTATCCTTCTTCCTCTCCTTCTATAGGGGAATTCCACACACTCATAGTTGATATACCCATAGATTCACATTTACCTTCCACACACATTTCTTATTCTAATGATATTCCTACCTCATTTGGAAAAGATGACCCACTTCTTCCCCATTCACCTTCACCTAATATTCCTTCTACATTATGGGATCATGTTATCTATATAGATCGAGGACATCCCCCTCCTTTATTCACCATTGATGAGGAGACACTACCCACTTCTCCCACCTTTGTGCACCCATTCTTATAGAGTCTATCTCAATCCCTTTTTGAGAATGACTCCTCTTTGTTAAACCATACTCATCCCAAGTTTGTGTCATTATCCCCTACCTTAGGGATGATTTTAGACCCTTCCTCTTCTACACTAGGCACTCAGGTGCCATCATTGCAAATCCTATCACAACAACCTCCCTTGTAGCAATAGCAAGAGTCACCTCCACCATCATACCAACACCCTTCCCAAGATTCATAACTACCACATTACCAATAATGATTTTTTCCATATTTTGAGAATAAATCACAACCACCTCCTCAAACACAACTGATTCAACATCAACAACAACAAATGACTACCTACATCCAACCTAGAGTGTACATGTTCACCACTCATCCTTCTCAAGATCCTACCTCAACATCTTGTCCTCTCTCTTCCTCATCACTCCTACCTACATCCCATCCTTATGGAATGTATCCTACCCAATCTTCTATTTCACCTTCATCCACTTCTACCTTCATATTACCTCCCCCTCCTTCATTTTGAGTCTCGACCGTAGGTCCCCTTCCCACCTATGGTCCACAACCTTCAACATATACTCCTACTCTCCTAGGCTATTCTACTTATTTTAGTTTTTCCACCTCTCATCCTTTAGGATAGATGCATGTCCCATCCTTTGACACCTCATCTAGTCCACCTCTAGAATCATATGTCTAGACACCATTACCATTTTATACTAGAACCACATTCTTTACACCCATCCCTTCTTGGTCATCACCTCCTACAACCCAACCATTACAATAGGCTCCTCTCCAACAGATACCCATACAAAAACCGCACATCTCTCATCCACAATATTATTATGCTCAATAGATTCTTGTTCTACAACCTAGCATTCCACCCATTATGATACCAGACATCATCCAACAGCCACCTACATAGGATAAGTTGCAATACATTCCTTATTAATAGTAGGAAGAACAACAACTCTAGTATCCACCACACTCTCAGGCCCCACCTGCCTTAGAATCATCCTCCACACCTCTAATATCTGAACTTCAACTCTTACAATATGAAGTAAAGATGCTAAACCTTCGTATTGCTAGTTATGAACCACAAAAACCCACCTATGAAGAACTTTGTAATGATCCATTCCATCCCTTAGTTCTCATTCCTCCTTATCCTTATCACTTCAAGATCCTAAAGTTTGATAAATACAAGGGTAAAGAGGACCCACAAGAACATGTTAGTAATTACCATTCAAATTACTACCAAATTCATAGTAGCAACCCTCTCATGTTACGTACCTTCTCTCTCTCTTGCTTTGAGGACAAGCCTTTGATTGGTACAACATGGTTCCATGCCATAGCCTATATACCTTTGAACAACTAGTCAATTCCTTCCTAGAACATTTCTCTATTAATATAAAAAATAAAACCAACTTCTAAAACATCTAAGCCCTATGACAGACTAATAACAATCCCATTACCAAGTTTGTTTCCCAATGGAGATCGATCATACACAAACTGGCTCATAGTATCCCAACTATTGGACTTGTTACAATTTTTTTTTAAAAAAATCATAAGCATATATCCACTTCCTTGTAGCTTCATGAAAGCCACACCTTTGAAGAAGCTATCATCCAAGATAAAGTCATCAAGGACATCAAATTCCAATTAGGCAAGATCAAGTTGAGACAAAAATGCTCATACAAATCAAAGTTCCACTTCAATAGAAATGTACCTAATCAGCATTTCCCTAGGCCTCCACATGCTAATAATGTGGTAGCATCTACTCTAGCTCCATCACCAGTCCCACGATCTCCTTCTCTATAATATCAATTATTCCAAACCAATGCACCTCTTCCTCTGTGATCACAACAACCTCGTAGCCTTCATACATAGGCTCCACAATGCAATATCACCCCTCTCTAAGCCTTTTCTAGCTCTTTTCTAGAGATTGTATAACATAGGTCAAATCAATGTACCTAAAATATGACCGCCCAACCTGAATCAATCCAATCCTCAAGGATACATTGAGCAAGCCTTCTGTGCATACCATCAATAGTTTGGTCACAATATCAAATATTGTCACTCTTTTCATGGCCTTTTATAATACCTCATTAATGGGGGTACCATTCAGGTCTCCAACCCACTCACCCCATGAAATAAAAACTTGGGGATCTATCAAAATCCCCTAACCAAGAATAGGGGGACCAATCACCAATAAACTCAACCTAGTCCCTCAGGGCCACCCAGATAGGTTAATAAATTTCAACATGATCCTCCTTCATGCAGTGGGGTTGGCATGATTAACCTCACTACTCACAATTAAATATATCCCTCATGCCAAACTACACCAGTGGTATCATTGCCTATACTATTTACTTCTCCATAGTCCCCCATGACTTCTCACACCACACTCCCTCCACCACAAAATTTCATTACTATTTGTGGTAGCCTTACCCACCAGTTGTGTAATGCTCCTTCTAGATTATCCATATTTGATCTTTTGCAATAGTCTCAACCCCACTAGGAGGCATTGAACGATATTCTTTTATTTATCGACCTCAAAACCCATGACACAAATGCATTTGTGAACTTCATGGGGAATATTTCACATTTCCTCCAACCTTCTATCAGTTTCCATGATCATGAGATTACTATAATCATAGGCGAGGGAGTGGATCCTCCTCTTCACATCCAAGCAACCATCAATGATATCACCTACAAGTGTGTTATAAATGCTACACATTCCTCTATCAATAGAATTTCCACTATAGTCTTACACCACATGCATATTTTTCCAAATAATTTGATCCATTTTCCTACCTATCTAAGTGGGTATATGCACCATTTCCATCCTATTCCATGTCATTCAGGGTCATATGCAATACAATATCTTACTCGATTGTCTATGGATTAGGGACATGCAGTGTGTCCCTTCTACATTACATCATTGTCTCAAAAATATTTGTGATGAACTAGTTTACTATGTTTCTACCAATGGGGATCCCTTAAAATTTTTCAACATAGAAGACCTCCCACCAGGACTTCCTCATATTAGACATAATTTTTTCCTATTTCTTCTCATCAATCTATCAGAGTATCGACATCTCCATCCACATAAACCTCATCACCACACTCCCCATCAAGGACACACACCTTAGTTACTGCACCACTTTCACCAACCACTATAGAACCTAATCTAGCTACCATACATTTTTTGCCACCTTTTGTATGGCCATTGCCACCTTCTCAACCATCCTCTTCCATAAATCTACCTCCATCATCGACACCCTCTTTGTCACCCTCATCATGGCCTACCACCACATATCGTCCATCCTCCTCTATGAAACTTCCTCTCCTACCTATGCCTAAAACACCTACACTCCCATTCCATCCATGACCTAGGTTATCCATGTCTCCTCGTAGCCCAACATCGATACCTACTCACCCAATTCCATAATTATTGCATGCATAACATCCTCTCCTATCTATGACAACTGAATGCCATGATTGGAAATAATGAGCTTCTCACCTAGATGATAAAATGTTGCACTCCTCTATTGCCACCATGTGAGATTCTTATCTCTCACCCCTCATCTTCTAATTCATATTCACCATCTCGTTCATCACCTCATATGTCACATCACATCTCTATATTTATGATGAAATCTAGTCCAGGTGACTATAATATTGGTGATGCTCGTGTATGACCTCCTACAATCCAATCCAAACATGATTTTGGCTGCCCTTAAGATTCAATATTGACCATTGGTACTATTTTCCAATTAGGTCCTCCAAATAATCAAACCAACTTTATTTATGTAGGATTAGATTCCTCACTCCCAACTGCAATACCCCCACCACTACAATCTAGCTTTTGTGATACATTAGATCACATGTCTAATCCCCATTTTTCTTTGTGATATCTTTGGTGTTTCTATTTGCATGTATTTTTATTAGAACATTATGAACAAGGGTTACACACACCCATAAATCCCCATGTCTAGTTACCTATAGATAAATATGGCCTAGGCTATTGCCCCACCATCATTCACACACTTGAGGACAAGCTTCAGGATCTCTCCTTACACCCCTCCCCACTTCCAAAACACATTGAAGGAACATATTGACATGGATATTTTGGATGAGAACCCATCTCCTCGTTCGACCATCACAGTTCCATTTGACTTCGTTTAGGAAACTTCCTTCTCTAACACTATGTTGTTATGTTGTGTCGATGACTTAACTAGCCAATTTACTGCATTATCTCTATATGCTCACTATCTAGAACATGATATGGTATCTCCCCACCATTTCCAACACATTTGGCTAGAGCCCTACCTATGCATCGGTAGCTCCATTGCTCCTTCAATCGATCATGTTCTCCACCTATTATCTTATGTCCTCTGCTAAGCCTACTACACCATTCGTATGTTACTAAGTCTTCATAATTAGAATCTTCACCACCTACATCCACCATGTATTTGGTTAACATGGTTGACATAGACCTCTTTACCCCACTTTAGTATACACACTAGTCGATTCGTGATGATATAGCCAACCCAGATATCCTTAACTTCACACACATTTCACCTACACCTTCATTGCATGATTTCTTACTATCACCCCATGTCTTGCATATTGTGAACACTCCTTCACCTTCAGAGGCTATCAATGATATCCACCTTATCCCGATCCTCGAAAAACTTCAAAATGATTCCCACATGCCTATGGAAGATACTATTGAGGTTGGCATTGGTGACGATCCCAAAAATCGACATAGTCAAACTCGTCGCTAGCCTCTCTCTAGAAGAGTGCATTGCATTTACCACTTTCCTTAAGGAATATATTAGAGTCTTTTATTGGTCCTATAAGGACATTCCTAGCCTTGACCCTTCCCTAATGGTTCATAATATCACCTTAGACAAAGCCACCAAACCCGTAATACAAAAATTACAATGTACGCATCCTACCGTTGCTCTACTCATAAAATCAGAGCTCCAAAAGCTCCTTGATGTAGGTTTCATCATTCCCATAGATTACCTTGAGTGGGTTTTTAACATGGTACTAGTTCCAAAACCATCTAGCGAGGTTCAATGTATGCACTTATTTCCATGAATTAAATAAATCTTATCCCAAATACAATTGTTCCTTATCGAACATCAACTCACTCATCAATTCCATCACAAGCCAGGAAATGATATCCCTTATGGATGTATTTTCTGGATACAATCATATCAAAATTAATTCTACTGACCAACACAAAACTTCCTTCACAACCCCTGGGGGACCTTTTGCTATAAGGTCATGACTTTTGGTCTTAAGAAAACTGGAGAAACCTATCAATGCGCAATGACTTACATTTTACACAATTACATGCATAAAACCATGGAATATTATGTCGATGATCTTATCATGAAATCAAAAGAATTTTCATAGCACCTCGCTGATTTACGTAAAATATTCGATTGCCTCTTGGAACACAATGTTCACCTAAATCTAAAGAAATGTGTCTTCGGTGTCACTTCAGGAAATATCCTAGCGTTCATCGTCTCTCGATGAGGCATTTAAGTTGACCCTTACAAAGTAAAATCCATCCTTGAGATAGCTCCACCCACAAACCTCAAACAATTACGTAGCTTGCAAGGTAAAATTCAATCCATACACCATTTCATCACACAACTTTTAGATAAATGCAAGCCATTTAATCACCTCTTGCAAAATGGGGTCACCTTCAAATGGGACAAAAACTATCAAAAATCCTTTGATTCAATCAAAGCCTACCTTACCTCTTCACCAATTTTATCTCCTCCAAATCTACATTTGCCATTCACTCTATATATTTCTACTAGGGACTTCACACTTGGCACACTCCTCTCCCAAAATAATGAACTCAATAATGAGTGAGCTATATACTACATCATTCGTACGCTAGTTAGATATGAAACCCGCTATGCATACATGAAAAATATGTGCTTGGTTGTAGTCTTTTCCACCCAAAAACTATATTATTACATGCTTAATCACACCACCTTTGTCATCACCCATGACAACCCACTCCACTACATGATGAACAAGAGTTATCATAACTCTTGTACTTCTAAATGGATTATGCTCCTTACTAAATTCAACCTAGAATTTATTTTGTAAAAATCCATTAAGGGGTAGGTCATAGAAAACTAGCTCATTGAGGCCCCATTATTGGATACTCGCCCTCTCATCATCCAACTCCTTGATGATTCAATTTTCAATATCATAGAACCCAAAGAGTATGTTGGTTCAACCAGAGATAACTTATGACTTCAATGGTTCCTACTACACACATGTTGGGGGTGCAGGTATTGTATTTTTCATCCTAGAAAGAGAGCCTCTTCCATTCTCATTAAAATTTGGGTTTCCTTACACAAACAACAACATGGAATATGAATCCCTTATTCTATGTTTAAAATAGGCACATTCCATGCACATTCGATGCCTTCACATTTTTGGAGATTCCTTATTCTCCAACAATATAAAAAAATCACCTAGCAACTCCTCATCCAATTTGGGTGGTACGCTATTGAAGCTAATATGCAATCCTCAAATCATTTTATTTATACAATGGTATCCTTAGGATCATTAATACTACAAAATTATATTTTAGATACTATGCATGTGTTTGTTCATACACTTACTAAATCAACTATCTCATCTTCTCCTTATACGTATTATGATGGTATTCATATTTTCCAAACTAAACCACATGATCCTTGGTTTTCACAAATTAAGGATTACATCAAATTAGGTTTCCTACCTTATGATCTACCACATGCTCAACACCGAGCATTCAAACAATGTGCCATTTGTTATACACTACTAGGGGACATCTTGTACCATCACGATTATGATGGTATTCTCCTACGTTGCCTCAAATCACATGAATCTCAGCAGGTAGTACAAGAAATCCATGATGGTATTTTTAGTGGCCACTTTAGTGGTATGACTATCACCAAGTGTATCTTATGTATGGGCTACTACTAGCCCAAAATGGAGCATTATTGTTGTGAGTATGTCAAGAGATGCATCAAATACCAACAACATACCAACCTCATACATCTACCTTTACAAGCTCTCCAACTAATTCAATCCATGTGGTCTTTCTCACAATGGGGCCTTGATATCATTTGATAGATCACACCTACTTTTTCAAGCAATCACAAATTCATCATCACTGCTACAAAGTACTTCACAAAGTGGGTTGAATCCATCCCACTTGTCCAAACCATAAGAGCCAAGATTGTGGTATTTATCATAGATCACATCATATGTCACTTTGGTATTCCCTCTCAAATCATCTCTAATAATTGTACACCCTTTAAAAAAAAAATATTATATGCTCTCTACACTAAATTTAATATCCACCATAGCTTCTCAATCCTGTACTACCCGCAGGGTAATGGCTAGGCCGAAGCTACCAACAAAACCATTTGCTCCATGCTTTAAAAAATGATTGTTGAATCCCATCACGATTGGCATAATTAGATGTCTTACCTTGTGTGCTTATTGTACGAGCATCCATATAACCATTGGGGTAACCCCCTTCTCCTTGGTCTATGGTGTTGAAGCCATTATTCCCCTCGATATCAACATACCTTCATTATGAGTCTCCATGAAAGACTTCATTGATGACAACATTGCTTGTCAAGACCATATTGATCAATTAATGCTCTTGGATGAGCGTTGCATCCACACCATCGAACACACATGTGTCTATCAAGACCACCTTCACTATGCCTACAATAGTAAGGTACATCAGTGCGAATTCCAATTTGGTGACCTAGTTCTCAAGGAATATCAACAAATCATAAGCCAACACCATCAACAACAAGACAAATTTGCTCCTAACTGGTTAGGCCCATACATCATTACACAAAAATTTGGCTTCAGTGCCTATCAATTGGTAAACCTTGAAGGCTTTGCTAAACCCAAGCCTATCAACATCATTCACCTTCGCACATTCAATACCTAGCCTATCTAAGGTATATATAAGGTCATCTCAACACAGTCTTGATTTACATCACACATATACTACACACCACTACACATATGATCTTTAACTTTTTTTTAAGCAATAGAACCACTTCTACTTTTTGTGTCATTTATATGTTATGGATGTTTCAGCTTTTGTAGGTCTTCCATCGCTATAAATGACATCTTTAGCGATATGACCTGATTTTAGGCACACACATCCAAAATACATTCATCTCCATCATGCAAGACCTCAAAATATTATCTTCCATTCCAATAACCCCAACCGATCTGGATCAACCACCCAACATGGTTCATATATGCCAACACTCCACATCATCACAATTTGATCATGAGACCTCACCCCACTACATGTCACCCCACCACCACTCACCCCATCGTAGGTATGCTTCCTATTTCCCTCACTAAAAATATAGTCAAATATCCTTATATTCATTTATAGATAAGTAAGAGTACTCTCACCCATCAACTTCACATATGTGGGAGTCATCCCCACCTTTCCTGGTCGATCCCAAGCATCCATATTTACCACCTTCCTTAGTTTATCGATCTTCACTAGCCTACTACCCTCCTAACATGGGTACTATACCCATTCATGCATATTCTATAAGACTACCTCCAACCCTTTTTACTAGGATGTCATCCTATGACTTATCCATTTGCTATCATACCCCTCATGCTACATCCACTCGCATTCCCCCATTTCATAATCATTGCTTTCTACATCCATCCCCACACCACCTATCCTTTAGAAACCACCATAACCACTCTGTAACCTCTCACTCTAGCCTACCACACTACCAATACAATAGTTCCATTCTCCTCCCTGCTCATCTTTTTCACTCTCTTCCCCATACCCATACCTCCATTCCATATACATGCCTGAATCTTAGTCCCACCTTCCCCGATTCCATCACCTCCCCCCATTGACATTTAGCATATCCTCTCCTGCCTTGACAATATCACGTTACACTTGAGCCATTATTTCTTCCAGTCCTCATTCTATTATTTTGCTACAACCTGACCTACATCACCTTCTTCTAGGCTTACCCTTCATTCTTGTATCTGATCTACATTCGATCCTCATGTCCTGACTCGAACACCCATTCCTGTCCCACTTCCTTCATGATCATCACCATCCAACCCATATTTATCCGAGGTAATTTTGATCAGCATAATTATCTCAAACATTCCACCAGCTACTTCACCAGGGCCTCCTTGCTTTACCTAAAATATACCCTATTGATCCCTTGCACCCTCAACCACATGATTACAATAAACACCAAATTTGTGTATACCATCATCAACCTAGACATGACATTGATGTCTATCGTACATTCATATCTATTGATCAGGATATGCTTTTCGATGATCCTCACTCACATCCTGAACAAGCTCCCTCTCCAACTCACCTCTAAAGCCCCCCATGTCAGCTAGTACATCGCTCCACCCCATCACAAGATTCACTCATCCTACACCTCACTACTTCCAACAACTATCCAACTATACCAACTACCAAAATCCAAGTCACCTTGCCACTTCACCAAGTCACTCGTGACCCGATCTGCATCATTTCACATAGTTCTTATTTTATTTCACGTTGTTTATTTTCTTCCATTCCATCTCCTCACCTCCTTCCTTATTAGCATTTTTTAATTGTCACACTTTGAGTGGCTACATTCCTATGCTAATTCTCCCCTCCTCTCCTCTATTTTCCTTTTCTTTTCTCTACATTATTTCATATCCTCATATTTGTCATATTTCAGCACTTCCATGTTCTTTTACATATTTCATTAGAATTATCTATCTGCACCCATCGGTCTTACACGTACTTTCCCACTTATTTTCTTCTACATCCACCCACATAGCGGGGCAACCATTATCATGACTCTATTCTCATCATCATCATCTTATGCACCCATATTTTCATATGGTTTACAATATCCTCTAGTTACATATCACATATTTCCTCTTGTAGATAATATTCTCTCATACTACATATCGTATCACATGCATTTGTACATATCCATCCTTATTCTATGGTTTCATTCATGTTTGTATATTCCATCTATAGAAATGTTCCCCTATGCACTTGTTAGCATTACCACTTGGATGCCCACTCCCTTTCTTGAGATTACAGGTTCTATGGTATTTTGCATTTTCTTGACCATTCACTAGTTTAGTCAACCAAATGCCACATCTAGTTGACATGTTATTACACTCCTTATAATTTTTATTGGTTAGTTCAACTTCTCTCAAGGACCACTCACATAGGTCACAAATTAAACAAATTTTGAGTCTAGGGAAGATAACACCTTGTGTAGATATTGCCATCTAGAGAACAATTTTCCTTACTCATCCTATCATTTGCATGGTCAACATACAACCTAGGGATAAAAAAAGGGATAAGCATAATAAAAAAATCATAAAAGGGGTAAAAAACAAAATCCAATGCCCATAAAAAAAAAGCACCAAAAAAGGACAAGCAATAAACAAGGGGCAAAAAAAAAAGTAAAAGCCTCCAGATACCACAATTGTTATGCTTCATCATCTTTGGTCCTTAAGTTTAACATAAAATCATGGGATGAGTTCCATCAATAGCTATAGGACCTAAGTGCCTACCTTCCAGTGGAATAGTCTTACAAGTGATGACACATCTGTCACATTAGTGACCTTTTGTATAGATCACTATGCGCTTGTGGATGAGCTAGCTACTTCGGCTATGTTTACAACGGGTTAGTCCTACCTCCCTCAAAATGGATAAATTAACATCACCTATTTGCACACACTGGTCCTTGATAGACTTTGACCTAGCTAGGTTAGTTATGAGTTGTCAATAGATCTCGCTCATTTTTTCATGAGGTTTGATTATTACAACTATAATTGTTAAAATTATCACATAGACACTACACTCTCCTACATCCCTAATATTATGGAATGGATAACATTACCATCAGTCATGCTATGATACAATTACTTTCTCTATGTATTTTAGCTTTCACATACATTCATCTTTGCATCTATTTTACATGCATCTACTTGCATTACATTGCCTATTATCACATCTATCTTAGATTATACATCATCACATATCTCTATTTTTATATCCACTACATCACTTCATAATATTTCTACACTACAGTGATATCATTTTCTTACATACTACCATTGATGAGGCCTGGAAATGCCTCAATCATAACATGTTTTGTACACTAAAAATGCCTATAAACTCTTATGTTTTATCTGATATGTTAGTTAAGTTGATTTAATATGTTGTATATTAACCATTTTGCATGATCAATGTATTTGAAATATTATATGTTGATTTTATAGCTTTTTGCATAGTTTTGTGTTCTTTTTGATATGATTTGCTACAATGGGATATGCTTAGAATAATAGCAGCATTTCACTAATCATATTTTGATTTGTCTCAAGCATTTACTTCACCTAAATCTAGCAACAGTGCAAGCAAACTGTTGCTGTGTAGCAAAAACTGGTCTTTCCCATGTAAATTCCAGCCAGCTGTCCATAAATAGCAAGGCATGGAATTCACATGAGGAAAGGGATGAAGACCATTAAAATTTTATCTTAGGAGATAACCCACCTGAGAGATGCAGAAGAAATCAATGGAAAAGCATATATTTTTTCATACCAAGATATCTTTGGAATGAACAGATATCTTCGGAATGAAGAATGCATCGTCTTCGAAATGAGCGGATCTTCGAAATGAAGCATGCAGTATCTTCGGAATGAGAGATATTCGAAATGAGAATGCAGTATCTTCGGAATGAGCGATCTTAGAAATGAAAACTGCATTGTCTTCGGAATGAAGCCACTTATCTTTGGAATGAAGAACAGAATGTGTTTTTGACCTTTTGACCAATTTTTGAAGCCGAAAAAAGGGAAATAAAGGTTGGAAAAAGTAAAGAGAAATATCTTCCATCTATCTTTGCCGTCATTGCTGACCAAAGCCATCATTAAGGAAAAGATCAAGTTTTAGTCCTCTTCTAGGATAAAACCAGAATTTGTTGCAGCATTGTAGGATTAGATCTTTTTGATATTATTTGTTTGTAATCAGATCATAGGATAGCTATAAATATTGCTCCCATTCAGGTTGAGCGAGGTAGATAGAAAAAGAGGTAGAAAATAGAGTAAGGAAGCTAGCAGAAAATACAGAGTATAACTAGAAATTGATTGTTACAGTCCTGTAACAGTTTTTCAGCAAAATTCTTGTAATCATGTCTTTTGATCAATAAAGTGCACCAGTTCTATTTCAAATTACTTGTAAATGAATGTGATTAAGATTTATAAAAAGAGATATACTTACACCTTCTTCTGGACAAAGAGGTTGGCCACTTCCAGACCTAGGAGGAGGACTAACAAAGCAGGTTTTTATTCTGATTTTGCTACAGCAGAATGAGTTGTAGAACTTATTATGTCAATTGCTTGTAAATAGTTGACAATATTTGCAGTATTAGTTTATTTATGCTTAGATTAATCTTGTGCTTAAATTTTTAGTTGCAATCTTACTTTCAGCAAAGTTTCCACTTTATTTTCAGATTGTTATTTCCAGAATTTATTGTTTTTCAGCAATTTCCTGCATTTTATGTTTTGCTGTCAAAATCTGAACAGAAGATTGACAACCTTCTGTTACAGAACTTTGATAGTTTTTATTTCCACATTAGATCTAAACTTTCATTACTGCAAAAGTAATTAGATTTCCTTTCTATAATTAGGATCAGACTTTCAATTCTGCAACTATTAATTCTGTAATATAATTAGGTCTCATTCTGCAATTGTAATTAGGACTTCATTTCTGTAGTTAATGATTAGTTTCCAATTCTGCAACTTAGATTCAGATTTAATTTATGCAATTTAGAGATAGGAATGTTCCAAAACCCCCCACACAATCAGTTCCACCAATAAGACTTGTTGCCCTAGATTGACCTAAGTTATAGTTGTTTCACTTCTCCCACAGATAGCCTTGTACACTGCCCTGGATTGACAGATTCATTGAGAATTAATGATGGTATAACGACTACGCATCAACCATATGCACATATATTCCTCCATGTTACATCTACTTACCCATATTTCACACAAAACAAACACAAGAAATCACACACATTCATCACATCACATATATATAAGAGCCACAAAAAAATAGGTATCTATGTATATTAAGATCAAAAATGTCCATCAGGCTACAAAATAGGTAAAATTCCATAACCCATAATCATATCAGCCTGCAAGCTAAAAAAACCAATAATACATCACCATGAACCAAAACATCAACTCTCCTAATCACCAGGAGTCTCCCCACTCCCATCATGAGATGACATACCCTACGCTACTCTGCATGCCATTTTTGCCCTACTAGACTTTTCCCCTACCTCAAATGTTTGAGTCACCATAGGAACAACACCTCCTCTTGGAAATACTACTGGCACCTCTCTTCCCACCCTCTCTGTGCCATCGAGGCTATACTTTGATGACTCTACTATGAACATGTCTATGCTCATGATCATGACCTACCATAATCTAGTAGTGGAATCCCATGCATCATCAAGACGATCTCAAAATCTTATTACATCTCCATCTCCTCCCTCATGTAATCCCCCACTTCTTCACTACCCCTTTGTATCCACTTTATCTCTGCTCTCAATGTAGCCACATCCATAGGAACCTACTCTGCCGCTCTTGCCCACTCTACATCCTCTCGTACCTACTGTTATCACTCAATATCAATGTGCAACTTGATAATCTCTATTAAATGGGTTGCTTGCTCTGCATACCTCATCTCTATCATATATTCCTTCTTATGTATCTTAACCTTCAACCTCTCTTCGACATCCATAGTCTCTCTAGTTAGACATTGTAAATTCACTAATATATCTACATGCCTCACTTACACCACCTCAAACTACCCATACTACTTAGCAACCTGAAGCTCCAACTCCTTCCTAATGGCGTTTACCACCTCCATAGCCACAAATATCTCCTCCATATCCTTGTGCTCCTCACTCCATATCGTTTGATCTACCATCCAACCCTTCTCACTTGTATGAAGCTGACCCTCTAGCTGTTGTATCCTCTGATGCAACATCAAAAATCCTCATCAATATCTAGCCTCTCCTAATTTTCAATGGATATCTCTCCTATATCTCCAATGTCACCAAGATCTCTCACATCAATCCTATCATCGATACCCATATTAGCTCCAGTATCATCCCTCACCTCATCCATCATCATAGGATTCCCTGTAGGCTAATATAAAGCACATGTTGGTGCCTCTTCTACTATCTCAATAGTTGCACTAGATGTGTTACTTAGCCATCACCTCAATCGATGAATAGGTACCTGTATCGCTCCAAATTTTTTGCACCCTTACCTTCAGGCTATAGGATCCATGCCCGGAAGGGGGATGTGAAAAGGATGGGACAATACCTCGAACTGAGAGGCCCTTTGAAGGTCCCGCCTCTCGGGGGAGGTGTATAAGGGTGAATTTTTGATGGATGGTGGGTTCACCAGGAAAATTTTGAATGGCGGTTTCCATGCCTAGGTTGATAGTGTGTTTGATGTGTTCATTTTTATGCTTGATCATTCAACTCCTAGGTTTGGCCGATATGAATCTAAACTATTCTATATGCCAATGCTGATTTAAATGAATACAAAAAATAGAAATGGATGCAAATAACAGAGAATATGCTAACTAGAAGGTGTCATACCTGATTTCGGATGTCTGATGGAGATTCTGAGTCTTGTAGCAGTTCAGATCGTCTCAATTTGTACGTAATCATCCCAAATCATAGAAGGTCATCTGAAATCAGACAGAATCATCTAAAATCTGACGAATTCATAAAAAACCTACAATCACAAAAAGAGACGCAAAATACCAAATATGCAAATGCAGAAGCAAAGGATAATGGTAGAAATAACAACAAACATGCCTAAATAATAGATTCTAATAACAAATAAGGAAATGCAGTAGATTTAATGATTGATTTTAACTTTATCATGCGATTATGCTAAATGAGGTGAACTCCAAGATGCATAAAACATAATAACTTAAAATAGTGCAGAGATATGATATGAAAAATGCAGAAAAAGCTAAGAAAATGCAAACTCTAAACTCGGACTGCCCCCAATCTGGACTACAGTCAGGATCGCCTCCAATCGTACGAGATCATCCGCAATCGTCCGAGATCGTCCGCGATGATCCAAGCTAGCTTCGACTAAAAAATAGTAGAGTTCCTGCAATAAAAATGCAAAAATACCGAATGCAAGCAATAGTGCGAGGGAATAAGGAGCTAACTCTGCAATGAAATCCTGTCAACTAAGGGGTTAGGGGTTCAGGGAGAATCAGGGGGATAAACTAGAAAAATCCTAGTTTATATAGGATTAGGAAGAGGTTTGGGAGGTTGGGGATCATCCCAATCTGGGAGATCTCCAATAGGGAAATCTCCAACTGTGCAGACACGCTTCTGCCCAAGTTGGAGAGGCTGTTGAAACAGAAGCTAATTATGAAAATTTGGTTTTGGGACGAAATCGTCTGGACGTTCTGTTCTAGACGAATTCGTCAGATCGGGGATGATTTCGTCTAATCTACGACGATATCGTCCAACGGTCAAAACAAATCCTAAAAATGGCACGGAAAATGGGGAAAGCGGGTAATAGGCGGTTTAACGGGCAGTTTGGGGTTGAAATTCAAATTTTAATATTTTATCTTTTTACTAAGGTTTTAACCATGCCAATTTTAGGGTGCTACATTTTGCCCCCTCTTTAGCGAATTTTCCAAAGAAAATGCGTTAAAGACGAGTTTTTCTCGTTTTACGAGAAAGCAAAAATATACTCAATTTTTTAGACGACGATTCTTGGTCGAATCGTACGAATGCTGACTATGGTGCCCCCTCCGTGTTTTTACCCAAATCGAACGTTTGAGGTAAAAACGTGAAAAAGCAAAAATTAAAATGTTGATTTTTAAATAAAATTAAGAAAATAGGGTAAAACCCTAATTCATTTTTACTATTCACTTTTACTGTTCCAGAGCTCTGCAGAGAAGAAAAATGGTGGAGACAACGCACAGAGCGACAGAGGTCCGGTGCGGGCTACGGGTAAGGATCTAATCCTAGTAGATTAGGTTTAATGTAACTTTGTGCAATTTTTTTGATTTAAATTTGATTGTTTGGGGCATCGCGGCCGTTTTTAGGCCGTCGACGTCGTCGGGACAAAATCGTCCCGATTTCATCGAAATCGTCCCTAGATCGTCGATTTCGTCTGACAGTGAAATCGGCGAATTAGGGGCGATTTCGTCCAACAAGGGGCGATCCCCAAGTTGCAAAATCGGAGATGATTTCGTCCTCACAAAGGATGATTTTGCCCAATTTGGGACGATATCATCCAATGGTGGACGATATCATTTTAAACTTGATTTTAAGTTGTTTAATTTGATGTTAATGATTGAGTTATTAATGATTTTGTTGTTTTATTATTTTTTTTGTAGAAGGGATTACTAAAGAGCCGAGAATGGAAATACGGTGGGCTAAGAGATGACATAGCCATGCTTGACCAGGCAGAGCGTGACCGACTTGGACAGGTCGGTCTACAGCATGTGGCAGAGATGCCACAAGTACCGACTGACATGGGGCTACTGACAGCCCTAGCAGAGAGGTGGTATCCGGGGTCGTCCTATTTCTGGTTACCGATATGGGAGATGGCTCCCACTCTAGAGGACGTATGGAGGATCATGAGGATCCCCATACAGGGACGGCTGATGATGCCTACGGCCAATCAGGGCCAGGCGATGATGAGGCTCACTGGAGACCCGAGCTTCACCCTGGAGAAGGGCGAAGTGAACATCGAGTCTCTACGGTAGATGCCTGGGGCATCTAGGCTGACTCAAGTTTTGGCAGGAGTTGTCGGTGGCTTACTGCTGTGCCACCAGAGCGGATGCAGACTACCGTGGGTGCTCTCAGACATAGTCTACGACATGAGAGACCACGGGTATAGATTTGCATGGGGGAGCTTTGTTCTTTGCCGCTTGTATAGGATCCTGCATGGGGTCGTATACAAGGGAGGTCGATGTCTAGTTTTGACATCGCTGCTAGGTTTGGTGCTGGGAGCACATTGCGGTGCGAAGGCCGATAGGGCTCCCATTGATAGGGGTTGATCGGGAGAGGCCTCGGGTTTTCTATTGGTGGCTACAAAGGGGGTCACAATGGCGGATAGATCTGTCGATGTCACGGAGGTTGCTAGATGACCTCATCCTGGACTAGATCACCTGGAGGCCATGGCGAGAGCACCCCGGGTGGGCAGAGGATGGGCAGGAGCTGGCTCGCATCAGGTGAGTCTGCTGGCTGAGGATGGAGCGGGGAGAGGTAGAGCTCCACCGCTATGACCGAGTACTACGATAGTTCGGTCTACAGTAGGGGATCCCTTCTCTCAGGGATTATGAGTACTCTCGGACTATTTGGGATAGTACTACACTGAGCGGGGCTCCAGATATGCAGCGATTCTGGAGTCAGGACGTGGACGATGCCCCCATCCAGCCAGTGGATGGTGACGACGCCGAGGTTGCGGATGGCTACGATGCCTGGTATGTAGGCATCCGCCCTCCTCGGATGATGAGGGCGTAGGGTCCAGTGCACGCTATGGTGCGCCAGATGGGGAGGCGACGACAGGCTGCTATTGAGGCAACGCAGGGTCACAGGGGAGAGAGCAACGATGGATCCCATAGGAGAGATGCTAGAGGATGGCATGGGCTCCACAGAGGCCATGGGAGACAGGGCAGAGGGAGGAGAGACTCCCTTCGTAGCAGGGGGAGAGACCACCATCGCCTGATAAGGGCAAGGGTGTTGACATAGGGGAGAGCAGCGAGACAGTGGCTCTCCGGGCTGAGGCTGCCCACCTTCGAGCTTAGGTGCAGTCACTGCAGGATGAGGCCACTCAGCTAAGGATGTAGGTACGGACACTACAGGATGAGACTACACGGCTCAGGAGGTAGGAGCGAGAGGGTGAGCAGGGATGATCTAGTGTGGTCGATGATGCAGACTACATTCTACCAGGGTGTATACTTCCAGCTGGTTCCAGAGGGCCAGAGGGTACAGCTGCCAGCCAACATTGCAGAACCAGTCAGGTTGGGATCGACGAGGACATCCTCCCGATCGATGACGAGGACCCGAGATACATCCCGGACCTCTATGGGACCACCTCCTCCACGTCAGGGTGGGGGAGGAGATGAGGCTGAGAGCTCGAGGGCTTCTCGAGGCTAGGTGTCTATGGACTATAGATTTTGTAGAGATTGTTGAGAGGATTGAGTATGCCAGGGTATAGATTGTGGCATACCAATCCTAGTTTTGATATGATGTATATAATTTTTTGATATATATATATATATATATATTTTGATGATATGACTTGTTCATATGTTTTTATGATGCTTTAATGTTTGAATTGTTTGTTGATTTGATTGAGGATTCATGTAATTATGTCGTTTTGAAATATTATAATTTGATGTCATGCTGTAAGATTTTAAATGAAATAATCTGATGTAAACAATTGGTGGTTGTGGTGTGATTTGATGAAAAATAAAAAGAGACTTCTAACAATAATTTCAAAGGACATTGTCGTTGTTATAGACCATTTCATGGAGTCACCGCTCACTCGGTCGTCAAGCTAATCCCAGTATAGAAATATTGTTAAAAGTAAAAGAGTGCTTAAGAGACTGTCTTAAGACTTTGTGTTGTAATGATGGAGATAATGATGGTTTGATGATTTGTTTTCAGATTTTCATAAAAATAGTATGCATGAGATACGAAAAGAAATATGATTTTGCTAGGCATAAATTCCTAAGTGTGATAAAATTTTGAACAATTCCTTAGAATTTATACCATGGTTGCAAAATTGAATTTGAACATAATGACATGAAATAGAATAGGTGTTCGTTTGTTTGTAAAGCATAATTGTGTAACATAATGATGCAAGTCATATGTTTTGATGAATTTGTTTTAAAATAAATGGAAAAGAAAATTAGAACAATGGTTTGCGCTAGGCATAGAATTATAGGTATAGACTTATACCATCATCGCGAAATCCAAAGAAGAAAATAGATTGTTGGTTTTATTGCAAGATGAATTTTTGATTTTTGATAAACAGAAAAATAATAATATGAAAATTTTGTTTGAAATTATTTTTGAGATTTTGTGAGAAGATGTATGTAATTGCTTTTATACAAAACAAGAATTCTGAAATAAAAGGATAAAATTATTCCGAAAAGAGTTACAGAAATATTTTAAATTATCTCAAAGAGAAATGTAGATTTATAAGGAATCCTCATGTGCAAATGTGAGTTCATTACCGATCTTGATTTATCATAATGATACAAAATCTCTCAAATACAAATGTGTGTGCGATTGTATTGTTCATTCACCAATTTTGAGCAAGATAATTTGATACAAGTAATTTGCCTTGACCAAATGAATGTTCGTTGACCATGATTTATATGCATGTAACCGTACCAGACTACTATGTAAGTTAGGTTATCAAGAGCTAGCTAATCCATAAGCCGACATAGGTCTGTACAAAAGAAGGTCGCTAATGTGACAGACATATCGCCACGCTAGGGATTACCCAAGGCCAAGCGGGTTGGGCACAAACCACCTGTTATGGGGCTTACCTCACAGTTTTCGAATAATTGAGAATTCCAGGGATTCAAGCTCATTCACCCTTCTTTTCTTTTCAAGGGGTAGGGAAAGGATTTTATTGCATTTTGCTTTTGCTTTTCTCTTTTGCTTCTCTTTTTTTTTTTTTTTTTGTACTTTTGTATTTTTGCTTGATATTTGAGAAAATGCTGAAATATTGTTGTGATGATACAAAATAACCTTTTTCTTTTTCTCTTTTTCTTGAACTTTTCTTTTCTTCCTATGCTAGGGATACTTGCTCGGATTAGTCTGTAGAGCAAGGGATTTTTATTCTGGGTAGGGGTGAGCTTGTCCTTTTGTCAATTCTCAAAGATTCTAGACCATGTGCATGATAGGATAGCAGGGGAAACTTTTCGCTCAGGAAACCATTTCTACTATGTAGCATCATATCGAATTTGCAATGAAATCATTTTAATGTGAAAAGATATACTTGGTTCAAGTAAATAACAAGATCAGTTCTCTATGCTCAAAACTTTATTTAATTCAACTGTGGACTTTGATATAAGAGAGATGAATAATCATACCAAATAAAATCAAGATATTTATTCATGTGAATGTGAAAGTGCGGGATTCCAAATAAATGCTAATTTATCCAAAATAACTGAAAATATAACTGCAATACTTCACAATTTGAGAGGTACAAAAATAAAAGATGTTTTTGAAGATTTTGATGATTTGGATGTTTTTGGTGTTTTTATATTTTAAGTTTATGAATTGAAAGAAATACAAGATGATTGTTTTTTGAAATGTTTTAAATAAGTGACTAAAAGGAAATAATATGCAAAACAAATATATACAATGATGAAATGACCAATTTTTATGCATAGTAACGTTTAAGATGCATAATGTTCATAGGTTCTTTAAGTTCTTTACCATCTAAGGTAGATAATTTGTATGCTCCCGATCCAAATTTAGCAGTGATGACATATGGTCCAAGCCAGTTGGGCTCAAATTTACCTTTAAGGTTTTTAGTTGCATTAGTATTTTTTTGATTTTCTTTTAAGACAAGGTCACCGATCTCAAAGGATCGAGGATGAACTTTCTTAAGATATGCTCTCTTAAGCTTGTTTTGGTAGGCGCGAAGATGCTCCAAAGCATTGATGCGCTTTTCATCTAGAAGTTCTAGCTGACTAAATCTGCCAGCACGATATTCATCCCCTACTTGAGTATCTTGAAGTAGTAGAGCTAAAGAAGGAACTTCTAATTCAAAGGGAAAAATGGCTTCAGCACCATAAACCAAGACAAAAGGTGAAGTTCCAGTGGGGGTTCGAACACTAGTTCGATAGGCCCACAAAGCAAGATATAACTGAATGTGCCAATCTCGACCGGATTTATTGACCAATTTTTTGAGAATTTTGATTAAGGTTTTATTAGATGCTTCTGCTTGACCATTACCCTGAGGATAATAGGGAGTGGACCAGCGATGTTGAATTTTATATTTTTGACATAATTTCTTGACATCTTTATTTTTGAAACAAGTTCCATTATCGAAAATGAGATTGGCAAGAATTCCAAACCTACAAATAATTTGATTAAAAATAAACTTGGAAACTTGTGTTCCAGTGCAAGAAGCTAATGGCATAGCTTCAACCCACTTCGTGAAATACTCAGTGGTGGTTATGATGAATTTGTGTCCATCGGATGACACAGGGTTGATTTTTCCAATGATGTCTAGGCCCCATTTTGAAAAGGGCCAAGGAGATGAAATAGCCTGCGCTTCTTGTGCAGGCGCATGGACAAGGTCAGCGTGTTTCGGCACTTGTCGCAATGTCGCACATAATTATGTGCATCATTTTCCATGGTAGGCCAAAAATATCCTATCCGAAGGAGTTTCTTAGCAATGGCGCTACCACTAAAATGTCCCCCACAAGATCCATTGTGGGCTTCATTCAAAGCTGATCTAGATTCTTCTAGATTCAAACATCTCAATAAGATGCCTTCAAAAGATCTTCTGTACAAGGTATTACCAATAATCACAAAGCGACTTGCTTGTCTACGTAATAACCTACGCTGGTTGCTAGTACAACCATCGGGGAAGGTTCCTTTCTGCAAAAAATTAAATATATCAATATACCATGGTTCAGGAGTTGTTTCGTTGATGAGAAACACATCCAAAGGTTCTAAGCATGATTTGCTTGAAGCGGGTTCCTGGAGTCGATGAATAATGATGGTAGCATATTCATCGTCTAACTCCAAGGGTAAAAGAGATGCAACTGCAGCCATAGCGTCGACCGCACGATTGCTAGTTCGAGGAATAGCTTCCAAAGTAACTTGATCAAACAAGGATAATAACTGCAAAACATATGCTTTATATGGGCGTAATTTATCATCTCTGGTCTGATAAACATCATTGATTTGATTTATGACAAGTTGGGAGTCATCAAAAACCAATAAACTTTTAATTTTCAATGCCAAGGCAGCTCGTAATCCAAGGATAAGAGCTTCATATTCAGTAGTGTTATTGGTGCAAGAAAATGTTAATTTGAAGGATAGAGGTATAAGATGTTTTTGTGGAGATATTAAAATAATACCCCACTACCCCACTCATGCATCGGGCCTCATCAAAGTATAGGGACCATTGCTTGGAATGGTCTGCCTCTAGTTTAAGGCATTCATCGGAAACTCAATGATGAGGGGATGAGTAGATTCTAAGGGTGCGAGCTAATTGATCTGCTATGATTTGACCTTAACAGACTTTTGTCCTATGAAGTGAGTTCAAATTTCTTAGCAAGAACCCACTTGTGTGGAGATAAATATGTGACTCATGAGATATCGCAAAGGGTCGAATTTGGCAATAAATCTTTTGAGTAATTAATGTGTAGTTTTGGGAATTGTATGATAGGATAATGAAAGAATTATTCTTTGGACACAAAGAATCTTGTTTATCTAGATAATCTTGATAACATACGAGATGGTCATCATCCTCAAATGGAAAGGGCTGACCTTTACTAGAAAATAGGCCCACACCACAACGGGCAGGCCACGGTTCTACCTCAAAAGGTTCTTTCATACCATTTTGGAAAGGTCCCAAACCTTTCCCTTTATATCCCAATTTAAGCATTATGGGCTTAGCTTTAAGATAATCATTAGCAAAATAGCATCTAGCATATCCATCACAATGTGTCTTAATGTTTCTGGGTATTCTTCCCCAATCATATCCTTTATAAATAAAAGCACAACTCCCGACTTGGTAGATACTTCCCATAGGTTGTGGGAGGCCCAAGGTACGAGGAGAGGGTGGGAGTTTATTTAAAAGGAGGGAAGTCTGCATGGCAGTGTTGGCTTCTTCTGATATAAGAATTTTAGATAAATCGGGTAAGAGCTCATCAGTAAGAGCATAAGAGGTAGAAGGAACATTTCCTACATCGTCGGGTGTGGAAAGGATGCCTGTAGTGGATGTAGATGTCATAGGGATATTGATGGGTGAGTCTATAGGTATGGAAGATATAGGAGTAAAACAAGAAGCATTGGTTGTAGGTTTAGGATCTTTTCGAGGTCCTAATGTGGTTTGTTCAGAAGATGGTTGAGCTATATGTATAGGTGTAGTTGAAAGAGTAGATGATGTTATGGGTGTGTGTTTCACACGTTTGGATGGATGATAAGAATTAGGATGTGTGGATGACAGGGCAGGGCAAAATTGAACTCCAACAGGTTCTGCCAAAGCACACATATCAAAGGGTCTAGGATCACCATGAATGGTAACCAACTGGTTTTTAAATTTGAATTTAACACACTGATGTAAAGTGGAGGGAACCGCTCGCATCGCATTGATCCAAGGGTGACCCAAAAGTATATTGTACGATGCAGGGCAATGTACAATAAACACGGTCGTATCTAGGGTTCTAGGACCAACTTGCAAGGGTATAGTAATGACTCCACACGTTTCTTGTGTCTCGTCATTGAAGGCTTTTATAATCATATCCGTTCTTTTCATTTCGTCACTTCTAAACCCAAATCGTTGGTAGAAGTCAAAAGTGCATATGTTTAAAGATGAACCATTATCAATCAAGACTCGTTTAACGGCTACATCTCCAATTAGGGCAGTAATATATAAGGGGTTATCCTTATGTAAACTATGTTGTGGGATATCTTTATCTCGAAAGTCAATACAATCGACTTCTCGAGTGATGATAGTATTGGACATGGCTTCAGGTTGAATATTTTGTGGTACCATCATTTGGCTTAATGTGAGCATTAATTCATCCCTATGGGTAGGAGAAGATCTTAACAGGTCCAAAAGGGAAATTCTAGCTGTAGTATTGGATAATTGTTCATTAATATTGTAAGGAGGTTTAGGTTGAACATTAGAGCATATGATTCCCTTTATTGGGATTTTTCAAAACAAATGGAGCTGATCCATCATTCTGAGTTTGATCCTGTTGAGAGTTTTGAGCCTGTTGTCTGGTAACGGCTCCGATGGTTCCTACAATATTATTTTGCAGGTGATGAATAGGTCTTGGTCTAGCGTTTATGGCTTGTTCATTAGAAAGTAATTGGTGAGAAGATGGTCTAGTAGTGACTCTTCTAGGAAATGGTTCTTCTGGAACCATAGAACTTGTGATAGGTTGAATAGGATCTGATTCATCTTCAGAACTATTCGATTGATTTGAGGTGATTTCCATGTCACTTTCAGTCTCATATTCGGTGTCACTAAGATCAAGTGTCTGAATATTATGTAGAGGTCTGGTCGTAACTATGGATAAAGTTGTGTCAAATATTTGAGGATCATGAATAGGTAATTGTCCACTAATAGTCCCTACATATCGGGTAGGAGGGGGAACATTATGATGCTCAATTTGATTAGCCACCTCTTTACCATGTTTTGGTAAAGGATGTTGAAATATGTCCAATGATTGATTGGCATTCTGATTCTAATTTTGGGGAATGTTCTTTTGAGCATTATTAGAAGGATTTTGTTTAGGTTGGAAGGCTTGCACCTCCATCTCATTATTATCAATCAAATCTTGTATTTTATGTTTTAATATTTTACAAGAGTTGGTAGCATGTCCAGGTCCTCTATGAAAATCACAATGTAAATCAGCTCTGTATCCGGGTATGGTTGGATCAGGTTCCTGGATAGTTGGTAATTGGATCAAGCCTCGTGCTAGTAATTGCGGGAGAATGGTTGATAAAGGTTGATTTAACCTAGTAAATTCTCGGGGTGGTTTATCAGGAGGTTTCAATATAAACTTCTCTGTTGTTTTCATAGTATTAACATTAGCAATGTTTCTGCTATCAGTGACTCCGTCACCCACAACTTGTTTATTTTTATATTGATTTCTGGATGTTTTCTCATCATCTTTCTTTTTGAGCTGACCTCTTCTAATGAGAGCATCTTCCACCCTTCGAGCTAAGTCTATAGCTTGATCGAAGGTGGTCAAGGTAGCAGTTGATAATTCATAGGATAGTTGTTCTTGTAAATTATTGATAAAAATATCCAACATCTCCCGATAAGGTAACACAAAGTGTAATTTTCCTATCAACTATCTCCATCGAGCTAAGAAGTCAGCAAAACACTCATCTTTGTCTTGTTTTAGGTTGTACAAATCTTTAATGGTTACATGCCTTTCGATATAGGCACTAAATTGATGCACAAAAGACTCAGCGGTCTCTTCAAAATTTCTCAAAGAATGAGTGGGTAGTTGATAATACCACTCCAATGCCATCCCCCCTAAGCTTTTCGGGAACATTTTTAGTAATAGCAAATCATCATGTGATATGTCATGACATGCTATCCTAAACATACGAAGATGCTCTATGGGATCTTCGGTTCCTTTATATATAGGTAGGACAGGCATAGGAAAGTGTTTGGGATATGGTTGTGCTACAACTATAGGATCTAGAGGTTGACTACACATCTCTCGATAATTGTACGAGGGACGGTAGGGATCTATCTGGTCCATGCGAGAGACTAACTGTTTCACCATGGCTTCCAGATTACCAGTTTGTCCACCATATTGGTTTGGTGGTACATGAGTATGGGATTTGTGAGCGTAGGAAGGCGGGACATAAGGATTAGATGCTATATTGCTATTATGCAAATGGTTGGTAGGAAGAGTATTATGAAGAAGATTTGTTGTAGCATTATGTTGTATCCCAGATTGTTGGAAATTGGTATTTGGTTTTGTTTTAGGCTTTTGTTGATTTGAGGTATATTGATCAATAGCTTGGCGAAATAGAGTAGTGAATGAAGGTTTCTTTTGTGTGGGAATAACCCTTGGCTTGGTAACAGGCACTCTAGGTGGTTGGGTAACCTGTTGTTGTTGCATGTTCTGGATTATAGCAGCCATGTCCAAATTGGACGGTCCAGCTTGATCACTCTCTTGATCAACAAAGGACAAAGGATTAGTGCGTGTGTGATATATGTCTTCTAGGGTTGCTTGAGTGTCACTAATTTGATCTTTATCCATATGAACTGCTCTATTAAGAGTGCCAATATTATTATTGAGAAATTTCCAAAAATGTTCCATGTTCTCAAAAGTAACAGCTCCTTCTGGAGTTATTTTAGGAGATGAGGATCCTTCCTCTCTATCATTTTCTTTTTGTTCATTTGCATCCACAAATTCTTCTTCTTGTTGGTTTAAGGTTACTTCTTCCTGAATTGGGTCTTCAGGAAGGACATCTGGGTTATTTATTGGTTTTCTTAACCAATCTTCTTCTACTTCAATTTGTTTTCCATTCCTGAGTCTAGTCATTATGTCTAAATTTAGGTTTTAGCAAATATATATTAATATATTTGCAACAGATCTTGGGAGGTATATATTTTAATTATATACCTACTATAATACTTAAAAGAAAATGTTTTGATTTTTTTTTTTTATGATATTTATTTTGTTTTTGTTTTTGTTTTTATGCTTATAAAGACAATAAACAACACACTAAATACAAGAAATAACAATAATAAAATAATAACTTAGTTTTCTATAAATAGTTTATAGATATCATTGATAGGATCAAGTTCATCAAGAGTCATAAAATGCTCCTCTTCAAATTGGAAATTGTTTTTCAAGAAGTCAACAAAGTGTGCTATAGTGATATTATCTGTTTCAGATTCTATTTTGTAAAAATAAATCTCATGGCAATACTCTCGATATAACACAGCTCTGGGAACTCTATTCCATCTTTTTCTATCCGTAAGAACGACCTCTTGGTCCTCTATACGAGACAAAAATTTGATGTACTATAGCTGCATTCTCGAGGTATTCCTCAAAGGTATACAACTCAGAAGACACAAGGGCTCTTTTATCTGCTAACCACCTATGGCAAGCTCTCTGAAGTTCATGATACAAAATCACTTGATCGGGATCCAGGATTCTATCTAGGACAAACCTCTTGATTTGCCTAAGTTCGGTTGCTCTAGATGAAATGAGATCCAATCTCCTATCAAGTTCGTCCCACAAAGGTTGAACCCTATTTGTTTGAGGTACTCTAAGCACATAAGTAATCTCTATAGCTGCTAATTGATTTTCAACATTAATGGTGACAACTCGTCTTTTATTATAGTCTACCATCTAAATATGACATGCAATTTTTTTGAAGTCTAAATGCATTTATGTTTTGTTTTTCTTATTTTTATTTGTTTTCAAAAGGTTTTTGTTTCACGTCGGGTTCACCAAAATGTATCACTCCAAATTTTTCGCACCCTTACCTTCAGGCTATAGGATCCGTTCCCGAAAGGGGGATGTGAAAAGGATGGGACAATACCTCGGACTGAGAGGCCCTTTGAAGGTCCCGCCTCTCGGGGGAGGTGTATAAGGGTGAATTTTTGATGGATGGTGGGTTCACCAGGAAACTTTTGAATGGCAGTTTCCACGCCTAGGTTGATAGTGTGTTTGATGTGTTCATTTTTATGCTTGATCATTCAACTCCTAGGTTTGGCCGATATGAATCTAAACTATTCTATATGCCAATGCTGATTTAAATGAATATAGAAAATAGAAATGGATGCAAATAACAGAGAATATGCTAACTAGAAGGTGTCATACCTGATTCCGGATGTCTGATGGAGATTCTGAGTCTTGTAGCAGTTCAGATCATCTCAGTTTGTACGTAATCATCCCAAATCATAGAAGGTCATCTAAAATCATATGAATTCATCAGATGAATTCATCGAAACCTACAATCACAAAAATAGATACAAAATACCAAATATGCAAGTGTAGAAGCAAGGGATAATGGTAGAAATAATAGCAAACATGCCTAAATAATAGATTCTAATAACAAATAAGGAAATGCAGTAGATTTAATGATTGATTTTAACTTTATCATGCGATTATGCTAAATGAGGTGAACTCCAAGATGCATAAAACATAATAACTTAAAACAGTGCAGAGATATGTTATGAAAAATGTAAAAAAGCTAAGAAAATGCAAACTCTAAACTCGGACTGCCCTCAATCTGGACTACAGTCAGGATCACCTCCAATCGTACGAAATCATCCGCAATCGTTCGAGATCGTCTGCGACGATCCAAGCTAGCTTCGACTGAAAAATAGTAGAGTTCCTGCAATAAAAATGCAAAAATACCGAATGCAAGCAATAGTGCGAGGGAATAAGGAGCTAACTCTGCAATGAAATCCTGTCAACTAAGGGGTTAGGGGTTCAGGGAGAATCAAGGGGATAAACTAGAAAAATCCTAGTTTATATAGGATTAGGAAGAGGTTTGGGAGGTTGGGGATCATCCCAATCTAGGAGATCTCCAATAGGGAAATCTCCAACTGCGTAGACACGCTTCTGCCCGAGTTGGAGAGGCTGTTGAAACAGAAGCTAATTATGAAAATTTGGTTTTGGGACGAAATCGTCTGGACGTTCTGTTCCAGACGAATTCGTCAGATCGGGGACGATTTCGTCTAATCTGCGACGATATCGTCCAACGGTCAAAACAAATCCTAAAAATGGCACAGAAAACGGGGAAAGCGGGTAAAAGGCGGTTTAACGGGTAGTTTGGGGTTGAAATTCAAATTTTAATATTTTATCTTTTTACTAAGGTTTTAACCGTGCCAATTTTAGGGTGCTACAGTACCTCAACCTCATCCCTCACTTCTCTCTTTGCCCTAGATCGGGTACATCTTGTTGTCCACCCCTCTAAAATAGGAACCCCACTCCCTAGTTGTACCCACCAATCAATCACTCCCCTACATGCCTCCCAAATCTGAGTCGTCCACCAGGTATCATACTCATGTGTTGTACCAAAATCCTCCATATATGGAATTAACATTGGTGGATCCCTCTCATTGGTCCATGGAAATACAATAGGGTGACTCCCTCTATCACCCTATCACCTATAAATCATGACAAGCACCTCTAGAACATCTTACCATAAACCAAACTCCCAAATCACCCTGCTAAACTAGAAGAACTCAACCTACTAAGTATATTGACCCACCACCCACCACCCACCACCCTTGGTGAATAGCTCCTAACTACTCCTCATAATTTTCCAACACTACACCTCTCTAGGGCCTCCAAAAAATATGCTTAACCTCCAACTTTATAAACTTCACCCTCCAAAACAAAGGATCATCCTCATGTGGCCTCTTAATCTCCTTCTCCTCATCTATCCTCCATATCAGAGCATATGGCAAGTGATTCTTCCCCTCCACATAATAATTATAGGATAATATCAATGGTTGCTCTATTACTATATGCTCCCATGCCCACACCTGTAGCAAATAAGTCTAACTCAATCCCTTTTGCCTCACACACATTACATCGTGCAACTTCTTGTACACATTGGCCAATAGTGTAGGTGCCCATCTAAATACAACATTACACTCCACCATGTCACACACCATATCCAACATATTCTAGGTAAATAACACCCCATAAGTATCTGGTAGCACATAGGTAGAAATCATCATAATCGCAACAAACTGATGATTGGACAACATGCCCTAATGCTAAAGATACTCATAATCCATCTTCTTGAAATCTACCTCCCTCCATCATGCACCAAATGTATTCTTCATCACAACCTCCTAATTGTCATCCATATTTGCCCTCACTATAACACCCTCAATGGGTAACTTATGGATCCTATACACATATTCCAAGGTGATCATCATCTCACCCATCAAAAAGTGGAAGGTATTTCTATACAAAGCCCACCTCTCACATAATACTGATATGTAAACTCTATTAGCATAAATTATAACACATTCCCAAACTCATTTTAGCCACACTGCATCTAACCATACCTGATCCTCCTCATTCTTCATAACCCCCTCCAATTCAGCCTTCATTCACAATAAAATTCATGTCAGTTCCACACACAAAATAAAATTCCACTCATTCTAGTTAATTCAATTTCAATTAATTTTATAGAACATATTTAACAACTACAAAATTATTCATTTAATTTCACACACATTTCGAGATGCAAAATTGTGTACAATTCACAAAACACAACAAAAACAAAAACATAGTCATATATTTGGATACCTATTTTGCCATTTCATGGTAAAATTCCAAAAAATATTGATAAAAAATGCATATATGACTCCCAATAGCCAATTCCATGTTTAATAAAATACACCTCATGGCACAAAATTCAAAAAAACATCAAATACCACAACATACAAAAACAAAACACACTTTTGAATATTCATTTCACCCTTTTACAATGAATGTTTCAATAGATTTCAAAAATAGCACACCAATAATCACCAACATCAAATTCAAGTTCAACCAACTTACACCCAAGAAGCACACATTAAAATCATAGTCAAACAAGGGCCAAAAAAAACACAGTCGCATATTTGAATACCCATTTACCACTTTACAGATGAAATGCAATCAAATCTCAAAAATAGTACACCGTTTACTCCCAACAACAAACCTAACTCACTCAACTACACTACCCATAAATCAATCAAACTAATACAAAAATTGATCAAAATTAACATCTGATCACACATCTAGATACCCAATTTTTATATGAATTGCTGAAATGAGAAAAAATATACAATTATGTACAATGATGAGTCATTTTGTTTTTAAGCATAATATCGTTTAAGATGCATAATTTTCATGGGTTCCTTGAGATATTTTCCATCCAAGGTTGCCAATCGATATGCACCCAATCCAAATTTAGCAGTGATGATGTGTGGTCCAAGCCAATTGGGCTGAAATTTGCCTTTATTATATTTAGTTGCATTAGTATTCTTTTGATTTTATTTTAATACTAGATCACCAACTTTAAAAGATCAGTTATGCACTTTATTTGAATATGCTCTTTTGAGCTTGTTTTGATAGGCACGAAGATGTTCCAGAGCATTGATGCGCTTCTCATCTAGAAGCTCCAGTTGAATGAATCTGTTAGCACGATATTCATCTCCTACTTCAGTATCTTGAAGTAGCAAAGCCAAAGAAGGAACTTCTAGCTTGAAAGGAAAGACAACTTTAGCACCGCAAACCAAAACAAAAGGTGAAGTGCCTATGGGAGTACAAACACTGGTACGATAAGCCCACAAGGTAGAATATAATTGCATATGCTAGTAACGGCCTGATTTGTTAAATAATATTTTGAGAATTTTAATTAAGGTTTTATTTGATGCTTTAGCTTGGCCATTACCCTGAGGATAATAGGGGGTAGACCACGATGTTGAATTTTATATTTTTAACATATTTATTTTTGAAACAAGTTCCATTATATGATATGAGATTTGAAGGAATCCCAAACCTACAAACGATTTGGTTGAAAATAAATTTTGAAACTTGGGTTCCCATGCAAGAAGCTAAAGGCATAGCTTCTACACACTTTGTGAAGTATTTAGTTGTTGTTATGATGAATTTGTGACCATCAGATGATATAGGATTGATTTTTCCAATGATTTCTAAACCCCATTTAGAGAAGGGCCAAGGAGATGAAATAGCTTGGAGTTATTGAGCAAGAGCGTGGACAAGGTCAACATGCTTCTGGAACTTGTTGCAATGGCACACGTAATCATGTGCATCCTTTTCCATGGTAGGCCAAAAATATCCTATTCTAAGGATTTTTTGAGCTATGGCACTACCACTAAAGTGTCCTCCACAAGATTCGTCATGGGCTTCACTTAAAGCTCTTCTAGATTCGTCTAGATTTAAACATTGTAATAAGATACCTTCAAAGGATATCCTATACAAAGTATAGCCAACTATTATGAAGTTAACTGCTTGCTTATGTAATAACCGGTGTTGGTTTCTATTGAAGGTTTTGGGGAAAGTTCCTGTCTGGAGAAAATTAAGGATGTCGATGTACCATGGTTCAGGAGTAATTTTGTTGATTAGAAATATATCCAATGGATCTAAACAATATTTTTCAAAAGTATATTTTTGGAGTCGGAAAATAATGATAGTAGCATAATCGTCATCCAAATCCAAGGGTAATAAGGAGGCGACTGCAGCCATAGTATCAGCAACATGGTTACTAGTTCTAGGAATAGCTTCTAAGGTGACCTTATCAAACAAGGACAACAACTGTAATACATAGGATTTAAATGGGTGAATTTTATCATCTCGGGTCTGATAAACATCATTAATTTGATTTATCACTAATTGAGAATCACCAAAACCTAATAATTCTTTAATTTTTAGTGCTAAAGTGACTCGCAATCCAAGGATTAGAGCCTCATATTCGGTAGTATTATTTGTGCAAGAAAATGTTAATTTAAAATATAATAATATAAGGTGCTTCTAAGGGATATTAAAATAATACCTACACTAGCCCCACTCATGCATCGGGATCCATCAAAATATAAATACCATTGTTCTAAATGATCATCCTCTAGGTTGAGGCATTCATCAGGAAACTCAATGATGAGGGGATGAGTGGCTTCTAAGGGTGCAACAACTAATTGATCTACTATGATTTGACCCTTAATGTATTTTTGACCTATGAATGTGAGCTCGAACTCACTCAAGGAAAGAACCCACTTAGCTATGCGACCGGATAGATAAGGTTAGCTCATGAGATACCGCAAGGGATCAGATTTGGCAATGACATGTGTCTTTTGACTAAGCATATAATGGCACAATTTTTGCGTGGAAAATACAACTGCCAAAAATAACTTTTCTAGTGATGTATAACAAGTTTCATAACTTATTAATGTTCTGCTAATATAATAATTTGCTTGTTCTTTCTTCTCATTATCAAGTTGAGCTAACATAGCTCCTAAGGCAAATTCTAAAGTAGAAATATACAAGATGAAAGGATGATCAATTTTGGGAGGTGCAAGCACAGGAGGACTTAAAAGATATTGTTTTATTTGTTCAAAGGCTTCTTTACATTCATCATCCCATTGAAAGAGGATATTTTTCTTAAGAAATTTGATAAAAGGTCCATTTTTGTCCGCCAACTTATCAATGAAATGGCGAATAGCCTAAATTTTACCTTGTAAACTTTGTAACTCATATATGTTTTTAGGAGCTAGCATATCAATGATAGCCTAAATTTTAAGAGGGTCAATTTCTATGCCGCACAAAGAAACAATAACCCCCAACAATTTACCTGACTTAACTCCAAATATACATTTTGCTGGGTTTAAACGTATATGGTATTCTCTTAACCGATCAAATACTTTTCTCAAATCATCTAAATGTTCATATTCTTCAGTAGAATGGGATCTAATATCATCCACATAATCATACAAAATATCATACATCATATCATGAAAAATGTAAGTCATAGCTCGTTGATAGGTTGCACCTACATTATTTAATCCGAATGGCATTACTTTCCAACAAAAGGTTCCCCAAGGGGAGATAAAATTTGTTTTAGCTTGGTTTTCAGGAGCTATCCTGATCTGATTATAACCTGATAATCCATCCATAAGGGATAACATCCCACTTCTAGCAGTAAAATCAATGATATGATCCATATTAGGAAGAGGGAAATCATCTTTAGGACATGCAATGTTGATGTCTCTAAAGTTTGTACAAACCCTAATCTTGGTTGCTTATTTTTTAGTTACAGGGACAACATTAGAAATCCAATCTGCATAATCAATGGCTTGAATGAATGTAACATTTAGGAGTTTTTCTAACTCACCTTTGAATAGTAGGGCAACCTTAGGATGTATTTTTCTAAGCTTTTATTTAACTAGTTTCGCATCCGTTCATACTACTAGATGATGCATAGCTACAGAAGAGTCTAAACCAGGAATATCTACGTATGTCCAAGCAAAAACATCACTATATTCTATAAGAAATGTAGTGTATTTGTTTTGTTTTTCTTCATTTAATTCTATTCCAATATTAAATTTTATGACACTTTCCACTTCCATATGTAAGTCTCTTTCAAAATTAGGAGGGGCAGGTGACACACCCAGTTCTTGTAATTCTTCTAAGGTCAACTTAGATAATTCATATTGAGGGGTTGTGGCCTCAAGATGAGTTATAGGTGGTATAGACCCATCAAAATAAAATCCATTATGCAATAATTCTCCAATGGAAATATCATGGAAAATTTCACCCTTTAATTGTTCGTCCAGCTCAACAACCATTTCGGGGTAAGCTATAGACAACATATTATAAGAAAATAACTTACCCATAGACTTAAGGATCTCTTTTTCATCTAAATAATCTTGATAAAGTATTTAGTGATCATCATCCTCAAATGAAAATGGCTGACACTTACTAGAAAATAGGCCTATACCACAATGGGCAGACCATGCTTCGACCTTAAAAGTTTCTTTCATGTCATTCTAGAAAGGTACCAAACCTTTCCCTTCATATCCTAATTTAAGCATTATAGGTTTAGCTTTGATATATTTATCGGTAAAATAACATTGATCATATCCATCATAATTGGTTTTAATTTTCTAGGTATTCTACCCCAATCATATCCCTTACAAAAGAAGGCATGGCTCCCGACTTGGAAAATACGTCCCATAGGTTTTGGCAAGCCCAAAGTGCAAGGATACGGTGGTAATTTGTTTAAGGCAAGGGAATCTTGTATGGAAAAATATGTTTCTTATGATGTTATGAGGATTTTGGACAAATCAGGTAATAGTTCATCAGACAAAGCATATGAGGTAGAAGGAGCCTCTTCTACGATTTTAGATGTAGAAAACATAAATTTGGTAGATGTGGATGGAATAGAGGTTGTAATAGGTGGAATTACTATGGATTCATATGGTATAGGGGTAGAACAAAGAGGAGTTATCGTGGGACTAGTATTAGATATAGATTTTTGTGGAGATTCCGTAGGAGAAGGCTGAGGATATGGAGATGTAATAGGTGTAGATGGAGGAGACGATATCTTAGGTCTAAGTTTCACATGTTTAGAAGGAAATGCAGAATTAGGATGAGTAGAAGATAATGCGGGGCAAAATTGAATCCCAATAGGTTCTGCCAAAGCACACATATCAAATGGTCTAGGATCACCATGAATAGTGACCAATTGATTCTTGAATTCAACTTTGACACATTGGTGTAAGGTAGAGGGTACAACTCGCATTGCATTGATCCAAGGGTGACCCAAAAGTATATTGTATGATGCAGGGCAATGTGCAATAAATACAGTTGTATCCAAAGTTCTCGGACCAACCTATAATGGAATTGTAATAACTCCACATGTTTCTTGTATTTCATCATTAAAGAATTTTATGATCATATATATTCTCTTCATCTCATCACTTCTAAATTCAAATATCTGGTAAAAGTCAAAAGTATAAATATTTAGGTATGAACCATTATCAATTAAAACTCTTTTGACAGCTACATATCCAATTAATGCAGCAATGTACAAGGGATTATCTTTATGTAAACTATGAAGTGGGATATCTTTATCGTGAAAGTCAATACAATCAACTTCACAAGGTATAATAGTATTTTCCATATCTTTAGGTTGTATGTCTTGTGGTACCATCATCTAACTTGATGTACACATTAACTCTTCCCTATGTGTGGGAGATGATCTTAGAAGGTCTAAGAGAGAAATCCTTGCTGTAATATTAGAAAGTTGTTCATTGATATCATAAGGGGGTTTGGGTTGAGCATTTGATGCATTATTTCCTTTACTAAGAACCTTCAAAACAGATGGGGCTGATTTATCATTATGATTTTGATTTTGTTGAGAATTTTGGGCTTGTTGTCTAGTAACGGCTCTGATGGTACCCATGATATTATTGTGTGCATGGTGAATGGGTCATGGTATAGCATTTATGGATTTCTCATTAGGGAGGATTTGTTGTGAGGATGGTCGTGTCGTGACCCTTCTTGGAAATGGTTCCTCTGGAACAATCTGAGTTGTGATAGGGAGAATAGGTTCTTACTCATATTCAAAGTTATTTCATTGTTCGGATATAATATCTAGGTCACTTTCTATTTCAGAATCCGTATAACTTGGATATGTTGTTGGAATGTTATGTATGGGTCTAGTGGTGACCATAGATAATATTGTCCCAAATATCTCAAAGTCTTGAGAAGGTACATGTCCACTAATGGTTCCTACATATCGGGTTGGATGATGAACATTATGATGCTCAGTTTGATTAGCCACTTCTTTATTGTGTTTAGGTAAAGGATGTTGAAAAATATCCAATGTTTGATTTGCATTCTGATTCTAATTTTGTTGTGAATATTTTTGAGCATTGTTTGGAGCATTTTGTTTGGGTTGGAAATTGTGTACTTCCATTTCGTTGTTATCAATCAAGTCTTGTATTTTATGTTTTAATATCTTGCAAGAATTTGTTGAATGTCTAGGTCATCTATGGAAATCACAATGTAGGTCATCTCTATATCCAGGCATGGTTGTATCAGGTTCCCAAATATTAGGTAATTGTATTAGACCTATTTCTAATAAATGTGGCAAGATAGTGGATAAAGGTTGATTTAAACTAGTAAATTCTCTCGGAGGTCTATCAGGAGCCTTCAATACAAACTTCTCTATAGTTTTCAATACAAATGATAGGTACCCAGGTGTTGTAGGTGAGTTGGAGAGGAGAGGGCAATCCTCCAAGGGAGGTCTCAGGTTCAAATCTCCACCCTACCAAAAAGCTAAATTGGGTACCCAAAATCCAATTGATAATGTTGGTGTGTGTAGGGCTGGGTGCGACTCCCGGGTGACTTTGATGGTGTAGAACCCCCTGTTCATGGTATCTCAAACCAAGGCATCCTTGCAAGGGGTTTTTTTTCTTAAAAAAAAATACAAATGACGGGTTCACCAAAGAATGTAGGTCTAAAATTTTTGCACCCTTACCTTCAGGTAGATGGATTCTTACCCGAAATGGGGATGGGAAAGTGATAGGTCTACACATCGTATGGAGAGACACTTTGAATCATGCCCTATTTGGTGATTTTTTGATGGATGGTGGGTTCACCAGAAAGTGTTTTGGGGTAGCTTCCAAGCCTAGTCTAGGAATGAATTGGATGTATTCATTTTAGTTTAAAAACACTCAAATACCTAGGTTGGCCAGAATGAAGCTAAACTATTCTATATGCAAATTGTGATTTATATGCAGACAAAAAATAGAAATAAACTCTAAATGCAATGCTTGAAAGGAAAAGGAAAGATCTTACCCAGTTCTAGATGTCTGATGAAGGTTCAGCTTTTTGAAGTAGTCCAGATCGCCTCTAATTCTACAAATTCATCTACAATTGGATAGAATCACTTGCAATTTTGTAGGTTCATCTGTAATTGCACAGATTCATCTGAAATCAGAAAAAATCATCTAAAATCAAACAAAGTCACCTAATCAATTTTTTTAGAAACCTGCAACATAATAGATAGATGCCAAAAAAAGAGAAAATACAGTGCAAAATACTATTTAAAAGGATAAAAACATTAACTGGATGCTTAATTGATCCTAGAAAATTTGATAAAATCTGAAATAATGAAATGCCCTTATGTTTTAAGTGGAATTGATCCTAAATGCAAAATATCATTAAGAATGAGGTGAACACCATATGCAATACAGAATAAAGATCTAAACTAATGTAAATTGATTAATTGAATCACTAGGAAATTCAAACCTCAGATCTTGATTGCCCCCAAGAGGAGTACAATCAAGATCGCCTAAAATGGTATCGGATCATCTCCAATAGAGATGAGATCATCTCTAATTTGAACAGGATTACCTACGACGATCCAAGATTCCTCTGACTATTGCAAAATGAAAACCTACAAATGGATCTAGAAAACTTAAGCGAATAATCGAATTTCAAGATGTTATAACAGGGTATGGAGCTTGGTTTTCAAGAAATCAATCATCCAGGGTGAGTTTAATAGAAATCAAGGTTTAAATAGGATTGAGGGGGGAGTTAGGAGGTTAGGAGTCATCCTAATCTAGAATATATCCAATGAAACATCCTCCAACGGTGCAGACACGCTTTTGCTAAGCTGAGAATGGGAGTTGGAACTATTTTTCTAATTATGAAAATTTAGTTTTTGAACGAAATCATCTGGACATTCGGTTCCAGACGATCTCATCCAATTAGGGATGATATCATCAAATAAATGATGACATCATCCAACTACCATAATTGCCTCTATATTTGGCATAAAAAATGAGGCGAGTGGTTAAAAGGTGGTTTTACGGTTGATTTTTGAATTATTACCTTAGGGTAAATTAAATTGCATCAATTTTAGGGTGTTACTATAGGGTACACCACCCAAATTAATTTTTGGCATGACGTATTAGGCATGAGGGGTGAATTCAATTCTTGCACCGACATTATTTTCAGAGAAGCATATTATATGAAAAATTACGTATATATCTAAAGAAAATCATGTGCATACTTGATTGGTCACTTCGTGCTATGTGGAGTATGCCAAATTGCTATTCGATAATATTTTTCCCATGTGCTAATTATGTTGCCTTGGGTACTACATTCCTGGTTCGCTCGAGGTCCTGCTACTAAAAACATGGTGGATCCTATTGGTTCAGGTTGGGATGCATATCTCCTTGATGGTTGGCCTTAGGGCATGTAGAGATCATGTCCAATGATTTTGAAATACTTTTGGGTACCTCTAGATTTCCATCACATGAGATGATGGTGTTGGATTCGACTACTCCACGTACTGCCAAGTTGCACATGTGTTTTTGAGTCAATCAAGGTGCATGCCTGAGTAGGGTACCAAAATAAGGCTCCTACCTCAACAAGGAACCTACTTTAGTAAGGTACCTACTGGAGTAAGGTACCTACTTCAGTAAGGTGCCTACTTCAGTAAGGCACCTATTTTAGTAAGGTGCCTACTTGGGTAAGGTACCACTTGACTATGAAGAACTCTCTGGGGTGGTGCCTCCTCAACAGAGTAAGGCAATGCTCCTCTGGGGTAAGGTGCCTCCTGTGGGAGTATATATATATATATATATATATATATATATTGAGATAAAATGCTCTGGTGGTGGCACCTTCTTGGCAGAGTGAGGCACCTATGTGAGTGAGGTGCCTACTTCAGTAAGGTGCCTACCTCAGTAAGACACCTACCTCAGTAAGGCACCTACTTCAGTAAGGCACCTACCTTAGTAAGGAATCTACCTCCCACTTGCCTTATGAATAATGCTACAAGATGGTGCCCTTTTGGTGGAGTAAGGCGTCACTCCTTCAGAGTAAGTCACTAGAGTAAGGCACTTTTCCTACGAAGTAGGGTACCAAAGTAAGGTGTTTCCCTTCATACTACTTAATGAAATAATGTGTCGTGGTGGTTCCTTTTTGGTGAATCAAGGAACCGCTCCTTAGAAGTAAGGCACTTATTTGAGTAAGGTGCCCCCGTCCATTCCTTCATTGTTGAAAAAGTCAGCAGTGATTGACATGCTTGTTGATGTAAGGTTGATCAAGCCTAAATTTTTTGTTCTACATTAGCCTCCACTTCATCCAGACATGGGGGTGCATAATCTTTCCCTTTTCAAAGGAATTGATGCCCACTCCATGCCTGGATCAGCACTATCCTCGTATTGTGCAGGTTCATGGATGCTGAGCCAATATAGGCCTTGTTCTACAAGATACCTATTGTTTGATAAATTAGGCCACTTCCTACAAAATAAACTAAAAATAAAATAAAAACATAGTTAAATGCAATCCATGCCTATTATGACCTGTCTCTCAGGATGCTTAAAAATTGCATGCGGGTATTGTCCTTGCAAAACACACCATAAGCTAAAAAAATAGGAAACTAATCTAACTTGTTTCTGGTGGACACCTCTGTGTCAAATAGGTTATTCAGAATTCTAGATAATTTTACTCGGATGGGGTCTCCCCCATGCTTGTTCTAGACTCCAACAATTTGTTAGATGTGTGGTATGGCCACAACCAGTGGCCATTAGTTGTTAGAATGGTGTTGCTACTATCAATTATCTTGACTCGCACAACACCATTTCTGATTATTTTGACAACCTCGTATAGGCCCAACCATATTTCCATAAATTTTCTGTTCCACTCCTAGAATCTATAATTATACAACAACACCCATTCCCCCTATTTGAATAGTTTCATTTTAATGTGGTGGTCATGCCACCACTTTCTTTGCTTATACATTATTTCTGTTATTTGGAGGGCATCCATTCGAAATTCGTCTAGCTAGTTCAGCTGTCAAATTTTTTCCCTTTGTGCTTTGTCCAGGCTTAGGTCCAGTTAAACCACCATTTTGAGCATCTTGACCTCCAATTCGATGGGCATAATTACGTCTTTCTCGTATACCAGTGGAAAGGTGTGAAGCTGGTGGTTGATTTCCAAATTGTATTATACACCCATACTAACTCTAGTAACCTTGTATCCCAATCCTTCTTGTGCTATTGCATAGTTTTTTTAAGATATTTTCTATCTCCCTACTGGTTACTTCCACCTACCCATTCACCTATGAATGGTAGGGGTGTTTCTATTGTGATGTACTATGTACTGTTCCATAAATTCCTCAATTAATATGGAGGTAAATTGGGATACTTGGTCCATTGTAATTTTTGGGCACTTCAAACCTTGTGAAAATATGGGCAAAAAAAAATTTGGCTACCGTTCCCTCCTTAAAATCTCTCAATTCCTGGACTTCGACCCACTTGGTGACATAGTTTGTGCATACTAGAATATACCTCCTTCTGGTTGAATGTGGGTTGATGGGTCCCATTAAATCCATACCCCATTTATAAAAGGGCTCAATGTGTACATGAGGTTGAAGGGGCATTTTATTTGTATGGGTTGACCTACCCATTATCTGACATTCATCACACCTACTGGTGTATGCGACTACATATTTAAATAGAGTGGGTCAAAAATACCTAGTTTTTAATACCTTATACACAGTCCTTCTTCTTGAGAAATATCCTCCACATGGATCGTTATAATAGGACTTGAGTATCTCTGAAAATTCATGCTCTGCTACGCACCTCCTCACTATCTGGTCAGGCCATGTTTTGAATAGAAGGCCATAAATCCATTGAAAGGAAGTGCTCTTCACGATCACCCCCTATTTATTCCTATATGAGAGAGCAAGGGATGTTCTACCGGTGGCCAGATAATTGGTGATATTCGCATACCACAATGTCTATTAAATAATGATGAACAAATTTTCATCCTAGAATTGGTCCTTTATCACTGCATGATCTATTGGGATTAGTTTGGATATAAAGTCCACAACTATGTTATCCTTTTTGGGCTTGTCAACTATGGTGATGTCGAATTCCTACAATAGTAGAAGCCACCTGATTATACTACCACTAATCATTGGTTTACTCATTAGGTACCTGATGGGTGCATGGTCCATGTGAATGAACACTTTGTATCTAGTGATGTAGTGGTAGAACTTTTTTATGGCATGGAATACTACGAGAAAATACTTATTTGTTACTATATAATTGAGTTTAGCCCCTTCTAAATTCTTATTGACATAATAAATGGCATAGAATTATTTGTCATCCTTTTGCTCGAGGACCACCCCAATTGCATTATTGGAGGCATCGCAATATATGTGAAATGATATGACCCAATTTGGACCCCGCAACACTGGGGCAGAGATCATTTTTTCCTTTAGCATCTGAAACACTTACTTGCTATCCTCCATCCAAATGAATTCCATGCCTTTCACCAGCAGGTTGTGCAAAGTTTTTGTGATCTTGCTAAAGTCGGTGATAAATCACCTATAATACCTTATAGAGCCAAGAAAACTCCTCACTTCTATCTATGTTTTTGGGTTGGGTAGATCCTTAATTACCTCTATCTTCTTTTGATATACTTTAATACCTTATGCTGAGAGATGATGTCCTAGAACTATTCCCTCATGCATCATCATAAAACATTTCTCGTTGTTGAGAGATAAGTTTTTTTCTTTGCATCTCTGGAGCACACGTTCCAATTTTATTGTTTCTTCTTCAAATGTTTCCTCGTAAATAGTTAATTCGTCCATATACACTTCTACTACCTCTCCTATCATGTTAGAAAATATGCCCAAAACCACCCTTTGTAATGTGGTCGATGCATTGCACAATCCAAAAGGCAACACTCTGTAGGCAAAAATTCCCCATGGGTAGGTAAAAGTCATCTTGTCTTGGTCCTCCTCCTCAATTTGGATTTGGTTGTACCCATTGAATCCATCTAGGAAGGAGAATTAATTTCTCTCAGATAGTGTGTCCAACACCTAATAAATGAAGGGAAGTGAGAAGTGATATTTCTTGGTTGCCTTGTTCAGCGATCTATAATCAATATAGACTCATAATTTCCCATTTTTATTAGGGACCACATGTGGTGAAATCCACTCACTGTCAAGGATTGGGTCGATGAATCCTACAGATAAGAGCTTATGTATCTCAAATTTGATGATTTCCTTCATAATCAGGTTCATCCTCCTCTATGGCTATCTGACTAGGGTCACCTACTCTTCGAGGTATATCCGATGGGTGTAGGTTTTTGAGTTAATTCCTTTCATGTCTAAATAATCCTAGGTGAATGCATGCTGGTGTTTGGCTAGGATCTCCTTTAATTCTATCAACTGTATAGGGGTAAACCCACTACTGACATTCAATGTCCTGCTAGGCCCAATATCAATATCCCTGGTATGGTGGTCCTGAGCGTCGACCAATGGAAAATTAGGAACAATGAGGGAGGATTATCCTTGCAATAATCCTATTATAATGCCATCCTCATAACCATACTCCTACAACTCTATTACTACCAACACCGACTAGAGCATGGATAGTGAATCCTTGTTCTGCTTGGTCAGCGTGGGTTCACCCAATGTGTCCACAGAATGAGCGGGAGGAGAGATTATCAATATCTTGATGTCCTACCTATTTAAAATGGTCATAATTCCATCACAGTAATTGATTTAGGCATTAGTAATAGCTAACCATGGCCTCCCCAAGATGAGTGGGTAACCACCCTGTCCCTCTTTTGATTGTAGTACCAAGAAGTCTCTAGGGTATTCCCATGTATCGACCATTACGATTATGTCCACGAGCATCCCATATGGCACCATGATTGACCTATCGACCAGCTACAACACCATTTTGGTGGGTTTCAAGTTTTTAAGTTTTATCTTCTGCATGGTCTCCTGTAGCATCACATTGATGGTTGCACCCAGGTCAACTAAGGTGTTCACAAATGAACATCCTCCTATTTTCACCATTAGTACCAGGCTACTTGGGTTTGCATATTTGGGATGATATGTATTTACCATTATTAATTCATCCAATTTTCCCACAACATTAACGATTTGTGCCACATTACATCCAGGTTTCCTTATACACAGATATTTTATTGCCTTAGTGTATATAGGCACATCCCGGATGGCTTGAAATAGTGGGAAAGTGATCATGAGATTACTCAAGCTTGAGAGGATATCAAATTCTAGTTGTGTCAGCTTCCTCTGTTATTATAACCATTTAGGAAATGGAGCCTCTATTTTCTCAACAACTATCTCTTCTATAAGAAGGGAATCTCCTACGTCCTCCTCCTCTTCCACCAATATGAAAGAAATCACCCATAATCACTTCAAGTATAAAAACTTCTCTAACTGTTGGATGATTTCATATCTTCTATCCTAGATCTTCTTCAAAGTCCACTACAAGGTATGTGGAATGATGAATCTATCACTTAGGCAAAATTCTATAAAATTTTACTAATCATGTGGCCATTTTTGGCCTACATTCTAGCACCTCCCAGGTGGATTTGCTTGCAAATCCAATCGAACTCAGAGTCTTATCCATTGGGAATTAGGAGTCAAAGACACTTCTCTAAAAAATATATATTTTATAGAATAAATTCCATAAAAACACTACTCTCTAAAAGTTCTATCAATTTTCTGAGAGAGTAGAGATTCATATCGAAGTGATGCCAAAAATACTTATCATGGATCCGCAAATACTGGTTATTGCTATTGTCTTGAGAACTGTACATAACTCTACCCCCTTTATAAATCCTTATTTAACCAAGTATACCTTCACACAAAAATGTTTCTCTGTGGGATTCATGCCTTTATTGCTTATTTTTGACAAATTGTCAGAGTAAAAACAAAAATACAAAACTTATGTATATGTACAAACAAACATGAATTAAGTGTGAGCCCCTTCTAGGATTGTAGATGTTCCATATTGTTCTCCTTCTTCTTGAGTCTCTTCCTCTACTTCTTCTTCTTCAAGAGTAGGTACTTTTTGATTTCCCTCACCAGAGGTATCTCCAAACAACTGAATCATTGATTCCAAATACTGTAGAGCCTATTTCTAGGCTTCTTCAAAGGGATTTGTGGTTTCTTTCAGCTGCTTAAAAACATATTGTAGTTCTTCAACATCCTCATAGTTAGCAGCATTACTCTAGTCACCAAGTATTCCATGAGATATTTCAAATGGGTACAATCCATGATCAATTTTGTAGCTTGTTCTTGAGACAGTGGCTCTTCCAATGAATTAATTCCAGCTTCATCCTATAAATTTTTATTGATACTTTGCTAGAATTCCTCCATAGATAAAAAGCTATGATCATCCTTATAGAGCCCTTTGAAACCCACCTAAATAATTTCCTCATTTATTTTAATAATATCCTTAATCCCCATATCTATCCTATCAACTAGTAGCTAGGCCCTTTGAATTTCCCTATGCTTTTTAACCACTACTTTGGCAGCAACTCCAACCAGATTCCATTCCTTATTAGGAATTGGTTTAGTAGCATCACTAAGTCTGTTACCAACCAGTCTATATATTTGTTCTGCCAAAATCACCATGGGCTGTAAATCTCCAGTGATTTGATCCAAATATTTCTGAATGGTGGAGAGCAATCAGCTAGTATCTTCAAGATAATCAATTATAAGTTGAAGTATTGAACACTTTTATTGAACCTAAGAAAGCGATTCCTTCTTAATATTTTTCAAATCATCCTTAGAAAATCCTGAGGACTTAGCCTTCTCAATCTGAAGCTAATGCTTTAGGTTCTGAATTTATTTTGCCCGCTCTTCATTCAACTTCTTTTGTTCTTCTAACTGATACTTCAACTTATTGGCCTTTTGAAATTTTTCTTGCCAACCCTTAACATCTTTCTTTAGAACTTTTTCTATCTCCTTTTGATCATTAAGGCTCTTTTTAAGCTTTTCAACTTATTTTTCTAGCTTATCCACCTTCTCATTGGCCATATCATTTTTCACATAGAAGATATCTAAGTGGGCCCTGGCTATCACCATCTCATCTTCAATAAGGAGCTTGTCAATATCTTCTATGACCTCCTTCGCTTGATAATATTGAGTGGTCATTTCATTCTTAGATTTACTTACTAGTGGAATCATAGATCTTGATACCCTTTGTCTAGTAATAGGGTCAACATACATAATTTTTCTTCTTATAATCATCCTGCTGGAAGGCTTGGTGAGCTTCTTTTCCCAGTAATAATTTATGCTCTTAGTGGCTACTTGATCTTTTGGTGTAGTAACAGGTTTAGAAAAACCTGTAGCCATGGGAGATGATGACATCAAAAACATAAGGATGGACTGAATTGTCATTTATGGGGTGAAGATACATTTACAATAGTCTCTATCACAATAGTGGACTCTGTAACTACCTTTGTTGTTGATACAGGTATATTTAAATAAACAAATACATGATCGACAGTGGTTGGATGGATGAACTTGGAACACAGTGTCCCATTGATGGTGGCAATGAAAAATATGGAGGTGGAAAAATGGTGGATGATGAAGTGGATACCTCAGAAGTGGAAGGCGGGGTTTGAGGTGGCTGTGACTAAATATAACTGACATGTACCTCCATATTTGTTTATGAAACATGGGGTGGACTATGAGAGGGAGGAGGTATATTTACCATATTTTCTTGATTAGAAATGGAGGGAGGTTCCTTTGGGGATTCTTGGATATGAAGAGGTTAAGAGGGATTAGAATCCATACCTTCACCTACAGAAGTAGGATGTTCTTGTTCTGCTTCTGTTTCTAGTTGTTGCTCTTGATCAATCAATTCTTTCATGGCTAAATCAACTACCTCTTAAATAATTTCCTCCATGTCCATTTTTTATTTCTTCAAAATTTCTCTCTCCTCTCTTTCTAGGTATCTCAGTCCTTCTATAAACCAATTGAAAAGCAGCTATCTCATCTCCAAAATCTTCTTCCAACTCATCTTCTTGTACAACTCTTGAAAGTAGAGACCGATCAAAAACAAATCACAATTTAATTGATGTTGTTGGGGTAAAATAAAAAGGTCAAGACCTTATTTCAATTACTAGGATAGTGATGTACTTTTCTTTGGAATATTGCATTTTGCTCATCAATTTAGCCCCCTTGGGAAAATTATCTACCTACTTAGTGATAGGATTGAAGGTTTTGAGTACCTCAGCTATGATCGAAGGAGATTCTGGCTCTTCTATTCAAGTCTCTTGATGTGTAGGAGGGAGGGATTCAGAGCCATTTTGGGTTTTTTCAACCATCAACACTATGTGTCTGACATCCTTTGATCTCCAGGTTTCAATGTTCTTATTATATACTCTTGAAAATTCCTTATCAGTTTTCATTCCAAATTTTGATTTGGGTTTTCCAATTTTGACCCTCATACGCCACCAATCTATAATATTTGCTTCGTCCCATGGTCCATTTTTCTCCTCTCTATTTTCTTTCTCAGTGATTTCTTCTTTAGGAGGAGTGTATCTCATTTTTGCAGATTCAACTTTAATATTACTAATTACATCCACTATAATCCAGTGACTGAGCTCATGGTCAGGATAAAAATCGACAAGATGTTCGTAAAAATCCAACCATGGAGGTAACTAATTCATCCTTGAGACATTCCACTCTAAAAGAGTAGCTTCATCATTATTTCTTTCCTTTTCAAAATGAGCCCTGGGCATTTTTTCAAACTTATAGGCCTTATCTCCATTTAGGGTTTTATTTCTTGTAGTGAAAATGTCATCAAGATCATAACCCCATATTTGGGGAATATAAAACAAACCTAATTTGTCAAGGTATTGATCAATTTGCTGGCTCTACCACTTAGAGATAATAATACCATTTACAAGGTAGTAAGTAAAGATTTATTCTTCCTTCCCAAACCATAATTTGCATCAATGTACTCCACCTACCTTAAATACTCGAGGGCGAAAGCCCTCTTTGTAATGAAGTGGGGCAAGAGAAGAGGTTTATCCATGAAACCATATAACCTAATTATTGTTCCCTTTGTTAGAAAATATCAGTCCCCTTCCTCTACATATTTCTTTCTCAGAATTTGTTCAGCTAAGGGTGGCAACCTAGGGAACTTATTATACATTATTCTTAAGGCAGGTTCCAAAAATTCCAAGTTAAATCTATAATAGGACTCATTGCTCTTTAAATGATTTGTCCAATAATACACCAACAAGGGTTCCCTATAACTGGTCTTATCCTTAGCTGGAATCCATGGAATTCTGTCTTTGGTAGCTGCATATAACATCCATACCAGACTTAAACAATGATTGAAACTAGGAGCATCAATACCCCTTTTCTTTTTTACCCATTGCTCATGTATCCTCTGTGTGAGAAAAGCTAACCAATCGAAGTAAATCACTCTAGTACCCTTCTCTCTAGCATATTTCTTATAGATACAATATGCTACAAAAATTTTCCACCCATGAACCATTATGTCATAGTCCAAACCCTCCATACAAGCTAACATAGAAAATAATTCAGGGCTTTCAAATTCATCAACGTGAATAGGGACTTTGAGCATTTCATCTTCATTCCTTATCCTTCTGTAATTAAGATGCAACCATTTTTCTAATGCCTCTTTCTTTTCTTCTGAAGCTATCATTGCGGTGTAAGCCCTATCTAAATCTGCTATGTTAAAAGGTCTAGATTTTTAGGGTGGTCCTATCTCTACGGTGAATAATTCATAGCAAAGCTCTTTTGTAATGGAGAATAGGGGAGTGCCCTCAAGTGTTCTAATTATTCTATTTTCATAATCATAAAATTGAATCATAGTAGAGACTAGTTCGGGATAGTGATGTACACAATCATAGACATAAGATAATAAAAAATATTTTATAGCTATAGTACCTTGTCGACACATTGGCTTCCCTTTGAAGTACAAAAATTTAAAACCTATCCTTAGGTGGGTTCTCCTTACTCTTGTCATCACTGTATCTACCACTCGATAGGTCCGATGTACATGACCTTGTAGTCTTGTCCCTACTTTCGATGATTTGGTGGATGAATTTTTGGGAGCCATTCTAAATGTGGAAAACTCCATTCTTCTGATTTTTAGTAAATCCTCCAAGGAATTTTTTTACTTTCTTGCTATTCTATAGATGTAAAGGTATTTCAAATAGACTTTGTATGTTATTTTTATTACTTTTCTCTTCTGGAGCTCGCGTATCTTTTGCCATTAATGTAGTTGTTGCACGATATCTCTACTAGAAAACTTTCCAATCCTTTTAATAATATACTTCTATGACTGGAAGATGACATCCTATCTTCTCATTGGTTGGATTTTTAAATTGTGCTACCAGCTCATCACATCCCTTCGGCTACTCTTTAATCCTGGTGTGAGTTCATTATAATTAAATGTGTGAACGTTATCTAGCCTCCATGTATCAAAATTGAACTTGTTATTTGACTCCGTCTTGATTTTGCTCTGGTGGCTTAAGAGCCTTTCGAGTCTGCTTGGTACTTGAAGCTTGCATGTTGTTAGTCTTACAATGGCACTGAGAGGGGGGGTGAATCAGTGTAATTATTTAAGCTTAAATTCATAGCTCTTAAAACTGAAATAATGAAACCTTAAAACTAGATAAAGAAAGTATCACAAGATAACATCACATAACACAAGATTTAACGAGGTTCACCAATTTGGCTACTCCTCAAGAATGACTACTTGGACTACCATCCAAATCCAGCATTTGCAAAACACCAACTTTACAATCAATTTACTAGCACCCATTGGAAGGAGCACCAACCCCTTATTTATTTGCACCAATAGAAAGGAGCACCAACCCCTAATTTATCAGCACCTACTGGAAGGAGCACCAACCCCTAATGCCAAGCTACAACCTGGAATTCAATTTTGAATCTAGAAGTTTAACAAAAAAAATACCTTTGCTTTTACAAGACCTTGACTGGTCTATTGCTTACCCAATCTCTCTCACTATTTACGAAATAGACACATCTTCTGTGATCTACAGCCGCACTTCACCTTCTTTGAGTCACTTCTCTATGCACCCTCTATGCACTGTCTTCGTACACTCTACGCTCTTATAGCTACACTTTACGTTCGTCTTCACACTTTGCACTCTCTGTGCCTTCTGCTTTCTCTGCGCAATCATAGCCACTTGGTTGAATTTCAACATTTTTGCTCTTTGTGCACTTTGCTCTATCTGCGCACTCATAGACACACTTAGGACAATTTGATACGACTCTTCACTCACTTTGTGCACTTCGCCATCATCTCGTTGCTTCTGTGCTTTCTATGCTCTTACGACCATATTTCACACTTCGACACGCATTCGACAACTTATACAACAACACCACAATTCTCCAAACAACCCTCCTTTTATAACAATATTTTCATGATGAAAACCCTAATATTAGTCGGCTTGTATAACAATTGTAAACCCTAATTTTAGTCGGCTGTCATACTTCTCATTTCAGTTGGGTTCTCCTTCTTGACTTGCGCATTTATGACCTATCGTGAAATCATGACATTTCTGCCTCTGTAGCTTCTTTTGTTGTTGTTGCCACAAAAATACAACATGTCGTGATATCACGACACTTTTTTCTCTCTCCTCTTTCTCTTTGCTTTGGCCCACGAAAATGCAACATGTCGTGATATCGTGACACTTTTTCTCCTTGCTCTTTTTCTTTGCTTAGGCCCACGAAAATACAACATGTCGCGATATCACGACACTTTTTCTCCTTGCTCTTTTTCTTTGCTTAGGCCCACGAAAATACAACATGTCACAATATAATGACACTTTCACCTTCGTACGCTTTCTCTATTCTTTTGTCACGATATCGTGACACTTCTACTTCCATAGACTTTGACTTTGCTTTTATCGCAATATCGCGACACTTCTACCTTCGTAGTCTTCAACTTAGATTTTGTCATGAAATCGTGACACTTTTGCTTCCATACTTAGCTTCTTTGCTTTTGTCATGAAATCGTGACACTTTTGCCTTCGAAGTCTTCTTCTCTGCTTTTGTTATGAAATCGTGACACTTCTACTTTCATACTTTACTTCTTTGCTTTTGTCACGAAATCATGAAACTTCTGCTTTCGAAGTCTTGCTTTCTACTTTTGTTGCAAAATCGTGACAGTTCTGCTTTCGTACGCTTCCTCTCTTTATTATGTCACGAAAATGCGACATGTCGGGAAATAGTGACACTTTTCCAACTTACTTTCTCTCTCCTGTTTTAGTCACAAAAATGTGACATGTTACGAAATCATGACACTTTTCCAAGTTACTTTCTCTCTCCTATTTTAGTCATGTAAATGCGACATGTCACGAAATCACGACACTTTTCCAACTTACTTTCTCTCTCCTATTTTAGTCGCAAAAATGCAACATGTCACGAAATCATGACACTTTTCCAACTTACTTTCTCTCTCCTATTTTAGTCGTGAAAATGCGACATGTCGCGAAATTGTGACACTTTTCCAACTTACTTTCTCTCTCCTATTTTAGTCACAAAAATGCGACATGTTGCGAAATCGTGACACTTTTCCAACTTATTCTCTTTCTTCGAACTTGTCACGAAATCGCGAAACTTTTTCTTGCTTTCTCCTTCTCTTCCAACATGTCATGAAATCGTGACAGTTTTTCCACTTGCATTTTTTTCTTCCAACATGTCGCGAAATCATGACAATTTTTCACTTGCCTTTTTCTCTTCCAACATGTCGCGAAATCGTGACAGTTTTTCCTGCATTTTCTCTCTCTTCCAACATGTCACAAAATCATGATAGTTTTTCTTGATTTTTATCTCTCTTCCAACATGTCGCGAAATCATGATAGTTTTTTTTGCTTTTTCTCTCTCTTCCAACATGTCGTGAAATCATGACAGTTTTTCTTGCCTACTGTATATGTCACGATATCACGATGCTTTTCTTACTTGTCTTTTTCTTTTATCTTTTGCATAAGGGCCACTTCGGTCTTCTTGGAAAATCACTGTACATACTCTGAATAACATTTGAACTCTTGTCTTCTGCATCTGAATAGCTTTTGAAGTTCCTATCCACTACATCAACAGATCTATCTGATCGTGAAGAACACAAGCTTATACTGAGAGGGGGGTGAACAGTATAAGACCTCTTTTTACTTTTTCCTTTATACTTCAAAATAGTAAAGCAATATACCCAAAGCAATATCAAAGCAATGCACAATATCATCCACAAAGTGACACCAATTTTAACGTGGTTCACCCAGAATGGTTGGGCTACGTCCACAAAACTTTTCTCTAAAAGTTATCTCAAAGTTCTTTGGGAATCCTTCCCAATTACAATGTTTATGAGCCTCGGCCCAAAGGAGATACCTTCCCCCAATCAAAATTTATGAGCCTCTGCTCAAAGGAGATACCTTCCCCTCTCGCTCTAGAAATGATCCCTCAGAAGATCAACCGCCTCTACCTCTTGCCAGCACGTGGAACTCCTTTCCATCGAAGACCTCCTGTCCTCAATGCTTAGCCTAAGAGACCTCTGCCTTCTATGATCACGTCCACAGCAGCTCAAGCAACCTGTACCAAACACAGTCAGTCGGTCTAGTACAAGTCTTCCTCTGTCTGTCAGATCTGTCCAACTCTTGAACAAATCAATCCTCTGCATACAAGCCTTCTCAAAGACTTGCCAAATCTGTCCTCAGGTTCTTCTCATAGAACTAGTGCAACTCTGTCCTCAAGTCCTCTACTAGGACCTATCAAAATCAGCATACAAGTCCTCTGCTAGGACCTGTCCAAATCAGCTCACAAGTCCTCACTAGAACCTGTCCAAATCAGCTCACAAGTCCTCCAAAAGAACTTGTTAAAAATCAGCAAGCTCACCAAGAAAAACTTTCTTAGCAGGAACCCACAAAGAGAATTGTTAGAGACCCAATGTGATTCATCAATCTCATAGAAGCATAAAGAGAATTGTTAGAGACTCAATATGTTCTATACTTAACTCCCAATCTCAATCTCAACTCAACTCAACCTCAACTCAATCTCAGAAGAATAAGATAGAATGAAGTTTGCATTTATCAAGAACATGAAACACAACCCAACAATTGCCAACCATGCAAGATCTCATATAACAATGATACTCATGTTCTTTCCACAACCAAATAACTTTTCTCAACCAATCAATCTTTCACAACCAAATACTCTTTCACAACCAAATAGGGCTTCAACAACAATGCTTATCAACAAGGCTTAATCAAACAACACCATTCAACTCAACATCAACCTTGAAGCATTCAACCAATCATCACAAGAAAAGGAAACAAGTAGAAATCCTTTTCCCTCCAAAGATATTTGAACAAAACAGCCACCAACACAATATCACCAAATGCAAAGAATAACTTGCTCAAATCAACTCAATGGAGTAAGCCCAATATCATGAATCAAGTAAAGCAATAACTTGATCAAACAACCTCTATGGAAGCAACTCAACCATCAAACTCAAAACAGCCAACCAAGGGTTCCACCAACTCAATGCAAGTAGCTAGACTCACAAATATAAACCCTAGTGCACAAAGCTTCCACTATCTCAAACCAAAAATTATGCATTCACCAAAAACTCTCCTTAAGGATAACAATGCATAAGTAGTCTTCAACAAACCAGAAAATAGGATTTACACCTAGCCAAAGGATACCTAGTAGAATACCTTTTCACTCCAACCTTATTTCAGAAAACATACACCAATCATACTCATAAGAAGAATGTGCCCATACCTTATTGGAGTAGAAGATAATTGAACCTTCAAGTTGTCACCACACACAACTCTCAAACTTCCAACCAAGTTAGGGTTAGAATAAAAAGAAATGAGCAATAATATAAACTTCCTTTATTACACCTTTTAGCTCCACTTCTTTAAACACAACCACCATAACATGCCAATAAATCAACAATCACAGACTCACACCTTATACCTCCATTTTTAATTTTAGCATAGCAAAGAATAATCTTAAAAATACATCCAAAGAAATATGCCCTTATTTCTCCTAAGCTTTTATTCAATGCTAATCACAAAAGCCAAAACTCATAAAATTTAATCACACCTTATAAATCGTTGTCCAAGAAACTCCGAATTTCGTGGCATAAAGACGTTTTAATAAAAATGTGTGTTACTCTAGCAAAGCACCCCCACGAGACTCGAAACGGTGACCTCCGCCAATGCAACGCCCAACAGCAGCCTTCGCTGCCACTAGCCCACGCAGGCTACGAAGTTCACAAGTGAACTTCCCTCCACTTCACCCTCGAAAAAAACTCCCGAAGACTTTTCAACCGCACGTGCTTCTAAGTCTTCCTTCGATCGCAGCGAATACAGAGCACAAACACCGCAAATTGCATTCGAGGAATTTTGAATTCATTAGCCTTCCAACCTTAGGAGTTGGAGAATAAATAGTCTCTTCGAAGACACCTTGACGTCGGCAGAAAATAAAGACCATTTCGAAATTAATCAAAAGTCTTTTCAAAAAGGGTTTAAAAACCCTTAAATAATTTTAATAAATTAAGAATAAAAAAAGGTTTAAAAACCTTTAAGTATTTTTAATAAATTAAAAATAATTTCTCCCTTAATTAATTAAATAATTAATTAATTAAAACCTTGAAGGGTTTTAAATAATAATTAAATAAATAATAAAGAGAACCTCCATTGGTTTTAATAAAAACCATTTAACTTGGTTTTAATGAAAAACCCTTGCCAATGGAATCTCTCTGGATTCTCTTAAAAATATTCTCTTGGAATCTTCCACCTTTGAAGCCAACACATCCTCTTAACATTAATGCCATTTCCTTTTGACATCAATGACAACTCATAGACAAGAAGCTAGGATCTCAAACCCAAAATTGCCAACAATCTCCCCCTTTGTCATTGATGGCAAACCATGCTTCTCAACAACACAGAAACTCAACATAAATAGCTCCCCCTGTCTTGAGGCTCTCCCCCTTACTCAAATCTCTCCCCCTTTGTCATCAATGGCAAAGGGTCACCTTTGGGGCTCGGGACTAAGAATGAGCCTCTTAGCTTAGTCCCTCCCCCACCTCCCGATGAGGTGATTAATTCTTGGGTGGGAGTAAAACTCCCATTAGGCACTGATCATCATCAGTGTCTATAACTTCCTTGTCAGGCCTTCTCTTGAACTCTTTGTCCATATTCCTGTTCCTGTCACCTGTTCTTGTTCTTGTTCTCATCCCTCGTTCTTGTCCATGCCTTGATCCTTGGACCCGATCATGCCACTGTTCCTCGTTCTCGTATTCTAGAATTTCAGCTCTACATTGTCCGATTATGTGACCTTCATTGTTGCACTTGAAACACTTGACGATGTTGTTTCTCCGAGGTAAACCTGATCTTTGAATCCACCAGCTTCTGACCAAACCTCGTTCTCGACCAAACTGTTCCGCCAAACTTGTTCGACCAAACCTGTTCGACCAAACCTGTTCTCGTTATTTGCCTTGCAATAAATCGCCTTGTGCCCAAACTGTTGACAAGAGTAGCAATACCCTTGAAAGTAACTAGCACTTCTGAAACTGTCATTTACCTCCTTCACTTGAGCCATGCAATGTGAAGCCATGTGACCAAACTCGTGACAAGCAAAACATCTGCCTTGAAACTTTCCTTTAATTGACCTCTTAGGTTCTGAAAACTTCTTCTTCTCATTCTGAATTCTGTTTTCTATTTCTGTGCATCTATCATTCAAGGACTCCTTTTCTGAAATACTTTCCTCATCGGAACTCTCTTCCTTTTGGAGTCTCTTACTAGACTCTCCAACTTGTTCCTTGTGTGGCTTAACAAAACCAAGGCCTGTTTTATCTGTTGTCTTTCTTTGACCTTTGATGAGTGACTTAACCTTTTTGGAGCTATCTTGAAACCCGTAAAGCTTATCCTTGTACTCTTTAGTTTCCTCTTTCAAAGAAGCCATTTTCTGTTCTAACTCACTATACTCAAGAACCTTAGACTCTAACTCATCCTTGAGTTCTTGTGTCTTAGCCATAGAGAAGTCAAGACTTTCTATAAGATCATCTCTCTCCATACAACATTCATCTAACTTATCCTTGAGTCTAGCATTCTTCTTTCTTTCCTTTTTCAAAGCACTAAGAGCACTAATAAGTTCACCTTCAAGATCTACTTCACCTTCCTCTATATCTTCCTCTATTTGTTTGCTTTTTGAATCATCAAAGCCTTTTTCAGATTTCTTATCACTAGAGGTGCTACCCTTTTCAAAAACCATACATGCATCTTCCTTATAGTTTTCTGAAGCATCCTCATACATACTAGAAACCAAATCATTATTTGTGCAATCATCCTCAAGGTGACCAAAATTTCCACATCTAAGACATTTCATGATAATGAATCTATGTTTCGGTTCTTCCTCTTTTTCTGATATGAACAACATCTCATTTTCATTATCACTTGAAGAACTTTCACTATCACTACTAGAACACTTACTTGCTTTGTCTAGGTAGAAACTCTTCTTGTGCTTGTGAGAATACCTCTTTCCTTGATTGTTGTGCTCATCTTTGTTTTTCCTGTGATGCTTGTGCTTTTCAGAATCCTTGCTCTTAGAATCCTGTTTATCTTCATCACTTTCATTCTTGGGAACAAGTACAGATCAGTAGCATAATGACCAAACTTTCCACAATTGAAACATCTTATATTTTTCATACTTTTGTGCTTTCTAGAGAACTTGCCTTTCTTGTTGTAATATGCCTCTTCATCACTAGAAGACTCATCACTATCTTGAAGTTGTTTACCCTTGGAATTCTTGGTAGCCTTGAAAGTCGCCTCTTTCTTGACATCAACCTTCACTTGAGTTCTCAACTCAAATGCTGCAAGTATACTATGGAGCTCATCCTTTTTCAACTTATCCAAATCTTTAGCTTCCTCAATAGCAAAAATATTTTCACTAAATCTATTAGGAAGAGATCTTAAAATCTTATCACAAACATCATTTTCAGCAAGCTCAAGACCTAAGTCTTTCATGGAGTTAACAACCTCATCCATACGAAGCATGTAGTCACTAATATTTTCATCATCATTCATCTTGAGTTGTTCAAACATACCTTTGAAGTGTCTCAACTTGGCCTTTCTGACATTTGTATCACTTGTATGAACCACCTTCAACTGTTTCCACATTTCACTAGTTGTCTTGCAGTGAATCACTTTGGTGAGATCTGCTTTCTGTAAGCCTTTCAGGATTGCATTCATTGCTTTTGAATTGTTGTGATGTAGGAGCCTTTCTTCTTTAGTATTAGGACCATGTTCAGGAATAGTGTACTCATCTTCAATCACTTCCCAAACCTCATTCCCAAGTGCCATTAGATGAACCTTCATCCTTGCACTCCAAAGACCAAAATCTGACCCATCAAGAATAGGTGCTGCATTGCCACTTGAATGATCCATTGTGTTCTTTACTAGCTTTTCCTTCAAGCTGTTAAACTTTTCGAAGGCACCTGCTCCGATACCAATTGAAGAACACAAGCTTATACTTGAGAGGGGGGTGAACAAGTATAAGACCTCTTTTTACTTTTTCCTTTATACTTCAAAATAGTAAAGCAATATACCCAAAGCAATATCAAAGCAATGCACAATATCATCCACAAAGTGACACCAATTTTAACGTGGTTCACCCGGAATGGTTGGGCTACGTCCACAAAACTTTTCTCTAAAAGTTATCTCAAAGTTCTTTGGGAATCCTTCCCAATTACAATGTTTATGAGCCTCGGCCCAAAGGAGATACCTTCCCCCAATCAGAATTTATGAGCCTCTGCTCAAAGGAGATACCTTCCCCTCTACTCTGGAAATGATCCCTCAGAAGATCAACTGCCTCTACCTCTTGCCAACACGTGGAACTCCTTTCCATCGAAGACCTCCTATCCTCAATGCTTAGCCTAAGAGACCTCTGCCTTCTATGATCACGTCCACAGTAGCTCAACAACCTGTACCAAACACAGTCAGTCGGTCTAGTACAAGTCTTCCTCTATCTGTCAGATCTATCCAACTCTTGAACAAATCAATCCTCTGCATACAAGCCTTCTCAAAGACTTGCCAAATCTGTCCTCAAGTTCTTCTCATAGAACCAATGCAACTCTGTCCTCAAGTCCTCTGCTAGGACCTGTCAAAATCAGCATACAAGTCCTCTGCTAGGACCTGTCCAAATCATCTCACAAGTCCTCACTAGAACCTATCCAAATCAGCTCACAAGTCCCCAAAAGAACCTCGTTAAAAACTCAGCAAGCTCACCAAGAAAAACTTTCTTAGTATGAACCCACAAAGAGAATTGTTAGAGACCCAATGTGATTCATCAATCTCATAGAAGCATAAAGAGAATTGTTAGAGACTCAATATGTTCTATACTTAACAATCTCAAATCTCAAATCTATACTTAACTCCCAATCTCAATCTCAACTCAACTCAACCTCAACTCAATCTCAGAAGAATAAGATAGAATGAAGTTTGCATTTATCAAGAACATGAAACACAACCCAACAATTGCCAACCATGCAAGATCTCATATAACAATGATACTCATGTTCTTTCCACAACCAAATAACTTTTCTCAACCAATCAATCTTTCACAACCAAATACTCTTTCACAACCAAATAGGGCTTCAACAACAATGCTTATCAACAAGGCTTAATCAAACAACACCATTCAACTCAACATCAACCTTGAAGCATTCAACCAATCATCACAAGAAAAGGAAACAAGTAGAAATCCTTTTCCCTCCAAAGATATTTGAACAAAACAGCCACCAACACAATATCACCAAATGCAAAGAATAACTTGCTCAAATCAACTCAATGGAGTAAGCCCAATATCATGAATCAAGTAAAGCAATAACTTGATCAAACAACCTCTATGGAAGCAACTCAACCATCAAACTCAAAACAGCCAACCAAGGGTTCCACCAACTCAATGCAAGTAGCTAGACTCACAAATATAAACCCTAGTGCACAAAGCTTCCACTATCTCAAACCAAAAATTATGCATTCACCAAAAACTCTCCTTAAGGATAACAATGCATAAGTAGTCTTCAACAAACCAGAAAATAGGATTTACACCTAGCCAAAGGATACCTAGTAGAATACCTTTTCACTCCAACCTTATTTCAGAAAACATACACCAATCATACTCATAAGAAGAATGTGCCCATACCTTATTGGAGTAGAAGATAATTGAACCTTCAAGTTGTCACCACACACAACTCTCAAACTTCCAACCAAGTTAGGGTTAGAATAAAAAGAAATGAGCAATAATATAAACTTCCTTTATTACACCTTTTAGCTCCACTTCTTTAAACACAACCACCATAACATGCCAATAAATCAACAATCACGGACTCACACCTTATACCTCCATTTTTAATTTTAGCATAGCAAAGAATAATCTTAAAAATACATCCAAAGAAATATGCCCTTATTTCTCCTAAGCTTTTATTCAATGCTAATCACAAAAGCCAAAACTCATAAAATTTAATCACACCTTATAAATCGTTGTCCAAGAAACTCTGAATTTCGTGGCATAAAGACGTTTTAATAAAAACGTGTGTTACTCTAGCAAAGCACCCCCACGAGACTCGAAACGGTGACCTCCGCCAATGCAGCGCCCAACAGCAGCCTTCCCTGCCACTAGCCCATGCGGGCTACGAAGTTCACAAGTGAACTTCCCTCCACTTCACCCTCGAAAAAAACTCCCGAAGACTTTTCAACCGCACGTGCTTCTAAGTCTTCCTTCGATCGCAGTGAATACAGAGCACAAACACCGCAAATTGCATTCGGGGAATTTCGAATTCATTAGCCTTCCAACCTTAGGAGTTGGAGAATAAATAGTCTCTTCGAAGACACCTTGACGTCGGCAGAAATAAAGACCATTTCGAAATTAATCAAAAGTCTTTTCAAAAAGGGTTTAAAAACCCTTAAATAATTTTAATAAATTAAGAATAAAAAAAGGTTTAAAAACCTTTAAGTATTTTTAATAAATTAAAAATAATTTCTCCCTTAATTAATTAAATAATTAATTAATTAAAACCTTGAAGGGTTTTAAATAATAATTAAATAAATAATAAAGAGAACCTCCATTGGTTTTAATAAAAACCATTTAACTTGGTTTTAATGAAAACCCCTTGCCAATGGAATCTCTCCGGATTCTCTTAAAAATATTCTCTTGGAATCTTCCACCTTTGAAGCCAACACATCCTCTTAACATTAATGCCATTTCCTTTTGACATCAATGACAACTCATAGACAAGAAGCTAGGATCTCAAACCCAAAATTGCCAACAATCTCCCCCTTTGTCATTGATGGCAAACCATGCTTCTCAACAACACAGAAACTCAACATAAACAACTCCCCTTGTCTTGAGGCTCTCCCCCTTACTCAAATCTCTCCCCCTTTGTCATCAATGGCAAAGGGTCACCTTTGGGGCTCGGGACTAAGAATGAGCCTCTTAGCTTAGTCCCTCCCCCACCTCCTGATGAGGTGATTAATTCTTGGGTGGGAGTAAAACTCCCATTAGGCACTGATCATCATCAGCGTCTATAACTTCCTTGTCGGGCCTTCTCTTGAACTCTTTGTCCATATTCCTGTTCCTCGTCACTGTTCTTGTTCTTGTTCTCATCCCTGTTCTTGTCCATGCCTTGATCCTTGGACCTGATCATGCCACTATTCCTGTTCCTGTATTCTGGAATTTCAGCTCTACACTGTCTGATTTTGTGACCTTCATTGTTGCACTTGAAACACTTGACGATGTTGTTTCTCTAAGGTAAACCTGATATTTGAATCCACCGGTTCGACCAAACCTGTTCTGACCAAACATGTTCTGGCCAAACCTGTTCTGACCAACCTGTTCCTGTTATTTGCCTTGCAATAAACTGCCTTGTGCCCAAACTATTGACAAGAGTAGCAATACCCTTGAAAGTAACTAGCACTTCTAAAACTATCATTTACCTCCTTCACTTGAGCCATGCAATGTGAAGCCATGTGACCAAACCTGTGACAAGCAAAACATCTGCCTTGAAACTTTCCTTTAATTGACCTCTTAGGTTCTGAAAACTTCTTCTCATTCTGAATTCTGTTTTCTATTTCTATGCATCTATCATTCAAGGACTCCTTTTCTGAAATACTTTCCTCATCAGAACTCTCTTCCTTTTGGAGTCTCTTACTAGACTCTCCAACTTGTTCCTTGTGTGGCTTAACAAAACCAAGGCCTGTTTTATCTATTGTCTTTCTTTGACCTTTGATGAGTGACTTAACCTTTTTGGAGCTATCTTGAAACCCGTAAAGCTTATCCTTGTACTCTTTAGTTTCCTCTTTCAAAGAAGCCATTTTCTGTTCTAACTCACTATACTCAAGAACCTTAGACTCTAACTCATCCTTGAGTTCTTGTGTCTTAGCCATAGAGAAGTCAAGACTTTCTATAAGATCATCTCTCTCCATACAACATTCATCTAACTTATCCTTGAGTCTAGCATTCTTCTTTCTTTCCTTTTTCAAAGCACTAAGAGCACTAATAAGTTCACCTTCAAGATCTACTTCACCTTCCTCTATATCTTCCTCTATTTGTTTGCTTTTTGAATCATCAAAGCCTTTTTCAGATTTCTTATCACTAGAGGTGCTACCCTTTTCAAAACCCATACATGCATCTTCCTTATAGTTTTCTGAAGCATCCTCATACATACTAGAAACCAAATCATTATTTGTGCAATCATCCTCAAGGTGACCAAAATTTCCACATCTAAGACATTTCATGATAATGAATCTATGTTTCGGTTCTTCCTCTTTTTTTGATATGAACAACATCTCATTTTCATTATCACTTGAAGAACTTTCACTATCACTACTAGAACACTTACTTGCTTTGTCTAGGTAGAAACTCTTCTTGTGCTTGTGAGAATACCTCTTTCCTTGATTGTTGTGCTCATATTTGTTTTTCCCGTGATGCTTGTGCTTTTTAGAATCCTTGCTCTTAGAATCCTGTTTATCTTCATCACTTTCATTCTTGGGAACAAGACTGATCAGTAGCATAATGACCAAACTTTCCACAATTGAAACATCTTATATTTTTCATACTTTTGTGCTTTCTAGAGAACTTGCCTTTCTTGCTGTAATATGCCTCTTCATCACTAGAAGACTCATCACTATCTTGAAGTTGTTTACCCTTGGAATTCTTGGTAGCCTTGAAAGTTGCCTCTTTCTTGACATCAACCTTCACTTGAGTTCTCAACTCAAATGCTGCAAGTATACTATGGAGCTCATCCTTTTTCAACTTATCCAAATCTTTAGCTTCCTCAATAGCAAAAATCTTTTCACTAAATCTATTAGGAAGAGATCTTAAAATCTTATCACAAACATCATTTTCAGCAAGCTCAAGACCTAAGTCTTTCATGGAGTTAACAACCTCATCCATACGAAGCATGTAGTCACTAATATTTTCATCATCATTCATCTTGAGTTGTTCAAACATACCTTTGAAGTGTCTCAACTTGGCCTTTCTGACATTTGTATCACCTGTATGAACCACCTTCAATTGTTTCCACATTTCACTAGTTGTCTTGCAGTGAATCACTTTGGTGAGATCTGCTTTCTGTAAGCCTTTCAGGATTGCATTCATTGCTTTTGAATTGCTATGATGTAGGAGCCTTTCTTCTTTAGTATTAGGACCATGTTCAGGAATAGTGTACTCATCTTCAATCACTTCCCAAACCTCATTCCCAAGTGCCATTAGATGAACCTTCATCCTTGCACTCCAAAGACCAAAATCTGACCCATCAAGAATAGGTGCTGCATTGCCACTTGAATGATCCATTGTGTTCTTTACTAGCTTTTCCTTCAAGTTGTTAAACTTTTCGAAGGCACCTGCTCCGATACCAATTGAAGAACACAAGCTTATACTCGAGAGGGGGGTGAACAAGTATAAGACCTCTTTTTACTTTTTCCTTTATACTTCAAAATAGTAAAGCAATATACCCAAAGCAATAACAAAGCAATGCACAATATCATCCACAAAGTGACACCAATTTTAACGTGGTTCACCCAGAATGGTTGGGCTACATCCACAAAACTTTTCTCTAAAAGTTATCTCAAAGTTCTTTGGGAATCCTTCCCAATTACAATGTTTATGAGCCTCGTCCCAAAGGAGATACCTTCCCCCAATCAAAATTTATGAGCCTCTGCTCAAAGGAGATACCTTCCCCTCTACTCTGGAAATGATCCCTCGGAAGATCAACTGCCTCTACCTCTTGCCAACACGTGGAACTCCTTTCCATCGAAGACCTCCTGTCCTTAATGCTTAGCCTAAGAGACCTCTGCCTTCTATGATCATGTCCAAAATAGCTCAACGAACTCTATACCAAACATAGTCAATAGGTCTAGTACAAGTCTTCCTTTTTCTATCAGATCTATCCAACTCTTGAACAAATCAATCCTCTGCATACAAGCCTTCTCAAAGACTTGCCAAATCTGTCCTCAGGTTCTTCTCATAGAACCAATGCACCTCTATCCTCAAGTCCTCTGCTAGGACTATCAAAATCAGCATACAAGTCCTCTGCTAGGACCTGTCCAAATCAGCTCACAAGTCCCCACTAGAACCTCGTCCAAATCAGCTCACAAGTCCTCCACAAGAACCTCGTCTCAAAAACTAGCAAGCTCACCAAGAAAAACTTTCTTAGTAGGAACCCACAAAGAGAATTGTTAGAGACCCAATGTGATTCATCAATCTCATAGAAGCATAAAGAGAATTTTTAGAGACTCAATATGTTCTATACTTAACTCCCAATCTCAAATCTCAGAATAATGACTCAATATGTTCTATACTTAACTCCCAATCTCAATCTCAACTCAACTCAACCTCAACTCAATCTCAGAAGAATAAGATAGAATGAAGTTTGCATTTATCAAGAACATGAAACACAACCCAACAATTGCCAACCATGCAAGATCTCATATAACAATGATACTCATGTTCTTTCCACAACCAAATAACTTTTCTCAACCAATCAATATTTCACAACCAAATACTCTTTCACAACCAAATAGGGCTTCAACAACAATGCTTATCAACAAGGCTTAATCAAACAACACCATTCAACTCAACATCAACCTTGAAGCATTCAACCAATCATCACAAGAAAAGGAAACAAGTAGAAATCCTTTTCCCTCCAAAGATATTTGAACAAAATAGCCACCAACACAATATCACCAAATGCAAAGAATAACTTGCTCAAATCAACTCAATGGAGTAAGCCCAATATCATGAATCAAGTAAAGCAATAACTTGATCAAACAACCTCTATGGAAGCAACTCAACCATCAAACTCAAAATAGCCAACCAAGGGTTCCACCAACTCAATGCAAGTAGCTAGACTCACAAATATAAACCCTAGTGCACAAAGCTTCCACTATCTCAAACCAGAAATTATGCATTCACCAAAAACTCTCCTTAAGGATAACAATGCATAAGTAGTCTTCAACAAACCAGAAAATAGGATTTACACCTAGCCAAAGGATACCTAGTAGAATACCTTTTCACTCCAACCTTATTTCAGAAAACATACACCAATCATACTCATAAGAAGAATGTGCCCATACCTTATTGGAGTAGAAGATAATTGAACCTTCAAGCTGTCACCACACACAACTCTCAAACTTCCAACCAAGTTAGGGTTAGAATAAAAAGAAATGAGCAATAATATAAACTTCCTTTATTACACCTTTTAGCTCCACTTCTTTAAACACAACCACCATAACATGCCAATAAATCAACAATCACAGACTCACACCTTATACCTCCATTTTTAATTTTAGCATAGCAAAGAATAATCTTAAAAATACATCCAAAGAAATATGCCCTTATTTCTCCTAAGCTTTTATTCAATGCTAATCACAAAAGCCAAAACTCATAAAATTTAATCACACCTTATAAATCGCTGTCCAAGAAACTCTAAATTTTGTGGCATAAAGACGTTTTAATAAAAACGTGTGTTACTCTAGCAAAGCACCCCCGCGAGACTCGAAACGGTGACCTCCGCCAATGCAGCGCCCAATAGCAGCCTTTGCTGCCACTAGCCCACGCGGGCTACGAAGTTCACAAGTGAACTTCCCTCCACTTCACCCTCGAAAAAAACTCTCGAAGACTTTTCAACCGCACGTGCTTCTAAGTCTTCCTTCGATCGCAGCGAATACAAAGCACAAACACCGCAAATTGCATTCGGGGAATTTCGAATTCATTAGCCTTCCAACCTTAGGAGTTGGAGAATAAATAGTCTCTTCGAAGACATCTTGACGTCATCGGTGTTAGAGTAAATCACTATATAAAATATATTTATATAGAAAAGCAATTATAGTGTTTCAAACTTTAACGACAGAATTAAAGAAAAATTAGACAAACACACACAGAAGAAGAGACAACGATTTTAACGTGGTTCACCCAATGTGAGTTACATCCACCGAGAATTTTTAGTCCTTCATTTTCTCAATCCAAGCAATAGAGGGTTACAACCTACAGCAAACATCTGCTGTAATTTCCTCTCTATATTTCCAAGGAATTAACACAGTAATTTTCTTTGTCATAATCTTCTTTGTTTTTCCTCACAACTATATATAAGAAAAAAATAGAAAAAACAAACTGCTTTTCTTAATACATTCCAAGATTAACATTGAGTTCCCAACATATAATTTTGGGATAAAAACAAAAAAAACTTTCCCTGGTTGTCCTGTTGTAAATCCGAAAACTTTCTCTGGGTAGACTAACGGATCGTAAATCGGAAACTTTCCCTGCTCGTCTCGCGATGAAATCCGAAACTTTCTCTGTTTAGCCTCCTCATAATTAGGCTCCATTCCTAACAATCTCCCACTTGGATACTAATTCCATTGCACCATACTGCAACCAAGGACTGAAAAATTCTCATCATGGCCTCTCATTCCTTAAGGCCAACTGAAGTTGAGAAAAAGCTCAACTTTTCTCTTGACACCACTTTTGTAAGCATATAAGTAGGATTTTGTGATGTGTGAACCTTCCCTAATTTCAAAGATCCATCTTCCACTATTGATCTAATGAAATGATACCTGAGTTTGATGTGTTTAGTTTTTGAATGGAATGCTGAATTCTTTGCAAGGTGTATAGCACTCTGGCTATCACTCCACAACCTATTATCCTCTTGCTTCTTCCCCAGTTCTTCCATTAGTCTTTGCAACCAAACCATCTCTTTGCTTGCTTCTGTAGCAGCAACATATTCAGCTTCAGTGGTTGAAAGGGCAACTACGTGTTGGAGTTTAGAAATCCAACTAACCGCTCCTCCTATAGTAAATATGTAGCCAGTAGTGCTTCTTCCACCATCAAGATCACCTGCCATATCAGAATATACAAAACATTTCAAGCATATATTAGAGCCTCCAAAATTCAAATAATAATTTGAAGTTCCTCTCAAGTACCTGAGTATCCATTTTACCGCTTGCTAATGTCCTTTTCTCGGATTACTCATAAATCTACTCACTACTCCCACTGCGTGGGCAATATCTGGTCTTGTACAAACCATTGCATACATCAAACTTCCAACTGCTGATGCATAGGGAACCTTAGCCATATGCTCTTGTTCCTTTTGTGTCTTGGGACACAAATCTTTGGTGAGTTTGAAATGCTTTGCCAATGGAGTAGCAATAGAATTTGCATTGTTCATGTTGAATCTCTTAAGCACTTTTTCAATGTATTTTGCTTGTGATAATTTCAAAGTGTGAATCTCCTTGTCTCTTGTTATTCTCATACCAAGGATTTGTTTGGCTTCTCCCAAATCCTTCATGGCAAAGGATTTAGCCAACTTCTTCTTGAGCATGTTTATATCTTGCATATTTGTTCCTGCAACTAACATGTCATCCACATACAATAGCAAAATAACATAGTTACCATTTCCAGTTTGCTTAAAATATACACAGTGATCACTTTGACATCTTTCAAACCTTTGATTAGCCATGAACTTATAAAATTTTAAATACCATTGTCTAGGAGCTTGTTTTAACCCATACAAGCTCTTTTTAATTCACATACCCAATCCTCTTTACCTTTCACCTGAAAGCCTTCTGGTTGGTGCATATAAATTTCCTCCTCCAAATCACCATGAAGAAATGCTGTCTTCACATCCAATTGCTCCGAAACAAATTTTCTATAGCTACAAGACTCAAAATAGCTCTAATAGAGGTCATTTTTACAATTGGAGAAAAAATCTCATCTAAATCAATACCTTTTTCTCGAGCAAATACCTTGACCACTAGTCTTGCTTTGTATCTCTTATGCCCTTCATTCTCCTCTTTAATCTTGTACACCCATTTATTGGTCAAAGCTCTTTTACCTTTGGGTAGCTCAACCAAATCCCAAGTTTGGTTGTGAAATAAAGAGTCCATTTATTCATTCATTGCAAGCTCCCACTTATTCCTGGTATCCATTTGTAATGCTTCCTAAAAACATTCTGGCTCACCAGCATCAGTATACAAAACATAATCAGAGAAACGTTGAGGAATTTTACTTATCCTGGTAGAACGTCTAACAGCACTTTCTGGAGATTGAGGTGCTTGTTGTTGCTGCTAAACATTTTGATCTTCTACCACCTTTGGAGTTACCTTTTCTATGTGTCCATCAAGGTCTATGTATTCAGCATTTTCCTCTTTCTGTTTCTTTCCCTGCAACCGATCTTTATACAAGTTTTTTTCATTAAATATGACATCCCTACTTCTAATGACTTTTCGGTTATCACAATCCCATAATCTGTAACCCAAGCCATCAATACCGTAACCAATAAAATAGCACTTTTGGGCCTTAGCATCTAACTTATTTCTATTCTCTTTGTCTATATGCATAAAAGCCTCACATCCAAATACCTTAAGGAAAGAATAATTTACTGGTTTACCTGTCCAAAGCTCTTCCGGAATTCCTCCATCCAAGGCACTAGACGGTCCTCTATTAATCAGATATACTGTAGTATCAACGACATGAGCCCATAAAAATAATGGTAAGCCTCGCATGTATTCTCATGCTCCTAGCACGCTCCATGATGGTTCTATTCATTCTTTCGCAACCCCATTTTCTTGAGGTGTTCTTGGAACTACCTTGATTCTTCTAATTCCATTTTTAGAACAAAACACATCAAATTCTCTCTTGCAATATTCTCCACCATTATCCGACTTTAGACACTTTAACCTTTTTCCAGTTTCATTTTCAACTAATGCTTTCCAATTCTTAAAGGTATTAAAAACATCACTTTTATTCTTAATGCAATATATCCATGTTTTCCTTGTTGCATCATCAATAAAAAGTACATAGTAAGAGGAACCTCCAAGAGAAGTTACCTGAGTTGGGCCCCAAACATCTGAGTGCACAAGATCCAATTTCTCTTTATTCCTTTCCTTGCCATCCTTGAGAAATCTAACTCTCTTTGCTTTACCATAAAAACAATCCTCACAGAATTCCAAATCAATCTCTTTTAACTTAGGCAATAACTTTCTTGAATGTAAAATTTCCATACCTTTTCCACTCATATGGCCAAGTATTTGGTGCCACAAATATGCACTCTCACCTATAGAAACTAAATTCATGGAGAAGTGAGAAAAATCAGTAAGTAAATAAAGAGTACCTACCAATTTACCTCTAGCTACTATCAATGAACCTTTAGTAACTTTCCAAGCATTTTCTCCGAATGCAACCGTGTATCCTTCACCATCAAGCTTACTTGCTGATATAAGATTTCTCTTTAAATTTGGTATGTGTCTCACCTCTTTAAGAGCCCATTGACATCCATTTGGGGATTTAATCAAAATCTTTCCAATACCCATGATTTTACATGGTTGGTCATTTCCCAATAGAACCTGTCCATAATCTCCAGAAACATAATCTATGAAGTATTCCTTATGTGAGGTAGCATGAAATGAAGCACCACTATCAATTACCCAATAATCACTATTTCTATCAAGAGATAAGATTAAAGCATCTTGTAGAATTTTTCCAGTAATATTGGCTTCTGAAGTGTTACCATTATTATCATTACCTTCATTTCCATCACCCTTTCTTTGCCAACAGATCCTTCTTGAGATGACCCTTTTTGCCACAGTGCCAACACTGTATCTTTCCTTTTCCATGTGATTTGGATCTGCCTTTGGATTTTCCATGATGTGAACTCTTGCCTCTTTCTCTTCCTCTTTCTCTATTCTCAATAGTTAAGGTGGTGCTAGATGATTCTCCTGTGGTTTTTCTTCTCATGTCCTCACTGAGTATCACACCAACCACATCATCAAATTCTAATTTATTTGAACTCGAAGCAGAGTTACTTACCGCCATTACCAAATTGTTCCAACTTTTCGAAAGAGAGCAAATATTAATAAGGCCCTAAGCTCATCATCAAAATCCAATCCTACTGAATGCAATTTATTAGTGATAGTATTAAATTCATTTAAATGATCATGCACAGATCCTCCTTCACTCATTTTCATGTTAAATAACCTTTTCATTAAGAATACCTTATTTGATGCTGATGGTTTCTCATACATCTTGGCCAACTTATCCATGACTCCCTTGGTAGTCTTTTCATCAGAGATGTTGAAGGCTACGGTGGCTCCCAAGCACGACCTCACAGTACCCAATGCCTTTCTATCAATGAGACTCCACTCCTCATCGGACATAGATGAAGGTCTCTCTGTTTCCCCCTCAAGAGGTAAGTAAAGATCCTTCTGGTACAAGTAATCCTCCATCTGCATCTTCCAAAATTGAAAGTTCTGACCATTGAATTTTTGAACTCTAAACCTTCCTTCTTCTGCCATTGCTCCCACTTGATCCAGAAATTCTCCTTCTGTCAAGTGCACCCAACAAAACAACCACTCTGATACCACTTGTTAGAGTAAATCACTATATAAAATATATTTATATAGAAAATCAATTATAGTGTTTCAAACTTTAACGGCAGAATTAAAGAAAAATTAGACAAACACACATAGAAGAAGAGACAACGATTTTAACGTGGTTCACCCAATGTGAGTTACATCCACCGAGAATTTTTAGTCCTTCATTTTCTCAATCCAAGCAATAGAGGGTTACAACCTATAGCAAACATCTGCTGTAATTTCCTTTCTATATTTCCAAGGAATTAACACAATAATTTTCTTTGTCATAATCTTCTTTGTTTTTCCTCACAACTATATATAAGAAAAAAAACAAAAAAAACAAACTGCTTTTCTTAATACATTCCAAGATTAACATTGAGTTCCCAACATCTAATTTTGGGATAAAAACAAAAAAAACTTTCCCTGGTTGTCCTGTTGTAAATCCGGAAACTTTCTCTGGTAGACTAACAGACTGTAAATTTGGAAACTTTCCCTGCCTGTCCTGCAGTAAATCCAAAAACTTTCTCTGTTTAGCCTCCTCATAATTAGGCTCCATTCCTAAAAGTTGGAAATAAAGACCATTTCAAAATTAATCAAAAGTCTTTTTAAAAAGGGTTTAAAAACCCTTAAATAATTTTAATAAATTAAGAATAAAAAAAGGTTTAAAAACCTTTAAGTATTTTTAATAAATTAAAAATAATTTCTCCCTTAATAAATTAAATAATTAATTAATTAAAACCTTGAAGGGTTTTAAATAATAATTAAATAAATAATAAAGAGAACCTCCATTGGTTTTAATAAAAACCATTTAACTATGAAAAACCCTTGCCAATGGAATCTCTCCGGATTCTCTTAAAAATATTCTCTTGGAATCTTCCACATTTGAAGCCAACACATCCTCTTAACATTAATGCCATTTCCTTTTGACATCAATGACAACTCATAGACAAGAAGCTAGGATCTCAAACCCAAAATTGCCAACAGATCGTGTTGACAACAATGACAATACTGTTGCTGCACCTTGCTCAACAATCTCCCCCTTTGGAATTGTTGGCAACACATGTGCAATTTCTTGTAACTCTTCTCCCCCTTTGACAATAATACCAAAGGGCTACTGCAGACTCCCCCTGAGTCCATGCACAACATTCTCAGGCAAAATTTATTACACTTAGAAAAAATCATGAACATGAGCAAAAATATAATCAAATACTTAAATGCTCCCCCTAAGAATGTGATCCCTATAGCTAGTCAATTCTTGGGAAGTGTGACCACTCCCAATTTATTGCGAAGGTACTCAAAAAATTCCTTGGGCAATGGTTTTGTGAAGATATCTGCTACTTGCTCTGTAGTTGGAACAAAATCCAACTTAACCTCACCTTCCACAACTTTCTCCTTCAAAAAGTGATACCTGATAACAATGTGTTTTGTGCGTGAATGCATAACTAGATTCTTGGAGATGTTAATCGCACTGGTGTTATCACACTTAACTGATATTGGCTCACTGAAGCTAATACCAAGATCTTTCAGGGTTTGTTTCATCCACAATACCTACGTACAACATGTTGTCACTGTAATATATTCTGCCTCTGCTGTCGATAAAGAAATTAACTCTTGTTTCTTACTGTGCCATGCGACCAATTTGTCTCCAAGATAGAATGCACCTCCACTAGTACTCTTTCTATCATTAACACATCCTGCCCAATCTGCATCTAAATACAAAATAAGGGTGAATTTTTTACCTTTCGGATACCATAATCCATAATCCATAGTACCCTTGAGGTACCGAAGAATCCTCTTCACTGCTGTCACATGAGTCTCCTTGGGATTAGCCTGAAATCATGCTACCATGCATACTATGCTCAGGGTGCCTGTTTCAAGCCATATATCTTCAACTTACAAACCAATTTGGGATCATCACCAAGCTGGAAACCATCTAGCTGCTCAATATAAACCTCTTCTTCAATCTTCCCATTCAAAAACACTGATTTCACATCTGTAAAAAAAATTGTCATGTGACTCACACTTGTACCAACTTTTGTCCAACACTGTACCAACACTGCAATTTTACTGCCAACTCTGTGCAAGCATCAAAAACTATACCACAACACCAACAAAATCCCTTTTTACATTTTCAACTTGGTCTATGTTTTCTACAGTCACCGCTAGTCACACCTTACTTTCAACTGTTCGAATCAGGAGACAACATTTTTTCAAACACTTCACAGCCAACTATAGTGCACCTTACTCAAACTCATACTTCTGGACCTTGGATAGGTATGATTCACAAAGCAAAGTTGCTCATCTTGATGAGGTAAACATGAATCAATGATCAGACTTCAATATTTTTCACCACAACATCATAATAGATCTAACAATCTTCACATCAATGTGTAGTTCAAATACACACTGCTTTTATCGAAACACATATATGCGGCTAGGGCAACATTCTTTCACTAACCAAATTATCTAAACTATTATAATCCTTAACTTTGGATAGTGGTAGTAAGAACCATCACTAGTACAACAATGACATATAGCAATACTACCAATAATGACAACTCTCAATTTAATCACCACTCTTCATGGCATTTCCATAAAAAACTACATGAACTAAAAACACACTTCGACAACTATACAACAACTTCCTTGACTACTTGCATTTCATCCTCAGGTAATCAAACAAATACATAGGAGCATTAAAATGAAACTTCAAGATTGCTCCCCCTGAGGATGTGCTATTTGGAGTTTCTTAGTGCAATAGCGGAGTAGTCTCCTTCAGTCCAAGGAGACATGATTTCCTTTCTTCTATCTTTCTCCAAACTTTCTTGAACTCGGGCTTGGATTTTTCAACTACATCCATGTTTTGCACCTTTTTGTGAACTCGAACATTTCTCTTGTGTGGTTGTCTCTTGTGCATCCTTGATGAATGATTATTTTCCTTTATTTTATGTACATTATTTATTCCCTGTCTGTGTTGCATTCTTTGCGTTTGATGAAATCTACTGTTTTGTCTTAGATTAGATACAAAAGTGCTTGGACAACACCTTTCTATGTGTCCATGACCATTACATTGAAAACATTGTACATAGTGTTCACTCATAAACGCATATGTATTTCTACCAGCATAACTCTTTGATTTATTATTCAATCCACAATAAGTTGCCTTGTGACCATACTGGTTGCATCTGAAACAATAGCCATTAAAAGTATTATTATGAATAGAGTGAGAGTGATAGAACCTCTTTTGTTGTGGTTGATTTGCTGTAGATCTCCTTTGATATTTTCTTCCTTTTGAAGATTCAGCTTCAAACTTTTCTTGCTTCGATCCTTCAACAGTGAACTTCTTCTTCTCTATAGAGTTGGAAGATGAAGGTTTTTCAGCTTCATATCCAAGACCATGCTTATCCGTGGAGCTTCTTTGTTGGCTTATCATTTTATCTAGAAACTTTGTGCTCTTCTCGAATTTGAGATTTGTATTGGCCTCTTCTAGTTGTTTCTTCAATAAAACAATCTCTTCCTCTTGTTTGCAGCAACCAATCTCTTTCTCATTGATCTGTGACCTGAGATTTTCTTCAATCCTTTTGAATTCTTCTACCTATACTTTCAAACTAGTTATTATTTCATTTGCATCCTCAAGATTTCTTGAGATTTCCTTATTCCTTTTTCTTTCTATCTTCAATTCATCCAGAGCTGCAATTAGTTCCTCTTTCAAATTTATTTCTGCATCAATTTCTTCTTCATCACATTCTTGTTATTTTTTTGTTTCTTCTTCGAGTGTCATGAAAATACCTCCACCTGTTTATTTTTTAGAATCATCCTCTAGGAATTCATTAACTCTCAACATATATGCCTCTATGTTCTCATCGTTATTCAACTTTAAAGCTTCAAACTGAGCTTGATGTGTTTGTAACTTGGCCTCCTTGATCTCATCGTCTCCTTCATGAATACTCCTCATTTTGTCCCATATTTCTTTTTCTATTTTACAACTCATGATCTTTACCAGTTCACTGTCTACTAATCCGCACCTAATAGCATTCTTTGCTTTTGAGTCATTCTCAAACAGATTCTTATCAGAAGCCTCGGTTGGAGGAGTGATGGGTATTGTGTATTCATTGTCTACTGAATCCCAGATGTCATATCCCATAGCACAAAGATATGTCTACATCCTGATTCTCCAGATCGCATAATTAGTTCCATCAAACAAAGGTGCTTTGTTTGATGAGAAGTATTCAACATTTTTTGGTTCAATTTTCTCTTCCACAGGAACTAAAACTGACTGAGATGCCCTTTTGGAGGAGGATCTATTCTTCTTACCCATTGCATACTAATCCAAGATCAACCCTGACTGATTTAGCCTAAGAAGGAAACTTGGCTCTAATACCAATTTTTAGTCTTACAATGGCACTGAGAGGGGGGGGTGAATCAGTGTAGTTATTTAAGCTTAAATTCATAGATCTTAAAACTGAAATAATGAAACCTTAAAATCAGATAAAGCAAGTATCACAAGAGAACATCACACAACACAAGATTTAATGAGGTTCACCAATTTGGCTACTCCTCAAGAATAACTGCTTGGACTACCATCCAAATCTAGCATTTGCAAAGAACCAAATTTATAATCAATTTACCAGCACCCACTGGAAGGAGCACCAACCCCTTATTTATCTACACCAACAGAAAGGAGCACCAACCCCTGATTTACCAAGCACCTACTGGAAGGAGCACCAACCCCTGATGCCAAGCTGCAACCTGAACTTCAATTTTAAATCTAGAAGTTTAACAAAAAAGATACCTTCGCTTTTACAATACCCTGACTGGTCTATTGCTTACCCAATCTCTCTCACTATTTACGAAACAAACACATCTTCTATGATCTATAGCCACACTTTGCCTTCTTCGAGTTGCTTCTTTATGCACCCTCTGTGCACTGTCTTTGTACACTCTACACCCTTACAACTGCACTTTGCGTTCATCTTTGCCCTTTGCACTCTTTGTGCCTTCTACTTTCTCTATGTAATCACAACTGCACTTGGTCTAATTTCAACCTTTTCACTCTCTGCGCACTTTGCTCTATCTACGCACTCACAGACGCACTTAGGACAATTCGACATGACTCTTCGCTCACTTTGTGCACTTTGCCATCATCTCTTCGCTTCTACACTTTCTGCGCTCTTACAGCCACATTTCACACTTCGACATGCATTCGACAACTTACACAACAACACCACAATTCTCCAAACAACCCTCCTTTTATAACAATATTTTCATGATGAAAACCCTAATCTTCATCGGCTTGTATAACAACTGTAAACCCTAATTTTATTCGGTTGTCATACTTCTCATTTTAGTTGGGTTCTCCTTCTTGAATTGCACATTTACAACCCGTCTCAAAATCGTGACATTTCTACCTCTGTAGCTTCTTTTGTTGCTGTTGCCATGAAAATACAACATGTCACGATATCGTGACACTTTTTTTCTCTCTCCTCTTTCTCTTTGCTTTGGCTCGTGAAAATGCAACATGTCACGATATCACGACACTTTTTCTCCTTGCTCTTTTTCTTTGCTTAGGCCCATGAAAATACAACATGTCGCGATATCATGAAAATTTTTCTCCTTGCTCTTTTTCTTTGCTTAGGCCCGTGAAAATACATGTCGCGATATCATGACACTTTTGCCTTCGTATGCTTTCTCTATTCTTTTGTCGTGATATCATGACACTTCTTCTTCCATAGACTTCAAATTTGCTTTTGTCACAATATCATGACACTTCTACCTTCATAGTCTTCAACTTAGCTTTTGTCATGAAATCATGACACTTCTGCTTTCGTACTTAACTTCTTTGCTTTTGTTGCGAAATCGTGACACTTCTACCTTCGAAGTCTTATTCTCTGCTTTTGTCATGAAATTGTGAAACTTCTGCTTTCGTACTTTACTTCTTTGCTTTTGTCACGAAATCATGACACTTCTGCTTCCGAAGTCTTGCTTTCTGCTTTTGTCATGAAATCGTGATAGTTCTAATTACGTACGCTTCCTCTCTTTCTTTTGTCGTGAAAATGCGACATGTCGCAAAATCGTGACACTTTTCCAACTTACTTTCTCTCTCCTATTTTAGTCGCAAAAATGCGACATGTTGCGAAATCGTGACACTTTTCCAACTTACTTTCTCTCTCCTATTTTAGTCATGAAAATGCAACATGTCACGAAATCGTGACACTTTTCCAACTTACTTTCTCTCTCCAGTTTTAGTCACGAAAATGTGACATGTCGCGAAATCGTGACACTTTTCCAACTTATTTTCTCTCTCCTATTTTAGTTACGAAAATGCGACATGTCGCGAAATCGTGACACTTTTCCAACTTACTTTCTCTATCCTATTTTAGTCATGAAAATGCGACATGTCGCAAAATCGTGACACTTTTCCAACTTATTCTCTTTCTTCAAACTTGTCGCAAAATCACGACACTTTTTCTTGCTTTCTCTTTCTCTTCCAACATGTGAAATTGCGACAGTTTTTCCACTTGCCTTTTTCTCTTCTAACATGTCACGAAATCATGACAGTTTTTCACTTGCCTTTTTCTCTTCCATTATGTCGTGAAATCGTGACAGTTTTTCTTACTTTTTCTCTCTCTTCCAACATGTCATGAAATCACGATAGTTTTTCCTGCTTTTTCTCTCTCTTCCAACATGTCGCGAAATCATGGTAGTTTTTCCTACTTTTTCTCTCTTCCAAAATGTCACGAAATCGTGATAGTATTTCTTGCCTACTGTATATGTCGCAATATCGCGACGTTTTTCTTACTTGTCTTTTTCTTTGATATTTTGCATAAGGACCACTTCGGTCTTCTTGGAAAATCACTGTACATACTCTGAATAACCTTTGAACTCCTGTAAATAGCTTTTGAACTCCCTATCCATTGCATCAACAGATCTATCTGACTGTGTTGACAACAATGACAATATTTTTGCTACACCTTGCTCAACACATGCACGACACTCTGCCTTGATTCCACTCTAGCTATCTTAGGCATTGAGGGGTTCCCAGATTGGCACCGTCTTGGTCCTTCATTATGCGGGATAGAAACTAGTAGACCACTCTGTGGAAATTTGGAGTATTTCGATTTGGATTTAAGAGTATAACATCATTTTGAAGAGTCTTACACAATAATGTGTGCAGAATGGAATATTTCTATGCATTTGATCCATACTTAGTCATTTGTTTACAATTTTTTCTCTCTTTTTTTTAAAAACTTTTTGAAGAACCTCAATTACAAAGTGCAAAAAATAATTCCAAATATAAAGTGCAGAAAGGAGGGGAAATAATTATACAATGTATATACATATGTTACAATGAGATCACTTCTTACACATAGTATATCTTGAGGTGAAAAACATTTACCGGAATGGGTTGTATGTTTCCTTCAGGACTTTCCAGTTGAAATACATTGGACTCCTTAACTTTCATTATTTTGAAAGGACCATACCAAAAAGAATCAAACTTTTCATGCTTGCCTGGTTTTGCTTTGTCAACATTCCATCTGAGAACTGAATCCCCAACTTGGAATTTTTTGAACCTATATTTCTTATCAAACCATGCTTTAATGTCTGATGAATGCTTTTGGAAACTGTCATATGCCTGAGATCTACTCTCTTCCAACTGTAGCAAGTATGTTAACCTAGTTTTCATAGGATCTTCCTTTGATTCTTCTTCTGTACTGATAATCTTAAGTGCAGGAATATCCAAATGGATTGGCAATACTACCTCCTTGCCATATACCAGTGCATAAGGGTAAGTATTACTGGAATTTTTAATATTAATCCTATCTACCCACAGAGCTTGGTCTAGTAATAGGTGCCAAGTTCTTTTATTACCTTCAAGATATTTCTTCAAAATCCTTAATAGGTTCTTATTGGTAGACTCTGCAAGCCCATTACCTTTTGGGTAATAATTTGAATTATTTTTAAGAGTGATGCCATACTTTCTGGAAAACTCAATGTACTTGGATCCTATGAAAGCAGAGCCATTGTCACTCACCAAGGCTTCTAGGACTCTAAAATTGGAAATCAAAATTTCCATAAAATTGATCACAACCTCCTGGTATGCCCTCTTAGTGGGGATGAATTCTACCCATCTGGTAAGATAATCTATAGTAGTCAAAGTAAACTTATGCTCTGCTAAAGAATTAGGGTTAATAACCCCTATGAAATCTAGTCCCCATTGTTGAAAAGGCTCCTCAACCTGTATAGGCCTTAGGGGAGATGAAGCATTTCTTGTTCTTCCAATACCTCTAACATTTGTCACAAGCCCAGGTAATTTTAAAAGCATCAGTGAACATAGTAGGACAATAGTAGCCTACTCTTATTATATTCAAATTTGTAACTCTACCTGAGCTATGACCACCGACTGATCCTCCATGAAATTCTTACATGACTCTTTTTTGTTGGTCATATTTTAAATATTTTAGGAGAATTCCATCCAAGTTTCTTTTGAAAAACCCTTTAGGTAGCAATACACATTTTAAAGCATGAAGTCTATATCTCCTTCTTTGATATGCATTCAAATGAGGTAGGCATACCCCAGTTTGGAAATACCTAATCATCTAATCAATCCAATCAAAATCAGCAGTGTGTACTATATCCACTTAATCTTCTTTTGATGTCTGACAAGTTGTCACTTCGGCCAATGCTGAAGCTTTTGTCAATCCTTGGAACAAAGCCCTACCTCTTACTAGCTTGGTGGGATGTATTTCTGCATCATATCCTTGGATCTTAGTAATCCAACCATCTCTTTTATCACCTGGGTCACCCTGTAAGATAAAACTCCTTACATCTGGATGAACCACATACATCAAGGTTTTGATCTGTATCTGATATTGCATGAACTCCTTCAGTGACTTCATAACAACAAACACTTGTCTTTCAATGAAGTTATATTTGATCTGATAATCATGCAATGTCTATATCCAAAATAACACAAGGTTTTCATCCCCTTGATAATTTTTTTGGGTAAGTACTAAGGCATAACTCTCTTCCGCTCCATATGCATAAAGAATAAAATATTTACTAAAATTTGAGTTCACCAAAACTGGAGCTATTGCAATGGATTGCTTGATGATCTCAAAAGATTTTTTCCTAACCTCAGTCCACTTGAACTCAACCTTTTTCTTGAGTAGTTCATATATAGGCCTCACCTTCTATGCAAAATCAAAAATGAATTTTTTGACAAAGTTGATTTGGCCTAGGAAATACTGCAAAATCTTCTTATTCGTAGGCAAGGGAATAGCAAGAATTGCTCTAATCCTATCTGGCTCTATGGCCATACCTTCCTTTGAGACCACATTATCCAATATTTTCCCTCATGAACTGCAAATAATGACTTCTTAGGATTGAGTTAAATGCCAAATTATCTGTACTTATAAAAAACTTGTTCTAAATGAGACAGATGGTCCTTTTTATCATGAGAAAACACAATCATGTCATCTAGGTAAATCAGAATAACTTTGTTAATAAGTGTTCCAAAGGCATAATACATGGCCCTCTGAAATGTAGCTCCTACATTGGATAGCCTAAAAGGCATTCTCTAGTAGGCAAATGTACCCCATTTTATGGTAAATATTTTTTTGTACTGATCCTCATATTTTACCCTAATTTGGTTGTATCCAGAGTAACCATCTAGTAGTGAGAATCTCTCTGATCCTACCACTACCTATAATATCTGATCAATATGTGGGATGGGGTAGTGATATTTGAGGGATGCTTGATTCATATTTCTAAAATCTACACATAAGTGTATATCCCCATTCTTCTTTCTTACGGGTACCAAATTGTCCACCCAAGTGGAATGTTTTATTGGATATAGTATCTTAGCATTTAACAACTTTAAAAGTTCTTCTCTCATAATGGCCTCCATCCTTGGATTGAAAAGCCTCTATTTCTATCAGAATGGTTTTGCATTAGGCTCTAACTCAATAGTATGCTGGATAATCCTTTTTTCATGCACCTTGAGGTCCTCATATGACCAAGGCATAATGTATTGGTACCTCAAGCATAAAGCTTTAATAACTTCTAATTCCTCAAGTGAACATCGAATTTCAACATTAAGCTTATTTTCTATTCTGACCTCTACTTCTTTATAGATCCTTTTGCTGACCTTCATGGCTTTGATCTTCTTTCTATCCTCATTATCGAACAAACTGTCAAGGGTGACCAACCCTGCTGGGATATGATTGTTTATTAGTTGGATAATGTCTTGTTGATCTATTTCTTCCAAGTTCTCCTCTTGGATCGTTGAGAGACATGCCTCCCTTACCAAAAATTCAAGAATTTGTTCATCACTTTCAAAAGCCTACTAGAAAATATGCTTGTCCGATACTACAAGCCTAAAAATCATTTTAATTCCCTTGGTATTCTTGGTTCCAAAGTCTATATAAGGGTTTAAGTTGGATCCCTTTATTGCTAATGAATCAGCTAGGGTATTCTTTTCTCTGGGTACAAAGCTTAAATTTAGGGTATCAAATGATTCCATAAGGTCCCATACCCTGTTTTCGTAAGATTTTAAGTAATGGTGCTTACTGTTGCACCTATTCCTTACTTGGTGAACTATCAACTCGTAATCACCATATATGTTCAGAATATTGATACCCATACCCATAATCTCTACTTGTATTAACCTAAGACACAGTGCCTCATGTTCTATAGCATTGTTGGTACATGACCATGTCAGTCTGTAAGCAAAATTATTTATCCCTTCTGATTGTGATTATAGGACTACACCAACTCTTGCATCATTTCTGCATTTGGCACCATCAAAGTGCATAACCCATGTTTCTTTGTCTCTTAGGGATTGATTAGATATAGCAGTGAGTTTATTTTTTGATTCATTTATGATGCTATATGTACCCATACTAGTTCCAAATTGATTATAATCTTCTATGAAAGGCAACTCATCTTCAATGTCTAACTCCTCAATGTTTTCTACTAGCTCAAATTCCTCCAAAGGATTAATATTGCACATATCTTCTTCAATATTCTCAATATGATAAGCCACTGGTTTCTCAAGTGTTATCCTTACCCTTTTTCCTTTGAAAAGGTTTATCATGCTATAATTTTCCATATAAATACATCCTCCTAGATTTGCAGTAAACTTTCTTGAGAGGTATAATCCAAAATAGGGTTCTATTGTGATCCACAACACACCCCAAAATTGGGGACCCACCTTTTTTGCTTGCTTCCAAAGAAGACCACAGTGACCCAGATGCTAAAAAATCAAGAAAAAGAAAAATTTCACAAAAGAGAAAAAGTGTCGCGATATCGCGACATGTTGCTCCATCGCGGCTAGAAATAAAAACTTGTTGCGATATTGCGACATGTTGCTCCGTCACGGCTAGAAATGAAAAGTTGTCGTGATATCGCGACATGTTGCTCCGTCATATCCAGAAATGAAAAGTGGTCACAATTTTGTGACATGTTGTTCTGTTGCTGCTAAGAAAAATGAAGTTTCACGATATCGTGACAGGTCACGTTTTTGCAGCTCAGACAAGTGTTACTATAGTGGAATGGAAAAGTGTCGTGATTTCACAACATGTCACGTTTTTGTGACCAGGAGTAACAAAATGCAGCGAAGGATAACAACGTCATGATTTCGTGACATGTCACGTTTTCACGGCTAAGAGCAGCAGAGTGCATCATGAAGAGAAAATGTCACGATATCATGACGTGTTGTGAAATCGCGGTTCATAATAAAATTCATTCATCTAAGCATAAAATAATGACAAGATTGCATAGATTCAACAAAATAAGTGTTTCTTGTATTAATATTTGCAAATAATCCTCAATTATAATCATACCCTTCTTAGGGTCACTCAAATGATGATACATTTAATATAATGCCAAAGCCCTCAATAGAGTAGGTGCACTAATGTTTCTTTTCAACTAGTCACAAATTGCTCTAGGGTGGAGTTGCCCTCTTCTTCGCATTGGGGAAGGAACTTGATGGTTGAATCTCCTTTGAATCTTATTCCCTGCAATCAAGAAACAACATAAAAGTTTCAAAACTATAGGTAGCCTCTCATGATGAAGCCCTTTTGAGAAAAATGCATAAAGATACCATTAATAATGTATAATCAAGAAAGCGTTAAAAAAAATTCTAAACTATGTTAATTGGATCAAGATTTATGTAATTGCATAAATGAAGACAACAACTAAATGATGAATGGACTAATTACGTGAAATAGAGCATGAAAGCACATAAATAATCTGTTAAAGCCTACTTAATGCAAATGCAATGAAACTATTCTAAACCTAATTCTACCAGTCAAAAATCTTCTAAACTACAACTAAATCCTAGAAATGACTAATTTAAACTATCTAGCCAGACAGAAATAGAAACAGTAAGGTGGTGATACCTCTGTTACAAATAATAGGTCTAGTGAGCGGCCTGCACTATAAACCATGGTTGAAAGCCGTGATTAGCTCTCTGATAGGTTTGCCCTTAATTTCAAGGGCAGTCGGCTTGGCCTCCTTATCCAAATTGATGTTCAATGGTCACCTTCGGTGTCCTCAAACTAATTTGGTGGTTTATTCACTGTGATAAGTCTTCGTTTGCTCATATATATGCTTCTTGGCTCTCTTATGCTCCTAGGGCATCCATAATGCAATTCATCATGAATATTGGTAAGTAGGAAGGGGATAAGTACAATATCTCTCTCTCAGTATACTCGATTGAGTTTATAATTCGATAGGGCTTCACTACTCAAATCTCCAATGCTCTCTCTGATAGTTTACCCTAATTTTAAGGGGTATTTATAGGACTAGCCAAGGGCTAGGGGTGGCTTCATGGAGAAGCCAAGATCAAGAAGGGGTGGTTAGGAAATTTGGATTGGAAGCTTTTGTCCCCTAACCACCATCTTCTAGATCAAATGGTCGTTCAAACCGATTTGGCTCGGATGAAGGCCAACTGAACTTCAATTAAGACCATAGGTTATAGCTATAGTCTAGACTGTAAACCATAGGTCTCATCCATGGTTTAGCCTGTAGACCACAGGTATGGACTATGGTTTAGACTAATTAGGCCAAGGAGCCCAAATTGAGTGGTTAGAACCACTACTCTATCTTGGAGTCTGTCCAAGATCCTCCATATGGTCTTGTAGCATGTCCATATGAGTAGTCGCCCTCGATATGACGTATTTTAGGTGTCTACAATAAGGAGAAACTAAGTTGTTATATAACTTATGGAAAATGATATTGAACAATATCAAAGGTTAATTAGGCTCTCTCTTGGCTGAGATAAATTGATGATAGATTATAGCCAAATCCATGGATAGCCTAACTTGATTCACAAAAGTGGTTTCCAATTGAGCCCAATATGTAATGGAATTGGTTGGAAACTAATGTACCAATCATATGTCATTTCACATAAGGTGAGAGGAAATATTCGGTAAGTAACATCCTCATGTTGGACTTGCAATCTCATCAAGGTATCCTTGTAAGCTTGAATATGCTCTTAAGAAATTCTAATTCCATCATGTTTATATTTAGGCAAATACCTTTTTAAATTTTTGGGAATGTCATGGGCTGCTCCAACAATGTTTAAAGGACTACTATGAGCACCTATACAATCTGCAACTCATGTAGCTCATGCCATTGGAATTATTAATGGAAGAAAAAATGGGATGATGGGTAGCGATGAATCACTACTAGGTGGAATAACAATTGTATGACTCTTAGACCTTTTGATTCTCCTTGTAGGAGAAATGCTATGGAAAATAGTCTCTTCAAAAGCCTTAGATATTGTGATTATGGTCTTTGGTTCTAGCCTTAACAATGAAAACAACAAGTGCTTAGTACTCTTAAAATGAAATGACTTCCAATTTTCAAAATTTTAATTGATACATCATCATGTTCATTATAAGGCATCAATCAAATCCTAACAATAAGGAACATTCTCAAATTTGTAAAAGGTTAGCATCAATGCATCATCAATTAGAGAATTTTCCAATCAATAAATGTGAACAACTTTCACCCAGGTGTTGTAGGTGAGTTGGAGAGGAGAGTGCAATCCTCCAAGGGAGTTCCCAGGTTTGAATCTCCACCCTACCAAAAATGTGAATTGGGTACCCAAAATCCAATTGATAATGTTGGTACGGGTAGGGCTGGGTGCGACCCCCGAGTGACTTTGACGATGTAGAACCCCCTGTTCATGGTCTCTTAGACCAAGGCAGCCCCGCAAGGGGTTTTTTGCTTAAAAAAAAAATGTGAACAACTTTCACAAAAAAAATTGTTAGTCAAAGCCTATACCTTTAATTTAGGTTCTGCTTCTAACACCAATTCTGTTGAGTGATAATTTTGTCCAATTACCAAATTATACTCACAGACAGGGTATTATCAGAAAACCCTCTATTACAAAAAAATTTAAAACTTCTCCAAGGTTCTTATTTGCTTAATTGCTTAAAATATTCTTGAATTCTTGTAAAAATATGAAAATATGTTGAATACCTTAGAGGTGAAAGTAATTGTTAACAAGGGACCTATGGTTTGGTATTTGATTTGATTTGCGATAATTTCATTGCTCATGTAATTTGTGAAAATGCGACATTATTGCTCAACTATCTAATTTGAAATAACAAAATTTGAATGATGATTTACTCAATTTTATCTTCTTTTGTTAATAAAATTTTATCTTCTTTTGTTAACAAATTTTATCTTCCTTTGTTAAGCAAATTTTATCTTCTTTTGTTAACAAATTTTATCTCCCTTTGTTAAGATTTGTTTGAGCACAAAAGAAAATGACTAAAATATAACTTTGCAATATAGGAGCTTTGGAATACCACCTTATGAAAGCATGCAGAAAAATGGCGTACCGATGTGATGAAAATAAAAATAGATACAGATGCTAAGTCCTACGAACGCATGAAGGAAATGATGCAGAAACGATATGTGAGCAAACAAAATGGGGCATCCTTTATTGATATTGCTTTTAATATTATTACAATACATCCCCCTTCTGGGGATCATAATATTTGATACAATTTGTTACATTAATGGATGCCCGACAGAAGCTACGCTTCCAAGATCGGACGATACGCTTCCAGTGTCTTCCACGTGCCCACATTCGAAGTGGGCGGGATAAAAGTTGTCACTGCTTGTGTCCATGCATTCGTAGTTCTTTGCTGCAACTCTAGTACTCCTGGTGGTGAGATCCTATGCATAGAAAGACAACAAATCATTAATAGCATATGTGTGTCTAAAAAAAACATGAAATCCCTAAGGCCTCCAGCGGACACTTTTGGGATATCAGTGATAAGATTAATGAATCAATTACATAATGATATATAAATGTGAAGGACAACTTCTATAGTTGGTATCACATGATTTTGCATCGAAGTGGCATCGGACGACCCCGTTATGCTCGTTTACCCGTTGGGGGCCTCTCCAAAGTGAGCACTCCAACGTCTCACCTATGCTTATCCAAATAACTTATAACTCATGGGTTGGGCATTATATGTGATTCTAATACTACCCAGATGCTCGGAATTTGCATATCCTACCCAGATTCTCCTGTATGTGATAGGGGAACCCTACAAGCTAGTTAATGCATAAAATATTAGAACGATAATCAAATCATGTCAGAATGAGTTAAAAATTTAATAGAGGAATTAGGATATCATCTAGGACACATTGCAAAAATAATAGTAAGGAAATCATGCACATATTTCTAATCACTCCGGGGTGGGACGCTAGGGACTGTAGCAAAACTTGCAAAATGTGACCTTGCAAATGTCCTAACCAGAGGCCTCCAAAACTCTTGTAAAGTTGTGGTTAGACTAAAAGCAGAATTTTGAGATGACCCAGAAGGTCAGATTTGTAATATTATGCCCAGGTTATCTTGTATTGGAAGGCGCCCCCTGTAGGTTAGTAGACACGTAAAATGACAAAAATCGAGTCAAATCATGTCAGAAAGCAATGAAATTTGGACAACAACATAAGTATATCAGACATAAAAGAATGAAAAAATAATAGTAACAAAACCATGCACATATTTCTAATCGCTCCGGGGTGGGGCGATTAGGATTGCAGCAGTTTGGGGGGCGCCCAGGGGTGGGACGCCCATTGTTTAGGGCCTAGTTTTGACACCAATCCAAGTGTGATGGGTCCAAAATTCCTAAGGGGTTGTGTCAATGATTTTGGGGTGGGATTGTGGCCAATTTCTTGTGTTTTTGTATCTATATTGCATTCCTAGTGTTCACCCGATAACCTCTCTTCCAGAAGAGAGAGATTAGGGATGTAAGAAGCACAAAGAGGAATGGGGGTATAATTTGGTAGAAATTAATTGCTCCAAATGCTCTAGATATGTTATATTTTTGGGTTGAGGAGGCTAACCTTTTTATATACCTAAGGGTCTCCTTTGAATGCGCATGCGAGGGCACCACTTGGCTCGTTATGCATTTTTGGGGGAGAGAAGATTCCTCCCTAATTTAGGGCCTCCTTTATTGAGGGTAGGATTGATTGAAGCCTCTCTGATTTGAAACCATCCCTCACACTCCCATGCCTTGAATGTGGAGCTAGGTGGAAAATTTGGGCTGCCATTTGTCAAGGTTTGATTTTTCTAGTCAAACTTGCTAATCGTCCCACCTTGGAGCGATTGCTACTAATCATCCTAGGGTGGGATGAATAGGATTCTAATCATCCTAGGGTGGGATGAATAGGGATAAAAGTGCTTAAAATGTGCAAAAATGACCTCTAACCTTCCAAAACTGATTTGGGAGTGGTTAGGACCACTGTTTAACCTCTAGATTCTACCCTAGGGGTATGTATGCCAATTTAGTCAGTGCTTGTAGTCACATAATCGAATTGGTGTTGTTTTGGTGTCTATAGATGCCCCTTTTTGGGATGCGCTGTGTGTGGTGTAGTTCTGAGAAAAAATAGGTGACCAAAGAACTTAATGATTAAGGTTTCTCAGTAACCTAACTGTATCGCTCCAAATTTTTCACACCCTTACCTTTAGGCTATAGGATCCGTGCCCGGAAGGGGGATGTGAAAAGGATGGCGCGGTACCTCGGACTGAGAGGCCTTGCGAAGGTCCCGCCTCTCGAGGGAGGTGTATTATGGTGATTTTTTGATGAATGGTGGGTTCACCAAGAAACATTTAGTGGTAGTTTCCATGCCTAGGTTGGGAATGTGTTTGATGTGTTCAGTTTTAGCTTTAATCATCCAAGTCCTAGGTTTGGCCAAATGAATCTAAATTGCTCTATATGAAAATGCAAGTTAAATGAATACAGAGAACAAAATTAAGATAGAAAACAGAGAGAAAAGGGAAGATTAGAAAATCATACTTGATTCGGATGTCTGATGAAGATTTTGATTTTTTGGAAGCAATCAAGATCGCCTCTGATTTGACAGGATCATCTGCTATCAAACAAGATCGTCTGAGATCTAACGAATTCGTCAGACAAATTCGTCAGAGACCTACAATCAGAGAAATAGGTGCAAAACATAGAAAATACAACAATGCTAACATAGGGAAATAGTGTAAAATGACAGCAATAACATTAACATGATGATAGTGAACAAAACACGAATACACTACAATGATTTGATGATGATTGATGAATTAATTATGCATTTAAAGCTACATGGGTGAACTCCAAAATTCATAATAGCAGAAAACAATAAATAAACTAGCTAATTGCAAAATAAAATAGTAGAAAAAGGTGAAGAAAATACAAACTTTGGGCACTGATTGCCTCAATGTTGACTGCAGTCAAAATCGTCTCGCATTGGTATAAAATCGTCTCTAATTTGATAGGATCGCCTTCGATCTAAACAGGATCATCTACGACGATGTAAGCTTGCTCCGGCTAAAAAATACTAAGGTACCTGCAACAAAATTTGGATAGAACAAGTGCAAATAGCAATTTAGGATGTTTTAATGCATGTGAAGTCAAGTTACAGGAATTATCAGCCAGGGGGGTGCTAAGGGGAGGGCTTAGGATTAAATAGGATTAGGAGGGAGGTTAGGAGGTTGGAGATCATCCGTATTTGGGAGATCTCCAATGGGGGAGGGTCTCTAGCAGCACAGACATGCTTCTGCCCGGATTAGAGACGCCATTGGAATAGAAGCTAATTGTGAAAACTTAGTTTATGGACAAGATCGTCTAGACGTCCTAGCCCAGACGAAATCATCCGATCTGAGGCGATATCGTCTGATCGGTGACGATATCGTCAAACGGTCAAAACAAACTCTAAAAATGGCACAAAAAATGAGGAAACGGACTAAGCGGTGGTTTGGGAGTGGTTTTGGACGTTAAAATTTGAATTTGAATTATTACTATGGTAAATGTAATTACTAAGGTTTTACTGCGCCAATTTTAGGGTGCTAAATTTTGCCCCCTCTTTAGCGAATTTTTTAAAGAAAATGCGTTAAATATGAGTTCTTCTCGATTTATGAGAAAGCAAAAATTATTTTCATTTTTAGGCGACGATTCTTGGTCGAATCGTACGATAGCTTACTATGGTGCCCCCTCCGTGTTTTTACCCAAATCGAACGTTTGAGGTAAAAACGCGGAAAAGTAAAATTTTGAAAATGTTTTTAATTATGTTTTGAATAAAATTAAGAAAAATAGGGTAAAACCCTAATTCATTTTTACTGTTCATTTTTCTAGTTTTTAGAGCTCTACAAACAAAAATGGTGGAGACAGTGCATAGATCGACAGAGGTTCGACGCGGGCTACGGGTAAGAGTCTAAACTTAGCTTAGAATGCTTAAATTTGAATTTACATGCTTTTTAGGTGAATTTTGATCAATTTTTGAGCATCACGACCATTTTTGGGCCGTCGACGTCGTCGAGACGAAATTGTCCCGATTTCGATGAAATCGTCTAAAGTTCGCTGATTTTGTCGAAGAACGAAATCGGCGAAAGGGGGACGATTTCATCAAATTAGGGATGATTTCGGCGTGCGATATCAGAGACGATTGGCTCAAATTTGGGACGATATCATCCAATAGTGGACGATATCATCAGTTGATGAAATTGAACTTGCTTTAACTTGCATTTTTGATTAATGATTTTTGATTGTGTTGTTTATGTTTGCAAAGAGGATTGCTAAAGAGCAGAGAATGTAAATATGGTAGGTTGAGAGATGATTTGGCCACTCTAACACAGGCAGAGCGGGATCATCTAGCTCAGGATAGCTTATAGCATGTGGCAAAGATTCCACAAGTGTCTACAGACATGGGGCTACTGACAGCCCTGGCAGAGAGGTGGTACCCGGGTTCTTCATGTTTCGGTTATCGACAGGGGAGATGACTCCCACATTGGAGGATGTATGGAGGATTCTGAGGATCCCCATACAAGGACAGTTGATCACTCCTACAACCAATCAAGGCCATGCTATGATGTGATTGTGTGGTGACCCGAGCTTTGCCTTGGAGAAGGGCGAAGTGAACATCGAGGTGCTACATCAGATGCCTGGGGCATCTAGACTCACACAGGTTTTGGTCAGAGTGGTAGGTGGACTTTTGTTATGCCACCAAAGTGGGTGTAGGGTACCATGGGTACTAGCAGATGTGATCTACGACATGCGGGACCACGACTACAAATTCTCTTGGGGCAGCTTTGTTCTATGCCGATTGTACAGGATCCTACATGGGGTCGTGTACAAGGGCGGTCGATGTCTGGTGATGACATCATTACTATAGGTTTGGTGCTGGGAGCACATTGTAGTGTAGAGGTTGATAGGGCTTCCTTTGACAAGGGTTGATGGGGAGAGGCCCCGAGCTTTCTACTGGTGGCTCCAGAGAGGGTCACAGCGACGGATTGATCTGCCTATGTCTTAGAGACTACTGGATGACCCTGTCCCAGACCAGATCACCTAGAGGCCATGGTGAGAGCACCCAATGTGGGCCTAGGATGGACAGGAGCTAGCTTGCGTTAGGCGAACCTACTGGCTGTAGATGGAGAGGGGAGAGGTGGAGCTCCATCGGTATGATCAAGTTTTGTGACAATTCGGTCTACAGTAGGGGATCCCATCTCTCAGGGATTACGAGTTTTCCTGGACTGTCCAAGATAACACCACAGTCAGTGGGGCTCCAGACATGTAGTGCTTCTAGAGTCAGGATGCGAATGATGCCCCCATCCAGCCAGTGGATGGTGACGATGTAGGGGTAGTCGATGGCTACGATGCCTGGTATGCAGGCATCCACCCTTTTCGGATGATGAGGGCTCAGGGTCCGATTCATGCAGTTGTGCGTCGGATAGGGAGGTGGCACCAGATGGCTATTGAGGCGGCCCAGGGTCATAATGGGAGAGAGCAGAGGAGTCCACAGGCATAGGAGAGGCTGCGATAGTGGGAGAGGAGGACGGAGAGACCCCCTTCTCCATAAAGAGAGATGCCACCATCGCCCGATAAGGGTAAGGGTGTTGACACTGGGGAGAGTAGCGAGATAGTGACTCTCCAAGTAGAGACAGTTCGTCTCTAGGCACAAGTGCAAACCCTGCAGGAGGAGGCTACACAACACTGAGCTGAGGCAACACAGCTCAGAGGCGATATTGCACGCCTCAGAGCATGGGGCGGAGGGGCGAGCACTGGGGAGATGGCATGGGCTATTGCCCAAATCACTTTCTACCAGACATTATACTATCAGATGGTGCCAGAGGAGGATAGATTACCATTGCCGATGAACATCTCAGATTTGATCCGGATTGGGTCGTCAAGGACTTTTTCCCGATTGACGACTAGGACTCGCAGTACCACTCATACTGTGATGGGGCCACCTTGTCCACCTCAGGGTGGGGGAGGAGATGAGGCTGAGATCTCGAGGGGTTCTCGAGGCTAGACTACTACATGGCATTGTACAGATTGATATGATAGAATTTATTATTTTTGATAGAGGATTGAGTATGTCGAGGTACAGATTGTGGCATACCAATCTAGTTTTGAGATGATGTATATATTGTTGATATATATATGAGATGAGATATTTTTGATCATATGACTTGTCTTATGTATTTTTATGATGCTTTTAAATGTTTTGATTGATTGATTTGATGATTCATGTAATTACATCGTTGGGAATATTATGGTTTGAATGTCATGCTTATAAAATTTAAATGAAATAATCTGATAGAACAAATTGGTTGTTTGTGATGTAATGTGATAAAAAATAAAAAGAGACTTCTAACAATAATTTCAAAGGATTTTGTCACTATTATAGACCATTTCATGGAGTCGCCGCTCACTTGGTCGTCAAACTAATCCCAGTATAGAAATATTGTTAAAAAGTAAAAGAGTGCTTAAGAGACTGTCTTAAGACTTTGGTGCAATGGAGCAAATGATGATGATGATGGTTTGTTTTTAGATGTTCATAAAAATAGTATGGATGAAATAATGTTAAAATGATTTTTGCTAGGCATAAAATCCTAAGTGTGAATTTTTTTTTGGATAATTCTGTTGGAATTATACCATCATTACAAAATTGAAGGTTGACATAATGACATGAAATAATGATAATATGCATGCTTTTTGTTTTGAAAACATAATTGTATAACAGAATGATTTAAGTCATGGTTTTTATGATTTTTAAATAAATTGGGAATAAAAATTGGTACAATGGTTTGCACTAGGCATAGAATATGTAGGTATAGACTTATACCATCATCGCGAAAATCAAAGAAGAAAATAGATTGTTTTATTCCATGGTTGATTTTTAATTTTGGAAAATAAACAGAAAATATGAAGAGGACGACTTGCGCTAGGCATAAAATTCCAATTTTGGTTTTGGAACTATATTATCGTCATGAAAGTCGACAATATATATATGTGTTTTGATTGTATGGTTTTGAAAGAAATTTTGATTTTTTCTATTATGTATGTAGTTGTCTTTATACTAAACAACTGTACTTTAAAGAAGAAAATGAATTTATTCCAAACGGTTTGCAAAAATATTTCAAAGTATCTTAAAGACAAAAGTTAGATTTATAAGGAATCCCATGTGCATATGTGAATTCATTTCCAATATTGATTTATCATAATGATACACAAAATCTCTCAAATACAAAATGTGTGTGCAATTGCTATGTTCGTTTACCATTTTTGAGCAAGATAATTTGATACAAGTGATTTGAATTAACCAAATAAGTGTTCATTAACCATGATTTAGATGCATATAACCATACCAGACTACTATGTAAGTCGGATTATCAAGAGCTATCTAATCCATAAGCGGACATAGGTCCGTACAAAAGAAGGTCGCTAATGTGACAGACATATCGCCACGCTAGGAGTTACCAAAGGCCAAGCAAGTTGGGCACAAACCACCTGTTATGGGGCTTACCTCACAGTTTTCGAATAATTGAGAGTTCCAGGGATTCAAGCTCATTAACCCTTCTTTTCTTTTCAAAGGGTAGGGAAGGGGATTTTATTGCTTTTTCTTTTGCTTTCTTTTCTTTTCTTTTGTATTTCTTTTGTATTTTTGCTTGATAATGCTTGGAACATTGCTGTAATGATATAAAATAACATTTTTCTTTTTCTCATTTTTTTTTCTTGAACTTTGCTTTTCTTCCTATGCTAGGGATACTTGCTCGGATTAGATGTAGAGCAAGGTATTTTTATTTTGGGTAGGGGTGAGCTTGTCCTTTTGCCAATTCTCAAAGATTCTAGACCATGTGCATGATAGGATAGCAGGGGAAACTTTTCACTCAAGAAACCACTTCTACTATGTAGCATAGCATGGATATTACAAATATAATCATTTTATTGTGAAAGGATGTGCTTGGTTTAAGTAAATAACAAGATCAATTCTCTGTGCTCAAACTTTATTTAATTGAATTTTGTGGACTTTGATATAAGAGAGATTAGTAATCATGCCAAATAAAATCAAGATATTTATTTTTATGTTTGCAAAAGTGAGAGATTCCAAATAAATGCAAATTTATCCAAAATAATTTGAAACTATAACTGCAACATTTGTAAGAAGAAATATATATAAATACTTTTTGAGAAGTTTGAGAATGTTGACTCTCTATTTATTCTTTATTTTGTTTTGGTTTCGAAAGAGTCAAGAATATTGTTGTTTTTATTTTTATTATTATTATTATTATTTTTTTTTGAAAGAATTAACAAGTGCCATAAATAAATACAACAAATAGTTTTGAAGATTTTGGTGATTATGAATGTTTTTTGTGTTTTTGAATTTGAAAGAAATACAAGATAGTTATTTTGAAATATTTTAAACAAATATATACAAAGATGAGATGACCAAATTTATACATAGTAATGTTTAAGATGCAAAATATTCATGGGTTCTTTAAGTTCTTTACCATCTAAGGTAGATAATTTGTATGCTCCCGATTCAAATTTAGCAGTGATAATGTATGGTCCTAGCCAGTTGGGCTCAAATTTACCTTTAAGGTCCTTAGTTGCATTAGTATTTTTTTTATTTTCTTTTAAAACAAGGTCGTCGATCTCAAAGGATCGATGACGAACTTTTTTAGCATATGATCTTTTAAGCTTGTTTTGGTAGGCACAGAGATGCTCCAAAGCATTGATGCATTTTTCATCTAGGAGTTCTAGCTGACTGAGTCTGCCAGCTCGATATTCATCTCCTACTTCGGTATCTTGAAGTAGTAGAGCCAAAGAAGGAACTTCTAATTCAAAGGTAAAAACGGCTTCAACACCATAAACCAAAACAAAAGGTGAAGTTCTAGTGGGGGTTCGAACACTAGTTCGATAGGCCCACAAGGCTGGATATTACTGAATGTGCTAGTCGTGGCCAGTTTTATTGACCAATATTTTGAGAATTTTGATTAAGGTTTTGTTAGATGCTTCGCTTGACCATTACCCTGAGGATAATAGGGAGTGGACCAGCGATGTTGAATCTTATATTTTTGGAATAATTTTTTAACATCTTTATTTTTGAAACAAGTTCCATTATCAGAGATGAGATTTGCAAGAATTCAGAACCTACAAATGATTTGATTAAAAATAAATTTAGAGACTTGTGTGCCAGTGCGAGAAGCTAAAGGCATAGCTTCAACCCACTTCGTGAAATACTCAATGGCGGTTATGATGAATTTGTGTCCATCAGACGACACAGGATTGATTTTGCCAATAATATCTAAACCCCATTTTTAAAAGGGCCAAGGAGATGAAATAGCTTGAAGTTCTTGTGCAGGCGCATGGACAAGGTCGGCATGTTTCTGGCACTTGTTGCAATGGCACACATAATCATGTGCATCCTTTTCCATGGTAGGCCAAAAGTATCCTATCCTAAGGAGTTTTTTAGCAATGACACTACCACTGAAGTGTCCTCCATAAGATCCATCGTGGGCTTCACTCAAGGCGGATTTGGATTCTTCTAAATTCAAAAATCTTAATAAGATACCTTCAAAAGATCTCCTATACAAAGTATTGCCAATTATTACAAATCGACTTGCTCGTCTACGTAATAATCGATGCTGGTTTCTATTAGAATTGGCGAGGAAAGTCCCATTTTGGAGAAAATCAAATATATCTGTATACTAAGGTTCAAGAGTAGTTTCGTTGATTAGAAACACATCCAAAGGTTCTAAGCATGGCTTATTTGAAGCAGGTTCCTAGAGTCAACGAATAATGATAGTGGCATATTCGTCATCTAACTCCAAGGGTAGGAGAGATGCAACTGTGGCCATAGCATCAGCTGCACGGTTGCTAGTTCGAGGAATAGCTTCCAAGGTAACTTGATCAAATAAAGACATTAATTGTAAAACATAGGCTTTCTATGGACGCATTTTATCATCTCTGGTCTGATAAAATTCATTAATTTGGTTTATAACTAGTTGAGAATCACCAAAAACTAACAGATGTTTAATTTTTAGCGCCAAGGCAGCTCGTAATCCAAGGATTAGAGCTTCATATTCAGCAGTATTGTTGGTGCAAGCAAATGTTAATTTGAAGGACAGAGGAATAAGATGTTTTTACGGGGATATTAAAATAATACCCACACTAGCCCCACTCATGCATCGGGCTCCATCAAAGTATAAGGACCATTGTTCAATATGGTCTGCCTCTAATTGAAGGCTTTCATTAGGAAACTCAATGATGAGGGGATGGGTAGACTCTAAGGGTGCAACAGCTAATTGATCTGCTATGATTTGACCCTTAACAGACTTATGTCCTATGAATGTGAGATCAAACTCACTTAGAGCAAGAACCCACTTGGCTGTGTGACCCGATAAATAAGGTCGACTCATGAGATACCTCAAGGGATCATATTTAGCAATGACATAAGTTTTTTGACTAAGCATATAATGGCATAATTTTTGCGTAGCAAACACGACTTCTAGACATAGTTTTTCTAATATTGTGTATCAAGTTTCATAACTGACGAAGGTTCGGCTAATATAATAATTAGCACATTCTCTCTTTTCATCATCAAGTTGAGCTAACATAGCTCCTAAGGCAGAATCTGAAGCTAAAATATATAGGAGAAATGGGCGATCAGGTTTAGGTGGTGAAAGCATAGGTGGGTTAAGGAGGTATTGTTTGAGAAGTTCAAAAGCTTCTCTACATTCGTCGTCCCAATTAAAAGGGACATCCTTCTTAAGAAGTTTAAGAAAGGGACCAGTTTTTTCTGCCAGCTTATCGATGAAGCGATGGATGGCTTGAAGCTTACCTTGTAAACTTCGTAACTTAGATATATTAGTAGGTGCAGGCATATCAGTGATAGCTGCAATCTTGAGAGGGTCGATTTCGATACCATGTAAAGAAACTAAAACCCCTAATAGTTTACCGGACTTAACTCCGAATATGCATTTGGTTGGATTTAATCGAATAAGATATTCTCGTAATCGATTAAAAACTTTTCTCAAATCCTCTAAATGATTATCTTCATGAATAGAGTGAGCTATAATATCATCTACATAATCATGTAGGATATCATGCATATTTTCATGAAAAATATAAGTCATAGCTCTTTGATAGGTTGCACCTACGTTCTTTAAGCCAAATGGCATCACTCTCCAACAAAAGGTACCCCAGGGGGTAATAAAGGTTGTTTTAGCCTGATCCTCAGGAGCTATCCTGATCTGATTATAACCAGAGAATCCATCCATTAAGGACATCATCCCACTCCCGGTAGTAAAGTCAATGATTTTATCCATGTTTGGAAGAGGAAAATCATCTTTAGGGCATGCAACGTTAATATCTCTAAAATCTATGCAAACCCTAACTTTGGTGGCTTATTTCTTGGTTACTAGAACTACATTTGAGATCCATTCAGCATAATCAATAGCTTGTATAAAAACAACATTCAGGAGTTTTTCTATCTCCCCTTTGACTAGCAGAGCCACTTTGGGATGCATTTTTCTAAGTTTTTGTTTAACGAGGTTTAGCATCCGGATGGACTACTAGATGATGCATGACTACAGAAGGGTCTAGACCTGGCATATCTTCGTATGTCCAAGTGAAGACATCTTCATACTCTTTAAGGAATGCAATGTATTTTTCTTGTTTTTCTTGACTTAATTATGATCCAATATTGATTATGTGAGGATTATCCTCAGTTCCAATATTAATTTTAATGACGTTTTCTACCTCCATGTGTAGATCTCATTCAAAATTAGGTGGGGTGGGTGAAACACCCAATTCTTGTAATTCTTGTAAGGTTAAGTTGGATAATTCATCTTAAGGATTAGTGGTCGCAATTTGGGCTATAGTTGGTATAGAACCATCAAAATAAAATCCATTGTGTAACATTTCTTCAATGGAGACATCGTGGAAAATATCTCCTTCCAACTCCTCATCGAAGCCAACAATCATTTTAGGGTAAGCTATGGATAGCATGTTACATGTAAATGGCTGATTTTTTAGAGGCAAATCATTACGCCTATCCAAATAATCTTGATAACATATGAGTTGATCATCATCTTCAAAAGGAAAGGGTTGACCCTTACTAGGAAATAGGCCCACACCACAAGCGAGTGTGCCATGGTTCTACCTCGAAAGGTTCTTTCATGCCATTTTGGAAAGGTCCCAAGCCTTTCCCTTTATATCACATTTTAAGCATTATGGGTTTAGCTTTAATATATTCATTGGTCAAATAACATCGAGCGTATCCTTCAGGATGAGTTTTGATATTTCGAGGGATTTTTCCCCAGTCATATCCTTTATAAATAAAGGAACAACTCCCGAATTGGTAAGTACTTCCCATAGGTTATGGGAGGCCCAAAGTACGAGGAGATGGCGACAAGTTATTTAAAAGAATTGAATCTTGCATGAAAGAATTTTTTTTTTCTGATATTAAGGTTGTGGATAAATCTGGTAAAATTTCGTCAGAAAGAGCATAAGATGTAGAAGGATCATTCACTATATCTTTAGATGTGGAAGGTATGATATATGTTGATAATGTGGAAGTGTTAAGAGATGGGTCTATAGGTTTTGAAATTATAGGGATAGAACATGAAGGATTGGTCATGGATTGAAGATATTTTTGAGGTTCTAGAGTGGTTTGTTTAGAAGATTGTTGATCTATATATGAGGATGAAATTAATGGAGGGGAAATAGGTGAAGCTATGGGTGTGTGTTTCATAGTTTTAGATGAAGAATAATAATTAGGATGTGTGGATGACAAAGCAGGGCAAAATTGCACTCCAACAGGTTCTGCCAAAGCACACATATCAAAGGGTCTAGGGTCACCATGGATAGTGACCAACTGATTTTTAAATTCGAATTTAGCACATTGGTGTAAAGTTGATGGGATAGCCCGCATTGCATTGATCCAAGGACGACCCAAGAGTATATTGTACGATGCGGGGAAATGTACAATAAACATAGTGGTATCTAGAGTTCTAGGACCAACTTGCAATGGGATGGTAATAACTCCACATGTTTCCTGTGTTTCGTCATTGAAAGATTTGATAATCATGTCAATTTTCTTCATTTCATCACTTCTAAAACCAAATCATTGGTAGAAGTCAAGAGTGCAAATGTCTAGAGATGAACCATTATCAATCAGGACTCTTTTAACAACTACATCTCCAATTAGGGCCATAATGTATAAGGGATTATCCTTATGTAAACTGTGTTGTGGGATATCTTTATCCTGGAAGTCAATACAATCAACTTCTCGAGTGATGATAGTATTGGCCATGGCTTTAGGTTGAATGTTTTGAGGTACCATCATTTGGCTTAATGTAAGCATCAACTCATCCCTATGGGTAGGAGAAGATCTTAACAAATCCAAAATGGAAATTCTGGCTATAGTATTGGATAGTTGCTCATTAATATTGTAAGGGGGTTTAGGTTGAACATTGGAAGCATGATTCCATTTATTGGGATTTTTCAAAACGAATGGAGCTGATCCATCATTCTGGTTTGGTTCTTGTTGAGAATTTTGAGCCTGTTGTTGGGTAACGACTCTGATGGTACCTACAATGTTATATTGAAGACGCTAAACTGGTCTCGATTGAGCATTTGTGGCTTGTTAATTTGGGAGGAATTGATTAGAAGAGGGTCGAGTAGTAACTCTTCTAGGAAATGGTTCTTCTGGAACCATAGCATCTGTGATGGGTTGAATAGGATCTGATTCATTTTTAGAACTATTCGATTGGTTTGAAGTGATGTCTATCTCACTTTCAGTATCTGATTCTATATCACTAGAATCTAGAGTTGGAATATTATGTAGGGGCCTGGTCGTAACCATGGATAAAGTCATGTCAAATATTTGAGGATCAGGATTAAGTAAATGTCCACTAATAGTCCCTACATATCGGGTAGAAGGAGGAACATTATGATGTTTGATTTGCTCTTTACCGTGTCTTGGTAAAGGGTGTTGAAATATGTCTAATGATTGATTAGCATTTTGATTTTGATTTTGGGGAATGGTCTTCTGAGGATTATTAGGCGCATTTTGTTTAGGTTGAAAGTCTTGCACCTCCATTTCATTATTATCAATCAGATCCTGTATTTTATATTTCAACCTTTTACAAGTGTTGGTAGAGTGTCCAGGTCCTCTATGAAAATAACAGTGTAAGTCAGCTCTATATCCGGGTATAGTTGGGTCAGGTTCCCGGATAGTTGGTAATTGGATCAAACCTCTTTCGAGTAATTGAGATAAAATAGTTGATAATGGTTGATTCAATCTAGTAAATTCTCAAGGAGGCTTATCAGGAGGTTTCAATATAAATTTTTCTGTTGTTTTTGTTGCATTGATATTAGCAACATTTCTGCTGTCAGTGACTCTGTCACCAACAACTTGTTTGTTTTTATATTGATTTCTGGAGGTTTTCTCATCATCCTTCTTCCTAAGTTGGCCTCTCCTAATGAGGGCATCTTCTACTCTTCGAGCTAAATCTATAGCTTGATCGAAGGTAGTTAAAGTAGCGATTGATAGCTCATAAGATATTTGTTCTTGTAAATTATTGATAAAAATGTCCAACATTTCCCTATAAGGTAGCACAAAGTGCATTTTTCCTATCAACTGCCTCCATCTAGCTAAGAAATCGGCAAAAAATTCATCCTTGTCTTGTTTTAAGTTGTATAAATCTTTAATGGTTACATGCCTCTCGATGTAGGCACTAAATTGATGGACAAAAGATTCAATTGGTTTCTTCAAAGTTTCTCAAAGAATGAGTGGGCAATTGATAGTACCACTCTAATGCCATTCCACCTAAAATTTTTGGGAACATTTTTAGTAATAGCAAGTCATCATGTGATATATCATGACATGCTATCCTAAACATGCAAAGATGCTCTATGGGATCTTTGGTTCCTTTATATATAGGCAAGATGGGCATGGGAAAATGCTTAGGGTAAGGTTGTGCTACAACCATGGGATCCAAAGGTTGACTACATATCTCTCGATAATTGTACGAGGGACGGTAAGGATCTATTTGGTCCATACGCGAAGCTAACTGTTTCACCATGGCTTCCAGATTACTAGTTTGCCCACCATATTAGTTCAATAGGGCATTGATATGGTATTTGTGAGCATATGATGGAGGAACATGAAGATTAGATGCTATGTTGCTATTGTGTAAATTGTTGGTAGGAAAAGTGTTATGAAGGAATTTTGAAGTTGTATTATGATGTATTCCAGATTGTTGAAAATTGGTGTTTGACCTCATTTTAGGTTTTTGTTTACTTGAAGCATATTGATCAACAGTTTGGCGAAGTAAAGTAGTGAAGGAGGTTTTCTTTTGTGTGGGAACTATTTTAGGCTCAATAACAGGTTCCTTAGGAGGTTGGGTAACCTATTGCTTTGGCATGTTTTGAATCATAGTGACCATATCTCTATTGGATGGTCCAGCCTTATCACTTTCTTGATCAATGAAAGACAAGGGATTAGTGCGCACATCAAACATATGTTCCATGGCGGCTTGAGTGTCACTAATTTTCCCTCTATCAATACGAACTACCATATTAAGAACACCAATGTTATTATGGAAAAAATTCTAGAAATGATCTACATTGTCAAAAGCAATAGTTCCATCTGGAGCTACTCTAGGGGATGAGGATCCATCCTCTTTAACATTTTCTTCTTGTTCATTATCTTCACCTAGGTCATCTTCTGGTTGATCTAGAGTTTCTCCTTCTAGAATTGGTTCTTCAGGAAGGACATTTGGGTCTCTAGTTTTATCTTCTAACCAATCTTCTTCTTCTCCTTCAGTTTGTTTACCATTCCTAAGTTTAGGCATTGTGCTTAATATAGATTTCAGCAAATATATATATATATATATATATATATATATATATATATATATATATATATATATATATGCAACAAGTTTAAGAGGTAAATATTAATTATATACCTACTAAAATATTTAAAATGAAAGGTTTTGGTTTTTGTTATGTTTTTTAGTTTTTCTTTGTTTTTGTAATAATATTGTAAAGATAACAAACAACACAATAAATGCAAGAAATAAGACTGAAAGTAATGATCTAGTTTTCTATAAACAATTTATAAATGTCATTAATGGGCTCAAGTTCTTCAAGAGTCATGAAGTGTTCTTCTTCAAAATAAAAATTTTCCTTCAAAAATTTAATGAAAAGAGCTATAGTGATATTATCTGTTTCATATGCTGGTTGATAGAAGTAAAGTTCGTGGAAATATTCTCGATATAACACAGCTCGAGGAACTCTATTCCATATTTCTCTATCCGTAAGAACAACCTCTTGGTCTTCTATATGACCTAGGAACTGGTGTACAATGGCTACGTTCTCGAGGTATTCCTCGAAGGTGAACAATTTTGAAGATACAAGGGCTCTCCTATAAGCTAACCATCTATGGCAGGCTCTCTGAAGTTCATGATAAAAGATGAGTTGATGAGGATCCAGGATTCTATCTAGGACAAGCCTCTTGATTTGTTTAAGTTTTGTTGACCTAGATGAAATGACACTAAGTCTTCTATCAATTTCATCCCACAAAAATTGATTTCTATCATGCTTCGTGCACACTAAGCACATAATTGATTTCTATGGCTGCCAATTGGTTTTCAACATTTATAGTAACTGCTAATATTTTCTTAGGAGCTACCATCTAAGCATGATATACAACTTATTAGTTTTAGATGACTTGAAATGCATCTATGTTTTAGTTGTTTTATTTTCTTTGTTTTGTTTTGTTTTCAAAAGGTTTAAAATGCATTCACGTCGGGTTCACCAAAATGTATCGCTCCAAATTTTTCACACCCTTACCTTCAGGCTATAGGATCCGTGCCCGGAGGGGGGATGTGAAAAGGATGGCATGGTACCTCGGACTGAGAGGCCTTGCGAAGGTCCTGCCTCTCGATGGAGGTGTATTATGGTGATTTTTTGACAGATGGTAGGTTCACCAAGAAACATTTAGTGGCAGTTTCCATGCCTAGGTTGGGAATGTGTTTCATGTGTTCAGTTTTAGCTTTAATCATCCATGTACTAGGTTTGGCCAAATGAATCTAAATTTATCTATATGAAAATGCAACTTAAATGAATATAGAGAACAAAATTAAGACAAAAAACAGAGAGAAAAGGGAAGATTAGAAAGTCATACCTGATCCGGATGTCTGATGAAGATTCTAATTTTTTTGAAGCAATCAGGATCACCTCTGATTTGATAGGATCATCTGCTATCAGACAAGATCGTCTGAGATCTGATGAATTCGTCAGAGACCTGCAATCATAGAAATAGGTGCAAAACATAGAAAATACAATAATGCTAACATAGGGAAATAGTGTAAAATGATAGCAATAACATTAACATGATGATAGTGAACAAAACATGAATACACTACAATGATTTGATGATAATTGATGACTTAATTATGCATTTAAAGCTACATGGGTGAACTCCAAAATGCAGAATAGCAAAAAATAATAAATAAACTAGCTAATTGCAGAATAAAATAGCAGAAAAAGGTGAAGAAAATGCAAACTTTGGGCACTGATTGCCTCAATGTTGACTGCAGTAAAAATCATCTCGCATTGGTACAAAATCATCTCTGATTCGACAGGATCACCTCTAATCTAAACAGGATCATCTGCGATGATGTAAGCTTGCTCCGGCTGAAAAATACTAAGGTACCTGCAACAAAATTTGGATAGAACAAGTGCAAATAGCAATTTAGGATGTCTTAATGCGTGTGAAGTCAAGTTATAGGAATTATCAACCAGGTGGGTGCTAAGGGGAGGGCTTAGGATTAAATAGGCTTACAAGGGAGGTTAGGAGGTTGGAGATCATCCGTATTTGGGAGATCTCCAACGAGGGAGGGTCTCTAATGGTGCAAACACGCTTCTGCCCGGATTAGAGACGTCGTTGAAACAAAAGCTAATTGTAAAAAAATAGTTTATGTACAAGATCGTCTGGACGTCCTAGCCCATACGAAATCATCCGATCTGAGGTGATATCATCTGATCGATGACAATATCATCAAACTGTCAAAACAAACTCTAAAAATGGCACAAAAAAAGAGGAAAAAGACTAAGCGACAGTTTGGGAGCGATTTTGGAGGTTAAAATTTGAATTTGAATTATTACTATGGTAAATGTAATTACTAAGGTTTTACTGCATCAATTTTAGGGTGCTACACTAACCAACTTTTGATGCCCCAAGTAACCTAACCAACTTTTGTTCATTCATGAATAGACAAAGGGCACAACATTTTGTTTGAGGAACATTTTCTTCATGCTTCCAGAATGCCAAGTGTTTGTTTAGGCTATGATTATTGCTTGTTTGCTGCCCCAAGCAGGAGCGTGATTGTATTTTTCAATGATTCTTTGAATGCATGTCATTTCCTTGATTAGGTGTGTATTTGTTGATTGGTGACCAAGTGTGACTACCCCCTCAAGCAACGAATCGATGAGGAAATGAACAAAAATGATAAAAGAGATGAGTCGCTTGACCCAATATGACGTTTTAAAGGGTGCCGTGCCTTTAGTAGTTTTCATTGAATGCTTATTACAGTTTTCTAACCATCAGACCTATTTTTGGTGGGTTTTGACCCTCCTTTTTTTTGGGGGGGGACACCTATTGGGGTAGAAATTATCAAAAATCCTCCTTCCTGTGGAGTAGTACGGCTATGATAGCCTTCTTAGGGAGTAGGATAGTGAGTATTTGTGGCCTTGACTATGGTTTTTCATGCCATGAATGTCAGGTGCAAATGCACCTTTGTTCGAAAGATTTATTGTTGTTTTTGATGCATTTTTTGGATGCAATTTTTGTTGCTTTATTTCTTGCTCTATAATCATCCCAGGGTGGGATGAATACCAATTTTGTAATATTTCTAGGGTGGTATGAGCACTAACTAGAGTTCTCATCCAAGGGTGGAACGATTACAGGCCTAACAGCCTATATAAGGACCAAAACTAGGTTTTGGGCTCATTTGCAATATTTTTTTCTTGGCAATTTGGAGCAGTGAGGAGGAGTGCGAGTGTGCGTAGTGGAGCGCTACTAAAATTTCATGGACATCATGAGTGAGAGAATTGGATCTTTGAGTGGAGAAGCCAAGGTGAGACCGGTATGATGTTCCTTCTCTTTATTTTGTTGTTTTTGTTCATATTATGGTTGAAACCCTAATATGTTTTATTTTGTTTTTGTTTTTGCCATATTATGGTTGAAACCCTAATATGTTTTATTTTGTTTTTGTTTTTGCCATATTAAGGTTGAAACCCTAATATGTTTTTTTTTTTCACATTAAGGTAGAAACCCTAATATGATTTTCTATATAGTTTTATTTTAATGTTTTTGTTTATATTAAGTATGTACTTAATATCTTTTTTTTTGTTTTATTTTTTGTTTCAGGTTGTGAAGAGTCGGTACCAGTAGTCGACTATTTTCTTTGATGCCCAAGATGCCCTAACAGTTGTGGATTGGTAGTGGCTTGATGCCCTTGGGCTCAAGCACATGACGCATTTGGATCCTATGGTGGGGGATTAGGCATATTTGACCACCCTGATCAATCTATGGGATCCCCGCACCAACACTTTTCATCTCCTAATAGGGGATATGACTGTTACTTTGGAGGATGTGTATCAGATTCTACAGATTTTGATAGATGGACTACCTATCCGGATGACCCACTGTGACCATTGGATAGTAGTATTGACACGATGTTTTGGTCTAGCAGTGGAGAGGGGGTTGGAGAGGGTTGTGGAGAGGGCAGAGGCTGACTTCCAGAAAGGTGACATTTTGGTGCGGTGGTGGCTGGAGAAGGGCATATTAGGGGTGAGGCATGCTTTGATCATGACCCTCATCTCCAATATGCTACTTACTAACTCCTCATGTGTGAGCTTCCCTTGGAACCTGCTTGAGTTGGTTTTCACATTGGTGGAGTTTCCTACATCAGATCCACTTATTATGAGATGGGGTCAGACTTTATTGATGTAGTTGTATGACAAGATGTACAAGGTCCATTATCGAAAGTGAAATGGGATCGGGTGCAGCTATCTCTTACAATGCTGGGGTTGGCAATACATAGTTATGGAGCGGCCGTAGGGTTTTTCCTTGGACCACCTGAGGTGAGATGGTGGATCAAGAAATTTGATATGCCGATTTATGGTGGAGGTTAGAGGAGCATGGATAGAGTCGGTAGTGGGCAGGTGACGTAGGTCACTATACTGATGCCTTCTCTCATCTAGTGCCAGGGTAGGTTTTTTGGTGGCTGTATCAGGACTGTCCAGCTTGGCCTGAGGCTAGAGAGTGGCTCTGGTGTGTGCATAGGGGTAGATGGCTGATTGGGTAGCATAAGATAGAGTAGGAGTACTTCCCATATATTCGGGTGACGTTGTAGTTTGGGGTGCACTAGGGATTACCTAGTGATCCGTTGATCTATCAGTGTCATGGTGATAAGAGGAATCTAGTATGGCCTACCATTGAGCCATTAGGTGAGGGGTTTGATGTAGTTATTGAAGTACCCAATGTGGACGATGTCGGGATGACTGCAGAGTATGATTGATGGTGGATTATGCGGCAATGGCGAGGTGAGGGGCCTCTAGGAGGTATGGATACTATAGCAATAGGAGGTGGGGGTGCAGAGGCACTGGCGAAGGGTTGGGGGGCTCTGCTTGATGATGTTGACATGGTGGAGGTCAATGACTCCACTGACGATGGAGATGATTTAGGGATTTCGAAGCAATCGGATGTATAGGATGTCCCGAAGTAGTGGGTGCTAGAGTAGCAGGCCATCCCAGAGGTGCCCATGCCTCAGGCTATCTTAGGGGATGTGGAGGCTAGGCTTTGTGCTGAGATAGCATGATTGGAGGGTCTCCTATAGATATGGGAGGAGGAGCATAGAGATGCTTTGGTGGAGGTAACACAGGAGAGGGATCTCATACATACTCATTTGGCACAGCAGGATAGTGCATTGGCTGTGTATCACTGATAAGATATGAAGTGGGGTCGATACCAAATAGAGTTAGAGACAGAGGTTTTCTACCTCAGTGGATAGTTTCTTGTGCTTGATGGATGTGGTTTGTTACGCCATATGAGAGGCAGTGAGACTGAGCAGTTTGCATCATCTCATCGCAAGCGTCTAGGTGAGGGTAGTGTTGGTGGGCATGGTGCAAGGGCTAGTAGCAGCTGCCCTAAGAGGTCCCATAGGACCCATACCACTGGGGGTAGTTCCAATCGCATTGATCCTGCATGATCATGGTGGTCGACTCGCTAGTCTTTGGGGATTTTGATTTTTTGGTTTTTGTGAGGTCAGAGGACCTTCTTATTGTAGCCTAAGGGCATTTTGACATGATATATATACATGACTTTTTTTGGTTTGATTATACACTTGTCATGGTTTATTATTCTTTATGCACATTTATTTATGTTGATGTATGCATATGTTATTATGACTATGGATGATTTTAACTATATGATATAGACGTATGCATATGGAATGGATGGAATGATTTTTTGGTATGCAGGTGGTGGCACCGTAGACTGTACAAGATTTACTGGCTTTCTATACTATGTGATTTCTTTATGGAATAAATTTTGATGTGTTTTTGTTATGCACATCATTAATTCTCAATGAATTTGTCAATCTAGGGCAGTGTACAAGGCTATTTGCAAAATTAGTGAACAAGGCTATAACTTAGGTCATTTGGGAGCAACAGGTCTTATTGGTGAAACCAATTGTGTGGGGTATTTAGGACATTTTTATCTCTAAATTGCATAAATTGAACTTTAATATAATTGCAGGAATGGAAACTAATTACTAACTGCAGAAATAAAATCCTAATTACAATTACAGAATGAAATCTAATTATGTTGTAGAAATAACTCCCTAGTTACAATTGCATAATTAGAAGTCTAATTATGATTGTAGAAAGGAAGTCTATTTAATTTTGTAGCAATGGAAACCTGATTATAACATGGAAATTAAATCCTGTCAATGCTCTATAACAGAAGGTTGTCAATATTCTATGGAGGGGTTGACAGCAAAACACAAAATGCAGTAAATTGTAGAAAATAGTAAATTTTGGAAATGACAATCTGTAGTAATTTGAAAGCTTTGCTGAAAATGGAGATTACAACCAAAATTATCATTAATCACAAGATTATCCTAATCATGAAATAAAATAAGATTACAAAGACTGTTAGTTGTTTACAAAGAAATGAAATGACAAGTTTTACAACTTATTCTGCTACAACAAAATCAAAATAAAAACCTACTGTTAGTCCTCCTCCTAGGTCTGGAAGTGGCCAGCCTCCTTGTCCAGAAGAAGGTATGAGTCTTTCTCTCTCTCTAGATCTTACTCACACTCATTTACAACAACATGAATAAAAATAGTTCACTTTATTGATTCAAGAACATAATTACAATGTTGCTGCTAAAAACCCTATTACAGGACTGCAACAGTCACTTTTCTTATTATTATACTACTTGCTTACTTTTCCTCTACCATTTTTCTTAGCTCAACTTGGAAGGGAGCTATATATTTATATATATCCTAAAATATACTTACAAACTAATAATATCTCATTCCTATCTTACAGATCTATTCCTATTATGTTGCAGCATTTCCTGGGTTTATCTTAGAAGAGGATCAAAGTTGATCTTTTCCATAAATTGTGGCTTTGGTCGGTAAGGACGACAAATTCAGATGGGAGATATTTCCCTTAACATTTTCAATATTTCTTTCCCTTTTTCCATTGTCATAAATCAGTCAAAAAGTCAAAAAGCACTTTTTTTCTCATTTCGAAGATAAGTGGCTCATTTTGAAGAGACTGCATTTCTCATTCTGAAGATGTCTGCTCATTTCGAAGAGACTATGTTTCTCATTTTGAAGATGTCTATTCATTTCGAAGATCTTTGGAATGAACAACTATGTGCTCTTCAAATTATTTCATCTGCATTTCTCAGGTGGGTTAGCTCTCAGGATCAGATTTCAATGGCCTTCATCTCTTCCCATGTGTGAATTCCATGCTTTGCCATTCATTGGCAGCTAGCTAGAATTTACATTGGAAAACTAGTTTCTGCTGCACAGTAACAGTTTGCTTGCAATGTTTGCTAGATTTAGATAAAATAAATGCTTGAGACATATCAAAACAAAACTAGTGAAATGCTGCTATCAACCTAAGCATATTTCTCATTTAGAAAGTCATGACAAAGTAACATAAAACTATGCAAAAACTATAAAAAATCATAATATAGTATTTCTAACACATTGATCATGCAAACAGTTAATACACAGCATATTAAATCAACTTAACTAGCATATCATATTAAACATAAGAGTTTTTAGGCAGTTTCAATGTTCAAAATATGCTAATGATTGAGGCATTTCCAGGCCTCATCATTTTCCCCTCAACTTATATTAATGCATGTCCTCATGCATTCTATTGGGCTATGGAATCACATATATCCATATTCAAATTCCATGATCTATAGAACAATTTGGTGCCTATATAATAGCCCCTGTTCTCTTGAAGGTTTTTGAGCCATTCTTCAAACTGATCATCAGGTTGAGAATCTTCTTCAAAATAGAAGGGGATTGGAGAAATGATGGTTGGAGGCCTAAATACAAGACCTATCTAGTGATGTTGCATGATTTAAATCAACTGTATCATTCCTTCTGCCCTTCTTCTGGACCATTCTATGTTAATGGGGGAGATGGGTTCCCTTTTCTATAAAGAAATGGACAGTTCTACCCATCTATTTTTGCAAATTGATAATGCTGAAACAAAATTGTCATTACAGAAATTCTAGAATTTGGTCACACAGTCCCTAAAATTGCTCAAGTACATCCTTTTTACATCTTATCTGTTCATCATGGTGAAGTGTTGTCTAGTGATAATTGGGTGATTTGGCTGAACTACTTTGACTAACAATTCAACTCTTAATTCAATTTCTTTATTTTGTCTTTTCTCCTAGTCCCAGTAAAACTGATTTTGTAAAGTGGACATGAATGCTCTCAGTTGAACATCTCCTATGTAAATTTGAGGGTGAAATTCTACCTCTTCTGGAATAAAGAAGCTATGTAAAAATAATTCACATAGGAGATTTTTCTGTTCTACAGGGCTATCAAAATATGCTTCCAAGAAATCTGTAGTTGTGTCCAATTTGTATGGGAGACCTGAGATAATCCTCATGACCTGCCATCTGAGATATTTCTACTTCAGAATAAGACTATAAAATCTAGCCGACCATCTGAATTGGACCAAAAACTCAGCAATCTGACATAAATTAGTCACTTTTTCCTTTAATGCCTTGATTTTTGTTTCTTTTGCTTCTAACTGTTTACCTTCCAATTTGAATTTTTCAACCTTAGTGGCAAGTTTCTCATATCTGATCATCCAACTGGCTATGTCTGCATTATATTGCTCTAGGGATATAGTATTGGGTGGTCTAACTATAGATGGAAATATGGGTAGCAGATCTACCTGAACCTCTTTTTCTGCTACTTCTATTGGTTGGTTATCTGACAATAATTCTACTTGTACCCCCTTTTTTGCTATTTCTATTGGTTGGTCATCAAAAAATAATTCCACTTGTACCCCCTTATCCTCTACTTTTATTGAAGGTGTAACAATTTGAAATACAAAAACCACATTTGAAGGAGTACTTACTTGAACAATTTCATGCTGCTGTTTAGACTGTTCCTGTGCTGGTGTTTCCTGTTGTGGCTCATCTCCAATATTCTTTTCTATGCTCTTTATCAATTCTAGAGCATCTTTAGAATGAGAATGCAATGCTTTAGAATGGAAGGGCACTTCTTCAGAATGAAAGGGCGCTACTTCAGAATGAGCACCTATGTCTTCCTCAACAGAGTCATATGCCCTAGACAAATCCATAAGTAATTGAGCTAAATCATCCTTGTAAATAGATACAGTTGGCTATTTTTTAGACTATGACAACCGCTTCCTCAAATTTTCCACTTCCTGCTGTAATTTTGCAATCTTCCTTTCCTGCATTTCAATGATATTTTCTTTTTCTTCAATCCATTTAGTTTGTGTTTTGACAACACTTCTTACTGCTCTTAGTTGTTCTATGATGTCTACCTCCTCTTTTTCTTATTCAGAATCTGATGCAAAAAAATCATCTGTAGTTGGCTACTCAATAGCTATCTGCTCTTGTTCAAGAGGTTCCATGAAACTATCTATGATTGCATCTACATTTTTTGTGGCCTGTTGAACTATAGCAACTTCAAAACTGTTCCTCAATTATCTGTTTAGAGAATTCTAAAAAATCTTCAGGTGCTGGTTGTACTTCTATAACATCCAGACTGCCTTGTCCACCTTCTTCTTCTATCACCTATTCTACTATTTCTCTCAAGTGGAGTCTTGTAGACCTACTAATTCTTGATGCAATTTTTTTCTTTTTGCTCTGTTTTCTAGTGACAACAGGGGCTGTGGGGATAGTTTCAGATTCTAGTGGGAGTGTTTCTATTTCCCTTGTTGTTTCTTCCCCTATTTTTCTAGGAACTTCACTCCCCTATTCTGACAGATTAGTAACAACTTCAAAAAAATGAACTTTCCTCTATTTTATTTTTGACTGCTGGTTCCAGGCCCTCTCTTATTTTGTTTCTTAGCTCGTGAGGTTGAAGTTTCTAGAGAAATGTGCTCTGTTGCTTCTGTTGGGTGTGTTTCCTCCTCTACAATAACATTTGTGGTAGTATCTATTTATTCTTCTGCAACAACATCTATAGTAGCATCTATTTCTTCTTCTACAATAGCATTTGTTTCTTCTTCCTCCTCATCCTCATCTCCAAAAACTACATCATTCAGAGTAGATTAAAACCTATCAAAGCTTCTAGGGTTTCCTCTAAAATGATGTTGGCAGAATAATTTAATAAGACCATGGTGGTGAGGGCTCCCTTTTCCTTCTTGATATATTTTTGCCATATTTTTCAACTCCTGGTGCAGATATAGGGGAAGATTTACCCTAACTTCTGGTTTTTGCCTACCATGTCTTAGGTGGTTCAAAATTTTGAGATGATGCCCTAATAAAAGTCCATACTACCCTTCATAGGTTAAAATTTTTATTACCCATGTGGCCACTTCATCCCAGGGTTCCTGTAGGTTGTCCATTTTTACACCCTTGTATGTGTTGTTGTGTATTAAGTATTCTAGCTCCCTATCATTTTCTTCTAGAAATTGATTAACTACATTTGCTAGTGTATTTTTTCTAGATCTAGAAATTGGAAGACCCTCTAATGGAAGCTTAGTAATTTGACTTAAAACTTCAGGGGTTACCTCAATTTTCATGTCGTTAATGTGTGCCTGGTTATTTCTAAATGTGTGAGTGAACATGCCAACCAAATCTTCAGAGGACCCATTAAATTTGTCCAAAAATGGCATAATCCCTCCATCTTCAAAAATTTGTAGCACTTCTAGATTTTCTCGGAGGTGGGTGGTATCTATTGGTTCCATATTTGTCTTTCGCCCCATTTTCCTTTTTTGGTATGTTAAAAATTGCTCACTTATGCTACTACTCTTCCATTGGATCTTTGGTTTTTGGTTTTTGAAGAATTGTAGGGTTTATTTCCAGGTTTTCAATTGCCTTATTTTTCTTCTTCGAAATGAACTACAATATCGACACTATACCTCGTAATCATTTTGCGTTAGCAAATATGTCTTCAGAAGAAAGGGTGGAACACGTTTCTATTTTTTCTCCGCCTGTCCATTAATGATTGTGTAGATGTCCTTGCCATCAGATCCACCTCACTTATTTTTAGCTCCTCTGTTTCGCCCGTAGATTTTCATGTGCATGATTATTAGCATCAAATAATGGTGGCATATTGTTGGTCATGTCCCCATGATTCTGGTACTTCCTTAATGGGTGTAAGATAAAACAAACCACATATCAAATGACACATGTTTATTTATCGTATGCAGTCAAATAATTTTTCTTGATCGTATATTTTCCCTTCCTTGGATGCCACGTGGAAATATTATGTTGAATGTTCATTCTGAATATTATGATTTATTGCAAAAAAAATACCTCATTTTGAAGATAAAATTTCATTTTGAAGACAAGTCTTCATTTCGAAGATCATGCTTTATTGTGAAGGTAAATCCTCATTCCGAAGACAAAGCTTCATTCCGAAGATAAATCCTCATTTCAAATATCATGCTTCATTGCAAAGACAAATCCTCATTTCGAAGACAAAGCTTTATTTCAAAGACAAATCCTCATTTCGAAGACAAAGATTTATTCCAAAGACAAAGTGTAACATTCATTCTGTTGTCATTTCAAAGATAATTTCATTCTAAAGACAAAGTGCAACAGTCATTTTGAAGACAAAGTGCAATAGTCATTCCGAAGATAATTTCATTCTAAATACAATACAACAGTCATTCTGAAGAAGATAGCATACACTATTTTTGGCATTCTCCTTCCAAAGATTAGGCAGAAACCAATATTCTCCTTCTCAAAACATGTTTTAAATATGCCAAATCTTATGGATACCTTTTATGCTAATGGTTAATTGTTATATACTACATACCAATCATTTACAATGAAGAAATGTAAGAAATATATACCTGATTAAAACAAGTTAATGCAAGTTTTGAAGAATGACTACTTATGTTGATGTTCTACTGAGATTTTCTACAATATTTCAAAACAAGTGCTATTGGTGAATTTGTACAATGATGACTCAAAAATTTTCAAGGTTATATATGCCAGAAAATTGGTTTTCATGCATACCAACTCAGTAGTGCCTTAGGAAAGGTTTTCACTGCTAAGCTATTCATTTTTCTCTCTTTTTTTTTTCTTGTTTTTTTTTTTTTTTTTTACCTCTCCTTTTCTCTCTGTTTTTTTTTTTATTATTCTGATTATGCCCGTGAAGGAATTCATGATTTCCCTGAAATCATGCCCATGAAGGAATTCACAATAAAAATTTATTCATCTTTTTTTTATATACATTTTTTCTAATTTTTTTTATTTTTTCTTGGAATCCATGATCATGTTGATTTTAATGAAGTGGAAGAGGGAATCTCTTCCACCTGTTGTGCATCCAAACTTTCAAGCTATTGCAAGAATTCCTCTTTAGTTAGAGGTGTATGGTACACCCTAAGGTGATGTCCATTCACTACCAACTTTCTCCATGACCCATCAATAGGAGATAGACGAGCTGCTCCATTGTCAAATACCTCTTCAATATGGTAAGGTCCAAGCCATCTAGTTCTCAGATTTTCAGAGAAGTTCTCATAGCGAGAATCAAATAGCAAAGCCCAATATCCTTACTAAAATTTCCTCTACTAAATTTTACTATCATGCCACAGCTTCCTCTACTCCTAAATTACTTCAGTTTGGTGTAGAGCATCCAATCGAAGTTCATCCAATGCATTCAGCTATAGAATCCTATTTGTCTATGCCTATGACAATTCAATCCCAATTTCCAATGCTGTGTGCAATGTTAGTAGCTCAAATTCAATAGGTAGGAGGGGATTTTTACCAAAAACTAGTTCATAAGGTGTGAATCTAGTAGTGGATTTCCAAGTAGTATTGTAAGCCCAAACTACTTCAAGTAATTTATCTAGCCAGTTTCTCCTATGAAAAAATACTATTTTTGTCAAGATTCGTTCTAGTTCCCTGTTTGTTACTTCAACCTGGCCATTTGCTTGTGGGTGGTAAGGTGAAGATTTCCTATGTTTTATTTCATATAATTTTGTAAAAGCCTCAATGAATTTAGATGCAAATTGGTGTCCTTGGTCTATGGTGATAGACCGTGGAGCTCCAAATTTTTGAAAAATCTGAGTATACAAGAAATCGGCGACCTTCTCTTCACGAGCATGTTTGAAAGCACACACCTCTACCCACTTTGTCATGTAATCAGTGCATACTAGAATATGCATATTTCCTTGAGAAGGTGGATCAATAGGTCCTACAAAATCAAGCCCCCACATCTCAAATGGATCTAAAACCAATTGAGGTTGTAGTGGCATTTCATTTGTATGAGTGGGTTTCCCCATTCTTTGGCATGCATCATAATTCTTGATGTACTTTTTCACATCCTTATGAAGAGATGGCCAATAATATCCTGTCCCTAAAAATTTTTTAATTGTGCTTTTTACAGAATAGTGTCCACCTGAGGGTTCATCATGACAAGCCCTAAGGATATCATATACCTCATCCTTTCGGATGCACCTGTGTAACACATGGTCAAGACTGCACTTAAAAAGTATACCCTTAATCCACTCAAAGGAAGACCTCTATTTGATCAATTGTTTTTTTTGTTTTGAAGTGAAATGTGGAGGAACTTTCCCTGTGACCAAATAATTGGCTATATCCGCAAACCAACGTGATTGGACAAATATAGCAAAGAATATTTCATCAGGAAAAGTGTCCTCAACTAATTCCCCTTCCTTTGTGTTCTGCAACCTGGACAAGAAATCTGCTACAACATTAGCTTTTCCTGGTTTGTTGATTATTATGATATCAAATTCTTGCAGCAAAAGTAACCAATGAATAATTCTTGCACTTACCATAGGCTTATTCATCAAATATTTAATGGTTGTGTGATCTGTGTGAATGAATATTTGATAACTTGTGATGTAATGCCTGAATTTGTTGATGGCATAAATTACTACCAAGAATTCCTTCTCAGTTGTGGTATAATGTTTCTCAGCTCTTGTAAAATTATTGCTAATGTAGTAGATGGCATAGTGTTCACCATTGTTAATTTGTCCTAATGCTGCTCTGATTGTAGTATTGGAAGCATCAGCTTGTATGTGAAATGGTAATATCCAATTAGGTCCTCTTAACATAGGTGGAGTTACTAATTTTTCTTTTAGAGCTTCAAATGATTCCTGACACCTTGTAGTCCAGGAGAATTCAGAATATTTAGTCAATAGGGCAAACATGGGATTGGCTATTGTGCTAAAGCTGGGAATAAACCTGTAATAAACACCAATGTGTCCTAGGAAGCTTCTGACATTAGTTTGAGTTTTAGGAGGAAGAAGATTCTTGATAATTTCCACCTTATTTGGATCAACCTAGATCCCTTGAAGAGAGATTTTATGACAAAGAATTATTCCTTCCTCCATCATCATAAAACATTTGTCTGGATTCAAGGATAACTGGTATGTTTCACAATGAGTTAAAACTTTGTCAAGGTTTTCTAATTTAAAGTCAAAATTCTATCCACATACTGTGAAATCATCCATGTATATCTCAACACTATTGGTAGTCAGATCAAAAAAATTTGCTAAGACCGCTCGCTGAAATGTTGCTGGGGCATTACACAAACCAACAGGTAAAACCCTATAGGCAAATGTTCCCCATGGAAAGGTAAACGTTGTTTTCTCTTGATCTTTAGGTGCAACCTAAATTTGATTATACCCACTAAATCCATTAAGAAAACAAAAGTATTTCTTTCTAGCAAGGGTATCTAACACCTGATCTATGAAAGGTAATGGAAAATGGTCTTTGTATTTTACTTTGTTCAACTCTCTATAGTCTACACATACTCTCATTTTTCTATTTTTCTTAGGAACTATAACCAATGGAGAGACCCACTGGCTATCAGAAATTGGGTAAATGAATCCTACCTCTAGAAGCTTTTCAATTTCTTCATTTACAATATCCCTCAAGGCAGGATTTAGTCTTCTCTAGGGTTGTCTTACTGGCTTGACTTCTTCAATATAAATCCAGTGGGTACATATATCAGGGTGAATTCCTGTTCATGCAGAACATTCATTAGGATAGTTTCATTCTCTAAAGTTTCTATGTCATGGAGGTTTTTTGTGTGTTCCCTTACTACCAAGGTAGCTAGTGTGGAAATAACCTCTTCTAGTTCTTCATCTGAGTCAGGAAACCATAATTGACCTAAAAAATTGTTGGAGGGTCTTGCAGGAGGATACGAGAGAGATCTGTTTTAGATCAATACCATTTGAAATGGTCATTTTTCTAGATTTGCAGTCTATGAAGGCTGTTGTAGTTGCAAGCCAAGGTCTTCCCAGAATGATGGTATATCCATGTGCTAAATTTCTTGGCTATAAAACCAAAAAATCTATAGAGAATTCCCAAGAAGAGACTTCTATAGGGACATATTCAATGATACCTTCAGGTTTTGCAACTGACCTATCAACAATTTCTAAAACTATAAATGTGGGACTGAGATGTTTGAGCTATAATTATTCCATTATATCCTTGGTCATGACATTTATTGCAGCTCCTAGATCTACTAAGAGATTTGATATTGGTACTAAGCCTATGGTAACTGTGATAACTGGACTCCTTGGGTCACTATACTTTGGAGGTTCTATTTTTCTAGATAAGATATCAACTATCTTTCCTTCAACCTGAACAGTCTTGGGAAATGCTTTCTTTTTTCTTCCTGCTCTTCTAATGCACAAATCTCAGATAGTAATTTTAATCATTGGTATATCCTTAATGGCTTGCAATAAGGGCAATGATATAGTTAAATTTCAAAGTTCCTTGACCAGGTCTGACTCAGAATTTTTGTTGTGGTATTGAATCTTTCAGGATATGGAATTATCCTTGATGAAGGTAATTGTTCTGCTTGTGATTCTATTTTTTCTTCTTCTTTCTCTATTTTTGGATTAACTCTAACTGGTTCCAAAGGTTATTGCTTTTAATTTTTCTTGATTTTAGTTGAAACAGGTTTAGGTACAACTTTTCCTAAACGAAGTTGGATGTTACTACAATCAAGAACATTTATTTCAGAATTTTCTTCAGCTTCAGCCACATAAACAGGGGATGTCTGTCTCATGTTGTTTGGATTAGTGACTGGTTGAGCTGGAAGTTGAGGCTATTTCATTTGTTGTGTTTGTTGTGGTTGGTTCTATTTTTCTTGAAAATTTTGATTAGCTGTAGGCAGCAAATGCTAAGTTTGACCTTAATTTCTTTGCTGCCTTGGATAGGACTAGTATTGCTGACTCCACTATGGTTGATTTTGCATCCAATGTGGATTAGTATTATTTTTATTCTAGGGTGGGTTGTTTTGATTCCATGATGGGTTATTCTGATTCTGATTCCAAGATGGATTACTTCAACTTGTTTGTGGCCATTCTTGGGACTTTGTCCATTGAGAATAATTCCAAGCATTTTGGGGTGGTTCTGATTGTCCCCAAGGCATAGTCCAAGGATTGTGCCCCCAGTTTGTAGGAAAATGAGGGGTATTTTGGTTTTGAGATAAATTTCCTCCTTATTTTGGTCCAACATAGTTGATTTCCTCAATTTGACTCTCTAACATAGTTTTGAGTTGTGGTAGCAGGTGGCATTTATTAGTCAAATGCTTCTTTAAATAGATACTACAAATGGTTGAAATAAACATTTTATTCAAAGGAAACTCTTGTAAAACATGTTTATTTCTACATCTTGGGCAATAAATTGCCAAAGGTTCTATGGTTTTTTCTTTTGCAGACATTTCTCCTACAGTTATGTTCAATTGCACTAGAATATCAGTTTTAAAATTTGCAAGTTCCTCTATTAGGTCCTTCACATCAGTGCCATTTGTACTCTTTTTTCTTCTTCCCTGCTTAGTGCAAGAGTAATTCCTACAGAGACCCACAATTTCCTCATTACTGAGAGTATTTACATCCCCTTTTCCCATAAAATCCAATACTTCTCTAGATTCATATTGTAATCCTCTCAAAAATATGGTTTTGCATAACTCAGGTTCTACAAGTCCACATCTCATTTGAACAAAGGAGAACCTATCAAGATAGTCTTCTAATGTTTCATCATCTTGTTGCTTAATCCTGAATAACTCATATTTCCTATTACTTACATGACAATACTCTTGATATTTGTCTAAAAACATAGTTTCCATTTGATCCCATGTTCGGATGGAATTTGGCTCTAAGATCATGAACCAGCGTAATGTCGAGTCCTTGAGTGTTGAGGGAAAAACCTTAAGTTTTTTATTGTCATTTACATAGTCATAGTTTTGATACAGTACTTTGAATTCAAACAAAAACTGATCAGGATCTTCAAATACAACACCTCGAAAGGTTGGAAGTACTGAAGGTGAAATGGTTTTCATGGGAGAGTTTTGTGTTGGATTCAAACAAATAGGATATTCAAATGTTCTAGAAGGTTGGGGCATATCCTGATCATCTCCTTCATTATGGACATAGCCATGTTGGCCATCCCTATCTATATTACCTCCATCTACCATAGTTTCCTATTCCTTAGGAATAGTTAAACCTACACAAATTTCACTCTCAAGAGGTCCAAAATCCTCTGTTGATGATGATTCTGATTATTTTTCTTTTTAAGGATGTTCTAATGATGATGAAGCTGGTGATTTTTCTTTCCCAAGATGTTCTAATGATGATAAAGCTGGTGATTTTTGTTTCAATTTTTTTGGTAGTTCAAACACAGGTGATTCACCCCTTAAGCATGAAGATCTTCTTAATGGAACAAGCTAGGGATCCTTTTGAGTAATTCTACATGTTTCATCCCTAGGCTTACTAATTCATGTTTACTCTTGATTGACATAAATTAAAGGTCAACAGTTGTTACTTTAACCATCTGTTATATTCAGATTTTTATCCTAAATTTTCATAGCTCAGTCTAATTAACATCTATTGGATTGTTGTCACCTTCTAGCAACACTATTCCCTGACAATGGTGCCAAAATGATGCATTTTCATTATGCACATCATTAATTCTCAATGAATTTTTCAATCCAGGGTAGTGTACAAGGCTATTTGCAGGAGTGAACAGGGCTATAACTTAGGTCATTTGGGAGCAACAGGTCTTATTGGTAAAACCGATTGTGTGGGGTATTTAGGACATTTTTATCTCTAAATTGCATAAATTGAACTTTAATCTAACTGTAGAAATGGAAACTAATTACTAACTGTAGAAATAAAATCCTAATTACAATTACATAATGAAATCTAATTATGTTGCAGAAATAACTCCCTAGTTACAGTTGCAGAATTAGAAGTCTAATTATGATTGCAGAAAGAAAGTCTATTTACTTTTGTAGCAATGGAAACCTGATTATAACATGGAAATTAAATCCTGTTAATACTCTGTAATAGAAGGTTGTCAATATTCTGTGTAGGGGTTGACAACAAAACACAAAATGCAATAAATTGCAGAAAACAGTAAATTCTAGAAATGACAATCTGTAGTAATTTGAAAGCTTTGCTAAAAATGGAGATTACAACCAAACTTATCATTAATCACAAGATTATCATAATCATGAAATAAAATAAGATTGCAAATACTGTTAGCTATTTACAAAGAAATGAAATGACAAGTTTTACAACTTATTTTGCTACAGCAAAATCAGAATAAAAACCTGTTGTTAGTCCTCCTCCTAGGTCTGGAAGTGGCCACCTCCTTGTACAGAAGAAGGTATTAGTCTTTCTCTCTATCTAGATCTTACTCACACTCATTTACAACAACATGAATAAAAATAGTGCACTTTATTGATTCAAGAACATAATTACAGTGTTGCTGCTAAAAACCCTGTTACAAGACTGTAACAGTCACTTTTCTTGTTATTATACTACTTGCTTACTTTTCCTCTACCATTCTTCTTAGCTCAACCTGGACAGGAGCTATATATTTATAGATATCTTAAAATCTAATTACAAACTAAGAATATCTCATTCCTATCTTACTTGTATCGCTCCAAATTTTTCGCATCCTTACCTTCAAGCTATAGGATCCGTGTCCGGAAGGGGGATGGGAAAAGGACGTCGCGGTACCTCAGACTGAGAGGACTTTGCAAAGGTCCTGCCTCTCAAGGGAGGTGTATTTTGATGATTTTTTGACGGATGGTGGGTTCACTAGGAAACATTTAATGGCAGTTTCCACGCCTAGGTTTGGAATGTGTTTTTATGTGTTCGTTTTTAACCTTAAGCATTCATATCCTAGGTTTGGCCAAATGAGTCTAAATTAACCTATATGAAAATGCAGATTTAATGAATACAGAGAACAAATTTAAGACAAAAAAATAAAAAAATTAAGGAAGAATAAGAAGAATACCTGATCCGGATGTCTAATGAAGATTCTGATGTTTGAAACAGTCAGGATCATCTAGAATTCGATAGAATCATCTGAGATCAGACGAATTCGTCAGACAAATTCGTCAGAGACCTGCAAACAGAAGAACAGATGCAAAATACAGAGAATACTACTGTGCTAGTAGAGGGAAACTATGCAAAATGATAGTGTGAACACTAGAAAACAATTATGAACAGAAATTCAAATGAATTACGATGTTCTAATGATAAATTATGATCTTATCATGCAAGTTAAGCTATATGGGTGAACTCCAAATGCAAAATAATAAGCAATAAGGATAAACTAACTAAAATGCAGGATAAAAGAATGAAAGGAATAAGAGAAAGCACAAACTCTGGGCACTGATTGCCTCCAATACAAATTGCAGTCGAAATCATCTCGCATCAGTACGAAATCGTCTCTGATTCGACAGGATCGTCTTCGATTTGAACAGGTTCATCGGCAACGATGTATGCTTGCTCCAACTGAAAAACAAGATGATACCTGCAACAAAATTGATATAGGACTACCGCAAATGAAAACTTAGGATAATTTAATGTGCATGAAGCTAGGTTATAGAGAATTTCAGCCAGGGGTTGGGAAGGGAAGGTCCTAGGGACTAAATAGGCTTAGGGGAGTAGTTAGGAGGTTGGAGATCATCCCTATTTGGGAGATCTCCAACGGAGGAGGGTCTCTAACGGTGTAGACACGCTTTTGCCCGGATTAGAGGCCCGTTGGAATAGAAGCTAACTGTGCAAAATCAATTTTGTGACAAGATCGTCTGGACATCCTAGCCCAGACAAAATCGTCAGATCCAGGGCGATATCGTATAATCGATGACGATATTGTCAAACGATCAAAACAACCTCTAAAAATGGCACAGAAAAGGGGAAAACGGATTACCCGACGGTTAACGGGCGGTTTGGGAGGTTAAATTTTAATTTTAAATTATTTACTAAGGTGAATGTAATTATGAAAATTTTACTGCGCCAATTTTAGGGTGCTACATTTTGCCCCCTCTTTAGCGAATTTTCTGAAGAAAATGCGTTAAATATGAGTTCTTCTCGATCTACGAGAAAGCAAAAATTATTCCCATTTGTAGGCAACGATTCTTGGTCGAATCGTACAACTTACTATGGTGCCCCCTCCGTGTTTTTACCTAAATCGAATGTTTGAGGTAAAAACACGGAAAAGCAAAAAAATATTTTTGAATAAAATTAAGAAAAATAGGGTAAAACCCTAATTCATTTTTACTGTTCATTTTCTAGTTTTTTAGAGCTCTGAAGCAAAAATGGTGGAGATGACGCACAGATCGGCAGAGGTCCGGCGTGGTCTATGGGTAAGAGTCTAGAGTTAACTAGAATGATTTAATTTAATTTTATATGCTTTGTAGGTAATTTTTAGATGAATTTTGAGCATCGCAGCCATTTTTGGGCCGTGGACGTCGTCGGGACGAAATCGTCCCGATTTCGACGAAATCATCTCAATTTCGCCAATTTCGCCCAAGGGTAAAATTGATGAAAGGGGGACGATTTCGTCAAATTAGAGACGATTTTGGCTTGCGAAATTGGAGACGATTCTGCTCAAATTTGGGACGATATCGTCCAATAGTGGGCGATATCATCAATTACACAAAATTAAATTTTAACTTGCATTATTAATTACTTGAATTGTTTATTAATGATTTTTTGTTGTTTTGTTGTTTATGTTTGCAGAGAGGTTTTATAAAGAGTAGGGAATGGAAGTATGGAGGTTTGAGGGATGACTTGGCCGCTCTCACACAGGCAGAGCGAGATCAGCTAGCACAGGCCGGCTTGCAGCATGTGGCAGAGATGCCACAGGTGTCCACAGATATGGGGCTACTAACGGCCCTAGCAGAGAGATGGTATCCGGGTTCCTCATGTTTCTGGCTACTGATAGGGGAGATGAATCCCACTCTAGAGGATGTATGGAGGATTCTAAGAATCCTTATACAAGGACGCTTGATCACTCCTATGGCCAATCAGGGCCATACTATGGGATGATTGTGTGGTGACCCGATCTTCGCCCTGGAGAAGGGCGGAGTTAATATCAAGGCACTGCGCAAGATTCCTAGGGCATCTAGACTCACACGGGTGCTAGCTGGAGTAGTTGGTGGACTTTTGCTGTGCCACTAGAGCGGGTGCAGGGTGTCGTGGATGCTGGTAGATGTGATCTATGACATGCGGGACCACAGCTACAGGTTCTCTTGGGGTAGTTTTGTATTATGTCGATTGTACAAGATCCTGTATGGGGTCGTGTACAAGGGCGGCCGATGTCTGGTGATGACATCGTTCCTACAGGTTTGGTGCTGGGAGCACATTACAGTGCGAAGGCCGATAGGGCTTTCTTTGATATGGGTAGATGAGGAGAGGCCCCGAGTCTTCTACTGGTGGCTCCGAAGAGGGTCACAGTGGCGGATCAACCTCCCTATGTCTCATAGACTATTGGATGACCTAGTCTCGGACCAGATCACCTGGAGGCCATGGAGGGAGCATCCAGGGTGGGCTAAGGATGGACAAGAGTTGGCTCGCATTAGGCAAGTTTGCTAGTCGTGGATGGAGAGGGAAGAGGTGGAGCTCCACTGCTATGACTGAGTTTTACATCAGTTCGATCTACAGCAAGGGATCCCATCTCTAAGGGATTATGAGTTTTTTGGGACTATCCAGGATAACACCATAGTTAGCGAGACACCAGACATGCAACGGTTCTGGAGCTAGGACACGAATGATGCCCCCATCCAGCTAGTGGATGGTGACGACACAGGGGTAGCCAATGGCTACGATGCCTGGTATGCAGGCATCCACCCTCATCGAATGACGAGGGCATAGGGTCTGATAAATGTGATTGTGCATCAGATGGGGAGGCAGCACCAGGCAGCTATGGAGACGGCCCAGGGTCATGGTGAGAGAGAGCCGAGGAGGCCACAGGCATAGGAGAGGCCACGATAGAGGGAGAGGAGGGAGGTGAGACCCCCATCTCCATAGAGGAAGAGGCCACCATCACTCGATAAGGGTAAGGGCGTTGACATAGGAGATAGTAGCGAGATGGCTACTCTCCGAATGGAGAGAGATCATCTCCAGGCACAAGTGTAGACTATACAGGATGAGGCTGCATGCCATCGAGCTGAGGTGGCACAGCTGCAAGACGAGATTGCACGCCTCAGGGGATGAGGTGGAGGGGCAAGCTCTGGAGAGCTAACACGGGCTATTGCCCAGCTCACTTTTTATCAGACATTGTATTATTAGTTGGTGCCAGAGGCGGATAGACTACCCCTGCCAGCCAACATTGCAGATTCGATCAAGATCAGGTCGTCGAGGACCACATCCCGATCGAGGACTAGGACTACTCAGACTATGATGGGGCCACCTCGTCCACCTCAAGGCGGGGTAGGAGATGAGGCGGAGAGCTCAAGGGGCTCTCGAGGCTAGAGGGCGGCACAACTTTGTACAGATTGACATTGTATTATTACTTTTTTGTTGATAGAGGATTAAGTATGCTGAGGTACAGATTGTGGCATACCAATCCAATTTTGATGATGTATATATACTGTTGACATATATATGATATGTTTTTGATCATATGACTTGTATTATGTGTATGCTTATGATGCTTTTATGTTTGATTGATTAATTTGATAATTGGATTGAGGATTCATGAAATTATGTCATTTTGAAAATTTATAACTTTGATGTCATGCAATAATATTTTAAATGAAATAATCTGATGTAACAAATTGATTGTTTGTGATGAAATGTGATAAAAAATAAAAAGATACTTCTAACAATAATTTCAAAGGACATTGTCGCTATTATAGACCATTTCATGGAGTCGCTGCTCACTCGGTCATCAAGCTAGTCCCATTTATAGAAATATTGTTAAAAGTAAAAGAGTGCTTAAGAGACTGTCTTAAGACTTTGGTGCAATAGTGCAAATGATGATGATGATAGTTTGTTTTTCAGATTTTCATGAAAATAGTATGCATGAAATAATGTTAAAATAATTTTTGCTAGGCATAAATTCCTAAGTGTGATAAAATTTTGGATAATTCTTTAGGAATTATACCATCTTTGCAAAATTGAAGGTTGACATAATGACATGAAATAATGAAAATGGGTTTGCTTTTTAAAAGCATAATTTGTGTAAAATAATTATTTAAGTCATATGGTTTTCATGATTTTTAAATAAATGGGGAATAAAAATTGTTACGATGGTTTGCGCTAGGCATAGAATATGTAGGTATACCATCATCGCGAAAATCCAAAAAAGATAATTTTATTGCATGGTTGATTTTTGATAAACAGAAAATATGAAAATGAGGACTTGGGCTAGGCATAAAATTCCAATTTTGGTTTTGAAACTATACCATCGTCACGAAAGTCAACCAGATGTATATGTTTTAAGTGTATATTTTGAAAGAAATTTTTGATTTTTCTATTATATAGTTGTCTTTATGGTAAACAACTATACTTGATTTATTCCAAACAAGTTGCAAAAATAATATTTCAAAGTATTTTGAAGACAAAAGTTAGATTTATAAGGAATCCCATGTGCATATGTGAATTCATTTCCGATCTTGATTTATCATAATGATACACAAAATCTCTCAAATACAAATGTGTGTGCAATTGCTTTGTGCATTTACCAGTTTCGAGCAAGATAATATGATACAAGTGATTTGAAGAAACCAAATAAGTGTTCATTAACCATGATGTAGATGCATAGAACCATACTAGACTACTATGTAGGTCAGATTATCAAGAGCTAGCTAATCCATAAGCAGACATAGGTTCGTACAAAAGAAGGTCACTAATGTGACGGACATATCACCACGCTAGGAGTTACCCAAGGCCAAGCAGGTTGGGCACAAACCACTTGTTATGGGGCTTACCTCACAGTTTTCGAATAATTGAGAATTCTAGGGATTCAAGCTCATCAACCCTTCTTTTCTTTTCAAAGGGTAGGGAAAGGGATTTTATTGCTTTCTGCTTTCTTTTTCTTTTTGTATATTTTTTTTTGCTTGATTTTTGAGATAGTGCTTGAAATATTGTTGTAATGATATAAAAGAACATTTTTCTTTTCTCTTTTTCTTTGCTAGGGATACTTGCTCGGATTAGCTGTAGAGCAAGGGATTTTTATTCTGGGTAGGGGTGAGCTTGTCCTTTTGCCAATTCTCAAAGATTCTAGACCATGTGCATGATAGGATAGCAGGGGAAACTTTTTGCTCAAGAAATCACATCTACTATGTAGCAAAACATGGAAATTACAAATATAATCATTTTATTGTGAAAAGATGTGCTTGGTTTAAGTAAATAACAAGATCAATTCTCTATGCTCAAACTTTATTTAATTGAATTTTGTGGACTTTGATATAAGAGAGATTAGTAATCATGCCAGATAAAATCAAGATATTTATTTTTGTGAGTGTGCAAGTGAGGGGTTCCAAATAAATGCTAATTTATAAAAAATAATTTGAAACATATAACTACAACATTTGTAAGAAAATATATATAAACACTTTTGAGAAGTTTGGAGAATGTTGACTCCCTCTTTCTTCTTTATATTGTTTTGGTTTCGAAAGATTCAAGCATATTGTTGTTTCTATATTTTTATCATTATTGTAATTTTTGGTTTTATTTTTGTTTTTGAGCAAAAAATTTAAAAAGTGCCATAAATAAATGCAACAAATAGTTTTGAAGATTTTTGATGATTATGAATGTTTTTGATGTTTTTGGATTTTTATAAATTTGAAAGAAACACAAATATTAATTTTGAAATATTTTAAACAAATATATACAAGGATGAAATGACAAAATTTATGCATAGTAACGTTTAAGATGCAAAATATTCATGGGTTCTTTAAGTTCTTTACCATCTAAGGTAGATAATTTATATGCTCCTAATTCAAATTTAGCAGTAATAATGTATGGTCCAAGCCAGTTGGGCTCAAATTTACCTTTAAGGTCCTTAGTTGCATTTGTATTTTTTTGATTTTCTTTTAAAACAAGGTCGTCGATCTCAAAGGATCGAGGACAAACTTTCTTAGCATATGATCTTTTAATCTTGTTTTGGTAAGCACGGAGATGATCCAAAGCATTGATGCATTTTTCACCTAGGAGTTCCAGCTGATTGAGTCTGCCAGCTCGATATTCATCTCCTACTTCGGTATCTTGAAGTAGCAGAGCCAAAGAAGGAACTTCCAATTCAAATGGAAAAACTGCTTCAGCATCGTAAACCAAAACAAATGGTGAAGTTCCCATGGGGGTTCGAACACTAGTTCGATAGGCCCATAAGGCTGGGTATAATTGAATGTGCTAGTCACGGCTAGTTTTATTGACCAATCTTTTGAGAATTTTGATTAAGGTTTTTTTAGATGCTTCTGCTTGACCATTACCTTGAGGATAATAGGAAGTGGACCAACGATGTTGAATCTTATATTTTTGGCATAATTTTTTAACATATTTATTTTTGAAACAAATTCCATTGTCAAAGATGAGATTTGCAGGAATTTCAAACCTACAAATGATTTGATTAAAAATAAATTTAGATACTTATGTGCCAGTGCAGGAAGCTAAAGGCATAGCTTCTACCCACTTCGTGAAATACTCAGTGGCGGTTATGATGAACTTGTGTCCATCAGATGACACAGGATTGATTTTGCCAATAATATCTAAACCCCATTTGGAAAAGGGCCAAGGAGATGAAATAGCCTGCAGCTCTTGTGCAGGTGCATGGACAAGGTCAGCATGTTTCTGGCACTTGTCACAATGGCGCACATACTCATGTGCATCCGTTTCCATGGTAGGCCAAAAGTATCCTATCCGAAGGAGCTTTTTAGCAATGACACTACCACTAAAGTGTCCTCCACAAGATCCATCGTGGGCTTCACTCAAGGCTGATTTAGACTCTTCTAAGTTTAAACATCTTAATAGGATACCTTCAAAATATCTCCTATATAAAGTATTGCTAATTATTACAAAGCAACTTGCTCGTCGACATAATAACCGATGCTGGTTTCTATCAGAATTGGCAGGGAAAGTCCCATTTTGGAGAAAATCAAATATGTCCATATACCAAGGTTCAGGAGTAGTTTCATTGATTAGAAACACATCCAAAGGCTCTAAACATGACTTATTTGAAGCGGGTTCTCGGAGTCGACGAATAATGATAGTGGCATATTCGTCATCTAACTCCAAGGGTAGGAGAGATGCAGCTGCGGCCATAGCATCAGCTGCACGGTTGCTAGTTTGGGAAATAGCTTCCAAGGTAACTTGATCAAATAAAGACATTAATTGTATAACATAGGCCTTATATGGGTGTAGTTTATCATCTCTGGTCTGATAAAATTTATTAATTTGGTTTATAACCAATTGGGAATCACCAAAAACTAAAAGATGTTTAATTTTTAGCGCTAGGGCAGCTCATAATCCAAGGATTAGAGCTTCATACTCAGCAGTATTGTTAGTGCAAGAAAATGTCAATTTGAAGGACAGAGGAATAAGATGTTTTTTATGGGGATATTAAAATAATACCCGCACCAGTCCCACTCATGCATCGGGCTCCGTCAAAGTATAAGGACCATTGTTCAGTATGGTCGGCCTCTAATTGAAGGCATTCATCAAGAAATTCGATGATGAGGGGATGGGTAGACTCTAAGGGTGCAGTAGCTAATTGATCTACTATGATTTGACCCTTAACAGACTTCTATCCTATGAATGTGAGATCAAACTCGCTTAGAGCAAGAACCCACTTGGCTGTGTGACCCGATAAATAAGGTCGACTCATGAGATATCTCAAGGGATCGTATTTAGCAATGACATAAGTTTTTTGACTAAGCATATAGTGTCATAATTTTTGCATAGCAAACACGATGGCTAGACATAGTTTTTATAATGCTGTGTAGCGGGTTTCATAACTAATGAAGGTTTGGCTAATGTAATAATTAGCACGTTCTCACTTTTCATAATCAAGTTGAGCTAACATAGCTCCTAAGGCAAAATCTAAAGTTGAAATATATAGGAGAAATGGGCGATCAGGTTTAGGTGGTGAAAGCACAGGTGGATTAAGGAGGTATTGTTTGAGAAGTTCAAAAGCTTCTCTACATTTTGTGTCCCAATTAAAAGGGACATCCTTCTTAAGGAGTTTAAGAAAGGGACCAGTTTTTTCCGCCAGCTTATCAATGAAGCGATGGATAGCTTGAAGTTTACCTTGTAAACTTCGTAACTCAGATATATTAGTAGGTGCAGGCATATCAGTGATGGCCGCAATCTTGAGAGGGTCGATTTCAATACCACGTAAAGAAACTAAAACCCCTAATAGTTTATCGGACTTAACTCCGAATATACATTTTGCTAGATTTAATCGAATAAGATATTCTCGTAATCGATTAAAAACTTTTCTCAAATCATCTAAATGATTATATTCAATAATAGAGCAAGCTATAATATCATCTACATAATCATGTAGGATATCATGCATCATATCATGAAAAATATAGGTCATAGCTCGTTGATAAGTTGCACCTGCGTTCTTTAAGCCAAATGGCATCACTTTCCAGCAAAAGATACCCCAGGGGGTAATAAAGGCTATTTTAGCCTGATCTTCAGGAGATATCATGATCCGATTATAACCGAAGAATCCATCCATTAAGGACATCATCCCACTCTCGACAGTAAATTCAATGATTTGATCCATGTTTGGAAGAGGAAAGTCATCTTTAGGGCATGCAACATAAATATCTCTAAAATCAGTGCAAACCCTAACTTTGGTAGCTTCTTTCTTGGTGACTGGAACTACATTTGAGATCCATTCAACATAATCAATAGCTTGTATAAAGATAACATTCAAGAGTTTTTCTAACTCCCCTTTGACTAGCAGAGCCACTTTGGGATGCATTTTTCTAAGTTTTTGTTTAACAGGTTTAGCATCCGGATGGACCACTAGATGATGCATGACTACGGAAGGGTCTAAACTCGGCATATCTTCATATGTCCAAGCGAAGACATCTTCATACTCTTTAAGAAATGCAATGTATTGTTCTTGTTTTTCTTGACTTAATTCTGATCCAATATTGATTATGTGAGGATTGTCCTCAGTTCCAATATTAATTTTAATGACGTTTTCTACCTCCATGTGTAGATCTCTTTCAAAATTAGGTGGGGCGGGTGAAACGCCCAATTCTTGTAATTATTTTAAGGTTAATTTAGATAATTCATCTTGAGGATTAGTGGCCTCAATTTGGGCTATAGTTGGTATAGAACAATACAAATAAAATCCATTGTGTAACATCTCTTCAACAGAGACATCATGGAAGATATATCCTTCCAACTCTTCATCGAGGTCAGCAATAATTTCAGGGTAAGCTATGGATAGCATGTTGCATGAAAACAACTAATTTTTAAGAGGCAAATCAACATGCCTACCCAAATAATCTTGATAACATATGACGTGATCATCATCGTCAAAAGGAAATGGTTGACCCTTACTAGGAAATAGGCCCACACCACAGCGGGCAGGCCACGGTTCTACCTCGAAAGGTTCTTTCATGCCATTTTGGAAAGGTCCCAAGCATTTCCCTTTATATCCCATTTTAAGCATCATGGGTTTAGATTTAATATAATCATTGGTAAAATAACACCGAGCATATCCTTCATGATGAGTTTTGATATTTCGAGGGATTCTTCCCCAGTCATATCCTTTATAAATGAAGGCACAACTCCCAACTTGGTAAGTACTTCCCATAGGTTGTGGGAGGCCCAAAGTACGAGGAGATGGTGGCAATTTATTTAAAAGAATTGAATCTTGCATGAAAGCATTTGTTTTTTCTGATATTAAGGTTGTGGATAAATTTGGTTAAATTTCATCAGAAAGGGCATAAGATGTAGAAGGCTTATTACCTATATATTTAGATGTGGGAGGAATGATAGATGTGTCTATAGATTTTGAATTTATAGGGATAGAACTTGAAGGATTGGTTATAGATTTAAGATCTTTTTGAGGTTCTAAAATGATTTGTTTAGAGGGTTGTTGGTCTATATAGGAGGATGAAATTAATGGAGGTGAAATAGGTGAAGTTATGGGTGTGTGTTTCACAGTTTAGATGAAAAATAAGAACTAGGATGTGTGGACGGCAGAGCAGGGCGAAATTGCACTCTAACGGGTTCTGCCAAAGCACACATATCAAAAGGTCTAGGGTCACCATGGATAGTGACCAACTGATTTTTAAACTCAAATTTAACACATTGGTGTAAGGTTGATGGGACCACTCACATGGCGTTGATCCAAGGGTGACTCAAAAGTATATTGTACGATGTTGGGCAATGTACAATAAACACGGTTGTTTCCAGGGTTCTAGGACCAACTTGCAATGGGAGGGTAATAACTCCACATGTTTCTTGTGTTTCATCATTAAAGGCTTTAATAATCATATCAGTTTTCTTCATTTCATCACTTCTAAAGCCAAATCGTTGGTAGAAGTCAAAAGTGCAAATGTTTAGAGATGAGCCATTATCAATCAAAACTCTTTTGACAACTACATCTCCAATTAGAGCAATGATGTATAAGGGATTATCCTTATGTAAACTATGTTGTGGGATATCTTTGTCCTGGAAGTCAATACAATCAATCTCTCGAGTGATGATAGTATTGGCCATAGCTTCAGGTTGAATGTTTTGAGGTACCATCATTTGGCTCAATGTAAGCATCAACTCATCCCTATGGGTGGGAGAGGATCTTAATAAATCCAAAAGGGAAATTCTGGTTGTAGTAGTGGACAATTGCTCATTAATATTGTAATGGGGTTTAGGTTGAACAGTAGGAGCATGATTCCCTTTATTGGGGTTTTTCAAAATGAATGGAGCTGATCCATCATTCTGGTTTGGTTCTTGTTGGGAATTTTGAGCTTGTTGTCGGGTGATGACTCCAATGGTACCTACAATGTTATAATGAAGACGTTGAACTGGTCTCGGTTGAGCATTGATGGCCTGTTCATTAGAAAGGAATATATTAGAAGAAGGTCGAGTAGTAACTCGTCTAGGAAATGGTTCTTCTAAAACCATGGCATCTGTGATGGGTTGAATAGGATCTGATTCGTTTTCAGAACTATTCGATTGGTTTGAAGTAATGTCTACTTCATTTTCACTATCTGATTCTATATCACTAGAATCAGAAGTTTGAAAATTATGTAAGGGCCTGGTCATAACCAAGGATAAGGTTGTGTCAAATATTTGAGGATCCTAAACAGGTAATTTTCCGCTAATGGTTCCTACATATCGGGTAGGAGGGGGAACATTATGATGTTTGATTTGATTGGCTACCTCTTTACCATGTCTTGGTAAAGGGTGTTGAAATATGTCTAATGTTTGATTAGCATTTTGATTTTGATTTTGGGGAACGATATTTTGAGTATTATTAGGAGGGTTTTGTTTAGGTTGGAAGGCTTGCACTTCCATTTCATTATTGTTAATCAAATCCTGTATTTTATGTTTCAACCTTTTACAAGCGTTGGTAGAATGTCCAGGTCCTCTATGGAAATCACAGTGTAAGTCAGCTCTGTATCTGGGTATATTTGGATCAGGTTCTCGGATAGTTGGTAATTGGATCAAACCTATTTCGAGTAATTTGGGTAAAATAGTTGATAAGGGTTGGTTTAATCTAGTAAATTCTCGAGGAGGCTTGTCAGGAGGTTTCAATATAAATTTTTCTGTTGTCTTTGTTGCATTGATATTAGCATCTTATCAATGATATGCCAACTCTCTATATTTATGTATTAAAATGATATATCAATTACAATGACAGAATGTTCCAGGTTTAACAAATCCAAAACAAATGAAGGAAATTGCTCCAATAGCAGGCCCAGAATGGTAGGTTGCCTTTGTCTCTGTAACTCCGCTAGCAACAATTTCCAACCCTCGTATCAATCTGTGCTTCTAATTTTATACTGTCTGGTGCGACTTTTTGTTTTGCCCTGCTTCGCTTCGTTTCACCTCCCAGAATGCATCATTTCATATTCCCACCTTTTCATTGCTTTGAATTCATGCTCGATGTTGAAACGTTCGATATTTTCTGTTTTCATGTAACGCTTTTGTAACCCTGACACCTGTATGCCATGTGTTTCGTGCTTCCTATGCATGTTATATAACGGCCCCATGTAAATCATGAAGTTTTTATGCATGCAGCTTTGCTCCTTTGCTTTCACCACGAAAACGCGACATGTCACGATATTGCAACATTTTTCTATCAAGAGCCTTTCTTGCCTTCATGCACAGCGAAATGGTGACATGTCGTGATATCGCAACACTTTTCTGTTCCATACACTTGCTATTTTTCTGTCATGAAATCATGACATTTTTCATCTCTGTATGCCTCGGCTACTTCCTATCGTGAAATCATGACATTTTTTCATTCGAAGCTATCTTGCGGCTTTTTGTCGCAAAATTGTGACATTTTTCACTTGGTACGCTCTCGGTCGCAACCTGTCGTGAAATCGCTATGCCTTTTCATTTCTTTCACTCTGGTAGCTTTCTGTTGTGAAATCATGACACTTTTCTATTCCGTACCATTTGCCAGCTTTCCATCATGAAATCACGACGCTTTTCTATTTCGGGCTGCTCTTGCTGTATTTGGCCGCGAAAACGTGACATGTCGCGAAATCGTGACATATTTTCCATCTGTACCACTTCGCTGCTTTGGAGCTGTGAAATCGTGACCTGTCGTGATATCACGACATTTTTCTGCTTCATGCTCCTTTGCTGCTTTTTGTTGCGATATCGCAACGTTTTTTTGCTTCGTGCCCCTTTGCCGTTTTTTATCGTGATATCATGACGTTTTTCTGCTTCGTGCCCCTTTGCCATTTTCTGTCGCGATATTGAGATGTTTTTCCACTTCGTTCCCCTTTGCTACTTTTTTGTCACAAAATCATGATGCTTTTGGCGCTTTGCCCTGTTTGACTAGTTTGACCCACGATTTTGTGACATGTCGTGATTTTGCAACGATTTTCCATTCTGTCTTTCTCTCTCCTCTCTGGACCGTGATGGAGCGACATGTCGCGATATCGCGACACTTTTTCATTTTCGGCCATGACGGAGCAACATGTCGCGATATCGTGACACTTTTTCATTTTCGGCCGTGACGGAGCAACATGTCGCGATATCGCGACACTTTTTCATACTCGTGCAATTTTGCATTTTTCTTGATTTTTAGCATCTGGGTCATTGAGATTTTCTTTGAAAGCATGCAAAAAAGGTGGGTCCCCAATTTTGGGGTGTGTTGTGGATCAGTCACAACAAAACCAAAGGATTTAGAAATAATATTCATTAATAATTAACATAAAACAATAGGTTACAAGGTTTAAATAAAGATAAAATAAACCATAAGCCTAACTTAGGGGAAGAGAATAGGGAGAAATAAAATAGGGAGGAAAAGAGGAAAGGAAATTGAAATTGAACTCTCTCTGCCGCCCATGTCGTACAAACTTCACCGTCCATGAGGTACAAAGGTAAGGTCCAAAACTTATCATGGTAAAACACTTTTTACCACCCGTAATTTCCAACATTATCCCCCTTAAAGTTGAGAGGAGTGACTATACAGTCTCTCAGCTTTATAAATTGAGCTTTATCCATTGCTTTGGTGAATATGTTAGCAATGTTATCCAAAGTGTTACAATATTTAAGCTCAACAATCTTCTGTTCCACCATATCTCGTATGAAGTGATACTTCATATCAAAATGATCTTTTGTGGTGGATAGGATTATATGCCAGTTGAATGGCACTAATATTATCACAATTCAGTTTTGTTGGACCACTTTGAATTTTGCCAATCTCTTCAAGGATTTTCCTCAACTAGAGGACTTGAGTACTAGCATGTGTAAAGGTGATATACTCTACTTCAGTAGATGATAATGCTACAACAGATTGTTTATTGGAACTCTAAGTTATTAGTCCTGAAACTAGACTAAAACAGTTCCCTGATGTAGATTTTCTGTCATCTATATTTCTGCCCCAATCACTGTCACTAAAACCAACTAACTTCACTCGAGTTACATTTGTGGTAATGGATTCCAAAATCCAATGTACCTTTTACATATCATAAAATTCTTTTAGTTGCTTGAAGGTGCAGCTCAGATGGACTTGCCATAAACCTTGAAACTAGAGAAAAAGCATATTGTATATCAGGCCTTATGTTGGTAAGAAATATCAGACTCCCAACCATGCTCCTAAAAGTGGTCATGTCAACCTTTGGTGCTCCATCATCTTTGCTCAGCTGGATTCCATGTCCTGTTGGAGTTGCAAGTGATTTGTACTGCTCCATGGCAAATTTCTTTATCATGTCTTGAGCATACTTATGTTGACATATGAAGATCCCTTTCTCTGATTGGTGTACTTCCATGCCTAGGAAGTATCTCATTAACCCAAGATCTTTCATCTCAAACTGATTTATCATGGAGTTTTTGAACTCCATATTCATTTTATTATTACTACCCATAAATATGAGATCATCCACATATAAGCAAACTATGAGGATGTCTGTTCCATTATTGAGGTAGTACAAAGTTGGTTCACTTTTGATTTTAGTGAATCCAAACTCATTAAAATATCCATCAATGCATGAGTACCAAGCTCTTGGTGCTTGCTTGAGGCCATAAAGTGCTTTTTTCAATTTATAAACAAGGTTCTCTTTTCCTTGTTCTTGGAAACCTTGAGGTTGCTGAACATACACCTCTTCTATTAAGTATCCATTTAAAAATGCACTTTTAACATCCATGTGTTGTATTGCCCATCCTTTGTGAGCAGCTAAGGAAAGAACTGTTCTAATTGTCTCCTGTCTTGCTACAGGAGCAAAGGTTTCCTCATAGTCAATACCATATTTTTGAGTAAAACCTTTTGCAACTAGTCTTGCCTTATGTCTCTCAATGCTTCCACCAACATTGAACTTGGTCTTGTAGACCCATTTACAACCAACACATTTTTTACCTTTGGGAAGCTTCACAAGCTCCCAAGTATCATTCTTGTTTATAGAGGATATCTCCTCTTTCATGGCATCTTGCCATACATTTTTTGTACATGCCTTTTCATAGCTAGATGGTTCTAGCTGTGTAGTAGCCAATAAAGCATAATTGACTACATCTCCTCTTGGTTCGTGAGATTTATCATCTTCGAACATGTGTAGATTTTCAAGTCTAGATAATATGTCATTCATCTCACTAGATTGACTTCCAGTGTATCTTCGTTGGAAATTCCTATCCAACATTTGAGAAGATGGATGACTTTGTAGTGTTCTCTTTCCTTTATTGGTCTCTTTACTTTGAGAAGATGGATCAATATCCATAGTACTTGGAGCACTAACAGATCTCTAAAATATTTTCAAAGAATTTGGGGGAGCCTTCAAAGGAGTTCTGCTTGGAATTGGTGTACCACTGTATGTACTCGAAGAAGATTCCTTATGAGGACTTTGTGGTGGGGTACCACTGCTATTATTAGGCTGTAATTGTGAGGAACTTTCAGAATTAGATCCTATATCAACAAATTTTTGGTGACCCCATTCTCCCCCTTCATCAAAAATTACATCCCTTGAGATTATTATTTTATGGGTCTTGGGATTGTAAAGTCTGTATACTTTTGTGGATTCACAGTACCCTACAAATATATAGGCTTGAATCTTGGGATCAAGCTTCTTTCTTTTCTCTTATGGAATATGTGCATAGTCTAAAGAACCAAAGACTCTGAAATGCTTTACATTTGGCTTCTTTCTGTACCATCCTTCATAAGGAGTGATACCATCTAAACTAGAAGTTGGACTTCTATTTATAATATATGCACTTGTTTGAACTGCATCTGCCCAATATGTGTTTGTAAGATGCTTAGTTTGAAGCATTGTTGTTTCCATCTCAATAAGGGTGCAGTTTTTTCTCTCTGCCACACCATTCTATTGTGGAGTATAGGCAGTGTTGAACTACCTTTTAATCCTATTTTATTTACAATAGTGCAAGAATTCATTGGAGGAGTACTCACCTCCTCTATCTGTTCGAAGACATTTTACATAGTAGTCACTTTTTTTGTCTACATTATTTTTGAAATCTATGAAGCAATCAAATGCTTCATATTTATGTTTCTGTAGCACCTTAAAATTGGCACGGTTAAAACATTAGTAAAAAGATAAAAGATAAAAATTTGAATTTCAACCCAAAATTTCTTGTTAAACCGCCTGTTACTCGCTTTCCCCATTTTTTGCACCATTTTTAGGATTTGTTTTGACCGTTGGACGATATCGTCGTAGATTAGACGAAATCTCCTCGATCTGATGAATTCATTTGGAACAGAACGTCCAGACGATTTTTTCCTAAAACCAAATTTTCATAATTAGCTTATGTTTCAATAGCCTCTCCAACTCGGGCAGAAGCATGTCTGTGCAGTTGGAGATTTCCTTGTTGGAGATCTCCTAGATTGGGATGATCCCCAACCTCCCAAACCTCTTCCTAATCCTATATAAACTGGGATTTTCTTAGTTTATCCCCCTAGCTAGCTCCCTGATTCTCCCTGAACCCCTAACCCCTTTGTTGATAGGATTTCATTGTAGAGTTAGCTCCTTATTCCCTTGCATTATTGTTTGCATTTGGTATTTTTGCATTTTTTATTACAGAAACTCTACTATTTTTCAGTCGAAGCTAGCTTGGATCGTCGCGGACGATCTCAGATGATTTTGAACAATCTCATACGATTGGAGGCGATCCTGACCGTAGTCCAGATTGAGGGCAGTCCGAGTTTAGAGTTTGCATTTTCTTAGCTTTTTTGCATTTTTCATATCATATCTCTGCACTGTTTTAAGTTATTATGTTTTATGCATCTTGGAGTTCACCTCATTTAGCATAATCGCATGATAAAGTTAAAATCAATCATTAAATCTAATGCATTTCATTATTTATCATTAGAATCTATTATTTAGGCATGTTTGCTATTATTTCCACCATTATCCTTTGCTTCTGCACTTGCATATTTGGTATTTTGTGTCTATTTTTGTGATTGCAGGTTTCTGACAAATTCATCTGATGAATTCATTAGATTTTAGATGATTCTATCTGATTTCAGATGACCTTCTATGATTTGGGATGATTACATACAAACTGAGATGATCTGAACTACTACAAGACTCAAAATCTCCATTAGACATCCGGGATCAGGTATGACACCTTCTAGTTAGCATATTCTCTGTTATTTGCATCCATTTCTATTTTTTGTATTCATTTAAATCAGCATTGGCATATAGAATAGTTTATATTCATATCGGCCAAACCTAGGAGTTGAATGATTAAAGCATGAAATGAACACATCAAAATCACTGTCAACCTAGTCGTGGAAACTGCCATTCAAAAGTTTCCTGGTGAACCCACCATCCGTCAAAAAATCACCCTTATACACCTCCCCCAAGAGGCGGGATCTTCAAAGGGCCTCTCAGTCCAAGGTATTGTCCCATCCTTTTCACATCCCCCTTCCGGGTGCGGATCCTATAGCCTGAAGGTAAGGGTGCAAAAAATTTGGAGCGATACATTTTGGTGAACCCAACGTGAAACATAAACCTTTTGAAAACAAAAAAATTTCTAAAAAATAAAAATAAGAAAACAAAACATAAATGCATTTAGACTTAAGAAAAATTGCATGTCATATTTATATGGTAGACTATAATAAGAGATGAGTTGTCACCATTAATGTTGAAAATCAATTAGCAGCTATAGAGATTACTTCTGTGCTTAGAGTACCTCAAAAAAATAGGGTTCAACCTTTGTGGGACGAACTTGATAGGAGATTGGATCTCATTTCATCTAGAGCAACCGAACTTAGGAAAGTCAAGAGGTTTGCCCTATATAGAATCCTGGATCTCGATCAAGTAATTTTGTATCATGAACTTCAGAGAACTTGCCATAGGTGGTTAGCAGATAAAAGATCCCTTGTGTCTTCTGAGTTGTATACCTTTGAGGAATACCTCGAGAATGCAGCTATAGTGCATAAATTTTTGTCTCGTGTAGAGGACCAAGAGGTTGTTCTTATAGATAGATAGATATGGAATAGAGTTCCCAGAGCTATGTTATATCGAGAATATTGCCATGAGATTTATTTTTACAAAACAGAATCCGAAACAGATAATATCACCATAGCACACTTTGTTGACTTCTTGAAAAACAATTTCCAATTTGAAGAGGAGCACTTTATGAATCCTGATGAACTTGATCCTATCAATGATATCTATAAACTATTTATAGAAAACTAAGTTATTATTGATATTTCTTGCATTTAGTGTGATGTTTATTGTCTTTATAAGCATAAAAACAAAAAAAAAAAAACAAAAAAAAATCATAACAAAAAAAAATTAAAACATTTTCTTTTAAGTATTATAGTAGGTATATAATTAAAATATATACCTCCCAAGATCTGTTGCAAATATATTAATATATATTTTCTAAAACCCAAATTTAGACACAATGACTAGACTCAGGAATGGAAAACAAATTGAAGTAGAAGAAGATTGGTTAGGAAAAACCACAAATAAACCAGATGCCCTTCTTGAAGACCCAATTCAAGAAGAAGTAACCTTAAACCAAAAAGAAGAAGAATTTGTGGACGCAAATGAACAAAAAGAAAATGATAGAGAGGAAGGATCCTCATCTCCTAAAATAACTCCAGAAGGAGCTGTTACTTTTGAGAACATGGACCATTTTTGGAAATTTCTCAATAATAATATTGGCACCCTTAATAGAGCATTTCATATGGATAAAGATCAAATTAGTGACACTCAAGCAACCCTAGAAGATATATATCACACATGCACTAATCCTTTGTCCTTTGTTGATCAAGAGAGTGATCAAGCTGGACCGTCCAATTTGGACATGGCTACTATAATCCAAAACATGCAACAACAACAGGCTACCCAACCACCTAGAGTGCCTGTTACTAAGCCAAGGGTTATCCCCACACAAAATAAACCTTCATTCATTGCTCTATTTCACCAAGCTATTGATAAATATACCTCAAATCAAAAAAAGCCTAAAACAAAACCAAATACCAATTTCCAACAATCTAGGATACAACATAATGCTACAACGAATCTTCTTCATAATACTCTTCCTACCAACCATTTGCATAACAGCAATTTAGCATCTAATCCTTATGTCCCACCTTCCTATGGTCACAAATCCCATACTCCTGTGCCACCAAACCAATATGGTGGACAAACTGGTAATTTGGAAGCCATGGTGAGACAGTTAGTCTCTCGCATGGACCAGATAGATCCCTATCATCCTGTTGAGTTGTATTTTCACCCGATTGTGAAAACACACTCTCCAATAGGATTTGGGTTCCAAATCCCCTCTTGCAAAGAAATTAAACAAGTAACTTCTCCAAGGTCTCCGCTATATTAGCATTTGGCATAAAGAATAATATTCAATTTGAACATTCGGAATACCTTAGTGGTTGCAAGTAACTGTTAACAAGGGGCACTGTGGTTTATTTTATTTTGAAATTGTAATGATTGTTCATTTAATCAGAATGAACTCAATGTGAATTAATCTTAATGATGAAATTATTTTATTTTCGATTTCGATAGATTTTCAAGTATTTTATTTTAATGATTGTAAATTAAACTAAGGTTAAACTTTTGAGAAAATAAAAATGCAAAGAATTTAAAGAAATGAAAATAAAATGCAAAGAAACTAAAACTAAAGTACATTTAGAGTGTTACGATTCCTATTTTGACAAAATCGAAGATAATGAGGTTTTTTGCATACAACCTAACCTATTGAACCTGTAAACTCACACAATCCAGATAAGTTAGGTGCTGGTTTTTGGGGTTTTAACTATGATTTTCAGGTTTAGACATTTGCATGAAGCAACCAAAAAAACTTGCATTAAACTTCACTTATAAGCCTAAAAATCTAAAAGGGGGAAAAATGAACATTAAATCTAGCATGCAAAAAATAACTCCTTTCTTGTCAATGAGATGCAACTCCCTATAATTCTGTATTAAAGATAATGTATCAGTTTACAAGAACAGAATGTTTCTAGTTTTAACAAAACCAGACAAAAGTGGAGGAAAAATGCTCCAAAAGTAGGCCCAGAATGGCCTATCACCTTCAGCTCTGCAACTCTGCCCATAGTGATTTCTGACCCCTATGCCTGTCTTCGCTTTTGCTTTTAAATTTTCTATTATAGTTCTCAGTTTTTCCCTGTGATGCTTCGCTTCATCTCCCAGGTCGCTTCATTTCATCTTCCAGCCTCTGTTTTGGCCTTTTTGCTCGGGTTTGAAATGTTTGGTCTCCTTAGTGAACTGTAACTGACGATCTCAAAATTTTATCATAGTCCCTCTGCCTCTATGACACGTGTTCAACACTTCCCTGCACATTCTATAACGGCCCGCCATGAATCGTGACAAAAACATGTCACGATATCACGATGTTTTTCTATCAACAGCCTTGTCCGCCTTCATGCACCGTGAAAATGAGACATGTTGCGATATCACGACATTTTTATGTCAATAGCCTTGTCTGCCTTCATGCACCCTGAAAATGAGACATGTCATGATATCACGACATTTTTCTATCAACAGCCTTGTCTGCCCTCATGCACCATGAAAATGAGACATGTCACAATATTGCGACATTTTTCTGTCAACAGCCTTGTCTGCCTTCATGCATCGCAAAAATGAGACATGTCATGATATCGTGACATTTTTCTCTTTCAGGCTGTGCAGATGCAACCTGTCGCGAAATCGTGACACCTTTTCATTTTGCTGTGTTTTGTTATACTTAGCCATGAAAACGTGACATGTCGTGATATCACGAAACTTTTTTATTTCGTACCATCTCGCTGCTTGGAGCCGTGAAAACATGACCTATCGTGATATCGCGATGTTTTTCCTCTACATTCATTTTGGCTACTCTCGATCACGAAAACGTGACATGTCACGATTTTGTGACACATTTCCCTTGCTTAGCTTGTCAGTCATCGTGAATCGCAAAAATGAGACATGTCACGATTTCGCGACATTTTTCTATCTTCACCTCTGTGGCCACCGATAGATCGCGAAAACGCAACCTATCACGATTTCATGACAATTTATTTCATTTGTTCCTTCCTCACTTTTATGCCGCAAAAACCTGACATGTCGCGATATCACGACATTTTTTTTCTCTTTTCTCTTTTTTCGTCTTTAGGTCACGAAAACATGACATTGCGAAAACGCGACAACTTTGCATTGACTGTTCCTCTTGCTACCTTTGACCACGATTTCATAACATGTCGCGATATCGTGACATTTTCGGTGAACACTTCTTTGCTTTGACCGCGATTTCATGACAAGTCGTGAAAACATGACATGTCATGAAATCGCGACAATTTTTGTACTTGGCTCTTTTACCCATCGAACATCGCAAAAACACATGTCGTGATATCACGACAACTTTGAGTCTTCACTTAGTTCTTTGTCTTGCATCGCGATAATGAAACACGTCGTGATATCGTGACATTTCTGGCGTCTTGTTCTGTTTGACCGCTTTGACCGTGATTTCATAACATGTCGCGATATCGTGACATTTTTCTAGTTTGCTTTCTCTCTCCTCTATGAACCGTGAAAATGTGACATGTCACGAAATCGTGACACTTTTTCATTCCACTGTACTTCGCTTGTCTGAGCCGCAAAAATGCGACTTGTCATGATATCGTGATACTTTTTTTTTCTTAGCAACGATAGAGCAACACATCACGATATTGCGACACTTTTTTTTTCTTAGCAACGATAGAGCAACACGTCACGATATCGCGACACTTTTTTTTTCTTAGCAATGACAGAGCAACACGTCACGATATCGTGACACTTTCTTTTTCTTAGCAGCGACAAAGCAACACGTCGCGATATCGTGACACTTTCTTTTTCTTAGCCACGACAGAGCAACATGTCACGATATTGTGACACTTTCTTTTTCTTAGCCGCGACAAAGCAACACGTCATGATATCACGACACTTTTTTCTTATGTTGTATTTTGCTCTTCCTTTGATTTTTTAGCATCTGGGCCACTGCGGTCTTCTTTGAAAGCCTACAAAAAGGTGGGTCCCTAATTTTGGGGTGTGTTGTGGATCAGCCACAACAAATGGTGAGTCTGTTGGGAAATGCTCTTGAGCATTTCGATGAGAACCTAACCTGGAAATATACAAACTTAAACACAGGAGTCAGCACATAAAAACATAAAAAAAAGCTGATATATTAGAAATACATGAAACATTAGAATCATTAAGTATCATCTCGGTGTGTGCAGTGTGTTCCACTTCCTATCGTTTGAAATTGATCAACATTCCATTGTCAGTTTTGCATGAATGCATATGTGAGATTGTGAATGATTTGCACAGCCTGATAAATATGCTTAGAGATATAGCAATCTGCTTTATAAAGGCTTAAATTTTCTAGTATCATACACAAACATTAAAATTATCAAACCCTCTTAGGATCAACTATATATATGGTGAATTGCTTTATTAGATCCCAAAGTTGGTTATGAATCACTACTATCTTGAACCCATGTGCAAGTGAGAGTGAAATCAGAACTTTGGGGAATCGGACTCCCAACCTAAGCGAGATGGGAGTTTAACCCTATCCTTACTATTCTGATCTGGAATTCATTACCTCACTTTGAACAAAATAATTTAACCAGTCATGGATGAAATAATCAGGCTAGTCTATCCGTTTGAACAGTCAGTGGTCTTGTTTCAGATAAGACATGCTGTCGCGCATGGGCATACTTAACCCCATAATCCATGATTTGGCTTCATTCATTCTCTTCTCTTTTTTTTTATTTCTTGGACCTTTGGGATGACTACCCATCCTTGCTAGGGACATGTAGTACGATCCTTTCAATCCAAGATTTATGAAATGGTAAATATTAATTTTTATCTCTTGGACCTTGGGGATGACTACCCATCCTTACTAGGGACATGTAGTACAATCCTTCCAATCCAAGATTTATGATGGAATGAGAATTAGCAACTTTTACTTCTTGGACCTTAGGGATGACTACCCATCCTTACCAGGGACATGTAGTATGATCCTTCCAATCCAATATTAAAATGAAATGGAGAATATTATCCTTTATTTCTTGGACCTTAGGGATGACTACCCATCCTTACTAGGGACACGTAGTACGATCCTTCTGATCGAAGATTTATGATTAAATGAAACATAGAAACTTTGGGGAATCAGATTATCAACCTAGGTGAGATGAGAATTATGTCCTATCCTTACTACTCTATACAGGTCTTTAAGCTTTATGGAAGTGGTAAAAACCACTTTTTCAAGGATTATGTTGCATGATAGGATAGACACGGAATGCTCCTTTCTCCTGACCTTTATTCCAAGTACGGTTTTGATCATTTTGCTCAAGCTCTTTTTTAATGTGCATAGAATGTGCTTGGGTTAAGATAGTTCGGGCATCAGTTCCCAACCTTAGGATTTTTTTTCTTCTTTTTTTTTATGTTATAGAATAACCCTAAGAGGATTTGACTTGCTGTAATGATTTGTATCTGACATGCATATGCAACTAAGATGGCATGTATGGGTGAAGTAATATGAATGCATTGCTCTTCTGAATTGTAGATGGAATATTGCCAAACACTGACTACTTCATGCATCACAGATTTCAAACGATATTATTTAAACTATTTGTGTTTCTGCGGAGCTTTCTACCACACAATTCCAATGTTTCATATTTCCCTGATCTAAAGCATAAGTTAACATCTCAAAAGCAATTTTTTTTCATCATTTTTTTTTAAAACAAACCAAACATGTAAAATTAAATCAGACACTCAACTTAAATACTAACTAAACTAGTAATCTTAAAACAAACAAAACAAAATTTGAAAATCCATACCAAAACCAAAAAATATAATATCAATCTCCTACGACTTAAGGGCTAAAATAGTGCTTTAAAACATGCCCATTAACTGGTAACATCAGATCCTTCCCTTCTAAAGTTCTTAACCTGAAGGCATTTTTCCCTAGAATTTCTAAAATCTGATAAGGGCCTAACCAAAGACAATCAAATTTTTGATGATTCCTCTTTTCTTCATGTATTTTATCCCACAGTAAGACCAAATCTGAAATTCTGAAGGAATTAATTTTAGCTCTTCTGTCAAACCATCTTTTAACAACCTCTTGGTGTTTACTCATGTGAATCATGGCTTCCTTCCTTTTTTCATCGAGGTGCAGTAAATGACTTAATCTAGCTTCAGTGTGGTTATCTGTTCCTAGGTATTCTTGCATGAAATGTAGGGTTTGCAGCTTCAAGTTTGCAGGAAATATTGGGTCTTGTCCATAGACCAAATGATAGGGTGTATTTCCTATTGAGTCTTTTATTCTGGTTCTATCTTCCCAAAGAGCAAACTTTAACTGGCTATGCCAATCTCGAGGGTTCCTTTCCAGTAATTTCTTAATGATATTCAACAAATTTTTGTTTGAGGATTCGGCCAAACCATTTCCTTGAGGGTAATAATTAGATGCAAATTTTAAACTCACTTTATTGTCGTATGCCCAATCTACAAATTGCGTGGAAACAAAAGCTTTACCATTATCACTAACGATAGAATTGGGCATTCCGAATCTTGTTATGATGTGATCCTCAAGGAATTTTATTACAACGTCTGTAGTGGCATGTTTTTTAGGAGCTACTTCTATCCACCTTGTATAATAATCTGTAGCTGTTAGTATGAATTTATGGGAATCTGAAGAATTTGGGTTAATAACCCCAATGAAATCTAATCCCCATTGTGCGAATGGTCTCATCTAAACTACAGGTTGTAATGGGATGGCTGCGTTTCTTTCTCTGTTGGCAACTACTTGACAAATGTGGCAAGATCGTACATGAGCATGTGCATATTTAAAAATGTAAGGCCAATAGTATCCTACTCTTAGTATTTGATGCGCTGTAGCATTTGTCGCACCATGGCTAGTTCCATATTTCCCATGAAATTCCTGCAAAACTTTGGCAGCTTCTTCTTTATTCAGGCATCTCAAGTAAATCCCCTTGTGGTTTTTCCTGTACAGAACACCAGATCTAATCAGATAATTAATAGATTTAAGTCTTAAATCCCTTCTTTGAGTGGAATTCAAATTGGATGGACACTTACCATTTAATAGAAAATGTACAATGTCAACATACCAGTCATCTTTAGAAAGGTGTTCTGCATTTGAATATTGGCATGTCGTTTGCAGATTATTCTCAACAATCGTCTTCACAAGTCCCTGTCCTCAAACTAGTTTCATGGGTTGGATTTCAAGATCAAATTCTTGGATAGTAGAAATACATTTACCTCTTTTCTCACCTAGCTCGTTCTGTAAAAACATAGTTTTGATAGCAGGGTTAGGCACAATGGCAAAAACTCTACTATGCACAATGTAATGTCGGAATTTTTTTACCGTTTTAAAGAGTGCGTACATCTGCTTATCGAGGATAGAATACCTCAATTGAGCATATTTTAAAGGAGCATTTAAAAATGCTATGGGATTTTCTATGCTATCCTCACCTTTCTGGGTCAAGACACTCACAAAAGAGTGTTCCAATGCGAAAGCATAAATATAGAAAGGTTTAGCATAGTTTGGACTTATGAGGGCAGGGGCTCTGGAAATGGCATCCTTAATGTTTTGAAATGCCACCCTACTTTCCTCATTCCATATGACATCTACATCCTTCTTGAGCATCTTGTTCAACGGTTTGGCTATCTCAGTGAAGCTTGAAATAAACTTCCTCACAAAATTAATTTTCCCGAAGAAAGATCTCAACTCCTTTTTACTACCCAGGAGAGGCAAGTTTTGGATAGCTTCTATCCTTTCTGGGTCAATGGATATACCTTCTTTTGAAATGATGTGACCAAGTAGTCTTCCTTCTGTTACTCCAAAGATGCATTTTTTGGATTTAAAGAAATTCCATGCTCTCTGCATCTTTGAAGAACCTTTTTCAAATCCTTGACATGGTCTTCTCTTTTATTTGAAAATACTGGAATATCATCCACATACACAATGATACACTTACCTATAAGCCCTTTGAATGCATAGTCCATGGTGCGTTGAAATGTTGCACCAGCATTTAATAGTCCAAATGGCATTCTTCTGTAGGCAAATGTCCCCCATTTGGTTGTGAAGGCTATTTTCATCCTGTCATTGGGATGAATAAGAATTTGGTTATATCTAGAATATCCATCAAGGAAAGACATCATTTTAGATCCATTCACTGTTTGTAAAATTTCATCAATGGATGGCAAAGGATAGTTATCCTTTTGAGAGGCCTTGTTAAGATTTCAAAAATCTATACATAGCCTAATATCTCCGCTCTTCTTTCTTACTAGAACGAGGTTAGAAACCCAGGTTGAGTGCCTAACAGGAAAAATAATCTTTGCTTCCAATAATATCTTGACCTCCTTTTCTATTAAGGGCTCCAATAGCGGGTTAACAACTCATTGTATTTGTCTGAAAGGCTTGGAGTCCGACTTTAGAGGGATGGTATGTGTAATGACGTTTTGGTTTTATGTTTTCAATTCGTTATAATTCCAAGCAATGCAATCCATGTAGTGTTTCAGTGCACGTATTATATTTTCTCTTTCTTCAGATGTACATGCCTTTGCGATGTACACTTCTCATGGATTATCTGCACTCCCTAGATTAATTAGATCACATGCATCTTTGGGGAGTGGAACCTTTTTTTCTTTTCTAGCCTTGTATCCCATATTGAACATTTTCTCCAATGAAACTATGTCTTTAGGTATTTTGTTGGATTGACATGTAGTTTCACTTTCATTTTCTGCTTCTTCTTGCCATTTTTGCTCCTCATCAATCACCTGGTTTTCAAAAATACCCGAGTTCATGACAAATTTGAATATGTGTCTATCATTTTCAAAAACTTGGAAATTCTTGACATTATCAGGTATCGATGGACAAGGAACTAATTCGATGGAGATTTTTTTACACCTTTTTATATCAACTGGATTTAACATGCCTATGACGACTTCAAGAGAATCTGCTATGAGATTTCCTTTTCTAGAAATAAGGGCTATATTGAAAGCATCGAATTCCTCAATGAGGTCCATTACCCTAGTTCTATAAAGGCTTAGTCTCTTATCGTGGCATGTATATTGTCCTTTAATCTGTTTGACTACCAGTTCAGAATCTTCCAATACTTTCAAGCATTTAACCGTTTTGCTCAATGCCAGTTGTAAACCAAAAATCAGTGCTTCATATTCTACCATGTTGTTCATGTAAGGAAATTGCAGTCTATAAGCAGCTAATATTTGTTTACTTCCTGGGCAAGTGAGCTCGACTCCGGCTCCTACTCCCTGTTTGGATTTGGATCCATCAAACCTAAGCAACCATATGAAATTATTTCCCTCAAGAGAGCTACCATGAAATGTTTCCCTTTTAGGCTCTTCGGTAGCTTCTTCAACATCAAATGCATAAACCCCCAACTCTGGTTCAAAAAAATGAACTTCGTTTGGCTTATTAAATTTTGTTATGATTTCCTTAAGCCTTGGTTAGTTTTCTACTCTGATTTGATTCGCGATTCCTTTCCAGGGTAGCCACATATGTGAGCAATCGGTTGAAAAATAGTCGTTCAAAGTTTTCATCCAATCCCTTGCAAGTAGCATTCCATATCTACTTGGGATATTAACAACCAGAATGTCAACAACCTGTTGGACCCTGGGTTCAGAATTTAGTTGAATTTTGACATCATATAAGGTCCCTACCACATTTACCTCAGATCGGTCCAATTGCAAAACCTTGCATTTGGATGAAACAGGCTGTAGACCTAGCATTTGACATATATCTAAAGGCATGAGATTGCTCATGGCACCCGTGTCCACAAAACAATTATTCAAATTCTTACTAGCAATTGTTAGAGTCAATAAGAATGGCGGGACATCTCGTCTCTCCTTTCGTAAAATCAAATGAGACTCAACTTCCTTTCCCTTCCATACTTGATTAGGTGAGTTCAGAGCCTTTATCAATGCTTATTTTTTGCCAGGAAACCTGGCCACTTCTAAGAACGAAAGGCTTGATTTTGACTTCTTTAGATCCTCCACTATGTCATATTTTGATTTTTAAAGTTTGACTATCTTCTGCGTGTCATTAGACGTTTCTCTTCTAAGTGGAGGAGGAGGATTATTATCTGCCTTAGTATCCGGAGGAAGGATAGAGTTATTTGGTGGTGTTGATGATGTTTTAGGGGCTTTAGATTTACTTCTCAAATGATATCCATGATTCCCCTTCCTAAACTCTCTAAAAGCTTACACCTCCTGTTCCAAAATTTCATCTTCTTCCTCACTCTCACCTTCTTGATGGTATAAATTTTCCACCACCATAATGTTGTCATCTTGATGTTGGGGTGGACCATCATTTGGCACAAGTTCTAGGTCATCTACTTGGGCTTGGAGACAATGAGTGTATCTTGCGATTTTAGGACAATTCCTCTCATTGTGCTCCTTTGTATTGTGCAATCTGCACCCTTTTTCCCATGCAAAATCAAAAATATTCAAAAGGGAACTGGATTGACTGGGTCCTGTAGAAGTATCTAGTTGATTGGCAATAGGGGTAGGTACGCCTCCATTGTTTGGTGAAAGCACGAGATTCCGGGCAAAGGAAACACTAGTTATGCAACATAAGACGAAAATGTAACGCTTTGATCCTATGCACTAAAACAGAGAAAGGAGACAACTTGGAAACGAAAGACAAGATGTAAAGAAATCACAGCCCTCTTTATTCAAATATCTTATCCTCGGTTACATAGACGTCTCCTCCCCTTTTGGGGGCTAGGAGCGTTAAATTTGTCTTCATTACAATGTGTGACCTAGTCTTCCTCTTCCCGCGTGCCCACGATTGCAATGGGCGGGCCAAGATGCTCGCCGCCGCCGATGTGGATAAGTTCTTCACCTCTCGATTGCTTTTCCTGCAATCAAAGAAACAATAAAAATGTCGGTAGCACCTGCTGCAAAGGAAAGGGGTTCGTTCTCTAAAATCAACGAAATATGCATGTAAACATCTCGCTCGAAACAATAAATACAAGTGAGTCCAAATGGCTTGAAAACTTGACAGAAGACAGAAAATGTTACCAAAAGGCCATTGCCCCTGAGACAGCCGGCCAATCTACTTTTACCTGGTAATCGTCCCTGGTAAGGACGATTGCTACTGTTAATCATCCCTCGAAAGGACGATTGCTGCTGTTAATCGTCCCCTGGAAGGACGATTGCTGCTGTTAATCGTCCCCTGCAGGGACGATTGATACTGTGTTGAAGAAGTCGACCCGCCGCTGCTCCAATGTCGATTCTCGAGACCTGCAAAATGCCCGCAAACAAGGGGGTTATGTAATTGGGGCCATTTTGGGACGACCCGGATGGTCGGATTCTCCCAATTTGGCCTCCATCACCGAGAAATTGGACGTTGTTACCTGCAAGTCAGTGGGACAACCAAAATAACAAAAGCATGATAATATTCGATGAAAACCTTTTGAAATCAAGATTCAAGATTCTGAACTATTGAACAACAGAGAATAACATGGAATATGAACAAATGACAGAAAATGAACTACAACTAAATCCAAAAGGTGCGGGGTGCCCAAGTGGGCAGCCCACCGATGGAACTTGATTTTGGCACCAATCCACTTGGGATGGGCCCAAAATCTCTTAGGAGTGGGGGGTCGGCGAATTGGTTGGTTCAGGTGTCCATGTGTTGGATTTGGGTCAGGTTCGAGCTTCCAAAGGCCACCCAACAACCTCCCTTGCAAAAGAGATTGGTGGATGTGGGAAGGTGAACCAAAAGGGATGCAAGTGGGTCTTCAACTCGGCAGCACTTCGTTGCTTGAAAACTCCTTCAACCTCTCTCTTTTGGGTGAGAAAAGTCTCACCTTTTATAGACCCAAGGGGTCTCCTTTGGGAAGGAAGCACAAACGCCATGTGTTGGTCATAGGCGCCATGTGGCGCTCATGTCTCCTCATGAGGGAGGGGAGTCCTCCATTGACTTGTGTTTTCATAATTGCTTCTTGTGACAGTCCTCTAACGGCCCTTCTGTCCACCTACACACGCGTGCAAGGCATGAGTCATCAACTGACTGTTCGGGGCTGCCACTTGGCGTCGTTTGTCGTTTTGCCCGTTAAACTTGGTAATCGTCCCCGGGTGGGACGATTACAACAATCGTCCCGGGGTGAGACGATTGCAAGTTAGTAATCGTCCCCGGGTGAGACGAGTACTGGGCAAAGTGTCTAAATGTACCAAATTGCTTCCTGACCTTACAAAATTGCTATGGAAGTGGTTAGGACCACTGTTTGACCTCTCGAGGGCTGCCCTGGGGGCTGTGTTTGTCAAAGCGATCAGTGTTTGCAATCACATAATCGGATTGGTGCTGTTTTGGTGTCTACGAGATGCCCCTTTTTGGGAAGCGCTGCGGGTGACGCAGTGCTTGAGCAAAAATAGATAACCAAAGCACTAATGATTAGGGTTTCTTGGTAACCTAACCAACTTTTGATGCCCCAAGTATGGAAAGGGCATGCATTCTTGAATCCTTGCTTCTGACGAGCTAAGGAATTTGATTTCAAGTGTTAACCTGTTTTGGTGAGGTGTGACTTGAACTTAGACATTGATCAGTCATGAATAGGCGAAGGGCGTTTTTACCTCAGGGGAACCTTGTATTCATGATTCACGAAATGCCAAGTGTTTGATTGATTTGATTGTTGCTTGTTTATTGCCCCAAGCAGGAGCGTGATTGTCTTTGTCAATGATTCTTTGAATGCATGTCGTTTTCCTTAATTGGGTGTGTGATTGTTGGTTGGTGACTAAGTGTGACTACCCCCTCAAGCGACGAATCGATGAGGGAATGACCTTTGTGAGAGAAGCGACGAGTCGCTTGACCCAAGATGACTTGTGCAAGGGTGCCTTTAGAGGGTTTACCGTTAAGCGTGTGCAATTTTTCCAACATATGGACCTATTTTTGGTGGGTGTTAACCCTTTTGGTGATGTCATAATGAGGTGAAATCATCGAAAACCTAACTTCCCGTGGAGCGGTCCGGCTATTATAGCCTTCTTGGGGAAGTAGGAGAGCGATAATTTGAACCTCGACATCGATTTTCTTTGCCAAGAGGTTAAGTGCGAGAGCACTTGTGTCCGGCAATGCTTATTGCTTTGTTTTTATGTTGCTTTTTTGTGATGTTTTTGTTGTTTTGTGACACCATTTGGGGATTTAATTGTCTGAAATCCGTTTTCCCGTGGAGCGGTCCGGCTATGGTAGCCTTCTTAGGGAGTAGGATAGTGATAATGTAAACCTCGATATCAGTTTTGCTATGCCAAGAGTTTAAGTGCAAGAGCACTTGTGTCTGGCAATGTTTATTGCTTTCTGTTTTTGTGTTGCATTTATTTGTTGTTTTTGTTGTTTTGATATTTTTTTGATCTTGTGCATGATGGTTGATGAATATGGATGTATTATGTTGATTTATTTTGATGGATGCATATGCTATGATGACTGCAAATGTTTTTGATTTATATGTGATATGCAGAGATGAAATGGATGAATGGGATTTGTGATGTTTGGCTATGGCACCATAGATTGTTTAGAACTCTGTTATTTTGTTTTTAGGCGATTGTTGTGATGCATGAATTTGTATGTATACATGTGGTTTTTCTTTTTTTTTTTTTTTTTTTTTTTTTGTATTTTCTGATGGTATTGCAAAGACGAAAAGTAGCGCAGTTGGTTTAGAAATGTAGCTAAGTTTTTCTGAGACTCAGACAGTTCTAGCTCTCTAGCCACGACTGTACTTTATCTTACATGATTTTTGAACAAGGTATGAATCAGACCTATTTTTGACCAAGCTATTTCACATCCCTGTGTGTGCCATTGAGTTCATTTATGTGGTATTTATCAGGATACCGCCAATGCCAGATGGGCTTTCAACCGAACTTGTACTGAGGATCACCTAACTAGCTCCACTAACTCCTTTGTTATGTTTAGTTAGATTAATCCGCGATGTTTTCTAGGATGTCATAAGCTAGCTTATCCACATGCAAACATTGATCTGTACGCAAGTTAATGTGACAGATATATCGTCATGCGAGAAGACCTTTAGAATGTTGAGAGTTCCAGGGATTCAAGTTCAACTCCCTTCTTTTCTTCAATTGTAATAGGATACTTGCTCGTTTGTAGTGATAAGATCATTGTTTATTTTGATTTGTTTTCTTCTTCTTTTTTTTTTTTTTTTTTTGAGCAAGGGATTGGAGTGATAAAAATCACTGTTTCTTAGTGCATTTTGATGTGTGCACTGTAGGATGTCAAATCTTGATGTTTTGACGTTTTGCAAATTTTTTTGATTTTTTTTTTTTTGCAACTATTGAGATTAGGGATTTTTGGGAATTGGGTAGGGGTGATGCTTGTCCTTTTGCCAACTCTCAACATTCTTTGGGTCATCCGCACAGGGGGATGAGCAAGATAACCGTTTCGCTTATGGTGACCTAGATTACTGTGCAGTTCATCTTTCTTTCACATAACTCTGGAATTGTTAATGTGTTTAGTTTGTGTTGGGATGTTACGTATCAAGGTGTATTTCAAGTATGACTCTACCTTCGTAAAATCTGTTCGACTTGATACATTACATGGCTAAAGAGGAAAATTTTGGCTGAACTACAAAAACTCGTGATACATTAAAAGACCACTGACTCTAGTGTGGTGGAAGCAATGCATGGTGTGTCTGTTGTTTTTATGAAATGGAACAGTGGGGAACAAGATGGATTGTATGAATGCAATGCTTAATGCAGCTACATATTTTTGTATTTTCGATGAATTGAGTTTGGCGAATATGAAGATGAGATGTGAGAAAACTCTCAATTGATGAATTTGAGAATGCGTAGAAATGAGATGCAAATTTTTGTTGTTTTTGATGTATTTTGTTGTTTTTGATGTATTTTTGTTGGGGTTTTGACCAAGTGATTGCGATAATCCTTGGAGCTTTTTGGGTTTGACCAAGTGATTGCGATAATCCTTGGAGATTTTTGGATTGACCAAGAGATTGCGATAATCCTTGGAGCTTTTTGGATTTGACCAAGAGATTGCGATAATCCTTGGAGCTTTTTGGGTGACCAAGAGATTGCGATAATCCTTGGAGCTTTTTGGGTGACCAAGAGATTGCGATAATCCTTGGAGCTTTTTGGTTGACCAAGAGATTGCGATAATCCTTGGAGCTTTTTGGTTGACCAAGAGATTGCGATAATCCTTGGAGCTTTTTGGATTTGACCAAGAGATTGCGATAATCCTTGGAGCTTTTTGGGTGACCAAGAGATTGCGATAATCCTTGGAGCTTTTTAGGTGACCAAGAGATTGCGATAATCCTTGGAGCTTTTTGGGTGACCAAGAGATTGCGATAATCCTTGGAGTTTTTTTTTTTTTTTTTGTATATGGCTTTCTTAGATATGAAATGGTCGCAAATGACTGATATTCAAGGGTTCTGTTTCCTTGATACCGTCAAGAGAAGCTAGCTCGTACGTTCCCGGTCCTATTTTGCTATCAATGACATAAGGACCTAACCAATTTGCCATGAATTTGTCCCTCATATGGGACGGCAAATTAGAGTTTTGTTGGTTTTCCTTCAGAACCAAATCACCAACCCGAAAGTCTCTTAGGTGAACTTTCATGTTGTAAGCTCTCTTAAGCCGCTCTTGATAGATACGTAAGTGCTCGAGAGCATTAACGCGTCGTTCGTCAAGCAACGTAAGTTGGTCTAACCGGGCTTGCCGTGCAGTGTCATCATCGATGAACTCCTGCATTGATATGCAGAGGGAAGGAATTTCCAACTCGAGAGGCATTACTGCCTCTGAGCCATACACTAGTGAAAACGGAGTTGCCCCCGTGGGCGTCCGAATGCTAGTGCGATAAGCCCAAAGGGCAAGTGGGATTTGTATGTGCCAATCCTTATGACTGTCTGCGACGGTCTTTTTAAGGATGGCAACTAGTGTCTTGTTTGATGCCTCTGCTTGCCCATTTGCTTGCGGATAATAGGGTGTTGAAAAGCTATGCTGAATTTTGTACTTTGTGGTCAAAGCACGCACGTCTTTGTTCTTGAATGATGGCCCATTATCCGAGATTATTTTGGATGGAATACCAAAATGACATATGATGTAATGCAAGATGAACTCCGCAATGCGGGGTCCTGTCGTAGAGGTTAACGGAATTGCTTCCACCCATTTGGTAAAGTATTCTGTGGCCGTTATGATAAACGTGTGACGGCCTGACGATGCAGGGGAGATCTTTCCGATTAGATCGAGGCCCCACTATGAAAATGGCCAAGCAGATTGGATTGTCTGTAAGGCCTGGGAAGGTACGTGCATCAGATTGGCATGATGTTGACATTTTACGCACCTCTTGACATACGCGCAACAATCTTGCTCTAAAGATGGCCAATAATAGCCCATGCGAAGAATGCGCTTTGCAATGGCCATACCACTAAAGTGGCCGCCACATGTACCGTCATGCGCTTGGGCGACTGCCCAAGTGGACTCTTGCTGGTCCAAGCAACGAAGGAGAATTCCGTCATAGCTACGACGATACAAAATGTCTCCTATCAAGACATATTTTGCCGCTTTCTGTTTGAATGTCCGTTTTGCGGCATGCGTCAATCCAAAGGGAATATTACCTAACTTGAGGTAGTCTCTTATTGGTAAATACCAATCCTGTTGATCGGAAACCTCGACAGTATGAACAGCCAATCCCTTTTGAAGTTCTTCCCTATCAAGTGCTGATTGGGATAGAACTTGTAAGAATAGCGTTGTGTTGCTATCAATGGGAGTGGGGGAAAATAAGGACCCCCAGTTGGCACGTTTCAGACTATCTCGGATTCGAAAGAACTTATCCGAAGATGGTTCGATCTGGATCATGTGGACTCCTGGCGTCAAGTCTGAGCTTGCGCGCTCCATCGCGGGTTGCGATAATGTTTTGACCTGAATGGTTGTCATATCACCGGAAAGGTCTTGCGGGATTAGTGACCCCAAGGAGGCCATTGTGTCCGCAAAATGATTCGATGATCGAGGGAGTGCCTCGATGTCATACCACTCAAGTTTTGCCAGGAATTTATCCACGAGGGCTTTATAGGCCTTCGAATCGGGCATTTGCATTGATATACCCCTTTGACTTGATTGACGATTAACAGCGAATCACCAAAGATGTTCAGTCTTTTGATGTTCATGGCGATTGCTGTTTGAAGACCTAGGAGCAAGGCTTCATATTCTGCATTGTTGTTGGTGCACTGGAAGTTTAATTTAAATGACAGGGGCATTGGAGCGCCCTGCGGTGTGAAGAATACAATTCCCGCGCCACCACCTTGCTCGCATTTAGAACCATCAAAAAATAAGGTTATGTCGGCCTGAGACTCAAGCTCTTCAGAATCTGGCGATTCTGAGACATGGAAGACCCCATCATCGGGTAGTTCTATGACTAGAGGCTGATCGTCTTCAAGAGGAGCCTCTGCTAGTTGATCGGCTATGACTTGTCCTTTTATAGATTTTTTCCCAATAAACTCAATGTCAAATTCCGTCAACAACATGATCCATTTCGCCGTGCGACTACTATGATAAGTACGACTCATCATGTATCGCAATGGATTCTCCTTAGACACAACATACGTAGTGTTGCTCAGCATGTAGTGGCGTAGCCTTTTGGTAGCAAACACCACTGCCAAGCAGAGTTTTTCAACGTATGCATAGTTAAGTTCGTAATTGACCGAGGTGCGGCTAAGATAGTAAGTAGCCTGTTCTTTGTGATGTTCATTCTTCTGGGCTAGCATGGCGCCCGGTGCCACCTCGCTAGCCGAGATGTATAAGTAGAACGGCACTCCTGGTCTAGGTGGTGCCAGATGCGGCGACGAAGCCAAGTATTGTTTGATTTCATCAAAGGCCGATCGGCACTCGTCATCCCAATGAAATGTGACCCCCTTGTGCAATAGTTTGTTCATTGGTCGGCATTTGTCAGATAATTGCGCTATGAAGCGTTTAATCGACGCGACCTTTCCTTGCGGACTTCTTAGCCGCTTGATAGTGGTTGGGGGAGCCATTTCAAGGATTGCCTTGACTTTGTTTGGGTCCACTTCGATGCCTCTCTTTGAGACTATAAAACCCAAGAGTTTTCCAGATGTGACGCCGAACACGCACTTCTTGGGATTCAGTCTGACCTTATGCTCTATGAGGCGATCGAGAATCTTGCTTAAGTCACCGAGATGGTCTGAGCGCAAGAGAGATTTGGCTAACAAATCATCCATGTAATCTTCCAAAGTTTTGTGCATGTAATCGTGGAAGATATACGTCATAGCACGTTGGTATGTAGCGCCAACGTTTTTAAGGCCAAAAGGCATGACCTTATAGCAAAATGTCCCCCAAGGCGTTGTGAATGCCGTTTTGAGTTGGTCTTCAGGATTGATACGAATTTGATTGTATCCTGAGAAACCGTCCATTAGGGAGAGCATTTCGTGACCTGCTGTAGCGTCTACCAATGCGTCGATGCTTGGCAAGGGGAAATCATCCTTAGGACTCGCTTTGTTTAGGTCTCAAAAATCGGTGCATATGCGAATCCTCCCGTCGGGCTTCTTGACGGGAACCATGTTGGACAACCATGGCGGATAATCCACGCAGATGACAAATTGTGCATCCAACAACTTTTGCAATTCGTCTTTGACCATCAAGGCCACCGTTGGGTGCATCTTTCTTAGTTTTTGCTTTACAGGCTTGATTGTCGGATCAAGCGTTAAATTGTGCATGACTAGCTGCGGGTCTAGTCCTGGCATATCCTTGTACGACCATGCAAAAACCTCCTTCTTTTCTTTAAGAAGGGCAATGTAATCGGCTTGCTCTTCGGGGGAAAGACTTACCCCCAGCTTGAGAATCCGTGGATTCATTGGATCTGTGCCGATGTCTACGTCGGTCCTCTCCTCGACTGACATGTGGGATCCGTCCTCCAACTGATGTGGAGTTGGGATCAAATGGATATCATCATCTGAGTTAAGATCTACGTTTGGAACCTCGGGTCCCTCTTCAACTTGAAAAATATCCTGAGTTGTCCTTGGGGCGAAATGAAGCATTTCACCGAAAGGCCGAGTACTCTGATGGTGATAATGGCGAATTGACGCGATCCCAGTCGATGGCATCCATGTCTAGATGCAATGGCTATGATGGATCGATCGGATTGCGGATGGGTGCGGTCAAATCAATGGAGATCATGTGGATGGAATGAATTTGGTCTCCAGAACCGCGGGTGTGATGACTTGATTCTTTTAGTTGTTCCCTATACTCTGGATCTGGCTCTACGGGAACGGGCACGAATGGATCCTCTCTAGGTGCAAACTCATCTCTATGTGCGAAAAGGAAGGCGGGGTCTTCCCTCGATACTGCTGTCCTGATGGGATCTCGAGGTGGACGATGCTCTTCTTGAATTTGGAGCCATAGGTCTAACACTTGGTCCCACCTCGCTGGGTCTACTTGCCATTCATGTCCTAATAGGATGCCCATTTGTCCCATTAGATCTTCATGCGTTAAAGCGCGATGATGCCGTCGTGCGTGTCTGGAGATAGTCCATCTCAGTCTCGTCTTCTGACTCACTTTCATAGATCCAAAATTGTTCATCCTCTTCAGCATCTGTTGCTTGTGACGTTGAGGACTCTTCTTGTTCCAATAAGTTAATCCAGTCCCATTGTGGTTGTTCCACTCTTGGTGGAGGGACCTGATTCTCTTGACATTGTGTCGTTTCATCTGGAATCTCTAGGGGAAACAGCTTCAAAAAAATGTCCGAAAGCCGTTGTTGTTCTCTTTGAGGATTGCTCTCTAAACTTTCACCTCTCTCTAGCAAAGGAGAGGGATTATTGCTATTTCCGGGGGTGTTTGTAGACCATGGGAGATAGTCCCCCAATGTGTATTCTGTGTTTGGATTGGCATACGGGTCTTGTGCCAATCCCCCCTTGTTGCCTATTTCTAGGCCTTGCATATTTTCAACCAAGCTGTCTAAGGGCAAGGGGTGGTTGAACCCCACTCCTGACTTGTCGTATGGCATCTGATATCTTGGTTGGCAAAGGATTCGCGTCCCTTGCTCATATCTGCCTAGCCCATACCCATGCCAATTGCATTGTTCGAGATATTTTAGGGCAAATTTTGGGTTCGACAGATAATTGATGTTTTCGACAAAAGGCTCTTCATCTGTTTCCTTTTGTTCGCATGGTTCAGAACCATGATCAAGGCCCCCATACACAAAATTCGTCTGGTTGGGAGGGTAGCCTAGTGGAACAATTGTCCCTATGGGAAGGCGAGGTCTTCCCATGTCCCGCACCGACTCCAATGTGGGGGTTGCCACAACGTTTTGCACTAAGTACTCCCCCAGTGCCCGTATCGGCCATCTCAACAGTGATTGTTGATGATTGGGTAGGAGGAAACGGTAGTCCTTCCTGAGTCCATTCCATGTTTGGTTGTTCAGGAGTCTTGGTTTGTGTTGTGTTGGGTGTTTCCTCTCGTTGATATCATTGAAATCGTGGGCAACCCCTCTTCTAGAGGCTTAACCTCTTCCATGATTTGCTTTCCCTTGTCCTTCCGTTGGGCCACGATAGGTGGCGTTGATGATGAAGGAGTAGGTGATGAAGTCTCACCCGGCTGGGATTTTGCCTTGTTGGCCACCAGTGGTACCTGCGGTATCGGACCCTGTTTAGATGGATTTAATTGAAAATCCAAATGCGTTGATGGGAGGGTCGATTGAGGTATGAATTGTACCGCATTGCAATACTTGAAGGGCTCTAAGTCCATTGGGACTACATGTATTTGCCCTTCATAGGCATACTTCAAGCACTGGTGTGCGATCGAGGGGACACACTTCATGTCCCAGATCCAAGGCCGCCCTAGCAGTATATTATAAGCCATTTCGCCTTCCAGCACATGGCACAGTGTGGGTATTGACTTTTGTCCTACCTGGATAGGCATAACAACTGTGCCGACTGTCGAGCAAATTGCATCGTTAAAAGCTCGCAGTGTGTACGTGGAAGCGGTGATGTGAGAGGCTGGCAGTTTTAAATGTTTTAATGCTGCAGTGGGTGGATCCGCCATGTCATTTGATATCGTTTTGACCTTGTCTTCTCTGAATGTGATGACAGGCTCCGTACATTGTTTCACATGTCCCACGAAGGCGTTGAAAGAATTTGCTTCGTGGGGTTGTACTTCAATGGCTTTTAAAATGTCCATAAGAGCTTCTCTATGGGGAGCTGATTGTTGGATAAGCTCGTAGATGGACAGCCTAGCCGATGTGGTCCGCAGACTCTGCGTGAGTTTGGTCCGTATCGTGACCTCGGGTCTAGGCGGAGGAAACTGCGTTGGGCGTTGTTGAGGCTGCGATGTCGACGGAACTTCCCTCGCAGCTACCTCGGGGGCAACTGCTGGGTATCTTCTGTTCCTTGTTACAATGCTAATCATTCCCACCAATCCTTGCACGGGAAGATCTTGTCGCACCTCGTTAATCTGGAGCGGTTTTGTCTGTGCCTCGTGGGCAGGCAAGGGGTCCTTGAATACCCCCATTTGTTGGTTGTTTGGTGCGATGGGGTTGTCCACGACCAATGTTCTATTGTCGATCAAATCCTGGACTAGTTCTTTGAATTTCCAGCACCCATTTAGGTCATGTCCTCTGCGCCTATGGAATCTGCAATACAATTCCTCCCTATACCCCCTAGGCTTGGGAATGTTAGGGTCAAAAATTTGGATTTCTGGCAGAGTAACTAAATTTGCCGCTGACAAGCGGTCAAATAAGGAGTCCCTAGACTCCGCATACGGGGTGAATTGTCGCCTAGGGCGACGCTGACGATACTGCTCCTGTCTTCTGTTATCTCTTTCGTAAGCAGGAGGCACTGCTCGGTAATTAGCCCTTTGGGGCTGCGTCTCTTGCACAGGCGCGGGAACATTTATCGCAACTTGATTGATTGTAGCGTGTTGTGGTTGCGTTGTCCCGGTTTTAGTGGTTTTGTTCCACTCTTTCTTCTTAGGCTTGGCAATTGCGCCTTCGCCTATCTTAATCTCTTCTATAAGTCTGGCTTGGGCCAAAGCTTCTTCTAGGTCTGTCGTATTGTCGCAGCAACAATAGACCGGAGATTGATTTTAAGCAACTTTTTGCGAACATTTGCGTGAGATCCGACATGGGAGGACGGTAGGGTAACTTAGAAAGCAAAGCTCTCCATCGGTTCCCGTACGCTCGCCATTGTTTCCTCCTCAAATTGTTTAAGGCTAGCAAGATCACTAAGTGATGCCTTCTTCCTTGTGTTGAAGGCGAAGCGTTCAAGAAACGCATCTACTAGCTGATCTAAGCTGCTTATGTTGTGTTTGGGCAGTTGTGTGAACCAATCCGAGGCAGGGCCTACGAATGTGGTTAT